>CM050669.1:7509705-8864558 GCA_027574665.1 Rhynochetos jubatus
ACTGCGGACAATTCAGGTATATATGCTTAGAGGACTGAAGACCAAGTCAGCCTGAGTGTTGCTCTTTTGATAAAGGGCATTTTTACATCCTACATACATTTTATTGTCAGCACCATACTCCTAAACAGACATTTTGATTCAATTACAATTAGGCTTCCTACCGCAATAGTACCTTTGTGAGCTAAAATAACAATGCAGATTAATTTAAAAGCAACACTGCCTGCATTCACTGCTAAATCTTTGAACAGCAGAAAAATAAGGAAAAAAAAAAAAACTGTCTTGGAACTCCTGGATAAGCACGGCAGGACTGCATTTCCAAACACTAATGGGAAGATTTTCAGGAACAGTTTTCCTCTAACTTGATTGGAAGTGGAGTTAGGTCTGCCCTAAATTATTATGAAAAAACAACACATTTTGCTGGGACAAGAAAAACAGATGAGTTTAATCATCTGTCCAGATTCAGCATCCCAAACAAGTACAGATTAAACAAACAGTAAAACTAATATTAGAGATTGTCAGGAATGCTTTACTCCCCCTTTTAATTTTCCCAATCTACCTACTCAGTGTATCTCATCTGAAAACATTTCTTTGGAACTAGGATTGCATATAGTACAACTTGTAAAATTCTTAACAAATAGCTGCGTTTAAACCGAACTTAGATGTGTTTTTCTCATTATTTACACGTAGAGGGATTTCAAAATTCTGGCTACTGAGGACTACAGTACACTGACATTTGCTCAAGACTGCCAGAGGAGAGGATTCAACTGCAGATCGCACAAGCGTCCCTTGAAGGACTATCTCAACCACCGACACGTATTAACGCCATCAGAGCACATAAAGTAGACATTTACCAAAAGATGAGGCACCTGTTTTCTTTATAACTAACATAGGCAAAGAAAAGATACAATCCTGGATACCGCCCGTAATTAGCCATTAAACTGCATCAGAAAATATTTCTGCTCCGTACAACGTAGAGTCTTCAGCTTTAGTAAACTACAGGGAAATCCTTATGCAAAAAGAATGCAAAAAAATGACGGAAATAGAGAGTAAGAAGCCAGCTTTTTTTAAAAAATAACCATAGAACCAAGTAATATTAATCCGTCTCAATTCAGTGTCCATTTCTGTCAGAGGCCATTCACCTCATCTCCATTATTCAGTACAGCCAAGCTATCCAAAACACTCAAACAAAGGACCGGCAACAGCACAGCTTGCTCCCCACACAACAGGCCGAGCCCTGTCAGTACGTGGGCAAAGCTAGGTTTCAAGGAACAAAGCATAAATTAAGTCTATCTGTAGCAGCCAGTCACTGAAAGGACAGTGCCACTTTTCTGTGCCCTCTTCTCAAGTTTTCTTTGGGTGTTTCAGCACGTTGTGTTCAGCGCTGCTTCAGGTAGCGTAGATGTCAAAGCAAAACAAACAGAACTCACTTGCTCACCTCAGGACTACCTGGCAGACACAGGACAAAGGCTGACTTCACCTCCAGTACTCGCAAAATAGATGGTCAGTTCACAGAAACACCGAGCCATCTTCCTTTTCTCACACGGAAAATGGGTATAAACCTCTCTTAGACACTGCCTTTACGCAGTAAGTTTAATACTTGCCACTTCCCATTCTCTCTCCAAGTTCCTTTCAACCAAAATCCAGAAATCTCAGCATCTTAAGGAACAAAAAAGCTGACAGAAACTGCAATAACAATATGTAAGGAGTTGCATCGGGTGAGTCATTAGCACTAACTGGAACAATCAGCTGATTCTACTGAATTTTCCTTCCCATAATGTGAGGCACATTGAGAGGTACATACCTGGGAAGAAAGGGGATCAGGGTTTAATGTCTTTAAGATACCAGATCTTAACCAACTTTATACAGGACTGGACTCCAACAGTGTAGAAAGTTTCAAGGATAATGCTGCCCCACAGGCAAAAACCACAGAAAAAACCCCCACCTCTGTGTTGTTGAAGTTTGAAGTAAATTTAAAACAAAAAAAGGTTTGCCAATTCACAAGCACCAGCTGATATCCCTAAGTTTTTTGACACAAAAGGAGATGGAATAGAAACTTGAACCTTTCCCATTTCAAAGGGGCTGTAAGCACAGCTTCCTGCTCTAGCTGCAAGTAATCACCCTACCCATTCCCCCAGAGATGCTAAGAAGTAGCACTAAAGACAGTGGAATAGCTACTCCATCAACAGACACATTAACAACCTGGGCCCTTGCAAAGGCACTCTAACAGCAAAGCAGATCCCCATCAATCACAAGGCATTCGAGATTGCAGTGGGAAGACTAATACACTGCCAGTTGAGGTGTAGTATATTCTCAAGGCAAGAGCTGCAGAAAGACATTGATGGATACCCTTTCTCCATGTCTGCTTACAAGGAAGGAATGACAGCAACACAGAAAAGAGAATGAGAATTAGCCAGAGCTTAAGGGAGCTGGGGAGAGTCCCAGGAATCACCATTTAAAATAATCTTACATAGACATGAAGGTAGAAAATCTGTTGATCATATCAAGCACAACAACGTATCCAATCCTCCAAATACACCAGAACCTTAACTGTTGTGGTAAAAAGAGAGAAAGGAAGTAACTTGATTTATCAAGACATCCAAATAGAAACATGTCATGGTTCCTAAAGATGAACACGAGAACAAGAGGGAGAGAATTCCAGCAGTGACACCACATACAGAAAAATCACCCTCTGCCTTTCATAGGCACCACCCTGTCAACCTTTCCACCTAACACTGGCACAACAGTTGAAATAAAGGGTTGGTGCTCCTGCCTGATGCTGATTAGTACTTTCAGAGGATGGTAATTGCCCAGGTTGCACATGGTCACCGTAACTTCTGTCAGGGTGCATTTAAAGTGGAATCTGAAATGCAAGCATGAACGAGGCTATTTCTGAAAATGCCAGACTCGTGCTTGAAGGTAAGCAGAAACCACGTGAAGGGAGCCTGCTGGACTAACCTCAAGCATATTATGGAAATCACCACAGGCTTTAATACTCTATGTAAATTAATTCCTTAGTTCAACATTTGAATCTATTCTATTGCTATTTCTGGTTGGTTTCAACGTGCAGAATGTGGATCTGCTCCTGGTACATCTGGATCTCCTCCTGGTTGCCTGTTCACTCTCCCGTGGCAGGCCAGAATGCTGATAATCTTTCAGAAATTATTATTAAATAAATCCCATTTAATTCTACCTACTTCACAGGCAAATTTTAATTAGAGGTACAGCAAGCCCACAGATAAGTTACTGAACTTGAATCCTACAGAGCTGGTTAATGTTTCCAACAGTCTGTGTGTATATTCTTAAGCCAAAACAAGTCTACCTGAGCACTGGAAAAAAGAACAAAACTGTGCATACACTATGTGGAGTTGTTCATTAAATGAACAGTAGCAAACTTGTTTTTCTAACTTGTCCTGCTGCAGATCACTAGCCACAGGAAGCAAACCAAACCTGATGTATCCCCTTAGCATATTTTCATAGCATTAGCTTTTAATAAATATAACATACTCCACCCTCAGAGCAGAGCAGTCCTCAGGTTCCAGCAGAAAAAGTGGTTCTTTTAAATATTTAGATTACATTACATTTGGGACGTTAAAATAAGCAGTGACTTGTACTGCAGACAGCTATCAGAATCAGCTAGGCAAAATACGTGTAAGCTAATCTAGTGTGGTTACAAAGTATGAGCTTTGAGATCTATTAGGCTGGTGGGTTTATACATATTTATATTATTTGTACTACAATAGTGCTTTCTGATGTCAGCAAACAAAAAAGCACCACCGTGCTAGATGTTGTTATATACAATGTAAGTTATAACATATATACACAAGTAGTAAGATGCACAGTCTCCAGGAAGTTTATCAATTTCAGCAGAGAAAATGAGAAAAAGCTAGGAGAAATAACAGCTATTCTCACAGGCAAGTAGCTAACACAGGCCTCAATTCAGCACTACCTTCAGTGTGTCCAAGTACTCTGCTGAGTCCAAGCCTGAATCAGTGGCCAAATACAATTTTTTTCTATTTCCCAAGTCTCAGTTCAGTGCTTTAACTAGGAAACCATCCGTCTGCCTCCACGAGGTAACAGTACTCCAGCTTTCTGAAGGTATTAATGAAACCTCCCTTCCAGTCTTAAGAATCCTCCTTCTACCTGAAGGCCTCTATGTGATTGCTTTTGATCCAGATTCTCAGGCCTAGAACGCGCCCTCAGTAATCCCTGTTTCCAGAATATTGTTCCAGATTTATTTGATTGAATCAAGGTGGAACGTGGCCTTCACTTTCGAGCTCCTCCACTGACAGCCAACCAAGACTTCTGCAACGATTACAGACTTTAAGTGTGCAACAGACCACTCTGAGCGGAATGAAAGCTGGGAAGGGCCATGACCAACCCTCTGGACTGTGAAGTCAGTCACCATACTCAGTTTCATTAGCTGTCTCAAAGAAATAATAAAATTATAAGCACCTTCTCAACCCAACCTACTTAAGCACCTGTTGTATTTTTGAGGAGAGCCTTCATTAAAAAGCGTTCTCCTCCCACTGCACTCACAAGTTACACATTCGAACCAGTATTGTTCACGTGACAGAACAGTTCAGCTGGAAACTGGCTCAGATTTCAGTGCATTTCAGAGCAAGACTTCACCAGGATTTGGATCAGTCCCAAACAGGACTTCAGTGCTGCCACATACCCCGCTACAGCTTCCCCAAGCAAAGCTGGCAGCAGCAGAAGGGTCATGAATCTTAGCCATGGGCTGTAACATGCCTCGCATTCGTGTTCTTGGTCAGCCATGCTTGTTTACATCACAGGGCACAGCTGTCCCAGCGTGACCCCAAGAGCGTTATGCAACCTTTCCTTTTTAGCCTACACACAGGCAAACCTGGCCAAAAAGGGTACAGGATTAAAAAAAACCCCAAGTCTTTAAAAGAAACCCGTTTGTTGCTCCATCTTTTCAACCACACTTCCTATCTAAAAGATATTTTCAGTGAAGATGTCACAGGCGTTTGCACAGATCCATATGGTAAATTATGTGACTGCATCACCACTTGAAGCTCCAACCCTTTTTAAGCAGCGTCCAAGTAAACTCCTGTCTTTTTTTCAGTCTAACTGTATCTCAGATCCCTGAATATCTACTAACTGATGAAGCAGTTTGAGATAAGGGAGAAAATACAGAGAGTTAACCATGAAAGGACACAAGCCTTCAGGAAACCTGCTTTTGTTAGCTCTGCTCTCATGAAACTACTTCATTACTCATGTGCCCCTCCTAAAAACACCCTGTTCTCTCAATAACACTGAGGGTAAAGGAGACTAAACAGGGAGGAGACAGAGGTACACGTGGGAAAACAAGCACACAGAGGGAGATTCCACGTTTGCTCTGTAAAGGTAATCTTGCTCATATTTCAAGGCCAAAATTATATGGCATACCTCTTATCTGCTTATCTCCCTGCCCATCATTCAGGTCAGTAACCTGGACATCGTGCTGAATTTTGACTGCTCTCTAGACTCTGACATCCAACCTACATTTAGGTCTTGCAGTCTGTGTAGTATTTTTGAAATTTTCATTCATACAGATAAAATTCTTGCCAGAG
This sequence comes from Rhynochetos jubatus, assembly GCA_027574665.1. Taxonomy (NCBI): domain Eukaryota; kingdom Metazoa; phylum Chordata; class Aves; order Eurypygiformes; family Rhynochetidae; genus Rhynochetos; species Rhynochetos jubatus. The sequence continues at coordinate 7,515,279 of CM050669.1, forward strand.
CTTTGATCACAGTAGTTGCCCCAGCGTCCCCTTGCCTAGTTCTGACCATACAGACTCACTGTGTGGGTTGCAATCCCTGTCAGAGCTGCAAAGATCATTTTCTTTAACTGCTATTTTTAGCACGTGACCCCTCTGTACATTAGTCTATCAGCTCCATATTTTCTAATGCAAATATGAATCACTCGCCTTCATTTTTTCCTGTTTCAAAAAAGACAAACTCCTACCTGTAACTGACCTATATCAGCCTCTGTCACCTGCTTGTTCAGTTTTCAAACAAGTATGGAGGCATCCTTTCATGTTGCACTTTAGTCTTGAGAGGACCTCCTTAAAAACACCAGCAAAAATACCTCATTAAAATCTTTGTTGCAGTATCTACCAAAAAAACCCCCAAAACCCTACAACCCCAAACTAGGCTCTTACTACACACAGCGCAGCAGAGTACACCTAAGAGGCAGAATCCTACCTGCACGGCACTTCTGTCCAGTATGCTGCCTTATCCCTGAATAAGCACAGAAAGTTTTCCAAGTACAGAACTCAGCCCAAACACTTTCTCTTGAGTTTGGCTAGCTTAGAGCCTAGAACTCTGTGGCACCCGACTGACAGAGAACGGGCAGAAATAAGGCTTCCTCCACATTTCTGTCCCATGTTCCTTTCTTCGCTGGATTTTTGTAATGTTTTCCACAGTTACATTCAATAAGCACAGAATTCTGTTAATGTAACATGCAAAACAACTTCCTGTTTTCCAAATGATGTATGTCCAGTGTTCAGCTGGCACTCTAAGCATCAATCATCTAAGCCTCATTAATAAATATGATCCTGTATTTATGATCCTGTGCGATCTACTCTAGGTGATCCTGCTCGTGAAGGGGGCTTGGACTAGATGATCTCCAGAGGTCCCTTCCAACACCAACCACTCTGTGAATCTGTAAAAATATTTTGAGGGTGCCTTTTTATATATCTTGACTCTAAAAGCTCTGACAATTGTGAAATTACTCTGCATCTCCATAGCTAGACATTTCTCAGTTAGGACTCCTCTCAGGGCAAGGGTGAAAACAGAGATGGTACATTGCCTCCACACAAAACAGTGCTGCTCATCTTCCTCTTCTACCAAACACTGCCCTGTTCAGCTCACAGTCCCAAGCCCAAACAGGATTCCTACTCTTTTAAACCACAATTGTTTGCTAGTTTTCAACACATCAAGTACCACAAAAATCAGTATCTGCGCAAGAAAGAGCTACACCTAAAAGTACAGTTGAAAAGGAAGTTCTTTTGCTGATACCAAAGGAATGCCTAAAAAGCCACTCCTCAAAGTACTCCCTAAAGAACTAAAGAAAGTATTAGTTCACACAATGGAAAGAATGAGGACTTGAACCTCACCCAGGAGGATGGCAGAATAGACATACTCTGGTATTTGAGGGATAAAGACTGCAGAGCCTAAGACTGGCTTGCTCTTCCCATCCCTGCAGTAGAGACAGCGTCAGCAGCTCCTGCCCCTGTGACGTGTTGACTGAACAGAGCAGAGGAAGCCAAAACAATGCAGGGGAGAGTGTATTTATCGGTATGAACTTTTGTACAGACCATGTATTTAAGAAGGCACAGGTCTCTCTCTGAATCTCTCCTGCTATCATCATGTCACAGCATAGCATCCTATACTGACCAGAGATGAAACAGCACCATGGAGTCTCAAGGCAGGTTGTTGTATAGCAAAATTAAAACAGGAAACTTACGGGAATGCCTGGATTGTATACATTTATAATTTTGTATTTTTGGAAGTCAGTGATAGTGTCTGGAAACACCAAATATTTAAAAGGAGGCAGGGAGGAATTCCTCTTACAGGATCTGTCACACAGATTCATTACGAATCATTTGGATCCAACACAGTTTAAGCTGCTGTCAGAGTTTCAGTCATGAGACCAGGCATCACTATAGCTTTATTTTCAGGCGTATTCATTATTTGTCATTTTTCAATCATCAAAGAATTAACAAAAGTGCATTATGCGTTATTGCAAGGATGCGTGTGGCTGTAACCTTAGAATCAACAGTATCAGTAATCGGAAGTGACCTCTGAGCTCTCCCCCCGAGAGGAAAGAATCACCCGCTGTAAGCAACTAAGCAAGCTGATGACACTGCTCCTTGTCTATAAAACACGTATCACAACATCACCTTTTCTAAATGTCATTACTGGTGGATACTATCACATTAATGAGTCTGATCCTGTAATGTCCCTGCTTAATTTCCCAGCGACTAGAATGGAAATAGAAGCTACAAAGCACTTCCAATGTTGAGTCTTAAAGTCAGAACACCGTTAGACATCCTGCATCTTAAAAACAACATCATACCTACAGATGGAGCCAGTAGGAAAGCCTGGGCTTTCAGAATAAAGACAGGTCCATCCCATCAAGAGCTAGTGCAGAAGTCACCCTTCGAGAATGCAGTGGCACAGGGAAAAGTGCTTTTATGTCAAAGTAACACTGCCAGGAAAATCAAGATGAAGGTTCCACATAGTATCTATTTCCCACAGCTTTACTGAAAGCGCAACATTAGGACTGTAAAACAGAGTAGTAAATTAAAGTGTAACCAAAGTTCAGATGGAAATACACCACTACTACACCTTTCTTCTCCTGCCCCTCCTGAGAAGCAAAGCTGAAAGCAGGCTGGTAACTCAGCACAGGTACACAAAACACTAACTGCTTCATTTCATAACAGCTTGATACGGCCCCATGTCCCAAACCCAGCTCCATTCCAATCCTTAGCAGCTCCATCTTAAACGGCTGGAAACAATTCAACACATTCACTGTTTCTGAACACAATTATTTATTACATTATTTCGGGATCCAGGAAAGGCTGTGCCTTAATTACAACAACATGTGCAGTATTGCGAAGTCAGTTCCCGATCACTGGCTTCTCAAGGAGGCTCCACTTCTCCAGGAAAACATTTGCTTTCCTAACACAAGAAGTACTTTTCACTCCGCATTGGGATTTACAAACGGCCCTGCCAAGCAGCAGCCACCATGCCAAATCCTAGCTCCGCACAGCCGCTGAGCAGCAACGTGAACAACAGAAGACCAGAACTGTAGAACACTACAGTTAAAACCAAATGTTACTGTAGCTTAAGCCTAAGTACCACTTACAGAGTACACAGAAAAGAATTTCTTTGGAGGACATTTTCAGGCACATGAGGTAGAAATTAGACACACAGTTTTGTTATGGTTAGTGGCAACTGCATCTATAATTACCTATTCTCAACAGCAATTACATAACGGCGGTTTGAAGACAAGATGATGAAAAAAAGCCCATATTTACTATTAACACTTGCTCAGACAGCCAAGATTCATGTGAGTTTTCTTCTAAATCCCTACTTTTCACAAGTAATTAAGATTCAGAGAAACAAAAATGTGGTTGACAAACCAAAACCAAACAAACATCTGATTGACAGCTTGGTGGCTTTCAAGAGTCACTGTCTACAGAGTTAGTTCCAATGGTCTCAAGACAATGGATTACCACCCTAACGCGTCCAGTAGTCATACTTGAGGCTACTGTTTAAATGAAATAGAATTTACAGGTCCTAATCCTCATCACCCACTTGCAGCCGTTCCTCTTCCTTCATCTCCAAGACAACGCAAGAAGAACAGACAATTTTCACCCCAGTTTTGAGAGGAACATGAGAATCCGCTGTACCTGGTCAAAGATCAAGAACAGCCCAAATGTGTTAGAGATCTTCCCAGTATGTTCAACATGCCTCTGCACAGTTTGCGTTTTCTAGAACCAAATTCCTGTAGCAGCGGGGATGAATGCTCTGCTGCCTCAACAAACCCAACGTGCTTTATTGAGGTTGCATCGCAAAAGCTTACAGCTTGAGTTTATATGACAACTGCAGGGTATGTGTCCCTGTCACTTGAGGGTGAAGGAGAAGAAATTATGAATAAACAATTACAAAGACCTTGGTTTGAAAACAAACAGTTTGTATAGCTGTTTCCCAAAAACATGTTTTCACAATCCAGAAAAACAAGGAGTCAATGCAGGAACACTCCTGCAGTAACATGCCAATACTAACAACTCACCACGTAAGACATACGTGTCAACAAACAATACCCACATTTTACCATGGATAAAAACAACCAGTAACATTAACTTCGGGTCCCACGGATAAGAAAGAGGCTCCACAATATGTAAAAGGACGCATGGGATGATGTGTTTCATCAAACACAACATTTGCACCTCAGCCACGGTGTCTCATTCTAGCGTCGGGTCCGTGCTAGTTTCCAACAAACCTGCTCTCTCGTGGCAAGGCATTTCAATACGTACAATCGTCTTGCCTGTGATAGATGCGAGTACAAAGAGAAGTGATTTGCTACAAAAGGATTAATACGTTTTGAAAGTTACTGCCTGGCAAACCGTCAAATGGATTTTTATTGGTTTATTTTATTACGGCTGCAAACAAGCCCGGTGGCATGCAACCCCTATCCGTAGGCAGAGACTAGAACGATGTCAAACATCTGGCTGCAGTCAGCAATCTGGCCTACACCATCACAAAGGTCGTTTCAAAGTCTGGCCCTTGCCTTCGCCGGGCTCCTTGCCCGCAGAACGCGCTAGCAGCGGCGAGCAGGGGGCACAGCCTGGGAAGGAGCGGCCGCAGACCCACAAGAGCCACCCGATTTTCCGCCCGGCGTTTCTGCACTCGCACAAGGCTTCACCTTTCAGCCTATCTGCAGCTCGACTCTCCCCGGCTCCTCAGCAGTCCCCGCCCTGGCGAAACGCTGCTGCCACAAACCCCGCGGCCTCGCCCCGACACGGTGACAGCTACGGCCGGCGGCAGCCACTCGCCCGGCGGCAGGCTCCGGCCCGGGGAGCCACAGGGCGGGCGAGGAGCGGCCGAGGGAGCCCGGCCCGCCCCGGTCATCGCCCCGCGCGCCGCGGGGAGTCACTGAAACACTAGCCCAGAGGCCTCCTCGCCTCGCAGGGGGACCCGCCCGGGGCTGTCAGCTCCCGGGGAGGACGCCGGGCTGTCGGGCCGCAGGGGGTCCCGGCCGGCCGACCGCGGGGCGACGGCAAGCAGCGCCGACACCTCGTCCCGGTGCTCACCGGGCCGGGCCGGGCCGCCATGTTACCGGCGGCACTCGCGGCTTCCCTCGGGTTGCCGGCGGGGCCTAGCGCCGATCGGGCGCCGCAGTGCGCGGCGCGGGGCGGCGGGCAGGGCCGCACCCGGCGGCGGGGGCCGGGGCCATGCAGCGGAGAGCCCCGGCACGGCCCCGCAACGCGGGCGGGGGGAGCAGCGGCGCCCGCGGCCGCCAGCGAAGCAGGTGTCTCCCGCTCGGGACCGAGGGAGAGGCTTAAAGACCTCCCTCCCCTCGGCTGTCAGCGGGAAAGGGGCGCGGGGAGGGGAGGAGGGGCAGGGCCCGCCGCCCCCCGCCCCGGCACACGCGGCCCCCGCCGGCCCGGAGCCGCTCACCCGAAATCCTGGTCCATGGACTTGAAGAAGAACTTGTAGCTGTGCACGGGCCGGTTGCTGAGGACATTTTTGAAATCGGCCAGAGTGACTTTTTCCGGCGTGACGGGCAGCTTCACCAGATAAGGGGTCTCCTCCTCGTCTATGTGGTAGATGATTTTAGTCTCCGCCATGGGAGAGGGGGAGCAGAGGGGAGCCGGCCCGGGCCTCCGCCGCCGCTCGGCTCCTCTCACGGCCTCCGGCCCAGAGCCGCCCCCGACAGGAAGGGAGCTCCCAGCGCCCGGCCGCCGCCGCGCAGGGGCTCCTCGGCCGGGATTTCGCTCCCTGCACTGCTCTCTAGCTGCCCGACCCGGGAACGGCAGCCCGCCGCCGCCCACCCCGCCTGCATCCTCCGGCCGCCCCCCGCCGAGCTCGGCAGCGGGCCGCCGCGGCGCCCCGTCCCCGGGCAGCGGAGGGGTGTGGAGGGGGGCGGGGGGGCGGGCAGGAGGGGCGCGGGGCGGCCGGGGCAGCCGCCCTCCTCCCGCCACCGCCGCTCTGCCCGCGGGCCAGCCGCGCTCCCGCACACCGCCCCCTGCCGGAGCGGCGGCACCACAACCGGCCGCGCCGCCGCTGGCAGCGGGACGGGCTCGGCGCGGACAGGCCCCGGGCGGCTGCGGGGGCGACGGAGAAAGCCAGGCCGGTCTCCCCCGCGCTCCTTGCCCGCCCGCGGCCGCCGCCTCCGCAGCACGCCGGCCGGCCGTGCCTCACGAGGCCGTGCCTGGGAACCTGCGGTTAGCGAGCCGGCAGGGAGGAACGGCCCTGCCGCCTGGCCCGAGAGCCAGCAGGGCTGACCTAGCAACGCCATCGCACCGGTCCCACCCTTTCCCGGGGAACCACTACCAAGAACGAAGCGCTCCTGGCCCTCAAAACCATCTTTCACGCTCAAACTGCTTAGGTGCACCAACACTGCTTTGGGTGCTTGGGATGTTGGCGGTGATTTATCCGAGTGCAACGCGCAGAAGATGCTCTGTTTGTATAAGCATCACAGTCTTTGGCCTAAGTAAAACACTCGGCATCCCAGCAAACATTCCCAAAGGGTTATATAAACACTATTAGTCCCCTGGCAGCTCTTTCCTTATTTTTTCCTCCTAGGAATTAGTAAACACTTTCCAGGTACAGACACCTAGGCGTTCTACAAAGGCGGTCAGGATCCTTATTGACATGACAACAGGAAAAGGGAGTTACTATACGTATACTCTGTCCGTAAAGCTTTATATTCTAACTCAGCAGCCTGTACAAGATGCGAGATGTAGTCTCTCCAATGTATTTATATGAGAGACTGGGCAGGGCAGAGAACGGACCAACATTACTCACAGCATTATGATGGCAGGCAGCCTACTGCATTTCAGGTATCGCAAGAATTCAGACTCCCATCCCGCAGCAGGACCAGTGTCCTTTGTGTTTCATGAGAACTGAGATGGGTTTCTGTTTAAGCAACGAGCTCATGGGTTCTCTGCAGATCATGAAATTTTCCAGGTGCAGTGTATGCTAGCTAACAAGAGAACAGACACAATCGTGGCTCAGAAGAAATTGCTTTTAATAGCTGCTCCAATGGAAGCCTGCTGGGCACAGAGCCCATTGAGGTGCTTGGCACAGAGCAAGCTTTAGATCTATCATCACTCGAATTTCACATAACAGCAGGAGTCGCTACTCGATGCTGCCAGGTGAGATAGGCATGTTTTGGAGCACACAGACCAGAGAAAAATCTTTAGAGCGTCATGTTTTGCAGGTGATGTATCTGGGAAGAGTTCACTTTCTTCCTAGAAATCCCCAAAAATTACAGCCAGAGAATGAAGATTTCAGAACAGTGTGCTTAATTCTCAAGGAATCTTTAGTACATTAAAGAATACTTCTTCAAGAAAATCCCAAGCTGATGACATTCTTTTTCCTTTCAAAGAAAGAGGACACTTCTGAGACTATTCAGCTGCTTTCTGTGAAGGGGTAAATCACAACTCAGCGACTGAGTTACCCATGGCATTGGAATGGTTTTTCTACCAGCACGAAACAGAGGAGTCAATTGCGTTAGAGGCTGCCAAAAAGCCTGTTCTTTTCAATTTACTGAAAGTTTACTCACTACCAGTTCCCAGATCCCACCAGCACGCTACCACATGAACACTGTGATACCGCGTCCAGAGCCAGATTCTCCTACGCAGAGCCAGATCTGGGTGCCTCTCTACCAATGTCATAGTTAATCCACAACTCAACATGACTTAATATCGAGAAACCAAAACATCAACAACCCTCTGTTGTCACTTCTGGTATAGTGAAGCAATTACAAAATCACATTCACTGGGCTTCTCCAACTCCAGCGATTTTCTCATCTGCTGACGTTCATACCACTCATCACTGCTAAACCTGAATCAAACAAGATCAGATAAACAGCAAAGTAAAGGTATGGCCTTGGTCTTTATCACGTAACTAGTGATTTGGTACTGTTTTTAGTCGGAAATGACCAACTTACTTAGTACACTTCAAAGAGTGCTTTCCAAGAGTGCTGGCCACTGAAGGTTAGTCATTTCTCAGTTTCAGTTTTGGAATCCTGACAGAGTAAGGCATAAAGTACTGAGGATTTCTGTAAAACTATGCATTCGACTTTCTGTCCTGCCTGTGTGCACAGACACAGGCTATGATTCTGCAAGCATCTGAGAGTACTCATGGTATGGAAAGTATACCATGAATCCATCAATTCTACCGCACACAAGAATCTCTGAGCAAGAATGGGGAAGGCTCCCCTTGGCAGGAAGTTAACTTTAGTACAAGTTATGCTTCCTGAGATACTGAGCCTTATGTAGTTTTTTCAGTATGAAACTCAGGCAAAATATTAACACCCAACCCCTTGGTCTCTTCAGTCCGTACTTAATGACCTCCTGAATTCCTCAGAGACCCAGGTGGGTCCACACAAGAACTAAATCTGCAGAGAGCTCTGTTCTTGCTGTATTAGCTTGGCTTTTACTTTTGACAACAGAAAATATAATGAGTTGTATAATTGTCGGATTACTACCTTGGAACAGACATGGTAAGACTGGATCTATGACTCAGAAAAAGCTTTCAGTGTTCCCATAAAGCACATAAGAGAGGAGATAACCCACTTTCATGTTAGAGTCAAACCACAAGCTAATCCAATTAAAGAGTGGACATGGGACTGCAGAATACACCACCGTAGCAAACCACTGGTCCATCAGGGCTAATATCTTCTTTCTTGCAGAGTTCAGGCCTTAACACTTCAGTGGAAAATAAATATAAGGCATAAAATCTCTGGCTATTAGGTCTGTGCTCTCCCTGACAGAGCAAATAGTCTTGCTGACCCCTGCAGGGAGCAGATAGCGTCCTGAGGCATAAAAGCTGCTCACCCTTTTCTTCATTTATATAGCAGTGTGCTTCATTACCACACAGAGAATAAGCAAGCCCTTCTAAAAAGCCATCCTTTGAATTACAGCGATGGTTGTTGCTTGTCTCAGCGAATTCAAAAAGCTCATCATTCTCTGGGTGCTTAGCAAATAAGTATGTGTTTAAAGAAAAAAGGAAACCAAAGCTCTGAGCCCTCTGACACTCACTAACGCTGTAACTTGGGACCGGCTCTGACATTTCATGTGTATTTTTAATCCACCTGCAACAATGTATTTGTAAAAAGAACAAAAGCGTCTTTTACTTGGAGGATTATTTCTTCTCAAGAGTCACTCACTGGCAGTTTTGCCACTCATGTCAATGAAATGGGGTTTGACTAGGAGTACTTTCATTTGGATAGTCTGCCCTGGGAAAGGAAGACTTCTGTTTTCATTTGTTTCAGCAGCAGAGCAGGATCTATGTGCTTTGCCTCACTGCAAGCTCCCTGTCATTTGCTGCCAGCTATCCCTGCCACCTGTAGGACTGATGGTACCTACGAGGAGGCCAGTAGCACGGGTGTATTAGGAACTAAACTGACAACACCCATTAGCCAGGGAAGATTCCTTCCAGACTGGGATCACAGTCGTAACCTAGAGACACAAAATCTGGGTAGCCAAAGTACTGAGTCCCATCAGTGTGACTCATTCCTTCGCCTAAGTATTTTCACAAAAATCCCCATTGTTTTAATCACCGTTTTGGACTTTTATCATTGAAGGGATGTATCAGAAGCTGGTGTCTGAATGAACCACACAGGAACTGTTAGCCAGCCTATTCCTCCCCCTCAGAGATCCTACTTTCCCGTGTAAACACTGAGCAGTATGCGAAGACTTTCAGCACGTTCAAAAAGGCAAGTTATGTAGCTGCTCTTCATCTCTGGGGCAACGATTCCATCTCATCCTACCAATTCACAGGCAAGATTAGCATCACTGCAGAATATGAACTAAACATGGAAATGATCCTAAAAGAGAAAGAGAAGCAGAAAAATATAACTGCAACCACACAGCTTGGATAAGCTTAAAACTGAGACGCTGTAGGCTGGCTCCCAAGCTGGTATCCATCAGCAGGATGCAATCCAAGTCTTTCATGGATCTGGTCTAAAAGATCAGAAAGGATTTTTTGTTTTTATTCTTCCTCTCTGTGCAGTGGACCCTGGGCACAGTCAGGTAATGGCAGAACTCATCCCCTAGTTTACATGAAGACATCAAACGCTAGAGGGAGGTAGAAGACTTTCCGTCCAGCCATCTGCTTCCAGCCTCCTGGGCAAAGCTCCCCAGGGCTTTCACTGCCACTGCATTCGAATACAAATAAACCTGGGGTAAGATGACAGAGGGTGTTTTCAGTGACATTTCCAAACACTCTTTTAATTGAGGAATGTGTTATGGAGAGGTATTGCCCTACAGATCTGTAGGAACCAGGCACTGTGTACTTCACACAGGAGGGGAAAAGAGAAGAATAGAAGACAACATTCATGTTGGTGCTCCAAAGGGACTAGCAAAAAGCAATCAGAAGAATGTAATGGAAAACATTAACCAATGTTGTTAGCAGATGCACACAACTTATGGGGTTCATAGGAATGAAGAATGTCTCCTCCAATTTTAGACTCTTTTTCATCTACCTTGAGTCTATGGATGACTGTTCAGTTACTGCTGCTGAAAGTCTGATGCATCTCAGTGTGATCCTGTAGTGACGGAAGAATTCCTGCACTGAACTATGTTCTTGTCCTTTCAAGGTCTGCCAGCAACAGCAAACCTCAAGTGAAAATCAGGTACTTATACAGAATGGCACCAAGCTCCCTAGCCCTGCTGCAGGAGTGCTGCCAACTTCTGTCTGGGAACTCAGCTGTACTTTGAAGCAACCATCACAACAGCGGAGCTGAGTCTACGAAGATGTGAAATGTTATTGCAAAAGGCAACAGGTTGAGCACTTCAGACCACTGAGTGACAGCAAGCTGGTTTTGATGAAGTACCTTTTTCTCCACCATGTGTTTGCTGTAGATGGGTCTTCAGAGGGAAATTTTCATGAGACCCTCTGTTGCCTGGGCAAAAAGCTCTGACAGTGAAGAGAAGAAGTGATGTCCTCCAGGCAAGACCTCCCTTGTTGCATCACATACACACAACACTGTGGGTTAGAACATCAGTACTCCAGCTATGAAAACTCAGCACTCCCCCACTTTTTCCAGAGTCATCTTAGTGCCACTCACTATTGCACACATACACTTTTGGCAGTGTCAAGACAATTTTCACGTGATGCACACCTCATCAATGAGATTAATGGGTCAATCTCAACTCCTACTCATCATGACTCAATCTATTTTTTTTCCTCAGCCATTTTCTGATTCTCTTACCTCTTCTTAGCAGCTGCAGCACTTTTTTTTTTTTAAAGGAGAGAGCCAAACTTGAAAAATTGCCCTGCAGCAATTATCTTCAGAGCAGCTGATCTGCAGAAGGCCACATACATGTTTAAAAACTTGACCTCTAGGAAACAGGGAGGTTTTTTGCTTAGGAATATCTATTCAGATTTTTATCCTACTTCTTCCAGGTCCCCAGTGTTTCTTCTTCCCCTCAGAAATTCGTTCTGTTAATGACTAGGCAAGTCCCTCTCCACTATAAAGACCCTCCCCAGACTGGGAGGCAGAAAGGAAATGGGGACAATCTGGACTGCATTTCAGTCAAGTTGAAGACAGTGAAAATATTTAATTTCAGTGGTCTGCAAAGCAGGCCCTGTGGTTGCTAAATTAGCTTTTCCTTGCTCCCAGCTGCTTTCCTGGAAAATCAGATCTATTGTCTGCAGAGAAAAAGTAACAAGACACCCCGGCAACAAATAACCCACAGTGGAGTAGTTGGCTGGAGTCCGCCAGCAGAGACCCAGTTCACCAGCAGAAAGGACAGGGCTTAAAGCTCTAATGCTTTAAAACACTCAGCACTGGCTCAGGCTGTGCAGTAAGACCTCACTCTTCAAGATGGTTGCATAACTGCAGCTGCCTTTTTTGCAGGCTCCTCCACGTGTAGGAAAAAAGCAGCCACCCTGGGTTCAAAAGGGAACAATTTGTACATGCATAGTGCCAGGCAAGCACAAATAAGCAGGTCTGCAAACACTGCATCCGTATTTTTGAAGCCCTCAGAAAAAATCCACTCAAGCTCCATATTCCCCCAACAAAGAACAAATACAGAAATCCAGTCCAACATTTGTCACCTCAATCCAGCAAAATGGGGGCACCTCTGGCTCAACACACACCGGTATCAACAGTGTAATTTGAAGACTTGTTTTTATGGCATGGTGCTCTAATTTGCCAGTGGCATTTAAGGAAAACTAAAAAAAAAAGCTAAGTTTAAAGCTTAGAAAAATGCTGTTGAGTCAGATGTTCCCAGTGGGACTGGCACCAGCTCCAGGATGATCTCACTTTGCCCAAAGTATCTTTTTTCAGTAGTTCTCATTTGGCTTCTCCTCACCATGAAGAATCTCACAGGTTATAGCAGCGAGTGACCGGTACAGTCCCACAACAGTACCAGAAAGGGTACTTTGGATGAGCTCCTTATTGTACGTGGCCCCTGGCTCCACCCACTCAAGAACTCATCATTCATTCTTAGCAACAGCAGAGCCCCATGAGAAGGAACTACTCCCCATCCACTTCTCTGTCTTCATCTCCCAACTCTTTTAACCTATTTGGGTTTTTTCCCCCTGGTTATGTGAGAAAGCACAAGCAGCCATCACAGGGTGATCACCCCAGTGAAGAGGTGGTACGAAATGGCAGGAGACCAGCTGCAGCATGAATTCCAACCAGGTAAGAGAGAAGATGATACTTTCACCAGAGCTAGACAAGCTGGGCAATAATCTTTGTTCGTTAAATGCACTTCTTGGCCATTTGTACCCTGCACTGTCCAAGCAGCAATACAATCTGTTTGCATCAGTGTCCCTGGAAGAACTCTGTCACACCAGCTGGGATACTACTCAGTGGGTGGAAGCCCTCCAAGAGCAGAATGTGCAGCAGGAACTTTGCAAGGTGTTAGTTCTGCAAGGAAAAGAGGAATTTGGGCTGGAAGCAAAGTATAAAACTGTGCAGTTAACTATTCCAGCAGGATATGTTATCTTCCCTTCTGGATCTGCAGAATTATGTACTATGAAGGAGCTGCCAGCCTTCATCTCTGATAGATGGTTTGAACTCCACCTACAGCCACAGATCTTCGTTATACAACACTTTTGGAGAACTAAAATTTGTCTGTGGGCCACATGACCAAGTCAAATGATAGTGTCCCATGTGGAAACCATACTGAAATCACTGGAATAACTTATTGCATCCAACCTGCACTCTGTCAAGCACTTTAGGATGCTCTGAGATGAAACACACTGCACAGCTATTGGGAAGAATCAGCTAATGCTGGCTAATAGCTTAGCATCTCCATAGAGCAAGAAATAAAATCAACCTTAACTTGAAACTCCATTACATTCCCTTTATTTCTTAAATGCTAGGAGAGTTACACAACAGTGATAATGGTAAAAGTTAAGTAACAATAATAATGAAAATTGGTACAACAAAGAAAAAACCCGAGCTTTATGGAAGAAGTCCACCTCTGTCTTGAGAGGAAGCAGAGTGTGCACAGAGCTGAAGAGAGGGCTCTAGTTCTAGTCTCAGTTTTAACCCCTTTTAAGGTTACTGCCATACACCCTTTCCTTGTTCCACAACAAGGGCTTACATTCCATCCATACATTACCCTAGAAGAGAGTTTCATTTCTCTGCCCTCATTGAGCTAATCACTGAGAAATGATTGGTAGAAAAATATTAGGGGTTATTATTATTTTAACTAAGTAAACATAAAATGCATGTCTCAGGAAACCCAGGAGACTACAGTGATGCAAAACCTGCCAAGAGCCTGCAAAGTGACAGGTGAAAAAGTCTATCAAGATGCAGCATCCCATTAATACAGTGAGAACACTGCTTCGAATAACCCAGGCAAAGCAGTTTTACCAAAGTGCTACACACATTAAAAAACTCTTTCTCTGTGAGGGACAAGTTACTGTTGATATTAGGGAAAGAAAGGCTGAGATGAGAGACAGAGAGAGAAAACCAACATGTCTTCTCACCAGTATCTATGGGCAAATAGACTTTGATAATTCCTCTGTATTAAGAAATAAACAAACAAACCAACCTTCAGTTCAGCTGTCAGTTTTCTTTCTCTCTTTTTTCCAACAGTTTGAAAACACAACTGGTTATCCAGCAGTCTTGCCTGGATCTCTTTCATCCAGAATTTTAACATACCAAATTACATACTGGATGTGGCAGGCTGCATTTGAAAACCACTGTTTTCATCATCAGTCCAATCACAAAACATATGTCTTTCCTGAAGGAAAAAGGGCCATAATCTCAATTTGGACTCCCATCTTGATCAGTCTAGGGTTATACTGGTGTGTCTGACCATTACCAAATTCAAACTGGTGATCAAAGCAAGGATGAGGAACTCATAAAGCTCTTCTCAGTGCTTGTTTCAGAGAACATAATACATTTTTTCCCTTAAGCTATTTTGCAGCCTAGAAGTCAAATAAAATATTTAAATGCCTCTGGAGTTTATGAGTAACCCCACTTTGAGCTGGTATCTATGAGCTGTGCTAAGCAATTTGAACTGGCAAGCACAGACCTCCAACCTTTGACTCACAGACATGAAAGGGAGGGAGAAAGACATTAATGACAATTACTTGAGACCGTGCCACCCTGATGGAATAACCAGCGCAGCCTTACGTACCTGCAGGAATGCGGCTTGGGTTTCAATCAGGTCCAGCCAAAGGCAGCCTAAGAATGGCTGTCTGTCTTTGGCAGAAGGGCAGGCAAACAGGGACCTGGGCCCAACCCCAGTCTCTCCTCTCCATTAGTCAAGGGTCTGCCCAATCTGAGCACTTTTGTAGGGGTGAATCTTAAGCGAGGATAAAGGCAGTTAAGTGCAAATCACAAACACTGTCTGGAGAGCAGTGGAAGGGCTAAGCAAAACGATAAGGATCTGCCCAGCTGCAGCTTCGGATGGCTCACCTCCACCTCTGTTACGTTCTACTATTAATATTTTTAATATCTGAAGGCATGAAAAATAAGGGTCCCCAATATATTTATTCTTTAGCCTAGTCCTCACTAACAGAAAGAAGCTACTTCCTCACTTGAAAAGACCCCCGAATTCTCCATCCCCAGGAAGAAATCCAGGCAGAAATACCGGCTGCAAGCAGAGCAGTACTTCATGACTGAAACCACACCATCACCCTCACAGCCTCCCTCACCTTCACAGGAGTTCCACACAAGCTCCTCTTCACACTTCCACCACCCGCAACATCCTGGAGACCCTACGCCAGCTCCATTCAGTCACCATGCCCATGCGCAATCCCTCCCTCTGCCATTCTCTTCAGACCACCAAAGAGAAGGCTGGCAGTCCTTGGCCACCTTCACCCTTACAGAACAAGAACACAAGCCGCTGTCATCATGACCACAACAGTAGGAAAGACCTTTTCTTCCATGCACCAAGAACCACAGGTGTCTCTGGTTTGGGAATGGTGCCACAGAACATCCCAAGTAGTCAGAGAAGCTATGTAGAACTGTTAATATTCTCCAGCTTTCCTGACACTTTAACTCACTTGGATTACAACACTGAATTACTGACTTCTAGTTTTTGGACATCCCCACCTAATCCGCTGTTCATATGTAGAACTACCTTTCAGCCCACAGCCCCGCTACCCAGGTATCCACTCCCCAAAAAAATGCCGAAATCCACAAGAATGGACTCATCTCCTTCCTCGACTCCCCTTCTGAGACCCTGGCCCATGAAAATTCCTGACAGGCTATTCAGTGGAGTGTGTTGTTACTCATGTTCCTCATGGGCTGCTCATGAGAAGCCATTCCTTTTAACAATCTGTCTACCTGTGCTCTAATCATACCTTTGTTTTGATGTGCACACAAGCTCTGTGTGGCCTGGATCCACCCAAGGACTGCAGGAAAATCACATTCCAGATTCTACACAGGAGTTTAGCCCTCTCCAGAATATTTCTGGTCCTGATCTAACTGAGACTGGTATTACAGCACTGTAACTCCATCACCTTCAGCTGAAAGTGTCTGCTCATGTCAAATTTGATTTGGTCTGCACTGAAACAAAAACAAATCAACAAACAAGCTTAGAGTGAGAAATACAGTTAGGCTTCCAGAGCATTTTAGAGTTGATCCCAACCCTACCCTTGGTCATTTGTGTGCCTCCCTTTCCCCTGTAAAATGAGGATATTGACATCTCCCCATTCATAAAATGAGGTATTTACATTGTCATTCGAAGGGGTGTACTCTTTGTACTTCACCCGGAACACGTAAAGTGCTATGTGACAATACTGCTCCTCCTGATTCATGCCAGGCTATGAGAGATCACAGTCAGACTTTACTATTATTTTCCTGACAAATACACTACACAGAAAAATGCCTGACATAATGATGGCTCAAAATTAGTGATGCAGGTTGGTTTATTTAAAGCAGTAACATCAAAGACAAAGGTCTGCTGATTCTGCTCATAAAAATCATTGATGCATAAAACCAACAATAATATCAAGAAAGAAAAGGGGAAGGAAGGACTGGGAGAACAGAATAAAGAAAAAGCCACCCAAACCCACCATAAGTGCATACAAGACAGACAGTCTAACTCTTTCAAGAAGCATTTGCAAACGCCCCTGTGCTTAGTGGGGAGAAAGTCTACGTGAAAAAAAAATCTATGGTAACTGGAAGGATGTGATATTAAGAAAAGGCATATCTCTTCCATTTATTTATCTTTGATTGAAGCTTCTGGTCCAGCCAGCAGCTTGGGAATGTCTTCATTTACAATATTCCTTCCTGAAATCTGAAAGCAAATTGAAAGGAAGGTCAGCACCTGAAGAGAGATTTCAAACCACCCAAAGAAGCACACGTAACACGGACTGAGCTATACAATGACAAGTGACCATTTGAAGTCAACCATGTCCCCAGTATCTTCTTCATAAAGCCCACAGTGAGATATACTGTGTATAAATAATTGCACAGATCATCTCTGAGAGCATGGACAAAATGTCATGAGAACTCCATCAAGAACAGCAGCAATAAGGGAACTTACGGACTCTCCAGACCATTCCCTTCTTGGTATCATTTCAGTCACATTTATTATATTCTAACTTCATACGGAAGGAGTCATGGAGCCTAACAACTGCAACCCAACAAGTATTGCTTTACATAAGTGTGACTCTACAAATTGAGGCGTAACACTCAGGATAAATATTGGATAAGCAAAAGGAGATTTAGCCCCTGGGCAGGGAGAGTTCGCTTGTGTTGGGTGAAGTGACTGTCCACAAATTAATTCAACTCAAAACACTCTCTTCTGCACAGTGTTTTCCTCTCAAACACCATGCCAGGACATTTTTGAGATCCATCTTCCTCTGAGGTTACAGAACAGAATGCACTATTCCAGCCCTGCAAGGCATTCATTTTCCAATGAAGAAAAAATCCATTTGTGCCACACCAAAAGTTTTTAAAAGCCTAATCACTACTTGCATCTTGTGGCTCTATGATGAAAGGACAGAAGAGAACTAGCTTCTCTTTCCTGCTGTCATTTATCATGCTGTTTATCATTCCTCATTTGGCTGTGGCTTGGTCAGCTCACTGCTAAACTGTGTTCTTCCCTCCTCCCCCCTTCAATCCATCAGAAGGTTCCTACAGCCATCAATTAGGGCGAAGCAGGTCACTATTACCTTTGTCTAAATCAATGTTCTTTGCTGGGAAGCTTCTGGCTTGCTCAGCCTTCTCCTTCAGGATGTTGTTTTTGTAATCTGTGTAAGGGAAAAGTATAATTCAGATGGCCATTAGAACATTAAAAGAAAACAAAGCTTTACAGGCAAGGCAGACGTGCTCGGTCCTTCCTTGAAGTACTCCAGCCATGGCATCTCCAGATGTCTATAACTAACTCATGGAGTTACTCAGCCACTCAGCAGGAAACGGAAAGCTGCTACGACTTAATTTTTGCCCCTGGCACTGATCAGTTATGCATACTTCAGTTTCTGCTCCTCATAGGTACCACAGATTCTTCCAGCATGTAACAAAAAGCTCTGGATCATCTATGTGAAGCTCACCTGAAGGTGCCTGCTGCAGTTATTCAAAGAATTTGCTCACAGAGCAGCTCTGCTGAGACATAGAGAGAAGAATTTGTACTTGCTGCTGTCCTGGTGTGCAACCCACCCTCTGCAGCACCACTGTTCTTTATTTCAGATTTTGTATGTACCTCTTTTACTGGGGCCCTTAAAGCAATTCTGTAGCTTTAAGACAGACCTAAGGTCTGTCAGCTTGTTCTTTTAAAGGTTGTACCTTTACTGGGGGTGTACAGAGAAAAAAAAAGACTCAGTTGCTTCCTGATTTATGAACACATTCGCTGACATACAGCAAGTTGCAGCAGGTGTGAACTTAGCATCATGGCAAGTCTTCAGGAATCTCAGGGTAGTACAGGTAGGAGGATCAACTTTTGCTTTTACAGACAATCTGCTCCAAGTCCAAGCAAGAAGATATCCCTGACCAATTCCTGACACAACTAACTTATAGCTGCACTTTCAAGCTCTAGTAAGCAGCAGCATATGTCTTCAGGAATGTTGTAAGTCCCACCAGTCACTCCTACATATCCCAGCAAAAATACTTTCACAGATCAACTGTGACAGTAGCTTCCTTCCCCTCTTTCAAGGGAGACGATAAGGTCAGTCGTTAGTACTAATGAATGATGATCTAATTATTTTCTCCAGATTACTCACTTTGAGCTAGTTTTTATGTACTGTAGAATGATGATATTCATACTGACAAATGCTTTTCGTTTGTTGGACAGCAGATTCTAGAGAACTGCCTTGTTGATCAAGAGGATCTACACAAACTGCTTAAATTTAAGGAATCCTCTTCCCTAGATGCTGTATTAATTTCATTCCACATTGTTTTGAACTCAAATTTAGCTTTCAGGTACATGTCAAAGGACCCCCAAAACTCCCGGTGAAACAAAAGCAGCTGTGCCTTATTACTGACCATCCCCATCAATCGGTTAACTCCAAAGTCAGGAATGCCCTCTCCAGCTGCTTGCACTGACTTGTGGGTTGAGATTCTCAAAGCTGCCATTTAAAATCAGGAGCGTAAGTCATTTCAACATGGGAATCTAAATGACATTAGAAAATCCTCAGTTATAACTAGTTTTGACCTGGTTTGGAGAATGGTTGCTAGTTGATGCATACCCAGCCTGATGTCTTCACTTCTGTACTGAGTCAGATCTGTTGTGTCGACTGTAAATTCTTTAAGATTTACATCCTTCCTGAAAAAGGAATAACAGTGAAAAATGGTATTGTCACATTCTTTAATAACTGACTCCTTTCACACTTTTTCACGATAGCTTTCCTAATGCTACTTTAGAGAATCTAATTTACAGTGGTTATTTGCTATATGTCTGGAGAAACGTTGAAAAAAATCAATAGAAGATTTCATTCTCTATTAAGTACTGGTGATTTTCACAGAATCCTTACAGAATCCCTTCCAGATTCTACAAGGCTTCCCTGGAGAAAGCATGAGAGATAGAGAGCAGTCTTGGCAGCCACTGTACCCAGTACTTTTCCTGTCTTTGCCCCTAACCTATCAAACAGATTTCAGCAGGTCATACTGCCTACTAGTGAATCCAGTTCTCCTCTCTCTTCCTTTCACTGCCTCTTCTATGAACACCTTGAGATCTCTGGCTAGTTGGCACTTTTTTCCCCCATGTCCAGAGCTTAGAACAACTGGGAGTCAATCTGTACTGCAACTTCCCATTTCTCTTCCACTTCGATAACATATAATAAAACGTAAAGGAACCCAGCTATACAACCTTGGCCACAATCTCACAGCAGGGTTTACAGTAGATCTGTGCATTACCCCTTTACCACTAACTCCTACAGACATCTCACAGAAACATGACGTGTGAATCAGTTCCCAAAGTATAAGAAGAGGAAATGCAATTGCCAATCATCAACCCTACAAACCATTCTCTCCTTCTGTACTCTGATAGCATGGAAGTTGCTCCCTTATATGCAATCATTATGCCAGCGGATATTCCTGGGAACATTATACTAATGATGACTAGAGTGTGAAGCTGCAAAAGAATTGGTGGAAAGCAATGAATAAACTCTATCAAACAGCCTGTGCTTTACATGGCTGTACTCGTACTAACCAGATCCTCAGCTGTTTTAGGCTCTTAAAGACAGCTAAGGGTTGGGGCCCATAAGGTCAGTTTTATGTATTCTAATCATAGATAGTAGACTCTGTAATTATACTTACTCTCCATATTTCTTCACGTTGTATTCATAACCTAAAAAGGGAGAAGAAACAGAATAAGCAGTTGTATCCAGTCCAACCAACACCTCCCAGAAAACAGCGATAACAATAACACGCAGTATTTATTCACAGTGCTCCTTACTGTGATGCTCACAATCCCTCCAATACACAAGAATTCATGTGTCTTCCACTGCAGAGGGAGCTCTCTTGGCATCAGCACCTGCAAAGACTCCCCACCGTGTAGGTTGCTGGTTTTCCAGAAGAGGATCACTGCCTTCAGCATTGTGCTTTGCCGTAATTATTTGCAGAATCAGCTCTCCTGTCATGAAATATCCCTATAAGGGCTACAGGGCTGGTCTTGCACTTACCTCTCTGCCGGCGCTTGCGGGTGACGAGGACAACGATGATGAGGATGACAATGAAGAGCAGCAGAGTTGCCAGGATGTAGCCCAGCTGCTGGAAGAAGTGCAGCCTGCTCTCAGGGATGATGACATTTATTACATTGTGGCCCCTGACAACATTTGGATCTGACGGCAGAGGAAAAGGAAAACAGGCTGATAAGTGTAACTGGCACTCAAAGCAACGCACGTGTGAGCTCATACGTGGACCTGAAAAGCACATTCAGTGAAAAATCTTCTGAACTACACGAAGTAAAGGCGAAACAGCTGCCTAATTTACAACATTCTGCACCTCTGTCAGATAGAATATGCCTGTGCTCTTCACAGGACCACTATACTTCCCAGGAGCATGAAGCATTAACAGTGACTGTTGCACATTCCCTTGCTGCTGCCTGGCTATCAGTGTGATCTTTTTTATTGCAGAGGAGCCCAGAAAGCCAGACTAGACAGCCCCAAGTCTTTCTGCAGGGTAATACAACCCTCCTCTGGGTCCCTGACAACACACACACCACCTTACTTCGGCTCCAGACAGCTAAAGTATGAAGCAGCCCCTCCCTGCCAAAGGTTATAATTTACAGAGTGGGAGGAATTTTCAATGCCAAAGAATGAGTTTCCTTTTAAATAAAATAAAAATCAATAAAATAAATAACATAAAAACCCACAAAGAAAAGCCAAGATTCCATTCCACTTGTGGGTGCAGCAGCATTTCCACAGCACAGGGAAGGCTAACTCGAAACTCTGACGTGGAACATTTTTGTACATCTCAAATAAATAGGTCAATGTTTTATACATATAAAGAGGAAGCGACTTCTCTGCTTGCAATAGTCAGAGTGGATGTATCCAGCCCAGGCACAGACAGCAAATCCTTAAGACACACTGTTCTAGGGGAGGCTTTTCTCTTCAAAACGGAGCTGAAAGTGACACCTTCTCCCTCTGACAGGGAACATTCACAGAGCACTGGGCAAGAACCAGCATGGAGTTCTGGCCTACCATCCTCTCAGGACTTTAACCCTGTAAAATACTCAGGGAGAATAAGGGAAGAGATTGGGGGGAAACATCCCAAAAGCCACAGTACCATTTAACAGATGTGTTCTAATGTGAGAAATGTTGACATTCTTGGAACTGCTGGCACAGCAACTGGTTCCAGTTTGTTGGGTAGTTTAATTCCATAAGTTAAAAACACTAACCCACCAACAATTAAATAAGATGATAGTGGATTAAAATAAACACTTTGAAATCAGAGATTATAATTTGCTAATGCTAATAGCAGTCCTAGAAAACGGAGAGGTTTCAGCATGTGCTCTGTTTCAGTGGCCCAGCCCTCCACTCCAGTAACACTCCACTTCCTACTGGCATTGCTAGATGCTGTGTGCGTGCTGGCAACAGTGCTGAGAACTACCATGTGTTTTTCACCACTGCTAAGCTAAAAAATACCAAACCAGAAAACCCACTTGCAAAGCTGTAAACAGTGAAAGTTCTACTTTAACAAATCTCTGGATCATGAAGGGCTTCTTCGGCAGCTGCCATAATGAGATGGTGGCCACTGGAGCAGCTGTCGAGCCAGAAGTTGGCAATCATAAATGCGTTCTATTCCTGGCTCTTTGTTTTCCCACAGTACTGCAAGATAGGGTGGGAGCAGGGCTAAACTTTAGTCAACACTGGAGAGGTCACTGTAACAACAAACAGTTGAAACAGACAGTCAGTAACTTTGGGTCTCCTTGGCTTACTCCAGCAAGTAATACTAAAAATACTTGTCATACTAGTGTTTTGACAAAGCATCACTGGCAGAATTCAGAGTCCAGCACCGGGAAGGCAGTAGAATATACCCTATTTTATAACTGGGGAAACTGAGGCACAGAGCAAGAGTTGGTTTAATCACACCCAGTAGATGAATGGCAGCACCTAGAATAGTATCACCAAGGTAATACAGACTGTCATCCTAGTGGTGTGTCAGAATATAAGCTGAGGTGATGAAGGGTTATTCTGTAACCAAGATCTGATCCTTCAGTGTGTCTCAACATGCTGCACCCATCTACCTCCTGTTCACACACATGATCTGGTTTAACTACTGGAAAATAAGATTTATGGTGGGGGAAAAAAGTTAGAACAGAGATGCAGTTACATTACTTTACCAAGTTTAAAGTTTATTACTTTATCAGGTTCTTCTGCTGGGAAGAACAGCTCACAAATGCTGGGTATGTGGCTCATTTTCTTCTCAAGGCTGGCGAAGGATTGGGAATAGCTTAGCAATAAGCATGAGACACAACAGATGCCCTTCCTCAACCACTTGCTCCAAAGCAAATGCAGAGTAAAAATGCACTGAATTAGTAGACATACACCACATTTACACTGCTGAGACTGAGAGCAGAATTGAGCTCATGCTTATATTCAAAACAGGGTGACGCTTCCCGTCTGGAAATGGCTCCAGGCCTTGGAGCTATGCCAGAAACTATAGCTGCCTGCTGAAAAATCTCACTGCTTTGCTATCTCCTGATGTTTCATTTTGTCTTTGTGTTATATCCCCAGAAGAGTTCCATACAGTTTTTCATGGAATGCGGTCATAGCTCAGCCTTTCCTGCCCTACACAAACAGGGCATGGCCCAGCAGGCTCCTCATCAGCAGTGGGTTTGAAAAAGGCAGCCGGATGCCACAGCTTCTTCCACATTCCCATCCACTCAGCACATACTTGCGTGTGGTGCTCTCGGACCAGCTGAGCATTCACTCCAATCACTCAAATCCACAAATCACTCAAAGCTCTTCTAAGGCTTTTCTTCTTGACAGTGGAAGTGGCTTTTCTCAGGAAGGCAAGTTCCTGCAGCACTGAGGGCGCTACTGCCAAATGAGACACCCCTGGCAGGTTAAATTACTTCTAAGTTGTGTCTAACTTCTGAGCAGGTATGTAACTACTCAGCAAGAACCAGGACAATATCCAAGAAAGAGAGGTGGAAATTCCTGGGTGGGCAACTCTGAAAACGAGATGTAGTTTCCACCTGCACAACAGGATCCAGATAGGACTGAAGGGCAGCCAAAGTGCCATGGACAGGGATGCCCTGGTCTCCATGGCAGCTCAGCCCCTACAGCCACCTCTCTTTAGTACTGGGGTTTTCTGGACACCAACCTCTGTCCCAGGGGGGAGGTTTAGGTTTCTGTGACTTGAAAAAGCCATTTGCTAGAGAATAATAGACCTATTTAAAAATGTATGAAGCATGTCAAAATTCTGTATTAAGCAGCCGATAAATATTAAACCACAATGAATATTTTAAAATGTTAATAAGAACTATACCCAAAAGACTTAAAAACATATTAAACTTGAGATTTTTGTTTTATTTTTCTGCCTGAACTAAGCATGATGGTTTTGAGTTTGGACAGCCTGTCATGATGATAGCTCACTGCAGTGGAAAATGTGAAAATTGGTTTAAGACAAAAAAAAGAAAAGCTGAAGGGTGGAGAAAAATTCCTGGTTCTTGATTCTGTACAGTTTGGCACCTTGCACAGCCTAAACCCCTGTGCAAAGGGGAAAGCAACACTTCTGATGTACACAGGTGAGAGTGGCATGTTGTAACAGCAAAGGCAGAGCAGAATCAAGCCCCAGCCCACACCTTCTCTAGTTCGGTGAAAGCAATCAGAGAAGGGAGCCTGTTAGACAAACAGCTGGTTTGCCTTAGGGCATGTCAGCGTTGCAGAGCAGAATAGGCTGCAGCACTGCCCTGAAGCAAAGAAAACAGAAGCTGGACATGATGTCACTACAGCACTGCAAGCAGGGTAATGAACCGTGATGGGTGGGACACCACTTCTGGTGCAGCACAAGGTTAAAGCAGCTCTGCAGGATCCTCAGCAGTCAGTACTGCTAAGCATTCAATACACCAACGTACTGGAAATAGCTCAGAAACAACCAACAATAGAGCCACACACTTGTAGTGAGGGAGGCAAGACATCATCTACTCTTCTAACCCCAAAGGCAGGAATAGCCCCTGGCTCAAATGTGAGAAACCTTCATGAGAGCATCCTCAGCGTTGCTCTAATAGCACCTTCATTTCAGGGGTGTATGGTACTTCTGCAGGGCACAGCCTGGCCTTGACCGTTCTCCCTCCTGCTGGCATTAAGTGATCTCTGCAGATCGCTGTGGAGGGACAGAAAAAGCAATGGCATTTTGGCATTTGGAGCAAAGGCCTCCTGATGTGATGATGGGGAGTAACGTGTCATGATCCTGTCCTGTGGCTTACTGAGTTCAAAGGTGGAACTGTAGAAACTTACTTCTCCCTCAATTCCCACTTCCAGAGGCCACTTACCTATGGCTGGGGCGATGTTGTGAGTTGTGAGGTTCACCACCTTCTTCTCTCTCACTGGCTCCGTCACAAAGACTTGGTAGATCCTGCGCTCATGTAGGCCACAGTAGTGATGGTGCAGGTGGCAGGAGTAAGTGCCTTCATCTGCACTTTCCAGCTCTGAAATCCGCAGGGAAAAGTCACCCAGAGCAAAGGCCGTGTCAGTGATGTTCATCTTCTGACGAATGAAGAGAGGTCCGTAAGAACGGCGCTCGCCAGAGGCGTACAGATCGATGAGGCGGTCAGCCCGGTCATGAGGAACCCCTGGGGGCTGCCTGTCCCAGTGCACCACTTGCTGTTCCTCTTCACTGTGCCGTTCGGTCCAGATGTGGTTGCGGTTCACACAGGGAAGCATCACTGTGCTGCCTTCTAGGGCAACAATCACAGGCTTTTCCCCATCCCAGTACTGGCCTGCATCCTCAGCTGTGGAGGAGACAGAACAACTTGGCGCCTGCATCGTTACATACTTGTCCTTATTTTCTACATTAAGCAAGATCACTTTCTTTTCCTTCTAATGAGAGTTAATCTCTTGCTTCAGAATGCAGGAAGTATATTCTCTCTACAGACTAAGAATGGAATGAGAACAACAGATTTCATCTTCAGTATACTGTATCCCAATTCTCCAAGCAGGAAATGCTTTTCTGACCAAAAATGCCCTAATTACTGGAGGAGTTCAAGAAGCACTGGTTTCTATTTTGTTCTTGAAAAGGAATAACAGAAGAACCAAAACACAGATGAGCAGACTAGGGCTCACAGGCCTGCCTGGGTGATTTCATTGCATAGAAGCTCTGAGAACAGCAGCATAAGTGAGTTTCTCCACTATCCCATCAGCCCTTCAATGCCTTTCCAGCACAATCAGCCCCAGTAGCTTCACTTGTGTTATACAAAGGTCGATTTAAATGACATGCTAGTCATGTGTGGCATGGGTGGCACACACTGCAGTTGCCAACAGACTTCAGTAGCTTGCTTTCAGACCTGAAGTTAAGGTGTGATAACTGGAGGAGGCTTTTTAACTACAGGCTTCTCGGGGTAAGCTCACCAACAAATGTACGAGGCAGATCCTTGTGGCTAACCTGAATGATGATGGATTGTTACTGGGGATGTTCTACTGCTGGAGCAATAACAGGACAGGTAGCTTATTGGGCTGCCTAGGGTAAACACCTAACTTAACAGGCTCCAAGCACTGCTTGGCACCTGCCAAGAAAGGAGCGAGGTTCATAAATACACACATTGAATAAAAGTCCTGAAAGTCACGAGTCTGACAGCAGACACAGACAGCACCACTGTCTCCCCACACTTTCAAAGCCTCTTGTGGCATCTGTGCCCTGAACCTGCAACTGAGAAGGCATGGCCAAACCCCTGCATCCACACTGCGCTTCTCTGACACTAGCCGAACAGCATGCAAAGCCTGCTGTGAATCAGCACACAAGCCCCACTGTGAATTCAAGGGAGTCCTCGCAGCCACTGGACTCCAGGTTCCGTGCAGAAATGAACACCAAACTGTCTGCCACACCTACCTTTCTTGGTGATAGCTAGCTTGATTTTCACAGTTTCATATAAGTGGCAGTAGTGGTGGTGAAGATTACAAGAATACGTGCCTTCATCACTCTCTGCAACATCTATACAACAGGGAAAAGAGAGGAAGCTGAGTGTTTTTTGTTGAGACAACCATTACTCTTGTCATTTCTGCTGTTACCCACATGCTTAGATGCAAAAGGGCCTTTTTATCACTTAGTTCTAACCCATCTTTATCACCAGGATGGACCACACAGAGAAGAATCATCTCACTTAATATAATCATTTGTTCAGCTTATTTGCTCTTGTGTGAAACATATTTATATTAACAGATGGAAAGAGATGGCTGATTTAAGTTTGGCTAAGAGCAGGCATAAGAAGAATGACAATCTTGGGTTTATAGCTCAGGAACTGAAATACAGTCGAAGGTCCACAAGAAGCCCAAGGGACTTTCAGGCAATGAGGTGTTACCAATTTTCTTGGGACTGTTTCATAGGGAAATAAAACACTATTGTCATAGCTTCAGAGACCCTCATTAACCTCATGGACTGATATTTATTTATTTATAGAAAATGCTCTGTAAAAGAGCCATTTTCACTGAAAAGCACAACATTAACTTAATCATGACTCCTCCATTCTGCAGAGAGCACAGGGAGAAAAGATGCTGTGTAATACCTTTGATCACCAAGGAGAAGTTGCCATCTGTAAATGCATTCTTGGGCATGAATACCCGCCTTTCATTGTAGGAGCTGTATACACGCTGATCTCCAGCTGAGTACATGTCATATAGCCTCTCCATCTTGTTATCTCCATAGTAGTTGCTGGCCACATCCCAGTGGACCACTCGCTGGCGGTCATTCAGGCGATCCTGGGTCCACACCATGCGGTAACTCTTGCAGGGCAGGACAGCCTGGGACCCCAGCGTAGCACTGATATTTAACACTGACACTACAACGCTGTCTGGGTTTGAGGCATCAGCTGGTACTGAGAGCCAGGAGCAAAGAACAAAAAACAGTGTTACCAGATTGATGGCATGTGAAGGAGACACTGGAGTAGGGTTCAGACCTGTCCTAGAATCTCTGCACACCTTCCACCCAAAAGAAAGCAACATTGAAGAACAACAGAGAGCGTTCTCAAGGAAACACAATAGAAAGCCACTTAAAAACACTGATTTCATCCCGTGAAAGTGATGTCTATGACATCTGTTATCAGGATCATCGACTTGACCTGTCCTACCTACCTTCCCTAATCCTAGTCCCCAGTTTAATCCAAGTTTAGTGACAGTAGCTGATGGGATGCACAGTTCATACCTATGGAAGTTAGCGATGAAACCCCCACTGCATGGAATCAGGGCCCCTCTCATCTCTACTACTTATGAATAAAATCAGGCAGATTACAAAGATGTCACTCACCTGAATATAAATAAACAGAACCTGTCAAAGCAGAAAAAAAAGAATGTTACTGACAACAAAAGGAAAACTACAAACACACTCATAGTCAGCAGCCGCCTCCTCTGTTATTATTCCATCAATAATACACTTATTTAACAGGTGTACTGTGGTTAACCCCAGAGGCTCAGACCTGGCTGCAGCAGACACCATACACTTTACAGCAAAAGACAGTGCCTGACCCAACAAACTGAAGCTTAACAGCAATGTAGGATATGCTTAGCCTGCAACTATATTTCATACAGCCCATGTCTTTATTCCATACCATCTATAACCACAGCGTTTTTTCCACCATGCTATTCAAACGTTACACCAAAGGTATCTGTCAATGCATCACCCACCAAACTGTCTGAAAGGCTCAAGAGGAAACTATTTAACAAATGGTTTGTACATCCAAGGAGGCAGGAGCAGGCAGGGGCAAGGGAGGCACCAGTATTACCTTAGGTTCTGATAGTGCTCCTGCATAAATAACAAGGCACCAGCAGAAACAGTAGGGCATAGAATCATAGAATAGTTTGGGTTGGAAGAGACCTTAAAAGGTCATCCAGTGTCTCCCCCCCTGCAATGAGATAGGACTTCTTCGACCAGATAGGTTGCTCAGAGCCCCAGTCCAACTTGACCTTAAATGCTGTCAGCACTCTGCTGGGCAAACACATCCTCACTTTGGAAGCATGCCTCCCCACTTCCCCCAACCCCCCCAACCCCCACTTGAGTCTCTCCCACTTCATTCCTGATCGGCACAGTTAACACTGTTAATCTTCTGGATGCGACTGCAACTCTCTCCAGCTCATGTGACTCAGATCTACACGGGAAGAACTGCACAAGAAATGAACCAATGCCTTTGTTTCTACATTTCACTGGTACAGTCCCTCCTGCTCCTTGTGTAGGAGGGGTCTAGGAGGTCTCCTGGGATCATGCTTTGAGAGCCTGATTCAGATTCCCAACACAATGACATCATTCATCTCTCTAACCAGGCAAGCCCAAGTAGGTTCCAGCAAGATCATTAGCTGTTTTGTCCTGCTAATGTCATAGGCACAATGTCCTCAAGACAAGGGCTATACTTTTTTTCAGCCCTGGAATTTATGCATTTCAAAAGAGAATAAATTAACTCGAGACTGGGGCTATTTTAACCACACCCCCACAAGCATGGGCAGAGAATAAACTCTGTTTCCTTTCCTTTTCCTATCACCAAACACAGGGCAGCAAGCGTAGAGAACAAAAACGAGCAGCACTACCTGTTAAACTGCTAGTTCAAAGCCATTACACATTTATTTCTTCTACATTTATAATCTCAGCATCACAAAGAAAAAAAAAATCAGACACAGCGTGTACTGCTCTGGATATAAGAAAGAGACATCATACACAAGACCTTATAATTGCATCATTTGATGGTCTCTCCTAATGGGCTGCAAAATGCCTGATGGTAAAATGTAAGGTGCCAGCCTCTGCCCCTGGGAGCCTGCACTTAGATTTAGCTTAGGACAGCAAAGGAGTGATCCAAAGCTCTTTTACAGCACCCAATCAGCCTTCTCCAGGAGAAATCAGTCTGACTTGCGACAGGACAGCCAGCTCTCGGCACAGCAGCACCCACTTGTATCAGTGTGACAAAGCGATGCCCATGTATGTGTCTGAACCGTTGTTGTTTGCACTGTGCCAAGGGAACAACGCAGGATCGCAACACGAGTCGCGATTTGCATGTTAGGGAGCCGTGCCTATGAGCTGGCTGGCTGCACAGCCAGTGCTTCTACTGATCGTTAATAGCACACTGACTTGGTGCTACAGAAACAGCCTCTTCTGGCTCAACAACAGGAATGCATTTACTTTCCTCCTTTCCTCTTGCAAGTTAATGTAAAAAACATTGAGCCCAAACGCAGGATCATAAATCTAACAACTGACTAAAGCATCCACCTGAGCCTTCCAGAATGCCCTGCTTAGCAGCTTGTTGCAGCCCTGAAATAACCACAGCACTAACCCCTAGTTTTGTGCCTTTCAGCTGCCCCAACTGGCACGTAAGGACCACCCAGGTCCCAACTCTATCCCACCCACAGGGGCCTTTTGCCAGGCGAGGCTGCTGGAACCCTGTCAGCCAGCTACATGCAGCACGCTCCAGCACACTTCCAAATGCAGCCCTCTGTAAAACAAGGAAAAGGTGAAGTTGTCTGTAATATAACAGCCTTTTTATAAGAAAAGTGTGTGTCTTGTGAGTTTTGACAGCTTCTGTTTCCCTCCACTGTTAAAGCTTCCGCCAGCAGCTCCCTAAGAAGCAGGGCAGAAGCACTCTACTTCACACTTCAGGGTCTTTCTAGGTCTGTCCCTCAGTGACCAGGAGATGTTGCTTCCTGTTGGGAAAAGGGAGGAGTCTGGGAAAAGCCGGCGTTTTACCATGCTGCTATGTTGACTTGCTGAGTGGTGCCACACAAAGCTGAAAGGCCCAGGGTTACAATGACATTATGCACTGGAACAAAACCCATCCAAGACGAAGGTGTAGTAAAGTAGCATATTGGATCAGCACAGATGAGACGTGGAACAGAAAGGGGGTTTCACTGCTGGCCTGTGCACACTCACACAGATTCTGGACAGAAGCTTTGGGTCTGAATCGTGCCCTAGGGTATCATTCATAGTCTCAAAGTGGTCGGTGTGAATATAAAAAAAGACAGTGGCATAGCAGCCAATAAGCAAAGCTCTAGAGGGAAAGAAAGCACAAGTCTTTACAAGAGACATGGGAACTCCACAAGACAAAGAAGGAAGAACTGATTGTTTTGATTCCCCAGCAATGCTAGAAATCTGGACACATACATCAGGTCACGGATAAGACTCAAACTTATTGGAGACGGCTGTAAATGAGATCACTTAGAAATCTAAGGAATCTGGAATGTCTCTGATCTCTTATATGCCTGGAGAAAATGGAATTTAAAACAACTGACCTTCCATAACCCAGACTTAGAGCAGTAGTTAAAGAAGGAATAAGCCTTTTTCTCTTTTCAGTCTCCCCCCGCTGCTATGAGACCTAATTCTGCTATGTGAGAGCAGCAGAGCAAACAAGACATGTCCCCCAGCCATGCTTTTTAAAGTTATTGTTTGTATAACACGGTAGCTACTGAGCAAAGGCAGAGATATATCCATAATCCAGCAAAGATGACATCTTACGAACTATAGGATTGGGGTAAACTGGAAGCAGTTAAGTTGGTGAGTCACACTCCCAATCATCTACAACTGTAAAATCAAGGAGTATTTATGTACCTAGAGAAAGTTTAGATTTTTTTAATCACAGACTCCACGACTTGGAGCTTCAAAACCACCAATACTTTAGTAGTTGTCACAAGCACTCCCTGTAGCTTTGATTTTAGAATTTCAAATTTCATGTGATGGATAATCACTTTGACCTCTCTGTGACGTACCCACAAAAAAAATCCCAGCAAAGAGACATCTATGTGCTGTCCCCTGATATGTTCTGTGCAGACCCAACATGCCTCTCAGCAGGAGCCCAGAGGTAGTCTGCTGGTGCGATAATATAAGAAGAGGAAAGCAGCCTGCAAAAGCGTTTCCTAATCCCTTGTAAAAGGTCGAGCCAGCTCTTACTTCTTGAATCCCATGCACTTTTCAAATAAAGAATTAAGCCACAAAAACTGCAGGAAGATTAGAAGTCTCAGGCTCTGAAAGACATCTTACATACTCAGCAATCTCCAGGCAGTGTCCTTGGAGCAGTTCAGACAGCAAATTGTCCCTTGAGTCCTGCCTGACCTATACTACCACTTCGCTCCTCCTGGAGATAGCTGCTGGCAGAGCCTCTGCTTCACAGGTAGATGCACGTGCTAATGAAACCAAGTTCCTGTCTCACGGTGGAAGATGAAAGACCACCAGTGCAGAAATGGAAACAGCAAACACCCTAAGTGGTAGTCTGAGTGCCAAGTGTCACTTACGCTCCACAGGACGTGACACCACCAGCTCTAGCTGCAGTGCTTCTGCTGAACTCAGGACGAGCCTCGGCACTGATGCCAGCAGAGCAAGGGTAAGCTGCCTGGATCCGTGCCTTACTCGGCAACACCCGTCACCGACGGCCCGATCGTAGCGGTGGGCAGGAAAGAAAGCAAACTAAGCCACTGAAGAAACGTATGTCATAACCCACCAGGTGTGTGGGTTGAAACAACAGTCTGTGAGGTTGACACTCCACTTGCAAGTGTAAACTCAGCTCGTTATTCCCTTGCACACCTTCCCTAGGATCTGCTGGTTTGTCCCAACCTCTTTTCCTTTTGAAAAAGAAAGCGACATCGCCTTCACATTAGAGGCCCTGAGGATGGTCTAGTCCTACAGAAAGGACACATTCTTCACAAAATCTAGTGGAGGGTGTCCCTGCCCATGGCAGGGGGTTGGAACTAGATGATCTTTAAGGTCCCTTTTAACCTAAACCATTCTATGATTCTATGAAACTGTATGAGCCAAATTCCTTATTTCTCCCATAAATCCTATTGTCTGTGCAGGGGATTTAATGGTCTCCGTAGAGCCATTCCACAATTATTGCAAAATAACTGTGTAGCACAGCAGCCTGTACTACACAAGCAATTTCCAAATACTTGTGGAGAACAGCAGTGGGCCCTGAGGGAGCAGACCCAGCGTCTAAGAGGCCATAATGGCTCATGATGCCTAACATCAAGGTGACAGCTACACAGATGAGGGTAGCTCTCTTCTGGTAGCCATTTTTTTAAACCAGGACCACTAACCAGGAATAACATCTGGTCCCATCTCAAAGAGGCGAAGGAGGGAGATGGGGTTCCACCTAGACACCTCCCCTTCACCACCTGTCCCCGTTGGCCTGGGACTGCAAGACTGAGCTTTTGAGTAAAAGCAGCTTTTCCTTACACAGACACCTGATGGCCAAGCCAGGCTGTGAACTGAGCTTTTATCTAAGTCTCTATGTTTGTTTATTTTTAAAGGCTTCCCGGGACAACTTTCTCAACAGCAGATTCTTCTGCTTCCAAAAGGATGTCAGGACTGGAGAGCCATTCATCTTCACCACCCATTTAGTTCCAACAATTCCAACAGCTCACTGCAGGTAGGAACATGCCTGTAAATCAGCAAAAGGCAAGAATGTGCTGCCTCGGCAGAGAGGAAAAAGCCTTCTGTTTGTACAAGAAACCAATCGCCATCTTGGCCACTGCACAATCAGGCTCCCTCTCGGATTCGACGTCTCACAGACAGTTCAGATATTAGCTCAGCTTTATAAACCCTTCTCTGCTTTGTGTACTTCATGCTGGCTCTTGGCTCATGGAACAGTTTGCAGAGCCATTCCAAACACAGTGCTGTTCCTCCCTGCAAGACATTAACGCTTGAGGGTGTGGTTCCTCTGCAGAAGGGATCATCTCGCCAAACACTGCGCGGCACAGATTTGCCCCTTCTCCCCTTCCTGTCTTCACTCATTATGTCGTAACTTGATTTGTGTGGGGATAGCAGGACCCAAACAGCAGGGCTGCCTCACATACAGACAGTTCTCTCTCCAAAATACACCCCAAAAAAGCCTGCCCGAGATCACCCAACCTTAGATGGGATACTGCCACCTCTACGCAACACCCCCACTGCCCTATAGCAGCCCAACCTGCTCTTCCTGCCCGGGGATGCTCCCCAAGCTCTGCCAACACGCTAAACCACAATGGGGAGTAGCTGGACTGGTTGGTGCTTCTGAAATACAGTATGTGGCCTCTCCTCCTTCTCCAGGCTCAACCCACCCGCACGCACTGGTTTTCTGAACCACTTTAACCCTTCTGTCCCTGTGACTGATCCCGTATGTTGCCAATTCCTAAAGCTTGCCTTGGGGCATTGCAAAACTGGGGATGATGTGGTGACATGGAAACTAGATTAATTAGGGACCAAAATGAGAACTCTTCAGCTTACTCCATCTACATGATGAGGAATTTTGAGACTCAGGTGTCTATCCACAGCCTTTCATTAGCAGGGCTGTGAAAAGCAGGGGGGTCACTGGTCCCCAAAAAGCTTGTGCTCCTCACTTCCAACTGTCAGCACCCTGAATGAAGTCTCTCCATATTGTTCTTAGAGCTGTAATTGCTCCTTGCTCATCGGTGCCTTCCTCAGAGCTCTGAGTGTTGCAAATTGCTGGGGTTTCACAATTAATCCTCAGGTGCCATCCAAGCCTTGCTGGGGTTTCTCTGTTCAGCTGCGGGCCACGCTCTCGGGGCCCTGAACCTGCTTTCAGCCCTTACAGAAGACTCTGATCAAGGAGAAGGTACAAGCTAATCTGTTATTATAAGATCATCAGACTCGTCCTCACGCCTTTCTTGCACCTTACACCAAAGTGAATTCCTGAGTCTCTGTCTTTGTGCTGACAGGAAAAAAACCAAACCAAAAGAAAATAAAAAGCACAAACCACTATTTTTTTCCTCCATCCTGAATACACACACACCCCAGCTGTTTCTACTGCTTTAAAAGTATAAAATAACCCTGGATCATGCAAATCTAACTATGAAAGCTTTACTGTACTCACATTCAAGCTTATTGTTTTTTGAATTTGCTGACCAAGGCGACTTATAGGAAAAAATAGGTTGCACAAACATGCTGAATGGAGTACCGCTCAAACAACCTCAAAAATTTTTCCATTCACTCTCCTTTCTTCTCCAAAAAGCATGAGAAATCCACAATTCCCTCCCCTCAAAGACAAAACCACAGCTAACTCAGGAATCTGAACAAAATCTTACAAAGATAACACTTCAAAATCTTCCAGCTAACCTCCAGCCCCATCCTCTGCAGCTGAAATAAAAACAAGTAACATCATGTCGATCAGCTAGGAGCTTACTTTGCTGAAGCAAAATCTGCCACAGAAGGAGTTTTGCTAGTTGCTGCATTTCTTCAGCTTCTCCGTGTTTTCGTCTCTCTTGAAAAACAAGTTGAAGGCTTTTTTTTTAAAAAAACTTTTTTTTTCTTGTAACTGGAAAACACTATGACCTCACCAATTTACATCCAGAAAGCTGTGGACAGCAGCTCATATTCTGCAGAATTACTCCACCTACAACTTCCCAAATCCCCACCTCCCCACTCTGCTCTCCCCCTACACTCACACTCCACCTCCTTCCTTTCCCTAACGCTTTCTGCAGAGTTACTATGAACACCCACTTCTTTCCCCTCCTCCTGGGACCTTCTGATCTGTCCCGGACTTTGATGTGAAAGTTTTATCGGGTAAAGTTGGTCCCACACAGCTCTGGGCTCGCGAAACAATCCTTCTCCCTCCCCCTAGGGATGGAACTAATTTTCCTTGTGCTTTACTTGATCCAGCTGTTCCTTCCTTTGTTTGACACTCATCCAGCTGTCTGCTTGAGACTGGATTTATTCTGTTCCTTTCAGTGGTTTTTTGATCTTTGTCTCCTCATATGGTTTCACTTCAAGCTCAAGTCTCAGAAGACAACCCAGAAAACAATATTTACTCTGTCCTGTGATTTGTAAGCAAGAGCTTAATAGCAGCTATTTTAGCAAAAGGACAATAATAGAGACTGAGTATGTGGGAGCTCGGGGTAGGGCAGGAAAAGGAGCCTAGAACACAACTTAAAGCCCCAGAACAGGATGGTGTGAGCAACAGGTTTCCCTGTCAGAGAGGCCACAACACGGAGAGTTGGGTCAGATTTAGAACTTCAGCTTTCAGCCCTCCATGCAAGAACTGAACTATGCTAGTGGTTGCTTGACTGGCATCAAGACAAGCAGCCAACACATTGCAGTAACCTTAAACCACGGAAGACCTGATACAGCACTCTTTGTCTCCTTCACGTACTCATAAAATAGTACCAGCTCTGATAGCAGTGCCAAGACACAGCAACAACGTCGAGCAATAACTCAATTTTCAGCAGTCTTTGCTCAAGGGAAAGACTGTTAAATCACATTAACCAGTTCCTAAAGCCTGTACTGATGTATTTAACTGCGTTTATATAACCCACTTCGCTGCGTCCTACAATGATTAGGAATACTAACGTGATCAGTTGCTGAAAACAAGCAATGACACAGCAGAGAAGGAAGCAGTAAGTTCCTGAACTCCAAACTCTCCTTCCCAAAAGAAAATCCACACACCCCCTTTACATGTAAACACTCACAGACCAGTGAAAGTTCAGATCACCTTAGTTTGCATGTGCAGGCCAGAGACAGTCAGTTTAGGGCATTACTTCTTTACATGCTGCAGGATGTTCAGAGGGGACAGACTCCTTAAAACGCCAGAGCTGAGCAGGCACGGAACGAAATCATGCCCTCATGCCACCGTTCAAACAGCTGAAGCTTCACCAGCCTAAACTGAAGAGGGCAGCAACCTTCACAAGTAGTGGGAACAGCGCAAGCAGGCTGCTGGCAGAACCATTTAGAACAGGTCCTAAACTGGTTTGAATTAGTCTCCTCTGCTGACTCTGTAAGCGTTGAGACATTTCTCTTCCACATCAATCCAAGTCTGAGTTCTGAAAAAAGCAAATAATTTCCAGTGGAAAAATGTATTTTCCTTTAAAGCAGCACAAGATGGTAAAAGACACCGAGTCAGAGTATTCAACACCCTGTTCCATAAAATGCCTTTGGATGTGGGTATGAAAGGCATAAATGTTGCTTCAGACATGCAATAGGGCTCCATCTGAACCTGGGCTTGTGCAGGCCTAACAACCTAATCACGTAGGCGCCAGAATCAGCCAGGAGTCTTCTAATACAAGACTTGGAGGAAAATAACATAAGTATAAAGTCAGGAAATATTGTAGTTGCTGCTAGTATATGTTAAAAATAAAACATGGTCAAGCTTTTTGCTTGTTTGCATGCTGTTGGTAGACTGTTATATTCGCAGTGTTTAGTGGATTTAACTCTACAAACAAATTAGTCACCAAGTGCAAAATGTTGGGGAAAGGAAATTAAAACTTATCATTCTTAAACGTACATCTGTACAACAGAGCTAGATAGATCTGGGACTCTTACAGGAGAGCTTAAAAATCCAAGCTAGCAGCCTTCCCATGGCACTCGGTGGAGATAAACTGAATGGCTCCACTTGAATTTTTTCTTGACTTTTTTCTGTACCATCTAGTATACCAGAAGATAGATTTCTTCTGCTCCAGAGGGGGCTGTGCTTCAGGAAAGAGGAGGGCATTATAACAAAAACCTAAATAAACAATAATAATTATACTCTGCAACAAGGGAAACTTTGGAAACATCCAGGCTAAATCAGATCAGAACTCCAGGATCCCGTCTCCAGCAGCAGACAGAACCAGACACTTCCAAAGATATTTCCAAGAAACTTGAGCTATTATTATTATTATATAATTTGACCATGAAAAAAGCCTATAGAGTTAACTCCAACAGGTCTTCACGCTGTCCAACACAGATCCAGGTAACTGCTGGTTGGTTTCTAGTGCAAAGTTCTGACATAACCTTCAGATGAGAACTGCACAAATGTCACTGCGAACTTCGACTCTGTCATTTATATTAAGTGGGGGAGTTTGTGGGCAATTGGATCCATACATTCACTCAGTCCAAGTTCCCACGCTCATCAGCGGAGCTATGGCAACAGCCTGTACGTTCACATGCCCAGTCCAATTGTAGCCCTAATGCAAAACCATGGGCTTGTCTCTGCAAGCCTCCCACATTAGTCCAACTCCATAAGCACCCGCACGCAGCACAAGCTCCTACTACGCCATGTCCCTAAACTGAAAACCTGCTGCCAGATTCACAGGGGTCACAACAAAGACAATACTGATCCACAGCAGCAGGGGTGATGGCCTGGTGATGAGCCAGAAGTCTAGTGAAAGAAGGAACCTTTCTTGGCTGGGAGGCAAGAAGCTGTTCCACTTCGCAGACAGCAAATACAGTACCCTCTCCTTCCTTTGGTTTCTCTGAACCACAGGCAGAACTTCCCAGGTTACTCTTCCACCTTTCTGCCTCCCAGCTTTGGCACTGCAGAGGTTACTGGCCATTTCGTGCATGCCTTCTGGGATGGATGCAGATTGCTGTGGTTGCTGCTGTCACGAATTGGCTATTTCCTGCCTGAAAGAAGCCAAGTTCAGGCTGAAGCCACTGCAGTCTCCTAAAGAAAACCATTCACTGGAAGGAAAGAGCAACAGCTTCTCTGGGGTTCCTAAGGAGAGAAGGAAAGGGACACAGGAGGGCATTTCACAGATCTGTCTTTTCCTCACTCGTTTAATTCTCCTCAGCCTCTAGACAGCCCTGTCTTCCTAGACCTCTGCTAGTCTAGAGTGATCCTGGAAGGGCAGCTGTGTCAACACTTTGCCCAGTCAGGAGCTGAACTTTCGTCTAGATTCTCCATGGATGCTGGCCTGTCCAGCGTTCCCTAATCTTTCTCCTTCCTCACTCCCACAGGTATTTCGGGTATTGATTCTCAAAACAAGAAGCATCCCTTAGCTGTCCACTGCGGCGTATCCAGCTGTCTGCCCTGCCCAAAAATCCTGTCCAAAGAAAGCAACTTCATCCATGCAAGAGAGAGGAACCTTCCAGCACCAACACAAGTGGTTTAGCTTCCTGGAGCCCTGCACCTGCTGTCCTCATCACAGACCAAACTAGCAGGAAAAGCAGCTCCTGCGTTTCCAGTCACCCCTACTTCAGATATGAAATGCTGGTGACTTGGGTGGAAAAAAGCCCTGCCCAAAGACAGCGCAGGGGTCACAAGATTAATTGGCTTGTGGGAAACAATATACATGTCTGTCAGGAAGATTCCTCTTCCCAACCTCTTCTATTTTAACATTTTTGTTTTCCATGACTGCAGGCTACACTGAAAGACCTCCCCACAGATTTGAAGATTGCCAGTTTAGAAAAACTGAGCAAGTATCAGATTGGGAAGAAGGTCTAATGCCAAGAGGAATCCTCCATCCTTTCACTGCAGTTTTGAGAATCATTAACCCTGGGAAGCAGGAGTGGAAGTGGCCACTTCCACCCTACTTTCACAGCTATAAATGTGTAATATATTAAAAAGGAATGCCAGGATTAATGTTCTGTTGACACAGACACCAATGACAGTACAAGGCCTTATGTACAGGATTTTTCCAACACTCCATGCTTATTACCAACAACTTCATTAGACGTTCCTTAAATACAGGACCCACAGTACTCTGCCATGATCAAAGGAAAGGAGAAAATACCTACCCATGAGCAGAAGGATAATTCCTAGAACTGAAAGTAGTAGGGAATGCTACAGCTTGGGAATAGAGTGCTAATTGACAGGTATTGTGGCAAAGGCAGCAAGGAACCTGCAAAGCCAAAAATATAAGGAGACTAGAGCATGGAAACAAGAAAAAAGGCAGGGATACTGCAGTTCAGGGTTAATGTACACTGACACTGTTCATCTTCTAGTGGGAAATGCTCGAGTAGTCTTTGTCATGCCAGTAGAGTGATCAATCTGTAACACTCAGAGGGATAAATATGCACCCATGTTCACTCCCCCTTTCTGAAAAAGGTCCGGTGTGGGTAGGGGGAGCCTTCAGAACCGCCTGCTGATGGAAAAGAGCAGTGTAACACAGAACCATACGAATTACCAGAGGGTATGTGTTGCCCAGGCGGCTTCGTTTGCTTGCATTACAATAAATCTTTCAGCTGCAATGAATCCCATTACCAAGCCTGAAATAACCCAACGTGCAGCAAAAGCTGTGAACTGAAAGGACAAAACTGAAACCCAACCACAATAACAGGGCTGTCAAGTGAAGCCTATCATTATTCCAGTGATGTAACAAGCTGCATGTCTCCTACAGACCCAGCATTACAATGTCTGCTCCCTAGCCATAAATGCTAAAGCCCATGATTTGCCTTCTCTGAAGAGCATATGCCGAATGACAAGTTGAGGGTCTGGCCAGATGTTTTTCACTGGAGTCCGGCGTGATCACCAGCCTGTAATGCAGTCACCAAACCAACAGCAGAGGCAAATGCACATGCCTAGTGTATGAGAGTGGCAGATCTCTGACACCCTTTACACAAGGTATGTATAAAACAATATAATGGCAACAGTTAATAATACCCCTGGGACAACCTGTTCCCATCAAAGAGAAAGGTGAAGCCCACAAACCCACCCCATAGTGGCAGTCACTGCAGTGCTCTAAGCTATGCTACGCTCAAGCACTCCCGAAGCAAGGAACAGTGTTATTTGGGGGCTGTCCTTCGCAACTCAGCTTCTTCCCGTCTTGAATCTTCAGCTGGAAAGCTCTACTTCCCTATGTGCCAAAGGCACTGGAGCATAAACTAATTAATGTGAACATCTAGGTATGAAAGATATTTAGTTAGATGGACTCTTAAGAGGTTTTTGTTCTTCTGCTTAACGCACTGAGCCTCGCAGCTTGCTTAGCAGAGACTTTGATATGCACAAATGAGGAGGTAACTGTAGCATCCAAACAGATGCTGTCTTACGGAATCGATTCATACATGTGCATGTGTGTGTTTATAGGTTCTCCCAGCACTGCTGTCCCCGTAACAGGTCAGAACCCGCTCTGCATCTTTCGCCATGAGGCATCGCTGCAGCTCAGTGGTTCCTGTCGTCTAGCATCTTTGGATGGCACTATATTTAAACACCCCCTTTTGTTGGAAAGCACGCAGCTTCAGATTCCTAGGATTCATCTCAAACCATTAATAGAAACCAGTTACAAAAACAGAGAAATTGCCCAGGAAACCAACACTTTTTTATTTTTTCTCCCCAGACTGAAGCCTGAAGACTATTTTTCCAAGATAAAAATGCATTTTGGTGATTTTTCCAGAACATGAAGCCCAAAAAGCTGGGTTCAGTGTGAGGAGAAAAGCCAAATGGATTTATATGCCCCAAAATCATCAGAAGCAGATACTTAGCAGGTATAAATCAACAAGCTCATACTAACTACCATGGCTCTATGTCAGTTTACACCTGCTAAGAATCTTCCTTATAAACCCTTGTGTTCCAGAAATACCCATCAGATCATTAACCTAAACCGCTTTAGGTAATGATGAAATTGGGGTTCCCTTTTCATTAACGGAAAAGAGAATGCAGAGTCTCCTCTTCATCTTGCCTGTCCTGTAGATCCCACATAGCCATGCTTCACCAGATGGTTTTTCTGGTGTTGAAGAGATTTGCCTGCTCATACAATGCATCCTGTCATTCATAACTCATGAAAATCACTGTCAAAACCCTGTAAAGAATAAGTATTTTTGATAGTAAACACAGTTCATTTGAATCAGCATCGAATTCCATGTTGTTCCAAAAAAGCACCTGAATCAGTCAGGCTGCTAAGTTGGTTAAAACTCAGTAGATCAATAAATATTCACACTGAGGTGGTTGTTTTGTTGGTTTGGGGTTTTTAAATGGTATTTAAGCACAACCTCCTCAACCTCAGCAGGCAAAGACTTTGTCTAGGGCACCTGATCAAGGAGCAATTGAGCACTAGCCCCTATCTCCTCCATTACTTTCTTTGGAACTCATTTTTAGTTCACAAATGTTAAACCTACAGTCCCCCTGCACTACAGCAGTGCCTCCTATTACAGCTAAGAGAGTAGTTCCATTAGATGACAGTAATAATGGGCTGTGATCTAGTATCTAGGCCAGCCACAGAAACAGAATTCCACATGTGTAGCCAGCTTTTTCTCAAATACCAAGTATGAAAATTATGATTATATTTCATTATATCGACAGGCACCAACCATTATCAGGATTCCTTTGTGATGCAGAAGGTGCATACAGAATTGAAGTCCTCACCCTGAAAACACACTGACCGATGAGAAATGGGAAAACAACAATCAGCATGCAAATCAGGAATGGAAACAGAGACACAGAGGTGTAAATTACATTCATTTAAGCTTAATATCATCATAACTTTGGCATAAACCAAAGCATGTAAAAAGGGAAATCTGGAAAAATCAGATCTCTATAAAAATGTTCAATTCTAAGTCGCTTGCCATGATCATTTCAATTAAAATGTCTTTCAAAATAGACAACCTAAAAGCACATGATATGGGGGTTTTTTCCTGGTCCCTCATTCATGTTTGCAAGGGTCTTTTTAATGGTGGCATCACACTTGTGTTTATTTGTTCCACATAGGCAGGCTTTCTATGCAGCGCAGGCAGCTTCTGGTAGGAAAAGTCTGTAGTCTAAACAGACAGGAGCAGGAGGGAGACATGCAGCACAAAAGGAAATGACTCACCCAAATTCACACAGCAGATCAGTGGAAGGATTAGGAATACAGCCCAGACCAGCTGCCTGTCAGCCCAGCAGTACCTTACTCCCTGGACTATGCTGCCTCTGTCCTCCCGGGGAGCCTAGAAAGCCCTGGCACTGTGTGAAGACTCACTGTGCACGTAAGACTGACAAGGATGCAGACTGAAGGGCAGAGTTAGACAAAACCTCTTTCCTGTTTTTCAGCTCTGGAAAATTCAATGAAACATCGAACTCAGACATAATTTGGACAGAACCTTGATTTTTAACTTTACAACAGCCTGTTGCATCCCTCTTGCTTCTCGGATTTTTCCAGTATTCTGATTCCCTGGGGCAAACAAGAGTCGTAACTACCTGCTGCTTCTTTTCAGGAGATCACAGGGAAGTCATTATTTTTTAATTTTATTTTGTTTAAAATGTTAAGTACTATTTCCTAATCTATTCTGAGAGCCAGTGTCTTCAACATAGGGAACTAAAAAAGGGGAAAAAAAGAAAAAAGCAGGTATGAGCTCAAAACCACTACATGAACCACAAAGCTCCTGAGCAGATGGGAAAATATGCAAATCTGAATTGGAGTTACCATCAATAATAACTTCAGGAGTTGGCTCTATTCATGTATATGCAACTGTTAATCTTCCTCGGAGGTTCAGAGCAGCAGCCTGGGAAGCAGGGGGATTTTCATGGGTCCTGAAAGCTACCACTTGCAACACAGTGCCCCCAAAACTTCTAGATCTATACAGACAAATGTTCCTCTCCAATTAACTTCTGATTATCAAGTGAATGAGACAGAAGGGTATCCAGCCTATGACACGGGACTGACTCACTCCCACGGGAGCTGTGGTTCTACAGCATCTTCGCTTTTCCAAATCCATGCTGAAACCACTAGGCCCCCCTCTAGGGGACAGCTACCTAGCACTGCTCCAATTTGGCAGATGGTAGACAGCACAGATTCAGGAGGAAATGATTGCGGAATCAAATCACCACTTTGAACATTTACTCAGCCAGTGTGTTTGTCTTATGAAATGTGAGAGAGGCAGCAGCTCAGAACTGTGACATTCCACCTGGCTGTTACTCATCCACTTTCTGAATTCCAGAAAAAAGGCACCAGACAGGCAAACCTGGCTCCCACCTTTCAGTTCAGCGACGCTTCCCTGGAAAGAGAACTGCACTTCGCACACTTTTTCATTCCAGATCAAGGCAGTTTACATGGAAGTTGGTAATCTTACACACTGAAGGTAGGTTCTGAGAAAGAGAGGGAAGAAGTGGATCAAGGGCTCCATCCTGCATCACTGTCCAGCCCTCCTACTCACTCATGTGCCCCTGGAGCACACCTAGCAGGCTGACCACAAACACAGCATAACCAGAATCTCACTCCTTCCACTCTGGCCACAGGCAGAATGACATACTAGCATCCTCTGGCTGTACTGCCAAAACCATGATCGGACACACTCATCAACACGAGGCTGGCAATGCTGCAGAAATTAGAGTGTTTTCAGGCCCTGACTGCAAGATACATCACCAAGAAGCTCTGTGCTTCTGCTCTCCTTTATCAGAGACAAGAACATCATCCAGGTTTGAGCCTAAAAGCAGTCTGAAGAAGGAATGAGGACAAGGAAGGCTCACATACATTTAAATAGGCTTTGACACCATAATTGTTATTGCCTAACTCCCAATTTCTGGTTTTCTCACAAGTAACCTGCTCAGCTTCCGTGACAGCAAAATTGAAAGCAGCGCTCATCCACCAACAGCACTGACTCAGTGCTAGCAGGGAGGACCAAACAGAGCGCCCACTCCAGAGCAGTTCTCCAGCAATCTCACACACAGGCAGCAGCAGGTCAGGTTTCTCTAACATGGGAAAAGCTTAAGCCACAAGCACACAGCACTGTTTCTGTGATGAACCGAAACGTTCTAAGAGTACTCAGGGAGCAGACACATTTAGCCGAGAGATGCCATTTGGTGCCCCCTTTCTGACCATCAGCATTGTGCCTCAAACCACATCTTTCAGTCTCTCTGTACATGGGAACAGCGTTCTGGTCCTGTGAGCTTTTGAAGGGAAACTCCATTCCTCACACTAATTGCAGCCCATCTGTGGCACCCGCCTAAAATAATGAAGCAGTGGGATTCCAGGCACAGCATCTTATTTTGAGATCAGAAATGACTGGGAAAGAGTGGAAAAATTAATAGGTTGGCTCCGAAAAGGGTGCTCAAAGGTTGACTCCCAGAGAGTTTCATTATTTACCTCAGGTTTGCAGACCATTTCATTTAAAATAAAAATACTTTGGCTGAAAGGAGGTTGCTTTCCATAATGCAATATAATCCTGCTGCCAAATTTAGAAACACAAACATGGAATCTGGCCAACTTTTAAGGGTAGTCTATGCAAATTGTGTATTTTCTCTTGATTAGTC
Organism: Rhynochetos jubatus; assembly: GCA_027574665.1. Taxonomy (NCBI): domain Eukaryota; kingdom Metazoa; phylum Chordata; class Aves; order Eurypygiformes; family Rhynochetidae; genus Rhynochetos; species Rhynochetos jubatus. The sequence goes on from CM050669.1 coordinate 7,559,667, forward strand.
CATGAGGACTCTGGCAACCGTAACTTTAGCTAAAGAAAACAGGGTGCTGCTTGCTTGGCCTCCTTTGGAAATCAGGTGTTGGCATACAAATCTACTTGCTTCAACCAGCATTGCTCCTTCTATCCAGAGATCTGAGTATTTTACTAGAGTATTAAATGCAACTTTCTACCACCTTTTGAGAAGAAAAGGATCTTCATCCCCTGTCCAAGCATATACCTGAAACCTGAGCACTAGCGTTAATTCCCAGGCAGGCAAACAACAGAAAGCTTTGCCTGGAGCCGATTTGTACCAGTGCCCAGTTCATGGCATGTGCTTTGCACTACTCCCTCCCAGTCCAGCTCCTCAGAGCTGTGCAGAACAGCACAAGCTTGTAGAGCCACGGAACCTGTCATCCCCTTCAACGGCCTGTATGTGCTTGGGTAGCAGAAACCATCTCAAGAAGGAAAAACAAAACACCCTCCCTCCAAACCAACACCAACCACAACCTAAGAAAACAGCAAAGCTCCGAGTTCCCACCCCAGTTGCAGCGCAGGCCCATGACACCAAATGCAGTAATGCATATTCCTCCCTCAGTACAGTGTGGAAACGTTCAAGATCCGTTAACCTAGCAGCCCGGCTCCAGCAGCAGCTGTCCCTACACTGAAAGCTACATACACCTATTTTTATTTGCTCTCCTTTCCGCTCCCCAGCCCCATTTCATCACTCAAGAAGAAGGTGTTGCATAGATACCAAGACTGTTATTTTCTGCTCACTTCTTTCAACAGTCCCACTTTTTTTTTTTCATAAATTCCTTGTGAGAGAAAGCCTTTCCTGTCTGAGGGCTACAACCCTCTTCCTTTCCCCAAGGAACGGATGATGTTATCAGAAAGTAGGACACATTTAGCTCTGTCCTACCTTCGGTTGGGCCTGCAGCAGAAGCTCTCACAGATGGCAGAATGCCAAGAATAATACAGGCCATCGTCCCACCCCACAAAGAAAGTAAAATTAGGCACTGAGAGTTCTCTGGAAGATGCCCGTTGCAGTGCAGGGAAAGCAAAGGAAAAGATCATAACGCAGCAGCATCTTCTGGACAGTAACTGAAACAGTATGGTCAGGGAAGCCAAATCAAGGCTAAGCCTGGGTGACCAGTCCCAGATTTTGCCTTCAGGATGTACCTGCTGATTCTGCTGAACAGATTCCAGCTGGCTGTCCCATAACAAACTAGCTGCCTCTGCTGAGAGCAGCAAAACCACTCTGTCAGTAGAGGAAGCGGCTCTGACTCAAAAGCACCCAGGGAACGGAGCTGGTGAGTAACGTGGTGCTGTTTACACACAGTCACATTACTGACTGTAACTGCTGGAGTTTCTTCTGCTGCGTCTTTGCTCTTTGGCATGTTCTTCCATGACTACTTATTCCAGTTTAACCAATTCCTCACTGATAAAGCTCAGCCAGAAGCATGCTGCCATGAATTGTTAATTCCCCTAAACTAAACCTGACAATTTCCAAGCTACTAGTTTTTTACCTGATGTGCCAACTCCTTGCTCAGGACTCCACATCCTTGTTTTAACACTAATCACTCTGCAAGTGGTTATGGGATGCTGAAGTGCTTGCAGCTGCTGAGAGGCTGCAGGAGTGTTTCCTCCAGACCTAGACATACTAAAGGCAATAACGACCCCTCAGCACAAGACCTGCCCGATCAGCACCAAGTCTTGTCTACTGAACAAGTGAAAAACCTCACTTTTTTGACTAATATTACATGTTATTTTTTTTCTTTGAAGAAGATTTTAGCCACATTTCCTAAGGAAACAAGGCACATGCAGTAGTATGATCCCACTGTCCAGTCAACCTCCTCCTCCTTCACATTATTTTGAAACACAATATCCAAGTGCAGCTCCATTCCAGAGCAGGGGACAAGTCTCACGAGTTTTGTAACTAACATCAGTTACAAACGATGCATTAGTGTCTCTGCAGTGCCCAAGACTTATTTCAGGGGATTGACACAAGAGTGACATACCAGATTGTGGTCTTGAATTCTCTGACCCACAGAGCTCCTTGTTCCAGTTTTGTTCCCCTGTCTTACAGGGAAAGGCAAGCAAGAATGAATATCTCCACGGGAAAGCCAGCACACTCCGTTTGCTGTAAGCTAGCTCAGATGTCTACAAGAGCAACAGTTACCGATTGTGTTTTATTTTTCTAATTTAAAAATCAGCAGGAAAAGCAAAACCCACTTCTCAAAACCATTTCAGTTCTGCAAATGTAACGCCTCAAATGAAGTACAGAGCGCTGTTATTTTTGGAGAACAACTGACCAGGCTCAGCCCAAGCGAACCCAAACCAGGGTGTTTTCACAGTCAGAACAGAAATGCCAACAGCAGAACAGCATGAATGGTGGAAAGAAAAGATGTAATCTTAGTTATCCACAGGTGCTGTTTGCAAGATCAGTAAGATCACTTCAGCCAAATTTCCAGCTAGTGTAAACAAGCATGGTTTATTAACTTTGGAATACGTGGACTAGGGTGCACACCCACTGAAGCAGAGCTGGCTTCGTATTTTGAGAAGGACCAAGCCAGAGCTACCGAAGCCAATGTACATACACCAACTCATCCTAGGTACTACTTTGACAGTTTTTCATATGAAAGTGTCCCATTTAACATAGATATTAGCTCACCAGAGTAAAGGTACACTTTGTTTCTGCAGAGGGATGTAAGCAGGAGTGTAAATGCGTCCTTTCCAGACCAGCAACTGTCAGGCAGTTTCAAATATAAAATTACCATCCCACTGGATTTCTCCAGTCTCTTTAATAAAGAGCATGAATTCGGCTAGCAAACTCCTGCTGACTTTAAACCACTTTCTCTCAGTACAGCAGAATTATGAGATGAAGGAGAGACGTTCAAGTCTTAAATATTTTGAGAATTATACAAGTCAAACTTTTCCTGTTTGCAGCCTTTTTTTTGCTACCACAGCTACATATGCACATACACACACAGATTTACTACACGTGCAGGTACATTGGTATGCATGTATTTGAGAGGAACAGCAACTCACAATAAAGCTTTGTGAACTGTATGTTATGTACTCGTGCTCCCCCTACAGAACAATAGGTGCAGCTTTTGTCTATCTGATTCTCTGCTCAGCAAAGTTTAAAACTGCATCCTGTGGTCAAGAGTTACAGCAAGTTGATACAACCCTGGTATATATTATCCGATTAGTGCCAGGTGAGACAGTCTGTGCAGTAATGCCACAAGGAAAACACAAATCCCGAGACACACTTTGAGGTACTTCAGTAGAAAGGAATATAGCACCTGTACGACTAAGACTGGCAGTAACTGCCCTGGATGCCTTGCAGATACTTTTGTAGATCACACAGTAGTTCCAGACGTCCATACATTATGTCTAATAGATGTAAAAGTAATGAGTACTCTAGGCAGACTACAATTTGGACTACTACTTATAGACAACGTACCATTTAATAAGTTACTTTGCTTTGTGGAGACTTGCAGTTCACCACAAGTACTCTAATATAAAATGATCACTGCCACAGTATAAGAGTTCACTTGCACTGGAACATCACAAGTTACTGAATGATTATGCTTCGCAATTCCCACTCTCAACAATTCTCTTTTCTCATTACTATCCCAGTGTAAAAACATCAGAGCACAAGGTGGTGATGCTGACCCAGGAAAACAGCAAAGTTCTCTGCCTGCATGATCCCAGCAAAGAGTAAAATGGACAGGTTTGTGATCTACAGACCCATCACGATGGTCCCTAAGAGCAAGAGAGGTTTGATGTCAAACTAGAGAGAGATAAGACCAACCTAAGCCCTAGCGGATAAAAAACTTGGGCAGTTTGTAGATTTAGACACTACAACACAGAACAAAGATGCAAGTTGTAGGATTAAGACAAACAGAAATTCAAAGAATACACCTCATAACTGGAGTCAGGGATACAGCACTGACAAATACGCAGTACAAATGACAAATGGGCATGCTACTTCTGTCTTTTATAAAGTATTTTGCTCCAAGTAATTCTAAAGGTATCCCAAAGCAACAGCCAGCAATCTCCTGGAAGTGTGCAAATTGATGACCTGCAATTTTGAACCCTTTCCTTAAAATACCAACATAAAGATCCAGGTACCTTCCACATTAATGGCTAAGGAGTTTCAGCAGCTTGGAATTTACTGCCATCCAGAGACAAGAACAGCAGAGAGACACACACACCACCTCAGACACGTTCACTGTGCGCGGAGTCACGCGTCCTTCCCGCAGAGACTGAACTGTACCTTGTAGCGATGAGTTCCACGGATATTTTTTTTTCTTCCCTTTCAGTTTAGTCAAGTGTCCTGCTCTTAGCACTTTCATGATGGCTTCCCTGTATGCCGCTCAATGACAAGCCTAAGGGAGCTCATTCTTTTTCCTGCCTTTCTCTCAGAGGCCAGTCATTCCCATCTATCTGCTGGAATACAGACAGGGAAGAACTACATCACACAGAAGTTAACTGCCTCAAATAGAAAAATCAAAAGCAGAACCCAAACTAGAACCTAGATATAAAGTCTTCTACCAGGGTTCAAAATAAGAATTTATATTTTTCACAGCTTTTGTGACTCTTCAATCATGTAAAAACAGCGGATTACTCAGGCACAAAACAGTTCTTGTAGTTAGTCAATAGTTAGCTCTAAACTTTTATGATACCAATATCTGGATGTTGTGTATAACATGGGTCAATCATAGAAAAAAACAGCAACTGTTTTATTAACACAAAACAGAAAAACTAATACACCTTTTAAGGATGCTCATGCAATGCCCGTCTAAGGCACATGCACACTGAGGCTTCAGATAAGTGAAAATTAAAGCTTTTGCAGATACATTCTATGGAATATAGATCCAATTTCTATTTTACCATAACTCTTAGTAGACACCAGCCCTTCTATAGTAAGACTACCAAAGAATGATTTTGAAAAGCATTTGGAAAAGTTCTTTTATCTTAAACAGTTATAATCCGAAGAATTCTTTCAGCTATCCCATCTCCCACAACCGATTGTTCTTATACTACATCATTCAGTCTAACCTTAAATAGCAAATTCAGAATTCAGGTGCAGTCTTAAGACGCCTTTGCTCAGACATAGGGCTGGGGGCTGCAGCTCAGGACTGTACACAGCAGTGCCGAGTCACTATACAAGGGCTCACACCATTCTTTGAGGAGGAAAAGCATCTTGCTGTTAGGTTTGTCCTTGCAGAACTGCTCACCAAGACTGAAAGTTTCCTCCTACTAATTTCATCACACTCAGAAAAAGGTTTAAAGTAATCTGCATATTTAAATATTTTTTAATTACAATTACAGGTTAAAACCCATTACAAGTGTTTTTATTGCTTTGAACTTTTCAGAAAAATCTTGGGTGTTTGCCATCCTGCAGGAGGATTTTTCAAACCAGCTCTTTTCCAGATGCGCTCCAAGTCTTTCTCAAACCTTATCTGAAACAAAAACAAAAAGAATAAATAAAAAGATAGAAGGAAAAAGGAAAGTGGTAACATGGCTCAGAAGTAACACAAGTATTCAGCCACCGCTCACGTGTCCCAAGGAGAATCTAGGTGTAACACACAACAAGGAAACAAATGCTTTTAAGTAGGCAGCTTGTTTTAAGTGTCAAAATTGCTAAGCCTTGCTGCAGAAAATACTTTAAAATGCACAAGGACTCAGTAGCATTATTTTAAAAGCCCTGTGTAAGGAAAACTGAGAAGATGGAAAACAAAAACTGTAAGAAAATTAAGAGGATTTCCTCATCATAACGTGTTCAACACTGCTTCCCACAAATCTGAAGAAATGGAATTACAATTAACCCAAATTCACACCTAGGCAAGGTGAAAATTACCAGAGGATGAGCTAAACTGTATCACAGCAAACCTAACGGGCTATTGAAACGTAGCGTGGGATGATAACATCGACAGTTTGAATGAAGGCCCTTGTCTTCCCTCACCCCAAAGTAAAAGGATTCTATAGACGACAGGAAGCACTTAAGGATGCTGGCAAGACAGGAAAGCAATTAAGATTAAATCAATCTCCCTGATATAACAAAAACACGTGAATTAATCTTTCACACAAACACTGCAATTCTTCTCCACTAGCCACATCTAAGTTACTGTCACACAAGAAAAATTATGCCTAGGAACTATCACGCTTACAACCACAGAAACATTCTAAATTACAACTTCTGAAGCTGTACAGGTCAAACATCAAACAGAAAAAGCTCTTGTACATACTGAATTCATTAAGGCTCTCCAAGCTGCTGCTATTTTTCCCTAAACCAATTCCACCTAAAAATATCATCCAATACCTGAACAGAGGGCAGTTTGAGAAGGAGGCACATTTGTGTCAAGAAGTTCTCCCTACCCTGAGCTTACCTGACGCTTCTTCTTGCGGCCTTCCTTTATCCTCCTCCGTACAAACTTTCTTCGCTTTAGCAGCTTTTTGTACTTGTGCCGATTCATTTTCCTTCTGCGGATCTTCAAAACGTTCTTACATTGAAGCTTTTCCCTAAGTGTTCCTTCTCCTTCCTCCACGTGAGTTCCCTCGTCGGACGGGGGACAGTCATATCGCTGGAGGGGTTCATAGCCCACTTCTTCCTGAGCATTAAGGACTTCTGCTTTGGGAAGGGAATATCTAACTGTCAGCCAGCTTTCTAAGGGGCTGATGGAAAGTTTTCTAGGGATCAGCATCTCTTCCAGCTCAGGGTCCAGAGCATAGCGCTGCTGAGGCTGGGCTCCACTCTTGTTAGATGGCTGTGTGCTATAGTGCGCAGATGTAGAATGACAGCAAAGAAATGAAGACACTGACCTTGGCAAAAGGTGGCCTTTGAGAAGAAAAGAATTCCACTTGAGAGGCAGAATTTTCAAACCGTATCTTAAGAAAAACTCTGACCAGCTCTCAAACCACCAGACAACTGTGGCCAGAATAATCTAATAAGGGAACCTACTTACAAAAATTATATTCCCATCACAAAAGGACAAATTTTTGAATTTGAATTTAATTACGTTGCCATAATGCCATCTGCTAAAACCACACTAAACAGTATTTTAATGTGTAAACTATGTAAGTGCAAACTGCAATGGCTACGAACCGATTGCTGTATTAAGCTTTTCTGCTGCCAGGAAATCTCCTAAGCTTAGAAGAGGACAAACCAGAGCTACACAATGCTGACAGATCAGAGCCATCATAACATTCCACAGGCACAGAATCAACAACAGCCTCACCACTCCTGCACTGCTTGCTGTTAAAGAAATTTCGGAGAACCCAATTACTACAGAAAGAAAAAAAAAAAACCCAGAAAACTAGGTCAACAACATCAGTTTACCTGCAATTCGTGAAGCCTTCAGTAACTGGGAGGTCAGCCGTGACAGTAACATACTGCTTCACTTTGTTCACTGTCAGAGCCAGTAATGACTGTTAAAACAGAACATTTATTCAATGAGACAAACATGTTTTCACACATAAAAAAGCCCACTTCTCAATTTAACCCCAAACTCCAAGAAGGTGGGATCAGACACTCAAAGCACGCTCCTCTGTCGGATTCTGCAGCAGCTACAGGCACCGGGGGGGCGAGCTGCAGACATGACTAGTAACTTTAAGCTGTTGCAGGTTTCGAAACTTGAGCCCAAACCCCACAAGCCTGCCCAGCTCAGTGCGACGGAGCTGCTTCCACAGCAGAAACCGGAGCGCAAGAGGCGCCCGCTGCCCTCAAGCCGTGCGGAACGGCCACGCGGCCTACCCAAGGGCCCTTACCCACGCGGCTCGGACCGCGGCCCTGTGCTCGGTGGGCAGCCTGCCCCTCCCGCAGCCCGCTCAGCAAGCCCTGCCACTGCCCCGCTCCCGAAGCCCGGCCCGCACCGAGCTCCCCGCACCGGCGCTGCGCCTCAGGCTGCGGCCCGCCATCACTCACCATCCCCGCCCGCCTCCGCACCGGATCTTCCGGCGGCCGCCGGGCAGTGCCGCCGGGGCAGCGCCTCTCAGCGGCGGCCGCCGGCCCTGCCGCGCATTCGTCGTGAAGCGCTGCCGGGACGGGGCCGGCGGGTACCCGCACGGACACCGCGGCCCTTCTCCACGCCCTGCGGTCGGGCGCAGGCACCCAGTTTCCCCTGCCTTCGGCGGCTGCCCGCTGCTGCCCCAGGGGAGCCAGGTCGGGGGGAGCATGGTGGTACCACAGGCTGGGTTGCCCGCCTCAGCCCACCGTCAGCACTCAGGGGTTGTGCCCTCACAACAGGGGGCGCAGGCAGGAGCAGGGCCCCGCGTTGAGACCTCGTGTTGCACTGGAGCATCCACGGGAGAAAACACTTCCAAGGCTTTTGCAAAAAGGCCTTACCCACACCCATCTCTTCTCTGGCCGGCAGCAGGGGCAGTGTGGGCAGCAGGAGCAGGGCAGGGATCCTCCCCCTGTGCTGGGCACTGGTGAGGCTGCACCTCGAATCCTGGGTTTAGTTTTGGGCCCCTCGCTGCAATAAAGACACTGAGGGGCTGGAGTGTCTCGAGAGAAGGGAACGGAGCTGGGGAAGGGTCTGGAGCACAAGTCCTGTGAGGAGCAGCTGAGGGAGCTGGGGGGGTTCAGGTGGAGAGGAGGCAGCTCAGGGGAGACCTTATCGCTCCTTACAACTGCCTGAAAGGAGGGTGCAGAGAGGAGGGGGTTGGTCTCCCAAGTGACAAGCAACAGGACAAGAGGAAGTGGCCTCAAGTTGTGGCTGGGGAGGTTTAGACTGGATATCAGGGAAAAATCAGGGCTGTCAGGCATTGGAATGGGCTGCCCAGGGAGGTGATGGAGTCACCATCCCGGGAGGGATTTAAGAGATGTGTGGACGAGGTGCCAAAGGACATGATTTAGTGGTGGTATTAGCAGTGTTAGCTTAACAATTGGACCTGATTATCTTAAAGGTCTTTTCCAACCTGAAAGATTCTATGATTCTCCTGCTCCCACCCATCTGAATCGCAGAGCTTGCCCCTTACCTACTGGCTTTGCGCTGATACTGCAGTCACGTTGAATCATAGAATCATTTAGGCTGGAAAAGACCTTTAGGAGCATCAGGTTGGACCGTAAACCTGACACTTCCACATCCACCACTAAACCATGTCCCTAAGTGCCATGGCTTTCAGTGGATAGGAAAGCACTGCATCTTGTTCACCTGCTCAGTCACAGCAGCCCATCACTAACATCGATCTGAGCGCAGAAGCGTGGCGTAACAAGCAGTTGTTAGTGAGACACTACCTCCCTGTCGACGTGGGGATCACGGAAGACAGCTAGATACCTCTCGCTTACACACCCTCAGCTGCGTCCGAGGGCAGGTCTCGCAGTGGCTGCTGTCCAGGAACAGCCACACCTGTCTCTCCCACTTACCTGGCTGTTGTTTGTCTTTTCTGACTTGGTACAGGAACCCACCATCTTGGCACAGCATGAAAGTGCCTAATCAGCTCGCATGAGGGAGCGACGTTGAAACCAATCCCAGACTTCACAGAACTTTCTGCTTTTATCCCTACCTCAGCCAGAACACAGAGATATTTTCACCAGCTGCTCTTAGTATTTCAGACCAGAACAAGGATTTGCCTCAGTTTCAGGTACACCCTCCCATGTTAAACCCGTCTCGCCTGAGGAAACAGCGCTGGTTAGAGTTTCTTCCTGCAAGGTACAAGTGTGGTTCTCTGGTCAGGGAAGAGAAACCTACACACAGAGAAATTAACTGAAGTAGTTCAGTAAACAGATTTATTTGTTTAAACAAGACTTTATTGAAGACACTTTAGAAGTTTATGTACAAAACAACATTCCCACCCCCATATCAGGATGTTAGTCACCCACTGGGAACAAAGCAAGTGGCTGGTGTGTGCTGTCAACCTGGAGACAACTCAGAGGTTGCTGAGGAATTTATGGAAGTACCAAATTCACGTAGCTTAGATCTGGACAGTTTCAGCCTTGGCTCAGTTAGGACTGAAGGAAACTGAAGGACGTTTTCCAGAGACATGTCTCCAGCAGGTTGAACATACTGGAATGTGGCAGCCTACACTGGTCTTGCTCTGAGGTCAGGTCATTTACTTCTGTAGAGAGCAAGAGACCCGCTTTGGTTTTGGAAGCAAAGAGGAACCAGCCCCTGGATTTAACTTGGAATGTTTCATCTACTCAGACAGTTCCAGGAGATACCCATCACTAAGAGCACAGTAGTATTTGCAGGAAGCACTAGAACAGAGCAGTAGCAATAGCAAACAAAAGTCAGCCCCCTCACTTTCCAAATACACCTAGAGAGAGGCTGGGTATCAGAGTGGCTATTTCAACCAGCATGTCAGAAAACCTTAGGGACACAGACATTAGTGGCACAAGTTAAACAGTGGCTGACATGCTGTTCCTGTAGTATACTGTGCACTTCTACCACGGTAGGGTTTCCCCTTGCCAGTCCAGGAAGGAACCATTTTCTTTTTCACCAAGACGGTCCAGAACGGAGAGAATGCCTGGGATAGCCTCTTGCACCTGCATGGGAGCCTAGAGCAAGTCAAGGTTAGATTATCAGTGGGAATATCCTACAGAAGAGAATCAAATGCACTTAAGGAGTTCCTAGAATCAAGTGGGGTCTATTTCCATGTTTCACAGTGTGCCTCTGCAGCGCATGGAAGTGTGTCCTGTGCAGTGCGTTCTTGTTCAAGCGTTGGGACAACAATGAAGTCATATTTTCACATTTTCAGAGAGATGTCACTTACCATGTTTCCGCCCATGTCTGTCTGAAGCCAGCCTGGATGCAAAGAAATACAGAGAATTCCATCCGATTTCAAGTCTGCAGCAAGACACCTGGTGATCATGTTCAGTGCAGTCTACGAGAGCGGAAACCTTCTATTAGTGTTCTGGTTTTACAAACCTTGAGCAAGACCTTAAGCCAAGCTAATGATGACATCCCTTCCACCAAGCTGCCTCTTGAGAAATGAAGGGGCAGTAACAGTATCACAGTAATTTATTCAGACTTGGCGAGGGCTTCATTCTCAGATATCGGTTAAGAGACGCATTGTGAAAGCTCTATCACCATAAGCTTACTGCCCAAAGCTGAAAATAAGTTGTGGAAGATAAAGCAGAATTTGAAACTCCTAAGGAGCCGTGTGGAAAATAATATTGACATAAGGACTCTGTTTTTCTGCAATAATCACTACACAAACATTCAAGTTTTTTACTTGTGAACAGGGAAAACAAGCATATTAACAGCTTATGAGTAGGTGGTGTAGGAGAAACTGTATGTCTGATCTTGACTGTTTGTACAAACCCAGTCTCTGGATGTGACAAAACGAAGAACTCCACCTCTCACTGTCATTACCATGTACAGGCCAGCACACCTTTTGTTGAGTTTCATGCCTGATGTCTTGCTTGGACCGGAGAGGAACACAGCGACTAGGAGACACACGTGATGGCATCAGTTCTTCCCTGAACGCCAGGTCCCTCTGAAATCGATCTATAGCAGCGTATTGATGGCATGCTTGCTCCAGGTGTACGGTTTTCACAGGTCCCATTTCCACCCACGTGAAGAACAAGGACAGTTTTTCTGTCAGCCTATCCAAGGAAGTGCTGCACCCCACTGAGATCGTCCTCTTAAGCTCAGAGTGAACTCAGAGGCCTGCCCTCACCCACTGAGCACAGCCCAGGAAAGCCTACAAACCTTTGCTATCCTGTAGGGATAGACCTTGAGGAACATCTCATTTGCCTGGACAAGTTGCATGGAGGCAGCAAGAGAGGACATGTTGATAATAGCAGCTCTGTGGCAGCCCATTCCTGTGCCCAGCTGGGCTGCCTTCCTCAGAAGGGGTAGAAACGCCTGTGAAAACAAGACAAGTTTGTTTGAACTTGGTCAGCTTGCTCTTGGCCCATTCAAGGCAAGCCAGACTCTCAGGTTCTGCTCTACGAAGAACTGCAGTACGTACAACTTCATGCCACCAGCACAGAACGGTGACGGCTCCCCAGACAAGCTGACCATAGGAAACCTTTCTATCACAGCCAGCTGTAAGTAGCAAGGACCTGCAGTCTCTTCTGCCCACCTCCTAGCCCAACCTGTCCCCTGAAGTGACCTCATAAATCCCAGATGGATTTAAATGAAGAGAAAGATCCACGATAGAAAGGATCTCTTGCTGCTCTCTAGGCATGCCGTTTGATATCAGACCCGAATCTGTGCAGTTCCAGGGTGCCAAACGCTTGGGTTACATGTCCAGCTCACTAGTGGAAAAGTCTTTTATAGTACCGTAGATTAAGCACATTCCTCCCAATTCTTACCTTGGTGACCATCAGCTGGGCAACTGTATTGGTTTCATAAATGGTGAGCATTGTCTCTGCTGTGACTTCTTCCAAGGAAGCAAGCACATTGATGCCAGCATTGTTAATGAGGCAGTTCAGACCTTTGTCTCCCACAATTTCTTCCACTTCCTTGATTACTTTCTTGATGCTGTTTTCACAGACCACATCTGCATAGAGGAGCCGAGAATGGAATAGCCACAGTGAACTGAGTGGTTCAAATGCCGTCGGTCACTATACGACACGTGCTAAACCAACGCTAAGGCATCAGTCTGCACGGGGACGTTTAGGCAGCGCACAGGGATGACAACGCCGAGATTTAACATGTTTCCCCAGTGTTATCTTAAAATGAGGGTGATCATCTTCAGCTGATGGAGGTCATGTACAGCTGTTGATCACCCAGGAGACCACCTTCTTAAGATGCACTCACCAGACTTAGTTGAACATACTTCTGTATAAGCTCTTTACTCACCCAGTTGGAGGAGCTTGATATTGCTGTATTGCTTGCTAAGCTGCTGGAGTTCCTAGGAAGAAGAAATTATTTGGGTTACCTTTCATATGTATATATATATATATATATATATATGTATCTCCATGGCTAATACATAAACCAGTTTGAGATCTGCACCTCCAGAATTGTAACTGCCATTTATTTTCACAACTGGACTGAAGGCAGGGATATTACTTTGGTTTTCAACCTGCTGAGCAGCTTTCCTGAGAGCAAGACCAACTGCTCCAAGAAACTGGACTCTTCACCTGCTCAGTCAAGATACCAGCACGCTAGGTTAGAGTTAGTTCTCGGTGTGTGCAACTCAAGGGTGTGTTTGCAGTGTAACAAAAGGTCTTGGATCAAGTGGCTATCATTGCCAGCTCCACAGCAGACCTGGTGCTCGGGCTGCATTCCAAGCCCGTAATTCCCCACTTCTTTAAGGAAAACAATTCTTCTGAAGCTCAGCTGGTGCTAGACATCAGTTCAGGGCAACAGGTATGCTTAAGAAAAGCATACTGTTTGCAGTTTGGAACTGCTGTTTGCAGGAAAAGTTACCTAGCAATTTTCCCAAGGAAATTCTGTTTCCCAGCACTCTCGACAGCTTCAGTTCTTGTAAAAGGTGAAGCACATGTGAAATATGTTAAATACACACCAACTGTCCACGAGAACAATTCTCTCTCTGCTAGGTAACCGTGACTCAGGCATCTGCCTACTACCTGTCAGTAGAGGGATGAGTAGCGTTCTTGGAGAACGTTAGTACTACACTGGTGGTGCTGCTGGACAAAGTGTGTCCAAATTGGATTTATAGGCCCAGCTGGAACACTTAGGTTTCTGTGCCATGTAGCCAAGTGGGAAGTGTGGCCAAATGTAACAGATGGATTACGTACTCCCGGCCACGTTTAGGAGACTGAGCAACCGTGGCCAAACATTCCAGCTCAAACAAATCCATTTCTTTAGGAGCCCTTTGGGAATAGGGGTCAGGAGGACTGTTTTTGAAAGAGTACTTCTCTGCCACTTGGAGACACTTAGGGACTCCGTGTTCTCTGTCAAGCTGTAATGCATTGCATCTTTTATCTCGGTTCGTACTCGGCAGGATTCTCTCCAGACTTGTTTAGAAAATTTGTTCTCCCACTGAGGACAATCTACAACTGCAGTTAAGGCTATTAAGGGGAGGGGGAAGGAAGGGAACAAGTCAGAAGCATAAAACCAGATGACATTCCTTCCCTTGGATCAGACTTAACGGACAGTTTTCAACAGATTAAAGGCCCAGAACACGCTATCTTTGTTCACTGATAGTCAGGCATGAAATAGTTCTGCCATGTCAAGGCCTGCAATAATTATGTGGCTTTGGACTGTCCACTGGACTTAGTCTGAAGTATCACTTACTTGATAATAAACTCCAGACATGCTCCAGCTTCTCGAGGTTTGTTCATTTATTTATAGGCAGATGGCTCTACTCTCTGACAGAAACAAGCTACTAACTTTTGCTAAAAGGCCAGAAATGTTTTGTGTAGTGACAGCAACCGAGAGGCTTCTGAAGTGAGTAAGCATATGTTCAATTAAGAACTCCAAACACCATAGCACGAAGCATTCTACAGAAAATAAACAGCATGAAATTACAATTGCTGCATGCAAATCAGGTTTCAAATTCAATGGTTTCTCCGTTTAGTTAATTACTTAGTTAACAAGTAACTCCCACTTCAGCGGTTAAAGTTTCTCAGCAGCAGCTTCCAGGCATGAAGCTAACTTAGACAGCTTTGGTCTTCAAGAATGTGACTCCGCCTGATATAAACATAAGCTGAAAAATCCAGTTAGGAAATCTAAAAATTGCAGAAAAGCCTATTCTGTTCCCCGCTGTGACGAGAAGGAACGTGCAGGGAGGAGGACAGAGACGAGTCCGTGGCGGCGCGATCAGACGCGGGCATTTCGAGCCACCAGCCATACATATATATGCTGCTTCTCCTCTTCCCCCGCCCAAGTAGTTTTGATCAAAGAGATGCAAAGCCTCCTGTGTCCAGAGAACCCTTGAAAATACCACTGCAGTGCATTAGTTATTGCTAATTATTGGCTCCTCGCTGAAGGGATAAGCTCTGCTGAAACTCACTGCGGTCCTATGTCAAATGCCTTGTTTTCCCACCATCAAAAACAAAGGCAACAAAAAAATCCCCAAACCAAACCAACCAACCCAAAACAAACCTACACCACCTAAGCTGTCTGCAAGGGGGTTTTTTTTTGCGGCAGACTTGTGACAAATAGGTTAAATCCCTGGAAAGACAAGATCTCCAAGCACAGTCTAACAGAGCCAGCGCAGCAATGGCAATGCATACATACCAATAAGCCCATTGGTACTGCTCTTTGAAGTGCAGCTTGTATTTTAATGTCAGTTTACAGCAGTTTCATTTAAAGACAGTAGGTACAGCCAACATATCCCAGGCTAAGTCATTTTTAGTCGGTGTGTGCTGTGATAGCCAATTTAAAAGCAAACAAGACAAACAAAACCGCCCAAAAAACCACAACACAACCCCCTAATACTGTGTTTAGCATAGTAGCTCTAGAAGTGCTCCACACCTGAACAGTTACCCCTGAGAATCAACTCCTTGGGATTCCAAGAAAAATTTAAACTCTGATTAGCATCTGTTGTTTCCTGCTTGCTGATTTTAATTACGATTAACAATGAGTCAGCCTACTCCAATTTAAACAAGATCCTCTGGCACTCGAGGCTCCAGATACAGATTCATCAGCACACAGGATATTTATTGCTAGATTTCAACCAGGAATGTTATGTTGTCTTTGTCATTTAGCAAGATTTACTTTGCCTTCTTTATGAAAGCATTATTCACTCCAGTTACAACTCTTGGAAAGAACCTGGCCATGCGAGGCCAGTTGGAAGCAATCAAGCCAAACTAACAGCCTGGAGGCAAAGGGTACTTGGGTATCCTTTCACATCATCCTGCTCGCACTCAGGACGAAGTCAAAGATGTATCATATTTGCCCGTTCTCCCTGAGACAGGCTATTCAATATCACAGTGTACAGCCAACTTACTGCTGGATTGTGTAATAGCTGACACCAAGCTGCTGCAGACTGCCCCGAATCCACAGTCCTCTCTGACTCAAGAAGAGCCAGACCTTAACGCTGTAGGAAATGCAAAACACCTCCAGAAAAAAACCACCACTACACTGCAATAACCCCAAATTAGAAAGACTTCAAGCACGCCCCCTTTGCCTGATACTACCCATCTATCTTGCGAGACCACTGCTCCAGAGATTGCTCAGCTGCTCTCCCCAGCAGCAGACCACATGGCTAAAATATGCAGCAAAGAGAAAACAAAAACAAAACCTGACAGAGACAGTGTGCAGAAGCACTCCAGTGAGAGCTCTGTGTCTGCGAGGGAACAGACACAGCACTGTTAGCAACACTATCTCCTACTTCAGAGGAAGGGAAACAGCACATTAAGCCCTGGAAGCTTTCCAGAGCCCTGTAGATGACTCTGGAGCAGTGAGGAACTGAACGCTTTCTTGTTCACCTGGGAACACATTTGGGCTTGCGGGGAGAGCAGGAGGAACAAGAGATGCTCCTGTCCTGAGGTCCCACATTCAGCTCTCGGCACAGCTTAGCAGAGCCAGGCTGAGCGCAGGAAGCACTGTGAACAGCATCCCTTCAGCTACCTTGCTTCCCCAAAGCCGTCTCTTCCTTCCATACCTCAGCAAGTCAGAAGGGGGACTACACAGGCTACACCATCATCAGGTGTAATAACAGACTTTAGGTCAGAGTTTTTTCCCCTTTCATGGGGAAGAAAAAGCAAGAAAGAAAAGAATCAGAGGGGGAGCACTACAGATGGGTCCATGAGCCCATACAGGCTGCCTGACAATAACTGTACTGTGGTTCTGTCCCTCTGGAGCGCAAAGACAGGACGTCAGGATTATTTTGTGAGAGATTCGTAGCTGCTTCTACGCTCAGCGCTGGAGCAGCCCAAGTAAAGGCAGATCAGAATCGAAGTGTGGCTGAAGGAGCCTCGTACGGTACTTTTCAAGGAGGGGCAGCGGTTATCTAGATGCGCCTGCAGGCCTGCTGCATGTTATCCTGCGATCTACAGCCCATTTGTTAGGCAAATGTTCTGTGGAGGCCACCTAGGAGCTATTCAGCGCGAGAACTCAAGTTATTACAACTTCTGCCAGCCCGACTCGCATGCGAAAGCTTGCAACGCTTCAGCATTATCCCGTGGCTAGCAAGTTGCGGGAGCCGGGCTGCCTTCTGCAGTAAGCAGACTCCTCCAGGATCTCTCTCTGAAGTCGGGTCCTCAGGGGCTCCTCTGTCCGGTTTGGAGGACTCCAAAGTACGCAGTCATCTGTGTAACGGCATCCGCTCTGCCCAGAGATTCTCTGGATAACTCTCGGCTACGGGGGACTTGCTGCGGACTGTTGTCCCCAAGATGGGCGCTGGATTTGCCAGGAGCTAAGCATATTGAATCAATTTTCCCCTAAAAACTGGAAGATGAGCTTTAAAAGGCTTTTCATTTAAGCTCTCCCCATCCTTTTCCCTCTCCCTGCGTTCTGGAACAGGAAAACTCTACCAAACCAGCTGGGAGCAGAATTTAAAAGAATGCTCCAGAGTTGCCGTTCACCAAATTCATCCTCTAATCCAGGAGAGGAAGTGGTGGGCAATGCGCTCACACTAAGCAGGATTATTCATATGGTCACTTACCACAAGGTAAGCGGGAGGAAACAAAAATGAGACCGTCTGAATCACTGTCCAAAGGAAGCACTGACAGCTCAGGTGTGCAGAGAAGGAACAAGTCGCTCAGCTTCACACCCAGCCTGCACGGCCAGCAAACAACTCTTAAACGGGCAAAGCCCATTTCACGGGCGCTACGACAAGCCCGCAGTGCCCGCCTCCGGACTGCAGGAATCTGGGGTTTCAAGATTCGACTGGAAAGTCAGTGAAGGTAAATTTTTCTCTCTGGGAAAGAAAAAAAAAATGAAGAAGAAAAGAAAATCACCGCACCTTTGCCTTTCCTTACCGTACCACGCTCCAGCAGCGCTGCCAACTTGGATCCAAGCTCTGAGATAGCTGTATATGGCGGTAAGACTCGACTGCTAGAGGCTCGAGCACGCCTGTGCTTGCCCCCTGCCAGCTAGAAGGACTAGCAGCACGGCAGAAACACATCTCAGAAGGTCAGAAAGTTTTGTGCCAACTTCAAGCCTTGCAGATGGGACAGATAATACGCGTGAGCCTACTACAATACCTTTAGCGAAGATTTCCCTTCCTTGTGGAGTTTCCAAACCCATCTGTTAGAAATATGCTTTCAGCTGGCTGCAGAGGTTTCTATTGATGTACTGCCAAAGCACAGCACATGGCCTAGAGGTCCTTACAAAGAACAAAAACCCACCCTGATCCACCAAGGACAAACCTTGCTCCCCTCCTAAGTAAAACCCACTCCGCTTAGGATGCATCCCATGTGGCTTGCAGAATCACCACTCGGGGTTACTGGAATGTGGCTCTCGGCCAGCTTCCTGCCTACAGGAGACACTGCCAGCAGTCTTTCCAGGTTTCTACTGCTGCAAGCAAGGACTGACCCAGCCTCTTCCCAGGCGCGCTGCACTGTGTGAAGGCTATTTCATCTCCTCGAGCAGGTACCAGCCACTCTGCCCCAGATACCTCCGTATAGTGTTTCCTAGGAAGCTCTTCTTATGGAAGGAAGCATTTCACTTCTCCATGTAATTGATCCAAGACCATTATAATGAGAAATCACTGCTGAACACAAGGGCCAGTTGGTGAAAATGAGCACCTCCCTCAGCAGCGGCTAAAGCAGCTTTAGAACAAACAACGAAGCAGGGAGATTTCTATCTAACGACAGGTCGTATGTCTGCTGGTTTCCTGTGCCACTACTGCACCGCACTGTTGTGCAATCCCTGATAGAAAAGACCTCTGGGGCAAATGCCAGATCTTGTAGCAGGAGGTAAAAGTGAACAGAGTGATAGTGAATACCTGTTCAGGAGCTCATGTAGTGCAGAAGGGGGGCTGAGGGGGAAGCTGCAGGCACCAGCGGCTCTGAAAGGCTGTCTGTGCGCCGCGTTTCAGTCTTGCCGGACTGTTTCTCAGCCGCCTGATTCAGAAATATCCTAAACGTGCTTTTGTGCTGCAGAGGTTGTTCTAACATCAAGAAACAACACTAAGACCTTTTCCCTCGGTTTCCTAAGTCCCTGCAGAGCTCTGAGCGCCACTGCAGAACGGAGAGGTCAGACTGCAGGTGTGTCTGACCAGCCCTGTGCTGCCATCCTGGAGGGGAGACTCCGCACCACCTTTTAAAGTTTTTGGGTAGCTAAGCAGTAAACAAAGTTGCTGCATTTTGTTTACTGCTGGCATGGTGTGAACAGTTTGCACTGAAAAGAATAAAATCCACCGTGAGGGAACAGAGATGTAAGCTCTGTTTACCTCTGCATATGCCAGGGAATTTGTTTTTCGCTAAGGCTGCCTTGTGCCACGCTTGAAATAGGGGAGATGCAGAAGCAGCGCTTCTGGCATCAATGCTCCTCCCGAATGCCTGTGGCAGTACACAGGAGTTTGAGACAGTCACAGAGCTGGGAGCTGAGATTCTTGCAGCTCTGGAGCACCAGAGTTTCCCTAGGAGAGAAGGAGGGTGATACCTGTGTGTAAGGCTGTGCTGCCCTAGCAGCACTCTACTGTGCTGAGGAGAGTCCGGATCAGACTAGAGCTGCAACGGAGAACACCGGTGGCTGCACAGAGCGAACTGATAACCCTCATCATCAATTTGTCCCCGCCAAAGGTTTGGGAAGTGTATTTAATTTGTGTGACAGTCCAGGGCTGGGGAAGGGGTCCAAACACATTACTGCTATGCTGTAGCAGCAGGAATGCTGGCGGAAAGGGGAAAGGGCTGCAAGTGAATTCACCAGCAACAAAAGCTACTGTTTGCAGCAGCAGGCTCTGGTCCCTACCCAGCCAAGAAGGGCACAGAGAGGAGTGTTTAACTGGCCATTCACGTGGGCCTTCACACTTGTTGCAAGCCCAGAAGAGAAAGGGAAGAGACAGGTTGGGCACAGCTCCTGCTCAGGGCACAGGCACGCTGTGCACAACAGACAAGGAAAGCTGTAACGGGTTTCCCTGAGAAGGCTTTGGGGGGATGGACTACCCCTGCAGGGCTCCAGGTCCGTGCAAAACCGGAGAAGGCCAGGACGTACTCGTCTCCAGCTGCAAGCCCAGTGAGGAACTCGGAGCGGAGGAAGCGGCTGGCGGGAGCGGCCTGAGATGCTGCAGCTGTCCAGCCGGCCCGGCCCGGCCCGGCCCAGGCTGCGGCGTTTCCAGCTCCCTTCTCCTCCTCTCGGGAATGCACCCGAGTACCCCAATAGCAATATCCCGAGCTCATTTCACCTCCAGCCTCGGAGAGTTCCACGGCACCGGCTCTATCCGATCCGGCCACCTACACCGGGCGGGAGGTCAGCCCCCAGATCCCACCCCGCCGGGGCACTGGCTGCCGGGACAGCAGCGCTTGGTCGCAGAGATGCTCTGCCCTTGGTTCTGCCCTTCCAGAAGTGCCTTCTCCTCCCCCCCGCGCCGGCCAGCCCTGCCTGCCGCTGCTCGGACATGTGCTCCGGGCTGCACCCCCAGCCAGGCTGCTCTGCGGGGGGGAGTGCGCCTGGGCACGGCGAGCTCCGGCAGCCCTGGCGAGCTCCGGCAGCCCTGCCCAGCCCCGCCGGCACCGGGACCCCGGCACACGCAGCATCCCCCGCCCGGGGAGCCCCGGCGCCTACCGCCCCGGTTACCTGCGCCTTCTCGGGGTATCGGCACGTCGCAAAGACGAAGTCCGGAGAGGGGTTGGCGGCTGCGAGTCCCCGCACCAGCCCCAGCCCGATGCCCCGGCTGCAGCCGGTGATGAGCACGGAGCGGCAGCGCGGCTGGGCCATGCTGGCACGGCACGGCACGGCACGGCACGGCACGGCACGGCACGGCACGGCACGGCTCCGCTCGCTGTGCTGCCGGCGCGGCCACACGCCGTTCTTAACCTGCACAGCGCGGAGCCGGCACCGCCGCCCCGATCCCGCCCCCGGCGCCCCGCCCGGCCCGGCCCTGCTCGGCTCGGCCCGGCTGGGCGCCTCCCCCGCTGCCTCCGGCCGCAGACAAAGCACCTCCCGGCCGCAGACAAAGCACCTCCCGGCCGCCCACGGCACCCTCGCAGCCCCGGGGCTCGGCTCCCGCCCTCCCGGCCCCGGTGCAGCCGGGGGGAGCGGCGGCTGCAGCCGGCGGACGAGCCGCTGGAGGGAGGCGGATGCTCCGAGCTTTGGGATCCCGGGAGCGTCCCGAGGGCCCGCGGCCACGCAGCTCTCAGCAGCGGGGGCTTTGCCCGAGTTCTCGTGCCCCCGCGCCCCGCGGGAGAAGGGAGCGCGCAGGGAGCGGATGGCTTTCAGCGGGGGAAGGCGGATTTGTTCTTCTCCCTCTCACAGCCGCTCGCTGCCCAGTGACCTGAATGCCCTGTTCCACAAACCTGCGGGACAGCACCAGAACCAGCCGGGTCACAGCGGCGACTGATCGCCCCGAGCAGGGCTGCGGTGCTGCTGGAGCCATCCTTATCCACGGGTCTGACCTACAGGGACAACGGTGACATTCCTACCCCGGCATCTGGGAGCCGGTAGAATCGTGGAATGGTTTGGGTCGGAAGAGACCTTAAAGCCCACCCAGTCCCAGCCCCTGCCATGGGCAGGGACACCCTCCACTAGCCCAGGTTGCTCCCAGCCTCATCCAGCCTGGCCTTGGACACTCCCAGGGATGGGGCACCCACAGCTTCTCTGGGCAGCCTGTCCCAGTGCCCCCCACCCTCTCTGGGAAGAATTCCTTCCTGATGGCCCATCTCAATCTCCCTCTTTCAGTTTAAACCCGTTACCTCTTGTCCTGTCACTACAGGCCCTTGTCAAAAGTCTCCCCCCAGCTTCCTTGTAGCCTCCCCAGGCACTGGAAGGGGCTCTAAGGTCTCCCCGGAGCCTTCCCTTCTCCAGGCTGAACACCCCCAACTCCCCCAGCCTGTCCCCATGGCAGAGGGGCTCCAGCCCTCGGAGCATCCCTGTGGCCTCCTCTGGACTCGCTCCAACTGGTGGATATCCTTCTGCTGTTGGGGGCCCCAGAGCTGGACACAGAACTGCAGGGGCAGTGTCTCACAAGAGCGGAGCAGAGGGGAAGAGAAACAGAGGAGAGAGAAAAAAAGTTCTCCAACGGGGTGATGAAGCAGAGGCAGGAACTGAACCCACATTCTGGACTCCCCAGGTTACTGCCCGAGCTGCCCGTTTTGGCTGTTAGGAGCATTACTTTGCTGTTCATCCTGCACTGTGCGTGCCCCGTTCCTGGGAATCACTACAGGCTTCCCTGTGTTAGCGAGTCCTCGCACACATCATTACCCACAGTGCTTGTGCCTGCTTTCCCAGATAAGTATCTACTACTGATCTGCACACACCCATAGATATACACTGGTGTGTGTAGATGTAAAGGCTTTAATGATACCTGTTGGTACTCTATCGCTCGTTTTCTTTATTAAAAGATCAGTCAGCTTTTAAAACATTAACTTAAACCTGCTACAGGTCAGGAATAGCCTCTGCCCTCGTACTTGGGAAACTAAAGCACCAAGAGTTTTGGTAATTTGTACAAATCCTGTGGAAAAGCCCAAAGCATCTGATGAGTCTGCTCCATTTCCCCTTAATTGGTTTATTTTTAATCAACAGCAGCAGCTCCAAATAACGTGCAGGGTGTGCACGTCTGAAAACGTCATTGCTGCTGGGTAGCTCCAAAGAAGGTTCAATATTCATGTCACACTCCCAGGGTGAGCTGAAGACAAGGGATTTCCAGTTCTTTCTCGTATCTCAGGTTCTCGGCCCCAGGAAGTGTTGAATGCAAGCAAGGCTGAACGGTGACACAGTTCTCGATCCGTGTTTTTGTTGTCTTTGTGTAGAAAGTCATAACTACGATGCTTATTTCCGGGGTACCAAGTCCTCGCGCAGAGAACGGTCCCCAGCCTGTTCTCTCCCTTCAGCAAGCGCAGAGCCCTGGGCTCTCACGGAGCCAAATGCTTCAGGAGGATTTTAGCATTAAGCAGGAAACAGAGACCAAGGGTTAGCGGATACAAGGTGTTTGCCCGTTTGAAAAGTTTGAAATACCAAGTACGTTGTGTTTGTGTGTGACGTTGCCTTTTTATGGCATCGTAAGCATACACGGCACTTTGCAAACGAACACGAGGGCAATATCCGGCATACATTGCCCCCTTCCCTTATAGGTCCGAAAATCTGTGCCAGAAGCGGCACGCGCAGCTGCCTCCGCTGCCGGGGCACGGAGGTGAAATGGTTTTTCCTGAGGCCACTGAGCCGTAGGTCAGGGCACAACTCCCAGTTATCGCGCTCTACCTGAGGGATGACTCACGCCAAACGGGAAGCGGCCACCTTGGTATCCAGGTAGTTTCTGGCTCATCTGCAGTTACAAACGGCTGAGAATGCCATTGCCTTTCACTGCGCTCTCCCTGACTTATTCCCACATAATCATTGTTCCCTCTTTGGCCCGGGATAGCCGTGTTCATTCTGTCGTCACGCTGGCTTCTTCCCAGCTGAGGCACCGCTGCATGCACGTGCCACCTATTCCTTGCCAAGTATCGTCGGGCCGGTTCTTTCCTCCCTGGGCTCTAGGAAGGTTCCGGTGCTCCACTGAGACTTAGAATTACACCTCAACTCCTCCTGGCGATCCGACAACTTCCTCTGGCAACTCGGGCAAGC
Source organism: Rhynochetos jubatus (assembly GCA_027574665.1). Lineage (NCBI taxonomy): Eukaryota > Metazoa > Chordata > Aves > Eurypygiformes > Rhynochetidae > Rhynochetos > Rhynochetos jubatus. The sequence continues at coordinate 7,583,182 of CM050669.1, forward strand.
GAGCAAGAGCGCGTTCGTGCTGCCTAGCTTTGGTACATTGGTTAGGCAGCTGCTATTCCCCTGTAGTTCCGAGAGAGACAAACCCATCCACAGCAGGGCTCGGAGTTTAATTGAAATGCGAATGCCTGCCATCAGCTCCGGAGGCAAGAGAGGGAACTCCCCAACTTCAGCCTATCTCAGGCAGTATGAATATCCCTCTTAGTACTTCCACACCGTGTCCTCTTCTGGTCTCCCCGGCATTGTTTTCATCAGGAAAAACGCTGTAAAGGCTGACAGGAACTCACGTGCCACGGAGGAATTATCTGAGTGATACTCCACAACGGGAGCCTTGGGAAGGGCCTCACAAGATCGAGTGGTTTTGGGGATACATTGATAGCCGGTTACCCGGACAGCGATGGGTGGTCATCACTCACTGACTCAGCTTGTCCTCACTGATGAGAGACCAGTTTCATGCTCGGAGGTTTGAACCAAACCCTGCCTAGGCTACTGATGCTCACAGACACACAGGAATCAATGGCTTAATACCAAGGGGTTCCAGAGCATCAAATGTCTGATTATTGCTCTGCCCTATGTAAAAACGAATGTGTGGATCCATCCCCTTTTAAATAAAGCGGATCCACAGAATTAGATTCCACTGCTGTCTAAAGCTGGTGGGAAAAGCTCATCTTTGTGCAAAGATCAGGTGTGGCAACAGGCCGGCAGTAAGGTCGCCCTGTCACCAATACCTGTGGTTTTCTCCTCTCATCCCAATAAAGCTCCATTCCAGAAATCTCTCTCCATCTCACTAACACCCCCCTCTAAGTGGTTTAATCGCTGACCTTCCTTCCCAGGTGTGCTGCATTCAGAACAATGCTCTGTGCCTCACCAACAGCATTTTGTAGGTCTTGGAGAACAATCCCTGTGAAGCACAAAGCAAGCTCTTGGCGCTTGGAACACGCATCCGAGCGCTAGCGCTGCCAGGCGCACCTGGAGCTCCGCACACGTTAGAGCCACAGAGGCTGTGCTCCGATGGGCAGCCCCTGGGCTGGTGCTGGGGGGTACACAAGCACCGGAGAGCCTGCCATACCCCTTCCACAGCGCGACATCGCGGACCTGAGACACCGCAGACACCCGTTAGGTACCTTTATGTTTGCCAGCGAGCCCAGCGCTGAGCACATCGTTGCTGACTGCAGATGGAATCCGTAACTGCCACTTTCCACCTCTGTTTCACTGCTAAATGCCTTCAGTTTCTCAGGCATTCCTTACCGTGTTCCTCCTCTAGCCCGGGTCCTGTCAGGGGAAGCACCTCTTTACGGAGCCATCCGGGGTATTCTTCTGCCAGCAGCTTTTGTGCTGGCGTCGAACAAACGGGCCAAAACCCTCCGAAGGCAAGGAGAGATTTGTCACTGCAGAGCGCGGCTGGGGCTTCACGCGCCGGGTGCTCATCCGCTGTCTGGAATTCAGAGTTCTCCAAGGGGAAGAAACAGTCTAACTAGAGGAAGATGTTTTTTCTCAGTAAATAAGACACACAGTGAAAATCCCTGCTGTTGTCAAGAGGCACAAGACAGAATTGACTTCTACAGGATTCTACAAAACGCTTGTCAAAGCTCCCAGGTTTTCTTAAAAAAAACCCCACCAAACCAAGCTTTTTTCCTGCTTTTTTTAGATGAGGAAACTGGGAGAGGGTCCACTCCGACAGCCCAAGGTCACACGGAGTTGGTGACAGACTCCCCTGGGCGAGCAAGGTCCCATCCCCTTAGCAAGGCATTTTTCTGCGTAACGGGAGGTAGACGTCCAAGTTACAAGACAGAGCGAGGCACAGAGAAACGTTGCCCAGAGCTCCTCGCCGTGCTGGAGATGGCAAACAGCAACCAGCTCCCGCGTACGGGGATTCCCTTCCGCCAGCCAGAGTGGAACTGCATCCGGAGGGAATCTGGCCAGCCCCAGTCGTGTCTCCCCATCCGAGCTCCTCCTGCTCTGTTCACCGCCGCTTTAAACCAAGTTCTGTGTACCACAGACTCATCGCTGTCTGCCTCGAAGTCCAGATTTCCACATACCAATAACCAGGGTCTCATAGGGCACATTTTTATGCCGTTTAGCTCAACCGGCGTTGGATACAGCAGAGGCATAATTGCTTTGCTTGGTAGTTTCTCACCCACATTTAAGGACAGGAAAAACAAGGGTTGCCTGGCAACCCTCGGAGAGGAGTTACCTGGAGAACATACTCGTTTTGCATGAACCAGTGCTCCAATCATTGCCACGTGCAGCGTCTGTATTGAACTCCATCCGTTCAGCTCTTCCTTGGCTCGGACACCGCCCTCGCGCAGGACGCGCTGCAAGGTGCTGCTTTTCTTTTCCCCCTCCCCTTTCAGGTCTGCGGCACCTCTTCCACCCAAGAACATATCAGCACATCAGGGTATTTCTAGTGTTTGTGGAACTATAAATCATTATTAGCGATGCCCGTGGGCAAAACAAGCAAAGAAAGATTTAAATCAGACACTCCCTCTAACTAAACGATTTGAACCACCAATCTGCAGCCTTCGGGTCAGCAGAACTCGGTTTAAGCAGACTCTAGGAAGTCAAACATGGGAAGAGCAGCCACCCTTCACAAACAGAGGCGCACAAAAGACTCTGCCATAAAGCAAAGCCACCGTCACTTCCGTTACCTCAGCCCTGGCCACATCAGACCTTAAGCAGGCTTCCGAGGTGGCCACAGACTCCAAAACTTCTGGCCAGCGCAGAGGCAGACACAGTGAGCTCGGGCGCGAAGGGGGACAGTGTCAGGAGGTGAACCTCTCCCCCACTTCACACCACGCTGATTTTCAGAGGTGCCGAGGGCTCAGCACGGACGCGATGCCTGTGCTGAAGCTTGTGATGAATCTCAGTTAAAGCCTCCCTTGCACATGCCTAACAGGGCACTGAAATAGGCTTTTCTCGTCTGAGCTCAAGAATTCCAAGCTTCGTTGTTCATTCGATTGTTCTTCGACCACGTCAAGCACTGGCTTCCTCTCCCTGGCTCGCCCCGTGCGGGGATCTTTCCCTCTCGGTCACCGCCTGCCTGGCACACACTGAGCTACCAGCAGTTCCCTCTCTGAGGAAGCAATTTAGACTCTCACCTGAAAAAGGAAAGCTTTTCTGGCTGACTCTGCTGGCAAAGACGGACCTGGAGGCCTGACCTCCCACCAGCACACGGGATTTACAGCTGTGCAGTCCATTGTGGAGGACACGTTAGCCAGGAAGCCTTGCAGATTGTTTCCCCAGGAAGGAGGGAGGGCAGGCTGGGCTGTGCTGCCAGAGCGGGCGGGCTTCGTGTGAGACCTGACCGTCTTCCGAGTCAGAGGTTCCAGTAAGCACTGTCCCTTCAAAGCTCCTGCCCAGTGAGATGACCCCTCCAAGCAGAAGGAATTACATCCAAAGACCAGATAGAGATCACAGAGGAGTAACCTGGGGGATGTTCTCACGAGATCCACGTTGCAGTCCGCGGATGTTCAGAAAACACGAGTCCCAGCTCACCCTCAGAGCTGAGACTTGTGCATGCACGCACATCGCAGTGCAGGGGTTTGTTTAGTTGAGGCAAACCTAAGCTCGTCTGTTGGCTCAGCCCGATGCACGCAGATTCCCGTGTTTTGTAATCTTCATAACCACGAGAACTAGAAATCTCCGTTTTCTTAAAATGAAAATTTCCATTCTCCGTGCCTTACCCAGCAGGACGACGGGCTGTAACACGTCCTAAACACCGTACGACGCGGTAGCGCCACAAGCGCTGGTAGCCGGGGGGGCTAAAGAAAAAAGATTGGTCTCAGCACTGCGCATACAGTGCAACTACGACGCACAGGGTTCAGCTGGAGGAACTAGTCAGGTCAGAGGTCACGTTTTCTGACCGCAAGGACTCGAGATTCTATCCGAATTCAAGGACAGGTGCAAGACAGGCCTGCACCTCTGCTCCAGCCCCCGGAACGTGCGCTAGATGAACACTGATGGCACTGAGAAAAGGGCAGCTGATCCTTCGGCCAACATTCATCCTACAGTCAGCCCTGTACTAGGAGAGCAACTAGAAATTAAACTGTGGGGTTCAGAAAGCAAGCTCTTCACCAACAAACTGACAAGTTCCCTGAGAGCTGGTATGCCGGCCTGCCTGGCTGCTGAAGGGCCATCTCCTGCGTCAGGGCGAGGGTATGGACCGTCGCCTCCGACCCTTTCACGTGAACCGCCACCATTCTGCCAGGCTCCAGTGGTTTCCAAGCGCTGCCCCACCAGATGACCCCCAGGTGACGGATGTTTTTCTAGCAAGACAAAGCAGCCCTGTTCCTTTCAGCTCTGCAGGAGCCCTCTCTGTGGAGAGACAAAAAGTAGGGCTGCGAGAGGCCGCTAGGCACGCACGAGGAACAAGAAGATGACTTCACACGGTGTTGCTTAACGTTTTCTGCAAACACTGAGCCGATTTCCCTTTTTCCAGGCTCTTTTACAGTGCTGTGCCCAGTCACATCCACTTGACACCACAGGAACTGCGCTTGCAAAAGATGAAGTGAACAAGTGCAAAGCGGTGCCAAAAACCGAGAAGAAAATAGCCCGCCAGCTCCGTTAACGGCGCTTCTGGCTGCTTGCTGTCAGCAGCACGCACTTCCCGCGTCGTCTCACACTTTCACACCCCAAGAACCAGCACCCGGCCTGCTTCTCTCTCCGACGTGTCAAGGGTCTCCCGTTAACGTGCGGGTGAAGAGGAGCAGAGCCATCGCTCTTCACGGAATTTGGCCAGGAACTGCCAGCCCCGCTCTGAGAAACGCGTGTCCATCCCACACGCTCGTGTGGACGGATGGATGTTGTTTGGCACCAGCTGGAGAGGTGCCTGAACTAACAGAAGGCGCAAGACTCCCAGCTACAAGGAAATAGGGCTTTAAATCAGATTCCTAAGTGACCACTGCAAAGAGCTTAAACTGGAACTCTGGGATAACTGCTCCAGAACCCTCAGCCAGCTATTTTCAGTGAAGTATGACAGATGCTGCAGTTCTTAGCACTCAGCACAGCGAATGCCGGAACACTACCCGCTTGTAAATTCCCCCGAGTACCCAATACCCGTGATAACTCCTTAATCTTGTACTTTCTGAGCGAAGTAAAACAATACAGCATTTTCCTGCCCTCGTGGCTGCGTGCCACAGCACCCGAGTGAGAACAGGCACACCCCTGTTAACCAGCGGCGCATCCACTCCCATCCAGTGAAGTCAGCCGTATTCCAACAGTTCTATCCTACACTTCCTCCAGCTGCCCTCAGCATCCTCCCCCAGACCCGCCTCACTGCCAAGACACCGTGTACCTGTCTGTGTTGGGCTTTGTGCTGGTGAAGACAGAGTGTTCTCTTTGAGAATAGAGCGTCCTTTAATCCTGCGATATAATCCCCTTGGTTCTGGAACCAAAACGTGCAAATATACACACTTTTTCCCTTGGTTTTTTCTCTCTGCAGATTTGAACACGAAAGCAGATGACTATTCAGCACTGTACACAAGTACAGCAGTTCAGCAACACCGATGCCGAGAACCCTTACGTTCACGGAGACAAGCGTACGCAGCCTGGGTCTCACCTGTATCCTGTCCACGCTGCTCGCACTGGAGGAAGGTCACGTCTGTCACCAGCAGAGCTGAGACTCAACTAAGGCCGTTCCTCTTCAGGTCTTTCTGGCAGGGGCTGCAGCTGTGAAAGCTGCCTCCCCTTATGCTGCTTACCTCGGGAACTGGACAAGAGGCAATTCTGGACGCATCCAGAGTGGAACGAAGTAATTGAACAGGGAAACACTGACTACCTTTTAGGAGTGGATTAGTACAGAGATTTGAGGTTGACTTGCTCCAATACCCAGGCAGGAAGAATTAGATGCAAGATGTGAACTCTAGAGAGCAATGTTACTGCAGGTGGTTCATGTCTGAACAGATCATTTTTTTCTATCACATTATGTCTGAGCTACCCTAATACTTTGACTTCTACTCACTTATTTAGCATACCAAGTATGAAATAATTAGTTTCTGTGTGCAAAAGTTAAGGCAGGTAGCTGGCTGATTTGGGAACAGATTAACTTACACTCCACAGCAGCGCTCTGCTGAAGCTCCGAGGAGCTTTCACTGTACCACTACCAATCTCAGCTAGTTGTCTCTTCTCAGCTGAGATGTAATCACAGCTATGGTAAAGAACCCGCTACTGCAAGGTCATCAGGAATAACCAGCTTCCCCCTCCCACAGGAAATGGGGGCACCCACTGAAACTATCCAGTAACAACGCACTTGGAACGAGTAACAGTGTTGTGAGGGAGCTGCAGAGGTCAAAAGCGTCACTCAGTTCAGAGAAGTCTAGTTCACAAACACATCTGCCGGTAACTACACAGAATAATCCTACACAGCGTCCAGCTCAGGGAATCAGCAGACTCGAGGTTGGCTAAAGGAAGGCTGACTGCAAATCCCTGCGGCTCCTTTGCCTCCGTAATACAAACTACTAAGACTGCCAAGAGATTGGTTTGCATTTAAAAGTGTTACGAGAGCCAGTGACATACTGAGGCACCTGCAAGATTGACCTGAAAAAGCCTCGTGCATCTAGTTTCCCCCAGAGAGAGCAGTGGAAGTTTAACCAGCAGGCAGTGGGGCTGGTAAGGTCTACTCGGAGAGCTTGAAAGGCTCAAGTAACAGCCTCCTGTTTCACACAGGACACCAGCCTACGCCTCCAGCACGAACCCAGCCTAACACCTACTATACCTATATCCAGGCTGTAACTGGGGCTACCCTTAAATCGGCTACAATTTCACAATCTCCTCATTCAGCACCACTTTTCTTCTCCTTACAAGTAGGCACAGTGGTGTAGCTCATAAGAAACTACCATCAGGTAAATTCAATAGAAAATCAAATACTTTAATGAAATTAGGGAGCATGAGAGTAACAGCTCAGATATACCACTAGAACTGATACTACTGGGCTGTGGGGTTTTTGCCTTTTTTTAATGCTCTGTTCTTCAACAAGCATGCAGATTGACAAACTACTAATTCTTCAGAGTGTCAAAGATCCTGAGTAGAGAATTTCAAACCACGTAAAATGAATATATAGGAAATGCCTTATGAGCTGGTGGCCTGCACACAGCATTGCACAGATAAAAATATACTACTTTCAATACACAGAGCTAAATACTTTCACATTTATCAGAATTTTCTACACAAGTCTTTTGATAGAATTCAAGTTTTGAATTTTCTGTATATATCTTCCACCTGCATTAAACAAATGCTTATTTACATTGTGGGTAAAGTGTAAAGGCTAAGTAAGGCCATACTCCCATACTGTACTGTAACACTGCAAAATATATATACACATATATAACCTAATATAGGCAACAGTTCTAAAAAAAGTCACCTTACATCTGTACAACATAATTGAGTCAGTATGAAAAGACAGCTTTGTTAGCACCAAGCCACTCCAATGGTTTTTATGAACTGCCTTGAGCCTTCTAGTTCCACAGGGAAGGACTGTTCAGCACAGTATGCCAACTACTGAGCAACGGAGGCCCTGCTTGCAGAACTGGAAGTCCCAAGTAACACTCCACTGCACTACGGTATGCAAGTTACTAAAGAGCAGGCATAGGAGCATCCAGAGACGAGTTCTGCAGTTAGGAGGTGACACTCCAGCAGAACAGTCACCAAGACATTTATCAGATTAAGTCTTTGACATCATCCTGTCTTGTTAGTATCTATCCTTTGGATTCATGACAGTAAGTACAGAGTTGCCAGCAGAATGGACATTACTCAAGCTAGGTGGTTTACAAGCCAAGTTAACCCTATATTGCAAAGAACAAACAAGGAGGCTCCACTGCTTAAATTCCAAAGGAAAGAACATTTGCTTTACTCATCGCCTATGCCTACTGTGGCCAGGATGGTCTCGGTCATACCGATGACTTGCTCGTTCATAGGAGCGTGAACGCTCATGCCTGTGATTCCTGTAGTAGTGACTCTTCTTCTTGTACTTCCCCGAATGGTCAGAACGCTCCCGGGACTGGCTCCTGGAACGCGATGAACTCCTGCTGCGTGATTTCCGTGGCTTGTGTGTTGAGTATTTGTAGTCTTTTGATTTCTTGTAACTTCTCACCTTGGAGCCTTTGTAGCTAGAACTATGGTTGAATTGTCTTGGAGGAGAGTCACTGCGGCTCCTAGAACGGCTGTGGGATTTAGAACCGCTTGAAGTGGAATAACTTTCACTCTTCCTGTGGAATGAGAAAAAAAACAAGAGAGAAAGCTTATGATTTTCTTAGTATTAAATAGAATTACTCTACATGACCATTAGCATCTAAAGGTAGTCACAATACGTACACACACACTAAGTGCCCCAGACAAATGCTTCTCACTTATAGAGCCAAGGTGTGCAAGCACAGTTAGAGACCAGGCACTCGACTCTATCCTCTTGTTCAGTATCCCATAAAAACTAGTCTTGCATCCCAGACTGATCACATCCTGTTACTGTAAAAATACCAATTTTTAGGAACTCAAACCCACTTGAAACACAGTAGTCATGTCTCAGTTTTATAATTTTTCCTTCAGCACTTTGAAAACAGGTGTAATAGCTAAGAGGAACTGCCAGATTCCAAGCGCTGCCAACAGTAAGACAAAAGGTAAAACTACTTCTGCCTCAGTTATAGAATACTGTCGCCAAGCCACCCAAATTTGGAGTTAATGTTCCTTTCTGTCTCTGATTTCCCTACGGGTACCTTGGTTATACGCTGAACTTCAAACTCCGAGGCAGTACAGAAAGCAGATCTTAAAGACGTTCAGTAAATTAATATACTTACTAAAAAGCAATTTAGAATTCAACACTGCAGAATTTTAATCAGCATATTTCAGCCGTGGTCTTTTCCAGACCTGCATTAATACAAAGCCATACTTTCACCAGTACGCACCCAAACCCAATGGGATACCCCGCCGAGTAAGGCGGCACGCATCTCTGCTACTCTCAGCTCCGCACAGAACAGGAGCATTTTGTATTTCATAAACTAAGGTTTTGCAAGAGCAACGGTCAGCAAGACTAAGGCTGGAGATGAGTTAACCTACTGCAGAAAACGCTTTAACTACTCCAGCACAGTTCAGTATAAACAAAGGTTGTAGCCAAAACCACCCAGCTTTAAATATAGAAAAAAGGCCCAAAACAAGCCCTGCTGCTTGGTGGGCCACATGTCACCGATAAACAGGCCCATATTCAAAATTGTCCCAGTATGCTCACACTCGCCGTCATACCTGTGCTGAATAGATAAAGTCAGACCCTGCAACTCCCTCGACCTGTGAGCCAAGACAGCGCGACTCTCAGCTGTAATGTTTCTGGAGCTTTAACTAGCAGCACATACTGCTGTTATTTCACAGCCTCCTGCTGAGAAACTACCAAAGCTCACTCAGTTTGATTTTGGTCTGGGAGCTTCTCACAGCACGCCCTTCTTTTACAGCAGTACATACCTGTGCTTAGGGGATGGAGACCTGGACGGTGATCTTGAATAACTCTGATCTCTACTTCCACTTCGACTTCTGCTTTCTCTTCCCTTCTGAACACTGCAAGAGACAACAAACCGTTATTCTGCTTAAAGCAGTACAGGGAAAAAATAAGCGTCTTCATTACAAAAGCCTTACCCATTCACTGGACTGTTTGAACTCGTTCTTTTTGCTCCTTCTGTTTTCCTTTTTGCATTCTTCATTGCCTGAACAGGTAGCGGTGAAGGTTTATTTCCTTTAACCTCTTTTGGAGACTCTAGAAAAACAAGCCTTTGTTACCCTACTGTGAAAGTACAGGTAGTGACTGAAAGAATCACTGAAGCCACCCCTCACCCCACTTCATCATCTCTGTAAGAATCAGTAGTGTATACATGTAGCTGGCAGAGATGTGCACACACGCACACTACTATCCGCAAGAGGCGCATCTGAACTGAACCAACACCACAGGGTTAACTGCAGTAACAACACTGCTTCCACAGCCACTTCAAGGCAGAACAGCAATTTCATTTTCTTGCCATTTTTTCAGTTATCTTTTTAAAGGTAAACTGAGGAAGATGGTAAACGTTACCTTCTAGGTAAGACATGCAGCAGACTGGAAACTTTAGACCAAATAAGCAGGAAAATATTGCCCACCTGCCACCCAAAAATACTTTCTGCCAGAGTTCCTAATCATATCCATGCTTTAATATGGCTTTAGCATCATTTGCCAACTGCAAGTACTTGCTCCAGTTTACTGCTAAAGCCACATAAAAGCAAGTCCCTGTACTACAGAAGTTTAAACTAGCCTTCATTTTACAGTGATTGGATTTTAGCCTTTATCTGTTTCAAGAAATTACAAAGTTACAAACTCTGCCATCTGAATGAACGCTAGAAGACAGCTGAAAACAACACAAAAAACCACAAAACAAACCACACTATACATGCACCCCAGAAGGGTAAATACACATTTAAGATGAGAAGGAGATATTATCAACAAGTTACTTACCATTTTTTGGGAGAGGGGAAAATCCTGATGTGTTATCCAAACTTGGGGCTCCCTCAGGTACCAGACCTTTAGCTTGTGCTTTTGCCTCTTCAATAGCTAATTTCTTCTTTTCTACTTTACTTTCCAGATCAGATATATCAACCTGTGAACACAAGAGCACCACTTAGGACAAAACTTGGTAGCTACTTCCTGCTCGTTTGCTTATGGGGCGGGGGGAACCTAAAGAGTCTTAGACACTAGGACTACTACTCTGTTCCATTTAATGTACCAGGCCAGCAGCTACTTTCAAACGGGGTAAGGTTTTCCAACTCGCGGCCTAAGCTGCGGCCTTTAACGAAGGTTCACAATACGAAAAAGCAGCAAACCTTTTTCCGAGTATAGAGTTGCAAAATTTTTAAGCAAATTTCTTGAATTTCTTCCTCTGTTGTTCCAAAGAGTAAAAACCAGTGTGGACGATTAGGAAGTGGAATCTGAAAGGGAGGGGAAGACGTGCTCAGTTTCTGCTTCTACCAGAAGACCTACCAAACTTGAAACTAATGGAACCGTATGCTCACCTCCAGCGTCCTAGCTGCAAGGTAAATACATGCACAGGCAATGCTTTCTGGCTGGAATCTTACAAAGACATCTGTTCTCAGGCTATCATTCATGTAATTCCTGAAAGACAGGATATCAGTAAAGTTGCATGGCACTGCAAAGTTGTTCTGTGGGCTTTTTTTACTTTTGTTTTTACTTCTACAAAGACTATTTCTTTCTGCGTTCGGTTACTAGACTTCAACACTATAATCCTGTAAATCTAAAGAAAAGTTGAATGATTTTACTCTAATTAAATGAATAAATACATCCCTCGAGGGGAGGGATGCGTGTGACAGAAATTACGTTTGACTGACTGGCTGCTGAAAATTCAGTTGTGAAACGAGAACCAATTTTAACTTTGCTTTTCCTTCTGGGTCTACTGGCCTGCTCTCATGCAATAGGCAAGTTATTTTTGTTAAGACAATATACAATATAATCTGGAGTACTCAGTTATGGGTTTTTAGATTCGTATGTTTCTCTGCAATAAGGTTGAACCCAGAGGGTTTGCCGAAAGCTGCAGCTCCTGTAGTGAGCAGTTCTCCCATGACAACGTAGTCCACTTCAGTACACGTCAACTTCCGCTGCAGAGTCCTCTGATTCCTTCGGAAGCCTTATTTTCCATCCAGAAGAGAATCCTTTCTGACGCAAAAAGCAGCCATAGAAGAAATCAGGATGTTTGGGAACATCAGTTCAGGAGAATACTCAGTATTCAGGCAGATCTCCTCTTTGGCACATGAAATATGGTTTCCAAATTGTCCCATTTCAGAAAGGTTGCTTAAAATGAATATTCACAGAATGAGAAAACTGTAAAATATTGCATATATTCTAGTCAGTACACTTAAGCATTATTCTTCTAAATCTTAAACACACAAAGTAACTTCCTCTGAATCTGTCAGCTGCTGTGCTTAAAAAAAACTGCATCTTTGAGCACGTCAAGCAAAGTATCAGATGGGGAAAAGCTAAAACCAGACACAATAACGTCCTCAAAATAGTACGCTTTCTGAAAGCGGTAATTAACCACGTGGATACCCAGTATACAAGGATTCACTAGCCCCAAGACATCCAAGTCTGACACCACAATCTGGACACTTGTAACCAGTTTACACAGGGCAAAAGGAACTTGAATCCCAACAGTATCGAACTCCCACCTGCCCCAGCTGTCTTATGTTCCTGTTTACGTGAAGAGCAACTAACAGAAGCAATGCTAAACATCAGCTCATTCTTCTGGGAGAAAAGAATTCAAAATCCACTTTTCTTGTGCTACTACAAAGACAGCACAAACCTTTTGGCAAAAGGAACAATAAAGTAGTACTTCAAACATCTTAAAGTCTCTTTCTGATTTGCCATATTGAAAAATATGCCTGCTTCTAAGCTTGCCCTCTGCAGATCTTCCTTGTGGGCTCAGAATCAGACACATGAGGAAATGAATCCTTATCACAATATTTTAAGAAAAAGGTAATGTAAAAATGCATATTTCAAGAAACAATTATACTGGATATCCACCACTGTTCAGGTACTGGAAACCAACATCAGTACACAAATATGTTATTTTAACATCTGAAACATTTCTCAATTGGGGTAACTTCCTCCCTCCTCCTCACCCACCCCTTCCTTCCACGACAAGTAGAAAACTGGCAGTGAGTAGTCCGTAACTCACGAGTACTTTATGCAATGGTACTGCAAAATCTGGTAGTGGGAAGTTTCTCTCCTAAGCATTACACTTGACTCCAAGCTTCACACATCTACTCAAGTGTTTTTTAATTAGTTTACAAACAGAAACAGTTTTTGTTGTTGTTAATTCATCCCTTTAAGACTTAAATCCCACCTTAATTTGCTTTATCGTTTAAGAATACATCATTTTAACAGTTATAGAAATATAACATTAAAAAAATCTTTCAGAACTTCAACCATCAAGTTATAAAAATATACAACAGTCAAAAGGCACAATAAGTCAAAAAGTATAAGCACAAGAAGCAGTTGGCCAGTTACTATACTATCACGTATATACCACCTGTCTAGAGTCAGCCTTCTCTTTGTAGAGCCTGCTTTGGTTTGACTGAAGACGGCAGCTATCCCTGCACCATAGCGCTTGGGCAGCAGAGGAGAAGTCTTAGTCACTTACCCTCAGAGGCTACCCTTTGATTAAAAGAGTACAGAAAAGAAAAGTCAAAACTGGTTCTCTACACATGGGTCACAGTACCAGACAGTTCAGTCAGCAGAAATATGATCTTTGGATTCACTAAGGGTTTTTAAACCACAGTATTGTTAAAAAGCATTATTGTTTAAAAGCATTATCTCTTTGTTAAGTTTATGACCTGGAATTTCACATGAGCTTCCCATCCCCAAACCAATCTTTACTGTACTGAGAGTCACAAGGCAGAGGACATTTCTTGGCAAACACGAAAACATTGAGTTTATCCAGTCTTAGAAGCCGACATCTTGCATTATCCATATAGATAAAAAAATTTATCTGTGCGGAGTTTTTGATACACCTGTAATCAAGCTCAAGGCCTGGGAAAAGCCATTTCCCAGCACTGGTAACACTTAAACTACACAGTTACAAAAACCCAAGGAAACACTATAACTCGCTCAACATTTTCCCTTCAGCTGTAAAGTGGAAGCAGAGAGGAGGGAAGTGAGAAGTCAGGGTGGAAAGCTACCTTACCATTAAAACAGTGCCTCTAACTTAAGAGGCCGATCAACATTTGGTAGTAGTTTGGGGCACGCCAAGAAGCACTGGAGCTGTCTGGTATGGCCCCCAATCATTTCTGAGCAATGCCGCCCAGAGTGCCTCAAGTGACATATTTCTGCTACTGCCCCTGCTGGTCTCTTATAACAAAGAAAATCAACTTACCATGAAGTCTGGACCAGGTGTTGGTTACGTTCACATTCTAATACCTGAAGGTACATAACGATTATCTGGAAGATATGGGTTATTGAGTTATTAACAAGAATCTTGAGAGCCACCTATTTATGTCAGAGGGACATCCATGAGGCATCTGTTATTATCTCAGAAGCTCAAACACTCCACATGAGTGTTTGCAACATCCCCAGTGTTTACCCACACAGCTTCTGCTCTCCAATGCACAAGTTTGCCTGAGCTGGCACTCAAGCAGATCTGACCTTCCTAGCTCTCCATCTTCTGAGCTCAGTTATCATGCTATTCATCTAGGTGTCTTGTCTTCAACTGCTTTCAAGCTAGGGATGTTCTCCTACACAATTCATGATTCCTTTTTAGCTGCAACTTGGGAGAAAAGATTGCTAGCTGCAATTAGCAGGAACAGAAGCACAACAGTATTTGCGGAGAACAGATCTCATGTTGTGTGTCGCTGGTTTACTCAGTCCTAGTCTTTTTTCTTGGGTTCGAAAGGAAAACAAGGATGCAGATAAAAATACTAATAGCAAAAATTCCTACCAGTTAACAAACAAGTACCATTGTCCTCTGGGGCACTGATAACATGAGTGGATTCTGAAAGTCCAGTAGGCTTACGAAGACCTTAAGACAGCAGTAGTCTTTTGAGAAAGAGCAAAATCCCAAGTTCTGCTGGCACAGAAGTAGGAGGTTCTTTCACCACACCCAGCTACATAAGGCATAATGCTAAAGCACCAACTTAAACACCTGCAGTAGTTGCTTCCTCCAAGTATCATCCTCATCTGACAGGCGATACTTAGATACTGAGAACTCTCTCATTTCTAATCACACCTCAGTGTACTTTTTAGAACGTTAGAAACACTACTAACTAGCTCATATGGGTTTAACAACCTCTGCATGTTTCCACAAGCGATGTGCAGTGTTTCTGATAACAGGATATCACAATCCTAGGTCTCCAAATTCTTTTCTGGTTAAGAAAATATGTTAAGGTGACATTTTCTAACACCAAAGCTACCTACTTATATAATTTGACTTCAAGGAATACTTAGCATCTGCATCCACCTCCAGTCGTCATTCAGCAATGCCGCAAGGCCTACTAGTAAGAATCTCTTAAATGAGAAAGAAGACATGGGGATCATAAGAACCTAGAGCTTTACTGAGTTACCTAGCATCATCACGTACACAGCTGCCATACGGTCAAGCAGTCTACTCAAAGCATTTATAGTACACGGAACACTGGTTATAAAGTTAACTTGTAAGAACAAACCTTATGAGGGTGCTTCACGTGAACACAAAATCCCAACTCCTTTAACACTCTTCTTTCTGCCTTGATAATTTGATTCTTCAAGTTCACATATTCTTGATCCAGAATTAGAGGCACAGGTTTTCTGCAAGACAATTTCAGATTCTGAAGAAGATAACCTTAACCCTCAGAGCACTTGTACGCAGGTTAAACTGTGTTTGTGTAGAAGACATCACTATTTATAACACCAAAAATATTTACTTCATTAAATGGGCCTTTTCTCCTTCATGAGATCTCAAGATGTTCCCTGATTTATGAAACAGGAAATGATACTACCATCGGCCCACAAAGTTTAGTTATTAAAATACAACATAAATATTTCAGATTATTTCAAAGTCCAAGCTTACTTTTTTTCCCGAAGATGTCTAAGGCGATGGAACACATTAATTACATCCCTGATGCGTCTTGGTGCTTCTTCAATTTTGGATGCCAGGTGAACGCAGGCCATTGACACATGCTGAAACATAAGTATTGCAAGACACTGATGTTTTGCTCAAATCAGGAACTCATCACCTCCAACAGCTTAAGGAGGGATAACAAGAGAAAATGGTGGTAAAACAAGGAAATCCTAAAAATCTGACAACATCAGTACGATGCAGCTTTGTAAAATCATGTTCATCAATAAGTCAAATCTACAGGGTAGTTTCCAACATTCTGATGACATCTAAATTGACAACTTGCCAAAACAGAGCAAAGATTAAGTAACACTTGTAGCCACAGACATCCTTAGGATTTTCTTACCTCCATGGAATGCTTCACAAAAGACTTGGTATAAAAAAAACGTTGAAATAGCACCTGTCCTGTAGCCATAGCCACCTAAAAAGGAAGAACCACAGAGATTAACAAAACTAGAGAAGTCACCTGGAAGGATTTCTACAGATTTAAGACCCAGGAGACTAGCTAAGCTGTATTTAAGTACGGGAATAGGTTCAGTGCTACCTAAAGAAAACTGGCAGCCCCCACCTCAGTAACAAATTAAGTTGCCCAAAAGATTATCAACACCACAAATGCTGTAAGTCAATACATTATCACAAACTTATTTTATGGCGTGTGAAAACGTGCTCCAAATTAAAGAAATACGAAAAAAAAAAAAAACCCAAGAAAAAACAACCCACCCGAACATCAGAACCCACTAAAACGGAGAGTTATTTCAGTATGCCACAAAAACGTTACTTTCCCAGCGTGAAAGGAGGGGGAAATCTAATTATATTACGATTTGTGCCTACTCATAACACAATCTGAGCACCTCAGACTCGGGAGCTAGAAAACGTCTCAAAAGTTTTACACTTGGCGACCCACGAGACTGGCTGCGATTGCAGCTCGCCGGGAAACAAAGCCTTTCCGAGGGCACTACAAGTCGAAGGAGTCTGAAGCCCTTCTTTCCGCAAGCCCCAGCCTTAAGAAAAACACCGTGGGAGCCCCCGCCCTGCCCGCAGCGGCCCGGGGAGGCGGCGGGGGCGGCGCAGGAGAGCGGTTACATCACCCGCTTCCTGCTCCCAGCCGGGCGGCGAAGGCCGCAGGCCCCGTGGCGAGGCCCAGCGACTCTCGCGCTCCGAACCCCGGCCGAAAAGGGCAGCTCCCCGGCCTTCCCCACGGCCGTTACTACGGATGGCGGCCTAGTAACCCAACGTCGCCTCAGCCTGGCGCCAAGCCGGGGGCCGCGCCAGCAGGCCGAGGCCTACCGAACAAAGCTCTCCCCTGCCAGGGAGCACAGACGCCCGACCCCACACCCGCCCCGCCCTGCCCGGGCCTTGTTTCCCGGCCGCCGAGAGGCCTCCCCCGGCCGAGCGGCTAGGCCGCGGCCCAGCCCCACCTGCGGGAGACGAAGCAGGATGCCGGCCGCCTGGATGAGTTCGCAGCCGGTGACGCGCAGCTCGGTCTCGGTGTCGGGGTCGAGGCCGCTGCTCATGGACGGGGTGAAGCGCAGCGTGTGCTCGGGCAGGAGGCAGTTCTCCAGCGTGATCAGCACCCCCGAGTACAGACGGTCTCCGATCAGCACCGCCCCAGGGCCCGGCACCGGCGCACCGCTCCCCGCCGGTGCGGAGCCCACCACCGTAACGCCGGCTGTCTGAGGCCCCGCCGGGCCGCTGCCTCCCACCGCCACCACAGCCGCCGCGCTGCCCGACCCCGCCGCCATTTTGTGGTGGTGCCGCCGCCTCGCCTGGCTCCGCTCCCCTTCCCCGCCGGGCGGCGCCTCTGCCTCAGCGCCCCCTCCCCCCCACCTCCGGTCGTCGCCTATTGGTGGAGCGCTGCGAAACGACGGTCGCCGATTGGTCCGGCCACCGCGACGCATGACGCGGGCCCCGGGCTGAACGGAACGGCGTGATGCACCGGTTGGGAATTCGAACAGGGCGGAGGGGCGGGACTTCCGCCGCGCGCCATCGCCCTCAGCAGCGCCGTCCCGCCCCGCCCGGCCGCGCAGGGCTTGCTCCGGGCCCGGCGGAGGGGTGACCTTCCCCAGGCCCTGCCGGGGCCCGTCCCCAGAGTGCCGAGATGCCCTCGGCCAGGCGCTGTCCCCGCGCAGCGCCAGAAACGACGGCTCACGTTGTTTCTCAGTCGCAGTTACCCCCAAGGTTGTTTATTAAGTCCTTAACGGGAACACAAAGCGCACGATACCCGTCCTCAACACCGGCAATCCTACAGGCCCGGCGCTGCACTGCTGACCGTGGTTCCTATCTCTGCGTGCTTCAGTTACAGCAGCACGGGGAGAAGGGATCAGGGCGCTGCTTCTCACCCCAGATCCGCCCCGTCCCCAAGAGGATCTTCTTCCCCAGCCCAGAGCTGAGCAGCAGTCGGCGACAGCTTCAACCTGCGGTGCCAGTTCCTGGTTACATCTGCAGGCTCTGGGTGTCAGCAGTGGTGTACAATCCGCGAAAACACCCCCTCCGGCTCTTTTCCGTCTCCCAGGGCAGCAAGGAAGCCTTCCTGTCTTCTCCTCTGGGCTAAGGCAGCGAGCGACTTGAACGTCTTCGGCTCATAAATAGCCAAGTCCGCAATCATTTTCCTGTTCAGCTCCACCTGAGACTAAACGGGAGAAAAACTGTTGGTTGACTACCGTAACGTTTAGGAACAACACTGCAAGAACAGTTCTGAGGTCTGCAGGCGAATGGCCTTTTTTCTGCGCTGTACGATTTTGGAAACAGGCAGGACGGTCACACGTCTCCTTCAGCCACTGTGTAAAAAGTGTTTACAGAACTTCCCAAAGTCTGGTAGGCACCAAGGACTGAAGAAGAAATGTCGTATTTCACGGAAGGCCATGTGTTACAGGTTAATCCACGGCACTTCATACTCGTGAATACACAAGTATTCAAGTTTACTAGTGCTAGAAGCAGCTTGGTACCTTAAGAGCAGAGAAAGACAGACTGGAGGGTCAAACGCCCTTAACGGCCCGAGACGTTACAGCGTCAGCCGCACGCTCCGAGGGGCAGGTATTACCTAAACCAGTTTTGCTGCTTTCGGATCTTTTAACAGAGAGCCTTACAAAAATGACACGGCTCTGAGACACAGATCACAGGGACAGGCAGCTTGAGAGGGAAAAAAGGAAAAATTAAGTTAGCTTTTAGGCTGCGCTTGATTCTTTTGGTTGTAGCGTAGGAGTAATCAGGAGAAAGAGCACATAAACTTCAGAAACTGCATTACTTTACAGGACGCACGTCAGAAATGCTCAAAAGTCAGCTATTTATTGGAAACAGAAAAAATGTTTTGAAATATGCTACGAATTTATGTGTAGTTCCACTTCAAGATGGAGAAACGCCACTTTCTTATTACAGTCACAGCCAGGAGAAACAAGTTTTAACTTTACAGTTCCAGTATCAGCAAATTAAAACCAGTGTTTAAGAACAAGGGACAGTGGCACCAGCTCTCTGCATTCTCCATGCTCACCGAAACACAAAGCTCCTGACACCCTCCCAAATTCGCTGTTTCAAAGTGATTACTCTTCAAGCACCACCCTTACCTTAAGCAGATTGCTTATGAAAGCTGGGTATTTCAAACCATGTTCAAGGGAAGCGGCTTCAATCCTAGTGATCCAGAGCTAAAAGCATAAAACATCACATCTTGGATGATAAAATACTTTAAAAATAAGCCTTTATCATGCTGATCTGCTCACATTTAGTGAAGATAACATTTTCAGACTTACATATGTAGCACTGAGAAGACTGTATGCATGAACTTCAGAATGTGAGCTGTTCCAGACTACAGGGGGGCTAAGCTTACTTTAAACTCTTACTTTTCACCCACTGGTAAAACATTTTGAGATCCCCCAGTAAAGAAAATGGCTATTTCAGTTCTGCTCCTCTCCCATTTTAAATTTTACACCTAACATCTTGCTCTTTACCGCTCTGAGGAATCTCTTCTTCTCTCTTCTAGCCTTTGTAGACTTCACAAAAGCTCTCCGAACGCTTCGTACAGCCAGCTTATAGCAGCGGTTCTTCCTTCCCCGAAAATGCTGAAACCAAAACAAGATGTTCAGTTATCTTTAAGGCTGTCAAACCCTTCAGTAACTCTAACATATGCTCGTTTGCATCTCACTGCTCTTCATAACAAAGATCACAAAATACTTAAGCATCAGCTAAGCCTTCAGCTGGCATATTAGGGAAATATTATTTCCTTGTTTTATAGTTTGAGGGAAACCTGAAGCTGAAAAGTTGGAGCAGGCTAAAAAATTTCAGTCCAGCAGGAGGGAGCCAAACCCAGCCTTCATTCCAGGCTGTGGTTCCAGAGGGAAGGCAACCAGAAAATCACCTTCAGTGCTTTCAGCCAGCCTTTAAACTCACAGGGTTATTCTCATTCCTGAGCTGCCCTCTCTGTTTGCCAGTATGAATGCAGGGGTGGGACAGGAGCCTCTGATATGTCACAAACATTGCAGCTGCCCCAACAGAAAACATAACAAAAGAAGTTTACCGGAGCTACCACTGACATCCACCTAACCTGAAAAGGGAAGTAGTCAGTGCTGCAGTCAGAGAAATAAATGACTGGCACTGGAAGGCATACTACCACCCAGGATGCCAACAGTCCACTCTCCAAAAGGTTTTTATTGAGCCTAGCTACAATAGCTTGAACTTCAGCTGAAATCCTGTTGTGAAGCAATCCCTCCCACCTTCTAAAATGCACTTGAAGAGCAAGGTTTTTCTCCCTGCTCCTTTGCCCAGTAAAAAAAACCCAAAAACCCACCAAAACGCAAACCCAACACAGACACAAATCACGACCAACGCCAGTCCACAGCGTGCTGCATTTACAAAATGCTCTTCCCGTAGTGCTTGTACTCCTTCGGCCACAGGCTCCTCACTTTTATTCATACCCATCCACGTGCACACATGCGCTGTGTTATGGCACCAATACCAGGCGCGTTCATGGCCTCCAGCTTTCATCAAATACAACTTTACATACACAGAAAGAGCTAAATTGACGTGAGTCAACTTGACAGACCCCTACGGTCCAGGAACAAGCGGCACGCTGCTGGGCAAGCGCCTGCGGACACCTGAACACAGGCCGCTCGCTCCCTAGACCCGGGAAGGACGGGGCACCTCCGGGAGGCGACCGAGGGTCGAGCTGCCGCCCGGGGGCCATGCGGGGAGGCAGACGCGGGGGAGGCGGGCACACTCACCCGCGCATACTTGAGCACCTCCTGCACCCTCCAGAAGCGATCGGTAAGGCGGCTGCGGAGCCAGCGCGGCGCGCTCAGCAGCACCATGTCCACCGCCGGTTCGCGGCAGCTCCGCGACACCCTCCGCCTTCCGGGGCGGGGAGAAGGAGGCCCGGCCCCGCCCTTCCGCCGGACCCCAGCTGCCTGTCGCCGCCGGGGCGTCCCCGATCGCGGACGGCCGCTGCTGCAGCGGGATGTCGGCAGGGGCCGCTCTCCGCCCGCAGCGCCAGGCTGCGTCGGTCTGAGTGCTCTCATGCCGTGCCGTGCCATTTCTGGCACTGCCTAAGTCTGGGGAAAGCCCTGCCGAATTATTATGGACGTGGTTAATTATCTGGCCCTTGGGTGTGTCCAAAGTCGGCCAGAGCTGCACCTTTCTTGGAGGGACAGCTGCACAATGAAGCTGTTGGTTGGTGCGCAGCGCGATGGGGTTGCGTTCAGGGAGCTGTTGCTGAAACTCCCTGAATGAGAAGGAGCTGAGCAGCTGGGAGGTGTCTGGTCTGCGTACCTTAGCGAAGGGGTGCGTAGCACTTACCCCTGCTCCGCAGCACGCCGGTAATGGCACTGATGGGATGCGCTCGTTCCGTGCCGCATCATACGATGGTGTTTGTCTGTTTTCATCCATGTGAGAAAGTCAGAAATGAAGTTGTTAATTCACAGATGCCAGGAACACTGAAGGGATAGAGGAAAAGAAGTTGGGTGAGGAGAAATGGGGTGAAATTTAACAGCTGCTTCATGCTCAGGTGTGTCCCCTGTTGAACTGGCTGTTTTGTAAGGCAGATACTACTGCTCCACAGAGCCACCTGGAGCTCCTTCCAGACTTGGAAGCTGCAATGACTACTATTGGGTTGGTTTTGAGCAATATAAGCAGGGATGCCAAGTGTTACCTGGGAAAGGTATGGCAAAAGTATCGTCACCGCTGCAGCAGGCATCTCTGCGTTAACGGCGAGGTCAGCTGGCAGCTCTGATGACTGCAGCAGCCTCAGTGCTGCTGCTCTTCTCTGCCGTGGACCGCTGACTGAAAGAGAACTGACAGTTGTGGTGTGTAGCCTGTAGAAAGCTAGTTTTTGTGAAAAGTAGCCACTATTCTGAGACACACCTGGGTCTCTCTGATCAAACACCATCCTCTTTCAACTATTGCCACGAGTCTGGAGGTTGTTCCCCTTCCGTCACTGATAAGCTCTCATAGGTATGTCCTTTAAGATGAATAGTTCTTAAATGCCTGTTTTTAAGGGAGAGACACACATTTTTAAAGCTTATAACTAAGTTGTCAGTACCTGGAAACTAAACCCACTCATTTATGGGAATGATAGTCAAATAAATGTGCCCTTGCAGCTCTACATCTGTATGATCAGCTCAGATTATACGAAGCAGCATTTGGTGTGAGCAACCGTCATGATCCAATCAGATCAGAACAAAATCACTGCAAGAACCCTTTATTGCTCAGTAAGGCTTCCTGGCTGCTTTTGGAGGTGGTTCCTCCACAGGCAGCATCAAGAAACTCAGTCTGAGAATCCCTGGAGTTTTACAGCTGAGCCACAGAAACAAAAACCCCCAAGAGAGAGTAAACAAAAACAAATGGGAGGTTTTTTTCCCTAAGAAAAACTAAATTAGTAAAACTTGCTCTTTTCCCTAGCAACTTGCCACGTGAAAGAACAAGCTCGCCTTCCTTCCCCTGCTTCAGGGCTGCAGGTGCTTGTCGCTGCGGGAGCGGGGCACGGCAGCTCCGGCGGGGCGGCTGTTCCCGGCTCCATCCCGTTTCCCGCCTTTACCCACACACCGACCCGGCCCGGGCGCTGCTCCTGCCTCCCGCTGTTGTCCTGCCCGCTCGAGGGGAGGAACGTCTCAGTCCCTCTTACTCAGTTACAACTTCGGGGGACATTTCTTTCCCTCACGCTGACAGGGCGGTGGCAGGGAAGGACCCGGTCGCAGGTGACAGTGGCAGAGCACCTGTGGCAACAAGGAGCGTCTCGTCCCGGGTGAACGGGGGCCCTCCGCCGCCCTGGCACAGGGTGTCCTGCTCCGTCCCATCCCGCTTTGCCTCACATCGCCCGAAAAGGGCAGCGCGGCGGGAGGGCGCGGAAACGCGGCGGGAAGCCGGCGGGGGGGGGCGACACGGTGGGACGCGTGGGGCGAAGTGCGCAGGCGCGGCGGGACGCGGGAGGCAAGGCGCACGGCGATGTGCGCAGGCGCGGCGGGAAGCGTGAGGAGAGGCGCGTGGCGCGTGTGAGCGGTAGCACGGACCAGCAGGTCTGCAACGGGTCAGCTCCATGGAGCTTCGGGAGGCACTGAAGAGCTACCTGGTGACGCTGAGGGGAGCAGAGGAGAGAGGTTTTGGTGGGAGTCTGAGGGAAGGGAGGAGGAAAGATTTTTTTCCTACAGAATTGATAAGGGAAGAAGGATGGAAAGATAATTACAGGATGCTCTGAGGAATTAGCAAAGACAGATATCTGTGAGGAAGCGCTGAGGTGTCACGAGAGGGTGGGACATGGTGATGGAAGCTGTAGGATATGGGATTGGGGTAAAGTTATGAGGGAGACACGATGCTACCTTTTGTAGGAAATTACTGAGGTGAGGCAGGGAAAGTGGGTTTTGCCAGACTGTGAGGGGAGCCGGGGCTGGATTGGAGGGAATGTGTGAGGGAAGAGGGGTCTGGGATTGGAGGGAATGCGTGAGGGGAGACGCTGGGGTTGGAGGGAATGCGTGAGGGGAGACGGGGGCTGGATTGGAGGGAATGCGTGAGGGGAGACGGGGCTGGGATTGGAGGGAATGCGTGAGGGGAGACGGGGGCTGGATTGGAGGGAATGCGTGAGGGGAGCCAGGGGCGGGATTGGAGGGAATGCGTGAGGGGAGCCGGGGCTGGGATTGGAGGGAACGCGTGAGGGGAGCCGGGGGCGGGGATTGGAGGGAACGCGTGAGGGGAGCCGGGGCTGGGATTGGAGGGAACGCGTGAGGGGAGCCGGGGCTGGGATTGGAGGGAACGCGTGAGGGGAGCCGGGGGCTGGATTGGAGGGAATGCGTGAGGGGAGCCAGGGGCGGGATTGGAGGGAACGCGTGAGGGGAGACGGGGGCTGGATTGGAGGGAACGCGTGAGGGGAGCCGGGGGCGGGATTGGAGGGAACGCGTGAGGGGAGACGGGGCTGGGATTGGAGGGAACGCGTGAGGGGAGACGGGGGCGGGGATTGGAGGGAATGCGTGAGGGGAGACGGGGGCTGGGATTGGAGGGAACGCGTGAGGGGAGACGGGGGCTGGGATTGGAGGGAACGCGTGAGGGGAGACGGGGCTGGGATTGGAGGGAACGCGTGAGGGGAGACGGGGCTGGGATTGGAGGGAACGCGTGAGGGGAGACGGGGCTGGGATTGGAGGGAACGCGTGAGGGGAGCCGGGGGCTGGGATTGGAGGGAACGCGTGAGGGGAGACGGGGGCTGGGATTGGAGGGAACGCGTGAGGGGAGACGGGGCTGGGATTGGAGGGAACGCGTGAGGGGAGACGGGGCGGGGATTGGAGGGAACGCGTGAGGGGAGACGGGGCTGGGATTGGAGGGAACGCGTGAGGGGGGAGCCGGGGCTGGGATTGGAGGGAATGCGTGAGGGGGGAGCCGGGGGCGGGATTGGAGGGAATCTGTGAGGGGGGAGCTGGGGGCGGGATTGGAGGGAATCTGTGAGGGGGGAGCTGGGGGCGGGATTGGAGGGAATCTGTGAGGGGTGAGACGGGGCCGGGATTGGAGGGAATCTGTGAGGGGGGAGCCGGGGCCGGGATTGGAGGGAATGCGTGAGGGGGGAGCCGGGGCTGGGATTGGAGGGAATGCGTGAGGGGGGAGCTGGGGGCGGGATTGGAGGGAATGCGTGAGGGGGGAGCTGGGGGCGGGATTGGAGGGAATGCGTGAGGGGGGAGCTGGGGGCGGGATTGGAGGGAACGCGTGAGGGGAGACGGGGGCTGGGATTGGAGGGAACGCGTGAGGGGAGACGGGGGCTGGGATTGGAGGGAACGCGTGAGGGGGGAGCCGGGGCTGGGATTGGAGGGAACGCGTGAGGGGGGAGCCGGGGCTGGGATTGGAGGGAACGCGTGAGGGGGGAGCCGGGGCTGGGATTGGAGGGAACGTGTGAGGGGGGAGCCGGGGGCGGGATTGGAGGGAACGTGTGAGGGGGGAGCCGGGGGCGGGATTGGAGGGAATCTGTGAGGGGGGAGCCGGGGCCGGGATTGGAGGGAATGCGTGAGGGGGGAGCCGGGGCCGGGATTGGAGGGAATGCGTGAGGGGAGGCGGGGCGGGGATTGGAAGGAATGCGTGAGGGGGGAGCCGGGGCTGGGATTGGAGGGAATGCGTGAGGGGAGCCGGGGCTGGGATTGGAGGGAATGCGTGAGGGGAGACGGGGCTGGGATTGGAGGGAATGCGTGAGGGGAGGCGGGGCGGGGATTGGAGGGAACGCGTGAGGGGGGAGCCGGGGCTGGGATTGGAGGGAACGCGTGAGGGGGGAGCCGGGGCTGGGATTGGAGGGAATGCGTGAGGGGGGAGCCGGGGGCGGGATTGGAGGGAATCTGTGAGGGGGGAGCCGGGGCCGGGATTGGAGGGAATCTGTGAGGGGGGAGCCGGGGCCGGGATTGGAGGGAATGCGTGAGGGGGGAGCCGGGGCCGGGATTGGAGGGAATGCGTGAGGGGAGACGGGGCTGGGATTGCAGGGAACGCGTGAGGGGAGACGGGGCTGGGATTGCAGGGAACGCGTGAGGGGAGACGGGGCTGGGATTGCAGGGAACGCGTGAGGGGAGACGGGGCTGGGATTGGAGGGAATCTGTGAGGGCGGAGCCGGGGCTGGGATTGGAGGGAATGCGTGAGGGGAGCCGGGGCTGGGATTGGAGGGAACGCGTGAGGGGAGCCGGGGCTGGGATTGGAGGGAACGCGTGAGGGGAGCCGGGGCTGGGATTGGAGGGAACGCGTGAGGGGAGCCGGGGCTGGGATTGGAGGGAACGCGTGAGGGGAGCCGGGGCTGGGATTGGAGGGAATGCGTGAGGGGAGCCGGGGCTGGGATTGGAGGGAACGCGTGAGGGGAGCCGGGGGCTGGGATTGGAGGGAACGCGTGAGGGGAGCCGGGGGCTGGGATTGGAGGGAACGCGTGAGGGTAGACGGGGCTGGGATTGGAGGGAACGCGTGAGGGGAGACGGGGCTGGGATTGGAGGGAACGCGTGAGGGGAGACGGGGGCTGGGATTGGAGGGAACGCGTGAGGGGAGACGGGGGCTGGGATTGGAGGGAACGCGTGAGGGGAGCCGGGGCTGGGATTGGAGGGAACGCGTGAGGGGGGAGCCGGGGCTGGGATTGGAGGGAATGCGTGAGGGGGGAGCCGGGGGCGGGATTGGAGGGAATCTGTGAGGGGGGAGCCGGGGCCGGGATTGGAGGGAATCTGTGAGGGGGGAGCCGGGGCCGGGATTGGAGGGAATGCGTGAGGGGGGAGCCGGGGCCGGGATTGGAGGGAATGCGTGAGGGGAGCCGGGGCTGGGATTGGAGGGAACGCGTGAGGGGAGCCGGGGCTGGGATTGGAGGGAACGCGTGAGGGGAGCCGGGGCCGGGATTGGAGGGAATGCGTGAGGGGAGCCGGGGCCGGGATTGGAGGGAACGCGTGAGGGGAGGCGGGGCGGGGATTGGAGGGAACGCGTGAGGGGAGACGGGGCTGGGATTGGAGGGAACGCGTGAGGGGAGCCGGGGCTGGGATTGGAGGCAATGCGTGAGGGAGGAGACGGGGCTGGGATTGGAGGGAATGCGTGAGGGGTGAGACGGGGCGGGGATTGGAGGGAATGCGTGACGGGAGCCGGGGCGGGGATTGGAGGGAATCTGTGAGGGGAGGCGGGGCGGGGATTGGAGGGAATCTGTGAGGGGAGGCGGGGCGGGGATTGGAGGGAACGCGTGAGGGGAGGCGGGGCGGGGATTGGAGGGAACGCGTGAGGGGAGACGGGGCTGGGATTGGAGGGAACGCGTGAGGGGAGCCGGGGCTGGGATTGGAGGCAATGCGTGAGGGAGGAGACGGGGCTGGGATTGGAGGGAATGCGTGAGGGGTGAGACGGGGCGGGGATTGGAGGGAATGCGTGAGGGGGGAGCCGGGGCGGGGATTGGAGGGAATCTGTGAGGGGAGGCGGGGCGGGGATTGGAGGGAATCTGTGAGGGGAGGCGGGGCGGGGATTGGAGGGAATCTGTGAGGGGAGGCGGGGCGGGGATTGGAGGGAATCTGTGAGGGGAGGCGGGGCGGGGATTGGAGGGAATCTGTGAGGGAAGGCGGGGCGGGGATTGGAGGGAATCTGTGAGGGTGGAGACGGGGCGGGGATTGGAGGGAATGCGTGAGGGGAGGCGGGGCAGGGATTGGAGGGAATGCGAGAGGGGAGGCGGGAGCGGGATTGGAGGGAATGCCTGAGGGG
Source organism: Rhynochetos jubatus (assembly GCA_027574665.1). Classification (NCBI taxonomy): domain Eukaryota; kingdom Metazoa; phylum Chordata; class Aves; order Eurypygiformes; family Rhynochetidae; genus Rhynochetos; species Rhynochetos jubatus. The sequence goes on from CM050669.1 coordinate 7,610,424, forward strand.
AGACGGGGCGGGGATTGGAGGGAGTCTGTGAGGGCGGAGACGGGGCGGGGATTGGAGGGAGTCTGTGAGGGCGGAGACGGGGCGGGGATTGGAGGGAGTCTGTGAGGGCGGAGACGGGGCGGGGATTGGAGGGAGTCTGTGAGGGCGGAGACGGGGCTGGGATTGGAGGGAATGTGTGAGGGCGGAGCCGGGGCTGGGATTGGAGGGAATGCTTGAGGGGAGCCGGGGCTGGGATTGGAGGGAATCTGTGAGGGTGGAGACGGGGCTGGATTGGAGGGAATGTGTGAGGGGAGGCGGGGGCTGGGATTGGAGGGAATGCGTGAGGGAGGAGACGGGGCTGGGATTGGAGGGAATCTGTGAGGGCAGAGCCGGGGCTGGGATTGGAGGGAATGCGTGAGGGGGGAGACGGGGGCGGGATTGGAGGGAATGCGTGAGGGAGGAGACGGGGCTGGTATTGGTGGGAATCTGTGAGGGGGGAGCCGGGGCGGGGATTGGAGGGAATCTGTGAGGGCAGAGCCGGGGCTGGGATTGGAGGGAACGCGTGAGGGGAGACGGGGGCTGGATTGGAGGGAACGCGTGAGGGCGGAGACGGGGCTGGGATTGGAGGGAACGCGTGAGGGGAGACGGGGGCTGGGATTGGAGGGAACGCGTGAGGGGAGCCGGGGCTGGGATTGGAGGGAACGCGTGAGGGGGGAGCCGGGGGCGGGATTGGAGGGAACGTGTGAGGGGGGAGCCGGGGGCGGGATTGGAGGGAATCTGTGAGGGGGGAGCCGGGGCCGGGATTGGAGGGAATGCGTGAGGGGGGAGCCGGGGCCGGGATTGGAGGGAATGCGTGAGGGGAGGCGGGGCGGGGATTGGAAGGAATGCGTGAGGGGAGCCGGGGCTGGGATTGGAGGGAATGCGTGAGGGGAGCCGGGGCTGGGATTGGAGGGAATGCGTGAGGGGAGACGGGGCTGGGATTGGAGGGAATGCGTGAGGGGAGGCGGGGCGGGGATTGGAGGGAACGCGTGAGGGGGGAGCCGGGGCTGGGATTGGAGGGAACGCGTGAGGGGAGCCGGGGCTGGGATTGGAGGGAACGCGTGAGGGGAGACGGGGGCGGGGATTGCAGGGAACGCGTGAGGGGAGACGGGGGCTGGGATTGCAGGGAACGCGTGAGGGGAGACGGGGCTGGGATTGCAGGGAACGCGTGAGGGGAGACGGGGCTGGGATTGGAGGGAATCTGTGAGGGCGGAGCCGGGGCTGGGATTGGAGGGAACGCGTGAGGGGAGACGGGGGCGGGATTGGAGGGAACGCGTGAGGGGAGCCGGGGCTGGGATTGGAGGGAACGCGTGAGGGGAGCCGGGGCTGGGATTGGAGGGAACGCGTGAGGGGAGCCGGGGCTGGGATTGGAGGGAACGCGTGAGGGGAGCCGGGGCTGGGATTGGAGGGAACGCGTGAGGGGAGCCGGGGCTGGGATTGGAGGGAACGCGTGAGGGGAGCCGGGGCTGGGATTGGAGGGAACGCGTGAGGGGAGCCGGGGCTGGGATTGGAGGGAACGCGTGAGGGGAGCCGGGGCTGGGATTGGAGGGAACGCGTGAGGGGAGCCGGGGCTGGGATTGGAGGGAACGCGTGAGGGGAGCCGGGGCTGGGATTGGAGGGAACGCGTGAGGGGAGCCGGGGCTGGGATTGGAGGGAACGCGTGAGGGGAGCCGGGGCTGGGATTGGAGGGAACGCGTGAGGGGAGACGGGGGCTGGGATTGGAGGGAACGCGTGAGGGGAGACGGGGGCTGGGATTGGAGGGAACGCGTGAGGGGAGACGGGGCTGGGATTGGAGGGAACGCGTGAGGGGAGACGGGGCTGGGATTGGAGGGAACGCGTGAGGGGGGAGCCGGGGCGGGGATTGGAGGGAATGCGTGAGGGGGGAGCCGGGGGCGGGATTGGAGGGAATCTGTGAGGGGGGAGCCGGGGCCGGGATTGGAGGGAATCTGTGAGGGGGGAGCCGGGGCCGGGATTGGAGGGAATGCGTGAGGGGGGAGCCGGGGCCGGGATTGGAGGGAATGCGTGAGGGGGGAGCCGGGGCCGGGATTGGAGGGAACGCGTGAGGGGAGCCGGGGCTGGGATTGGAGGGAACGCGTGAGGGGAGCCGGGGCGGGGATTGGAGGGAATCTGTGAGGGGAGACGGGGCTGGGATTGGAGGGAACGCGTGAGGGGAGCCGGGGCTGGGATTGGAGGCAATGCGTGAGGGAGGAGACGGGGCTGGGATTGGAGGGAATGCGTGAGGGGTGAGACGGGGCGGGGATTGGAGGGAATGCGTGACGGGAGCCGGGGCGGGGATTGGAGGGAATCTGTGAGGGGAGGCGGGGCGGGGATTGGAGGGAATCTGTGAGGGGAGGCGGGGCGGGGATTGGAGGGAATCTGTGAGGGGAGGCGGGGCGGGGATTGGAGGGAATCTGTGAGGGAAGGCGGGGCGGGGATTGGAGGGAATCTGTGAGGGTGGAGACGGGGCGGGGATTGGAGGGAATGCGTGAGGGGAGGCGGGGCAGGGATTGGAGGGAATGCGAGAGGGGAGGCGGGAGCGGGATTGGAGGGAATGCGTGAGGGGAGACGGGGCGGGGATTGGAGGGAGTCTGTGAGGGCGGAGACGGGGCGGGGATTGGAGGGAGTCTGTGAGGGCGGAGACGGGGCGGGGATTGGAGGGAGTCTGTGAGGGCGGAGACGGGGCTGGGATTGGAGGGAATGTGTGAGGGCGGAGCCGGGGCTGGGATTGGAGGGAATGTGTGAGGGGGGAGACGGGGCTGGGATTGGAGGGAACGTGTGAGGGGAGGCGGGGCTGGGATTGGAGGGAATCTGTGAGGGTGGAGACGGGGCTGGATTGGAGGGAATGTGTGAGGGGAGGCGGGGGCTGGGATTGGAGGGAATGCGTGAGGGAGGAGACGGGGCTGGGATTGGAGGGAATCTGTGAGGGCAGAGCCGGGGCTGGGATTGGAGGGAATGCGTGAGGGGGGAGACGGGGGCGGGATTGGAGGGAATGCGTGAGGGAGGAGACGGGGCTGGTATTGGTGGGAATCTGTGAGGGGGGAGCCGGGGCGGGGATTGGAGGGAATCTGTGAGGGCAGAGCCGGGGCTGGGATTGGAGGGAACGCGTGAGGGGAGACGGGGGCTGGATTGGAGGGAACGCGTGAGGGCGGAGACGGGGCTGGGATTGGAGGGAACGCGTGAGGGGAGACGGGGCTGGGATTGGAGGGAACGCGTGAGGGCGGAGACGGGGCTGGGATTGGAGGGAACGCGTGAGGGGGGAGCCGGGGCGGGGATTGGAGGGAATGCGTGACGGGAGCTGTCGTGCGCTGCGATTGGCCTGAAATGAAGAGGCCAGAGGGCAGGAGCCCTCTGCGGCCCGGGTGTGCGCAGCAGTAGCAGCAGGCCCTTGGTTGAAGGTGCTGTTGTCAGGCAGCCGGGGCGAGCCCCCCGTAAGCTTAGGATGCCGGTGTCGTTTTTGGCGCTCGTGGAGGACATTGAGCTCCCGCAAACCCTGGCGTCCCAGTGAGGCGGGCTGCGCTCCATGCCCTTACGGCGCTGCGCCCTGCTGACAGCCGCGGCCGAGTGACGGCTCTGTAAGCAGAGTGGGAGTCACGAGAGCTGCCGTTGTGAGAAGCAGGCAGGCCTGCGGTGCCTTGAGCACCGAGGCTCCCTGATGTGCAGGGGATGAGCTGTTTCCTTCATCCCCTTGAAAGAGGCAGCCGTTTGGAGCCAGTAGCGGGACGAGCCCCCCGTCTAAGCGCGGGGCGAGGCGGTTCCGCGTGCGTTGCCCCTGGCCCCTTCCCTGACCACGCGTGTCCAGGGTCCTGGCCCTTCCTCCCTGGCCTCCGACGGTCTTGGACGTGTGCAGCGAAGCTACAAGCCTTCTGTGCGGGAGGAGGAGGAGGAGGAGGGTGGAGGAGGAGGAGGAGGAGGCTGGAGGCAGACCCTGCCGGTGTGGAAGGTAAGGGCAGGAAGGGCAAGCCCCTCTGGCAGTCCTGGGGCGAAGGCGTGTGGCCGCTGTGGCTCTGGATGGCTGCCTGGGGAGGGGGCCTGCGTGGAAGTCACCTGCAGGCTCCTTGCAATCCATTGGTGTGTTTTGAGCGGGGCCGCCTGGGCTGAAGGTGGTGCTGGGCTTCTGCAGGTTGGGCTCCTTGGAAGTGGTGTGGTTCTGGGGGCGTCTGGCGGGGGGCGGGAAGACCCACGGAGAAGCGCGAGGGACCTGTGCTGGCCCTGGGGCTCGGGCGCTGGGCCGCGCGCTCGCTGCGGGGTAGCGTTCTTCAGCCGGGGCGGGTGACGGACTTGGCTCGTGGGTGTCCTGATGTGTTGTCTCCCCTGTCTCTTGCTCCCGGTTCCCTGCTCCCGCAAAGGCAGAAGCGGGCAAGAAGGCGTCGGGCTGTGGAGAAGTTGCAGGCGACGAGAGCGAAGACCCTGCAAGCAAGTTGTGAGGCCGAAGATGCAAGTCACAGAAGACGTGGGAGAAGGAAAGGGACCCTTGACACTGGCACCTGTGTGATAGGCCTGGCTCGGGATGCAAATTGGCTTTCTCCCTTGCTCCCGAATCCCCTGTTTCCCGGAGCAGCTGGGCCGCCCTGTAAGGAGGGCTGTGGTCTCTGCTCGGTTGACCTGTCGCCAAGCTACCCCTTTGGCTGGCCGCTGTGACTGCCCTGTAAGGAGGGCGGAAGTCCCCCAGGCTGTCCATTTCTAGGGCCGAGGGAGCTCTTTAGAAGCCTGAGCCGCGGGACTGACCAGTAAATGGGGTCCCGCTGTCTGCACCGGTGGCACTCTGCCATTCAACGCCAGCCTGCGTGGCGTGGCTCCCCTGTCACCAGGGTGGAAGCCGTGAGCTGCCGATATGGAGGCCCTTGGTACCCTGAGGCGAGAGCCCGCTCCGTAATGGGGGTGGAGGCGTGTGCCCGCGGGGCTTCATGCCGGCGGTGCAGTTGAATTTTGAGGGGCTGGCCTGTAAGTCAGGTGCGTGGCCCGGCTGCCTGTTTCTCTGGGGGCTCGGTGGTATGTTTGGCCAAGCGCCCGCTCCGTAACGGGGGTGGAGGCGTGTGCCCGCGGGGCTTCATGCCGGCGAGGCAGTTAAAGTTTGAAGGGCTCGCCTGTACGTCAGGTTGGTGGCCCGAGGCCCGGCTGCCTGTTTGTCTGTGGCCTCAGTGGTACCTTGGGCCAAGCGCCCTCTCCGTAACGGGGGTGGAGGCGTGTGCCCGCGGGGCTTCAGGCCCACGTGGGAGTGAAATGTTGGCGGGGCTCGCCTGTAAGTCAGGTGCGTGGCCCGGCTGCCTGTTTCTCTGGGGCCTCGGCGGTACGTTTGGCCAAGCGCCCTCTCCGTAATCGGGGTCGAGGCGCGTGCTGCCGATTGACACTACCGTTAGCGTGGCAGCCCTCCGTGGAGATACCGCCCCAGAAGCCTTCCCGGTAAGGGAGATGGTGGCTGTGTGTCTCCCGCTGCATGCAGAAGTCATTGTGAGTGTCCACTCCCGCCACGGGCGGAGGTCTCCGGAGCTGGGCTTCATGCCCGTGCGTGCGGCAGTCTGTCGTGCGCTGCGATTGGCCCGAAATGAAGAGGCCAGAGGGCAAGAGCCCTCTGCGGCCCGGGTGTGCGCAGCAGTAGCAGCAGGCCCTTGGTTGAAGGTGCTGTTGTCAGGCAGCCGGGGCGAGCCCCCCGTAAGCTTAGGATGCCGGTGTCGTTTTTGGCGCTCGTGGAGGACATTGAGCTCCCGCAAACCCTGGCGTCCCAGTGAGGCGGGCTGCGCTCCATGCCCTTACGGCGCTGCGCCCTGCCGACAGCCGCGGCCGAGTGACGGCTCTGTAAGCAGAGTGGGAGTCACGAGAGCTGCCGTTGTGAGAAGCAGGCAGGCCTGCGGTGCCTTGAGCACCGAGGCTCCCTGATGTGCAGGGGATGAGCTGTTTCCTTCATCCCCTTGAAAGAGGCAGCCGTTTGGAGCCAGTAGCGGGACGAGCCCCCCGTCTAAGCGCGGGGCGAGGCGGTTCCGCGTGCGTTGCCCCTGGCCCCTTCCCTGACCACGCGTGTCCAGGGTCCTGGCCCTTCCTCCCTGGCCTCCGACGGTCTTGGACGTGTGCAGCGAAGCTACAAGCCTTCTGTGCGGGAGGAGGAGGAGGAGGAGGGTGGAGGAGGAGGAGGAGGAGGCTGGAGGCAGACCCTGCCGGTGTGGAAGGTAAGGGCAGGAAGGGCAAGCCCCTCTGGCAGTCCTGGGGCGAAGGCGTGTGGCCGCTGTGGCTCTGGATGGCTGCCTGGGGAGGGGGCCTGCGTGGAAGTCACCTGCAGGCTCCTTGCAATCCATTGGTGTGTTTTGAGCGGGGCCGCCTGGGCTGAAGGTGGTGCTGGGCTTCTGCAGGTTGGGCTCCTTGGAAGTGGTGTGGTTCTGGGGGCGTCTGGCGGGGGGCGGGAAGACCCACGGAGAAGCGCGAGGGACCTGTGCTGGCCCTGGGGCTCGGGCGCTGGGCCGCGCGCTCGCTGCGGGGTAGCGTTCTTCAGCCGGGGCGGGTGACGGACTTGGCTCGTGGGTGTCCTGATGTGTTGTCTCCCCTGTCTCTTGCTCCCGGTTCCCTGCTCCCGCAAAGGCAGAAGCGGGCAAGAAGGCGTCGGGCTGTGGAGAAGTTGCAGGCGACGAGAGCGAAGACCCTGCAAGCAAGTTGTGAGGCCGAAGATGCAAGTCACAGAAGACGTGGGAGAAGGAAAGGGACCCTTGACACTGGCACCTGTGTGATAGGCCTGGCTCGGGATGCAAATTGGCTTTCTCCCTTGCTCCCGAATCCCCTGTTTCCCGGAGCAGCTGGGCCGCCCTGTAAGGAGGGCTGTGGTCTCTGCTCGGTTGACCTGTCGCCAAGCTACCCCTTTGGCTGGCCGCTGTGACTGCCCTGTAAGGAGGGCGGAAGTCCCCCAGGCTGTCCATTTCTAGGGCCGAGGGAGCTCTTTAGAAGCCTGAGCCGCGGGACTGACCAGTAAATGGGGTCCCGCTGTCTGCACCGGTGGCACTCTGCCATTCAACGCCAGCCTGCGTGGCGTGGCTCCCCTGTCACCAGGGTGGAAGCCGTGAGCTGCCGATATGGAGGCCCTTGGTACCCTGAGGCGAGAGCCCGCTCCGTAATGGGGGTGGAGGCGTGTGCCCGCGGGGCTTCATGCCGGCGGTGCAGTTGAATTTTGAGGGGCTGGCCTGTAAGTCAGGTGCGTGGCCCGGCTGCCTGTTTCTCTGGGGGCTCGGTGGTATGTTTGGCCAAGCGCCCGCTCCGTAACGGGGGTGGAGGCGTGTGCCCGCGGGGCTTCATGCCGGCGAGGCAGTTAAAGTTTGAAGGGCTCGCCTGTACGTCAGGTTGGTGGCCCGAGGCCCGGCTGCCTGTTTGTCTGTGGCCTCAGTGGTACCTTGGGCCAAGCGCCCTCTCCGTAACGGGGGTGGAGGCGTGTGCCCGCGGGGCTTCAGGCCCACGTGGGAGTGAAATGTTGGCGGGGCTCGCCTGTAAGTCAGGTGCGTGGCCCGGCTGCCTGTTTCTCTGGGGCCTCGGCGGTACGTTTGGCCAAGCGCCCTCTCCGTAATCGGGGTCGAGGCGCGTGCTGCCGATTGACACTACCGTTAGCGTGGCAGCCCTCCGTGGAGATACCGCCCCAGAAGCCTTCCCGGTAAGGGAGATGGTGGCTGTGTGTCTCCCGCTGCATGCAGAAGTCATTGTGAGTGTCCACTCCCGCCACGGGCGGAGGTCTCCGGAGCTGGGCTTCATGCCCGTGCGTGCGGCAGTCTGTCGTGCGCTGCGATTGGCCCGAAATGAAGAGGCCAGAGGGCAAGAGCCCTCTGCGGCCCGGGTGTGCGCAGCAGTAGCAGCAGGCCCTTGGTTGAAGGTGCTGTTGTCAGGCAGCCGGGGCGAGCCCCCCGTAAGCTTAGGATGCCGGTGTCGTTTTTGGCGCTCGTGGAGGACATTGAGCTCCCGCAAACCCTGGCGTCCCAGTGAGGCGGGCTGCGCTCCATGCCCTTACGGCGCTGCGCCCTGCCGACAGCCGCGGCCGAGTGACGGCTCTGTAAGCAGAGTGGGAGTCACGAGAGCTGCCGTTGTGAGAAGCAGGCAGGCCTGCGGTGCCTTGAGCACCGAGGCTCCCTGATGTGCAGGGGATGAGCTGTTTCCTTCATCCCCTTGAAAGAGGCAGCCGTTTGGAGCCAGTAGCGGGACGAGCCCCCCGTCTAAGCGCGGGGCGAGGCGGTTCCGCGTGCGTTGCCCCTGGCCCCTTCCCTGACCACGCGTGTCCAGGGTCCTGGCCCTTCCTCCCTGGCCTCCGACGGTCTTGGACGTGTGCAGCGAAGCTACAAGCCTTCTGTGCGGGAGGAGGAGGAGGAGGAGGGTGGAGGAGGAGGAGGAGGAGGCTGGAGGCAGACCCTGCCGGTGTGGAAGGTAAGGGCAGGAAGGGCAAGCCCCTCTGGCAGTCCTGGGGCGAAGGCGTGTGGCCGCTGTGGCTCTGGATGGCTGCCTGGGGAGGGGGCCTGCGTGGAAGTCACCTGCAGGCTCCTTGCAATCCATTGGTGTGTTTTGAGCGGGGCCGCCTGGGCTGAAGGTGGTGCTGGGCTTCTGCAGGTTGGGCTCCTTGGAAGTGGTGTGGTTCTGGGGGCGTCTGGCGGGGGGCGGGAAGACCCACGGAGAAGCGCGAGGGACCTGTGCTGGCCCTGGGGCTCGGGCGCTGGGCCGCGCGCTCGCTGCGGGGTAGCGTTCTTCAGCCGGGGCGGGTGACGGACTTGGCTCGTGGGTGTCCTGATGTGTTGTCTCCCCTGTCTCTTGCTCCCGGTTCCCTGCTCCCGCAAAGGCAGAAGCGGGCAAGAAGGCGTCGGGCTGTGGAGAAGTTGCAGGCGACGAGAGCGAAGACCCTGCAAGCAAGTTGTGAGGCCGAAGATGCAAGTCACAGAAGACGTGGGAGAAGGAAAGGGACCCTTGACACTGGCACCTGTGTGATAGGCCTGGCTCGGGATGCAAATTGGCTTTCTCCCTTGCTCCCGAATCCCCTGTTTCCCGGAGCAGCTGGGCCGCCCTGTAAGGAGGGCTGTGGTCTCTGCTCGGTTGACCTGTCGCCAAGCTACCCCTTTGGCTGGCCGCTGTGACTGCCCTGTAAGGAGGGCGGAAGTCCCCCAGGCTGTCCATTTCTAGGGCCGAGGGAGCTCTTTAGAAGCCTGAGCCGCGGGACTGACCAGTAAATGGGGTCCCGCTGTCTGCACCGGTGGCACTCTGCCATTCAACGCCAGCCTGCGTGGCGTGGCTCCCCTGTCACCAGGGTGGAAGCCGTGAGCTGCCGATATGGAGGCCCTTGGTACCCTGAGGCGAGAGCCCGCTCCGTAATGGGGGTGGAGGCGTGTGCCCGCGGGGCTTCATGCCGGCGGTGCAGTTGAATTTTGAGGGGCTGGCCTGTAAGTCAGGTGCGTGGCCCGGCTGCCTGTTTCTCTGGGGGCTCGGTGGTATGTTTGGCCAAGCGCCCGCTCCGTAACGGGGGTGGAGGCGTGTGCCCGCGGGGCTTCATGCCGGCGAGGCAGTTAAAGTTTGAAGGGCTCGCCTGTACGTCAGGTTGGTGGCCCGAGGCCCGGCTGCCTGTTTGTCTGTGGCCTCAGTGGTACCTTGGGCCAAGCGCCCGCTCCGTAACGGGGGTGGAGGCGTGTGCCCGCGGGGCTTCATGCCGGCGAGGCAGTTAAAGTTTGAAGGGCTCGCCTGTACGTCAGGTTGGTGGCCCGAGGCCCGGCTGCCTGTTTGTCTGTGGCCTCAGTGGTACCTTGGGCCAAGCGCCCGCTCCGTAACGGGGGTGGAGGCGTGTGCCCGCGGGGCTTCAGGCCCACGTGGGAGTGAAATGTTGGCGGGGCCCGCCTGTAAGTCAGGTGCGTGGCCCGGCTGCCTGTTTCTCTGGGGCCTCGGCGGTACGTTTGGCCAAGCGCCCTCTCCGTAATCGGGGTCGAGGCGCGTGCTGCCGATTGACACTACCGTTAGCGTGGCAGCCCTCCGTGGAGATACCGCCCCAGAAGCCTTCCCGGTAAGGGAGATGGTGGCTGTGTGTCTCCCGCTGCATGCAGAAGTCATTGTGAGTGTCCACTCCCGCCACGGGCGGAGGTCTCCGGAGCTGGGCTTCATGCCCGTGCGTGCGGCAGTCTGTCGTGCGCTGCGATTGGCCCGAAATGAAGAGGCCAGAGGGCAAGAGCCCTCTGCGGCCCGGGTGTGCGCAGCAGTAGCAGCAGGCCCTTGGTTGAAGGTGCTGTTGTCAGGCAGCCGGGGCGAGCCCCCCGTAAGCTTAGGATGCCGGTGTCGTTTTTGGCGCTCGTGGAGGACATTGAGCTCCCGCAAACCCTGGCGTCCCAGTGAGGCGGGCTGCGCTCCATGCCCTTACGGCGCTGCGCCCTGCCGACAGCCGCGGCCGAGTGACGGCTCTGTAAGCAGAGTGGGAGTCACGAGAGCTGCCGTTGTGAGAAGCAGGCAGGCCTGCGGTGCCTTGAGCACCGAGGCTCCCTGATGTGCAGGGGATGAGCTGTTTCCTTCATCCCCTTGAAAGAGGCAGCCGTTTGGAGCCAGTAGCGGGACGAGCCCCCCGTCTAAGCGCGGGGCGAGGCGGTTCCGCGTGCGTTGCCCCTGGCCCCTTCCCTGACCACGCGTGTCCAGGGTCCTGGCCCTTCCTCCCTGGCCTCCGACGGTCTTGGACGTCTGCAGCGAAGCTACAAGCCTTCTGTGCGGGAGGAGGAGGAGGAGGAGGGTGGAGGAGGAGGAGGAGGAGGCTGGAGGCAGACCCTGCCGGTGTGGAAGGTAAGGGCAGGAAGGGCAAGCCCCTCTGGCAGTCCTGGGGCGAAGGCGTGTGGCCGCTGTGGCTCTGGATGGCTGCCTGGGGAGGGGGCCTGCGTGGAAGTCACCTGCAGGCTCCTTGCAATCCATTGGTGTGTTTTGAGCGGGGCCGCCTGGGCTGAAGGTGGTGCTGGGCTTCTGCAGGTTGGGCTCCTTGGAAGTGGTGTGGTTCTGGGGGCGTCTGGCGGGGGGCGGGAAGACCCACGGAGAAGCGCGAGGGACCTGTGCTGGCCCTGGGGCTCGGGCGCTGGGCCGCGCGCTCGCTGCGGGGTAGCGTTCTTCAGCCGGGGCGGGTGACGGACTTGGCTCGTGGGTGTCCTGATGTGTTGTCTCCCCTGTCTCTTGCTCCCGGTTCCCTGCTCCCGCAAAGGCAGAAGCGGGCAAGAAGGCGTCGGGCTGTGGAGAAGTTGCAGGCGACGAGAGCGAAGACCCTGCAAGCAAGTTGTGAGGCCGAAGATGCAAGTCACAGAAGACGTGGGAGAAGGAAAGGGACCCTTGACACTGGCACCTGTGTGATAGGCCTGGCTCGGGATGCAAATTGGCTTTCTCCCTTGCTCCCGAATCCCCTGTTTCCCGGAGCAGCTGGGCCGCCCTGTAAGGAGGGCTGTGGTCTCTGCTCGGTTGACCTGTCGCCAAGCTACCCCTTTGGCTGGCCGCTGTGACTGCCCTGTAAGGAGGGCGGAAGTCCCCCAGGCTGTCCATTTCTAGGGCCGAGGGAGCTCTTTAGAAGCCTGAGCCGCGGGACTGACCAGTAAATGGGGTCCCGCTGTCTGCACCGGTGGCACTCTGCCATTCAACGCCAGCCTGCGTGGCGTGGCTCCCCTGTCACCAGGGTGGAAGCCGTGAGCTGCCGATATGGAGGCCCTTGGTACCCTGAGGCGAGAGCCCGCTCCGTAATGGGGGTGGAGGCGTGTGCCCGCGGGGCTTCATGCCGGCGGTGCAGTTGAATTTTGAGGGGCTGGCCTGTAAGTCAGGTGCGTGGCCCGGCTGCCTGTTTCTCTGGGGGCTCGGTGGTATGTTTGGCCAAGCGCCCGCTCCGTAACGGGGGTGGAGGCGTGTGCCCGCGGGGCTTCATGCCGGCGAGGCAGTTAAAGTTTGAAGGGCTCGCCTGTACGTCAGGTTGGTGGCCCGAGGCCCGGCTGCCTGTTTGTCTGTGGCCTCAGTGGTACCTTGGGCCAAGCGCCCGCTCCGTAACGGGGGTGGAGGCGTGTGCCCGCGGGGCTTCATGCCGGCGAGGCAGTTAAAGTTTGAAGGGCTCGCCTGTACGTCAGGTTGGTGGCCCGAGGCCCGGCTGCCTGTTTGTCTGTGGCCTCAGTGGTACCTTGGGCCAAGCGCCCGCTCCGTAACGGGGGTGGAGGCGTGTGCCCGCGGGGCTTCAGGCCCACGTGGGAGTGAAATGTTGGCGGGGCCCGCCTGTAAGTCAGGTGCGTGGCCCGGCTGCCTGTTTCTCTGGGGCCTCGGCGGTACGTTTGGCCAAGCGCCCTCTCCGTAATCGGGGTCGAGGCGCGTGCTGCCGATTGACACTACCGTTAGCGTGGCAGCCCTCCGTGGAGATACCGCCCCAGAAGCCTTCCCGGTAAGGGAGATGGTGGCTGTGTGTCTCCCGCTGCATGCAGAAGTCATTGTGAGTGTCCACTCCCGCCACGGGCGGAGGTCTCCGGAGCTGGGCTTCATGCCCGTGCGTGCGGCAGTCTGTCGTGCGCTGCGATTGGCCCGAAATGAAGAGGCCAGAGGGCAAGAGCCCTCTGCGGCCCGGGTGTGCGCAGCAGTAGCAGCAGGCCCTTGGTTGAAGGTGCTGTTGTCAGGCAGCCGGGGCGAGCCCCCCGTAAGCTTAGGATGCCGGTGTCGTTTTTGGCGCTCGTGGAGGACATTGAGCTCCCGCAAACCCTGGCGTCCCAGTGAGGCGGGCTGCGCTCCATGCCCTTACGGCGCTGCGCCCTGCCGACAGCCGCGGCCGAGTGACGGCTCTGTAAGCAGAGTGGGAGTCACGAGAGCTGCCGTTGTGAGAAGCAGGCAGGCCTGCGGTGCCTTGAGCACCGAGGCTCCCTGATGTGCAGGGGATGAGCTGTTTCCTTCATCCCCTTGAAAGAGGCAGCCGTTTGGAGCCAGTAGCGGGACGAGCCCCCCGTCTAAGCGCGGGGCGAGGCGGTTCCGCGTGCGTTGCCCCTGGCCCCTTCCCTGACCACGCGTGTCCAGGGTCCTGGCCCTTCCTCCCTGGCCTCCGACGGTCTTGGACGTGTGCAGCGAAGCTACAAGCCTTCTGTGCGGGAGGAGGAGGAGGAGGAGGGTGGAGGAGGAGGAGGAGGAGGCTGGAGGCAGACCCTGCCGGTGTGGAAGGTAAGGGCAGGAAGGGCAAGCCCCTCTGGCAGTCCTGGGGCGAAGGCGTGTGGCCGCTGTGGCTCTGGATGGCTGCCTGGGGAGGGGGCCTGCGTGGAAGTCACCTGCAGGCTCCTTGCAATCCATTGGTGTGTTTTGAGCGGGGCCGCCTGGGCTGAAGGTGGTGCTGGGCTTCTGCAGGTTGGGCTCCTTGGAAGTGGTGTGGTTCTGGGGGCGTCTGGCGGGGGGCGGGAAGACCCACGGAGAAGCGCGAGGGACCTGTGCTGGCCCTGGGGCTCGGGCGCTGGGCCGCGCGCTCGCTGCGGGGTAGCGTTCTTCAGCCGGGGCGGGTGACGGACTTGGCTCGTGGGTGTCCTGATGTGTTGTCTCCCCTGTCTCTTGCTCCCGGTTCCCTGCTCCCGCAAAGGCAGAAGCGGGCAAGAAGGCGTCGGGCTGTGGAGAAGTTGCAGGCGACGAGAGCGAAGACCCTGCAAGCAAGTTGTGAGGCCGAAGATGCAAGTCACAGAAGACGTGGGAGAAGGAAAGGGACCCTTGACACTGGCACCTGTGTGATAGGCCTGGCTCGGGATGCAAATTGGCTTTCTCCCTTGCTCCCGAATCCCCTGTTTCCCGGAGCAGCTGGGCCGCCCTGTAAGGAGGGCTGTGGTCTCTGCTCGGTTGACCTGTCGCCAAGCTACCCCTTTGGCTGGCCGCTGTGACTGCCCTGTAAGGAGGGCGGAAGTCCCCCAGGCTGTCCATTTCTAGGGCCGAGGGAGCTCTTTAGAAGCCTGAGCCGCGGGACTGACCAGTAAATGGGGTCCCGCTGTCTGCACCGGTGGCACTCTGCCATTCAACGCCAGCCTGCGTGGCGTGGCTCCCCTGTCACCAGGGTGGAAGCCGTGAGCTGCCGATATGGAGGCCCTTGGTACCCTGAGGCGAGAGCCCGCTCCGTAATGGGGGTGGAGGCGTGTGCCCGCGGGGCTTCATGCCGGCGGTGCAGTTGAATTTTGAGGGGCTGGCCTGTAAGTCAGGTGCGTGGCCCGGCTGCCTGTTTCTCTGGGGGCTCGGTGGTATGTTTGGCCAAGCGCCCGCTCCGTAACGGGGGTGGAGGCGTGTGCCCGCGGGGCTTCATGCCGGCGAGGCAGTTAAAGTTTGAAGGGCTCGCCTGTACGTCAGGTTGGTGGCCCGAGGCCCGGCTGCCTGTTTGTCTGTGGCCTCAGTGGTACCTTGGGCCAAGCGCCCGCTCCGTAACGGGGGTGGAGGCGTGTGCCCGCGGGGCTTCATGCCGGCGAGGCAGTTAAAGTTTGAAGGGCTCGCCTGTACGTCAGGTTGGTGGCCCGAGGCCCGGCTGCCTGTTTGTCTGTGGCCTCAGTGGTACCTTGGGCCAAGCGCCCGCTCCGTAACGGGGGTGGAGGCGTGTGCCCGCGGGGCTTCATGCCGGCGAGGCAGTTAAAGTTTGAAGGGCTCGCCTGTACGTCAGGTTGGTGGCCCGAGGCCCGGCTGCCTGTTTGTCTGTGGCCTCAGTGGTACCTTGGGCCAAGCGCCCTCTCCGTAACGGGGGTGGAGGCGTGTGCCCGCGGGGCTTCAGGCCCACGTGGGAGTGAAATGTTGGCGGGGCCCGCCTGTAAGTCAGGTGCGTGGCCCGGCTGCCTGTTTCTCTGGGGCCTCGGCGGTACGTTTGGCCAAGCGCCCTCTCCGTAATCGGGGTCGAGGCGCGTGCTGCCGATTGACACTACCGTTAGCGTGGCAGCCCTCCGTGGAGATACCGCCCCAGAAGCCTTCCCGGTAAGGGAGATGGTGGCTGTGTGTCTCCCGCTGCATGCAGAAGTCATTGTGAGTGTCCACTCCCGCCCGCCACGGGCGGAGGTCTCCGGAGCTGGGCTTCATGCCCGTGCGTGCGGCAGTCTGTCGTGCGCTGCGATTGGCCCGAAATGAAGAGGCCAGAGGGCAAGAGCCCTCTGCGGCCCGGGTGTGCGCAGCAGTAGCAGCAGGCCCTTGGTTGAAGGTGCTGTTGTCAGGCAGCCGGGGCGAGCCCCCCGTAAGCTTAGGATGCCGGTGTTGTTTTTGGCGCTCGTGGAGGACATTGAGCTCCCGCAAACCCTGGCGTCCCAGTGAGGCGGGCTGCGCTCCATGCCCTTACGGCGCTGCGCCCTGCCGACAGCCGCGGCCGAGTGACGGCTCTGTAAGCAGAGTGGGAGTCACGAGAGCTGCCGTTGTGAGAAGCAGGCAGGCCTGCGGTGCCTTGAGCACCGAGGCTCCCTGATGTGCAGGGGATGAGCTGTTTCCTTCATCCCCTTGAAAGAGGCAGCCGTTTGGAGCCAGTAGCGGGACGAGCCCCCCGTCTAAGCGCGGGGCGAGGCGGTTCCGCGTGCGTTGCCCCTGGCCCCTTCCCTGACCACGCGTGTCCAGGGTCCTGGCCCTTCCTCCCTGGCCTCCGACGGTCTTGGACGTGTGCAGCGAAGCTACAAGCCTTCTGTGCGGGAGGAGGAGGAGGAGGAGGGTGGAGGAGGAGGAGGAGGAGGCTGGAGGCAGACCCTGCCGGTGTGGAAGGTAAGGGCAGGAAGGGCAAGCCCCTCTGGCAGTCCTGGGGCGAAGGCGTGTGGCCGCTGTGGCTCTGGATGGCTGCCTGGGGAGGGGGCCTGCGTGGAAGTCACCTGCAGGCTCCTTGCAATCCATTGGTGTGTTTTGAGCGGGGCCGCCTGGGCTGAAGGTGGTGCTGGGCTTCTGCAGGTTGGGCTCCTTGGAAGTGGTGTGGTTCTGGGGGCGTCTGGCGGGGGGCGGGAAGACCCACGGAGAAGCGCGAGGGACCTGTGCTGGCCCTGGGGCTCGGGCGCTGGGCCGCGCGCTCGCTGCGGGGTAGCGTTCTTCAGCCGGGGCGGGTGACGGACTTGGCTCGTGGGTGTCCTGATGTGTTGTCTCCCCTGTCTCTTGCTCCCGGTTCCCTGCTCCCGCAAAGGCAGAAGCGGGCAAGAAGGCGTCGGGCTGTGGAGAAGTTGCAGGCGACGAGAGCGAAGACCCTGCAAGCAAGTTGTGAGGCCGAAGATGCAAGTCACAGAAGACGTGGGAGAAGGAAAGGGACCCTTGACACTGGCACCTGTGTGATAGGCCTGGCTCGGGATGCAAATTGGCTTTCTCCCTTGCTCCCGAATCCCCTGTTTCCCGGAGCAGCTGGGCCGCCCTGTAAGGAGGGCTGTGGTCTCTGCTCGGTTGACCTGTCGCCAAGCTACCCCTTTGGCTGGCCGCTGTGACTGCCCTGTAAGGAGGGCGGAAGTCCCCCAGGCTGTCCATTTCTAGGGCCGAGGGAGCTCTTTAGAAGCCTGAGCCGCGGGACTGACCAGTAAATGGGGTCCCGCTGTCTGCACCGGTGGCACTCTGCCATTCAACGCCAGCCTGCGTGGCGTGGCTCCCCTGTCACCAGGGTGGAAGCCGTGAGCTGCCGATATGGAGGCCCTTGGTACCCTGAGGCGAGAGCCCGCTCCGTAATGGGGGTGGAGGCGTGTGCCCGCGGGGCTTCATGCCGGCGGTGCAGTTGAATTTTGAGGGGCTGGCCTGTAAGTCAGGTGCGTGGCCCGGCTGCCTGTTTCTCTGGGGGCTCGGTGGTATGTTTGGCCAAGCGCCCGCTCCGTAACGGGGGTGGAGGCGTGTGCCCGCGGGGCTTCATGCCGGCGAGGCAGTTAATGTTTGAAGGGCTCGCCTGTACGTCAGGTTGGTGGCCCGAGGCCCGGCTGCCTGTTTGTCTGTGGCCTCAGTGGTACCTTGGGCCAAGCGCCCGCTCCGTAACGGGGGTGGAGGCGTGTGCCCGCGGGGCTTCATGCCGGCGAGGCAGTTAAAGTTTGAAGGGCTCGCCTGTACGTCAGGTTGGTGGCCCGAGGCCCGGCTGCCTGTTTGTCTGTGGCCTCAGTGGTACCTTGGGCCAAGCGCCCTCTCCGTAACGGGGGTGGAGGCGTGTGCCCGCGGGGCTTCAGGCCCACGTGGGAGTGAAATGTTGGCGGGGCCCGCCTGTAAGTCAGGTGCGTGGCCCGGCTGCCTGTTTCTCTGGGGCCTCGGCGGTACGTTTGGCCAAGCGCCCTCTCCGTAATCGGGGTCGAGGCGTGTGCTGCCGATTGACACTACCGTTAGCGTGGCAGCCCTCCGTGGAGATACCGCCCCAGAAGCCTTCCCGGTAAGGGAGATGGTGGCTGTGTGTCTCCCGCTGCATGCAGAAGTCATTGTGAGTGTCCACTCCCGCCACGGGCGGAGGTCTCTGGAGCTGGGCTTCATGCCCGTGCGTGCGGCAGTCTGTCGTGCGCTGCGATTGGCCCGAAATGAAGAGGCCAGAGGGCAAGAGCCCTCTGCGGCCCGGGTGTGCGCAGCAGTAGCAGCAGGCCCTTGGTTGAAGGTGCTGTTGTCAGGCAGCCGGGGCGAGCCCCCCGTAAGCTTAGGATGCCGGTGTCGTTTTTGGCGCTCGTGGAGGACATTGAGCTCCCGCAAACCCTGGCGTCCCAGTGCGGCGGGCTGCGCTCCATGCCCTTACGGCGCTGCGCCCTGCCGACAGCCGCGGCCGAGTGACGGCTCTGTAAGCAGAGTGGGAGTCACGAGAGCTGCCGTTGTGAGAAGCAGGCAGGCCTGCGGTGCCTTGAGCACCGAGGCTCCCTGATGTGCAGGGGATGAGCTGTTTCCTTCATCCCCTTGAAAGAGGCAGCCGTTTGGAGCCAGTAGCGGGACGAGCCCCCCGTCTAAGCGCGGGGCGAGGCGGTTCCGCGTGCGTTGCCCCTGGCCCCTTCCCTGACCACGCGTGTCCAGGGTCCTGGCCCTTCCTCCCTGGCCTCCGACGGTCTTGGACGTGTGCAGCGAAGCTACAAGCCTTCTGTGCGGGAGGAGGAGGAGGAGGAGGGTGGAGGAGGAGGAGGAGGAGGCTGGAGGCAGACCCTGCCGGTGTGGAAGGTAAGGGCAGGAAGGGCAAGCCCCTCTGGCAGTCCTGGGGCGAAGGCGTGTGGCCGCTGTGGCTCTGGATGGCTGCCTGGGGAGGGGGCCTGCGTGGAAGTCACCTGCAGGCTCCTTGCAATCCATTGGTGTGTTTTGAGCGGGGCCGCCTGGGCTGAAGGTGGTGCTGGGCTTCTGCAGGTTGGGCTCCTTGGAAGTGGTGTGGTTCTGGGGGCGTCTGGCGGGGGGCGGGAAGACCCACGGAGAAGCGCGAGGGACCTGTGCTGGCCCTGGGGCTCGGGCGCTGGGCCGCGCGCTCGCTGCGGGGTAGCGTTCTTCAGCCGGGGCGGGTGACGGACTTGGCTCGTGGGTGTCCTGATGTGTTGTCTCCCCTGTCTCTTGCTCCCGGTTCCCTGCTCCCGCAAAGGCAGAAGCGGGCAAGAAGGCGTCGGGCTGTGGAGAAGTTGCAGGCGACGAGAGCGAAGACCCTGCAAGCAAGTTGTGAGGCCGAAGATGCAAGTCACAGAAGACGTGGGAGAAGGAAAGGGACCCTTGACACTGGCACCTGTGTGATAGGCCTGGCTCGGGATGCAAATTGGCTTTCTCCCTTGCTCCCGAATCCCCTGTTTCCCGGAGCAGCTGGGCCGCCCTGTAAGGAGGGCTGTGGTCTCTGCTCGGTTGACCTGTCGCCAAGCTACCCCTTTGGCTGGCCGCTGTGACTGCCCTGTAAGGAGGGCGGAAGTCCCCCAGGCTGTCCATTTCTAGGGCCGAGGGAGCTCTTTAGAAGCCTGAGCCGCGGGACTGACCAGTAAATGGGGTCCCGCTGTCTGCACCGGTGGCACTCTGCCATTCAACGCCAGCCTGCGTGGCGTGGCTCCCCTGTCACCAGGGTGGAAGCCGTGAGCTGCCGATATGGAGGCCCTTGGTACCCTGAGGCGAGAGCCCGCTCCGTAATGGGGGTGGAGGCGTGTGCCCGCGGGGCTTCATGCCGGCGGTGCAGTTGAATTTTGAGGGGCTGGCCTGTAAGTCAGGTGCGTGGCCCGGCTGCCTGTTTCTCTGGGGGCTCGGTGGTATGTTTGGCCAAGCGCCCGCTCCGTAACGGGGGTGGAGGCGTGTGCCCGCGGGGCTTCATGCCGGCGAGGCAGTTAAAGTTTGAAGGGCTCGCCTGTACGTCAGGTTGGTGGCCCGAGGCCCGGCTGCCTGTTTGTCTGTGGCCTCAGTGGTACCTTGGGCCAAGCGCCCGCTCCGTAACGGGGGTGGAGGCGTGTGCCCGCGGGGCTTCAGGCCCACGTGGGAGTGAAATGTTGGCGGGGCCCGCCTGTAAGTCAGGTGCGTGGCCCGGCTGCCTGTTTCTCTGGGGCCTCGGCGGTACGTTTGGCCAAGCGCCCTCTCCGTAATCGGGGTCGAGGCGCGTGCTGCCGATTGACACTACCGTTAGCGTGGCAGCCCTCCGTGGAGATACCGCCCCAGAAGCCTTCCCGGTAAGGGAGATGGTGGCTGTGTGTCTCCCGCTGCATGCAGAAGTCATTGTGAGTGTCCACTCCCGCCACGGGCGGAGGTCTCCGGAGCTGGGCTTCATGCCCGTGCGTGCGGCAGTCTGTCGTGCGCTGCGATTGGCCCGAAATGAAGAGGCCAGAGGGCAAGAGCCCTCTGCGGCCCGGGTGTGCGCAGCAGTAGCAGCAGGCCCTTGGTTGAAGGTGCTGTTGTCAGGCAGCCGGGGCGAGCCCCCCGTAAGCTTAGGATGCCGGTGTCGTTTTTGGCGCTCGTGGAGGACATTGAGCTCCCGCAAACCCTGGCGTCCCAGTGCGGCGGGCTGCGCTCCATGCCCTTACGGCGCTGCGCCCTGCCGACAGCCGCGGCCGAGTGACGGCTCTGTAAGCAGAGTGGGAGTCACGAGAGCTGCCGTTGTGAGAAGCAGGCAGGCCTGCGGTGCCTTGAGCACCGAGGCTCCCTGATGTGCAGGGGATGAGCTGTTTCCTTCATCCCCTTGAAAGAGGCAGCCGTTTGGAGCCAGTAGCGGGACGAGCCCCCCGTCTAAGCGCGGGGCGAGGCGGTTCCGCGTGCGTTGCCCCTGGCCCCTTCCCTGACCACGCGTGTCCAGGGTCCTGGCCCTTCCTCCCTGGCCTCCGACGGTCTTGGACGTGTGCAGCGAAGCTACAAGCCTTCTGTGCGGGAGGAGGAGGAGGAGGAGGGTGGAGGAGGAGGAGGAGGAGGCTGGAGGCAGACCCTGCCGGTGTGGAAGGTAAGGGCAGGAAGGGCAAGCCCCTCTGGCAGTCCTGGGGCGAAGGCGTGTGGCCGCTGTGGCTCTGGATGGCTGCCTGGGGAGGGGGCCTGCGTGGAAGTCACCTGCAGGCTCCTTGCAATCCATTGGTGTGTTTTGAGCGGGGCCGCCTGGGCTGAAGGTGGTGCTGGGCTTCTGCAGGTTGGGCTCCTTGGAAGTGGTGTGGTTCTGGGGGCGTCTGGCGGGGGGCGGGAAGACCCACGGAGAAGCGCGAGGGACCTGTGCTGGCCCTGGGGCTCGGGCGCTGGGCCGCGCGCTCGCTGCGGGGTAGCGTTCTTCAGCCGGGGCGGGTGACGGACTTGGCTCGTGGGTGTCCTGATGTGTTGTCTCCCCTGTCTCTTGCTCCCGGTTCCCTGCTCCCGCAAAGGCAGAAGCGGGCAAGAAGGCGTCGGGCTGTGGAGAAGTTGCAGGCGACGAGAGCGAAGACCCTGCAAGCAAGTTGTGAGGCCGAAGATGCAAGTCACAGAAGACGTGGGAGAAGGAAAGGGACCCTTGACACTGGCACCTGTGTGATAGGCCTGGCTCGGGATGCAAATTGGCTTTCTCCCTTGCTCCCGAATCCCCTGTTTCCCGGAGCAGCTGGGCCGCCCTGTAAGGAGGGCTGTGGTCTCTGCTCGGTTGACCTGTCGCCAAGCTACCCCTTTGGCTGGCCGCTGTGACTGCCCTGTAAGGAGGGCGGAAGTCCCCCAGGCTGTCCATTTCTAGGGCCGAGGGAGCTCTTTAGAAGCCTGAGCCGCGGGACTGACCAGTAAATGGGGTCCCGCTGTCTGCACCGGTGGCACTCTGCCATTCAACGCCAGCCTGCGTGGCGTGGCTCCCCTGTCACCAGGGTGGAAGCCGTGAGCTGCCGATATGGAGGCCCTTGGTACCCTGAGGCGAGAGCCCGCTCCGTAATGGGGGTGGAGGCGTGTGCCCGCGGGGCTTCATGCCGGCGGTGCAGTTGAATTTTGAGGGGCTGGCCTGTAAGTCAGGTGCGTGGCCCGGCTGCCTGTTTCTCTGGGGGCTCGGTGGTATGTTTGGCCAAGCGCCCGCTCCGTAACGGGGGTGGAGGCGTGTGCCCGCGGGGCTTCATGCCGGCGAGGCAGTTAAAGTTTGAAGGGCTCGCCTGTACGTCAGGTTGGTGGCCCGAGGCCCGGCTGCCTGTTTGTCTGTGGCCTCAGTGGTACCTTGGGCCAAGCGCCCGCTCCGTAACGGGGGTGGAGGCGTGTGCCCGCGGGGCTTCATGCCGGCGAGGCAGTTAAAGTTTGAAGGGCTCGCCTGTACGTCAGGTTGGTGGCCCGAGGCCCGGCTGCCTGTTTGTCTGTGGCCTCAGTGGTACCTTGGGCCAAGCGCCCTCTCCGTAACGGGGGTGGAGGCGTGTGCCCGCGGGGCTTCAGGCCCACGTGGGAGTGAAATGTTGGCGGGGCCCGCCTGTAAGTCAGGTGCGTGGCCCGGCTGCCTGTTTCTCTGGGGCCTCGGCGGTACGTTTGGCCAAGCGCCCTCTCCGTAATCGGGGTCGAGGCGCGTGCTGCCGATTGACACTACCGTTAGCGTGGCAGCCCTCCGTGGAGATACCGCCCCAGAAGCCTTCCCGGTAAGGGAGATGGTGGCTGTGTGTCTCCCGCTGCATGCAGAAGTCATTGTGAGTGTCCACTCCCGTCCGCCACGGGCGGAGGTCTCTGGAGCTGGGCTTCATGCCCGTGCGTGCGGCAGTCTGTCGTGCGCTGCGATTGGCCCGAAATGAAGAGGCCAGAGGGCAAGAGCCCTCTGCGGCCCGGGTGTGCGCAGCAGTAGCAGCAGGCCCTTGGTTGAAGGTGCTGTTGTCAGGCAGCCGGGGCGAGCCCCCCGTAAGCTTAGGATGCCGGTGTCGTTTTTGGCGCTCGTGGAGGACATTGAGCTCCCGCAAACCCTGGCGTCCCAGTGAGGCGGGCTGCGCTCCATGCCCTTACGGCGCTGCGCCCTGCCGACAGCCGCGGCCGAGTGACGGCTCTGTAAGCAGAGTGGGAGTCACGAGAGCTGCCGTTGTGAGAAGCAGGCAGGCCTGCGGTGCCTTGAGCACCGAGGCTCCCTGATGTGCAGGGGATGAGCTGTTTCCTTCATCCCCTTGAAAGAGGCAGCCGTTTGGAGCCAGTAGCGGGACGAGCCCCCCGTCTAAGCGCGGGGCGAGGCGGTTCCGCGTGCGTTGCCCCTGGCCCCTTCCCTGACCACGCGTGTCCAGGGTCCTGGCCCTTCCTCCCTGGCCTCCGACGGTCTTGGACGTGTGCAGCGAAGCTACAAGCCTTCTGTGCGGGAGGAGGAGGAGGAGGAGGGTGGAGGAGGAGGAGGAGGAGGCTGGAGGCAGACCCTGCCGGTGTGGAAGGTAAGGGCAGGAAGGGCAAGCCCCTCTGGCAGTCCTGGGGCGAAGGCGTGTGGCCGCTGTGGCTCTGGATGGCTGCCTGGGGAGGGGGCCTGCGTGGAAGTCACCTGCAGGCTCCTTGCAATCCATTGGTGTGTTTTGAGCGGGGCCGCCTGGGCTGAAGGTGGTGCTGGGCTTCTGCAGGTTGGGCTCCTTGGAAGTGGTGTGGTTCTGGGGGCGTCTGGCGGGGGGCGGGAAGACCCACGGAGAAGCGCGAGGGACCTGTGCTGGCCCTGGGGCTCGGGCGCTGGGCCGCGCGCTCGCTGCGGGGTAGCGTTCTTCAGCCGGGGCGGGTGACGGACTTGGCTCGTGGGTGTCCTGATGTGTTGTCTCCCCTGTCTCTTGCTCCCGGTTCCCTGCTCCCGCAAAGGCAGAAGCGGGCAAGAAGGCGTCGGGCTGTGGAGAAGTTGCAGGCGACGAGAGCGAAGACCCTGCAAGCAAGTTGTGAGGCCGAAGATGCAAGTCACAGAAGACGTGGGAGAAGGAAAGGGACCCTTGACACTGGCACCTGTGTGATAGGCCTGGCTCGGGATGCAAATTGGCTTTCTCCCTTGCTCCCGAATCCCCTGTTTCCCGGAGCAGCTGGGCCGCCCTGTAAGGAGGGCTGTGGTCTCTGCTCGGTTGACCTGTCGCCAAGCTACCCCTTTGGATGGCCGCTGTGACTGCCCTGTAAGGAGGGCGGAAGTCCCCCAGGCTGTCCATTTCTAGGGCCGAGGGAGCTCTTTAGAAGCCTGAGCCGCGGGACTGACCAGTAAATGGGGTCCCGCTGTCTGCACCGGTGGCACTCTGCCATTCAACGCCAGCCTGCGTGGCGTGGCTCCCCTGTCACCAGGGTGGAAGCCGTGAGCTGCCGATATGGAGGCCCTTGGTACCCTGAGGCGAGAGCCCGCTCCGTAATGGGGGTGGAGGCGTGTGCCCGCGGGGCTTCATGCCGGCGGTGCAGTTGAATTTTGAGGGGCTGGCCTGTAAGTCAGGTGCGTGGCCCGGCTGCCTGTTTCTCTGGGGGCTCGGTGGTATGTTTGGCCAAGCGCCCGCTCCGTAACGGGGGTGGAGGCGTGTGCCCGCGGGGCTTCATGCCGGCGAGGCAGTTAAAGTTTGAAGGGCTCGCCTGTACGTCAGGTTGGTGGCCCGAGGCCCGGCTGCCTGTTTGTCTGTGGCCTCAGTGGTACCTTGGGCCAAGCGCCCGCTCCGTAACGGGGGTGGAGGCGTGTGCCCGCGGGGCTTCATGCCGGCGAGGCAGTTAAAGTTTGAAGGGCTCGCCTGTACGTCAGGTTGGTGGCCCGAGGCCCGGCTGCCTGTTTGTCTGTGGCCTCAGTGGTACCTTGGGCCAAGCGCCCGCTCCGTAACGGGGGTGGAGGCGTGTGCCCGCGGGGCTTCAGGCCCACGTGGGAGTGAAATGTTGGCGGGGCCCGCCTGTAAGTCAGGTGCGTGGCCCGGCTGCCTGTTTCTCTGGGGCCTCGGCGGTACGTTTGGCCAAGCGCCCTCTCCGTAATCGGGGTCGAGGCGCGTGCTGCCGATTGACACTACCGTTAGCGTGGCAGCCCTCCGTGGAGATACCGCCCCAGAAGCCTTCCCGGTAAGGGAGATGGTGGCTGTGTGTCTCCCGCTGCATGCAGAAGTCATTGTGAGTGTCCACTCCCGCCACGGGCGGAGGTCTCCGGAGCTGGGCTTCATGCCCGTGCGTGCGGCAGTCTGTCGTGCGCTGCGATTGGCCCGAAATGAAGAGGCCAGAGGGCAAGAGCCCTCTGCGGCCCGGGTGTGCGCAGCAGTAGCAGCAGGCCCTTGGTTGAAGGTGCTGTTGTCAGGCAGCCGGGGCGAGCCCCCCGTAAGCTTAGGATGCCGGTGTCGTTTTTGGCGCTCGTGGAGGACATTGAGCTCCCGCAAACCCTGGCGTCCCAGTGAGGCGGGCTGCGCTCCATGCCCTTACGGCGCTGCGCCCTGCCGACAGCCGCGGCCGAGTGACGGCTCTGTAAGCAGAGTGGGAGTCACGAGAGCTGCCGTTGTGAGAAGCAGGCAGGCCTGCGGTGCCTTGAGCACCGAGGCTCCCTGATGTGCAGGGGATGAGCTGTTTCCTTCATCCCCTTGAAAGAGGCAGCCGTTTGGAGCCAGTAGCGGGACGAGCCCCCCGTCTAAGCGCGGGGTGAGGCGGTTCCGCGTGCGTTGCCCCTGGCCCCTTCCCTGACCACGCGTGTCCAGGGTCCTGGCCCTTCCTCCCTGGCCTCCGACGGTCTTGGACGTGTGCAGCGAAGCTACAAGCCTTCTGTGCGGGAGGAGGAGGAAGAGGAGGGTGGAGGAGGAGGAGGAGGAGGCTGGAGGCAGACCCTGCCGGTGTGGAAGGTAAGGGCAGGAAGGGCAAGCCCCTCTGGCAGTCCTGGGGCGAAGGCGTGTGGCCGCTGTGGCTCTGGATGGCTGCCTGGGGAGGGGGCCTGCGTGGAAGTCACCTGCAGGCTCCTTGCAATCCATTGGTGTGTTTTGAGCGGGGCCGCCTGGGCTGAAGGTGGTGCTGGGCTTCTGCAGGTTGGGCTCCTTGGAAGTGGTGTGGTTCTGGGGGCGTCTGGCGGGGGGCGGGAAGACCCACGGAGAAGCGCGAGGGACCTGTGCTGGCCCTGGGGCTCGGGCGCTGGGCCGCGCGCTCGCTGCGGGGTAGCGTTCTTCAGCCGGGGCGGGTGACGGACTTGGCTCGTGGGTGTCCTGATGTGTTGTCTCCCCTGTCTCTTGCTCCCGGTTCCCTGCTCCCGCAAAGGCAGAAGCGGGCAAGAAGGCGTCGGGCTGTGGAGAAGTTGCAGGCGACGAGAGCGAAGACCCTGCAAGCAAGTTGTGAGGCCGAAGATGCAAGTCACAGAAGACGTGGGAGAAGGAAAGGGACCCTTGACACTGGCACCTGTGTGATAGGCCTGGCTCGGGATGCAAATTGGCTTTCTCCCTTGCTCCCGAATCCCCTGTTTCCCGGAGCAGCTGGGCCGCCCTGTAAGGAGGGCTGTGGTCTCTGCTCGGTTGACCTGTCGCCAAGCTACCCCTTTGGCTGGCCGCTGTGACTGCCCTGTAAGGAGGGCGGAAGTCCCCCAGGCTGTCCATTTCTAGGGCCGAGGGAGCTCTTTAGAAGCCTGAGCCGCGGGACTGACCAGTAAATGGGGTCCCGCTGTCTGCACCGGTGGCACTCTGCCATTCAACGCCAGCCTGCGTGGCGTGGCTCCCCTGTCACCAGGGTGGAAGCCGTGAGCTGCCGATATGGAGGCCCTTGGTACCCTGAGGCGAGAGCCCGCTCCGTAATGGGGGTGGAGGCGTGTGCCCGCGGGGCTTCATGCCGGCGGTGCAGTTGAATTTTGAGGGGCTGGCCTGTAAGTCAGGTGCGTGGCCCGGCTGCCTGTTTCTCTGGGGGCTCGGTGGTATGTTTGGCCAAGCGCCCGCTCCGTAACGGGGGTGGAGGCGTGTGCCCGCGGGGCTTCATGCCGGCGAGGCAGTTAATGTTTGAAGGGCTCGCCTGTACGTCAGGTTGGTGGCCCGAGGCCCGGCTGCCTGTTTGTCTGTGGCCTCAGTGGTACCTTGGGCCAAGCGCCCGCTCCGTAACGGGGGTGGAGGCGTGTGCCCGCGGGGCTTCATGCCGGCGAGGCAGTTAAAGTTTGAAGGGCTCGCCTGTACGTCAGGTTGGTGGCCCGAGGCCCGGCTGCCTGTTTGTCTGTGGCCTCAGTGGTACCTTGGGCCAAGCGCCCTCTCCGTAACGGGGGTGGAGGCGTGTGCCCGCGGGGCTTCAGGCCCACGTGGGAGTGAAATGTTGGCGGGGCCCGCCTGTAAGTCAGGTGCGTGGCCCGGCTGCCTGTTTCTCTGGGGCCTCGGCGGTACGTTTGGCCAAGCGCCCTCTCCGTAATCGGGGTCGAGGCGCGTGCTGCCGATTGACACTACCGTTAGCGTGGCAGCCCTCCGTGGAGATACCGCCCCAGAAGCCTTCCCGGTAAGGGAGATGGTGGCTGTGTGTCTCCCGCTGCATGCAGAAGTCATTGTGAGTGTCCACTCCCGCCACGGGCGGAGGTCTCCGGAGCTGGGCTTCATGCCCGTGCGTGCGGCAGTCTGTCGTGCGCTGCGATTGGCCCGAAATGAAGAGGCCAGAGGGCAAGAGCCCTCTGCGGCCCGGGTGTGCGCAGCAGTAGCAGCAGGCCCTTGGTTGAAGGTGCTGTTGTCAGGCAGCCGGGGCGAGCCCCCCGTAAGCTTAGGATGCCGGTGTCGTTTTTGGCGCTCGTGGAGGACATTGAGCTCCCGCAAACCCTGGCGTCCCAGTGCGGCGGGCTGCGCTCCATGCCCTTACGGCGCTGCGCCCTGCCGACAGCCGCGGCCGAGTGACGGCTCTGTAAGCAGAGTGGGAGTCACGAGAGCTGCCGTTGTGAGAAGCAGGCAGGCCTGCGGTGCCTTGAGCACCGAGGCTCCCTGATGTGCAGGGGATGAGCTGTTTCCTTCATCCCCTTGAAAGAGGCAGCCGTTTGGAGCCAGTAGCGGGACGAGCCCCCCGTCTAAGCGCGGGGCGAGGCGGTTCCGCGTGCGTTGCCCCTGGCCCCTTCCCTGACCACGCGTGTCCAGGGTCCTGGCCCTTCCTCCCTGGCCTCCGACGGTCTTGGACGTGTGCAGCGAAGCTACAAGCCTTCTGTGCGGGAGGAGGAGGAGGAGGAGGGTGGAGGAGGAGGAGGAGGAGGCTGGAGGCAGACCCTGCCGGTGTGGAAGGTAAGGGCAGGAAGGGCAAGCCCCTCTGGCAGTCCTGGGGCGAAGGCGTGTGGCCGCTGTGGCTCTGGATGGCTGCCTGGGGAGGGGGCCTGCGTGGAAGTCACCTGCAGGCTCCTTGCAATCCATTGGTGTGTTTTGAGCGGGGCCGCCTGGGCTGAAGGTGGTGCTGGGCTTCTGCAGGTTGGGCTCCTTGGAAGTGGTGTGGTTCTGGGGGCGTCTGGCGGGGGGCGGGAAGACCCACGGAGAAGCGCGAGGGACCTGTGCTGGCCCTGGGGCTCGGGCGCTGGGCCGCGCGCTCGCTGCGGGGTAGCGTTCTTCAGCCGGGGCGGGTGACGGACTTGGCTCGTGGGTGTCCTGATGTGTTGTCTCCCCTGTCTCTTGCTCCCGGTTCCCTGCTCCCGCAAAGGCAGAAGCGGGCAAGAAGGCGTCGGGCTGTGGAGAAGTTGCAGGCGACGAGAGCGAAGACCCTGCAAGCAAGTTGTGAGGCCGAAGATGCAAGTCACAGAAGACGTGGGAGAAGGAAAGGGACCCTTGACACTGGCACCTGTGTGATAGGCCTGGCTCGGGATGCAAATTGGCTTTCTCCCTTGCTCCCGAATCCCCTGTTTCCCGGAGCAGCTGGGCCGCCCTGTAAGGAGGGCTGTGGTCTCTGCTCGGTTGACCTGTCGCCAAGCTACCCCTTTGGCTGGCCGCTGTGACTGCCCTGTAAGGAGGGCGGAAGTCCCCCAGGCTGTCCATTTCTAGGGCCGAGGGAGCTCTTTAGAAGCCTGAGCCGCGGGACTGACCAGTAAATGGGGTCCCGCTGTCTGCACCGGTGGCACTCTGCCATTCAACGCCAGCCTGCGTGGCGTGGCTCCCCTGTCACCAGGGTGGAAGCCGTGAGCTGCCGATATGGAGGCCCTTGGTACCCTGAGGCGAGAGCCCGCTCCGTAATGGGGGTGGAGGCGTGTGCCCGCGGGGCTTCATGCCGGCGGTGCAGTTGAATTTTGAGGGGCTGGCCTGTAAGTCAGGTGCGTGGCCCGGCTGCCTGTTTCTCTGGGGGCTCGGTGGTATGTTTGGCCAAGCGCCCGCTCCGTAACGGGGGTGGAGGCGTGTGCCCGCGGGGCTTCATGCCGGCGAGGCAGTTAAAGTTTGAAGGGCTCGCCTGTACGTCAGGTTGGTGGCCCGAGGCCCGGCTGCCTGTTTGTCTGTGGCCTCAGTGGTACCTTGGGCCAAGCGCCCTCTCCGTAACGGGGGTGGAGGCGTGTGCCCGCGGGGCTTCAGGCCCACGTGGGAGTGAAATGTTGGCGGGGCCCACCTGTAAGTCAGGTGCGTGGCCCGGCTGCCTGTTTCTCTGGGGCCTCGGCGGTACGTTTGGCCAAGCGCCCTCTCCGTAATCGGGGTCGAGGCGCGTGCTGCCGATTGACACTACCGTTAGCGTGGCAGCCCTCCGTGGAGATACCGCCCCAGAAGCCTTCCCGGTAAGGGAGATGGTGGCTGTGTGTCTCCCGCTGCATGCAGAAGTCATTGTGAGTGTCCACTCCCGCCACGGGCGGAGGTCTCCGGAGCTGGGCTTCATGCCCGTGCGTGCGGCAGTCTGTCGTGCGCTGCGATTGGCCCGAAATGAAGAGGCCAGAGGGCAAGAGCCCTCTGCGGCCCGGGTGTGCGCAGCAGTAGCAGCAGGCCCTTGGTTGAAGGTGCTGTTGTCAGGCAGCCGGGGCGAGCCCCCCGTAAGCTTAGGATGCCGGTGTCGTTTTTGGCGCTCGTGGAGGACATTGAGCTCCCGCAAACCCTGGCGTCCCAGTGAGGCGGGCTGCGCTCCATGCCCTTACGGCGCTGCGCCCTGCCGACAGCCGCGGCCGAGTGACGGCTCTGTAAGCAGAGTGGGAGTCACGAGAGCTGCCGTTGTGAGAAGCAGGCAGGCCTGCGGTGCCTTGAGCACCGAGGCTCCCTGATGTGCAGGGGATGAGCTGTTTCCTTCATCCCCTTGAAAGAGGCAGCCGTTTGGAGCCAGTAGCGGGACGAGCCCCCCGTCTAAGCGCGGGGCGAGGCGGTTCCGCGTGCGTTGCCCCTGGCCCCTTCCCTGACCACGCGTGTCCAGGGTCCTGGCCCTTCCTCCCTGGCCTCCGACGGTCTTGGACGTGTGCAGCGAAGCTACAAGCCTTCTGTGCGGGAGGAGGAGGAGGAGGAGGGTGGAGGAGGAGGAGGAGGAGGCTGGAGGCAGACCCTGCCGGTGTGGAAGGTAAGGGCAGGAAGGGCAAGCCCCTCTGGCAGTCCTGGGGCGAAGGCGTGTGGCCGCTGTGGCTCTGGATGGCTGCCTGGGGAGGGGGCCTGCGTGGAAGTCACCTGCAGGCTCCTTGCAATCCATTGGTGTGTTTTGAGCGGGGCCGCCTGGGCTGAAGGTGGTGCTGGGCTTCTGCAGGTTGGGCTCCTTGGAAGTGGTGTGGTTCTGGGGGCGTCTGGCGGGGGGCGGGAAGACCCACGGAGAAGCGCGAGGGACCTGTGCTGGCCCTGGGGCTCGGGCGCTGGGCCGCGCGCTCGCTGCGGGGTAGCGTTCTTCAGCCGGGGCGGGTGACGGACTTGGCTCGTGGGTGTCCTGATGTGTTGTCTCCCCTGTCTCTTGCTCCCGGTTCCCTGCTCCCGCAAAGGCAGAAGCGGGCAAGAAGGCGTCGGGCTGTGGAGAAGTTGCAGGCGACGAGAGCGAAGACCCTGCAAGCAAGTTGTGAGGCCGAAGATGCAAGTCACAGAAGACGTGGGAGAAGGAAAGGGACCCTTGACACTGGCACCTGTGTGATAGGCCTGGCTCGGGATGCAAATTGGCTTTCTCCCTTGCTCCCGAATCCCCTGTTTCCCGGAGCAGCTGGGCCGCCCTGTAAGGAGGGCTGTGGTCTCTGCTCGGTTGACCTGTCGCCAAGCTACCCCTTTGGCTGGCCGCTGTGACTGCCCTGTAAGGAGGGCGGAAGTCCCCCAGGCTGTCCATTTCTAGGGCCGAGGGAGCTCTTTAGAAGCCTGAGCCGCGGGACTGACCAGTAAATGGGGTCCCGCTGTCTGCACCGGTGGCACTCTGCCATTCAACGCCAGCCTGCGTGGCGTGGCTCCCCTGTCACCAGGGTGGAAGCCGTGAGCTGCCGATATGGAGGCCCTTGGTACCCTGAGGCGAGAGCCCGCTCCGTAATGGGGGTGGAGGCGTGTGCCCGCGGGGCTTCATGCCGGCGGTGCAGTTGAATTTTGAGGGGCTGGCCTGTAAGTCAGGTGCGTGGCCCGGCTGCCTGTTTCTCTGGGGGCTCGGTGGTATGTTTGGCCAAGCGCCCGCTCCGTAACGGGGGTGGAGGCGTGTGCCCGCGGGGCTTCATGCCGGCGAGGCAGTTAAAGTTTGAAGGGCTCGCCTGTACGTCAGGTTGGTGGCCCGAGGCCCGGCTGCCTGTTTGTCTGTGGCCTCAGTGGTACCTTGGGCCAAGCGCCCTCTCCGTAACGGGGGTGGAGGCGTGTGCCCGCGGGGCTTCAGGCCCACGTGGGAGTGAAATGTTGGCGGGGCCCACCTGTAAGTCAGGTGCGTGGCCCGGCTGCCTGTTTCTCTGGGGCCTCGGCGGTACGTTTGGCCAAGCGCCCTCTCCGTAATCGGGGTCGAGGCGCGTGCTGCCGATTGACACTACCGTTAGCGTGGCAGCCCTCCGTGGAGATACCGCCCCAGAAGCCTTCCCGGTAAGGGAGATGGTGGCTGTGTGTCTCCCGCTGCATGCAGAAGTCATTGTGAGTGTCCACTCCCGCCACGGGCGGAGGTCTCCGGAGCTGGGCTTCATGCCCGTGCGTGCGGCAGTCTGTCGTGCGCTGCGATTGGCCCGAAATGAAGAGGCCAGAGGGCAAGAGCCCTCTGCGGCCCGGGTGTGCGCAGCAGTAGCAGCAGGCCCTTGGTTGAAGGTGCTGTTGTCAGGCAGCCGGGGCGAGCCCCCCGTAAGCTTAGGATGCCGGTGTCGTTTTTGGCGCTCGTGGAGGACATTGAGCTCCCGCAAACCCTGGCGTCCCAGTGAGGCGGGCTGCGCTCCATGCCCTTACGGCGCTGCGCCCTGCCGACAGCCGCGGCCGAGTGACGGCTCTGTAAGCAGAGTGGGAGTCACGAGAGCTGCCGTTGTGAGAAGCAGGCAGGCCTGCGGTGCCTTGAGCACCGAGGCTCCCTGATGTGCAGGGGATGAGCTGTTTCCTTCATCCCCTTGAAAGAGGCAGCCGTTTGGAGCCAGTAGCGGGACGAGCCCCCCGTCTAAGCGCGGGGCGAGGCGGTTCCGCGTGCGTTGCCCCTGGCCCCTTCCCTGACCACGCGTGTCCAGGGTCCTGGCCCTTCCTCCCTGGCCTCCGACGGTCTTGGACGTGTGCAGCGAAGCTACAAGCCTTCTGTGCGGGAGGAGGAGGAGGAGGAGGGTGGAGGAGGAGGAGGAGGAGGCTGGAGGCAGACCCTGCCGGTGTGGAAGGTAAGGGCAGGAAGGGCAAGCCCCTCTGGCAGTCCTGGGGCGAAGGCGTGTGGCCGCTGTGGCTCTGGATGGCTGCCTGGGGAGGGGGCCTGCGTGGAAGTCACCTGCAGGCTCCTTGCAATCCATTGGTGTGTTTTGAGCGGGGCCGCCTGGGCTGAAGGTGGTGCTGGGCTTCTGCAGGTTGGGCTCCTTGGAAGTGGTGTGGTTCTGGGGGCGTCTGGCGGGGGGCGGGAAGACCCACGGAGAAGCGCGAGGGACCTGTGCTGGCCCTGGGGCTCGGGCGCTGGGCCGCGCGCTCGCTGCGGGGTAGCGTTCTTCAGCCGGGGCGGGTGACGGACTTGGCTCGTGGGTGTCCTGATGTGTTGTCTCCCCTGTCTCTTGCTCCCGGTTCCCTGCTCCCGCAAAGGCAGAAGCGGGCAAGAAGGCGTCGGGCTGTGGAGAAGTTGCAGGCGACGAGAGCGAAGACCCTGCAAGCAAGTTGTGAGGCCGAAGATGCAAGTCACAGAAGACGTGGGAGAAGGAAAGGGACCCTTGACACTGGCACCTGTGTGATAGGCCTGGCTCGGGATGCAAATTGGCTTTCTCCCTTGCTCCCGAATCCCCTGTTTCCCGGAGCAGCTGGGCCGCCCTGTAAGGAGGGCTGTGGTCTCTGCTCGGTTGACCTGTCGCCAAGCTACCCCTTTGGCTGGCCGCTGTGACTGCCCTGTAAGGAGGGCGGAAGTCCCCCAGGCTGTCCATTTCTAGGGCCGAGGGAGCTCTTTAGAAGCCTGAGCCGCGGGACTGACCAGTAAATGGGGTCCCGCTGTCTGCACCGGTGGCACTCTGCCATTCAACGCCAGCCTGCGTGGCGTGGCTCCCCTGTCACCAGGGTGGAAGCCGTGAGCTGCCGATATGGAGGCCCTTGGTACCCTGAGGCGAGAGCCCGCTCCGTAATGGGGGTGGAGGCGTGTGCCCGCGGGGCTTCATGCCGGCGGTGCAGTTGAATTTTGAGGGGCTGGCCTGTAAGTCAGGTGCGTGGCCCGGCTGCCTGTTTCTCTGGGGGCTCGGTGGTATGTTTGGCCAAGCGCCCGCTCCGTAACGGGGGTGGAGGCGTGTGCCCGCGGGGCTTCATGCCGGCGAGGCAGTTAAAGTTTGAAGGGCTCGCCTGTACGTCAGGTTGGTGGCCCGAGGCCCGGCTGCCTGTTTGTCTGTGGCCTCAGTGGTACCTTGGGCCAAGCGCCCTCTCCGTAACGGGGGTGGAGGCGTGTGCCCGCGGGGCTTCAGGCCCACGTGGGAGTGAAATGTTGGCGGGGCCCGCCTGTAAGTCAGGTGCGTGGCCCGGCTGCCTGTTTCTCTGGGGCCTCGGCGGTACGTTTGGCCAAGCGCCCTCTCCGTAATCGGGGTCGAGGCGCGTGCTGCCGATTGACACTACCGTTAGCGTGGCAGCCCTCCGTGGAGATACCGCCCCAGAAGCCTTCCCGGTAAGGGAGATGGTGGCTGTGTGTCTCCCGCTGCATGCAGAAGTCATTGTGAGTGTCCACTCCCGCCCGCCACGGGCGGAGGTCTCCGGAGCTGGGCTTCATGCCCGTGCGTGCGGCAGTCTGTCGTGCGCTGCGATTGGCCCGAAATGAAGAGGCCAGAGGGCAAGAGCCCTCTGCGGCCCGGGTGTGCGCAGCAGTAGCAGCAGGCCCTTGGTTGAAGGTGCTGTTGTCAGGCAGCCGGGGCGAGCCCCCCGTAAGCTTAGGATGCCGGTGTCGTTTTTGGCGCTCGTGGAGGACATTGAGCTCCCGCAAACCCTGGCGTCCCAGTGAGGCGGGCTGCGCTCCATGCCCTTACGGCGCTGCGCCCTGCCGACAGCCGCGGCCGAGTGACGGCTCTGTAAGCAGAGTGGGAGTCACGAGAGCTGCCGTTGTGAGAAGCAGGCAGGCCTGCGGTGCCTTGAGCACCGAGGCTCCCTGATGTGCAGGGGATGAGCTGTTTCCTTCATCCCCTTGAAAGAGGCAGCCGTTTGGAGCCAGTAGCGGGACGAGCCCCCCGTCTAAGCGCGGGGCGAGGCGGTTCCGCGTGCGTTGCCCCTGGCCCCTTCCCTGACCACGCGTGTCCAGGGTCCTGGCCCTTCCTCCCTGGCCTCCGACGGTCTTGGACGTGTGCAGCGAAGCTACAAGCCTTCTGTGCGGGAGGAGGAGGAGGAGGAGGGTGGAGGAGGAGGAGGAGGAGGCTGGAGGCAGACCCTGCCGGTGTGGAAGGTAAGGGCAGGAAGGGCAAGCCCCTCTGGCAGTCCTGGGGCGAAGGCGTGTGGCCGCTGTGGCTCTGGATGGCTGCCTGGGGAGGGGGCCTGCGTGGAAGTCACCTGCAGGCTCCTTGCAATCCATTGGTGTGTTTTGAGCGGGGCCGCCTGGGCTGAAGGTGGTGCTGGGCTTCTGCAGGTTGGGCTCCTTGGAAGTGGTGTGGTTCTGGGGGCGTCTGGCGGGGGGCGGGAAGACCCACGGAGAAGCGCGAGGGACCTGTGCTGGCCCTGGGGCTCGGGCGCTGGGCCGCGCGCTCGCTGCGGGGTAGCGTTCTTCAGCCGGGGCGGGTGACGGACTTGGCTCGTGGGTGTCCTGATGTGTTGTCTCCCCTGTCTCTTGCTCCCGGTTCCCTGCTCCCGCAAAGGCAGAAGCGGGCAAGAAGGCGTCGGGCTGTGGAGAAGTTGCAGGCGACGAGAGCGAAGACCCTGCAAGCAAGTTGTGAGGCCGAAGATGCAAGTCACAGAAGACGTGGGAGAAGGAAAGGGACCCTTGACACTGGCACCTGTGTGATAGGCCTGGCTCGGGATGCAAATTGGCTTTCTCCCTTGCTCCCGAATCCCCTGTTTCCCGGAGCAGCTGGGCCGCCCTGTAAGGAGGGCTGTGGTCTCTGCTCGGTTGACCTGTCGCCAAGCTACCCCTTTGGCTGGCCGCTGTGACTGCCCTGTAAGGAGGGCGGAAGTCCCCCAGGCTGTCCATTTCTAGGGCCGAGGGAGCTCTTTAGAAGCCTGAGCCGCGGGACTGACCAGTAAATGGGGTCCCGCTGTCTGCACCGGTGGCACTCTGCCATTCAACGCCAGCCTGCGTGGCGTGGCTCCCCTGTCACCAGGGTGGAAGCCGTGAGCTGCCGATATGGAGGCCCTTGGTACCCTGAGGCGAGAGCCCGCTCCGTAATGGGGGTGGAGGCGTGTGCCCGCGGGGCTTCATGCCGGCGGTGCAGTTGAATTTTGAGGGGCTGGCCTGTAAGTCAGGTGCGTGGCCCGGCTGCCTGTTTCTCTGGGGGCTCGGTGGTATGTTTGGCCAAGCGCCCGCTCCGTAACGGGGGTGGAGGCGTGTGCCCGCGGGGCTTCATGCCGGCGAGGCAGTTAAAGTTTGAAGGGCTCGCCTGTACGTCAGGTTGGTGGCCCGAGGCCCGGCTGCCTGTTTGTCTGTGGCCTCAGTGGTACCTTGGGCCAAGCGCCCTCTCCG
Source organism: Rhynochetos jubatus (assembly GCA_027574665.1). Lineage (NCBI taxonomy): Eukaryota > Metazoa > Chordata > Aves > Eurypygiformes > Rhynochetidae > Rhynochetos > Rhynochetos jubatus. The sequence continues at coordinate 7,645,710 of CM050669.1, forward strand.
TAACGGGGGTGGAGGCGTGTGCCCGCGGGGCTTCAGGCCCACGTGGGAGTGAAATGTTGGCGGGGCCCGCCTGTAAGTCAGGTGCGTGGCCCGGCTGCCTGTTTCTCTGGGGCCTCGGCGGTACGTTTGGCCAAGCGCCCTCTCCGTAATCGGGGTCGAGGCGCGTGCTGCCGATTGACACTACCGTTAGCGTGGCAGCCCTCCGTGGAGATACCGCCCCAGAAGCCTTCCCGGTAAGGGAGATGGTGGCTGTGTGTCTCCCGCTGCATGCAGAAGTCATTGTGAGTGTCCACTCCCGCCCGCCACGGGCGGAGGTCTCCGGAGCTGGGCTTCATGCCCGTGCGTGCGGCAGTCTGTCGTGCGCTGCGATTGGCCCGAAATGAAGAGGCCAGAGGGCAAGAGCCCTCTGCGGCCCGGGTGTGCGCAGCAGTAGCAGCAGGCCCTTGGTTGAAGGTGCTGTTGTCAGGCAGCCGGGGCGAGCCCCCCGTAAGCTTAGGATGCCGGTGTCGTTTTTGGCGCTCGTGGAGGACATTGAGCTCCCGCAAACCCTGGCGTCCCAGTGAGGCGGGCTGCGCTCCATGCCCTTACGGCGCTGCGCCCTGCCGACAGCCGCGGCCGAGTGACGGCTCTGTAAGCAGAGTGGGAGTCACGAGAGCTGCCGTTGTGAGAAGCAGGCAGGCCTGCGGTGCCTTGAGCACCGAGGCTCCCTGATGTGCAGGGGATGAGCTGTTTCCTTCATCCCCTTGAAAGAGGCAGCCGTTTGGAGCCAGTAGCGGGACGAGCCCCCCGTCTAAGCGCGGGGCGAGGCGGTTCCGCGTGCGTTGCCCCTGGCCCCTTCCCTGACCACGCGTGTCCAGGGTCCTGGCCCTTCCTCCCTGGCCTCCGACGGTCTTGGACGTGTGCAGCGAAGCTACAAGCCTTCTGTGCGGGAGGAGGAGGAGGAGGAGGGTGGAGGAGGAGGAGGAGGAGGCTGGAGGCAGACCCTGCCGGTGTGGAAGGTAAGGGCAGGAAGGGCAAGCCCCTCTGGCAGTCCTGGGGCGAAGGCGTGTGGCCGCTGTGGCTCTGGATGGCTGCCTGGGGAGGGGGCCTGCGTGGAAGTCACCTGCAGGCTCCTTGCAATCCATTGGTGTGTTTTGAGCGGGGCCGCCTGGGCTGAAGGTGGTGCTGGGCTTCTGCAGGTTGGGCTCCTTGGAAGTGGTGTGGTTCTGGGGGCGTCTGGCGGGGGGCGAGAAGACCCACGGAGAAGCGCGAGGGACCTGTGCTGGCCCTGGGGCTCGGGCGCTGGGCCGCGCGCTCGCTGCGGGGTAGCGTTCTTCAGCCGGGGCGGGTGACGGACTTGGCTCGTGGGTGTCCTGATGTGTTGTCTCCCCTGTCTCTTGCTCCCGGTTCCCTGCTCCCGCAAAGGCAGAAGCGGGCAAGAAGGCGTCGGGCTGTGGAGAAGTTGCAGGCGACGAGAGCGAAGACCCTGCAAGCAAGTTGTGAGGCCGAAGATGCAAGTCACAGAAGACGTGGGAGAAGGAAAGGGACCCTTGACACTGGCACCTGTGTGATAGGCCTGGCTCGGGATGCAAATTGGCTTTCTCCCTTGCTCCCGAATCCCCTGTTTCCCGGAGCAGCTGGGCCGCCCTGTAAGGAGGGCTGTGGTCTCTGCTCGGTTGACCTGTCGCCAAGCTACCCCTTTGGCTGGCCGCTGTGACTGCCCTGTAAGGAGGGCGGAAGTCCCCCAGGCTGTCCATTTCTAGGGCTGAGGGAGCTCTTTAGAAGCCTGAGCCGCGGGACTGACCAGTAAATGGGGTCCCGCTGTCTGCACCGGTGGCACTCTGCCATTCAACGCCAGCCTGCGTGGCGTGGCTCCCCTGTCACCAGGGTGGAAGCCGTGAGCTGCCGATATGGAGGCCCTTGGTACCCTGAGGCGAGAGCCCGCTCCGTAATGGGGGTGGAGGCGTGTGCCCGCGGGGCTTCATGCCGGCGGTGCAGTTGAATTTTGAGGGGCTGGCCTGTAAGTCAGGTGCGTGGCCCGGCTGCCTGTTTCTCTGGGGGCTCGGTGGTACCTTGGGCCAAGCGCCCGCTCCGTAACGGGGGTGGAGGCGTGTGCCCGCGGGGCTTCATGCCGGCGAGGCAGTTAAAGTTTGAAGGGCTCGCCTGTACGTCAGGTTGGTGGCCCGAGGCCCGGCTGCCTGTTTGTCTGTGGCCTCAGTGGTACCTTGGGCCAAGCGCCCTCTCCGTAACGGGGGTGGAGGCGTGTGCCCGCGGGGCTTCAGGCCCACGTGGGAGTGAAATGTTGGCGGGGCCCGCCTGTAAGTCAGGTGCGTGGCCCGGCTGCCTGTTTCTCTGGGGCCTCGGCGGTACGTTTGGCCAAGCGCCCTCTCCGTAATCGGGGTCGAGGCGCGTGCTGCCGATTGACACTACCGTTAGCGTGGCAGCCCTCCGTGGAGATACCGCCCCAGAAGCCTTCCCGGTAAGGGAGATGGTGGCTGTGTGTCTCCCGCTGCATGCAGAAGTCATTGTGAGTGTCCACTCCCGCCCGCCACGGGCGGAGGTCTCCGGAGCTGGGCTTCATGCCCGTGCGTGCGGCAGTCTGTCGTGCGCTGCGATTGGCCCGAAATGAAGAGGCCAGAGGGCAAGAGCCCTCTGCGGCCCGGGTGTGCGCAGCAGTAGCAGCAGGCCCTTGGTTGAAGGTGCTGTTGTCAGGCAGCCGGGGCGAGCCCCCCGTAAGCTTAGGATGCCGGTGTCGTTTTTGGCGCTCGTGGAGGACATTGAGCTCCCGCAAACCCTGGCGTCCCAGTGAGGCGGGCTGCGCTCCATGCCCTTACGGCGCTGCGCCCTGCCGACAGCCGCGGCCGAGTGACGGCTCTGTAAGCAGAGTGGGAGTCACGAGAGCTGCCGTTGTGAGAAGCAGGCAGGCCTGCGGTGCCTTGAGCACCGAGGCTCCCTGATGTGCAGGGGATGAGCTGTTTCCTTCATCCCCTTGAAAGAGGCAGCCGTTTGGAGCCAGTAGCGGGACGAGCCCCCCGTCTAAGCGCGGGGCGAGGCGGTTCCGCGTGCGTTGCCCCTGGCCCCTTCCCTGACCACGCGTGTCCAGGGTCCTGGCCCTTCCTCCCTGGCCTCCGACGGTCTTGGACGTGTGCAGCGAAGCTACAAGCCTTCTGTGCGGGAGGAGGAGGAGGAGGAGGGTGGAGGAGGAGGAGGAGGAGGCTGGAGGCAGACCCTGCCGGTGTGGAAGGTAAGGGCAGGAAGGGCAAGCCCCTCTGGCAGTCCTGGGGCGAAGGCGTGTGGCCGCTGTGGCTCTGGATGGCTGCCTGGGGAGGGGGCCTGCGTGGAAGTCACCTGCAGGCTCCTTGCAATCCATTGGTGTGTTTTGAGCGGGGCCGCCTGGGCTGAAGGTGGTGCTGGGCTTCTGCAGGTTGGGCTCCTTGGAAGTGGTGTGGTTCTGGGGGCGTCTGGCGGGGGGCGAGAAGACCCACGGAGAAGCGCGAGGGACCTGTGCTGGCCCTGGGGCTCGGGCGCTGGGCCGCGCGCTCGCTGCGGGGTAGCGTTCTTCAGCCGGGGCGGGTGACGGACTTGGCTCGTGGGTGTCCTGATGTGTTGTCTCCCCTGTCTCTTGCTCCCGGTTCCCTGCTCCCGCAAAGGCAGAAGCGGGCAAGAAGGCGTCGGGCTGTGGAGAAGTTGCAGGCGACGAGAGCGAAGACCCTGCAAGCAAGTTGTGAGGCCGAAGATGCAAGTCACAGAAGACGTGGGAGAAGGAAAGGGACCCTTGACACTGGCACCTGTGTGATAGGCCTGGCTCGGGATGCAAATTGGCTTTCTCCCTTGCTCCCGAATCCCCTGTTTCCCGGAGCAGCTGGGCCGCCCTGTAAGGAGGGCTGTGGTCTCTGCTCGGTTGACCTGTCGCCAAGCTACCCCTTTGGCTGGCCGCTGTGACTGCCCTGTAAGGAGGGCGGAAGTCCCCCAGGCTGTCCATTTCTAGGGCTGAGGGAGCTCTTTAGAAGCCTGAGCCGCGGGACTGACCAGTAAATGGGGTCCCGCTGTCTGCACCGGTGGCACTCTGCCATTCAACGCCAGCCTGCGTGGCGTGGCTCCCCTGTCACCAGGGTGGAAGCCGTGAGCTGCCGATATGGAGGCCCTTGGTACCCTGAGGCGAGAGCCCGCTCCGTAATGGGGGTGGAGGCGTGTGCCCGCGGGGCTTCATGCCGGCGGTGCAGTTGAATTTTGAGGGGCTGGCCTGTAAGTCAGGTGCGTGGCCCGGCTGCCTGTTTCTCTGGGGGCTCGGTGGTACCTTGGGCCAAGCGCCCGCTCCGTAACGGGGGTGGAGGCGTGTGCCCGCGGGGCTTCATGCCGGCGAGGCAGTTAAAGTTTGAAGGGCTCGCCTGTACGTCAGGTTGGTGGCCCGAGGCCCGGCTGCCTGTTTGTCTGTGGCCTCAGTGGTACCTTGGGCCAAGCGCCCTCTCCGTAACGGGGGTGGAGGCGTGTGCCCGCGGGGCTTCAGGCCCACGTGGGAGTGAAATGTTGGCGGGGCCCGCCTGTAAGTCAGGTGCGTGGCCCGGCTGCCTGTTTCTCTGGGGCCTCGGCGGTACGTTTGGCCAAGCGCCCTCTCCGTAATCGGGGTCGAGGCGCGTGCTGCCGATTGACACTACCGTTAGCGTGGCAGCCCTCCGTGGAGATACCGCCCCAGAAGCCTTCCCGGTAAGGGAGATGGTGGCTGTGTGTCTCCCGCTGCATGCAGAAGTCATTGTGAGTGTCCACTCCCGCCCGCCACGGGCGGAGGTCTCCGGAGCTGGGCTTCATGCCCGTGCGTGCGGCAGTCTGTCGTGCGCTGCGATTGGCCCGAAATGAAGAGGCCAGAGGGCAAGAGCCCTCTGCGGCCCGGGTGTGCGCAGCAGTAGCAGCAGGCCCTTGGTTGAAGGTGCTGTTGTCAGGCAGCCGGGGCGAGCCCCCCGTAAGCTTAGGATGCCGGTGTCGTTTTTGGCGCTCGTGGAGGACATTGAGCTCCCGCAAACCCTGGCGTCCCAGTGAGGCGGGCTGCGCTCCATGCCCTTACGGCGCTGCGCCCTGCCGACAGCCGCGGCCGAGTGACGGCTCTGTAAGCAGAGTGGGAGTCACGAGAGCTGCCGTTGTGAGAAGCAGGCAGGCCTGCGGTGCCTTGAGCACCGAGGCTCCCTGATGTGCAGGGGATGAGCTGTTTCCTTCATCCCCTTGAAAGAGGCAGCCGTTTGGAGCCAGTAGCGGGACGAGCCCCCCGTCTAAGCGCGGGGCGAGGCGGTTCCGCGTGCGTTGCCCCTGGCCCCTTCCCTGACCACGCGTGTCCAGGGTCCTGGCCCTTCCTCCCTGGCCTCCGACGGTCTTGGACGTGTGCAGCGAAGCTACAAGCCTTCTGTGCGGGAGGAGGAGGAGGAGGAGGGTGGAGGAGGAGGAGGAGGAGGCTGGAGGCAGACCCTGCCGGTGTGGAAGGTAAGGGCAGGAAGGGCAAGCCCCTCTGGCAGTCCTGGGGCGAAGGCGTGTGGCCGCTGTGGCTCTGGATGGCTGCCTGGGGAGGGGGCCTGCGTGGAAGTCACCTGCAGGCTCCTTGCAATCCATTGGTGTGTTTTGAGCGGGGCCGCCTGGGCTGAAGGTGGTGCTGGGCTTCTGCAGGTTGGGCTCCTTGGAAGTGGTGTGGTTCTGGGGGCGTCTGGCGGGGGGCGAGAAGACCCACGGAGAAGCGCGAGGGACCTGTGCTGGCCCTGGGGCTCGGGCGCTGGGCCGCGCGCTCGCTGCGGGGTAGCGTTCTTCAGCCGGGGCGGGTGACGGACTTGGCTCGTGGGTGTCCTGATGTGTTGTCTCCCCTGTCTCTTGCTCCCGGTTCCCTGCTCCCGCAAAGGCAGAAGCGGGCAAGAAGGCGTCGGGCTGTGGAGAAGTTGCAGGCGACGAGAGCGAAGACCCTGCAAGCAAGTTGTGAGGCCGAAGATGCAAGTCACAGAAGACGTGGGAGAAGGAAAGGGACCCTTGACACTGGCACCTGTGTGATAGGCCTGGCTCGGGATGCAAATTGGCTTTCTCCCTTGCTCCCGAATCCCCTGTTTCCCGGAGCAGCTGGGCCGCCCTGTAAGGAGGGCTGTGGTCTCTGCTCGGTTGACCTGTCGCCAAGCTACCCCTTTGGCTGGCCGCTGTGACTGCCCTGTAAGGAGGGCGGAAGTCCCCCAGGCTGTCCATTTCTAGGGCCGAGGGAGCTCTTTAGAAGCCTGAGCCGCGGGACTGACCAGTAAATGGGGTCCCGCTGTCTGCACCGGTGGCACTCTGCCATTCAACGCCAGCCTGCGTGGCGTGGCTCCCCTGTCACCAGGGTGGAAGCCGTGAGCTGCCGATATGGAGGCCCTTGGTACCCTGAGGCGAGAGCCCGCTCCGTAATGGGGGTGGAGGCGTGTGCCCGCGGGGCTTCATGCCGGCGGTGCAGTTGAATTTTGAGGGGCTGGCCTGTAAGTCAGGTGCGTGGCCCGGCTGCCTGTTTCTCTGGGGGCTCGGTGGTATGTTTGGCCAAGCGCCCGCTCCGTAACGGGGGTGGAGGCGTGTGCCCGCGGGGCTTCATGCCGGCGAGGCAGTTAAAGTTTGAAGGGCTCGCCTGTACGTCAGGTTGGTGGCCCGAGGCCCGGCTGCCTGTTTGTCTGTGGCCTCAGTGGTACCTTGGGCCAAGCGCCCTCTCCGTAACGGGGGTGGAGGCGTGTGCCCGCGGGGCTTCAGGCCCACGTGGGAGTGAAATGTTGGCGGGGCCCGCCTGTAAGTCAGGTGCGTGGCCCGGCTGCCTGTTTCTCTGGGGCCTCGGCGGTACGTTTGGCCAAGCGCCCTCTCCGTAATCGGGGTCGAGGCGCGTGCTGCCGATTGACACTACCGTTAGCGTGGCAGCCCTCCGTGGAGATACCGCCCCAGAAGCCTTCCCGGTAAGGGAGATGGTGGCTGTGTGTCTCCCGCTGCATGCAGAAGTCATTGTGAGTGTCCACTCCCGCCCGCCACGGGCGGAGGTCTCCGGAGCTGGGCTTCATGCCCGTGCGTGCGGCAGTCTGTCGTGCGCTGCGATTGGCCCGAAATGAAGAGGCCAGAGGGCAAGAGCCCTCTGCGGCCCGGGTGTGCGCAGCAGTAGCAGCAGGCCCTTGGTTGAAGGTGCTGTTGTCAGGCAGCCGGGGCGAGCCCCCCGTAAGCTTAGGATGCCGGTGTCGTTTTTGGCGCTCGTGGAGGACATTGAGCTCCCGCAAACCCTGGCGTCCCAGTGAGGCGGGCTGCGCTCCATGCCCTTACGGCGCTGCGCCCTGCCGACAGCCGCGGCCGAGTGACGGCTCTGTAAGCAGAGTGGGAGTCACGAGAGCTGCCGTTGTGAGAAGCAGGCAGGCCTGCGGTGCCTTGAGCACCGAGGCTCCCTGATGTGCAGGGGATGAGCTGTTTCCTTCATCCCCTTGAAAGAGGCAGCCGTTTGGAGCCAGTAGCGGGACGAGCCCCCCGTCTAAGCGCGGGGCGAGGCGGTTCCGCGTGCGTTGCCCCTGGCCCCTTCCCTGACCACGCGTGTCCAGGGTCCTGGCCCTTCCTCCCTGGCCTCCGACGGTCTTGGACGTGTGCAGCGAAGCTACAAGCCTTCTGTGCGGGAGGAGGAGGAGGAGGAGGGTGGAGGAGGAGGAGGAGGAGGCTGGAGGCAGACCCTGCCGGTGTGGAAGGTAAGGGCAGGAAGGGCAAGCCCCTCTGGCAGTCCTGGGGCGAAGGCGTGTGGCCGCTGTGGCTCTGGATGGCTGCCTGGGGAGGGGGCCTGCGTGGAAGTCACCTGCAGGCTCCTTGCAATCCATTGGTGTGTTTTGAGCGGGGCCGCCTGGGCTGAAGGTGGTGCTGGGCTTCTGCAGGTTGGGCTCCTTGGAAGTGGTGTGGTTCTGGGGGCGTCTGGCGGGGGGCGGGAAGACCCACGGAGAAGCGCGAGGGACCTGTGCTGGCCCTGGGGCTCGGGCGCTGGGCCGCGCGCTCGCTGCGGGGTAGCGTTCTTCAGCCGGGGCGGGTGACGGACTTGGCTCGTGGGTGTCCTGATGTGTTGTCTCCCCTGTCTCTTGCTCCCGGTTCCCTGCTCCCGCAAAGGCAGAAGCGGGCAAGAAGGCGTCGGGCTGTGGAGAAGTTGCAGGCGACGAGAGCGAAGACCCTGCAAGCAAGTTGTGAGGCCGAAGATGCAAGTCACAGAAGACGTGGGAGAAGGAAAGGGACCCTTGACACTGGCACCTGTGTGATAGGCCTGGCTCGGGATGCAAATTGGCTTTCTCCCTTGCTCCCGAATCCCCTGTTTCCCGGAGCAGCTGGGCCGCCCTGTAAGGAGGGCTGTGGTCTCTGCTCGGTTGACCTGTCGCCAAGCTACCCCTTTGGCTGGCCGCTGTGACTGCCCTGTAAGGAGGGCGGAAGTCCCCCAGGCTGTCCATTTCTAGGGCCGAGGGAGCTCTTTAGAAGCCTGAGCCGCGGGACTGACCAGTAAATGGGGTCCCGCTGTCTGCACCGGTGGCACTCTGCCATTCAACGCCAGCCTGCGTGGCGTGGCTCCCCTGTCACCAGGGTGGAAGCCGTGAGCTGCCGATATGGAGGCCCTTGGTACCCTGAGGCGAGAGCCCGCTCCGTAATGGGGGTGGAGGCGTGTGCCCGCGGGGCTTCATGCCGGCGGTGCAGTTGAATTTTGAGGGGCTGGCCTGTAAGTCAGGTGCGTGGCCCGGCTGCCTGTTTCTCTGGGGGCTCGGTGGTATGTTTGGCCAAGCGCCCGCTCCGTAACGGGGGTGGAGGCGTGTGCCCGCGGGGCTTCATGCCGGCGAGGCAGTTAAAGTTTGAAGGGCTCGCCTGTACGTCAGGTTGGTGGCCCGAGGCCCGGCTGCCTGTTTGTCTGTGGCCTCAGTGGTACCTTGGGCCAAGCGCCCTCTCCGTAACGGGGGTGGAGGCGTGTGCCCGCGGGGCTTCAGGCCCACGTGGGAGTGAAATGTTGGCGGGGCCCGCCTGTAAGTCAGGTGCGTGGCCCGGCTGCCTGTTTCTCTGGGGCCTCGGCGGTACGTTTGGCCAAGCGCCCTCTCCGTAATCGGGGTCGAGGCGCGTGCTGCCGATTGACACTACCGTTAGCGTGGCAGCCCTCCGTGGAGATACCGCCCCAGAAGCCTTCCCGGTAAGGGAGATGGTGGCTGTGTGTCTCCCGCTGCATGCAGAAGTCATTGTGAGTGTCCACTCCCGCCCGCCACGGGCGGAGGTCTCCGGAGCTGGGCTTCATGCCCGTGCGTGCGGCAGTCTGTCGTGCGCTGCGATTGGCCCGAAATGAAGAGGCCAGAGGGCAAGAGCCCTCTGCGGCCCGGGTGTGCGCAGCAGTAGCAGCAGGCCCTTGGTTGAAGGTGCTGTTGTCAGGCAGCCGGGGCGAGCCCCCCGTAAGCTTAGGATGCCGGTGTCGTTTTTGGCGCTCGTGGAGGACATTGAGCTCCCGCAAACCCTGGCGTCCCAGTGCGGCGGGCTGCGCTCCATGCCCTTACGGCGCTGCGCCCTGCCGACAGCCGCGGCCGAGTGACGGCTCTGTAAGCAGAGTGGGAGTCACGAGAGCTGCCGTTGTGAGAAGCAGGCAGGCCTGCGGTGCCTTGAGCACCGAGGCTCCCTGATGTGCAGGGGATGAGCTGTTTCCTTCATCCCCTTGAAAGAGGCAGCCGTTTGGAGCCAGTAGCGGGACGAGCCCCCCGTCTAAGCGCGGGGCGAGGCGGTTCCGCGTGCGTTGCCCCTGGCCCCTTCCCTGACCACGCGTGTCCAGGGTCCTGGCCCTTCCTCCCTGGCCTCCGACGGTCTTGGACGTGTGCAGCGAAGCTACAAGCCTTCTGTGCGGGAGGAGGAGGAGGAGGAGGGTGGAGGAGGAGGAGGAGGAGGCTGGAGGCAGACCCTGCCGGTGTGGAAGGTAAGGGCAGGAAGGGCAAGCCCCTCTGGCAGTCCTGGGGCGAAGGCGTGTGGCCGCTGTGGCTCTGGATGGCTGCCTGGGGAGGGGGCCTGCGTGGAAGTCACCTGCAGGCTCCTTGCAATCCATTGGTGTGTTTTGAGCGGGGCCGCCTGGGCTGAAGGTGGTGCTGGGCTTCTGCAGGTTGGGCTCCTTGGAAGTGGTGTGGTTCTGGGGGCGTCTGGCGGGGGGCGGGAAGACCCACGGAGAAGCGCGAGGGACCTGTGCTGGCCCTGGGGCTCGGGCGCTGGGCCGCGCGCTCGCTGCGGGGTAGCGTTCTTCAGCCGGGGCGGGTGACGGACTTGGCTCGTGGGTGTCCTGATGTGTTGTCTCCCCTGTCTCTTGCTCCCGGTTCCCTGCTCCCGCAAAGGCAGAAGCGGGCAAGAAGGCGTCGGGCTGTGGAGAAGTTGCAGGCGACGAGAGCGAAGACCCTGCAAGCAAGTTGTGAGGCCGAAGATGCAAGTCACAGAAGACGTGGGAGAAGGAAAGGGACCCTTGACACTGGCACCTGTGTGATAGGCCTGGCTCGGGATGCAAATTGGCTTTCTCCCTTGCTCCCGAATCCCCTGTTTCCCGGAGCAGCTGGGCCGCCCTGTAAGGAGGGCTGTGGTCTCTGCTCGGTTGACCTGTCGCCAAGCTACCCCTTTGGCTGGCCGCTGTGACTGCCCTGTAAGGAGGGCGGAAGTCCCCCAGGCTGTCCATTTCTAGGGCCGAGGGAGCTCTTTAGAAGCCTGAGCCGCGGGACTGACCAGTAAATGGGGTCCCGCTGTCTGCACCGGTGGCACTCTGCCATTCAACGCCAGCCTGCGTGGCGTGGCTCCCCTGTCACCAGGGTGGAAGCCGTGAGCTGCCGATATGGAGGCCCTTGGTACCCTGAGGCGAGAGCCCGCTCCGTAATGGGGGTGGAGGCGTGTGCCCGCGGGGCTTCATGCCGGCGGTGCAGTTGAATTTTGAGGGGCTGGCCTGTAAGTCAGGTGCGTGGCCCGGCTGCCTGTTTCTCTGGGGGCTCGGTGGTATGTTTGGCCAAGCGCCCGCTCCGTAACGGGGGTGGAGGCGTGTGCCCGCGGGGCTTCATGCCGGCGAGGCAGTTAAAGTTTGAAGGGCTCGCCTGTACGTCAGGTTGGTGGCCCGAGGCCCGGCTGCCTGTTTGTCTGTGGCCTCAGTGGTACCTTGGGCCAAGCGCCCTCTCCGTAACGGGGGTGGAGGCGTGTGCCCGCGGGGCTTCAGGCCCACGTGGGAGTGAAATGTTGGCGGGGCCCGCCTGTAAGTCAGGTGCGTGGCCCGGCTGCCTGTTTCTCTGGGGCCTCGGCGGTACGTTTGGCCAAGCGCCCTCTCCGTAATCGGGGTCAAGGCGCGTGCTGCCGATTGACACTACCGTTAGCGTGGCAGCCCTCCGTGGAGATACCGCCCCAGAAGCCTTCCCGGTAAGGGAGATGGTGGCTGTGTGTCTCCCGCTGCATGCAGAAGTCATTGTGAGTGTCCACTCCCGCCACGGGCGGAGGTCTCCGGAGCTGGGCTTCATGCCCGTGCGTGCGGCAGTCTGTCGTGCGCTGCGATTGGCCCGAAATGAAGAGGCCAGAGGGCAAGAGCCCTCTGCGGCCCGGGTGTGCGCAGCAGTAGCAGCAGGCCCTTGGTTGAAGGTGCTGTTGTCAGGCAGCCGGGGCGAGCCCCCCGTAAGCTTAGGATGCCGGTGTCGTTTTTGGCGCTCGTGGAGGACATTGAGCTCCCGCAAACCCTGGCGTCCCAGTGAGGCGGGCTGCGCTCCATGCCCTTACAGCGCTGCGCCCTGCCGACAGCCGCGGCCGAGTGACGGCTCTGTAAGCAGAGTGGGAGTCACGAGAGCTGCCGTTGTGAGAAGCAGGCAGGCCTGCGGTGCCTTGAGCACCGAGGCTCCCTGATGTGCAGGGGATGAGCTGTTTCCTTCATCCCCTTGAAAGAGGCAGCCGTTTGGAGCCAGTAGCGGGACGAGCCCCCCGTCTAAGCGCGGGGCGAGGCGGTTCCGCGTGCGTTGCCCCTGGCCCCTTCCCTGACCACGCGTGTCCAGGGTCCTGGCCCTTCCTCCCTGGCCTCCGACGGTCTTGGACGTGTGCAGCGAAGCTACAAGCCTTCTGTGCGGGAGGAGGAGGAGGAGGAGGGTGGAGGAGGAGGAGGAGGAGGCTGGAGGCAGACCCTGCCGGTGTGGAAGGTAAGGGCAGGAAGGGCAAGCCCCTCTGGCAGTCCTGGGGCGAAGGCGTGTGGCCGCTGTGGCTCTGGATGGCTGCCTGGGGAGGGGGCCTGCGTGGAAGTCACCTGCAGGCTCCTTGCAATCCATTGGTGTGTTTTGAGCGGGGCCGCCTGGGCTGAAGGTGGTGCTGGGCTTCTGCAGGTTGGGCTCCTTGGAAGTGGTGTGGTTCTGGGGGCGTCTGGCGGGGGGCGGGAAGACCCACGGAGAAGCACGAGGGACCTGTGCTGGCCCTGGGGCTCGGGCGCTGGGCCGCGCGCTCGCTGCGGGGTAGCGTTCTTCAGCCGGGGCGGGTGACGGACTTGGCTCGTGGGTGTCCTGATGTGTTGTCTCCCCTGTCTCTTGCTCCCGGTTCCCTGCTCCCGCAAAGGCAGAAGCGGGCAAGAAGGCGTCGGGCTGTGGAGAAGTTGCAGGCGACGAGAGCGAAGACCCTGCAAGCAAGTTGTGAGGCCGAAGATGCAAGTCACAGAAGACGTGGGAGAAGGAAAGGGACCCTTGACACTGGCACCTGTGTGATAGGCCTGGCTCGGGATGCAAATTGGCTTTCTCCCTTGCTCCCGAATCCCCTGTTTCCCGGAGCAGCTGGGCCGCCCTGTAAGGAGGGCTGTGGTCTCTGCTCGGTTGACCTGTCGCCAAGCTACCCCTTTGGCTGGCCGCTGTGACTGCCCTGTAAGGAGGGCGGAAGTCCCCCAGGCTGTCCATTTCTAGGGCCGAGGGAGCTCTTTAGAAGCCTGAGCCGCGGGACTGACCAGTAAATGGGGTCCCGCTGTCTGCACCGGTGGCACTCTGCCATTCAACGCCAGCCTGCGTGGCGTGGCTCCCCTGTCACCAGGGTGGAAGCCGTGAGCTGCCGATATGGAGGCCCTTGGTACCCTGAGGCGAGAGCCCGCTCCGTAATGGGGGTGGAGGCGTGTGCCCGCGGGGCTTCATGCCGGCGGTGCAGTTGAATTTTGAGGGGCTGGCCTGTAAGTCAGGTGCGTGGCCCGGCTGCCTGTTTCTCTGGGGGCTCGGTGGTATGTTTGGCCAAGCGCCCGCTCCGTAACGGGGGTGGAGGCGTGTGCCCGCGGGGCTTCATGCCGGCGAGGCAGTTAAAGTTTGAAGGGCTCGCCTGTACGTCAGGTTGGTGGCCCGAGGCCCGGCTGCCTGTTTGTCTGTGGCCTCAGTGGTACCTTGGGCCAAGCGCCCGCTCCGTAACGGGGGTGGAGGCGTGTGCCCGCGGGGCTTCATGCCGGCGAGGCAGTTAATGTTTGAAGGGCTCGCCTGTACGTCAGGTTGGTGGCCCGAGGCCCGGCTGCCTGTTTGTCTGTGGCCTCAGTGGTACCTTGGGCCAAGCGCCCGCTCCGTAACGGGGGTGGAGGCGTGTGCCCGCGGGGCTTCATGCCGGCGAGGCAGTTAAAGTTTGAAGGGCTCGCCTGTACGTCAGGTTGGTGGCCCGAGGCCCGGCTGCCTGTTTGTCTGTGGCCTCAGTGGTACCTTGGGCCAAGCGCCCTCTCCGTAACGGGGGTGGAGGCGTGTGCCCGCGGGGCTTCATGCCGGCGAGGCAGTTAAAGTTTGAAGGGCTCGCCTGTACGTCAGGTTGGTGGCCCGAGGCCCGGCTGCCTGTTTGTCTGTGGCCTCAGTGGTACCTTGGGCCAAGCGCCCTCTCCGTAACGGGGGTGGAGGCGTGTGCCCGCGGGGCTTCAGGCCCACGTGGGAGTGAAATGTTGGCGGGGCCCACCTGTAAGTCAGGTGCGTGGCCCGGCTGCCTGTTTCTCTGGGGCCTCGGCGGTACGTTTGGCCAAGCGCCCTCTCCGTAATCGGGGTCGAGGCGCGTGCTGCCGATTGACACTACCGTTAGCGTGGCAGCCCTCCGTGGAGATACCGCCCCAGAAGCCTTCCCGGTAAGGGAGATGGTGGCTGTGTGTCTCCCGCTGCATGCAGAAGTCATTGTGAGTGTCCACTCCCGCCACGGGCGGAGGTCTCCGGAGCTGGGCTTCATGCCCGTGCGTGCGGCAGTCTGTCGTGCGCTGCGATTGGCCCGAAATGAAGAGGCCAGAGGGCAAGAGCCCTCTGCGGCCCGGGTGTGCGCAGCAGTAGCAGCAGGCCCTTGGTTGAAGGTGCTGTTGTCAGGCAGCCGGGGCGAGCCCCCCGTAAGCTTAGGATGCCGGTGTCGTTTTTGGCGCTCGTGGAGGACATTGAGCTCCCGCAAACCCTGGCGTCCCAGTGAGGCGGGCTGCGCTCCATGCCCTTACGGCGCTGCGCCCTGCCGACAGCCGCGGCCGAGTGACGGCTCTGTAAGCAGAGTGGGAGTCACGAGAGCTGCCGTTGTGAGAAGCAGGCAGGCCTGCGGTGCCTTGAGCACCGAGGCTCCCTGATGTGCAGGGGATGAGCTGTTTCCTTCATCCCCTTGAAAGAGGCAGCCGTTTGGAGCCAGTAGCGGGACGAGCCCCCCGTCTAAGCGCGGGGCGAGGCGGTTCCGCGTGCGTTGCCCCTGGCCCCTTCCCTGACCACGCGTGTCCAGGGTCCTGGCCCTTCCTCCCTGGCCTCCGACGGTCTTGGACGTGTGCAGCGAAGCTACAAGCCTTCTGTGCGGGAGGAGGAGGAGGAGGAGGGTGGAGGAGGAGGAGGAGGAGGCTGGAGGCAGACCCTGCCAGTGTGGAAGGTAAGGGCAGGAAGGGCAAGCCCCTCTGGCAGTCCTGGGGCGAAGGCGTGTGGCCGCTGTGGCTCTGGATGGCTGCCTGGGGAGGGGGCCTGCGTGGAAGTCACCTGCAGGCTCCTTGCAATCCATTGGTGTGTTTTGAGCGGGGCCGCCTGGGCTGAAGGTGGTGCTGGGCTTCTGCAGGTTGGGCTCCTTGGAAGTGGTGTGGTTCTGGGGGCGTCTGGCGGGGGGCGGGAAGACCCACGGAGAAGCGCGAGGGACCTGTGCTGGCCCTGGGGCTCGGGCGCTGGGCCGCGCGCTCGCTGCGGGGTAGCGTTCTTCAGCCGGGGCGGGTGACGGACTTGGCTCGTGGGTGTCCTGATGTGTTGTCTCCCCTGTCTCTTGCTCCCGGTTCCCTGCTCCCGCAAAGGCAGAAGCGGGCAAGAAGGCATCGGGCTGTGGAGAAGTTGCAGGCGACGAGAGCGAAGACCCTGCAAGCAAGTTGTGAGGCCGAAGATGCAAGTCACAGAAGACGTGGGAGAAGGAAAGGGACCCTTGACACTGGCACCTGTGTGATAGGCCTGGCTCGGGATGCAAATTGGCTTTCTCCCTTGCTCCCGAATCCCCTGTTTCCCGGAGCAGCTGGGCCGCCCTGTAAGGAGGGCTGTGGTCTCTGCTCGGTTGACCTGTCGCCAAGCTACCCCTTTGGCTGGCCGCTGTGACTGCCCTGTAAGGAGGGCGGAAGTCCCCCAGGCTGTCCATTTCTAGGGCCGAGGGAGCTCTTTAGAAGCCTGAGCCGCGGGACTGACCAGTAAATGGGGTCCCGCTGTCTGCACCGGTGGCACTCTGCCATTCAACGCCAGCCTGCGTGGCGTGGCTCCCCTGTCACCAGGGTGGAAGCCGTGAGCTGCCGATATGGAGGCCCTTGGTACCCTGAGGCGAGAGCCCGCTCCGTAATGGGGGTGGAGGCGTGTGCCCGCGGGGCTTCATGCCGGCGGTGCAGTTGAATTTTGAGGGGCTGGCCTGTAAGTCAGGTGCGTGGCCCGGCTGCCTGTTTCTCTGGGGGCTCGGTGGTATGTTTGGCCAAGCGCCCGCTCCGTAACGGGGGTGGAGGCGTGTGCCCGCGGGGCTTCATGCCGGCGAGGCAGTTAAAGTTTGAAGGGCTCGCCTGTACGTCAGGTTGGTGGCCCGAGGCCCGGCTGCCTGTTTGTCTGTGGCCTCAGTGGTACCTTGGGCCAAGCGCCCTCTCCGTAACGGGGGTGGAGGCGTGTGCCCGCGGGGCTTCAGGCCCACGTGGGAGTGAAATGTTGGCGGGGCCCGCCTGTAAGTCAGGTGCGTGGCCCGGCTGCCTGTTTCTCTGGGGCCTCGGCGGTACGTTTGGCCAAGCGCCCTCTCCGTAATCGGGGTCAAGGCGCGTGCTGCCGATTGACACTACCGTTAGCGTGGCAGCCCTCCGTGGAGATACCGCCCCAGAAGCCTTCCCGGTAAGGGAGATGGTGGCTGTGTGTCTCCCGCTGCATGCAGAAGTCATTGTGAGTGTCCACTCCCGCCACGGGCGGAGGTCTCCGGAGCTGGGCTTCATGCCCGTGCGTGCGGCAGTCTGTCGTGCGCTGCGATTGGCCCGAAATGAAGAGGCCAGAGGGCAAGAGCCCTCTGCGGCCCGGGTGTGCGCAGCAGTAGCAGCAGGCCCTTGGTTGAAGGTGCTGTTGTCAGGCAGCCGGGGCGAGCCCCCCGTAAGCTTAGGATGCCGGTGTCGTTTTTGGCGCTCGTGGAGGACATTGAGCTCCCGCAAACCCTGGCGTCCCAGTGAGGCGGGCTGCGCTCCATGCCCTTACGGCGCTGCGCCCTGCCGACAGCCGCGGCCGAGTGACGGCTCTGTAAGCAGAGTGGGAGTCACGAGAGCTGCCGTTGTGAGAAGCAGGCAGGCCTGCGGTGCCTTGAGCACCGAGGCTCCCTGATGTGCAGGGGATGAGCTGTTTCCTTCATCCCCTTGAAAGAGGCAGCCGTTTGGAGCCAGTAGCGGGACGAGCCCCCCGTCTAAGCGCGGGGCGAGGCGGTTCCGCGTGCGTTGCCCCTGGCCCCTTCCCTGACCACGCGTGTCCAGGGTCCTGGCCCTTCCTCCCTGGCCTCCGACGGTCTTGGACGTGTGCAGCGAAGCTACAAGCCTTCTGTGCGGGAGGAGGAGGGTGGAGGAGGAGGAGGAGGAGGCTGGAGGCAGACCCTGCCGGTGTGGAAGGTAAGGGCAGGAAGGGCAAGCCCCTCTGGCAGTCCTGGGGCGAAGGCGTGTGGCCGCTGTGGCTCTGGATGGCTGCCTGGGGAGGGGGCCTGCGTGGAAGTCACCTGCAGGCTCCTTGCAATCCATTGGTGTGTTTTGAGCGGGGCCGCCTGGGCTGAAGGTGGTGCTGGGCTTCTGCAGGTTGGGCTCCTTGGAAGTGGTGTGGTTCTGGGGGCGTCTGGCGGGGGGCGGGAAGACCCACGGAGGAGCGCGAGGGACCTGTGCTGGCCCTGGGGCTCGGGCGCTGGGCCGCGCGCTCGCTGCGGGGTAGCGTTCTTCAGCCGGGGCGGGTGACGGACTTGGCTCGTGGGTGTCCTGATGTGTTGTCTCCCCTGTCTCTTGCTCCCGGTTCCCTGCTCCCGCAAAGGCAGAAGCGGGCAAGAAGGCGTCGGGCTGTGGAGAAGTTGCAGGCGACGAGAGCGAAGACCCTGCAAGCAAGTTGTGAGGCCGAAGATGCAAGTCACAGAAGACGTGGGAGAAGGAAAGGGACCCTTGACACTGGCACCTGTGTGATAGGCCTGGCTCGGGATGCAAATTGGCTTTCTCCCTTGCTCCCGAATCCCCTGTTTCCCGGAGCAGCTGGGCCGCCCTGTAAGGAGGGCTGTGGTCTCTGCTCGGTTGACCTGTCGCCAAGCTACCCCTTTGGCTGGCCGCTGTGACTGCCCTGTAAGGAGGGCGGAAGTCCCCCAGGCTGTCCATTTCTAGGGCCGAGGGAGCTCTTTAGAAGCCTGAGCCGCGGGACTGACCAGTAAATGGGGTCCCGCTGTCTGCACCGGTGGCACTCTGCCATTCAACGCCAGCCTGCGTGGCGTGGCTCCCCTGTCACCAGGGTGGAAGCCGTGAGCTGCCGATATGGAGGCCCTTGGTACCCTGAGGCGAGAGCCCGCTCCGTAATGGGGGTGGAGGCGTGTGCCCGCGGGGCTTCATGCCGGCGGTGCAGTTGAATTTTGAGGGGCTGGCCTGTAAGTCAGGTGCGTGGCCCGGCTGCCTGTTTCTCTGGGGGCTCGGTGGTATGTTTGGCCAAGCGCCCGCTCCGTAACGGGGGTGGAGGCGTGTGCCCGCGGGGCTTCATGCCGGCGAGGCAGTTAAAGTTTGAAGGGCTCGCCTGTACGTCAGGTTGGTGGCCCGAGGCCCGGCTGCCTGTTTGTCTGTGGCCTCAGTGGTACCTTGGGCCAAGCGCCCTCTCCGTAACGGGGGTGGAGGCGTGTGCCCGCGGGGCTTCAGGCCCACGTGGGAGTGAAATGTTGGCGGGGCCCGCCTGTAAGTCAGGTGCGTGGCCCGGCTGCCTGTTTCTCTGGGGCCTCGGCGGTACGTTTGGCCAAGCGCCCTCTCCGTAATCGGGGTCAAGGCGCGTGCTGCCGATTGACACTACCGTTAGCGTGGCAGCCCTCCGTGGAGATACCGCCCCAGAAGCCTTCCCGGTAAGGGAGATGGTGGCTGTGTGTCTCCCGCTGCATGCAGAAGTCATTGTGAGTGTCCACTCCCGCCACGGGCGGAGGTCTCCGGAGCTGGGCTTCATGCCCGTGCGTGCGGCAGTCTGTCGTGCGCTGCGATTGGCCCGAAATGAAGAGGCCAGAGGGCAAGAGCCCTCTGCGGCCCGGGTGTGCGCAGCAGTAGCAGCAGGCCCTTGGTTGAAGGTGCTGTTGTCAGGCAGCCGGGGCGAGCCCCCCGTAAGCTTAGGATGCCGGTGTCGTTTTTGGCGCTCGTGGAGGACATTGAGCTCCCGCAAACCCTGGCGTCCCAGTGAGGCGGGCTGCGCTCCATGCCCTTACGGCGCTGCGCCCTGCCGACAGCCGCGGCCGAGTGACGGCTCTGTAAGCAGAGTGGGAGTCACGAGAGCTGCCGTTGTGAGAAGCAGGCAGGCCTGCGGTGCCTTGAGCACCGAGGCTCCCTGATGTGCAGGGGATGAGCTGTTTCCTTCATCCCCTTGAAAGAGGCAGCCGTTTGGAGCCAGTAGCGGGACGAGCCCCCCGTCTAAGCGCGGGGCGAGGCGGTTCCGCGTGCGTTGCCCCTGGCCCCTTCCCTGACCACGCGTGTCCAGGGTCCTGGCCCTTCCTCCCTGGCCTCCGACGGTCTTGGACGTGTGCAGCGAAGCTACAAGCCTTCTGTGCGGGAGGAGGAGGGTGGAGGAGGAGGAGGAGGAGGCTGGAGGCAGACCCTGCCGGTGTGGAAGGTAAGGGCAGGAAGGGCAAGCCCCTCTGGCAGTCCTGGGGCGAAGGCGTGTGGCCGCTGTGGCTCTGGATGGCTGCCTGGGGAGGGGGCCTGCGTGGAAGTCACCTGCAGGCTCCTTGCAATCCATTGGTGTGTTTTGAGCGGGGCCGCCTGGGCTGAAGGTGGTGCTGGGCTTCTGCAGGTTGGGCTCCTTGGAAGTGGTGTGGTTCTGGGGGCGTCTGGCGGGGGGCGGGAAGACCCACGGAGGAGCGCGAGGGACCTGTGCTGGCCCTGGGGCTCGGGCGCTGGGCCGCGCGCTCGCTGCGGGGTAGCGTTCTTCAGCCGGGGCGGGTGACGGACTTGGCTCGTGGGTGTCCTGATGTGTTGTCTCCCCTGTCTCTTGCTCCCGGTTCCCTGCTCCCGCAAAGGCAGAAGCGGGCAAGAAGGCGTCGGGCTGTGGAGAAGTTGCAGGCGACGAGAGCGAAGACCCTGCAAGCAAGTTGTGAGGCCGAAGATGCAAGTCACAGAAGACGTGGGAGAAGGAAAGGGACCCTTGACACTGGCACCTGTGTGATAGGCCTGGCTCGGGATGCAAATTGGCTTTCTCCCTTGCTCCCGAATCCCCTGTTTCCCGGAGCGGCTGCGCCGCCCTGTAAGGAGGGCTGTGGTCTCTGCTCGGTTGACCTGTCGCCAAGCTACCCCTTTGGCTGGCCGCTGTGACTGCCCTGTAAGGAGGGCGGAAGTCCCCCAGGCTGTCCATTTCTAGGGCCGAGGGAGCTCTTTAGAAGCCTGAGCCGCGGGACTGACCAGTAAATGGGGTCCCGCTGTCTGCACCGGTGGCACTCTGCCATTCAACGCCAGCCTGCGTGGCGTGGCTCCCCTGTCACCAGGGTGGAAGCCGTGAGCTGCCGATATGGAGGCCCTTGGTACCCTGAGGCGAGAGCCCGCTCCGTAATGGGGGTGGAGGCGTGTGCCCGCGGGGCTTCATGCCGGCGGTGCAGTTGAATTTTGAGGGGCTGGCCTGTAAGTCAGGTGCGTGGCCCGGCTGCCTGTTTCTCTGGGGGCTCGGTGGTATGTTTGGCCAAGCGCCCGCTCCGTAACGGGGGTGGAGGCGTGTGCCCGCGGGGCTTCATGCCGGCGAGGCAGTTAAAGTTTGAAGGGCTCGCCTGTACGTCAGGTTGGTGGCCCGAGGCCCGGCTGCCTGTTTGTCTGTGGCCTCAGTGGTACCTTGGGCCAAGCGCCCTCTCCGTAACGGGGGTGGAGGCGTGTGCCCGCGGGGCTTCAGGCCCACGTGGGAGTGAAATGTTGGCGGGGCCCGCCTGTAAGTCAGGTGCGTGGCCCGGCTGCCTGTTTCTCTGGGGCCTCGGCGGTACGTTTGGCCAAGCGCCCTCTCCGTAATCGGGGTCGAGGCGCGTGCTGCCGATTGACACTACCGTTAGCGTGGCAGCCCTCCGTGGAGATACCGCCCCAGAAGCCTTCCCGGTAAGGGAGATGGTGGCTGTGTGTCTCCCGCTGCATGCAGAAGTCATTGTGAGTGTCCACTCCCGCCACGGGCGGAGGTCTCCGGAGCTGGGCTTCATGCCCGTGCGTGCGGCAGTCTGTCGTGCGCTGCGATTGGCCCGAAATGAAGAGGCCAGAGGGCAAGAGCCCTCTGCGGCCCGGGTGTGCGCAGCAGTAGCAGCAGGCCCTTGGTTGAAGGTGCTGTTGTCAGGCAGCCGGGGCGAGCCCCCCGTAAGCTTAGGATGCCGGTGTCGTTTTTGGCGCTCGTGGAGGACATTGAGCTCCCGCAAACCCTGGCGTCCCAGTGAGGCGGGCTGCGCTCCATGCCCTTACGGCGCTGCGCCCTGCCGACAGCCGCGGCCGAGTGACGGCTCTGTAAGCAGAGTGGGAGTCACGAGAGCTGCCGTTGTGAGAAGCAGGCAGGCCTGCGGTGCCTTGAGCACCGAGGCTCCCTGATGTGCAGGGGATGAGCTGTTTCCTTCATCCCCTTGAAAGAGGCAGCCGTTTGGAGCCAGTAGCGGGACGAGCCCCCCGTCTAAGCGCGGGGCGAGGCGGTTCCGCGTGCGTTGCCCCTGGCCCCTTCCCTGACCACGCGTGTCCAGGGTCCTGGCCCTTCCTCCCTGGCCTCTGACGGTCTTGGACGTGTGCAGCGAAGCTACAAGCCTTCTGTGCGGGAGGAGGAGGAGGAGGAGGGTGGAGGAGGAGGAGGAGGAGGCTGGAGGCAGACCCTGCCGGTGTGGAAGGTAAGGGCAGGAAGGGCAAGCCCCTCTGGCAGTCCTGGGGCGAAGGCGTGTGGCCGCTGTGGCTCTGGATGGCTGCCTGGGGAGGGGGCCTGCGTGGAAGTCACCTGCAGGCTCCTTGCAATCCATTGGTGTGTTTTGAGCGGGGCCGCCTGGGCTGAAGGTGGTGCTGGGCTTCTGCAGGTTGGGCTCCTTGGAAGTGGTGTGGTTCTGGGGGCGTCTGGCGGGGGGCGGGAAGACCCACGGAGAAGCGCGAGGGACCTGTGCTGGCCCTGGGGCTCGGGCGCTGGGCCGCGCGCTCGCTGCGGGGTAGCGTTCTTCAGCCGGGGCGGGTGACGGACTTGGCTCGTGGGTGTCCTGATGTGTTGTCTCCCCTGTCTCTTGCTCCCGGTTCCCTGCTCCCGCAAAGGCAGAAGCGGGCAAGAAGGCGTCGGGCTGTGGAGAAGTTGCAGGCGACGAGAGCGAAGACCCTGCAAGCAAGTTGTGAGGCCGAAGATGCAAGTCACAGAAGACGTGGGAGAAGGAAAGGGACCCTTGACACTGGCACCTGTGTGATAGGCCTGGCTCGGGATGCAAATTGGCTTTCTCCCTTGCTCCCGAATCCCCTGTTTCCCGGAGCAGCTGGGCCGCCCTGTAAGGAGGGCTGTGGTCTCTGCTCGGTTGACCAGTCGCCAAGCTACCCCTTTGGCTGGCCGCTGTGACTGCCCTGTAAGGAGGGCGGAAGTCCCCCAGGCTGTCCATTTCTAGGGCCGAGGGAGCTCTTTAGAAGCCTGAGCCGCGGGACTGACCAGTAAATGGGGTCCCGCTGTCTGCACCGGTGGCACTCTGCCATTCAACGCCAGCCTGCGTGGCGTGGCTCCCCTGTCACCAGGGTGGAAGCCGTGAGCTGCCGATATGGAGGCCCTTGGTACCCTGAGGCGAGAGCCCGCTCCGTAATGGGGGTGGAGGCGTGTGCCCGCGGGGCTTCATGCCGGCGGTGCAGTTGAATTTTGAGGGGCTGGCCTGTAAGTCAGGTGCGTGGCCCGGCTGCCTGTTTCTCTGGGGGCTCGGTGGTATGTTTGGCCAAGCGCCCGCTCCGTAACGGGGGTGGAGGCGTGTGCCCGCGGGGCTTCATGCCGGCGAGGCAGTTAAAGTTTGAAGGGCTCGCCTGTACGTCAGGTTGGTGGCCCGAGGCCCGGCTGCCTGTTTGTCTGTGGCCTCAGTGGTACCTTGGGCCAAGCGCCCGCTCCGTAACGGGGGTGGAGGCGTGTGCCCGCGGGGCTTCAGGCCCACGTGGGAGTGAAATGTTGGCGGGGCCCGCCTGTAAGTCAGGTGCGTGGCCCGGCTGCCTGTTTCTCTGGGGCCTCGGCGGTACGTTTGGCCAAGCGCCCTCTCCGTAATCGGGGTCGAGGCGCGTGCTGCCGATTGACACTACCGTTAGCGTGGCAGCCCTCCGTGGAGATACCGCCCCAGAAGCCTTCCCGGTAAGGGAGATGGTGGCTGTGTGTCTCCCGCTGCATGCAGAAGTCATTGTGAGTGTCCACTCCCGCCACGGGCGGAGGTCTCCGGAGCTGGGCTTCATGCCCGTGCGTGCGGCAGTCTGTCGTGCGCTGCGATTGGCCCGAAATGAAGAGGCCAGAGGGCAAGAGCCCTCTGCGGCCCGGGTGTGCGCAGCAGTAGCAGCAGGCCCTTGGTTGAAGGTGCTGTTGTCAGGCAGCCGGGGCGAGCCCCCCGTAAGCTTAGGATGCCGGTGTCGTTTTTGGCGCTCGTGGAGGACATTGAGCTCCCGCAAACCCTGGCGTCCCAGTGCGGCGGGCTGCGCTCCATGCCCTTACGGCGCTGCGCCCTGCCGACAGCCGCGGCCGAGTGACGGCTCTGTAAGCAGAGTGGGAGTCACGAGAGCTGCCGTTGTGAGAAGCAGGCAGGCCTGCGGTGCCTTGAGCACCGAGGCTCCCTGATGTGCAGGGGATGAGCTGTTTCCTTCATCCCCTTGAAAGAGGCAGCCGTTTGGAGCCAGTAGCGGGACGAGCCCCCCGTCTAAGCGCGGGGCGAGGCGGTTCCGCGTGCGTTGCCCCTGGCCCCTTCCCTGACCACGCGTGTCCAGGGTCCTGGCCCTTCCTCCCTGGCCTCTGACGGTCTTGGACGTGTGCAGCGAAGCTACAAGCCTTCTGTGCGGGAGGAGGAGGAGGAGGAGGGTGGAGGAGGAGGAGGAGGAGGCTGGAGGCAGACCCTGCCGGTGTGGAAGGTAAGGGCAGGAAGGGCAAGCCCCTCTGGCAGTCCTGGGGCGAAGGCGTGTGGCCGCTGTGGCTCTGGATGGCTGCCTGGGGAGGGGGCCTGCGTGGAAGTCACCTGCAGGCTCCTTGCAATCCATTGGTGTGTTTTGAGCGGGGCCGCCTGGGCTGAAGGTGGTGCTGGGCTTCTGCAGGTTGGGCTCCTTGGAAGTGGTGTGGTTCTGGGGGCGTCTGGCGGGGGGCGGGAAGACCCACGGAGAAGCGTGAGGGACCTGTGCTGGCCCTGGGGCTCGGGCGCTGGGCCGCGCGCTCGCTGCGGGGTAGCGTTCTTCAGCCGGGGCGGGTGACGGACTTGGCTCGTGGGTGTCCTGATGTGTTGTCTCCCCTGTCTCTTGCTCCCGGTTCCCTGCTCCCGCAAAGGCAGAAGCGGGCAAGAAGGCGTCGGGCTGTGGAGAAGTTGCAGGCGACGAGAGCGAAGACCCTGCAAGCAAGTTGTGAGGCCGAAGATGCAAGTCACAGAAGACGTGGGAGAAGGAAAGGGACCCTTGACACTGGCACCTGTGTGATAGGCCTGGCTCGGGATGCAAATTGGCTTTCTCCCTTGCTCCCGAATCCCCTGTTTCCCGGAGCAGCTGGGCCGCCCTGTAAGGAGGGCTGTGGTCTCTGCTCGGTTGACCAGTCGCCAAGCTACCCCTTTGGCTGGCCGCTGTGACTGCCCTGTAAGGAGGGCGGAAGTCCCCCAGGCTGTCCATTTCTAGGGCCGAGGGAGCTCTTTAGAAGCCTGAGCCGCGGGACTGACCAGTAAATGGGGTCCCGCTGTCTGCACCGGTGGCACTCTGCCATTCAACGCCAGCCTGCGTGGCGTGGCTCCCCTGTCACCAGGGTGGAAGCCGTGAGCTGCCGATATGGAGGCCCTTGGTACCCTGAGGCGAGAGCCCGCTCCGTAATGGGGGTGGAGGCGTGTGCCCGCGGGGCTTCATGCCGGCGGTGCAGTTGAATTTTGAGGGGCTGGCCTGTAAGTCAGGTGCGTGGCCCGGCTGCCTGTTTCTCTGGGGGCTCGGTGGTATGTTTGGCCAAGCGCCCGCTCCGTAACGGGGGTGGAGGCGTGTGCCCGCGGGGCTTCATGCCGGCGAGGCAGTTAAAGTTTGAAGGGCTCGCCTGTACGTCAGGTTGGTGGCCCGAGGCCCGGCTGCCTGTTTGTCTGTGGCCTCAGTGGTACCTTGGGCCAAGCGCCCGCTCCGTAACGGGGGTGGAGGCGTGTGCCCGCGGGGCTTCAGGCCCACGTGGGAGTGAAATGTTGGCGGGGCCCACCTGTAAGTCAGGTGCGTGGCCCGGCTGCCTGTTTCTCTGGGGGCTCGGTGGTATGTTTGGCCAAGCGCCCGCTCCGTAACGGGGGTGGAGGCGTGTGCCCGCGGGGCTTCATGCCGGCGAGGCAGTTAAAGTTTGAAGGGCTCGCCTGTACGTCAGGTTGGTGGCCCGAGGCCCGGCTGCCTGTTTGTCTGTGGCCTCAGTGGTACCTTGGGCCAAGCGCCCTCTCCGTAACGGGGGTGGAGGCGTGTGCCCGCGGGGCTTCAGGCCCACGTGGGAGTGAAATGTTGGCGGGGCCCGCCTGTAAGTCAGGTGCGTGGCCCGGCTGCCTGTTTCTCTGGGGCCTCGGCGGTACGTTTGGCCAAGCGCCCTCTCCGTAATCGGGGTCGAGGCGCGTGCTGCCGATTGACACTACCGTTAGCGTGGCAGCCCTCCGTGGAGATACCGCCCCAGAAGCCTTCCCGGTAAGGGAGATGGTGGCTGTGTGTCTCCCGCTGCATGCAGAAGTCATTGTGAGTGTCCACTCCCGCCACGGGCGGAGGTCTCCGGAGCTGGGCTTCATGCCCGTGCGTGCGGCAGTCTGTCGTGCGCTGCGATTGGCCCGAAATGAAGAGGCCAGAGGGCAAGAGCCCTCTGCGGCCCGGGTGTGCGCAGCAGTAGCAGCAGGCCCTTGGTTGAAGGTGCTGTTGTCAGGCAGCCGGGGCGAGCCCCCCGTAAGCTTAGGATGCCGGTGTCGTTTTTGGCGCTCGTGGAGGACATTGAGCTCCCGCAAACCCTGGCGTCCCAGTGCGGCGGGCTGCGCTCCATGCCCTTACGGCGCTGCGCCCTGCCGACAGCCGCGGCCGAGTGACGGCTCTGTAAGCAGAGTGGGAGTCACGAGAGCTGCCGTTGTGAGAAGCAGGCAGGCCTGCGGTGCCTTGAGCACCGAGGCTCCCTGATGTGCAGGGGATGAGCTGTTTCCTTCATCCCCTTGAAAGAGGCAGCCGTTTGGAGCCAGTAGCGGGACGAGCCCCCCGTCTAAGCGCGGGGTGAGGCGGTTCCGCGTGCGTTGCCCCTGGCCCCTTCCCTGACCACGCGTGTCCAGGGTCCTGGCCCTTCCTCCCTGGCCTCCGACGGTCTTGGACGTCTGCAGCGAAGCTACAAGCCTTCTGTGCGGGAGGAGGAGGAGGAGGAGGAGGAGGAGGCTGGAGGAGGAGGAGGAGGAGGAGGCTGGAGGCAGACCCTGCCGGTGTGGAAGGTAAGGGCAGGAAGGGCAAGCCCCTCTGGCAGTCCTGGGGCGAAGGCGTGTGGCCGCTGTGGCTCTGGATGGCTGCCTGGGGAGGGGGCCTGCGTGGAAGTCACCTGCAGGCTCCTTGCAATCCATTGGTGTGTTTTGAGCGGGGCCGCCTGGGCTGAAGGTGGTGCTGGGCTTCTGCAGGTTGGGCTCCTTGGAAGTGGTGTGGTTCTGGGGGCGTCTGGCGGGGGGCGGGAAGACCCACGGAGAAGCGCGAGGGACCTGTGCTGGCCCTGGGGCTCGGGCGCTGGGCCGCGCGCTCGCTGCGGGGTAGCGTTCTTCAGCCGGGGCGGGTGACGGACTTGGCTCGTGGGTGTCCTGATGTGTTGTCTCCCCTGTCTCTTGCTCCCGGTTCCCTGCTCCCGCAAAGGCAGAAGCGGGCAAGAAGGCGTCGGGCTGTGGAGAAGTTGCAGGCGACGAGAGCGAAGACCCTGCAAGCAAGTTGTGAGGCCGAAGATGCAAGTCACAGAAGACGTGGGAGAAGGAAAGGGACCCTTGACACTGGCACCTGTGTGATAGGCCTGGCTCGGGATGCAAATTGGCTTTCTCCCTTGCTCCCGAATCCCCTGTTTCCCGGAGCGGCTGCGCCGCCCTGTAAGGAGGGCTGTGGTCTCTGCTCGGTTGACCTGTCGCCAAGCTACCCCTTTGGCTGGCCGCTGTGACTGCCCTGTAAGGAGGGCGGAAGTCCCCCAGGCTGTCCATTTCTAGGGCCGAGGGAGCTCTTTAGAAGCCTGAGCCGCGGGACTGACCAGTAAATGGGGTCCCGCTGTCTGCACCGGTGGCACTCTGCCATTCAACGCCAGCCTGCGTGGCGTGGCTCCCCTGTCACCAGGGTGGAAGCCGTGAGCTGCCGATATGGAGGCCCTTGGTACCCTGAGGCGAGAGCCCGCTCCGTAATGGGGGTGGAGGCGTGTGCCCGCGGGGCTTCATGCCGGCGGTGCAGTTGAATTTTGAGGGGCTGGCCTGTAAGTCAGGTGCGTGGCCCGGCTGCCTGTTTCTCTGGGGGCTCGGTGGTATGTTTGGCCAAGCGCCCGCTCCGTAACGGGGGTGGAGGCGTGTGCCCGCGGGGCTTCATGCCGGCGAGGCAGTTAAAGTTTGAAGGGCTCGCCTGTACGTCAGGTTGGTGGCCCGAGGCCCGGCTGCCTGTTTGTCTGTGGCCTCAGTGGTACCTTGGGCCAAGCGCCCGCTCCGTAACGGGGGTGGAGGCGTGTGCCCGCGGGGCTTCATGCCGGCGAGGCAGTTAAAGTTTGAAGGGCTCGCCTGTACGTCAGGTTGGTGGCCCGAGGCCCGGCTGCCTGTTTGTCTGTGGCCTCAGTGGTACCTTGGGCCAAGCGCCCTCTCCGTAACGGGGGTGGAGGCGTGTGCCCGCGGGGCTTCAGGCCCACGTGGGAGTGAAATGTTGGCGGGGCCCGCCTGTAAGTCAGGTGCGTGGCCCGGCTGCCTGTTTCTCTGGGGCCTCGGCGGTACGTTTGGCCAAGCGCCCTCTCCGTAATCGGGGTCGAGGCGCGTGCTGCCGATTGACACTACCGTTAGCGTGGCAGCCCTCCGTGGAGATACCGCCCCAGAAGCCTTCCCGGTAAGGGAGATGGTGGCTGTGTGTCTCCCGCTGCATGCAGAAGTCATTGTGAGTGTCCACTCCCGCCACGGGCGGAGGTCTCCGGAGCTGGGCTTCATGCCCGTGCGTGCGGCAGTCTGTCGTGCGCTGCGATTGGCCCGAAATGAAGAGGCCAGAGGGCAAGAGCCCTCTGCGGCCCGGGTGTGCGCAGCAGTAGCAGCAGGCCCTTGGTTGAAGGTGCTGTTGTCAGGCAGCCGGGGCGAGCCCCCCGTAAGCTTAGGATGCCGGTGTCGTTTTTGGCGCTCGTGGAGGACATTGAGCTCCCGCAAACCCTGGCGTCCCAGTGAGGCGGGCTGCGCTCCATGCCCTTACGGCGCTGCGCCCTGCCGACAGCCGCGGCCGAGTGACGGCTCTGTAAGCAGAGTGGGAGTCACGAGAGCTGCCGTTGTGAGAAGCAGGCAGGCCTGCGGTGCCTTGAGCACCGAGGCTCCCTGATGTGCAGGGGATGAGCTGTTTCCTTCATCCCCTTGAAAGAGGCAGCCGTTTGGAGCCAGTAGTGGGACGAGCCCCCCGTCTAAGCGCGGGGCGAGGCGGTTCCGCGTGCGTTGCCCCTGGCCCCTTCCCTGACCACGCGTGTCCAGGGTCCTGGCCCTTCCTCCCTGGCCTCCGACGGTCTTGGACGTCTGCAGCGAAGCTACAAGCCTTCTGTGCGGGAGGAGGAGGAGGAGGAGGAGGAGGAGGCTGGAGGAGGAGGAGGAGGAGGAGGCTGGAGGCAGACCCTGCCGGTGTGGAAGGTAAGGGCAGGAAGGGCAAGCCCCTCTGGCAGTCCTGGGGCGAAGGCGTGTGGCCGCTGTGGCTCTGGATGGCTGCCTGGGGAGGGGGCCTGCGTGGAAGTCACCTGCAGGCTCCTTGCAATCCATTGGTGTGTTTTGAGCGGGGCCGCCTGGGCTGAAGGTGGTGCTGGGCTTCCGCAGGTTGGGCTCCTTGGAAGTGGTGTGGTTCTGGGGGCGTCTGGCGGGGGGCGGGAAGACCCACGGAGAAGCGCGAGGGACCTGTGCTGGCCCTGGGGCTCGGGCGCTGGGCCGCGCGCTCGCTGCGGGGTAGCGTTCTTCAGCCGGGGCGGGTGACGGACTTGGCTCGTGGGTGTCCTGATGTGTTGTCTCCCCTGTCTCTTGCTCCCGGTTCCCTGCTCCCGCAAAGGCAGAAGCGGGCAAGAAGGCGTCGGGCTGTGGAGAAGTTGCAGGCGACGAGAGCGAAGACCCTGCAAGCAAGTTGTGAGGCCGAAGATGCAAGTCACAGAAGACGTGGGAGAAGGAAAGGGACCCTTGACACTGGCACCTGTGTGATAGGCCTGGCTCGGGATGCAAATTGGCTTTCTCCCTTGCTCCCGAATCCCCTGTTTCCCGGAGCAGCTGGGCCGCCCTGTAAGGAGGGCTGTGGTCTCTGCTCGGTTGACCTGTCGCCAAGCTACCCCTTTGGCTGGCCGCTGTGACTGCCCTGTAAGGAGGGCGGAAGTCCCCCAGGCTGTCCATTTCTAGGGCCGAGGGAGCTCTTTAGAAGCCTGAGCCGCGGGACTGACCAGTAAATGGGGTCCCGCTGTCTGCACCGGTGGCACTCTGCCATTCAACGCCAGCCTGCGTGGCGTGGCTCCCCTGTCACCAGGGTGGAAGCCGTGAGCTGCCGATATGGAGGCCCTTGGTACCCTGAGGCGAGAGCCCGCTCCGTAATGGGGGTGGAGGCGTGTGCCCGCGGGGCTTCATGCCGGCGGTGCAGTTGAATTTTGAGGGGCTGGCCTGTAAGTCAGGTGCGTGGCCCGGCTGCCTGTTTCTCTGGGGGCTCGGTGGTATGTTTGGCCAAGCGCCTGCTCCGTAACGGGGGTGGAGGCGTGTGCCCGCCGGGCTTCATGCCGGCGAGGCAGTTAAAGTTTGAAGGGCTCGCCTGTACGTCAGGTTGGTGGCCCGAGGCCCGGCTGCCTGTTTGTCTGTGGCCTCAGTGGTACCTTGGGCCAAGCGCCCTCTCCGTAACGGGGGTGGAGGCGTGTGCCCGCGGGGCTTCAGGCCCACGTGGGAGTGAAATGTTGGCGGGGCCCGCCTGTAAGTCAGGTGCGTGGCCCGGCTGCCTGTTTCTCTGGGGCCTCGGCGGTACGTTTGGCCAAGCGCCCTCTCCGTAATCGGGGTCGAGGCGCGTGCTGCCGATTGACACTACCGTTAGCGTGGCAGCCCTCCGTGGAGATACCGCCCCAGAAGCCTTCCCGGTAAGGGAGATGGTGGCTGTGTGTCTCCCGCTGCATGCAGAAGTCATTGTGAGTGTCCACTCCCGCCACGGGCGGAGGTCTCCGGAGCTGGGCTTCATGCCCGTGCGTGCGGCAGTCTGTCGTGCGCTGCGATTGGCCCGAAATGAAGAGGCCAGAGGGCAAGAGCCCTCTGCGGCCCGGGTGTGCGCAGCAGTAGCAGCAGGCCCTTGGTTGAAGGTGCTGTTGTCAGGCAGCCGGGGCGAGCCCCCCGTAAGCTTAGGATGCCGGTGTCGTTTTTGGCGCTCGTGGAGGACATTGAGCTCCCGCAAACCCTGGCGTCCCAGTGCGGCGGGCTGCGCTCCATGCCCTTACGGCGCTGCGCCCTGCCGACAGCCGCGGCCGAGTGACGGCTCTGTAAGCAGAGTGGGAGTCACGAGAGCTGCCGTTGTGAGAAGCAGGCAGGCCTGCGGTGCCTTGAGCACCGAGGCTCCCTGATGTGCAGGGGATGAGCTGTTTCCTTCATCCCCTTGAAAGAGGCAGCCGTTTGGAGCCAGTAGCGGGACGAGCCCCCCGTCTAAGCGCGGGGCGAGGCGGTTCCGCGTGCGTTGCCCCTGGCCCCTTCCCTGACCACGCGTGTCCAGGGTCCTGGCCCTTCCTCCCTGGCCTCCGACGGTCTTGGACGTCTGCAGCGAAGCTACAAGCCTTCTGTGCGGGAGGAGGAGGAGGAGGAGGAGGAGGAGGCTGGAGGAGGAGGAGGAGGAGGAGGCTGGAGGAGGAGGAGGAGGAGGAGGCTGGAGGCAGACCCTGCCGGTGTGGAAGGTAAGGGCAGGAAGGGCAAGCCCCTCTGGCAGTCCTGGGGCGAAGGCGTGTGGCCGCTGTGGCTCTGGATGGCTGCCTGGGGAGGGGGTCTGCGTGGAAGTCACCTGCAGGCTCCTTGCAATCCATTGGTGTGTTTTGAGCGGGGCCGCCTGGGCTGAAGGTGGTGCTGGGCTTCTGCAGGTTGGGCTCCTTGGAAGTGGTGTGGTTCTGGGGGCGTCTGGCGGGGGGCGGGAAGACCCACGGAGAAGCGCGAGGGACCTGTGCTGGCCCTGGGGCTCGGGCGCTGGGCCGCGCGCTCGCTGCGGGGTAGCGTTCTTCAGCCGGGGCGGGTGACGGACTTGGCTCGTGGGTGTCCTGATGTGTTGTCTCCCCTGTCTCTTGCTCCCGGTTCCCTGCTCCCGCAAAGGCAGAAGCGGGCAAGAAGGCGTCGGGCTGTGGAGAAGTTGCAGGCGACGAGAGCGAAGACCCTGCAAGCAAGTTGTGAGGCCGAAGATGCAAGTCACAGAAGACGTGGGAGAAGGAAAGGGACCCTTGACACTGGCACCTGTGTGATAGGCCTGGCTCGGGATGCAAATTGGCTTT
Organism: Rhynochetos jubatus; assembly: GCA_027574665.1. Lineage (NCBI taxonomy): Eukaryota > Metazoa > Chordata > Aves > Eurypygiformes > Rhynochetidae > Rhynochetos > Rhynochetos jubatus. The sequence continues at coordinate 7,677,128 of CM050669.1, forward strand.
CTCCCTTGCTCCCGAATCCCCTGTTTCCCGGAGCAGCTGGGCCGCCCTGTAAGGAGGGCTGTGGTCTCTGCTCGGTTGACCTGTCGCCAAGCTACCCCTTTGGCTGGCCGCTGTGACTGCCCTGTAAGGAGGGCGGAAGTCCCCCAGGCTGTCCATTTCTAGGGCCGAGGGAGCTCTTTAGAAGCCTGAGCCGCGGGACTGACCAGTAAATGGGGTCCCGCTGTCTGCACCGGTGGCACTCTGCCATTCAACGCCAGCCTGCGTGGCGTGGCTCCCCTGTCACCAGGGTGGAAGCCGTGAGCTGCCGATATGGAGGCCCTTGGTACCCTGAGGCGAGAGCCCGCTCCGTAATGGGGGTGGAGGCGTGTGCCCGCGGGGCTTCATGCCGGCGGTGCAGTTGAATTTTGAGGGGCTGGCCTGTAAGTCAGGTGCGTGGCCCGGCTGCCTGTTTCTCTGGGGGCTCGGTGGTATGTTTGGCCAAGCGCCTGCTCCGTAACGGGGGTGGAGGCGTGTGCCCGCGGGGCTTCATGCCGGCGAGGCAGTTAAAGTTTGAAGGGCTCGCCTGTACGTCAGGTTGGTGGCCCGAGGCCCGGCTGCCTGTTTGTCTGTGGCCTCAGTGGTACCTTGGGCCAAGCGCCCTCTCCGTAACGGGGGTGGAGGCGTGTGCCCGCGGGGCTTCAGGCCCACGTGGGAGTGAAATGTTGGCGGGGCCCGCCTGTAAGTCAGGTGCGTGGCCCGGCTGCCTGTTTCTCTGGGGCCTCGGCGGTACGTTTGGCCAAGCGCCCTCTCCGTAATCGGGGTCGAGGCGCGTGCTGCCGATTGACACTACCGTTAGCGTGGCAGCCCTCCGTGGAGATACCGCCCCAGAAGCCTTCCCGGTAAGGGAGATGGTGGCTGTGTGTCTCCCGCTGCATGCAGAAGTCATTGTGAGTGTCCACTCCCGCCACGGGCGGAGGTCTCCGGAGCTGGGCTTCATGCCCGTGCGTGCGGCAGTCTGTCGTGCGCTGCGATTGGCCCGAAATGAAGAGGCCAGAGGGCAAGAGCCCTCTGCGGCCCGGGTGTGCGCAGCAGTAGCAGCAGGCCCTTGGTTGAAGGTGCTGTTGTCAGGCAGCCGGGGCGAGCCCCCCGTAAGCTTAGGATGCCGGTGTCGTTTTTGGCGCTCGTGGAGGACATTGAGCTCCCGCAAACCCTGGCGTCCCAGTGCGGCGGGCTGCGCTCCATGCCCTTACGGCGCTGCGCCCTGCCGACAGCCGCGGCCGAGTGACGGCTCTGTAAGCAGAGTGGGAGTCACGAGAGCTGCCGTTGTGAGAAGCAGGCAGGCCTGCGGTGCCTTGAGCACCGAGGCTCCCTGATGTGCAGGGGATGAGCTGTTTCCTTCATCCCCTTGAAAGAGGCAGCCGTTTGGAGCCAGTAGCGGGACGAGCCCCCCGTCTAAGCGCGGGGCGAGGCGGTTCCGCGTGCGTTGCCCCTGGCCCCTTCCCTGACCACGCGTGTCCAGGGTCCTGGCCCTTCCTCCCTGGCCTCCGACGGTCTTGGACGTCTGCAGCGAAGCTACAAGCCTTCTGTGCGGGAGGAGGAGGAGGAGGAGGAGGAGGAGGCTGGAGGAGGAGGAGGAGGAGGAGGCTGGAGGCAGACCCTGCCGGTGTGGAAGGTAAGGGCAGGAAGGGCAAGCCCCTCTGGCAGTCCTGGGGCGAAGGCGTGTGGCCGCTGTGGCTCTGGATGGCTGCCTGGGGAGGGGGTCTGCGTGGAAGTCACCTGCAGGCTCCTTGCAATCCATTGGTGTGTTTTGAGCGGGGCCGCCTGGGCTGAAGGTGGTGCTGGGCTTCTGCAGGTTGGGCTCCTTGGAAGTGGTGTGGTTCTGGGGGCGTCTGGCGGGGGGCGGGAAGACCCACGGAGAAGCGCGAGGGACCTGTGCTGGCCCTGGGGCTCGGGCGCTGGGCCGCGCGCTCGCTGCGGGGTAGCGTTCTTCAGCCGGGGCGGGTGACGGACTTGGCTCGTGGGTGTCCTGATGTGTTGTCTCCCCTGTCTCTTGCTCCCGGTTCCCTGCTCCCGCAAAGGCAGAAGCGGGCAAGAAGGCGTCGGGCTGTGGAGAAGTTGCAGGCGACGAGAGCGAAGACCCTGCAAGCAAGTTGTGAGGCCGAAGATGCAAGTCACAGAAGACGTGGGAGAAGGAAAGGGACCCTTGACACTGGCACCTGTGTGATAGGCCTGGCTCGGGATGCAAATTGGCTTTCTCCCTTGCTCCCGAATCCCCTGTTTCCCGGAGCAGCTGGGCCGCCCTGTAAGGAGGGCTGTGGTCTCTGCTCGGTTGACCTGTCGCCAAGCTACCCCTTTGGCTGGCCGCTGTGACTGCCCTGTAAGGAGGGCGGAAGTCCCCCAGGCTGTCCATTTCTAGGGCCGAGGGAGCTCTTTAGAAGCCTGAGCCGCGGGACTGACCAGTAAATGGGGTCCCGCTGTCTGCACCGGTGGCACTCTGCCATTCAACGCCAGCCTGCGTGGCGTGGCTCCCCTGTCACCAGGGTGGAAGCCGTGAGCTGCCGATATGGAGGCCCTTGGTACCCTGAGGCGAGAGCCCGCTCCGTAATGGGGGTGGAGGCGTGTGCCCGCGGGGCTTCATGCCGGCGGTGCAGTTGAATTTTGAGGGGCTGGCCTGTAAGTCAGGTGCGTGGCCCGGCTGCCTGTTTCTCTGGGGGCTCGGTGGTATGTTTGGCCAAGCGCCTGCTCCGTAACGGGGGTGGAGGCGTGTGCCCGCGGGGCTTCATGCCGGCGAGGCAGTTAAAGTTTGAAGGGCTCGCCTGTACGTCAGGTTGGTGGCCCGAGGCCCGGCTGCCTGTTTGTCTGTGGCCTCAGTGGTACCTTGGGCCAAGCGCCCTCTCCGTAACGGGGGTGGAGGCGTGTGCCCGCGGGGCTTCAGGCCCACGTGGGAGTGAAATGTTGGCGGGGCCCGCCTGTAAGTCAGGTGCGTGGCCCGGCTGCCTGTTTCTCTGGGGCCTCGGCGGTACGTTTGGCCAAGCGCCCTCTCCGTAATCGGGGTCGAGGCGTGTGCTGCCGATTGACACTACCGTTAGCGTGGCAGCCCTCCGTGGAGATACCGCCCCAGAAGCCTTCCCGGTAAGGGAGATGGTGGCTGTGTGTCTCCCGCTGCATGCAGAAGTCATTGTGAGTGTCCACTCCCGCCCGCCACGGGCGGAGGTCTCCGGAGCTGGGCTTCATGCCCGTGCGTGCGGCAGTCTGTCGTGCGCTGCGATTGGCCCGAAATGAAGAGGCCAGAGGGCAAGAGCCCTCTGCGGCCCGGGTGTGCGCAGCAGTAGCAGCAGGCCCTTGGTTGAAGGTGCTGTTGTCAGGCAGCCGGGGCGAGCCCCCCGTAAGCTTAGGATGCCGGTGTCGTTTTTGGCGCTCGTGGAGGACATTGAGCTCCCGCAAACCCTGGCGTCCCAGTGCGGCGGGCTGCGCTCCATGCCCTTACGGCGCTGCGCCCTGCCGACAGCCGCGGCCGAGTGACGGCTCTGTAAGCAGAGTGGGAGTCACGAGAGCTGCCGTTGTGAGAAGCAGGCAGGCCTGCGGTGCCTTGAGCACCGAGGCTCCCTGATGTGCAGGGGATGAGCTGTTTCCTTCATCCCCTTGAAAGAGGCAGCCGTTTGGAGCCAGTAGCGGGACGAGCCCCCCGTCTAAGCGCGGGGCGAGGCGGTTCCGCGTGCGTTGCCCCTGGCCCCTTCCCTGACCACGCGTGTCCAGGGTCCTGGCCCTTCCTCCCTGGCCTCCGACGGTCTTGGACGTGTGCAGCGAAGCTACAAGCCTTCTGTGCGGGAGGAGGAGGAGGAGGAGGGTGGAGGAGGAGGAGGAGGAGGCTGGAGGCAGACCCTGCCGGTGTGGAAGGTAAGGGCAGGAAGGGCAAGCCCCTCTGGCAGTCCTGGGGCGAAGGCGTGTGGCCGCTGTGGCTCTGGATGGCTGCCTGGGGAGGGGGCCTGCGTGGAAGTCACCTGCAGGCTCCTTGCAATCCATTGGTGTGTTTTGAGCGGGGCCGCCTGGGCTGAAGGTGGTGCTGGGCTTCTGCAGGTTGGGCTCCTTGGACGTGGTGTGGTTCTGGGGGCGTCTGGCGGGGGGCGGGAAGACCCACGGAGAAGCGCGAGGGACCTGTGCTGGCCCTGGGGCTCGGGCGCTGGGCCGCGCGCTCGCTGCGGGGTAGCGTTCTTCAGCCGGGGCGGGTGACGGACTTGGCTCGTGGGTGTCCTGATGTGTTGTCTCCCCTGTCTCTTGCTCCCGGTTCCCTGCTCCCGCAAAGGCAGAAGCGGGCAAGAAGGCGTCGGGCTGTGGAGAAGTTGCAGGCGACGAGAGCGAAGACCCTGCAAGCAAGTTGTGAGGCCGAAGATGCAAGTCACAGAAGACGTGGGAGAAGGAAAGGGACCCTTGACACTGGCACCTGTGTGATAGGCCTGGCTCGGGATGCAAATTGGCTTTCTCCCTTGCTCCCGAATCCCCTGTTTCCCGGAGCGGCTGCGCCGCCCTGTAAGGAGGGCTGTGGTCTCTGCTCGGTTGACCTGTCGCCAAGCTACCCCTTTGGCTGGCCGCTGTGACTGCCCTGTAAGGAGGGCGGAAGTCCCCCAGGCTGTCCATTTCTAGGGCCGAGGGAGCTCTTTAGAAGCCTGAGCCGCGGGACTGACCAGTAAATGGGGTCCCGCTGTCTGCACCGGTGGCACTCTGCCATTCAACGCCAGCCTGCGTGGCGTGGCTCCCCTGTCACCAGGGTGGAAGCCGTGAGCTGCCGATATGGAGGCCCTTGGTACCCTGAGGCGAGAGCCCGCTCCGTAATGGGGGTGGAGGCGTGTGCCCGCGGGGCTTCATGCCGGCGGTGCAGTTGAATTTTGAGGGGCTGGCCTGTAAGTCAGGTGCGTGGCCCGGCTGCCTGTTTCTCTGGGGGCTCGGTGGTATGTTTGGCCAAGCGCCCGCTCCGTAACGGGGGTGGAGGCGTGTGCCCGCGGGGCTTCATGCCGGCGAGGCAGTTAAAGTTTGAAGGGCTCGCCTGTATGTCAGGTTGGTGGCCCGAGGCCCGGCTGCCTGTTTGTCTGTGGCCTCAGTGGTACCTTGGGCCAAGCGCCCGCTCCGTAACGGGGGTGGAGGCGTGTGCCCGCGGGGCTTCATGCCGGCGAGGCAGTTAAAGTTTGAAGGGCTCGCCTGTACGTCAGGTTGGTGGCCCGAGGCCCGGCTGCCTGTTTGTCTGTGGCCTCAGTGGTACCTTGGGCCAAGCGCCCTCTCCGTAACGGGGGTGGAGGCGTGTGCCCGCGGGGCTTCAGGCCCACGTGGGAGTGAAATGTTGGCGGGGCCCGCCTGTAAGTCAGGTGCGTGGCCCGGCTGCCTGTTTCTCTGGGGCCTCGGCGGTACGTTTGGCCAAGCGCCCTCTCCGTAATCGGGGTCGAGGCGCGTGCTGCCGATTGACACTACCGTTAGCGTGGCAGCCCTCCGTGGAGATACCGCCCCAGAAGCCTTCCCGGTAAGGGAGATGGTGGCTGTGTGTCTCCCGCTGCATGCAGAAGTCATTGTGAGTGTCCACTCCCGCCCGCCACGGGCGGAGGTCTCCGGAGCTGGGCTTCATGCCCGTGCGTGCGGCAGTCTGTCGTGCGCTGCGATTGGCCCGAAATGAAGAGGCCAGAGGGCAAGAGCCCTCTGCGGCCCGGGTGTGCGCAGCAGTAGCAGCAGGCCCTTGGTTGAAGGTGCTGTTGTCAGGCAGCCGGGGCGAGCCCCCCGTAAGCTTAGGATGCCGGTGTCGTTTTTGGCGCTCGTGGAGGACATTGAGCTCCCGCAAACCCTGGCGTCCCAGTGAGGCGGGCTGCGCTCCATGCCCTTACGGCGCTGCGCCCTGCCGACAGCCGCGGCCGAGTGACGGCTCTGTAAGCAGAGTGGGAGTCACGAGAGCTGCCGTTGTGAGAAGCAGGCAGGCCTGCGGTGCCTTGAGCACCGAGGCTCCCTGATGTGCAGGGGATGAGCTGTTTCCTTCATCCCCTTGAAAGAGGCAGCCGTTTGGAGCCAGTAGCGGGACGAGCCCCCCGTCTAAGCGCGGGGTGAGGCGGTTCCGCGTGCGTTGCCCCTGGCCCCTTCCCTGACCACGCGTGTCCAGGGTCCTGGCCCTTCCTCCCTGGCCTCCGACGGTCTTGGACGTCTGCAGCGAAGCTACAAGCCTTCTGTGCGGGAGGAGGAGGAGGAGGAGGCTGGAGGAGGAGGAGGCTGGAGGAGGCTGGAGGAGGAGGAGGAGGAGGAGGCTGGAGGCAGACCCTGCCGGTGTGGAAGGTAAGGGCAGGAAGGGCAAGCCCCTCTGGCAGTCCTGGGGCGAAGGCGTGTGGCCGCTGTGGCTCTGGATGGCTGCCTGGGGAGGGGGCCTGCGTGGAAGTCACCTGCAGGCTCCTTGCAATCCATTGGTGTGTTTTGAGCGGGGCCGCCTGGGCTGAAGGTGGTGCTGGGCTTCTGCAGGTTGGGCTCCTTGGAAGTGGTGTGGTTCTGGGGGCGTCTGGCGGGGGGCGGGAAGACCCACGGAGAAGCGCGAGGGACCTGTGCTGGCCCTGGGGCTCGGGCGCTGGGCCGCGCGCTCGCTGCGGGGTAGCGTTCTTCAGCCGGGGCGGGTGACGGACTTGGCTCGTGGGTGTCCTGATGTGTTGTCTCCCCTGTCTCTTGCTCCCGGTTCCCTGCTCCCGCAAAGGCAGAAGCGGGCAAGAAGGCGTCGGGCTGTGGAGAAGTTGCAGGCGACGAGAGCGAAGACCCTGCAAGCAAGTTGTGAGGCCGAAGATGCAAGTCACAGAAGACGTGGGAGAAGGAAAGGGACCCTTGACACTGGCACCTGTGTGATAGGCCTGGCTCGGGATGCAAATTGGCTTTCTCCCTTGCTCCCGAATCCCCTGTTTCCCGGAGCAGCTGGGCCGCCCTGTAAGGAGGGCTGTGGTCTCTGCTCGGTTGACCTGTCGCCAAGCTACCCCTTTGGCTGGCCGCTGTGACTGCCCTGTAAGGAGGGCGGAAGTCCCCAGGCTTTCTGTCCTCTGCAGACATCTGCAGAGAATGTTCAAGCCTCCTGCACGTTCGTGTTTTCAGTTGAGGAAACCTTATTTCGAGAGCGCAGTGTTATAAATTGGGTGTTCTTAAGGTCTCTGTTGTATATTGAGGCCTGTTTAGTGTGTGCACTCTTAGCAGCAATTGTGTTTCACTTGCTGTCCTGTAGTGTCTCTACAACTTGTCTGTTGACTTTCACCTGTTCATTATCCTATATATTTTCTATTAAAAACTATATTTTCATATTTTTTAAGTTGTCTACCTTAATGATTTGTTCATAATAGTTTAGCTCTCTGTTATAAAATTCCAAACTTCACATTTTTAGAGGCTTTTACTTTTGTTCGCCAATACTACAGTTCCTTAGTGTGTTAAGAATATTTCCCAGTGATGTTGTTTTTGAAGATCTAATCTAAGTTTTATATCTCTCTGTTACTTGTTTGCAGAAAGCCTGTGTGGAAATTACCATGATCTAGCCCTTCACCCCTTCCAACCCTCATCTTCATCTCTCCTGCCCACAGTACTGAAACAGGTGACATTTTCTCAGGAGAATATCTGAGTGTAAGCTGTGGGGGTATCTTTGGTTGATAGTCGCCTCAGCACTTGTATAGGATTGTGGCTCTGGACAATTGCAAAAATGCTCCAGAAGAAAGGGTGATTAGTGTTTCTTCGTTAGTGCTTGACGAGTCCTGGTTATGACCACAGACGGTGGAATGAGGTTTGTAGGCTCTGACAACATGGTCCTTTTTTTGTCTGCCTGTAGCACGATTCCAAATCCCTTTTACCGACAGAGTGAATTACAGTCGCTGCTACTCTGTTTTTGTTAACAGAATGATGCCTTCTGTTCACCAAACTCCTCTCAGAAATGCTGTCAGCGTTCCATTCTGCAGTAGGGAGCTACAGATCTTCTGCTTTCAGTTGTTTGGTTGTTGTTGGCGAAGCTTTTCTCCAGTCAAAGAGAACGACAGATTGAGTCCATCCGTGTCCGTGTGCCTAAGATTGAGATGTAACATGAAAATTCGTAACAAACCACAAGGTGGTGCTGACATTATAGAGAGTAGGAAAGTTATTTTTTAGCAACAGGGGTCTTTGTCTCAGCGCAGACAACCAGTGGCTTTGTCTGATCATCCTCAGTCATTGCCAGTTTCAGCATCTCCGAGCAACGATGCTCCCGTTAGAAACTGCTCCACAACTTGCACTGTCATCAAGGCGCCGTTCCCGCTTACAGGCAGGGATTTAGGACGGATGTGGACATTGCACACAACTGGAGGCTTGGGGAATCTCTCTCACTGTCTCTGGGATCTGTGACACAAAGCTCACCTGGGTATTGGAAGAATCATTAGAATGCGTGGGGTTTTTCCTAGGGGAAAATAAATGTAACGCAATTGTCAGACCTCGCACAGGTTAAAATGCATCATCATTATAGCAAAACAACTTTGGAATGTTTCCCTGGCTTTAGCAAAGCTTTTCAGGGCGTATGGTGTTTCGTGACAGGCAGCGTTGTGGTTATCACGCCACCGTGCCCTCACCGACAGCCGCTGAACCCCCTTGGTGTTTACATAGGAAGAAGTGGCACAAGGATAATGGCTGTGGCTCGTTAGAACGGCCCCTTATTCAAGCGCCTCGGGTGCTTGTCCCAGCCTCTTCTGGCTCCTACCCCTGCCCGCAGTGAGCTGCACAGGGTGTCAAAACAGTGAGCCGGGGGCTTGGCATGGGGCGGGTGGCCGCGTGGTGTGAGAGGCCTGACGTAGGGCTGCAGAGAGGAGGTGGAGTGCGAGCAGAAGCGCTGTTGGAATCAGTTCTAAGCCTTCCAGAAATACTTCAGTGCTTGACGTTCAAAACTGAGAATTAGAGGAACATCTTCATATTTGGGAAACAGTTGTGGGTTTGATTTGGGATGAAGAGCTGTGGTACGTGAATTTATAGTCAGTTTAAAGGAATTTTCAGAGATAAAGTTCCTTGGTTTCCAAACTGGAAACTATTCCCTGTGAGGAGAGCATGCAGTGCACTCTGGTCCCCAGCATGTTCTTCAGCGATGCAGCTCGGTGGGGTCACCAAACTCAAGAATTTAAGGGAAGGAAATTGGATTCCTCAAGGCAGCACTTTATGATGAAATTCAGCCTTTACCGTGGCTCCTTCAACCCCTCCTGCTCAGGCCTGTGCCCCTGGTTTCTCTCCCCTCTGGAGAGGGAGGCTCCAACGCTCCAGGACTCCCCTTTGTTGCTGGCTCTAGGCGAGTGCCTGCAGCGCTTGGGTCAGTCCGCGCCAGAGGCTCTTGGTGTCTGCTGTCCAGGGGAGAGTCACTGCTTCCCGCATTTCCCACCTCTAGTCCCTGCCCTGCTCCTTCACGGGCAGCTGAGTTCACTGCAGAGGGAGGTTGACTGTAATCTCTGCTACCAATTAATGTTTTATTTGCCAGTACGTTCCTTCTGGATCAAATCAGGATGCAGTGTGCAGCTTGTTTTAATTCACTGTGAGAGAACTCACCTGAAAGAATAAATAACAGCTGAATTAAACAGTGTAACCTTCAGTGCTAGAGAAAATACTCTTACTTGAGAGAGAAATCTAGTGAAAGTCCTTAGCACCAGCCCCTGGCGAGGAACAGTGCAGCTTCCCTCTGCTCTGGCTGGCGAGTGGGTCCCTAATCAATGATGTCTATAATCAGTGATACTGATCACATGAAGCAGATGAAATAATTGGTAATTGCTGCCCGTTTGCTACGAGTGTCGGTGTGTTCTGCCAACGCTAACGGTGCTGGCTGCAGAGAACAGAGGATTTCGGAGCTAGATAGTGATTGTTACGAATTTCTCCAGGGTTTTTTAATCTAAACTGGAGCGAATGAACCGGAGGCAGAATAATTAGAAGTGGAATGGGACCATCTTGTCCTGGACATGTATGGTTTGAGCGTGGCTCTCGAGTGCTGAATCACGTTGGTAGTGAGGCAGATGTGAAGGATTGGCTAGCACAGAAAGCAGGCTCAGAACCTGCTGTGTAAACAGAGCAGTGTGACAGCTGCGAGCCAGCGCCGAAAGACACTGCCTGTATCCGAGTGCCCGTGGCTGCCGGCGGCTGGCATCGCTGAAGCCACGCACCGCTCCAGCGTTTGCCTCCAGCCCTGCAAGGCGAAGCTGCCGTGGTTTATCTTCACTAGTCACGTCAGCCGGGGGAGAGTTGAGCAGGAATATGTACCTGGGTGCAGGGTGAAGAGCACGGGAAGATGACGTGAAGTCTGAACGCGCCTGAGGCTGATGTTCCTAGCAAACGGCCGTGCTCAAAGGCGGAGGAGGCTACTAGACACTCTGTGGAGGCGAGCAGCCTGTCAGAGCTAAGAAGACAGCAACTGTTTGGCATCTCTGGGGATCGTAGTCCTAGGAAGGACCACAACAAATTCAGGAGTGTTACTGATACAAATCAAAGTAAAAGCTATTGCCAAACCTCAGGCAGCCGCATCTACTTGGAGGTTGGGACACTGCTGGAAACCGTTCTGAAAGGAAACAACCTGTGCTGGCCAGGTTGTGGGAAAGCAGGTGGCCACAAGAGGCCTTTCTCTCCTTGCTCCATCACGATCTCTGGTTAGGTGTTAATGTCCGTGTGTGGAAGAGGCAGCAAAAGCCTCTGAAATCACTTCCCAGGTCTGTCGCCAAAAGCCACTAAACTATTTTGGATAACACTAGCAGTCTTCTTGAAGAATGTCTGGCCAGGATACTGAGGACTTTGGAGCAGAAAACCTCTCAGAGAAATCTCGGATGATTCCCAGCCTCCCACCATATGACATGGACGACCAGCTCCTTCCCAGGGAGCCACGGAGTGCCTGGTGCTGCTTGGCGTGGACCCTGCTGATAGTCACCATGAACTCCTTGGTCTTTGTCATGAATTTGCTCCTGATGTTTGTTATCTTCACTATTGTGCTGCTTCCTACCATTGTGGTGGTTTACTTTGGCTTCCAGTGCCACTCTCAGGTAAGTAAGCCTCGCTTTTTTGGCTGCCTACAGCCACCTCCGGGGCAGGGCTGCCCGTAAGGGGTTTGTTTCAGCCCCTGGGGAGGAGGGGCTGTAAGGCAAGGGTAGACTCCGCGAGCTTTGGCTCTGTTTTCATGAGGAACCTGTACGTGTATAGGTTTTTTCACAAGGGGGGTATGTGTGTAGACTGACAAGGACAGGTTTATGGTGGCCCAAGCTCTGGTACAAGGGAGTGCTCTCACCTGCTTGGTGCCTGCGACACAGCTGTAAGCAAGGCGGGGTGTGCATTGGCCTGGGGAAGTGCAGGCTTTATGGTTTTGGGACTAATTGTTACAGCAGCTGGCTGGCACCCATGCACGCCGTGTCAGTAGGCTGGCAGAGAAAGGGACTCGTAGAGGCAGGGAGAGCACTGACAGAAGCTGCCTGTGACTGCCCAGCTCTGCAGGGACAGAGGTAGCACGGGACCCCCTGGTCCTGCTGCCCTGTGCACTGTACCTTGGAAGTTAAGTGTGAAGTGAGCAGAGAGAAATCCACAGCTTGCAGGAGATGCCAATCTTGCGGGCACACCTGAATGCTGGCAGGAATGAGTAAAATACCTTTGTACCCCTCCCTTAATCCACCGTTGTGGGAAATGGAAGCTTAGCTGGGCAATGAAGTTGTATTCCCACGAAGGTAACAAGCAGCTGTGTCAGCTGAATGCACCCCCCGACTTGACAGTTGCTGTTTGCATTTCACTGTCACAGCAGTTCTCTCTTGTGTGACCCCTGGCACCGAGAGCTGTTGACCTGTAGTTCCCACGAGTCCTGCATGGGCTCTGACAGGGCTTGCTCCTTCCCATTTAAGGGAGCCCTCTGCCGTGTTTGCCGTATTCGATCTGCCTAATGACTAACTGGAGAACGCGTGAAGCCTAACAGGATAGATAACCCCCTTCTCCTGCCAACCTAACATTCAGATGCGTTCCCAAATGTGCTGGGCAGTTCCTCACACCCACAATTGAGCCGCTTTGTCAGGAAGGGCTCTGGCTGTGCTCACGACTGTTCCAGTCAGCGGCTGTCCTCTGGCTTTCATTAGTTCATTACTTAGAAATATACCAAGACAAAAGAGAAATATTTTTGGAATCACTTGCCCACGTCTGGATGTGAAAAAGCAGTTCTCCTGTTTTCCTCTCAGACCGTAACTGTTAGACCAGCTCGGTTAGAGTTCCCTTGCTGATTATCCTAAGTTAGATGAGCTCTTTTACTTTCTACTTTGGGAACCCCCCCCCCCCACACACACTGTAGTACCCTCCTCCAGCAGGGTACTGGTCTTCCCATTTCACAGATTGTGAACTAGAGGGAAGATTACATCAGTGTGAGGATATTTACCTGAGAAATATTGAGAGAAGAAAACTTTTCCCCTTTCAATGAAATCTGCCCATCCTATCTAATCACCCAAGTCCTTGGGAGCGCTGAGTGAGTGGATCCTGGTATGGGTGGTGGGAGAGGATCCAACCATGCCGCAGGGGTTAGCCACTTGCCCACTTGAACCAAATAAGGCTCTGCTGACTTCCGCGGAGCTATGCATGGATACAGCTGTGGAGGACTCACTCCACAGTGCAGGAGGAGACACCCTCTCTGCCTAGCTGAAGTGTAAAATCACGTTTCCCAGGCGCATAAGCTGTCACTCAGCTCTGGGTGAACTGGTTCTTTGGCAGCACTTTCAGTACCAGTGACACTGAACCCGGAGGAGCTGTGTATGTGTGGTGAAGGTGCTCATTCTGCAGGTGGAATCTTAGTTTACCCACTTGGTGCCTGTAAACCCTGGGACACAACAGCATGCTGAGACATACTGTTGACTGCAAGCGTTTATAGCTTTGACTGCAGGAGGTGCTCTGACTTCCCAATACAACCATTGCATCCCAGCAACATGAGTTATCAGCCCACAGTTCCCTGTCTCAAATTTCCTCGACAAAGGGACAGTGTTATTGTTTTCTCAGACCAGCAAATACGTGAGTACTGAGAAGTTTGGCTTTGATTTTTATTGCCCTGAAATTATGACAACTCATAGCTGCTGTTATTGAAAAGCTTTTCCAGCTCCTGCAAACTAATGAGCAGGGAGACATCCATCATGGTAACTGCTTTGTGGAACAGGGCAGATGCGGATGCTGCTGCCAGTTGGAGTGAAGTGTAATTCATAGAGAAATCACATGCCTCTGGGCCGGACAATTCCCACTATGGCTCTGACACCTTCTGGAAATGTTTTACTATGGGATGCAAATGTGTGTGATGCCCTGTGGAGGGCCTATAGAAAGCAAAAGTGACTAGAGGGGTCCTGATGTGCCTGATAGTCATGCAATCCTTCTTCAGCGTGGGTTACGCTTTCCTTTTAGAGTCCATGGCTGTTAGGGTTTTTGCATGCGGAAGGGCAGGTGCTAAGATGACTTTTGTTTTGTTGAAGAGTACGTCTGCACAAGAAATGACCTAATAAATTCCCTCTGGGAGAAAGTGCAGTGTGGGCCGTTGCCTTGGTAAAGTGCTGGGTCTGGCTCCACAAGAGCAGTGTGGATGCAGATTCTGTAGGACATGAGGCTTTTTAGGGTAGGTTTAAGAGGAGATTGACTGTAAAGCCCTTAAATCAATTTTGCCTATGACCTGAAACTGAAAATCATAATATGGCCTTCAACTTGGATCCAAAGTGGGCAAAAAGTATGAGGACTGCCTCCTGGAATTACCCCTTCCACGTTCACTCTGCTCAACCGTCACCTTGGAAAACCTCAGGTTCTCTCTTGAGTGCTCTCCACTCCAAGGCTTCGAGGAGATGCAAAAGGTTTTTGGGTACAACCAAGTACATGAGAAGTGAAAGCAACCGCGTTGCCGTTGGCTGTAAGGAGCCTTTTAACACAGACTTTACTAGGCATAGAGAGGGACCTCAGCACTATGGCTGGACAAGAGCAGTCCTTTGTCTTTGGGCTACAGCTTTTCAATGCCTTCCTACCGGCCAGAGGCCAATTTCTGCACTGCAGATGCATTAGATGGATATATTTTATTTTTGTGTGATGGGTTGTGGTTTTTGTACTGCTAAAAGAGTATGGAAAAAGGGAAGGAAATGCGGGGACATGTGGGTTGCCTTTAGCATTTGTTAATGCAGGACAACTGAGTGGCTTGGCTCGGCTCTCCTGCTACCAGTATAAAAGAAGGGCTTTAAATACCACCCAGCAAGGACCTGTTGGTGTGCTGGATGCTTTGCAGCTATGGAATGACCAAGTGCTGTCTGCAGAATCTAATATCTTGCTGTATTTTATTTACTTCGTTATAATTTCCAGTGTGCCACACTGATGCAGCAGCAGGAAGCCTTTTTATTTGATTTCTGCCTGTCAGATGCTAAGCTGTGCTATTCTGATGACTTATAAAGATTAGTGGTTCCTTCTTCAGGATCAACATGCAGAGCTCTTCTCGCAGTGATGCTGGAATAAGGGAAAGCTTGATTAAAAAGTGTTGTCACATAGTGTAGCTGGAAGATTGCTGAGCTCAGCTTGGAGAGAGGGAAGAAGTGCATCTTCCTGTGAAAGCATTAGAAACTCAAGGTACTTTGGTCACCACCCTTACCCACCACCAGGTCTGTGATAAGCTCTGTCTCGCTTTTCCCACAGGTCCTGCACTCAGCTGCCCGCTACTGCAAAAGCATCTTGGATGACAACAGCTCTTCTGCCCTCATTATCCTCGGCTTCATCATCATGTCCCCTCTCATTGTCGTGGCCATGGCTATCTACTGCAGCCTGGCAAGGCGTCTCCACCTCTTCATGTGCTTCCAGCCATACAGCAGGGCTGTGTACAAGGGAGTGAAGTGGCGCTGGTACGAGGAGGGAGGCCTGTGTAGCTGTGCCAAGGGGTGGAACACTCAAGTCAAGGCCTGGGTATGAGTTTGCAGCACCAGAGGCCCTGACCTAGCTAGCACCCTCTTCTCCCTGCCCTGTCCCCCCCCATCATCACCTCCCAGAACCACCATCCACAGATGAAGGTTGTGTCATACCCAGATGTGAGGGGAAGGGACGCCTGTTAATGAGCATCTCCTACAGCTTTGTCTGTAAGTGAGTAGGATTCGTCCAACCTAAGGGAAATGCTGCAAACACAAGTCCTTGATGGTAAAGACAATGCTCAGCCCTGAAAGGAACGGGGAGTCCTCCCAGAGCACAGCCCTGTTTCCAGTCTTGATAGCATGATCTGCCTCACAAGGGACAGAGAGCACGTGTGTGTAGGATTGAACAGTGGTGGGAGCAGCCGCTGGCTTTGTTACACACCTCGGAGAGGTCTCAGGGAAAGGCAGCCGAGAGGAGGCAACTGTGGTTTTCCCAAGTGTTGGCCTGCCAGTGTTTCTGACCTCTCACAAAGGTGTCTGTTGGTCACTGCCTCTGATGTTTGGGATCCACCACTTTCCTACACATCAGATATTCTTCCCCCACTCAGCAATCCCTCCTTTCCAGAGTCTCTATCAGTGTTTATGCTCCTTTTGCTGTTCCTGAGTCAGGTCTCTGCGTTGGTTGTGGAAACAAATGCTGATCTCTGGCTCTTGTTCCTGCCAGCTGATCTGAAATATGCTTGTCTGGTAATGGCTGATGGTTAGTAACCAGAAAATAGCTCCTTGTCCTTCATCACAGAATGGTTTGGGCTGGGAGGGACCTTAAAGATCACCTAGCTCCAGCCTCCTGCCATGGGCAGGGACACCTTCCACTAGAAGTCGTGCTGTGGTCAGGTTGTTTTATCTGGGGCTAAATCTGTCTGAGGGTTCCGGTCAGTTTTAGGGTTCCTGGCAAGAGGAGCTGAAGACTCATGGTGGCTGCTGGGCACTACAAGTTCACCCAGAACTGGGCTAAGGGTTTATGCCTGTGAGGGACAGTGTATAATGTCTCGTTTTGTGGGTCACATACTGAGATTTAGGGTTAGTGATGCAGTTTAAGAGTGGAGAACTGGAAAGGGTCAAACTGACTGCTGAATGCTATGAATCTTTGTGCCCCAGTAAGGCTGGAATATCTGGAGGACCAGGCGCCATTTGAGCATTGGCACTGTGTTGTATTCTCTGTGTGAAACAAGGACCGGCCACAGACTCATGAAAACGCAAGCGTGGCAGCAAATTGGTGCTTGTGGAGCCTGCTGTGCTGGCTGTGATCTGCAATGCCCAGGGTGATACGTGGGGCAACTGCAGCATGCGCCCTGGAGAGGGGCTGTACGTCTGAAACCTGCAGAGCAGTGGAACCCAGCCTGTGCTCCCTCCCGCGGTGCTGCGGAACTCCCACCCGGCCTGAACTCACGCTTAGCTAGGTGAGCTGGCTCTCCCTCGTGATGTCAGTGGTGCCTGAAGCAGTACCACAGATCCTCTGCCATATGACATGCCATAAATTGCAACTGAGTGGGAAGCACAGTGCGTAAGAAGGTATGGCAGGTAGGGAAAAGCATGGCAGCTTGATGCACGATCCTCTCCTTTCAAATCACTCTGTCTCTGTAGTGTGTAGTTGGGGGGGGGGGTCGGTGTGCTACTGATCACTGCAAGCTGTGTGCTCCCACTAGCTGTTGTTCCCCTGCCTCCCAGATGTAACCATCTCAAGCGTTACGTATAAATAAAGATCATACCCCATGTCCAGCGAGGGTGTTTCTCTGTCCTGTCTCAAAGCACTGGCTGCATCAGAAACAGCCATGCGGTGCCCATTGTACCACAGCACACATCACTGGAAGCTAAAATGTAACTTCTGTTTTCCTTCTGAGGACTGGTTTATTTTTTCCAGCATACCTAGCCTGCAGACCCCACTCCCACCCAGAGAAATAACCAGTGGTGGCTACAGGTGAAAGTGAATTGAACTGGCAGGAAAACCCCAGCGCGTGGGCGCTGGGATGCGGTCCAGCCACTGTGGAGGTAAGCATGGCACTGTTGCTGGACCCCTTTTCTTGATCCATGAGAGCCATTGGTTTGGGCTTTGGCCATCACGTTACTTTGTGGGAGTCGCAGTCTTAGCTTTGGACTCCAGCGAGCGGGCATCTTTGTGCCGAGAGCAGGTGGGCAGCAGTGCAGCATACCTACTTCACTGGCTCCATGGGTGCGTTCAAGCAGTCATTCTGCCAGCCTTCATGGCTGTTTATCCCATCCTGGCCGTCGCGTTAAACCACAGCCTCCACAAACCACCTCCACAATACTGCAGGGGCAACAGATTGGGTGTTTCTCATTTACAGTTGTAGCTGTTGCTTGATGTTCCTGTGTACCGAAGAGGAATGAACAGGATTGTTCCACGCGAAGGAATGTAGGGTGGGTATTTTAATGCTTTTCCACTGCTCTAGGGTTTTGCAGGTTGAAATTGCTGACTAAATTGTTCTGATGCCGTTCAGGAGAGCAAGAATGCATTAACATCTGCTCGGGGCTCTTACATGAGCATCACGGACTGCCTGACTTGAAAAGGGAAATAAGTGCAGCAAGAAATTGCTTTGAGCTTCTTTCCTTTAAGCTAGAGACTCCTGTCATTCCCTAAAAGGGTATCTGCTCTGAAGCTCCAGGCTTTAATGATTACTGTTGCATCTTTGAATGCTTGGGAGCAGTAAGAAGAAAAAGTCTCTTTTCTGTAAATCCTTGGAGGCTGATGGATTAAGCGGATGACAAAGGCTGTACTTCTATATTCCCACTTCGCTGGGGGACGCAGAGAGCAGTGGATTAGCTGATTGTCTCCTAGCAAAACCAACATAAAACACTATGAGGGTGGCACATGCCTCTGTCTGGCTTCCTAGAGAATCTTGCAGACTATTGTATAGTGTTTACAAACACCACCCTCTAAGAGGTCCCTGAAACAATACATTTTCTGTTTCTTGCTTGGACTTCATAAGAATGGAAGATCATGGTTCAGATAACCATTGCTGACTTTCCTGTGTCCTTCAGCTCCTCTGACAGATGCACTCTCATCTGCCTGGGACCACCCTCTGCTGTGATTGCCCCCTGGGGTGACAGGGGGTTTGCTCTACGTGGTGCTCTTCCCTGAGGTGCTTTGGCAACAGGTTGCCGTGCATTTGCATCTGTACAGTGACAAAAATCCTGGGGGACAGTTGTACTTCCCCTTTGATGTGCTTGGAATATGGTGGGAAGGACACATACACAGGAGGGAAAAATTCGGAGAAGGCATCAGCAAGCTGGTTTGGTCCACAAGGCTAATAAGGCAGTTCTTCTCCAACCAGGGCCTTAAATAAAGAGCCCACATAGAGTCAAGAGCACTTGATCATCTCATGTTGTGCCTCAGCCCAGGAGAAGTGAAACATCCGCCAAAAAGAGACTGCAGTCGATCACACTGCCAACCGTGTTCGTTGCCATCCTCCCTTGAGGCGTGGCCTTCTGTTTCTCCCCTGCACCTCTGCTGTCAGTCTCTGTCTCCTCTTCATTAAAAGGAGGGAAAGTCCTAAGTTTCCGACTGGGCTGAGGAAAAACAGGAAAACAAGGTCCTGTGTCATGAAAAGGAGATACAGGATAATAAGGTTTTGCTGGGAGGCAACGCTTGCTCAGTGGGTGCAGATATTTGATATGAGCTGTTGTTCCTTTGGCTCACCTGTCATTTAATCCGACTGCTTTTACAAGGAAAGCATTCTTGTACCTAGCTATAGCGCAAGTGTTCCAGTGAACTAACCCCCCTTCTGCCTCCGCAGGAGGAATGAGCGTTATTGGCAACAGCCTTCCCAATAAAACAAAAATTGATTTAATTTGGCATTTTCCTTTACAGAGAATTTTAATAACAAAGGGGAAATAAATGCACCTGGAAGCATGCTTCCCCTCCGTAGCAGAGCAGACCTCATATCAGATAGTTCAGGCTGTACCGCAGGGCGTCCTGGCACGGGCAGAGAGCACAACAACGCATCGCAGGCAGTGCCGTAGCTCTGCCACGAAACTGGTTTGATCCTAAATTTCCTGGAGATAGTACAAAGACATCCTTAATATCCTCAGCCTTGGACCAAATCCTGAGGGCAGCTCTGCCAGCCTGCTTCCTGCAGAGCCGATGTGCCAGGCAGGGACTGTGCCCACAGATGCGCGGGGACAGAGTGCTGCGAAGCGACGTCTGCCCCTTCTGAACTCTCACAGACAGGGCTTTGTTCTCCAAGTCCAGAGCAGGGTGCAGAGCGCAGCTCTGCCCAGCAAGGTGCTGAAGGAGGACAGGAAGAAATGTATTTTACTGGGGTTTTTTACATTAATTATACATATCTGTGGGTGGCACTGGGACTCTCCTGGGGTTGAGAAGCAGACACTTGAGGTCCCTTCCGGTCCTACTCACATGATTTTCATGTTCCCTTTCTTTTTCCTTTTGTTTTTTCTTTTTGATCATGCATCTGGTCTGATAAGAGACTACAAGATTTCCGAATCCAGCATTGCTAAAGGGGACGCAGCTCTGCTGCCCTGCCTTGCCGTGATTAAGTCATTCGCTGTCCTTAGGACAAACCCTCCGCTTAGTTATAGGCATCATCTTGGGAGTTCTTCATCACTGTATCACCCAGCCTGCCTGGTGAGACATGAAGAGCTCTTCAAGGCTATGAAAAATACCCAGAACAGCAAGCTGAAAACATTGCTCTGTGAAAGGAACCAGCATTTGTAGGAGTATTTAATTCCTGCAGTGTGAATTCCTAGGATAGAAAATCACCCAGAAAGAACTCAGAGTGCTGGCAGTCGGTGCCAAGGAGCCGATTTACCTTGAGCCATAGTGGGATATATTCTTAGGATGAATGATACGAGACAGCTGCCTTGAGCCAGATTTATGGAAGGTAAGGAGAAGCACAATATAGCTGCGGGGGGGCGGAATGAGTCCCAGTTTGTAAAAGTTTCCTTCTCACAAGGAAGTGCCGTTCCAGTCTGTCCAACGGGACAGCACTGATTACCTCATCTCTCCACTTCCATGGGCAGACTTTGTCATGGGTGTCAGCATCACTGTGGATAAATGTTTATGGAAACATTACGTACAGATGACATATGGATTTAATGTGGCAGAAATGAACACTAACAGGTTTCCACAAATGGCAAGAGGGAGGAGTTTCTCTCAACATACAGGCCTGACTTGTACTGTGTGTAAGAGCTAGTGGCCAACGAGCCCAGGTGCTGCTGAAATAAAGAACAAATTCTCTCACACAAGCCTAGGTCTGGCCCAGCATGACTGAAATCAGTGGAGACGCTCTAGATGTGCAGCAGGGTAAAGGAGAGCACGCTTCAGCCCGAAGGAGTGCAGAACCTGTACAAAACACAAGTTCTAAGCCAGTGGAAACCAGGAACTGAATAACCAGTTCTCTGCCTCCCCATATTCGCCAGCCGAAGCCCCTAAGTCCAGCAAACATTCTAGCTGGAACGTTTAAGCCATTTCCCAGTACTTTCAGCTGGGTATTGGTCCTCTGATGCCTTCAGTTATTGGAGCACTCAGCTGGGGGCAGTGCAAATAAGAACCATCTGTCAAGCTGAACTGAAATCGGAAAGATCTTCTTTCAGAGCCAAGGACAACATAGCATTTATTGGAAGGATGCTAAATTCCTCCTTTGAGGCTAGTGGAAAAGGAGCTGGAATCTGCCGCACGTACCATGAGAGGAAGCTGAATGCAGACTGTTAGATCCAGGGGTAAGGCTATGGCTGCCTGGCCGTCAGTCAGGCTGAAAACAGCAGCCTACGTGCTCCCAAGGGGTGCTCTGTCAGCGCCGAGTCTGGCTGTGAGAATGATCCCCGTGGTAGCATGGAGTGAAGGGACTGGGTTGCTTCTTGGGACAGTTCCTCCACCACCCACGGCACAGCCAGATGCGTTAAAAGGAACCAAATTCAATGGGATTTGGAAGCACTCACACCCCAAGGGGTTTTGGTTCTTCCTAAGAGTTACTAGTCTCTTGCAAAGTGCTCTTAGGAGATTGGCTATTGCTCTGTCTCACACAGGCAGTTTAATACTCCATGTGCTTAGTTTTGTGTGAATAACTCTCCAGGCTAATTTGGCTGGGATCTGCATGGTAATATAATCCCAGTGACATATGCGCTGGGCAATTTCTTTTGCTCTGTATTTGTGTTGCTAACTGCTTAATTGTAGCTTGAATGTCTTTGGGGAAATTTCCATTGTCCTCCTTCACCTCCCTTCTCTTTCACTGAGCTAACCAGTCACTGCTGATTGTTTCCAGCTCTGCCGGAATGAATGGAAGTGATTAAAGAAAGAATAATCAGGGAATGCCTGCCAAGGGCTCCTTCACTCAGGCAGCTGATCTTCAGGCTGCAGCTCTGTCCTGGGAATACTCCCCTGGCACTCGTCTGGGGGTGAACTGGGAGAGCTGTTGAAGGGACAAAGGTGAGAATGAAAGTGGCAAATTAACCTGGGTGTCTGGTACACCAATGACTCCACCCACATCAAATTAGTCCCTCACAGCAAAATGCCTACAGTTTCTCCCCACCCCAGGAAGTTCTGAATGGCAGAAGGAAGCAGAGAAACTAAACGTTTTCAAGCGTGCTGTGTAGCTTTGTTAAAATGATAATAGCACTCTGAAGCCGTCTGTCCAGTACACACTGCCAAAGGCCTTGCTGTCTAGGAGTTGCAGAAGAATGTGGTAATAAATAAACTTTATTTAAAAAATCAATAGTAACACAGAAAGTCTGGAAGGGTACATCTGCTAGCTGTTGTAGACAGTGCTTCCCAGGTCTCTTTGAGACCTAGAGACTGCAATTTAGAGAAACCCTATCAATCACCGTGACTCATCTCCGTTCAGAGGTCTGCACGTTATAAACACCAACTGGAAATCAGTAGGAAAAAGAGGTGGTTGGAGTCTGTGCTGACCAGAAATCAAGATTTCATTTTAAATTTGGCAGACTAGAGAAAGAGAAGTACCTGGGTGTCACGAACACTTGCAAACGCGTGATGTGGTTTGTTCTTTGCCCGCAGGAGCAGCTCTTCTCTCGTGTGCCCAGGCCTCAAGATGGTGCTGTGGGGCTGAGTCTGGAACACGCGTGTGCGCTCTGGTGCGTCCAAGACTAGAGTGAGACCCTGTGATTTGGGACAGCCGGTCCTGGACACTGTGCTGTTTGCTACCTGTGACTACAGCCAGCACCGCGGATGCCGGGAACGCCATACACGGTTGGCTTCATAGTGGTTTATGTCCAGACTGAGACCCACACCTCCATGGGGTTGGGTGGGAATGGCACTGAGCACACAGCCTGGATCAACGTTTCAATTCGAGCCTTGGCTTGGCGTTACCATCTCGCAGGGTCTCCTTCCAGCCATGCACCTGGGCACTGATTCTGGGCTGAATCCCTTCTGACTAGGCAAGGCCCTTTCTGGTTAACAGCATCCGTCACTGGAGTTTTGGCCAGATCTGGTCCTATTTAGAGGGTGACGGCTGAAAAATGCAGAAGGGGAGGGAGTATATGATGGTATGATCCTGTGATCTATTGCTGGAAATGTGCCATTTCACAAAAGAAAACTCGAGGGGAGTCCTGTGTCCTGGCACAACGCACACATTTTCTGTAGCCACCAGCAGTCGCCTCCCAAGCCAGCCATCATTGTTTTCCCTTTGACCTTAGTCTAACCGCTTCCTGCAGCTGAACTTGACTCCACGGAGCTGAGCCGCTGACGGGAATAAGCGCTCTGCCTATCTGTGGCAGCAGGATTGCTAGGGGCTGCCATCATTCCCATGTGAAAGGGGAGTGCAGAGGCAGGCTGGGCAATGCTCCCGGGTTGTGCGGTGGCCACCCAAACAAAGGGCCCACACCCCATTCTCCAGGCCCTGATGGAGGCCTGCTCTCAGGGGGAAAAATAGGGACATTTAGCAGACAACAAAAGAGCCACTTTTCATGAGAAGAGCCATGAACTGTCCACGTTGGATGCTGAGCGCTCCAAGGGTTGTTACCGCTGTCATGGATTTGCTTTGCATTTACCCTCTCTGCCAGTACATGAGTTCATGGAAATGCTGGCAGTTGGGGTGGGCAAGCAGGACAGCCTGCGGTGTGCCAGGGCCAGACGGTGCTCTGGGCGGGTGCACTTGAATGCCAGAAGCAATTCAATTCCAGTCAGCTTTCCAAGCCAGCTCCTCCCTAGCCACACAGCAAAGAGGGACGAGGGACGGTGCAACCAGGACCGTGGAGGGGAGGACGAGGGACGCTCAGCATCTACACTAGCCACACCAAATGAAGTGCAATGTGAAGCTGTGCTCCAGGAATGCTGGTTTGCTGGCAGGGCTGCGCAGGGGACCTGTCCTTGGATTCCTTCCCTGAACCCAGGCCTAGCGAATCCTCTTTCCCGAGCCAACTGCATTGAGGAACAAAAGGATATTTACTCAGGACATTCCCTGCATTCAGTAAGATGCTGAAAGGAGGTCTGGCCTTTAAAAAGCATCCTGACTTTAAGTTGCCTGTTGAGCTGTGCCAGCTGGTGAGCGTTTAAGGAGTCATATGCAGCCACCCAGCCAGCATGCATGCATTTTACAAAGGTGCTGGCTCTGTCTGTAACTCCGTGGCAGCAGGGGTGTGCCACCGAACAGGAAGGTTAATTCCTCCTGCTCACTATTCTGCTCCTGCTCTTCAGCAGCAGGGTTAATAAACCAATGTGCTAAAATTACTCTTTTGTCAACACTTCTTATCTGCGTGGCACCAAGAAGGAGGTTGCTGAAGTATGTTAAAGCCTTTGTCAAGTGTTGCAATCCCAGTAACATTGTTCGTGACTGTTCTGCCCATCTTCCTAGGCTGGCAGCTACCGTGGTTATCAGTGAAAGGGGATAATCGCAGCTTCCCAGCCCCTGTAGCCCTCTTGTCTCTCTCCAGTGAGTGTGAAGGAGTGAGAACCTGCCTAAGAAAGATGGTTTAAAATAACAGTGAAAACTGCAGAGAGAAAGTGACTGGCTCAGCTTGGGAACTGAAAGGGCAGGTGGCCAAGAGTGTGAAGGGAGCTGGCTCCGAGTCCCTTGTCTGCAGAAGAAAGCCTGGGAATGCAGTTGGGTCTAGTGGGTGCATGAAAACAATCTGCTCTTGGGATCTGATGTTCTCAAAAGCCTTGCTGGTAGTTTAGCAAATCCCTGGCATCTCCAGGGCGTGAGACTGAGCAGAATACAGTGAAAGGCTGTTGCGGGTTTCCCATAGGGGCAGCCAGCTCTGGCCTGCCTTTAGTACTGTCGAAGGTAACTTCTTGTGACAGACATCTGGGGAGAAGGGAGGGAAACAGAGTTGTCCTTTTTCTTTTCCTGTGGTGTTCCAGCATATATAATTGTCAGGCTCTGGAAACCTGGGGCTTTGACCAGATCTACTGGCACAAGTTATCTTTAAGGGGGAGCTGAAAAGTCATTCCCAGCCCTCTTAGGTGCTGGAGTCTGTTTTGACATCCTGTCTCCGGGGCTACTTGGTAAGACAGGACATCCCTGCATGAAGCAATTTGTTCCAGTGTTGGCACAGCCGGTGGGCTCAGCATCATGAAGGGCAAGCAAACCATATCTGGCTGCTGGGTCGAACCAGAAGATACTGATTCGCTTCTGCCCCCTGAGACTCGGTGGGCGATCCTCCAGCAGGTGCCCAGTGGACAGGATGTGCAGGGCCGCACCTGGTTTCCAACGGTTTGTGGAACCTCAGGGAGAGATAAGAAGCAAGGCAAAAGAAATCCCAAACAAACCAGCCGGGAAAACAGTGGTGCTGTCTGGTTTGCTTCTCTGCTTTTGGATGCCACCAGTTTCATTTGTGCCTGCTTTCACTGTTTCCTGAGTACAGAGTACGGACATAAGGAAACCAACCCCTAGACCCTAAAGAGATGAGCAGAAGTAAAAATAGAAACCAGGGGAGCCGACTTCCTCCCAGACATAAACCTCTTGTTGCTGAAAGCCAAGAATAGCTGCTTTGTTCCTGAAAAGTCCTCCTGACTCCTTCACCAGCTTCCGCTCACTGATCCAGGCTGTTTCAGCACCACTTGTGATGCTGGGGCTGGGGTCTGCTTAGCACATTTTGGAAAGACCTGCTGAGCCAGTGTGCCAGAGCAGACTATCCATAGCCCATTCCCACAGACACTGGCAGAGTTACAGAAGTGTTTATTGATCAGTCTGAAAGACACCGCTACCTATCCAGAAATCTGGTGCCACATGCAAAAGTGTGCCCTCGTGGCCAGGAAGGCCAGTGGCACCCTGGGGTGCGTTAAGAAGCGCGTGGCCAGCAGGCCGAGAGAAGTTATCCTCCTCTGCTCTGCGCTGGTGAGGCCTCCCCTGGAGTGCTGTGTCCAGTTCTGGGCTCCTCAGCTCCAGAAGGACAAGGAGCTGCTGGAGAGGGCCCAGCGCAGGGCCACTGCGATGGGGAAGGGCCTGGAGCACCTTCCATGTGAGGAAAGACTGAGAGAGCTGGGGCTGTTCAGCTGGGAGAAGAGGAGGCTGAGGGGGGATCTCATCAATGCTGATCAATATCTAAAGGGTGGGTGTCAGGGGGATAGGGCCAGGCTCTGCTCAGGGGTGCCCAGTGACAGGACAAGGGGCAGTGGCCATCAACTGGAAAACAGAAGGTTCAAGCTGAACTTGAGGAAACCCTTTTTCACCATGAGGGTGACAGAGCCCTGGGACAGGCTGCCCAGAGAGGGGGGGGAGTCTCCTTCCCTGGAGACTTTCCAAAGCCCCTGGACTTGTTCCTGTGTGATCTGCTCTGGGTGATCCTGCTCTGGCAGGGGGTTGGACTAGATGATCTCTAAAGGGCCCTGCCAACCCCGACCGCTCTGTGAACCTGTGAAAAGCATTAAACAGGGCACTTCTGAGGCTGCATATCCTGCTCCTGCTGCATGTGGATCTGTATGTGTGCACGTACACAGACGGAGAGATATTTAAGCAGCATGACTAACTCTTCTGGATGCAGTTTTGATATGACCCATTTATTTATCAGTAGAAAATACAGTGCCTGGTCTGCAACAGTATTTTACTGCACATGTGAGGAGCAAAGGATTGTAAGAGCTCTGCATCATGGGGGCAACTGGAGGACACTTCCTTGAGGCCACGGCAGCTGCTCAGTGGCTGAGCTTAGAGCGAGTGCTGGTGAAAATGGAGAAATGCTTGCCATGAAAAAGAACATGGGGCCCTAGCTCAGCCCCACCACACTGATCGCTTTAGGAAGCTCTCAAACTGCTGTGACCCAGCCTGACTTGAGGCCAGCGGTAGCAGGGAGAAGCCTTTTGGTTTCTATTTCAGCTGCGGTGACCGTGGTCCCATGTTGGCTACCAGCCCTGACATTCAGACTCCCACCTTTCCAGCCATCCTGGATCCCGTAGCCTTCCTAAATCATCCACAAAAGCTATGCCTGCTGCTGAGATGTGAGCAGAGTTGCTCCACTCACACAGCACTTGCTGTTTCAAAGGAGCAAGTCTTAGCTGAGTCCAGCTGGAAAAAACCCATCCTTATCTCTGGAAACGAGCTCAGCCATGCAGCACGTCCATGGCTTTCCTGCTAGACTCGGGTTTTACCACAGCCATACCTGGGAAAGGGGGGAAGAGGTCCAACAAGTTTTCTGCAAACTGCTTTTGGATAGCTCTTATTTCTTCTTGGAGATGGCTTTCCTTTCTCACACTGCCTTTCCCCTCATGGGGTCTTGACAGGGAATGTGGAATTGTATCAGCTTTTGGGGACAGATGCTTTTACAAAGACCACTTTTCTTGCAGGCGCCAGCTGCACTTCACACTGCTGCTGGACACAGAATTGCCATGTAATTTGCTGTTGCTTCCTGATGCCGTCTGAGCCAAACGCACTGGGCAAACACTCTGCTTGTGATATTCTGGAATTTGCTTTCTACGCACAACTGGAATCCAGATACTTAGAAATACGGAGGAAAAAATCCTACAAAGGTTAGAGGGGAAATCAATCAGTCAGACTGCTCCAGACCACAAGAGGTTTGTCGTTCAGGTTACAGGGAAAGAGTTCTGCCTTCTGATTCCCTTCTTAATAATGCAGTGCTCCATACCCTACATAAATCGAGTGAGCGGGGGTGATGCAGAAACCCCTTTGCCTTGTTGCAATTACGGATGTCGTGCAGCTGAATAAGGGTGTGGACAACTCTGTAATGTTCCTAGTTTGTTCTCAGTAGCCAGGCATGGCTCTGTGCCCGCCCGTCTACATGGGCTAGACCATTCCTGTTAGCACCTGGCAAATCAGGGACTGCAAAAGTACTGTGGGTGGAACTCACCTCAGCTGCTTGGTTCCTCTGATCAAGGGCCTTTTGTTGACGGGGCTTTTTTGGTGCTTACCTTGACGGGTAACATTCTGCGCCTTGCCGTGATTTTAGCCACACAAATGTGGTAGCCAAAGGGTGCGATGCACCTTTGGAGCGGTCTCAGCAAGATAGCAGTGATCGAGAACAGGGTTTGTTATTACACGTGGGCTGGAAAAATACAGTTTGAGATTTCTTGGAGTACAAATGTCAAGGCAGCAAAATTCCCTCATTTCCACCCAAAAGGGTACTTTGGGTCATGGTTGTCAGTGATGAGAGTTTAACCCTCATCCCAGCACTGCTGCCAGGTTTTCAATACAGGGATTTGATGCAAAAAAAAAGGGATTATTTGCATTGGATTGTGGGCTTAAATAAAGGTCAAACCCCAAGGCGACAGCATTTGTGCCCCCAGCTGCCTCTCTTTATAGGCTGTTGGTGCTGGTAGCAGAAGGATACCGGGTACCGTACACCACAGTCTTGTCTGGAATAAGTACGCAGCATTCTGCAGCACGTTGAGTGCTTTGCAGTCAACAGAAAATGCTGAGTGCTACAGCAGCGGGTTCTCTTGCCACTGTGAGTGGGTACTGGGAAAGAGGCTGGGGTAGGTACTGGCACTTCAGTGGCTGCTATTATGCACAGAACAACTCCAATTCCAGAAGGACAGCTTTTCTAGAGCAATAAAGATAGGTTCTGGACAATTTCACAGTAACTAGCGGACTCCCACTAACAATGGTTGGAAGGAAAACCTGGTGACCACCAAATCTCCTTTCTTGTCCCAAGAAGGACCAGAAGGATATAACACAGAACCCAGCCTGAGGCTCACACAGAGGCTGTTCTCCTGTGTAACTGTCTGTACCCCAGGGCAGTGGCTGTTCGGAACAGACGCACCATCTCGTTGTCAATCCTCGTGGATATAGCTGTGTAGCAAAGACCTGTGAACATTCTGGAGACAAGAAAAAATCTCTCCAAAGCCTGTCCAAGTGTCTCTCTGGCACAAGACATTTTCATGAGGTCACTGTTGGAGTTCCTCCCACTGTCTAGATCATTCATAACCAGTAATGAAAACCTTTCTTTGTGGGCTTGAGACCCCGCACGTGCAGGGTGCCTTACCGTGAGCTGCCGTAGGACATACCTGTCTTTGTACTCCTGCTGGCATCCTCTTTAACAGGGTTATGTCTGCCGTGGAATGCTTGCGGATACTTAACTGAGCACACATGATGTAAGCTCAGTCTCGTGCTTTCATGCTCCTTCCAAAACTGCCACACAGGGAAGCCTTGTCGTCACTGATTAATGAACG
The DNA here is from genome assembly GCA_027574665.1 of Rhynochetos jubatus. Lineage (NCBI taxonomy): Eukaryota > Metazoa > Chordata > Aves > Eurypygiformes > Rhynochetidae > Rhynochetos > Rhynochetos jubatus. The sequence continues at coordinate 7,705,562 of CM050669.1, forward strand.
ACTGTAACGAGTCCAAAACCCCTGCGCTGTCTGCTTTCTGATCTAAAATCCTGGAAAATGTTTGATCCTGGTTAGGGTCAGAGGCGTAGCATATAGGAGTAAAAGACCACATTTTCTGGCTTCTCCAGCTAGCAAAGGCTGATGAAAAGTGGGGCAGAGGGCATCTCCTCACATCTAGCCATAGACTAGTCTGAAGGCCCAGGAGAGAAGAGCAAGAACTCCCAGAATTTCACCGCTGATTTGGAGATTTGCAGGGAGTTCTGTGCAAAGAAAGAAGGTCTTGGTAACCTACGTGCATAATGATGCAAGCAATAACATAAACCGCCTCGGAGGAAGGCTGCCAACAAAAGGCCCTTTTTTTTCAGTTTCACAATTCCGTTCCGCGTTGTTTACCCCTCTGTGACACCTCTCCATCAGGTTTCACGCATCACCTCTATTCCTGACCAGCTTGCAGTGGCCTCTCCAGAACTTGTCAGTCACAGAGATGAGGAAAGAGACAGAGGAGATGAGAAGAGTAGCTCTTCTGAGCGCCTTTCATAGGGAGAGTATCAGAAGAGCAACATCCCTGACAGGTGCCAGGAAGCGGTGCAGAGGCAGAAAAAGCCCCATGTGTGGGTTAACTCTGCTAAACAGGATCTGCCAGACTTCCTCTGCATGACAAACATGCAAGCAGGACGAGTGACTAGGGCAGGCCCCACACTTAGCAGCCCAATCTGAACAAAGCTTCCCCACCATTTCTCTTGGCCAGCAAGAGCAGCACCTGAGATTACCAGCTGAATGTGCCCAAGGTGATTACCTCCTCCCTTTGGCCTGCCCTCTAGCCCATCTGCTTATATGCAGCTTCCCTTATCCTCGTTTTTTGGGAACTAGGAGTGAAAACGATTGTGGAAGGAGTAAGTATTACCCTGTTTCTTAATTAGTTCTAGTGCTGGGGAGGGGAGGAAGAGCTGGAATTGTGAATTTGCACATCTATAATAAAGACTGGCATTTGATTATAGGTGTGTACAGAGATGTGGGTCTGTGTTTGTGTGTGTTTAGCTGTTTCTCTGTTGCTGTTTCTGATATACTCTTTCTCTGAATGTTTATCAGCATTCCCAGTGACCTGTCACCTTTTTTAGGGGTGTTTCTAGGACTGTTCTCTAGGAATTTTCTGCAGTGGTAGATTTCCACAAGGCTAATCTCTTTAGAAACCCCATAATGGACTTTGACTCCTTTCTGTCCTGATTAATGCTTGTTTGATTGATTCTTCTTCCCTCGCCTGTAGGGAAGTGAGGGGTGTAGTTACAGATACACGTCTGCATCGATCTGTTACTTTGAGCTACTTGGTGCTACTTCACGCATCTGTTGAAACAGATGTGGGTAAGAACTACCTTTTCAAGAAGGTTGACAGGGCAGTTCTTGAGTAACTTGAGCAGATGATAGGGTAGAAGGCAAGGTGTATTTATTTGAAAAGGCTAAAAGGGTGAGTCAGTGCTGACCAAAGGAGGCTGCTAAGACAAGAACACTTATTTCAGGGTAACTTGGGGTGGCTCTGATCGTTTATTTATTGACTGAGAAATATCTGCAGCATTTTTCTAGTTCTCCATGTCCTAATTTCAAGGCATGGGAGATAGTTAGTGTTATTTTGTGGCAGACCTTTAGGTTATCTGCTGTTAAAACTGACTATATGTAAGATCTAATGATAGTTGTAAAGGGTGTGACAAGGGCTGGGTAATGCTACCAATATGAAACACTAAACTAGGAATCCCTGGAAATGTAAATAAATTACTGGCATTGCTAACCGAGAGCAGCAAGCTTGGCAAAGTGCTCCACTGCCATGGATTGCAGTCCCAGTTCTAGTCCTTCCAGCACAAATGCCCAAGTGTTTGCGAGCATCCCCGAGCCATAAGAAAACTGGTGAACAATGGCAATTATCCTCTCTGTGCTGCTTTTGGCTGGGATGGAGTTAATTTTCTTTGTAGTAGCTAGTATGAGGCTATGTTTTGGATCTGTGCTGGGGAGAATGCTGGTAACACTGATGTCTTAGTTGCTGCTGAGTAATATTTACATTAAGCCAAGGACTTTCTCAGTTCCTCATACTGCCCCTGTGTCCTCAGCTTCTCCTCCACAAGAAGCTGGGAGGAGACACAGCCCAGACACCTGACCAAAAGGACATTTCTTGCCGCAAGGCCTTATGCTCAGTATATAAGCTGGGGTGACCACTGGTGCAGCCCTCTGTGCTGAGCATCTTCGCTGTGGGAAGCTGAAGATCAGGGACGAGGCCTGGCTGTGAGATCTGAAACTCCAAGGGTAGAGCCTGCTAAACAAGAGAAGTTTTGGTTAAATGTTTGTGGAGAGAAAGTGTAGGATGTTTCCATTGGTGGATGGCTGGATGGGACTCTGCATTCGCATCACCTGCCTCTTCTTTCTTGGCTGTAGAAACAAATCAATCTTTGCAGGGGGAGCCTGTGCCTGCACGGAATGGTGGAGAGCAGAGAGGATATTTCTGTCTAATAGTACCACTTGCAGGCGAATATTTTTGCTCTCGTCCTTTCATTGTTGGGTCAGGCATTACAGTACTCAGCCCTAGAACAAAAGTCTCTTATCCCCAGATAGCTAGGAATTGCTTTGATTGCTTTGCATGCATCAAGTCACCTCTTTATGGACTACTGGAATTGCAACTATTTCCCTAGTCTGACGTGGGAGGAGTATAAGGCTGGCAGGACTTGCCATGAGGAAAGGATAGCTGTCAGGCATAACATTTCCCAGCAGAACCCTTTGCTTCCTTCAGGCTTGTTTATGCAATAGGATTTCTAATCTGGGACCGCATGCCCCATCTGCTGCCTTTAACCTGTAAACACCAACTTGTTGATGGTAGGAGTCTTTTCCTGGTGCCCCCTCCCCCCGATTACTTTTAGATTTCAGCAAGTTTGTCCTGCCCTCTCAGATCTCGGTGTGGCTCTTTCCAGTAGTGAGTTCAAGGGGAATCATACAGGCCTATGTCCCCTCTAGGCCACCCACGTGTTGACTGTCACAGCATCACATGCAGTTATGCTTCTGCCCACAGCAGGTGGCCCATAGTGGAACTGGTCCCCAACTCTCAGCAGCAAGTTTTCCGTAGAAGGAAACCTACTGTGCAGTCCTCGGAAATCCCAGGAACCCTCCTCCACCCTTTTAATTTGGAAAATGACTAAGCTCAAACTGAGTCTGTGATGGCAAAAAAAAGTCATGTGAGAGCCTTGCCAGCTTCTGGGTGTTGGATTTTGTGGGGAGTGGCAGCCTTGCCCAGAGGCAGCGTGTGCTGCTCTGAACGCTTTCCCTCCGGAGCTTGCAAATGTCTTCCTTTGCTCCAGAAGCCTGACTCACACATGGAAAGACTGTGGGAGATGGTGATGGGGTAGGGGAAGGTGGTAGCTTTGTGTGGTTTTACGCTTGGCTCCGCTCAGCATAGTGTTGGCTTTGATGTGACAGAAGGCAGCACTACTCTCCAGTGCTATGAGGGGCAGCATGTTGATTGCCTCATCCTGTCTGTGGCTCGTATGTGCCAAAGCCTGGATCCACAAGCCTCTACATCTCCAGCACTTGCTGAACGTGTGGGAGATGAAGAATCAGTGCCTTGAAGGAGAAACACTGAGCAGAATCAGAGCTCACCCCATGCTATGCCTTGTGAAAGGAGAGGCAGGGCATATGGAAGGAGAACAGCCACAAACCAAGGACTTTCAGGGGCTGGTGTGCAGGCCTGGGAGAAAATCCCCACTCTGACACTAATCAGCGTGGGGGGACAAGTTTCCAAGTGTTACAGGAGCACTGAGTGAGCTAGCCAAGGTCAGCTGGGCTGGAGGAGCCCTGCTGACAGCGCAGGGAGTCATTCCCTTGCCTCCCACTCACTCCCCAGCTGCCTTGCCGGGTTCAGACAAAAAAGATAATTGTGTTTTGTGCCTGAAGCCTTGTTTTTGCCTTATTATTGTGAGGGGGTGAAAAGCTGCGGATGACAAGTGAGCCCTCAAAGCCCACCTTCGAGGCAGTCTAGTTCTAAACCCTGAGACTGAAGGTCTGTTCCTTTCTGGCAGTCTGGACCGGAGAAACGACCTCTGCAGCGGGATGCTGGAAATCCCTGTCCCAGACTGGTCCAGTTGTGCTCCTCTGCTGCAGCCACACAACTGCTGAACCTGTTCCATCTCAGCATGCCGGTTCTCCGACTACACTTAAACAAATGAAAGCTTCTTTAGTCTCAAAGACTGCTGGTATGAGGGTAAAAATAAGATAACTTGTACCTCTGCTCCCCTGCCCCCATCAGAGAAGGAAGCCTTTAGAACAGCGAACGAAGAGGCTCTGACTGTCACCTGGGTATTGAGGCTGATGGAAAATCAGCCTCATTCTCTTCGGAATTCCAGGCTGTGAGTACAGAGCATGGCTTGGCCAGCACTCAGGCAGCTGTGCTTGAAGTGGGGGCCAGGCGGTCTCTCTTGATAGGAACTTAGAAGCCACTTACTGCTTCCCTTTCCTGTTGTGACTGGATGCGGGTCTGATGGGTGCTCAGAGGCCCATTCATCATTGTCTTTGCCTGCATCCCCCCAGTCACCAAGCAACGAACTTAGCAGAGCCTGGCAAGGTTTATACAAGCCTCTAAAAATAGAGCACACCTGAAATACAGCCACTTTGCTGATAGGAACAGAAACTATCCTGTGCTGCTGTTCAGCTCTATTCCCTACCATGAATGGGTTGCAGCAGCACCAGGGCATGAGCTTGTGAGGGGGTTCTACTGATAGCCTCTCCTTATGCAACCACTACTTGCCACTGTCTGAAACGTGAGCCAGAGATAGATGGAACAGTGCTGTTGTGCAAGTAAGCTGCTCTACACATTATGGAGTTAACTTGGTCCTTAAAAGAACCATGCAGCAGTCTGTCAGATCCTGCAGAGATGCATGGAGTATTAGGCTGTAAAACTGTCAACAATTACTGGTGCAATCCAAAGAATTTGGGTACAGAAGCTGAAATAAGCAAAATAGATGACAATCCAGCCTCCTGGGGAAGTGGAGCCGATACCCTTTGGCTTGGTTGTTTCTTTACCGGCTCCTCCCTTAGACACCCCACAGACAACCAAGCCCAGGAAGATTGTCCAAATGCATGAGTCCCCTCTGGATGCGTGCAGAATGCTTCCTCTGCCATGTCTTGACAATGTGTGCGTGCCTGCAGGCCGCCCCAAATTGTCTTCTCTCTCCCAGGTTGACATGTTAAGAGGCTCCCATTATTGAGAGAGGCTGAGAGCTCTCAAGGCTGAGAACTTGGCGTTCCATGGAAAAAACAGTTTATTGCGTAGCTGGAAATTCCTCAGGAAACACTGTTCTAAAGAGGTTCTCTTAAATTTGGCTTTTCCCCAATTGTCTGGGCTTTCCTAACAGGATGGAGATAGGGGATAAAGTCAAGCCATAAGGAAAATGATCCACTCCAAAGAATAGCCTTTAGTCAAAAACTGACCGCTTCATCCTGACCTCATTCCTACTGCTTAGAAGTAGGTCCATTTTTCAGAGCTCCTCTGGTTCCTGGCAAGCAAAGTGAGTCTATGGCCTGGGTCTAGCTGGGGAAAAATGCAGTAAATCCTGTCTTGTGAAGGAAACGAGACAGGAATCTGAAGTCTTGGAGAATCTCTGCTAGAGACTCCCAGGTTCTGGTTCCACGTGCAAAGCAGAGCCTGAACCAGTATAAATCCTGTACAACCAGCCACAAGTCCTGTTTACACTTTAGTCCATTCTCAGTCCTGTGTGTCCCATTGGACAAATCCAAACCAGCATCCTTGCCAAAGGGCTGTAGTACAGCCTGGCTTTGGGGAAAGAACAGCTTTCATGTTCGTATGAAGGGGGCTATGTTCTCCAGGGACCACTTAATGGAAATGTCGGATCTGGAATGAAAGGCACTTCCAGGGAAAACCTTTCAGTGTTCTCCTCCCTGCTGAAGCCAGGTGTTGACTGTTCTGGAGCAGGGCCTGCAGTGGGATTGGTGTCCACTGCAGTGTAACGGGGTTAAGCCATAGCATGGTTGTTGCTCTCCACCCTGCCATTAAGCTGATGGTAAGCTTTCCTGCCAGACTCTGCAGCTCAGGAGGGAATACAATCACTTCTGGCCCTAAGGACCCAGGGGGTCTCTTCTAGGGACTGTCATGAGCCCACCCAGATATGTACCCTCGCTCCTTTGCAGTTCTTGGCACTGGGGAGCTCTTAACATGTTAACTTCTGCCCACTCGATAATGGCAGCGTTGTCGCTGCAGAGCAGGGTTTTGAGAACACTGCTCTTGCAAACTCAGGCTCCAAAAGTCAATTAGATTTTGCACACCTGTGTCCTCCTCCCCTACTATTAATTTTGGGATTGTGATCACTGCACAGTCAGTGTGTATTTTGAGGGAGTCTCTGGCTTTTGTAGACACAAATATGGCTGAGCCTGTGTCTTACCTACTTATCTGGAGGGTTAGTGTTTCCTATCCTGCTCTTTCTAGTCCCGGACTGAGCTGAAAGCGCAGGACTGAAGCAGTGAAACAGCTCTCTCTGTCAGCTCTTCCTTGGCGGGGAAGTTGATGTGTGTGGACAGCCACTAGCATCTCTGGCAGTGGGGTGGAGGATGCGTTATGACAACCCAACAGTTATTAATTCGGCCTGCTGCACACACAAGGAGCCTCTCCAGTAACTGGGAGAGACAGGGCCAGAGATGCTGGCTATTTCTGGCCTACCTGACAAAAAGAGAATTCCAGAAGCCTCTGAATGAGCAATGAGGCACTTAAGTTGTCTTTTGCTGTTTCTCGTGGTTTACCCCTTCACCACTACATCTGTGTGTGGGGTAGCCCACCCTAGCCTTGAGTAGTTGTGATGGGTCAAAGGAACTGCCTAGAGAAGCTGTGGGTGCCCCATCCCTGGGAGTGTCCAAGCCAGGCTGGATGAGGCTGGGAGCAACCTGGGCTATGGAAGGTGTCCCTGCCTGTGGCAGGGGGTGGGACTGGGGTGGCTTTAAGGTCCCTTCTGACCCAAACCAGTCTCTGATTCTATGAATTACAGCAGTTCCAGGCAGGACCAAGGAGAATGTTAAATCTCTGGGCCTGCAGTACCCTGGATTCAGATGGGTAAGTGAGCCTGGACTGTGGCAGACTAGCCAGGACCGACTGCTTCAGCTCTGCTTTGCACTGTTGGCATCCAGCCTTCCTGCTTTTTCCCCGCTCTGTATCAGGTTGCTCTTTGACCTGCTCCTGGAACCCTGAAAATTACCTCATTTGTTCCTACAAATTTAAGCTTTAGAACCCAGAAGCACAGTGAAAGCAAGAAGCCAGTTGAACTCCACGCAATTCTGTGAGCTTGTAAACTTCAGCGGCCTGGCTGCAGCTCAGAAGGTCAGGCTGCTGCACAGCTATGCCCCAAGCATGTCTCACTCCAGCTGCTGCTGCTTACTGAGGTCTGGTTTTGCTAACACCATCCCTTTCAGCCCATAATGAAACTGTATATATTAACTCTTAACGAGTCAACTCTGGTTTTGTGGCTGGCTCAGGAACAACAGGACAAAGCCCCATACCAGTCCACCACTGAAGTTTTTACGTAAAGCACTGTAAATGCCTTTACGAATGTGAAGGAAGCAGCAGCTGCTCTCAGCTCTGGGCCAGTTGTCCTGAAGACAATAGGAGCGTTATATCATTAAAACATGGTTTGTCTGTGCCCTAATGCCCTACAGTATAACTGTCTGATCCTGTGCCCTGATGCATGGATTACACCGGATGCAGCTAAATGCTTTAAATGGTCTACTCACTTAAGGCACACTTTCTGAGGCCTGGGACAGTTTTATTGACTGGTGATGGGAACTGGTTTGCAGATGGGCTGGCTTGATATCAGCAGTGTTGCTGCAGAAGCCGGGCTGGGACAATTTCAACAGGTGGAGTTTGCCGAGTCACAACTCTGATCAGCTCGGAAGCAATGCTGCAGAGTTCCCTCTGGGAACTGAAGTCCCTAGCACGAGCCACACAGTTGCTTAGAGAACCTCAGCATTAAACATCTGACAGGCTTGTGTCTACCTGTGTTACTTCCATAAATTCCTTCATTTTGAAATAGGCTGTTGCAAATCTATATGAGAGAGAACACTAGGATGCTGTGTCCTGGCATGACACCGTGCTGGAGGGGAAATGGCCAGAGTACCCATCCATGGCACTGTTTCTGAAGAAGTCTTGTCTTATTACAGGATGTTACCAGGCTATTTTTAAGAGAGCCCTGACAATTCTGCAGCCAGTTCTTTGATATTAGGATGGGAAGCAGCCTTTCCCAGAATATTGACACTGTCTAATTCGGGTGGTTGCACTCCTCCAGAGCAGACCTGTCTTGCAAATTTTTTCATGTATCCAAACTTTAGTGTGATACAGCTGCAAGTAGCTGAAAAGCTACTGTACTTCACCCCAGAAGTGACTGTATTTTTGTGCTGGGTGACTTTTTAGAATGTTTTGGGATGAAAGAGATCATCTATAAGCTAGACCTTACCTCACTGTGGAGTTAGTCACGGGGCCACTTTTGAGAAAAATGAAACGGGTGAATGCAGGGAGTAAACATGTCTATTTTTGTAGTTTGTCTTCCAAGTCAAACAAAAATAAGAGCTGACTGGAGGCTGAAGACTGCATGACACACTGTTAACTGAGAACTGGCAACACAGGGCCTGACCCTCTCTGCTGTTAAGTCAGAAAGGCATTTCTGGAGTCAGTGGAGTTCAAGTTCATGCCCTCCACCCAGGCAACCTGTAGCTCTTTAAAAATTGTGACACAGCGGGGTAGTCAGGTGAGCCATGTGTGGTCAGTTCTTGGAAGAAAACCTGGAGTCAGCTGTGGATGTTGTTGGTGATTCAGTTGCTATCTGCACGCTCGGTGTCAGCGCGGAGCTGACATCTCAGCACGCGCTGGCAGAGGTCTTGCCTTCCGCCCAAGACCCTGGTGCACGCTGTCAGCTTGGATTACCGGCACCTTGGGCTGCACAGCCCTTCCCTGGAGTTCAAGGGGGAGCTTCTACCTGCAGTGTTCTTCCAGTGCTGCAGAGCTGCTTTGCTTCCTTTCCAGATGGGGAATTTCCAAATTGCCATATATAGATAGCCGCTCCAAACAAAAACTTTTATGTAGAGCTGAAAAAAGGCTGTGTTCCCAAAAGCCTCTTTGTTCCAGCTGCGGTAATTTTTCTCAGAAACGATATTGCTTCTCTTCAAAAACTGCGTATTGTTTACATGCCCAGAATGTCCGAGCAGCTGCAGCACGCCACCGAAGCCTGCGCCGAACACTGAGGCACAGTACTGAGGGTTTGTGCTGTACAGCGTATGCGTGTACATGTCTGAGTCGCAGTCATGCCACAAGCAAAATACGGCAGATTGGTTGGTGGTGGCTTTCGTTTGGATTTTTCTTTTTTTCTTTTTACAATCGCTAATTGTTCCTGAGCTGTTCTGCAACTTGGCATGGTAAGAAGATGATCATCCTGAGGGGATTCTGGTCAAGTCAGTGACAGGTGAAGAACACGAGCTTAGCAGTGACAGGAGCTGAGCCTAAGCTGAGATCTTCAGCCAGATTCTGACCATGTTTAAACTGGAGCAAATCTGGAGTGATGCTGCTGGCTTCAGAGTGCAGGATGCAGTTACAAAAGGATCAGCGTGTGCATGCACCACACTTACTGGAAACAGGATCTGTCAATTACAGTAAAGTTTAAAAATAAACCAGAATTGTGTAAGATCTAGACATTTCCCAGGCTGGTTTTTTCCTGCTTCCACCTAGCCCAGCAGGACTTGTAGGGAGATAAAGGCTGAAATCATTCCAGACTGCAGGGTGTGAGACTGAATGGCATTTATATTGATAAACTGACAAAAAAGGGAATTAATCTAAAGTGAGCAACCCTTCCGTGGGAAGATTTCCTTGGGAAGTGAGTAATAGAAGGAAATTATCTCCATATATCCCCCAGCCCCAGCTGAGGAGCTCTGAATGTGCATCCGTGAGCCCTGGGAACCAGACCCGTAGCACTTCCAGCCGACAGTCTTTGCAGTCACTTGCTCTGGCCAGGTCACTGGGCAATGGGGCAGGAGGATAGGACAGGAGCAGATGGATGTCTAGGGTAGCTGATTTGGTAGACCTTCGATAAGGTAGATGGTGTGCAATGGGGCAACACTTGCTTCTTCCAGCCCATCCCTTCCACGTCCCAGTTCCAGAATACAACCAGTGTGAGAACAGCAAGTAGGACATTCACCCGCAGAGAACAAGGAGGAACTGAACAGGGACTTCACCCAGCAGTGATTTGGAAAGCCTTTTGCCTCCTTGGCTGCCATCACGGTCGATACATCAGAAACTGAACTGAATGTGAATCTGTGCAATGAGGATCAATGAATTTGCTCAGGTTGCTGGATCAGACCATGGTGTGATTTGCTTTGCTGCGTCATTTTTCCCTGGAAACGTGCTTGCTAAATGAGACTGCAGACCGACAGCCTCACTGCTAGAGTACCTGCATTTCCTACTGGCTTTGACAGGAGGAAGTGTTTGATGCTTACTGTTAAATAAGCCCAGCTCTGCCAGTGTCTGGCCCAAACCACACCGAGCCAGGGGAAGAAGTCTGCTCTTGATTTCAAGAGGCAGTGATCGAGTCCACTGTGCCTGTGGTCAGACGTAACTCAGCAGCTACTATCTAGACTTATTCCAGTGGGTCTGTAACATTAAGAAACCCTGCCCTAAGTGTCCTAAACCAGCTAGCAACAGTATTTGGTTACCATAGTTATTGCACCAGGATCCAGATGCCATCTTGGAAGGAATCTCGCAAGTTACACGCTCTCGGTATGAGCGCAGGGGTATCTAATTCTCTTGAGTACCTGGGGTGATGCTTATTCCAGGCTGTCACTCATATAGGATTATGCTACGTGGGATTGAGGTAGCGTACACCCTGACACTGCAAAGCTCCTTTGTGATGCAGCTGGGTCCCAGACTGGGAGGGGAAGCATAAACAAGAGTCCAGGAAGGTTAACTAGCTGCCTGAATCCAGAGTTTCTTAATTGGATCTGATGTCTTGGGCCTGTTCTGACTTTCCATTGAGTTGATGAGTTTGGATGCAACCTTTTTTCCATGTTTCACAGCTCCTTGGCTCCTAACTTCTGTTCACGTTTTCACAGCTCCCAGGAGAGAGAAAATCAAATTGGAGGAAATTTTGCTCACCAGCTTCAGAAATCCCGCAGGCTTCTAAGCATTCTTCCTTTGCTGCTTTTCAGCCTGTCTTGTTGGTCACTCCCTGTGTCATGGGAAGTGATGATCAGATTGGTCTCTTCATAACTGAGTGTAACTTTCCAGTTTTTCTCTACCAGTGATGTCTTGGACCTGTCCAGAAGTAGCACATGTTAAAACCTGAAGTGAAAAAAACCAGAAAGGGACTATTGTCACCTGTACCTGATGAGTAGAAGCCAAAAGCAGACACATTGACAGCAGGACAGCAGTGAGAAGAAAAACTAGGGTTGGTCCATTTCTTGTTCTGGCAAAAGTCCCCTGCACACAGGGGAAATAGGCTGAATGCCAGTGAAGGCTGGACCTGGGCTCTTTGGTATATGGTCTCTGTCAAACTCTGCCCCACCATCCAGTAAGATGTTTGTCACAGGTTTATATTCAGGCATGGGAGTCCCCTTTGACTCAGAAGTCACAGACTTGAGGATGTATTTAACGCCCCACTGAAGGGAGATGATCAGTGGGCATGTAGCAGGCTGCTGCACGTACCAGCTGCACTAGGGAACGTTGCTTCGTGCCCTTTCCTACGTGGCTGACGCTCCCCACCTCGGCAGCGGTTGCTTCCCGCAGGCTCCGTGTTTCTTGGCGACCTGCACCAGCCCTTCTCTGGGGTAAAGCAGTGAGGCACGGCGTGAGCTTGTAGCTCTTGGGTTTGGCCCCATGCCGTGGGGCAGCACAGGGGAAGGGACACACTGGGCAGCGCTAGGACCTGGGGAATGCTCAGCCTGCCTCCTCCCAGAAGATTAGCCAATATTCCCAGGGCAGGACATGCTCCCCAGCCTTTCTACTTTTTCTTTCCTCTATATACGTGTTTTCCCTTCTTCTAGTTCATTCCAGAGCAGAGCAGCTTTGGATTTCTCTGAGCTGCCTTTTTTTTTTCCCCTTGGTAGTTGGACTCCTGCCAGCATCTTGCAGGGCCAAAGTTTTATCTATCGGGATATATTTTTCAAACCAGCCCAGCTGCACGCAGACTGCCTGCAATTGAATCCACGCTCCTGGGGCAAGTTTAGCTCGGGAGAGGAACAGCAGCAGGAGTGCTGTTTGTGCCTCTCCTCCAGCTATTCCTGTCAAGATGGATTTATGACTTTAAGGAGCAGAGAGGGGGGGTGGGGGGAGGAAAACTGCCTACAGAAGCCAGAGCTTACACCACAGCCCAGCAAAACACACATAAAGAAGCAGTCGGATCTCAAGGCATGAGCAGCATAAAAGTGGCACACTGGGATCTGGTGGATCCTTGCACATAATATGACTGATCTTAAGCCTTTCATCTGCCTTCACAGAGCCGAGCTTTTGGATTTAAGGTAGTTTGCCTGGGACCAGACTTTGCTATGTTGGCCAAGACTGTGCTTTCTTTTGGTCTGTGGCTGCAGTTTGCATCGGGACAGGACACACCTGAGAGAGGTGAGTGCCCGAAAAGGCGAGGGGTTCCCTTACTCCTTTCCCCCATTTAATACCTCCTGGTCCTTAGAACTGCTCATAAAACCTTTGCAGAATAAAAGCTGAATGTGTATTGCTGCTTTAGGTGTGTAGTTATGCTTGTATGTTACTGTTTTGACACAAGGACAAACCAAAACCTTTTTAAAATTGCTGTATCAAAAAGAAATTTTATCTTGCTTGTTTCCAGTAGCAGAAACTGTTTCAGAAACTTGCAGAGTTTAGTGTGATCGCATGGAAAAAGTCCTGACTCCTTACTGCTACCTACGTACTGAGGCACACTGATTAAGAGAAGTAAACCCCGTGATTGATACCATACCTGTCTTGTTCTCTTGCTAATCTCTGTAATTCAATCATTGTATTTCCTCTTTAAAATGCTTTCTTTTGGATACTGTGCAGGGAATAGTATTATGGGTCAGTCTCGCAGATCTGACGGCGGGGAAATGGATGTGGAGGAGATGAATATCTCATTTCTGGTTCCTGCACCGTAGTGCTGGGCAGAAGACAGCCCACATTGTGATGGCTAAGCTGATGCAGTTACTTTTGTTCTGCATTGTGTTTGCAAGTAGAAAAGGGTTCTGTTCTTTGACTCCAGAGTTACTGCTGGCTGCATCTGGTTTTCACTGCACCTGAGAAACGTAATCCAGAGTGAAAGGAGAAGTGAACGTCTTCTCTGTCTGGACAGGAGGTCCTCAGACTCAGGCAGCAGCCAAAGACTGCTGGGATCTGATTTTGCTACACAGAACAGACTGTGTCGTTGCTTGGATCCCCTTGCATGGTGCTGGATTCTGTCCCTCAGTGACACGGGCTGGTTCAGGAATGGTGCTGCTGCCTCTGGCATTGTCTCAGTGCTCGACGTCCACCCAGGCAGCAGTTGTTCCTATTGCCAGGCGTTTCTGCTGCCATGGCGTATGTGGCGTTTTCCCAGCCCAGGCTAAGAACAATGCTCAGACCTTCAGAATATGTGAAAAAGCAATCCATGGCTTTCCAGAAGGATTATGCTCCAGAGGCAAAGCCGTGCGTGTTGTGTTATTGATGTGCTGACTGACTCACATGCTGCCAAGCACCCTTAGAGGAAATGAACCTGCTGGTGGGCAAGGTGCCCATGCCCCAGTGGCTTTGATGTGGGGGCCTGCTAGGCTCCTCCCGGGTGTTCCCGAAGGCAACTTTGAGCCAAGAGCCATCTGGCAGGGTTCCTGGGCATGGGCTAGCTCGCCTGAAGGTGCTATGGTGGTGTGTCATGATCACACAATGAGAGGAATTGTTTGAGAGGTAGGCATGCATGCTCATAACTCTCCTGGGGACCTGACAGAATGTGAAGTATTGTGGCTTTATCCTTAGCTGCAGTGGAGAAAGTGAAGGAGCTACTGGGTGGCCAGTGGTACTTCTACATGCTCAGGAATGACTAGCTTTTTCAGGGCAATGGCTATTGACTTAGTGCACCAACAGTTAAGGCAGGGCATTGCATGTCCAGTTCCACCACTTTCCTCTTTGGGTCCAGAGTCAGATCTCTGTTGCATCAGTGTAAAATATGACCATTTGATAGTCTGAGCTTTGATAAATGAAACTTGTCATTACCTAGTTACTCTGGACTAGCATTAGCAGAAAACGATGGGGATGTTGCTGTCCCTGTGGGTGCAGCAAGTGAAAATAAAGACACGGCCCATCCACGTGCACTTTGTAGAGGGCCCTGCACTTGCTGATTTCTGAAGCACAGCTCAGTACCTGGCATAATTCCATGATTCCAGGACTCTTCATGCTCTAATTAAGACAGCAGAGATAGTGAAACTCCTCAAAAGATCTTAAGAGATGGCAACCCGGCTTCCTTCCTGCTGGAAGAATTTGTCTGAAGGGCCATTTCTCAACCTGCAGCCTGTAGTCCGTGGCACGGATGAGCTGGAACCTGCGTAGGCAGTTTGGGCTTTTAGTCACACTGGTGTATTTTGCTTGGTGGGGCTCATCTCCTTAAATAGGCAGGTGATCTGGCCGTCTCCCATGGCACAGTCCTCTCTCTGACATGGTTTTAAGCGTAAAGTACCTCCTGTCTGGCTTGGTGAGATATCTCTTTCTAGGAGAGGCGGTGCCTTTCTCCTCCTGCCTCTTCCTGTGATCCCAAGGGGCCACAGGGAAGCACAGACGGCGTTCTTCAGCCTCCAAACCTGGCTCCACTCATAGTAGAACTTTCTTCCTCGCATGGCCAAACAGGGAGAAGAGGAGACAAACATGGAATTTGAAACATAGTTAACCAAGACAGGACATGATCTTTTTTGGCTGTTAAACTTTATGCTCTACAAGTTCCAAGTCCCGTGTAAATCAGGCATGTGACATGTGTTCAGGTCCCAGCTGAGAGCACGGGGAACTCTTGAAGCGGATGTCTCCTGTCAGCATCTCAGTGTAAGACAGGGAAGTCTGGCCAGCTGTTTTTCTCCTGGAAAAGCCAAGCGTTTAGGCAACACTGTAACTCCATGGTGACATTTTGCTTCCACACTGATCCCTTAAAACCCTTCTTTGCATGACTGCTCAGTGTCTAGTGACCACACATCAGCTAGAGGGTGACAACAGGCTACTGCCGTGTGTTCTCTGGTGTTCCCCAGGCTTCAGTAGAGCACAGGAGGAGCAATGATATGAGCTCTGCAGGGTTATTCCTCAGCTCTTCAGAAGCAAAGGCCCGACAGTTCAGGAGGCCGGGAGGTGCCAATGGATGCCTTTTCGATCAGGATTGACCTAGAAGTGAGAAATTTTCATTTGGCATCTTGCCAAGCCAAGCTCATCTTTTGCTGTAAAGCAAGGAAACTGCTTGAAAACAGCAGCTGTTTGCGTAATGCTGGGCTTTACTGGTAACAGATCTACACAGCCCCACCTCTGGCATGGATGGCATGTTTATATTGGATAAAAGACAAGGAATAGGAAGAAAGATGAGGGAATTAAGAACCTAACCTGAAGGGAAGGACGGTGGAGTGTCCACTCGCTTTACAAGTGTTGCCACACTCGGGATGTAGTGAGAACCTTCAACTACATTTTTTTGAATGGATCCTTTCTGCTGACAAAATCTAAAGGGAGGAATTGGTTCCATCTTACACAGGGCTGAGTTAAGTAGAGGTAACTGTGATGGTATTTGCCTGTATGAAAGATTAGCCTTCTGCTCCACCCACAGACAACTCCTTTAGCTCCAAAATACATACCTGCCCACCAGTGTAACTGTTGCTTTTGTTAACCAGTTGTTAACCGATTGTTGTTAACAGATTGATGCTTTCTACCCTGCAGGTAGCTGTAGCTCTTCCTGCAGAGCCTCCTAATTAGCACAGCCATTTGCAGCAACATATAATGGTCCAAACCAGTGTTTAAAGGATGGTAACATTATGCCCAGCTCGCTTGGTCCCCCAGAGCTGCAGAGTACGGTCAAGAGTGCAGTTTGACAGGGGCATGGCTCCTGGCTCTCCGTTGGTAGTGTTCTCTCTTGAGCAGGTGTTCCATGCTGGTTTTCCCCCATGCAGGTAGTTCTGGTAGTAGTGGGATTTTGCTTGTGTCTGCTCCCTCGTGGCGAATTCCGAATTCCCTTCCCAGAGTGCTAGTGCACATGACCTTGTTTACCACGCGTGAGCAATGTCCTTTGGTCGTTGACCCCTGCCCTGCCAGGGTCAGAAGCTTTCACAGCTGCCTGTTGCAACATATGGGAAATGAGTGACATTCCTCAAACCGGTGAGGAGCAGAGGGGAGAAACAATGATTTCCTCCTGGGAGGTGGCAATCCTGTTGCCAAGATCTCTCCCTCTGGCTTTCCAGCCAAGTACGTGGCTTGCACTTCTTCCAGTGGAAGGGAAAGCACAGAGCCATGACTACGTGTGTTTGACTTGCTTCATGCAGCCAGGAGCTCTGAACGAGCCCTTGTCGCTCTGCCCTGCTGGAATGCTCTTAGGAGGTAGGGAGCTCTAGGAACCAGTGGCAGGGACCTGTAGGTCACAGATTCAGCTGTGTGATGTGGTGATGAAATTGCACGTTGCTATGGGCAAGCGGGAAATCTTACTGGGCTTAACTTTTATTTTCTGCTCAGCTCTGCATGCCAAGTTGCTGGGTGTGTGTGTCTGCAGCACAGGGCTGAGTTCTGCTGGGTCACGCAGAATTGGCTGTAATCCGTGTAGATCGCAGGTCCCACTCCTGCCTCCTCCTAGCATCTCTTGTCATCTCCAGGTAATTTTAATGTTCTCCATTTCTGAAGGCTCCATCTGATTTCTCCCGTTGTTTCAGGAGATCTGCTATGCCTCTGCCGTCTCTGCCTGCACCTACTACGGGAGGGTGGCTCCCGTGTGGCCGTGGTCCCTGTAGCACCACAGTGACTTGTAGGCAGCATGGTTATTGGCATGTTTACAGACCATGTGCAAGCACTCAGGCTTTCTTCCAGCGCACACCTATACTGTAACGCGTGCAGTAAGTGTGGTCCTGACTCACACACATCACTTCTGTCCCTCATCCCGTGGGCATTCCCAGCACGCCTGCCCCTTTCTCTGACCTGACATTCCTGAGCACACGGACAACACCACTCCTGCCATGGGACAGACCCAGCTACTCATGCCCTAGTTGCACAGGCAGGCAGCTGAACGGTACCCAGTGAAGGAAGTCAATAGAGAGGTGAAGGCTGTCCAAATGAAGACTGGGCAAAGAGGATCTAGTCCCCTGTTGCTCAAGCCTGAACCACTTCTCTACCTTATGTATTCCCCCTTGAGCCCCTGAATGGCTGTTCTCTTGCTGGTTCATGGTCTTTTCTGTGCTCTGGTCATTAGATTTAACTGTCAGGACATGTATTTAGACCCCTTGTACCTACTCACTGTTCCCCTGCCCCAGTTCTTTCCCTCCTCTTGATTTTGCCATCCCATACCTGCCTCTTGGAGTAGTGCCCTAATGGGGGCTTAGCAACGCCCTGCTCATCTCTGCCAGGCTCATTGCTACCTCTGGGCCTGCCTTGACATGGCTTTCTTCAGGAGGAGAACTGTTGGCATGAGCTGTCTCCTTGGAGCAATTAATTTTACAGGAGCCTTTCCATCCAGCTATCTGCTGCCTTGTGGTTTTGGCTCCCACACATGGCTCCAGCATTCATCCACTGTGTGCTGCACCAAGTCCATCTGTGCTCCAGAGCCCACATTGCTTGGCCATACCTTCACTGATACAGGAGCCCAAATAGGCAGGCGGGAATCTCTGGTCCAAGGCTTTCTCTCCCTTCTTGTGCCTCAAAAGCTGTCAGAAAGCAAGGTGGTCATTAAAAGAATTCCAAATTCATTACTGATATCCCAGTTATTGTAAATCTCCCAGGCTCTAACAGTAGTAGAAGGAGGAGTCCACTATGTATTTGTGCTTCCCACAGAGCAGTTTAATTAAAATGGTAAGAAAATGAGTCAAATGGAGTGGGACTCCAGGCCACACCCTCAGAAGCGTGTTCTTCCTGACATACTGCATTCTTCTGCACAAAAGGGTCTGTGCAGGCCTTTACCAGACATCTTGTCCCAGAGCCCCTTTGAGCTGCTGCTCCTAAGACTGTCTGGGAAAGGAGGTCAGTATGTATTCAGAAGAGCAAGAAAAGATCCAATTAGCCTGGTTTTTAAAAAGTGATGTAGGGAGGAGTCCCTCCGCTCCAGACTTTCCTGCCAACAGCGGTATAAATCAGGGAGCTTTCTGCCAGTCTTGTGTGGACCGTAGCCTTTGAACCGAGAGGCAGCCAGCTCTGAGAATCAGCCACCTCTCCTGGGAGAGCAGAGCCAGCAGTTTTTCTCATCAGGTTTCTTTATCATTTCATTCTTTTCCAAATACAGCTCGTTTTTCTTCCAGGCACTACCATTGTCATGAGATGGGATAAACCTGTAATGTTTTTTTTAGGCTCAGAAATGGCTCCTGACTTTGGCAGTTGCTCTTGGTCTTGCCATCAGCAGTTTGCTGCTTTCTCGGAGGCTGCTGTGCGTTAGCCCAGAGCGGCAGCTCTGGACGGCAGAGGCTGCTCCCTGGCATAGGGCATGACTGACCTGCTGGCTCAGACTGGGGAGGAATGTTCCCAGCTCCTGGCACGTGTCCACCTCCAGCTTGGAGCAGAAAGTGCTCAGGATCAGCCTGGTGTTGTGTAACAAGAGGTGTCAGTGCAAACTGATGTAGCTCAGGAGCATTTTTTCTGCAGCAGTGAGAGCAGGATCCAGGGCTTGTGGGTTGTGCTTTTAGCTCTACCCTGATTTCTGTGCCTGAGCTCCTGCCTCTTTCCTCGGCTTTCAGTTTATCTGTCATGGGTTAATAACATGAGCAGCAGTGACATCCCAAAGCGAGGCTGAACCCAAAAAAAGCGGGGAGAGACAAATAGTCCAAGTGCTATTCAACAGGGGGGTGGAGGGGTCTCATGAAAATTTTTCCTCTGGTTCTTTGTGATCCTGTAACCAATTCTGGTTCTTGGACCTCAGAGAACTTAGGACCCAGTTTTCTCTTCGCCATAGAAACTGCTTTTTTGGCAATGAACTTTAAAACAAAAGGTGTTAAGCAAACTAACACTACAGTGTTTGCAAAGAAGAGTGAGCAAACAGATGAGTCTAGGCAAAGCTGTCCATCCAGGGAAGATACAGCCCTAGGGAGAAGGGGTAAGAAGTTCTTGGACAGCTGATGGCAGGACTGAGAGTAAAGCCTAGAAGCCCTCACACCAGCTGCAAATAATAATAAGGGGCAAATCCTGAGCTTTCTAACCAGCAAAATTCTCACTGAATTATGAGTTTTGGCACAAGATAATCAAGCTTTTGTAGTAGATGCCTATGCAGGGGTTCACATCATTCCACTAATGCACTTCTCTCTCTCTTCCCCTGCTAGGTCCCCAGCCGGCTATTTCCAGTTCAGAGGGGGACCTCCTTTTCTTGCTGGACAGCTCTGGCAGCGTCTCCTACTATGAGTTTTCCAGGGTTAAGGAATTCATGTGGGACCTTGTGCAACCTTTCACCTTTGGCCCCAAAGATGTGCAGACCAGCATCATCCACATCAGCACTACACCCACCATGGAGTTCCCTTTTGACCGGTACCTGTCCAGTGGGACTCTGCAACAAGCCATCCGGAACACTCAACAGCTCATGGGCGACACTAACACAGGCAAAGCGCTCTCCTACGCCAAGGAGTTGTTCTTCAGTGGTGAAGCTGGTGCCCGGCCAGATGTGCCCAAGGTGCTGGTTTGGGTGACGGATGGTTTCTCCACTGATGACATCTCTGAACCCATGCAGCTCCTGAAGGACATGGGAGTAACAGTCTTCATTGTCAGCACTGGGCGGGGGAATTACCTGGAGCTCTCTGCTGCTGCCAGCCAGCCTCCCGAGAAGCACCTGCACTTTGTGGATGTTGATGACCTACCCATCATCACAAAGGAGCTTCGAGATGCTATCCTAGGTACGGTGGGCTCGGGTTGTGGTCGCTAGGAGTTTGCTGAATGGGAGTTAATGCCTGGTTCAGCAGGGCAGGCAGTGTGAGCATCCCTGAAAATCAATGGTCCTCCTGACCCATAACTGCTGCCCTTACAAACTGAGGTGCATTGTCCACAGTGCTCTAGGTCCAGGTATAAACCAAAGCTTTTAGGAGTTCTGGGACAAATATCTCTATTTGCCTTGGGAGGTTCTGTGACTGTTTGGGACAAATTCCGTTCTGCAGACCTGTTAGTGAGATGAACTTGTCTTGTGTTTCTGATGAGTTGCTCGGTTGTTAATGAAGAAACGATGCTCAGGCAGCGTTTTATCTGGATCCCTTAAAAACCCACAAGGCTTCGAAGTGAATCACACAGGTCACAGACATCCGTATAATTCAAGTTTAGCATGAAAATTCCCCCACCTGCACAGGTAACCAAAAGCTTCCCAAACAGGCAATAGTTTAGCTACAGCAAGAGGCTGCTGACTGTGTGTGCAAGGTGCACAAGCCCCCTGAACTTGATGTTCACATTCAGAGTGATTTTTTTTTTCTCCAACTTGCTGTCTGCCTATGTCCTATCTGATGGAGGCAGAGGACACGTGTTGAACACATTGCATACATAAAATGGGAAGGATTTGGTCCTGTCGGCTCCTTCAAACTCTTTGTTAGGGTAGATCTGACTCCCTGTATATAGCAGTTGTTCTCTTACAAGGAGCAATTAAGGATAGTGCTTGCTATCAGCATTAAGACTGTAGGAGAGGAATGTTTTTGTTCCATAAATCCGCTGTTGTAACGTGTTCCACATCCGCCAGTTCTATGGCCCGACTTGGCTAGCACAGTCCTTGGAAGAAAATCCCAGTCCTAACTTGTTAGGCTTAGCAGGCCAACTGCTACTTCTTTGTTGCTAGCTTGGTTGTGGCGGTTGCTGTGCAGAGAGCAGGAACAGACGGCAGATTTGATTTTTCAGCAGTCCTGTTTTTCAAAGCATCCAGGAATGGGTCTGAGGAGACCCCAAGCCATAATCTGGGCCAGGAAGCAGCCGTTTGGAAGCCAAGAGGAACATCTCATGCTAATCTGCACGCTGCGCTGCACAATGCCTGTTCTTTCTGCAGCTATGGAATGCCATCAGGGTGGGAGTGCCTGTGATTGCAAAGCAGGGGTTTTGCCCCAGCCTCCCAGTTGACTCTGGGCTTGTTTGGAAAGCTGAGTGAGTTACTATGACTTTGCAGACTTTCCATTCATGTTCTGGAGGTTCTCTCTCCATTGGAAATCCTGGTTTAATTCCTCATTTGGCTTCTGCTATGTGAGTTGGTTAGAGTTCGCTTTGGAGTGTCCAAGTAACCCTTTCCACAGAATCCTCTGGACGTAGCAATTTCTTTCTGTTTCCAACCACGATCCTTTAACAAATCACACACAGGGACTATGTTCTTCTCCAATCATCCACCTGTCTCGTGTATGAGTGTGGGGCAGTACCAGCAGTCCTTCTGCTGTACCAGACACCACACAGACTCCCCCAGATGTTTAAAGTGGCTGTTTCATCTTCAAGTGCATCCTGAATCCAGATGGTATAAAATAGCATCCCAAAATGAGTAGTCACCTGCATATCCTTGCAGCACAAGATTGTCTTGAGGATTGTGAGATCTGCAAAGGTAATAAATACTCTGCTGTGTCTGAGGGTAGAATTCTGTGCATCCACCAGGTCTAAAAGTTACAAGTCTGGGACTTTAATGGAAAGTGAGATTCCCACATGAATCCAGGGGCTGGTGCTTTAAGCAAAATATCAGATATAGGTAACTTCACCTGAGTTAGCCTTAATAAAGCTATATATATCCAGTCTTCACTGTGTGGAGGAGGCAGCCCTCATCACCACCCTTCCTGCTTCTCCCACTTGGGATAGCAGGGACAGACAGGATCTTTGGCAGGCAGAAACTAGGCTCTTCCAACACTGGAATGGCCCAGACTGGTTTTAATATCATGGCTATCTTATCTTCATCTCTTGCTACTGTTTCTTAAAGCCTTTTGTAATGCACAAACAAGCTTTGTTCTCCTCCCTCTACCTCCTATCCAGGAAAGGGGTGTTTTTGCCTGCTCCATAGATACTCCAATACAATGGTCCCTGGCTACCAAGTTGCTATTGTCTCAGGTAGGCTGAGAACCCTCCATGGAACAGTTCAATCTCCCGCAGCTGTACCTCACTGCACAAAGACAGACACTTTTACGTAGGGGTTGCTCAGTTAAGAAACATTTTCTTTGCCTTCAGAAATCTGTTCAGAGATCTGAGCAGACAAATAATAGAACAAACCGTCAGGGCTGAGTGTGGAGTTCTCAGTGCTAGACAGCAAGACAGCCACTACTTGGACAGCGAGTCAAAAGGACGGAGTCTTTGTCTTCCAACTGTATTTCTGTCCCACTACAGGCCCTGCTGAGGCTAAGGGTTGCAACATCTCTGCCTCAGTTCCCTTTCTGAAAAACCTGCCTGTGTCACAGAGCAAAGATGGGCTGCTTCTTATGGTGGACCTGAAATAGTTCCTGTAATGCTGTTACACAGAGGGTGCGAGACAGGGACTGTGGATGGATGTGTATGTTCATGCCCACTCTTTTTCTTTGGCACATGGTCCCAACACAACGAGTCTGCAGAACGCAGCAGTCTACAGTTCCCAGCCAACCTGGCTATGGCCACAGCTGGCTCCTGGCAAATACCTCTGCCTTTCCTAGTGTAACAGAAAAGGGACTCTACCTCAGGCTTCTTCCATTGCATCTTATGTGTTACGGACCCAATATATGGCATTTGGTGCTCTCCTCCTGGGGAAGGACCTTCAAATATTGTGAAACCGAGGCATTCCTTTGAGATGACATCAGGTTCTGTGCTAGCATCCACTTGCTCTCCACTCAGCCAGTTGAACTGACAACTGCTGACTTGTTTCATCCTTTGGCATCATCTTGTGAGCCAAGTTTTGCAGGAGCCCACCTGCCCAGCAGTCACAAAACATCAGCCACTTCCCATGCATATCCAGCGCAACACATTTCTGATCTGAAACAAGGTTCTGGATAACTTGGGCTGCAGTGAAGGCTTTGAGCATCGAGTCCTCTGACATTGTCACTGAGTATAAACAGGTGACCAGAGGGAGTGATCTCAGACCTTGAATGTCCATTGTGGTAATGGAGAAGTGTGTTCCCCTTTCCCAGAACTGGAACTCTCCCCCCATCCATGTCAAAGTAGGGAAATATTGCCACAAAACAGAAGTGCTTTGTCCCAACTCCTAACTGAAGCTTCTGCAGAGATGGGATTGTGTACTCAGGGCTAGAACAGGTTTGTCTGTTACCTGGCTGCATTTCTCACACACATCATGAAAGCAGCAGCATTCCTGGAAGCCTAATCTCGGCCCCTCACCAGCGTTCACTGGATGGTAGCAAAATTTCGGCTGCAAAATGGTGTTTCAAGTCACCAAGAGGCAGGAGGTGGAAGGCAAGTGTGTCACAGGCTGTCTCTGAGCATTGCTAAGAAGACACTGCCAGGGTCGAATACAAGTGATTAACTTGCTGCTTCTCTCTGGGAACAAGGAGGTGCTGTGAAGCATACCAGGGGCATCTATTTTCTGGGGCTTATTGCCCTCTTTATATGCTCAAGGCATCTGTGATCTGGGAAAAAAGGGCAGAACTATTTGCTGTGGGCCTCCTGCAGCTTGTCCCTCAGGTGTCACTTTAATCTGCTCGATTTATCCACAGTGTCCCTGGGCCCTGCATCCAAGCTCACGTATTTCCACTCCCTGAGCTTTTGGCAGGACTTTTGGCACTGACACCTTCCTCTGTTCCCTGTTCCTTCGTGGCTTGGCCACTAGTAGTTGTGGGGCTCACAGAAGGGTGCAGGCCAGCCGCCCCCCCTCCAGCTCTGCCTCCTCCAAGCTCAGACTGGGGTGGAGTGCTGCTGGCTGGCAGCATGTGTAGATGGGATCGGGCAGGGCATGGAGAAGGGAAATGTTTCTGCTTGCCTGGGAGAGCCAAAGAATAGCTCAGAGGAAAAACTGAGGCTGCTGTATTTGGTATGGGGAAGTTGGCAGGGTCTCGGAGCAGCTCGGAGGAGAGCTGATCTCTGAGCTAAAGGACAAGCCTGAGAGCACAAGGCTACCCCCTATTCCCTTGCAGGTCTGGGCGGACTTCTGTGTAATGGGCAGCCAGTGAGAGCTACTTACAGTACTCTGTGAGGTATTTAAGCTTGAGCTGGAGGGTACCATCCTAGGTTTGCAGAAGTGACACTGCGGAGCAAATGCATCTCTTTAAGGCTCAGGGTGCTTTTAAAAATCCGCTTTTTTTTTTTTTTTTATTAAAAATAGCATCTTTATGTCTTTGTGTGCTACTTCCCTGGAGCTAGAAACAAAGTCCTGTGTGTTTCCGCTCTGCTTGAAGACAAGAAAACAATGGAATTCTGCCCAAGATGGGCTCAGGATACCATGGGTTGGAAGGGTCAAGTAGCAGAGGAAGCTGGGGGAAATGCAGCACGTCAGAAGAGGTATTAGTGCCTGGCATTTGGTGTTTAGAATTCAAAGGTAGCACGAGCCTTGAAGAGAAGCTTCTGTGTAGGGGGAGAGAGAGGCGATATAGCACAAAAGTGGCTCTGAATGTTGAATGTCACAAAACAATGAAGCTCTGTGAAACACTGCAGGGAGTGACTTCAGCTGGGGTGAATGCAGCCGGGTCAGCAAATGCTGGACAGTCCCCAGTTGCTGCCTCTTCTTCCCAGCCATTGAGTACAGGCAGAGGGCAGGGAGAAATGTGTTTCTTCACACTCTGGGCTGCTTCACATACATGACACAAATCAGTGGTTTGGTTTCACTAGCAGGTGATTTCTACAGGGAGCTCAGGATGAAGTGACCATAGGAATTTTGGAACCTGGGTGCCCAAGTTCTGTCTCCAGCTTTGTCACAGGCAGTGCCAGTGCTGCCTGCTGTGTTGGGTACATGGTAATGTCTTGCCGAGAATGGAAAGGGAAAGCTGAGGCTTTATAGAGCAACTTGGAGGCTCGTGGCAAACTGGTTTGGGGCTGGAGATGCGTAGGAGGCAAGGTGCAGTGGTATTCTTGAGCTGAAGTTTGTTGTGCAGACACACCTGAGCAATTGTTTTAGCCAGAATGCCACCTCATGGCATTTGGGATGTATGCATTTCCTCTGCAAGCTCTGTTCGGGGAAAGGGTCTTGTCCAAGGGGTAAGAGTGGTGTGAAAACCCAAATATTGCTGCCTCAGTCAACACATGGTTTATGTTTAAATAAACCAGGGGTTTAGTTTTGAGCTCCTGAACCATTCAGAGAGGGTCTGGGTCACTGAATTGCTATGAAGGAGCTTGGCTACACCTCGGTGACTTCAGCTGTTATCCAGTGTTGCTGTAGGCTGCATCTCCCATCCAGAAGGGCCTGTATTTTACATCTGCCATGTTCTGTGCATTAACACCACGAGTGATTTCTTCCTGCTGTTTCTCTTTCAGATGTTATCCAAGCAAATCGGCTCCATGCAGTAGATATTTCCTCAAGCAGCTTCCGTTTAGTGTGGCCTGAATTTCTCTCCCAAGAAACTGGCTACTACACCATAGAGTATGCCCCAATAGATCATCCAGCAAGGAAGAGGACAAAGCAAGTGTCTGGGGCACACACTAGCCTCGTGCTAAGCAACCTTGCACCACAAACTACTTACGAGGTGGCACTTATTCCTGAATCCAACGTCCACTACTTCCCTCCCCAGACAACAAGTGTTACTACACTGGCAGGTAAAATGCATGCAGTTGTGACCAGGGGGATTTTCTTCCACCTCCTCAAAGCCAAATATGATGCAGGTCAATTATGCTCCTCTGAGAGCATTCGTGTGCCTTGAATTACATACTCATTCACATCTTTTTACATTGCTTTCAGAGGAAATAAGCCCAGCTCAGGTTCTCATCTCGGACTCTGGGCCACACAGCTTCCATGTGAGTTGGGCTCCAACACTGGACAGTGTGATCAGCTATCAGATCCTATATGGACCCCTCCCTGGGAACTCAGTGAAGCTGCTGGAGGTGGATGGCAAGCACAATAGCACTGTGGTGGAGAATCTGGCACCCAATACAACCTATCTAGTGACAGTGACTGCAATCTACAAATCAGGAAAGGAGAAATCCCTGTCAGCTAAAGCATGCACTCAAGAAGGTGAGTGAGCAGCTTCACTGAGAGACAGGAAAATATATGGGCACAAGGAGTCTCTTGAAGTGTGGTCGTTTCTTTGCACAGATCGTCTGCTTCTAGGTGAAGCCAGAGAACTCAGCCCAGTTACTGATGAGGGATGAGAGAAGGGGGAAGCTGCAGCTTCTGATGAACAGCAGATGATATGCCATTAGGATGTAGCAGATGTATAAAGCATAGGACTGAAAGAACATCAGACATACACAACATGACTGCTGTTACAGGGTACATACTGCCAAGCTGCTGGTGCAGTCATAAGCAGAATGGACTTGGAGATCCCTGGATCTCCCTAAAGAAGAAAGAGAACTGCCTTTCCTTCCTATCTCCTCAGTGTCTGGTTTGGTGTGATCTAGCACTGGAGGGGTGGAAACTTCATCAGCAGAAGCTTCTGCTCTGAAGAAGTACCTGTAAAGATATTAGGAGGCAAAGTCTAGCTCTTATCAGGACTCAGGAGTGAGGAGCTCAGAGAATGACAGCAGCTGAGGGTGTGGGAGGTGGCCAGCCAATGCCTAACACTGTCAACAAAAGTATTTTGTGCTGGTGCCAGGACAAAGTTAAGGACTAATTAGGCTGAGCTCCTCCAGTGTGTAGATGTGGAGTGGCTGGCTATAGTGTCTCTACAACAGCAAAAGACCAGGCTGGTTGGCAGCCCCTTCCCAGCAGTCTCCTCAGGAGGAACAAGGAGCTAGGTGGTAAGGACCACTCCATACAAATGGCTCACAGTAACATGAATCTTCTTTCTCTAGAGGGCTCCAAAGTGAGGCACCTTCGCTTTGAAGACATGGGCCCCAACACCCTGAAAGCCTCCTGGGACTCAGCTGATGGGAAAGTCCTTGGTTACAGAGTCAGATGCCGGAGACAAACTGGCCCTTCATCTGTCATCAGCGTTTCACCGCAGATCCACAGTGTGCTCCTCACAAACCTGGCTTCAGGCACCACTAACAAAGTGTGTGTGAAGCCCATGTACAAGAACCAAGCAGTCAAAGGGCTGTGCCGCATGGTGCACATGCAGCCAGGTGAGCTGGGGTGCCAGGCAGAATCCTGGGGCACTGTAGCCAAGGGAAAGTGTCCTGAAGGGCACTGAGGTGCTGGAGATCCGACACAGAGGAGCCCTTATGGCTGAAATAATCTGTGCTCATCAGCTAGCTTGCCCATAGGGCTTCATCACAGCTACCAGCCCATGAGGTACTGTCCAGGGGGGCTCTTTCCCCCTTTTTTAAGAGCAACACTCCTCCTAGTGGCATTATGTTTGCCGGCAGGAGAAAAAGTGCACCTTAGAGACAGTCCTGCAACTATTTTGGGATAACAAGGACAGGAAGGCTGTTAAGAGCTGGCATGGGCATTGGAAGTACTGTTTAAAAGTCATTTGAACTCTTGGCTGCCCCTCACTTTTCAACGTGGCAGGGACAAGCTAACTATTAAACACGGCTATTAGGGAACAATACATCTGCTTTCCTCCTTCCGCTACCCAGAAACCACTTACTGTCATGAAACACAAAGGCATTCTTCACAGGCTGAAGTGAAGTAAGAGCTAAAAAGAAGCTGTGACAGAAGCACAGCCTTTTCCCAGCAAGAGGCTGGAGTGATAGTGAAGATGACCACAGGGATGAGGTCTCTGACTCAGTCAAATTTGCAGAATGGGTGGATAAAGCTGACATTATACTTCTTGTGTTTTTCCCAGCTACAGAAGCCCAAGAATATAAGCACAGAGAGAGAGCATGACAGATTCTGGAGTAAACAGATTCCCAGCAGAGCAAGGAATCTTGCTTGGACAAAGTCTTGGACAAAAAGGAGGGATCAGGAGAGAAAACCGGAAAGCTCACAGATCATCTTCACACTGTCCATTGAGGTGTCCTGGTTGTCAATCCTAAAGGCTGTCCTTAGTCAAGTTCTTCTGAAGCTTAAAGGTTTGGCTTGGCTGGATGGAACAACCAATCTGACTAATAGATCCCAAATCTGTACCCTCTTTTATATAAATATGCGTGACAAATAACAAACAAAATGCAAAGTGATGAATCCTCACTATTGCTCGCTTACTGCCTGCTCCCTATTTATTAAATGTTGATACAGTTTTATATTTGCAGCTTTATGAGCGTGTTCAGGTCTCGGCTGTTTACTGCCCTGACCTTTCATTCTGGGCACCTGCATTCAGAGAAAGATTACATGTGGCCAAATCCATTCCTGCTGTCAACAGCCAGTGAAGCAGACACACTTTGACAAAGCGCAGCTTTCCTCCAACTCATCCAGTGTACTCAACAAGTAGCTCAGATTAGGCATCCCAATAGTATAGCGTCTCAGGGATGGAAGGGAAAAGCATTAGGAGAAAGGATAATAGCATCATACAAAAAATATGTGGTATGCAGAGATTGGGTCAAAGTCACCAGGATTTCTGAGAAGAGGAAGAAAAGAGGTTGTTGACCCACTTGGCCTTTGGCCAGAACATGGAGACATTTTATAAAAGGCATCCTGCCTTTTATAAAGTGCAAGGACAGCTTAGTGGTCCCAGATGGTCTTTGGTTTACGGCAGAGCTTGGTTGGTGATCTCTGAGAAACAGAACGATAGGCCAGGCCAGTGAGTCTCATCAACACCGTTCCACTCTCCCTCTGGCACTGGCAATAAAGGCATCTGCTGCAACGACATACAGGTCCCAGGTGGATTTTGAAGGGTTCAGTTCCTTGCTTTGGGATTTGGTACCATTCTGAGAGCAGGAACCTCTAAAACTTGGGAATTTGATTCCCCAGCAGGTTAAGCCACTCTAGAGGGCTCAGCCCTTAGCTGAGCTCAAGGAGCAGCAGTGAGTCAAGAAAAGCCAGACAGCAATACAATCTAAAGCAGTTATTTTTGTTTCTCCTTCAAACACACACCTCCAAACAGCAGTGCAGTACTGCCTGGATCATGACCACTGAATTCCTGTGGCATACCTGCAATCAGTTTCCCCAAACTGGATGTAAGTCCTGCTATCAAAGCAACTATATGGAGATTAATTAGCCTGTTCTATGACTAATTATGGATGGTCAGTCTCCAGCACTATCATTCCAGGCTCTGTCCTCTGCAGTCTGAAAATACCTAATATATCTTTAATATCTTGTCCTGGGCTTCTACCTAAGCTTGAGCTACACTTAAAAATCAGGGGTTTAGGTGAGAACAGTAAATCTAATTCTTCCCCTTTGGCCTTAGGCTTGGAGATGCTGTCACTAAGCTACTCTTTGGAAGGGGGACCTGGGGGGAAAAAAAAATACAATTTTAATACCTGGTGACAAAGCCATTGGAGCAGCACGGCTCCAAAATTCAGGGCTTTGGGCTGTAGAGAAATGTATATACTCTTCTGGTAACAAAACCCAGCATCAGCGGGAACACCTTCCCTCAGTAACGCTCGCTCTATTTTAAACTTACTGCTTATTTGTCCTACATGTGGAACTTTTGTTTTAAAGCTGTGCTGTGTGCTGGGGAGCCCCCAGGCAGTGTCACCTCATCCTGCAAACCCTCCATTAGCTCTGCTTATGGACTTCCTAAAACAGCTCCTTTCGGAGCTGAGAGGAACTTTGTCAGTGGCCTTGTCTCCTGAGCGCTGAACTCGTCATGTCTAGGTTTACGGAGCATACGCCTTGGGCTGTCTTCTTGTACAGGAGGAAGGGAAAGGAGCGGGGCAAGTCATTCATTAACTCGATAAGAAGATTTCATATGATTTGTGTTCTCCTCTGGAATGTGCATTTGTGACTGATTAATCTTAATGGGGACTCTGTGCTGAGGGGAAGATAAAGCCTCTGGAATCTCCCATGTAATAAGATAATCTTGTTCATTCTTGCTGTAGGCCAGAAATTAATTTTGCACAACTCCCTGCATAGTTTACTAATACGTTAACGTGCCATTCCCCACCTCCCACATTGTAATGCATCCTTGTGAAGACAATTAAATATACAATACATAAGGTATTAAATGATTACTTCATTCTTGATGGCAATAAGGGCAAACATGTTGTGTAGCTTTTGTTCTAATGAGAGGTATGGGTTTAAAAGCTGGTATTCATCTGAATTTTAAATGACTGAAAAGTAAACATTCCACACATGACTTCATAGTCTGGTTTACGTGGAACTTTATGCCCATTCCCCCCAAAAAACATGTCAAATATATAAGTAGAAATATATCAGTCTCAATAATATCTCAGCTTCAGTAAGAATTACTGTACAAGGAGCCAAAAAAGTAAATGTCCCTTAAATCTTGGCAGAACTGGTAGTACTCCTGAACATGAAATCGTAAGTTGAACAGGTAAGTTAAATGAAACTTGTTTTGCTAATGCCTAAGGATTTCTAGAGCTATTTAAACATCTCATCTGTACCAGTGTAATGGGTGACACCCAAACACCTGTGTAGGATGAGACCACAAACAGTCAGGGCTCCCAGTAGGACCCAGGTTCTGTGTGTGTGGGTTATAAAAAGCTTCATTTGGAGATGAGCTATTCCCAGGTTTTCTTTAGGGTCCTTGCACCTTCTGATCCATGTGGTGTTGGCTATTATTAAAGACTTAACTTGGAGTTGCTAGTGTGATGTGCTGGGTTCCCCTGTTCTTCAGTAACATAGACACCTACTATCCTGTATCGAGACACTATGGGTTTTCTTCCAGGAAGGCGCTGATCTGTCAGGAACTGGAATGGTTATTGCACTCAGCTGCCCTGTTATCTAGACAGACACCTGATGATTTTCTGAAGAAAAACAGCGTACTTCCCCAGTTCCAGAATTTTGCTAGAGCGTCTGTGTCCACTTGGAAGAAATTTGCTCTTAAGTGTGTGCTACTTGCAGCCTTCCTCTGTATACGCCCAGGCTCAGATGTCAAAGTACAACTATAATTAGGATGCACTAACTAATTTCTCAAAGCAATACGGAAGTTATATCTGCACTTGGCTACGGTCAGCCAGAAGGGTATTTAATTTACTGTAGTGGATGACTGCCTGGTATAAATAGGTTTAACTTTGACAGCTTCACTAAGAAATACCAGCCAGCATACACCTCAAAGGTGTGAAGGTTCAGGGGTGTTTTTACCACTGCCAAGACGAAGGAAAAAGATTTCCCCTAATAAAAAATAAGTGCTGAGTGGGGAGTTTCTCCATTCTAGCCTGTGAAATGTGCTGAGAAAATAGCTTACAAGTGCAATTATAGGTGTTTGTTTAGTGCCTGACTTTTTCCTTCTGTACTAAGCAGTACTGCAATCAATTTTTTACTAAAATCGAGTTTATGTGGACAGGTTTTGGTAGCAGGGGGATACAGGGGTAGCTTCTGTGAGAAGCTGCTGGGAGCCTCCCTGTGTCTGATAGAGCCAATGCCAGCTGGCTCCAAGACAGACCTGCTGCTGGCCAAGGCCAAGCCCATCACCAACAGTTGGAGTGCCTCTGTGATAACATGTTTAAGTATTGGGGGAAAAAAAGAGAGAAAAGGGAAGAGAGGAGAATCTGCAGCAGAGAGAGAGCAAGCAAGATGTGAGAAACAACTGCAGGCCCCAAGGTCAGTGGAGAATGAATGGAGGAGGTGCTCCAGGTGCCGAAGCAGAGATTCCCTGCAGCCTGTGGTGCAGCCCATGGTGAGGCCAGCTGTGCCCTGCAGCCATGGAGGGTCACGGTGGAACAGAGACCCACCTGCAGCCCATGGAGCACCCCATGCCAGAGCAGGGGGATGCCCGAAGGAGGCTGTGACCCCGAGGGAAGTCTGTACTGGAGCAGGCTCCTGGCAGGACCTGTGGAGAGAGGAGCCCAGGCTGGAGCAGGCTTGCTGGCCGCACCGGTGACCCTTCGGGGGACCCAGGCTGGAGAATGGCTGCACCCCGTGGGAGACAGCGGGGCAGTTCGGGAAGAACTGCAGCCCGAGGGAAGGACTCCGGTTGGAGCAGGTGGCGGAGGACTGTCTCCCGTGGGAGGGACCCCACGCTGGAGCCGGGGCAGAGCGTGAGGAGTCCTCCCCTGAGGAGGAAGCAGCATCAGCAGCGCGGTGGGCTGACCGCAGCCCCCATTCCCCCTCCCCATGCGCCGCTCAGCGGGAGGAGGCGGGAGTGAAGCTGAGCCTGGGAACGAGGGGAGCGGTGGGGGGAAGGTGTGTTAAGATTTGGGTTCAGTTCTCCTCTATTCGGATTTTATTGGTAATGTATAAACTAAATTTTCCTCAAGTGAAGTCTGTTTAGGCTTATTTTTTCCTGCGCTCCCTCTAGCAACGCCACCACACTCCCGTTGCTAGGGAGGAGCGCCCTCCGCCTAGTTTGTCCTTCTCCGCTCTCCGTTCCCAGCCCAGCGGTCCCACCCACTCGCCCGCTCCACAGCCAATCGCATTCCACTCGCTGGCCAAGCTCGTGACGTCATTCCGTCAACCGGATGACGTGCCTCTGCGCCGCGTGACAACAGGCGAGGCGTCCCGCGGGTGACGCACTTCGTGCGACCGCGCCCGGACCAATGGGAGGCCGCCCCCGCCGCCGTCACGCCCGCGCGCGGGGAGCGGCGCGTCCTCCGCCTGGGCGCGTGGTGCCGGCGGCGTCATGTCTTGGCTCTTCGGGCTGAACCGCGGCGCGGCCCCTGCGGGCGGGGGGGACGCGGCGCCGGACGCTGCCGGCCTCTCCCTCCCGCCCGTCCCGGGTGGCGGTGGTGCCGCAGGGGGTGGTGCCGGCGACCGCCAACCGCCCAAGGACAAATGGAGCAACTTCGACCCCACGGGCCTGGAGCGGGCGGCCAAGGCGGCGCGGGAGCTGGACGCGTCCCGTGCGTGAGGGCCAGGGGAAGGGGGAGGCGGTCCAGCCGCTTGCGCTGCTCACGCCCTGGCGGTGGGGTTCGGGGCCGTTAGTCGGTACCTTGTGTCCTGTCAGGTTCCACCGTCTCGGAGCGGGTGCGCCCGCTGCCCGGGCGGCCTCGGGCTCTTGCAGTGCTCTCCCGGGGCCGCTGCTCCGTGCCAGGGGCCCGGCGGCCTGCGGAGCCCCGATGTGGGCCGTCTGGGTCACTGCCGTCCTCTGAGCGCCTCCTCCGGGGCCTGTGAAGGGAGAGGAAGGTACTGGAGCACCTTCTGAGCAGGGTAAACCTGTTGTCCTCAGATGCCGGGTGTGCTGGGAAGATTTCTGACCGTGAGGCAGGGTCGAATATACGGCTTCAGGGTGGTGTACTGGGCAGTCTCAGCTAGAGCCGGGTTGAATTGAATAGCCTGAGGTTTTTTTGAGAAAAGACCTTCCCTCTGTCAATTATCTCTTCCTGCTGTCGATTTCAGGCCATGCCAAAGATGCTCTTAGTCTTGCCCAGATGCAAGAGCAGACGTTGCAGCTGGAACAGCAAGCAAAACTTAAGGTATGTGGGAATTCTTTGTGGTACAGCGAGCCCGCCTCGGGCAAGTGCTAGATTTGGGGGCAGGGAGGCATATATCAGTCTCATTTTCTAGTAATCTGTAAAGGGTGCTAAGTTTTTCTTGTTGTCATTCAGCTTTGGCAAATAATAGTTATTTGCCTTTTGGGGAAGAAAAAAAAGTAATGCTGGAGGGTGAAGTATAAGCTGATTTGGCCTATTCTCAGTCATATTTGATGGGTTTGTTCACAACTGACGCGTGTCCTGAGTGGTTTTGTAACTCCCAGAATATGAACACCAATTTTAAGGAAAGATAAGGGGTTTCTGCAGGGAGCTGTAAAGTAATATCTCTGTTTTATAAAGGAATTTGGGGATTACTTGAGTGTTGGTGTGGTGTTTGTTTTGTAAAATAATCTGTATTTAATGGCTAATTATGAAACTTCTTACAATCATGTTTTAGAATCACATTTTAGCTTTCTTGTGTCATCGGTCACCTTTGCAGGGTACCACTCGGGTTCCAGATGGATATCTTGTAATATAATTGTCACTAGCCTTTCTCTGTAGGACGATATGTGAGCTCATCTGTGATTATCATCCATCTATCTCCACAGGAATATGAAGCTGCCATAGAACAACTGAAGAACGAGCAGGTCCGGGTACAAGCAGAAGAGAGACGAAAAACACTCAGTGAAGAAACGAAACAGCATCAAGCAGTAAGTGAATGAACGGGGACACCAAGTGATGGGAGACCTTGTTTGTTGTCCTCCTTTATGGAAAAGGCAACAATGCATTAATTGCTCCTTTTGGGGAGTGGGGGAAAGGGAATCGCTGGTAGCTGTAGATGGGAGGCAGTTCACAGACCGAGCCCGTATTCTACCCTGGCTTTGTTGTTTTGAACTTCTTGTACAAAATGCTTCAACATCCAAAGGAATTGGTAACAGCACTTAAACTTCTGAGGTGCTCTTTGAAAATTTCCTGAAGGGAACTTTCAGGGAAGTGCTGTTGAACATGCTGAGGTACACTTGTTTGTGTCTGACAGCTGAGGGCGTTAAAAGGTCGAAGACTGCTGGCTTATCAAGTCCGTATGGTAGCTTCGACAATGAAATGTCTTCTAAGCTATTCGGATTTCAGTCTTAAGTAGCCTGCAACGCTATTTCTTCCAAGTTTGATCTTTTAGACAAGAAAAAGTAACTGAAGAGGAGAAATGATGCAAATCTGGGAGTTAGCAGAGGCTGTGTTGCGAGCAATGTTGGTGCTGTCTAGTGTGTTTTAGCATGAGCTACCGAAGCGGCAATAGTACTGAAATTAGGGAGGTGTAAGCTAGCTTTTATGCTCACATATGTTGACTTTTTACTTTGAAAGCACAGGAAATCAGTGGATTGATTAATTCTAATTGATTATCTAGCTTGGGAAGATAGCTAAAACTGCTTATTTGGCACATGTTGCTTTTTATCCCGTCAGAATTTGGAATTTGCATGGGGCTGATTCATGAAGCAGGCTCCACAGTGATTTGCTCTGTTCGTGAGTTAGCTCTTGTACTCTTGCAGTTCGTAGGGCATTGTTTGAAGTCAAAGTCGATCGTGATTTCCTTCTCAAGCGCCAGCTGTTGAGGAGATAACCTGCAAGCTGTTCTGCTGTCTGGGTATTTGGAATAGAGAATAACATCATCCTTTGTACAGCGTCCTCCTTGTGGATGGATATGGGTCCTCGAACCGCTTTCAGTTGAGTGTGGATGACATGGGTTTATTTGCCAGTTGCAGTGGAAAATCAATGAGAGAAATTAATGAGAAACAAGAAAATCAATTGGAAACAGTGCTCGTCTAACAGGCAGCGTATCTTGACAGTTCTGTTGCTTGCAGTCAGTCCAGCTAACGTATTTGAGAGCATGAAAAACATGTTTTTCCCAGTGAAGTAGGTCTCCTTTTCTTGGCCAAGGAACACTTGTTCTTTGGTTTTGTATCTGTGATACCTTAAAATGAAGTCAGACTGTATGGAATTCTCAGCATAAAGGAGTCGTTGGTGCTGACTGAGGATGTTTTGGCCCAAACTTTGCAGTATTCATATTAAGACCTGGGGTTATTTTTTGTTTTGCATACACACACACACCCCCACCATGTTCCAAACCTCATCACCTTCAGGATTAGGTTGGACTAGGCTCCCTCTTAAATGCCTAATCTTTGCATTCTTAATAGTCCTTTTGGTTTTTTTTTTTTTGAAGCGAGCCCAATACCAGGACAAACTGGCAAGGCAGCGCTACGATGAACAGATGCGACAGCAGGTATGATACCTTCCTTCTCTAACCCAGTTGGCAGCTGTACAGTAGCTGTCTTAAGTCAGAGCGGATCTGGAGCTGTGCCCTCTCGTGCTGGCCCGATGGCTGATGCTAGACACAGTTGCTTTCAGCTGTACTAGTTGCCTGCCATCAGTAATGTTGGCCAGACAAATCAAAGGTCAGGAATTAGGATAAAGCGGCTAGGAGCGTGGGATTCAAGTACGAGTCTGGGAGATGGGGAGAGGAAGAATGCACTTCAACCTGAGCACTAGCTTCTTGAAAACACTTGTAGTGCCAAAGCTTACGCAAACACCTACTTGACCAAGTACTTACAACTTCAATGCGTCTTCTGCTGTCATCTCTGCCCGTAGCAACTTGCTAATGAAGAGAATCTGAGGAAGCAGGAAGAATCTGTACAGAAGCAGGAAGCCATGAGGCGTGGTAAGCCAGTAATTTTTATTTGGCTAGTGGCAGAGTGGGTGGGCATGTGAGTTTTCTGTGCTGATCTTTTGACTCCTTGTCCATATTGGTTGATGCTCCATTAAGGTTGTGTTTTAATGTCATACTGGCAAGTTAGCAGGTAAATCCCAGGAGTACTAGAACTGCCAATTGCAATTGGTCTGCCCTATGGTACTTGGAATTCCTAACGAACTGTCAGCTTAGAAACTGAAATTCTCCTTTTATACTGTGCCAATCTAAAACAGAACCAGCTTTGAGGGGGGAAGAGAAACAAAATAGCTCCTGGAGGAATGGTTGAGTCTGTGTCACCTAGTCACTGTTTTCTGTAGAAAATAAAAGCTGAGTAATGAGGTTCTAGTCTGAAACTTGCTTTGCGTCTTTTCGTTGTTGTGGAATTGCTAGAATCACTGGGTTTGGAGAACTGTACTGGGGCTTCACTAGGGCACAACTCGTAAAATTGTAAGGCAGTTTGAGTATGACCCAATGGGATGGCTGGCTGGTTTGCTCATACACGGACTGCACTGCTGTGTTATCTGCTCCTTGCTGCCATCTAGTGTACTCTCTGTCGGTGTCTTTGAGGGAAGTACTCTAGCAACCATATAACAAAGCCGAGTGGTGAAACCTTGTAGGAGAGGGTGATTTTACTCTTGTAGTATCCACCTACTCATAGGCACCAAGGTATGAATATGAAGGTAGCCTGTCCAGCATTTGGGTATCAAGTAGGCGGGTGGTGCCACCTACAAATAGGACAAGACCACCTATTTGGTGTGTGATCCCTTTGAGTACAGAGGGAAAATTCCCTCTCTGTCTCCTGTAATACTGCACTGGTTGGCTGCCTTCCGGGGGAGGGTGGGAGGGAATTAAGATGTTGAAGTCTATTGCTGTGGGATCACACGCAGCTATAGTGAAGCCAGGATGAAGCAATGTGCCTTTCAGCTGCCTGCTACCTGAGATTAAGCCAGCCCAAAAGATTGTCCTCTTCTCTCTTCTTTTTTTAAAGCTACTGTAGAGCGAGAGATGGAGCTGCGGCATAAGAATGAGATGCTGCGTGTTGAGGCAGAGGCAAGAGCCCGTGCCAAGGCCGAGCGGGAGAACGCAGACATCATTCGGGAGCAGATCCGCTTGAAAGCTGCGGAGCATCGCCAGACAGTGTTGGAGTCCCTCAAGTATGTGCAAACCAGGAGAAGGGCATGGGTTGCCTTGCTGCTTTTGCAGGTTGCTCCCATCGTGTAGGAAACCCTGCTGTTTATTCCTCTAAGCTCTAAGAAATACCAAAAGTTAGTGTGTACACTCTTATTCTCTGAACAACAGGAATTGTATTAGAGAACCCTCTCTTTCACTTGTCTTGCTACATTGTCATATGAGTGTGAACCGAAGACGCTATTTATAGAGTTGTGAATTTTATACAGCTTTCCCTGCAGACTACTTCAGGCCTTATTTGCTAAGATTGAGACTCAGTTACTCTGAAAACTCAGACTTCTTTAAGTTTCTCAGCATATGCCATAAAGTTATAAAGCAGTCTGTCTCCAAAGGGGTGGTCAATTATATTTGTAATTTGTTAATTTTAGTACTTTGAGATTTTGAATTAAAAAACCCCTTTAGAATTAAATACCTTTTATTACAAATCAGAAGCAGTAATGTGTTAAAGAAATTGATATCATGGTGCCAAATGCTTTTCTACGTTTAACCTCAGATCAGGGGTAGACATCAGGTGATTATAAATCCCTGTTCATGTTTCAGTTCCCGGGTGAGCCCACAGTTAGCTTTGACTGTAGAAGTTCTTACAAAGTTGTCTTGTAAACTCTTTCAATTCACTCTTTGAAATCCCTTTCTCTTCTGCTTGCTTTGCTCTTTGCTTACCATAGGACAGCTGGGATGCTCTTTGGGGAAGGATTCCGTGCTTTTGTAACAGACTGGGATAAAGTTACAGCCACGGTAAGATTGTGATGTGTATGGATAACTTCCAGAGAAGTCTGTCTGTAAATGCACGTTAAACTCACTCCTTGCTCCGATATGTTTGTAAACTATAAACCATGGCAGGAATTTGCTGCTCACTTAGTGCTCTCTGCAGTCCTTATTTAAGCACTGTGCTTCAGACTTTCATTCAAGTTAATTCTTGTCTCCTCTGTCTGGATAATTAATTTCTCAGTGGTCACAAGTTCTGGCTTTGATTGATCAACAGCATGGAATGGTCTTGTCTTTGGAGGCACCATCAGCATTACAAATATGTTTCCTTAAAGTTTGCTGCTTATTACAAGTAATAGATGCAGATTCTGTCAAAAAAGTAGCTGAGTCCTTTTCACAGACTGGGCTTTTTTCACAGTTTGTTCTAGAATTTGCTGTCTTTTATGTATGAGGGGGAGTAGGGGTTTTAGCTAATAGCCAATTAGCTGTAACTGCAGATTTTTACTTTGAGATATTGAATGCAGTTTTGGTTTGACTGAGCTCTGAGCTGACAGGTTTTCATTCAGCTTTTTAATGCTTGGAGTTCATTGTACTTCCATGACACGTGAACATCTATAAATGTTTGTAGATGTGAAGAGCGTTATGAAATGTTTAACGCTGCTGTTACGGGACTGCTTTGCCAGTGGCCGGTTTTGGGGACAGGGAGCTAATCCCCGTTTCCCTCCATGGCCAATGTCTTGTACATTTGCAGTTAAACTACAAACTGGAAATGTCTTTTTAGGAATATTAGGGCAAGTATATTGGAGCTGTGTTGATCTGGTGGGCGCAGAAGGGATTAGTTCCCTCTAAACCAGTGGTCTCAAAGTTTTTGATCGCGTACACCTTGCAGTAAAAAAAATTCTGAGAACACTCCCTCAGAAAATAGTAGGAGATACATCATGAAAGTCTGCTTTGTTTTTAAATTATAATATTAAGGTAAATGGTTTTAAGGCCACAGAGAGAAATTCTTCAGTACTCCCTTTTGCATGCATTCTGTCTCTGAGCTGCCGTTTCGTCCCACCAAGTTAGCTGCCAAGAACTTGTCTGCTACTCTCATCCCAGGTGGACAGCAGGCTGGCAGCTCTCTGTGATCAGGGAGTCTGAGGGTACCATTTTCATCTATAAAGGAGCACTCCTAGTCTCTGGAATTTCCAAAACCATGTGGGACATGATCTAAAACTCACTTTGCTGTTTATCTCACAACTTTATATCCAGTTTTGAGGTCGCCTATTCGAGAACTGTTGTGCGTGGTAAATAAGTTGATCAAAAGCTGGACTAACACCTTTTTACAGGATGAGAGCATGGCAGCGGCTTCTTATGGACATAAAGTTGTTTCTCAGTGTACTACTTACAACAAAACTTTACATCTACATTCCTGGTAGCATGGCTTGTTAAAACGGACATTCTGCTATTGGTCAGTCACCACCGTCTGCTCCACCCTCCGGTTTTACACTACCAGGCTGATACAAAAGAGACTTTGCCTGAGTGTTCTGGGGAGAACAGGACATGCTTTTAGTGGATTCTTTTGCAATCTGTAGGCTGTGCCTGGAAAGCCTGTAGTATTCAGAACCTTCTCCACATTAGCTCTTGGTGCTTTTAGCTGCCTGTACTTTTGACCCAGATAGCAGTTTCCTGCATTATGGTCATTTTTGCTTCTGATAAATTCTTGTCTTGTGAATTTGGGACATGTAGCTTAAATAAAAAAGTACATTTTTGGAAAGGGGATAACACAGCTGGAACTCTTATTTTTGCTTTGAAAAATGACTGTAAGGTAAGAATTAGCTAGTTATTTTAAGGTTCCTCTAAATTAGCCCTGGATTTTCAGCTCTTCTTGCCTGCTGTAAGGGCTGCTCTTTTCCTACCTTTTCCTGTCCACGCAAAACCCCAAAGTTCTGCTCAAAGTCTTTTGGTTTGTTGGTTTCGGGTATTTTTAGTGGACTTCACTTTGCTTACAGTCAGAGATTCATTCCTTTACTAGATACTTCATGATAATCGGGCTGATTTGTGGAGTTGGCATGGTAATCGGGTTCTTCTGTGTTGTGTAATTTTCCTGTTTTGATACATAGCTGTCAGTCTTAAAGCTATACTTCTTGTATCTTGTAACATGAATGTCAGTGAAGTCCAAAAGTCTGAAAGACTTAACTCTGCCTGGATGGATCTGAAGCATCAAGCTGTAACTTAGTGCTGGATGTTGCTAAAGCAGCTGGTGTAAGAGTGCATGAGATCATTCGTGATGGTACCTTGTTAGAGGGAGGCTGCTAAAAAGGTGGAATCTCTCGTGTTCTAAAGTCCCTGTAAACGGAGAATCAGGTGTGGAGGTTGTCTTATTCTTTGCATCTTGGAACTCACGGTTCTGCACTGGTCATGCTTCCACCCAAAGCAAAGGTGATGTCACACATTTAAGCAGAGTGAAGCTGGACAGATGGTGTCTCATGGTTTATTGAACAATACCATCCTTGTTGTCCTTGAGGCTTTTGACCTTGTTCTGTACTGGTAGTAGAAGTCTGCTTACCTTAAAAGCAATTGCTGCAGCTGCTCTTTTTCTATCTGGGCTCACTCCGATACAAATAATTAGTATCTAGCTGTAAGCTGAGCACAGCTGGCACTCATAACTGTGTGGAACAGCTGACCTCTTCCTGAACACCCCTCTGTTTAAAAGAAATGCCCCTTGTTCCTTTGTGTTTTCAGGTGGATAGGCCTTTGGGTATATCAAGTG
This sequence comes from Rhynochetos jubatus, assembly GCA_027574665.1. NCBI lineage: Eukaryota > Metazoa > Chordata > Aves > Eurypygiformes > Rhynochetidae > Rhynochetos > Rhynochetos jubatus. The sequence continues at coordinate 7,746,518 of CM050669.1, forward strand.
ACTCACATATGTACAAACAGGTGGAACTGGAGGCCTACGTTCGCGTACCTTTTGTCGAGTTTTATAAAAGTTACCAGTGCTATCAGTCTCTGAGATTTAAGGAAACAATCCTATGCATGCTAAAGGTTTCTGTCAAGTCTTGCTTTCAAATCCTGTCCTGAAATATTCTTAGCAGCCTCCTAGAATGTCTTTAGCATTGTCAGCACAGCTCCTCGCCTGTTTTAACTGGTAGCTATGGTGGTAAAAGCTTCCTCTGGGGCTCTTGGTTTAATATGAGCCAGTGTAGTGTTGAACCGAGCAACAACTCTAGACCACAGAGAAGTCTGGAGTCTTTCTGCTGCACAGGCAAATTGATGGGAGTATCTCATGTTCTGGGGTTTCTGAAAGCACAGTCTTTGATGCAGTGATGGTAATTCCCATGGTGGTTTTGGCTTTGAAGCACCTCTGGAGTACCTGTTTCCCTGTTGTCTTGGATCTGGCATGACTGTTCACTTGTGCTTCCTCTGCCTTTCACGGTGCAAGATGCAAGAGCACTAAATGCCCTATGAATAGGGAGTGTGAGACCTTGACTGTCTGAATAGGGATAAAACATCTTGTCAAAAATAAACCCCTGTTGGTCAGCATTTGTCCTGAATCTTAATTCCCCACCACAGGACATGCTACACACAATAGCTTTGCCTTGCCGAGTGTTTTTCCCAAATCCTTTCCCCTTTTCTTTGCAGGTGGCAGGCCTAACCCTGCTGGCAGTGGGTGTTTACTCTGCCAAGAATGCCACCGCAGTAGCCGGGCGATACATAGAAGCACGTTTGGGCAAACCTTCCCTGGTGAGAGAAACCTCACGCATTACTCTGCTGGAGGCACTGAAACATCCTATCACGGTAACGTTTAACTTTTTCTGTTGCACTCAGCCATGAGGATGCAAAACTCCTTTTGCAGCTTCTTGTGTCAGACAGGGAGCTGTTGATGGGTCTTTGAATAAACTGTTAGTGCAGGTGGGCTGAGCTCATTGTCATTTCATGTGACCTTTTTGTCCAGGTGAGTTGTGAAAACTGTGATTTCTATATGTCAGTAATTGAATTTGTCCTCTCTAGGTTGGTAAGCGTCTTACCAGCAAGGCTCAGGATGCCCTTGAAGGAGTTGTTCTCAGTGTGAGTACTCTGTTTTGCTGTCTTGGTCTGTGAAGGATGACTTTGGAATCTAAATATGAATGGCTGTTTCCTTACACTTGTTTCAAAAGCTGTAATTCCAGTAATTCTGGAGACATGGTGCCCTTGGGGCTCTGAGACCATAAATAAGCTCCTGTGTTCAGTGTGACGTGTGTTAAGCACTCGAACAGTTTTTTCCTCTGTGCAAAGCAGTTGGAAGTCTTGGTTCAGTCCTTGCCCTGCTGCAGTTTTCCTCTGTAGTCAGTGATAATATACAGAGTTCCACTTATCTAATCTGCTGTGGTTTACTGAACTTGCTTGTAGGCCCAAAAGCTGAAGAAGCGTGTGCATTTGCCCATCTTGTGAATGGTTCTTAACGTGCTAATTAGGGCTGCTTCTGTATGTTTCTGTGCATTTGGGCTGAGAGAAAACGCTCATGCAGGAAAAGCTTTCTCCCACTATCTATAAATGCAGTAATAAGTATCAACATTAATGTTTGTGAATTAGATGAAAGAATTTGTACTGCAGAGAATTGCTTATGGTTTGACATATCCCCCCAGGGCATCCAATAGGAAGTGAGTATACGTGTTATCAGTTCTTATAGTAGTTACGGAACTGCTTCCTGCACTGCTGCTTTTTCTGATAAAAGAATTGTGGCCAAGTGGACAGAACTTTAAATTGAGTAAATCCTGACATAAAAGGGAAAATTACCCTGCTCTGAAGTAATAAGCAGTTGAAGTTAAGGCTTAAAAGCTTGAAACTGTAGGAGTGCTGCCTACTTCTTGCTGCCACTAATCTGTGAAGCTGATAGATGCAGGTCTCTCAGTACTTTGTTTCTTAAAATTAACCCTTTTCTTGCAGCCACAGTTAGAAGCACGTGTGAGAGACATTGCCATAGCAACAAGAAATACAAAAAAGAACAAAAGCCTATACAGGAATATTCTTATGTATGGTCCCCCTGGCACTGGAAAGACTCTCTTTGCCAAGGTAAAACCCTGCCAAGATTCTGACACATTGAATGTTACAGGTTGCTCTGAAAACTTCAGGGTCTGAGCACCCTCCCTAGTCTGAAACCTGTTGCTGTATTATTGCATAAACATTGTGTTCTTGTGTCTCTGTTGGGAAAGGAGGAAAGGGCATCCAGCCTGCTTCAACTCTAAATTAGTACGATCACTTGGATTCTAGAGCTGAGCGTAGGCAGAAGAGCCCTTCCATCTGGAAAAGGCACTTGGCAACTGCGACTTGTGAAATCGCAACACCAGACTGCCGTCTCCTTTCCACCTCTGTTAATTTTATGCACTTGTCTAAACAGGGTCTTTCCTGCTGTCGCTTACTAATCCCAGAGCAGAGAGATACGGCTTCACTGTGCGTATGCGCTACCAGGATGGGTTTTGCATGGCTTTGAGAATAGATCTGACTTTTTACTTGCTCCTCAGTACTTGTCCACTAGATCTGAGGTCTAAGCGCTCTCAGCAGTGCCTTCTAGCATTAAAATTTCATCCTCTGACATGAGACTAATCTTCCATCTTGCATTCCCGTTCAGAGCAATGCTAAAAGCTACCCCTGAGTGACTAAAGAAGTATTCTCGAAGAGTGTACTTACACCTTGCAACTAATCATGCTAATCGGACTGAACTACCTTTATTTTCCTCCTCATCTTCTGTGGTCTTGCAGTGAGAGAGAGTGCTTAACTCCCTGTTTTTGTTTCCTCCCAGAAATTAGCTGTGCACTCAGGCATGGATTATGCCATCATGACAGGTGGCGATGTTGCCCCCATGGGGCGAGAAGGAGTTACTGCCATGCATAAACTCTTCGACTGGGCAAACACCAGTAGGAGAGGGTAAGTAGAGGTTCCTCTGAATCCTGAATGTGGTGTCTTGCTCAAAGAAACTCGCTGCCATGATGTAGTTCAGACCCCTAATCTCCGTTTGTTAGTAAACGATGCTCTTGCATAGATGAGGTAACTGACCAGCATAACATCCCCTAAAGTTTACCTAGAATGGGTGAATTCTTCCTGCTTAGTAGTATTTAAAAGGCTGAAAGCTTTTGCTCTTCTGCTACCTCAGACCCTTTGTTTACTTCAGACTTTCCAGGTCAGTCATAGCTTGACTCTCTGCTCATCTCACCGGGCAGGTGAAGAGACGTTGCCCACTCGAAGGCTAGGACACGTCTTTCAGGGTGAGGGGTTTTCTGACAGTTATTTAGCAGACAGCACAAATGGGGGTGCAGCCAGCTGTTTACATCCTCTGGATATTATGTTCCCTGTTGCAATTGCTCAGATTTTAGACTCTGATGTTTGGATCTGGCTTCTTGTTTACTTTTGAGTCTCAAACAGAGGTAGCCCAGTATAAGAAACGAGAGGATAAGGGGGAGACAGATGCTGAAGTTATTGACATTAGATAGGTGTAAAAGCCACAAGCTCCTGTGCTCTCAGTCACCTTTAAAAGCAAACTTTTATCTGCAGAAAAGCATTCACATGACGCTAAAACCTGACTCCCTGATTGTGTAAGAGTTAGCTACACAGGTTAATTTGTTCATACTAGTGTAAATGGATTTTTGTAGTCCAGAGGTAGCTAAGAAGTTGCTTGTCCAGCCAGGATATTAAAATTCAATAGAGAACTTGCAATGAGTGTCTGGCTTTGATAACAGCTCTGTAAATATGGCTAACTGGTGATTTATGTGTTCTCTGATTGCTTTAGACGGACATTATCCTGCAGTGTCTGTTTTAATCCTTGCTGCATTCATCATCTAAATGTTTCTATTTCCCCTTTAAACAAAGCAAAACCCCCAGAAACTTGCAGGGTAAATGTCTTAAGGATTTAAACTCTTCAAGCTTCTCCTGCCCTGAGGAGCTATAGAAGGAAAGTGTAAGAATTTAAGTGAGCTTAGAAAAAGAAGTTGGAATATATGAGGATACTCAACTGGATGAAGACTTCTGGGTGTTTCCACTAAAGAATTCTCTTTCCTAGCACTGCCTGGATCTGAATTTATTCTCTGACCTGATTAAAACTTCTCTGCATTTGAACTTCATACAGGTCAGAGATCCATCTTATCGAAGTCGTGATCAAAGGTTACCTGAGTCCATATACATCAATATTCTATCCTCCAGTAACATTCAAGTATTTAAGCAGATTTTACTCCGGATATCCAGCAGTGTCAGGCATTAGTACCGTGTTGCCTTTATTAGCTGAACGCCGTTGTGATTTAAGAGATTTCTCTGCAGAGAATGTAGCTGAGGGTATTTTCAGAAAAAACTGGAGTTGAGTAAAAGGTGTTAATAGGCCCTGAAATCCCTTGAAAGAAAGCTGGTTTTGAAGCTCAGCAAGAAGATAACACAAGCTGTGACAGCTTTACGAGCAACTTGGTTCTGTTATTGATAAACATCTTTATACGCTTTGTCTCTGGGCAAGAGCAATACCCTTGGGTTATAAGTGAATTAATTTTTGTGAATTATTCATTGCCTTTATTAATTCACTTCTCCACGGGTCGTAAAACCATGATATTATTGCTAGTGTGGTTTGGAAAGGAAAAACCCAACAAAATAACAAAGCGAGTTGCAGGGGAGGACTCTGGGTTCAGGTTTTCAGAATGGTATAAGGAAAATGAATGGCAGGAAGATGCCATTGGCACCAAGATTTCTTACATGCTTGTCTGCCTGTCTTGTACCCTTGCACACGTTTCTCTAAATAGGAGGGAATGCGAAAATAAGCTCTCTCTCAAATAGTTGGGGAGCAGGTGTAAATTGCAAAGATCCAGCTTGCCACTAACAGACCAGCACTGCTAGATACAAGCCCATTGCCCAGTGCTCATTAAAAATCCCATCTAGATTTAAAAATCTGAAGGACGATAAGGTCGTGTGCTGTAGAATTGTTTCTGTTCGGTCTGCTTCTGAACAGCAAGAAACAAAACTCCAGAGGCCTGGAGTAAGATTTATGGCCTTAGATGTCTTAAGCTAATGCCTCTTACCTGTTGGGATGGGCCAAGTGTATGCAATGGAAATGTTGCTGCAGCTTAGCTGGGAAATGATGCCTTAAGAAATGAATTTGCTTGTGTAATCCTTCAGGCCTACAGCTGGTTATAGTTATGGGTGCCTGGTAGAGGGACAGGAGAACCCTTGAGCTGTTTGAGCCTCACTTACCTGTCTCCTGTTACTGTGTAGTGCTTTCCTTTTACAGCCTCTTGCTCTTTGTGGACGAAGCAGATGCATTTCTGCGGAAGAGGGCAACAGTAAGTACTTTGTCTGTTGTCTGTGCACACTGCGGGGTTAGTCAGCCAACAGCCTTCTTGTTTAACCTGATTAGCTAGCTTCAACAGGCCAAAGATTAAAACTGGCAGGTGCCTTACTACTCACCTAATTAAGTGATGCAGAGACAAGGAATTAGTGTCTTGCAGCTGAATGGAATGAGCAATGCAAGACTGACTTGAGAATTCCTCCCTGCAAAAGATGGGTGATGTCATTTTTTGGGAGGTTTTGCAGGTGACTGGGCAGTAAGAAAGAAAGGCATATCCCAAAAACAAGAGAAGATTGTTCGTGCTGCAGAGCTGGTGCGCTGCAGTGTTTGGGTTTTGTCCAGATATTTATCTTGGGAGGTTTTAGTAACAGAACTGCTTTTTCACTACATTAACAAAGCTACACTAGCATCTTCCCCTGTACAAATGATTTATGTTTTCAAAGCCAGTCACCACACTGACATTGAATCTGGACCTGCTGCTCAAACCCCAGTGGTCTATTTAAAGAGCTATCCCTAGAAGATCACTCTGAACGTGTGATTTCTGTGCTGGGGCTTATTTTCCTGGGAGCATCGTATTGGACTTCCCAGTTAAAATAGCGTTGAGCAGGGAAAGCCACCTGGGCCCATGGTTAGAGCCTTGGGTTTGAAATTGAGAATCACTGACTGTGGGTAAATATTTAATCTCTGCTGGAAGCGTTAATTCTTAAGCTTTTTCCTGGGTATATCAATTGATCCTTATTTTTCAAGGCATTACAGTGCTTTGAATTCTACTGTAATGCAAATGCTTGACAATACAGAACTCACTTTGTCAATAATACAGCTTAAAGCTGTGACCTGTCTTAGGTCCCCAAGCAGTTGATCTTCCTTTGGATTTTATTCTTGCAGGAGAAAATCAGTGAAGATCTCAGAGCAACTTTAAATGCATTCCTGCACAGAACAGGGCAGCACAGCAACAAGTAGGTATCCAGTTTCAGCCAATAACAGCCGTTGATATTTCCCTGAATTGAGGAAAGTCTGTAAAGAGTCTGTGATGTGCAAATGAAAGTTGGAAATGTATAATCTGTGCTACTGAAGACTTGAAAAAATCTGCATAGAATATCCCCTTTTTAGCTTACATACTGAGTGTATGTGCCTCTCCTTTACCTTTTCCTGGGACCTGGAGGTGAACTCAGAAGGGCTGTACACAGGGTAGAGATCAGTGCTTGTAAAAAGGGTGTTCGTCTGGCCCATGTTGGCAGATGTGCAAAAGGGATCTTGAACTGCCTTTCAGAATGATGCTTCCCCTGCATGTGGAATGTAGGGGTGAGCGTTCCCTTTCATGTGGCATCCGTACTGTGTGTGGCTCCCTTACAAAATTCTTTCCTGAAACGGGTCGTATTTGAACATCTTGATTGTCTTAACAAGCACGTTCTCTTTCTTGATCAGTTACTGTTGTTTAAACAATGACAGTTTAAACAAGGCCCCCTGGATATCAACTTTGAAAAGGGAATGCAGGGTTGCTACTGGCTGGATGTTTCATCATCTCTTCAGAAAGTGCTTTGGCTTTGCTTGTTTGAGCTTCTGCTCCTCTCCAGTGCTTTGGTGGCCTCTTGCCGTGCAGGCTGTGTGTGTGGTTTGAAACTCAGAGGCAAATGAGTTTAAACCTGACCCCATTTCTTTCGCATAAGCTGTCTGCTCGTTACGTGTGTGCGCAGCATCGCGGGTAAATGTAGGAATCCCAGAGCTGTTTCCTTCATAGCTGCTAATAGATTTGCTAAGCACAGCTGATTGGAGGGCTGACTTGACAGATGTATGCACGTGTGTGAATTCCATTGCCAAGCCATCCATGCTCACTTTGTCGTGTTAATCTTCCTGCAGAGCACTGCTTAGTTTGAGTCGTTTCCTGGCTGTCACAATAGAGAGAACCTTTCCTTGACTGTTTCAAATAATCTTTGATTTGAATTTTTTCTTGGGTGTGTGAACCTGCAAAGAAATTGAGCCAACAAGAAAAGTTGTCTGTGTGTGTGGGAAGGTGAGTTTCTCTGTGGTGAGCTGCTCCCTTAGTAAGGTTGTAGTGAAACACCCGTTACAGTAACATCGTGATATTGAAATCAGTGTTCTAGAAGGTCATTGCTTCAAGACAACAGCAGGGCATTTTCTGTCCTGGGGGTCTCTCTTGAACTTGTTAAAAGCAATGTGGCTCTAACTGATAGTTGCTTGCATGTAGGCTCTCTGTACCCTTCTCTGTCACAGTGAGGTGCCTTGGAAGGTGTGTCTTTCCAAAATTAGTAGATTGCTAGATAGCAAGGTGTTGAGCAAGAAGAACCTTGCGTGATCCTTGGTTTCCTCTTTGGGAAGATACAGATTCTCTTCTGAAATTGTGTAGAATTGCTCTGTAAGTGAGGAGTATAATTATTATTAAATGATGTTGTACTTGCTGTTTGCAAGAATAAATACAATAAATGTATGTTGGCAAAAACGCATGTTCTGCAGGACCCAGAGCAAATGGTGCCTAAGACCGGAATAGTTTTCAAGATGAAAACTGTAGATGTGCTGAACTCCTGGGTGAGCTCTAGAAATGTGTTTGCCTTGTACCTGCAAAGATGATAAAGATGTTTAGATGGAACTACAGAACTCTTTAATAGTGTGTATGTTTTAGCTTTAGATAGTTCCTTCTTTTTCTAGGAAATTGTCCTTTTCAGGCTTGTAATGTCTAATTGCTCTGGATCCAGCAAAGTTATCTTTTAGACCAGATTTATAATTGTGCTCCAAGCCAGCGACTGACAGGGGTGGTAAGGGGACAGTTGTTTCCCCTGATGATAAATTGCTGTAACAGAGCTCTGGGCATGCTTGTTTTGGTGCTGGTGGGTGCTATGCCTCCACTCAAAACAGTTGGGTCGTTTTGTCAGATGTTTAATTCAACCCTAATTTAAACTGTAAGCCATCCTGTAAGCCAGGAGACTGAACGTGTCCTTGTGATTCATGCACTGCTCTTCAACTCTGAACAGCCTTATCGCTGCTTTGGGTGATAAGGAGTCCTCTATCCGTGAATGAGCGTTCACTTGAGGAAGTCTAACAGTGCGTGTAAATCCAGTTGTTTTGGTGAGATGCTGAGGAGTGTTGTTACTTTACCAGTCAGTTGTCACCAGCGTCCCTAAGAATGGTGAATTGCTGGCTTAACCTTCCTGAAGAACTTTCTCAGTCCTCTTGCTGGTTAGCTGTGCCTGTATCTCGCTCCTTTGTACCATTTTCGTAATACAAATGAGCAAGGCCTGACTATCAGGTTGCATGTCAGTCCTTTATCCAAGCTGGGTTTCTGCAGGGCTCTGGGAAAGTCCTTGTGGGTGGAAAAGGGACAGCTTCATGCCTGTGTGGTTCTTAGTTGGATGAAGTTATCTTCAGAAATGATAGCAAAGAACACATCTCCCTGTGGAGCAGGATTTAAATAGACTGCAAGAACGTCAATATTCCAATAGCTGTGGTTAAATGCCCATTTCAAATTACAATGCACTATTAAGCTGCTAACATCAATTAAAGCATTAAAGTAGAATTGGCATGGGGGAAGAAGTATCATCACAAAGTAAAAGAAAGGCCTTCTGGCTTCAAAATGCAGCAGGAGAGGGCAGGACCTGGAAGCTGGCACATCTGTACCATGGAGCAAAGCCTGGTAAAACTAAACCTGTCCCTGGTTTATGGTGCCCGTGGCAGATGCCTCTCTGCCCACCTTGGACTTGGTAGCAGGAATGTGTGGTCAGGCTTGCTTGAAGGAAACAAGCCAGCTTTTACTATCTGCTGAAGAATGACCTCATACACAGCGCCAGCAGTGGTACGCTCCCCTTCGGCCGGGGTGAGGCCGTTCAACGCCCTGCAGCTTGTCACGCTGGCTGAGGTTTCAGTATTGCTGTCAGCTTTCAGGCTGGCAGCCATTCACACCATCAGAGCAGGACTAAGAAAACCCCTCATGATTCTAGGGTGCTGTGCACTTAGCAGCTTGAAGTCAGTTCCCCAAACTGGGATTTAAACTGGAGACATGCATGTGGCAGAGAACATCTCTCCGTGTTGTCCAGCCTTGTTCCCAGGTTTCAAACTTGACGTCTCTGGAAGGTTGTACTCTTTCTGAATATTTGTGATATTCCTAACTTGAGGGAGATTGTGGGTAAAATGATAAATTAGGCTGCTTTGGCAAGGACTGAGTGGGGAAGGCTGATAATGGAAGGCTAAGTACCAAGTTAAATGCATTGCAGTTCTCAGTAGCTTGAATTGCACTGCATTTTAGTGTGTTGCTTGAGATGCTGTTACAAAGCGGTTTCTAAGGACTCTTCAGATGTGTCAGGTGATGAAAGGTCTTTGATACTGGCCGTGGCAGATCCCAGTGTTCAGACCGGTTCATTGATTTTTATTTTTATGGGTTTTTCACTCTTTCCTCTCGTTTCATATTTCCAGGTTTATGCTTGTTTTAGCAAGCAACCAGCCTGAGCAATTTGATTGGGCTATCAATGACCGGATAGATGAAATGGTGAACTTTGATCTGCCCCAGCTAGAAGAACGGGAGCGGCTTGTGAGAATGTATTTTGATAGGCATGTCTTGAAGCCAGCCACAGAGGGTAAACAGTGAGTATCCCTGCAGAGCTCTCCCACCCCGTAGGAGTCTCTTTCTTTCATTGTTCCTCTCCTTTTCTGTGTATTCTGTCACACTGTCTATAAACCCACTTCAAACAAATAGTACAGGTCAGTGTTGGAGAGGTGCCTCTTGCTATCCTGTTACAGCATGAGGTGCCATCCTAGCATTTCATGGCATGGTTTGTTGTGCTCTTAAAATTCATTAGTCAGGTTACTGCACTGGAGGCAATAATGCACGTACTGTTGGAACTTCTCATATCCAAGCACTTGTCTTTGCTTGGCTTACAGAGACAAATCAGACCAAGTGACTCGTTCCCTTGTGTGCTGTGCAGTCTGGCACTTTTTTGGTCATAATCCAGGTACGCACATTTCTTTGTGCTACAAAATCGGGCTTTCTGGCCCAGGAGAGCAACTTCTGTACTCAGGCTGGATCTTTCTAGAGAGATTGATCCAATCTGATCTTTGATTTCATTGTAAGTGTTGCTTTTTACAAAGCCTGCCGCCAGCTCCCTCATCCTCCTGCTGTGGCTGCATGTAAACTAATCATTGTTCTTCTGGATTTTAGACGTTTGAAGCTGGCACAGTTTGACTATGGGAAAAAGTGCTCGGAGATTGCCAGGCTGACAGACGGCATGTCTGGCCGAGAGATATCTCAGCTTGCTGTGGCGTGGCAGGTAAGTAGGGCTTTTGTCCCTGGGCTCCTTGGTTTGTTTTCCCTTTCTGGAAGGTTTGAGTGTTTGGGGTTTCGGATTTTGGCTCATTTTGGAAGTTTCATTATGTCCATATGGTAGTACTAGAATGCTGCTAGCTTTAGTGTGGGTGTCAGAATGTCGGGATAATTCCTCATCTCGTCACTAGGAACAGTTTCTATAGTCACTAATGGGAAACCCGTACTGAATTTAAGTAAGGCAGGTGTCTTAAGAATGGGTTTGGGCAAATAATGCTGGCCATTACTCATGTTCCAGCTCAAGAAGCTCAGTAGAGGAGATGCCTGATGTTGTGGTCCATAGGTGTGACAGCATTAGGACACTGAAACATTCTTCTGCCCTGCTTTGTTCTAAACGCATTTTCAATGCAACTTGAGTAATTAAAGGAAGAGAACTAACTGGAAAATGGAGCTGAAAAGCCTAGGTACTTCTACATGTATGGCACCTAGGTAGAAATAAGAAATGCTGTTGCTTGGAAGGCAGTTGTTCACGTGCTCCACAACCTTCAGCACTTTTTTTCACCAGGCTTTCACCCTGTCTTGTCACAGCTGCCAGTTTCTTACTGGGTTGTGTATTTTTATAACGTAACCTAGTAATATTAATGTAAGGATTATGCTCCAAATTGTATGTCATGTAGCTTATGTCAGCTTCCTTTCAGGTATTGTAAAAACAAAGGGGTGTTTTGTTATTTAGTTTAGCAGTTCACAAACATCTTGCAAACTCTGCATGTATTTCATTCCTTCTACTACTGTTTTTCCACCTTTTAAAGTACAGAAAGTATTTATCCTTTCTAATACATTTAGCTGCAGTTCTCATGAGCTGAGGACCAAAGCAGCCATTTGAGTGCTGCTAGTCCTTCCTTTATTCTTTGCATGTTAGCACACAGCCAGTTAATTTTACTGGGTGAATGTTGTATTATTGAAACCTATTTCAAAATGTGTGCTGTCATCTGAAAATGTATATGAAGCTTTATTTAATTTTAATTTGTTTCTGTGCTCTAACTGCCTGAAAACATAGCAGATTAGTACTGCTACCAGTTTCTTAAGAAGCTTAGCGAGATGCTTGACAAGTATTTGAAATTCAGGGAGAGGTAGTGCATATTGATGGGTTTTAAGTGGACTGCTACGGTGTCCAATTAGCGTGTGTTCAGACACCATTCTGGAGAGCTGACAGGCTGAAGGAAAGACCAGAACCTTGGGCCATCCTGCCTTTTGCAGTAAATCACGGCTTCACTTTTTCCAAATAGAGCTATGCTTTCTGTGGGCTTCTGATTTTGAAATCCAGGATAAAGACCTAGGGTGTTTGTCTCAAACTGAGTGATGGTGATGTGGGAGAGAAAGCAGACCACTCATTTTCATAGAACTTCTTTATTTCTCTGTCTTTACAAGAGAACCCCCTTACCCATGTATGTGAAAGGTTTTGCTGCCAGGCATTTACTGTAATAAAAAGTTGTGATAAATGATCCTTGCTTGTTATCAGCGTTGCTTTTTATCACCCCTTATCTCCTACCTTGTCATTACTCCCTGGGAATGACCTCAGCTTTTATCATTTATCCTTTAAGTGATGTTGAAGGAAGGGAAAGGTGGAAGTGACTCGTTCTTTACTGTTGTTGCCCTGATCACTTTTAAAAATGTACCTCATAGAACCAGGACTATTAACAAGGTTCTGTGTAAAATTGCAGCAGGAAGTTAGGTGGTTCTTTGCTGTCCTAAAGCGGTCAAGGGCTTTAAAAAATAAAAGGCAGGAGAGGGTGGTCAAAAATATATGAATTGTTTTGGTGTAGAAGCTTCAAGAAGCTTCATCTGTGTCAAAACCAAAGTTGTTGGTGTTCTGGAACAAGGGACTTCATATCTTACCCCTTGTTGATCAAGAAAGGAGGTGTGGTGTGTCATGGGTCAGTGTTAAACCAGCACAGGCTTTTTGCAGCTAGCGGCTGGACACGTAGACTTCTTCCCTCAGGAGATGACTAGGTGGACGCAGTCCACTGGCAGGTTTGGGAAGGCATCCGAAAAGGGGTGAGATTTCTGTATGGAACGCTGCCTTGGGAGCTGCCTGCCGGAGCTGTTGATCCTAGGTGCTATCGTAGGCTCCTTTTTCAGTCACTGGGTCAAGGAATTTGGAGATGTAACTGGCTGGAGCTTGACTAGAGCTTTACAGGAGGCTGCGTCTGCGCCCAGTTTGGCTCACTGACTCTTGATTGTGGCAAGGCTTGTTAACACCTACCTTTACATAGGCATAAACAAAGTATTAAGGGCATGGCACTTTAGTAGCTGTGGCTAAAAGCCTCTCTGTAAGCAGGGTTTTTAAGTACTCTTGACCCAAGTTGATCTCTTGAATGGTATTGGTACTTCGGGGCCTCGGTCAGTGCTAATGGATAGCTTGTTATAGGTAGCATTATAGCAGATACAGTGCTCTCTCCTATCAGGGAAGGATTAAGGCTGCAATTTGACACGCATTTCTGGCAGTGTTAGTCCTGCCTCATATTCTTGCCTTTCTGCTATCCTTTCCGTTGTGCTGATACACCTTTCTGTGTGACTGTATAGAACTGGGTCAGGGAGCTGATCGCAACTAAAATTACCTTGGCAAGACAGGTTAGCTGAAACAAGCTACACTGTTGTCCTGGCACATCTGAGGGAGTGCATCGGGGTAGAAGAGAATTTGTAGAGTCATTTAGGTTGAAAAAGATCTTTAGGATCATCAAATCCAACTATTAACTAACCTGCTAGTGGCCAAGCCCACCACTTAACCATGTCTCTTAGCACCCTGTCCACACATCTCAAATCCCTCCCGGAATGGTGACTTCACCACCTCCCTGAGCAGCCCGTTCCAATGTCCAACAACCCTTTCCGTGAAGAAGTGTTCCCTAATATCCAGTCTAAACCTCCCCAGACACAACTTGAGGTTGTCTTCTCTTGTCCCATCACTTGTCACTTGGGAGAAGAGACCAACCCCCTCCTCTCTGCACCCTCCTTTCAGGCAGTTGTAAGGAGCGATAAGGTCTCCCCTGAGCCGCCTCCTCTCCACCTGAACCCCCCCAGCTCCCTCAGCCGCTCCTCACAGGACTTGTGCTCCAGACCCTTCCCCAGCTCCGTTCCCTTCTCTCGACACACTCCAGCCCCTCAGTGTCTTTATTGCAGCGAGGGGCCCAAAACTGGGCACAGAACCTGAGGTGCGGCCTCACCAGTGCCCAGCACAGGGGGAGGATCCCTGCCCTGCTCCTGCTGCCCACACTGCTCCTGATGCTGGTCAGGATGCTGTTGGCCTTCTTGGGCACCTGGGCACACGCCAGCTCATATTCAGCCGCTGTTGACCAACATCCCCAGGTCCTTTTCCGCCGGGCAGCTTTCAGCCCCTCGTCCCCAAGGCTGTAGCATCGCAGGGGGTTGTTGTGGCCCAAGGGCAGGACTCAGCACTTGGCCTTGTTGAAGCTCGTACAGTGGGCACAGCCCATCGATCCAGCCTGTCCAGGACCCTCTGCAGAGCCTCCTGCTCTCAGGCAGATCAACACTCCCACCCAACTTGGCATTGTCGGCACTGTGGGTGCGCTCGATCCCCTCGTCCAGGTCAGTGATGAAGGTGTTGAACAGCACTGAGCCCTGGGGAACAAACACCACTGGGGACCAGCACCAACTGGATTTTACTCCATTCGCTACCACGCTTTGGGCCCGGCCACCCTGCCACATTTTTACCTAGAGAGGAGTGTGCCTGTACAAGCCATGAGCAGCCAGTTTATCCAGGAGAATGTTGTAGGAAATGGTGTCAAAGGCTTTACTAAAGTCCAGGTAGACAACACCCACAGCCTTGCCCTCATCCACTAAACAGGTCACCTTGTCGCAAGAGTTCAGGTTGTTCAAGCAGGACCTGCCTTTCATAAACCCATGCTGACTGGGCCTGATCACCTGGTTGTTCTGTACATGCCGCGTGATGATCTGCTCCATAACCTTCCCTGGCACCGAGGTCAGACTGACAGGCCTGTAGTTCCCCGGATCCTCCTCCTGGCCCTTCTTGTAGATGGGCATCACATTGGCTAACCTCCAGTCAACTGGGACCTCTGTCAACTAGGCTCCTAAACAGGTCAAAGTCAGCCCTCTGGAAGCCCAAGGTAGCAATTCTGCTGCCCCCTCTCCTTACTTCTCTGAGAATTGAGAACTCTTACGTTTTGTGATCACTGCGGTTGCTAAATCTGAGAATTTAGGGAGCCTCTTCTGTGACTCTAAGGTGAACGCCTGGACTTCCCACTCAGTTCCATACTTGTAGTTACTTTTTTCTTTTCCTCCCTCTCTCCACCCAAAGTGTTATGTCAAGTTAACAACGGGCAGGGAGAGTGTGAGGTGATGTGTACAAGTCGAGAAGATGAAATGCAGGAAGAGCCAAGAAAAGTGTAAAACAGAGTATCTCTCTTAACAGTTCTGTTTCTGATCTTAGTAACACCTTACAGACCTGGTAAACAGCAGATGTCATGAGCCTAGTGCTCTTCAGGAGTCCTCAAAGCAGACTGTAAACTGTGTCTCAAGACATTTAAGCTTCCAACATTTTTCTAGATAGGCTCTTCGCAACAGCCGCTGAAATGCAATATGACTAAGGTCTTCGTTTAATAAATAAGTTCAATTGACCCATTCTGGGAAGATTACAGCACAAAGCCCTGGTGAAAACTGCTGGCTGTAAATGCTGGAGCACAGAGCTGGATGGGAGCGTTTTGTTTGCCTTTTGTTTTCAGCTATTTTGTATTGTGCCCTGATGTGACTTGGAGCTAATCCTTGAAGTGTAGGCTTAATTGCAGCATGCCTGTCACTTAATTTGCCTCAGCTTTGTATATATATTTTCTTAATTACTTTATTCCTCCAACAGTCATTTGCGGTGTTGCTGTCTGTATGCATTATACCCCTGTAGACATGTCTTGGAACAAAACCTCAACCGGTGTCTGGACAACAGAGATGAATGCAGAGGGAGCAGGATGGCAGGCTTAATCTGTGGTGAAGTACTGCTGTGTTCCACAGGGTCTGTCCTACTTCTTCAAGCTGTCTGAAGCCTTGTTGCTTGCAGTTCTAGTTCTGACCTCTGTGTGATGAAACCTCATGAAATCACCCATGAAGTACAGGCAGTACTAGGAAAGGCAGTGAGTAATCTGCCTTGCTACTCCTGCTTCCCTTCCTGAATCTGTGAAAGTGCTGGAGGAAATGGATAGGGAGCACAGGAAGGTATTTATCATGGACTTGATGGAGTTTTGCGATGCTAGGATCCTCATCAGCTCTACTTACCTTACCTGGGGTCATCTCTCATGGCCAGAACTGAACCTCAGAGATGATTTAGGGAAAAGTGAAGCACTCAAGCAGTAGGGAGAGCTGTCTGCTCTTGCCCGGAGTAACCTAGAATGGCAGCATGTGGCCACTCTGCTGTCCCATGGCCTCAGTCACCTCCCATGAAGATGTGCTCTGCCAATATTGCTTTTAACAAATGCATCTCAGTTAAACTAGAAGCCTGAGCAATAGCTGCAGCTTTCAGAGGCTTAATGCCGCTCTAAGCCGGGCTTGAAATTGATTGGCTGGCATTTACATGAAGTTCTAGTTCACTGTTGTTTCCGTCTGGCTCAGTTTGTCCTGAATTTACAAAACAGAAAAACTAAGATGCAGAAAAGCAGAGTGTGTAACCTTCAGCGCTGGGAAAAACATTGCTGTCTGGCAGAGCTAATAGTCTGCATGCTCGAAATCCATTTTAATCTCTTCTGCACAAGTCTGAGCATTCCCTTTTGTCCTTGTGCTTTCCTATGCCGCTTATCTAATCCTTTATGAATATGGCATGGATTAGGTGCATTTACACACTTAAAAATTCCCTTCAGACCTGTTTATAGCAATGTGCAGACTTAGGAGTTCTGCACCCTGTGCTTCACGCATCGCTGTGCTTTAGGGGAAGTCAAAAAAAAAAAGCAACCTTTCACTATTCCAAGCCGTAACCTTTGGAAAATTGTTTTGGCAAGACTCCAAGAGAATTCCCAGGAGTTTTATGTCCCGATGTTAACGCTAGAGGTGAGCTTCCTCTCACTTCCTTGCCTTTTGTGCCACTGACACAAATGCCTTTTTGCTCCCTGAACCTTGTTTATATTTAAAATGGTCTTGTCAGGCAGATGATTGTTGTTTTTGTGCGTAGAATGTAATGTTTCCATAGTGGTCTGAGCTGAAGGATGTTGTAAGTGGGGTGGGGAGGGGGTGTGCTTGTGGGTTTGGGTTGGTTTGGTTTTTTTGAGCAGGCTGTGTTTTTATTATAAATGTGAGTCAAGGGTTACAGATTAATTTGGCCAAGCTAAAATAAACCACGGCTCTTGGCTGAAATGAAACATTAGGTCATCTAGGCCGGCCTTGTCATCTGTGCTTCATCCCTGCACTCCCCCCCAACGCTTTGTTTTCAGATTGTTTCATAATTGGATTTGAGTTACAAAACATGTATAGTTGCACTGGAGAAAATGGGTTAAAATTTGTCCATGCAGAAGGCACAGGTATGAATATAAATGAAGTGCAGTAGCATGTGTGTGTGTGTGTGCAAGCTACTCCCAGAAGGGACAGCTGCTTCTCCCATTTGCTTTCTTGACAGCCAGGGCCTGAGGCTTTCTATAAATAGAAAGTCATTGAGAAAATCAACAGAGCGTGAACTGCACAGCTTTGCAGGAGTTTCCACAGTTGAATTTATGGTCTGTGCAGTGGCAGGGAGGAAGGGAAGGCATCCTCTGTTCTGTGGAGGCACATAATGCACCTCCCAGGACAGCGCTTGCTCCATTTTAAACCACCAGATCCTCCTGGCTGGAGGGCTGCGTTGGCGAAAGGGTGCTGGCCCCTTTTAGCTGTACGTCCCGAGTCGTGTCCTGCAGAAATAACAAGTATAAAAAGGGGGTGTGGGTGGGTTATGGGGGTGAGTCAGAGAGGATAGTTCAGCTGAACAGAACCTTTCCACCATGCCCCTTCTACAGCGGTGAGAGAAGGCAGGTCGTGTTGTGGCTCATGTATAAATACTTGTGGCAGCAGGCAGGTTATGGAAACAGCGCGCTCGTGTTTGCCAGAAGTAACCGCCCCGTGTTCAAGGTGCCTGCTGCTCTGCTGTTGAATACAGAGCACAAGTGCCTTTACGTAAGCGAATTCTCCGTTTGCAGACCTATTCCTCCGCACTCCTTGCCGGCGGCCGGTGTTTACTCCGAACTCGAAGTATGAGCTTTAGCCTGACTTGTCACTTCTGCCTTGAGGAAGGATTACAAAAGGTTTTGCACAGGGAAGAGTCTGTGGTGATGCTGCTTGCAGTAAAAACCAGCGCCTGCCTGCTCTGTGGCTACGTGTGGCTTGTGCAGTGAGACCACTTGTGATCTCACCGGTTCCCCCAAAAGGGTTACCAAGTAAGGGCTGGAAAGTGGGCTAGAGGACGCTGAAAATGGTCTTGGGTAACCTTTTGCCCATTTCTTGTTAGAATTACTGCTTCTTCACTGCAGAAGGAATATGTAGCAGGCAGGTATAATCTGCTGTACTGGGCTGGTCAGTACTGTCATGCTTGTGACCAGTGCAGCCGCTCGCTCTGGGGTTTGTCTCCTCTCCCATCTACATCATTGGACAGTGGGTGCATAAATGGTCACGCTGTAATTTCTTTCTGTGATGCTTTTGCAGTAAACCTCATTGATTGGTATAATTGACGTTCTGCACCATTAATGATTTGTGGGGCCTGTATGTAAGACCTTAGAAGCACTTTTCAGCCTGTTGTGAAAGCCAAAGTTCATATTCCTAACAGGGATCTTGGGGAATGCCCTGCAGACAGAAGGGTTGGCACGTGGCAATCCATGATGTGACAGCTCTGTGGAAGGAGAGAGGGGTAGGCAGAAGTTTGGGGCTCTTTGGGGCAGGCAGCATGGACGTGAGAAGCTGGAGGGGGTCCCACTCTAGCTGGGGTCAAGCTCCCTCGCTGTCATGGTTGTACAAGGAACCACAGCACTGAGTCGCTTGCGGGAGCACTTGCATAGGGAGTAACCAGATTTAGAAATCCGTAGCTTGGGGTTCTTTGTTACCTTGGAGATGAGTTGTACAGCTAACAGCATAAGCATCCTTCCCTTCCTTGGAGACTACAGCTTCTTGTGTTGTCATCTGCAAAATGTCCATCAGTGGAGTCCTGGCTGTCCTGCAGGTTTGGACAACAGTGACAATCCTTTTGCTGCAGCTGAAGAGAAAGGACAAGCAGTTCTGTTTCCCCAAAGCTGCCACTGGAAATACTGTGGGCTGTTCGGCAAAGATATCAGTAGTTTTCAGCCCTTTCTGCAAGGAACTGTGATCAAATTTAATTGTTCATTTACCAAGCAGAATTGGAGAGAGAGGAGTTGAGGTATGCATGGAGTGGGGAGAAAAGACAAGGTCCCACGGGCAGATGAGTATGGGGTGGGAGCTGACAGAGCACACAAGTGATGTGAGGGAGATCCCTAGCAGAGCGCACGAGGAAAGCAAGGTTAGACACCATTTCAGAGTTGCCACATTGTCCGTGTTCACCCTAGCACTGATGTTAGTTCTGTGTGTTTAAAACGTTTTCTGCTGTGCTGGATGGAGTCATTCAGTCACTGCATGCACCTATCACTCTTTACCCTACTGGCTTCCTACATGCAGCACTTCTAAAGCAGGAGGGGAGATTTAAGTAAGTGTCGCTGCAGCCTAACCGTGCTGTCTGCGTTCAGCACAGAACCTGTAGCCTTGCCTCTTCCAAGTGCCAAGACCTTGCCTCCCAGGACATCCCGAGGCAGGTAGGCAGAGGTGCTTGTTTAGCAGCTCAGGGACAAGGACCGTAGTGTAGCTGTGAATGTGTCTCTGTGCTTGGGCAGTCAAGGAATATCGGTGCCCGGTACAGCTATGTCAAGGAAAACCTTCCCTATGGTGACACGCCAGGTTGCTCTGGGCACCGCCACTGGCTTGGAACAAGGCTGGATGTTGTGCTGGGTAGTGTGGGCGTCAAACGGGCACGGAGAAGAAAACAAGAGGGACCCGTCTCAGATCTTTACTGATCCTAGGAATCGCCATCACTAACTTGCGTCTCTTCTGCCTTTGCCTCTCCAGGCCGCAGCGTATGCATCGGAGGATGGTGTCCTTACAGAGGCCATGATCGATGCTCGGGTGGCTGATGCTGTGCAGCAGCACAAACAGAAGATGGAGTGGCTGAAAACAGAGGGTGCTGAATCAAGCAAAGGGGCTGGCAGAAACCCACTCCTGCCTTTCCCCAAAGGAACACCAGTGTGAGAAGTCTGCAGGCTTCGGACCAGCATGTGTGGGGAAGTGGGCATGGGAGAAAGCTGGGAGAGTCTTTTGGGCAAACGTTTGGTGGAATCGTGTTGAGAAAAATGTGTCCATTGGTGCAAGGGAGGGGGGACTGCCTCAGTCTGCCTCTCGATTTCGTGGTTTTAGAGTGCAACAGGGAAAAAAAAAATGGTTTAAATAAGGCAGAAGCAACTGCATTAAAGGACCCCTTGATCCAATACCGTTGACTGTGTTAGTCTGTATGGTCTGTCTGCCAGAGAGGCCCAAACTCCAAACCCTTTTCAGCCATTTGACACTGTTCTGGGGTGTCCCGGTGACATGGGCTTATGGGAACCCGGGGCCTGTCTAAGCCTGCTACTCCCATATATTTAACCTTGTAGGGTTTACACTCCAGCAGACGTATTCCTCATCTTTTTTCCACAGATCCTGCCCATGGCATACCTCCTTGCTCACGTCTCTGTGTAGCATCACTCCTTGCTGTCGCCCCTGCACAGACTCAGGGTACGCTGTGTTACAGAGGTGTATTAGGTGTGGTTCAGAGCTGCACCCAGTTAATGGGGGGTCAGCACTTCCAGCTGTGCGGCGAGTTGGCTGATAAGCACTGGGACTTTCCCTGTGATGGCTGTAGAGCTGGCCTCCAGTGGTACATGGCAAGGGGCTAAAAGCTCTGGGGTGTGACTCTTCTGTGCTGAAGTGCTGCGTCTTCCAAGCCTTAAAGCTTTTCTTCCCCTCCAGTGTAGCACTGCAGAAAAACGGCGCACACTCCCTGGATCACAAAAGGTCGGTCGAACTGCAGTAGAGCAACTGGCAGTTCTATAGCAGAGTCTTGAAAGCACTGCTCAGGATGCTGGCTCCTTCAGACACTGCCGAGCTGCAGCAGGAACCGCTGTCACCCAGGTTCTGATGTGTCTGTTCTCACTGTACAGCCCATACTGCTCTGTTTGCTTTCTCCAGCCACGTGCTTGCTGCTACAGCTACTCCCAGAGCAGCCCTAGATAATTTTTCCCCCAAGTACATCGACTCTCTCCTTATGGAGGTGAGTAGGCAGGGCTCAGTAAGTCTGCCTGGCGTACAGGTGTCCAGCACGGTCTGAAGAGAGAGAGAGAGAGGTGAGTGGGGCTCGTTTGGTGCTGGCTGCTGCCACCGAGGTGCTCTTGCTGCAGGAGTCTTTGCTGCGTTGCTGGAACAACTGGGAAGTGTGCCATTGTCAAGTCGTGAACACCGGCCTGCCTCCATCAGACAGTATTTGTTCCGTCTGTGCGCGTATAAGAGATCAGAAAACCTCTTGGTTTTGGAGTTTTTTTCTGAGTTTGAACTGGATTTGAACTCTGTGCTCTGCTGAGTCCCCTTCTGTAAGTAGGCTGTACAAGCACATTTGTCTGACCTAAATCTGTGCCCTTGAGTACCTTGCTGAGATGTTCTCCTCCGACAGGAACTGACAGCGCTCACTGCTGTGTCCATTTCGCTGGCGGTTGTTACTGAGCTGGGAGAGATGCTCACTGACAAGAGCTTGTCAGCATGGGAGCGGAACAGGGCACCAGGGCGCTCGGAACAGCCAGCCTTGTGGCACACCAGGAAGGAAATAGCTCTGGAGGCTGCAAACCTTCACTTTCTTGGGCTGCCGTCCTCTCTCAGACGAGTTCTCTGATATTTTCCCCTCTGTTCCAAGGAGGAATTTGAAGATGCGTTCTAGAAGCTGCTCCTTTGATAAGGACTGGGGTCCCATAGCAGTAGCGTGTGCCCAGACCTGCCCGCCCCACTGACACACACGTGTCACAAGGTACATCGCTGTGGGGAGTGTGCTGCAGGGGCTGGGGCGGGATCACTGTATAAACTGAAACTGCACATGTTCTGGGTGACAAAAAAGCTTGAGTGCCATTTCATTTTTCTTCCCCTTCAGCCTAGGTGTAGTTATCCACTGATTTACTAGTGGGTTACGCTTTCCCCTTCCTTTATATTTGTCAAGGCCAAGAGATGGAAGGGAGCTCAGTAGAGCCACTCTCGGCTAAAAAAACCCTTGTTAATGAATGATGTGAGGGAGCAGTCTGATATTGTGTGATTAAAATCTCTAATTCGGATGTACACCTTCAATATTCCTCTCCCATAATCATCCCTACGAAGCACGAAAGGAGCTGGGGGGAGGGGAAAGGTACTCTGCCTTGTCCTTACGCTGTCTGACTGCACTCTGGCTTATACCCGGAGCTGGGGAGAGAATCCTGCTGTAAAGCTGTGTGAAAGGCACAGCAGTTGCTGTCTCAGCTCTTTCACGCCATTCCTCCAGATTGCATCAGGTCCCTACGTGGAGGCAGAGGGAGCGCAGTGCTTGTAACGCAGTTACGATCCGTGCTGCGCCGCAGTGATGAATTGCAGGTTCGGGAAAACGGTTGGCGAGGAGTAGCCTCTTGCTGTGGCCGGGCAGACAGCGGGAAGCGTAAGCTGACCTGAGGGTTCTCAGGTTTGCCTGAGTGCAAAAGTCCTTTTCGGTGAGTTTGTAAGGGCTTTTAGTGACGGATGCCACTGCTCCTTATCCCAGCTTTGCCGCGTGGTCTTCACATGAAGGCAGACACATGGGTGCTTGTGAGAACACATGGATGCCTTAGTGTTTCTGGTGTGACTAGCTGGTGCCGTGTGTATCCCAAGGGGCAAGTTCTTTCCCCTTCTTGGGCAGCCCAGAAGATGATGCTGTCTCTACTACATGACATCTTTTCTTTAGGTGCCTTTAAAAGGTGGTGGAGGGATAAGTAGAGATGTTTCTATACCTTATACTAGGAACTTAGTCCTAGGAACAGGGCTTTATAATACACAGAAGTTGTCCTGAGTGTCTCAACCTCCCTCCACCCTCAGAAATCCTCAAGCAGTCAGCTGGTCACAGCTTTGCACATCTGTGCTCGTCATGCTTTGTTAGCAATGTGTTGCAGGCCCTTGTGCAACTGTGGTGCTAGCTGAAACCCCAGGAGCAGAGCGCTTCAGGGCTCATTTGTCATCTCTCTGTCCGCAGAGCTGACCTGCTAGGTCGTGACAGTGTTTGTGTGTCTGCAGTGGGTTCTCATCCTCCTTTCTAGAGAAGCTTGTGGCTCTGGGCAGAGCTGGCATGTCCCCCAGTCCCCTTCTGAGAGATCCCTGTTAATGCAGTGCCTAAAATTCCACAATCACTTCCACCCTCGGCAGCAGAAGGACTGTTTGCGCCCAGCCCCATGGTATGGATACCTCATTTATCAAACCCCTGCTGTATGAGGGGTGTCTTACTTCCCACCTGTGGCGAAGAGAGGGAGGTAGCACCTAGGCTGGGAAAAACCGAGGAGGTGGAGCAGAAAAGCCAGAGATGAGCCTGATTCGAGAGGGCTGAGGAGGCCTGGGGGGTGACATGTCAGGTAAGCTGGGTACAGAGTGGCAGAGGTGGTGTGGACAGCTTGTTTTGCTTGGGTCCAGTCTTCCAACCCAGTTGTTTTCATATCTTCCCCCTTCCCTGACAGTGTTTTGGGAGCTGGTGGGGTAGGTTCCAGTCAAATAATCCCATTGTTTAAGCTCAACATCCTTGTGTTCTGGTCAGTGGCGTGGGGAACGCTGGGAACGTGGGTAGCTGATGCACTCTGCAGTTCTGCACCTCATCAGGCTTAGCGCAGCCTGGGACAGCTGTAGCTGTTGGGCTTGAGCAACTGCTTTTCTCAGTGTTGATGCTTCAGTTGTTATTTCCACAGGAAAATAAAATCATCCGTCTGTTCTGTCACACTTGCACACTACTCTTCCTTCACACTGTGTGCTGTTGGACTGCTGGAGCCAGCTCACTCGACGTGTCCCAGGCATTATTGCTACCAGCTCTCTAAATCCTGCCTTTGAAAAGAGATTCTTTGCCCCTCTTGCTGTGCACGTTGCTCCTAGCCACCAGCTAGGTGATTTCATGCCCTGCTGCCCGCCGAATAGCTGTGCCAGTTGCTGTCACTGCTGCTGCTCATGCGGAGTGCAACAGGAAAGGAGAAAAAAGGCTACCTGTCATTGTTCAACTCCTGCCTCATCAAAGATTTAAATGCAGGGCCTCTGTCACCTCTGCCAGCCTCATCCGTAAGTTTGGTTTGCTGTCAGCTCACAGGATGAATGATCTCCCTGTGGAGGTGGCATCCAGCTAGCTATTTGTTAACGCTCCATGCGGGGATATAGGATGGCAACCTCAGGCTGAGGTTATCTCCTCTCCGTGACACTGAGTGAGTTATGAGCTAATAGCACTTTATTAAAATAGTATTTTGTATTGGAGAGCAAATCTAAGAGCAGATGGATTAGCAAGCAATCCATCACTCCCCATCTTTGCCACTGTCAGCTGAAACGCCTTCTCTGTGCTTCAACACTGCAGCTGGGAGACAGATTTATAATGTGGTCATCTCTCCTCAGTTGCCATCCAGTGAAGTATTTACTTTTGCATGTGATGCACTGGCAGGAAGGTTCCGCTCTGCAAGCGCAAGGACGCAAGTGCCGCACACTTTCTCACCGGTGCACGTTCCGTGCCGTAGGACTTACGGGAGACAGGAGTCTCCCCAGGAGGTATTTCTCTGCCAACCTGTGTTTGTGTTGTGAATGGAGAAGAAACGCTCGGATTCTCTTATAATCCATTGTCTGTTTCCGTTTTATTGCAACGTTATTATTTTCCCTATATGGTTTTTTATTAGAAAAGCGGCAAATCTGATGGATTTGTCCAGCCTGTAATGCAGGTCCGTGGCCCGCCCTGGGAAGCCTTGCTGCTCCAGGATGTTCTTTGGTGATGGAAGGCAGACCACCTTCTGCAGCCGGTGACCGAGTGCTGTTGGCACACGGGTGTAAGTAATGGGGATCTATTGGAGGGATCCTGACAAAAACATGCCAGACTTTGCTGCTTCCGGTGGTGGCTCGTCTCTACGTTCACCTGGTGTGCAACCTGCCAGGTCTGCACTTTCCCTGCCAGGGGGTTCTCTCTTGGGCCTTAGTCATGCACAGCCCTTTGGTGCCAGTGCAGCTCTAAGGCCTAGACACACAACAGCACCACAGAGACCAAAGGAACCACAGGAGGTTGTGCATAGCAAGCCCACCTGCAGGGGAAGAGCTGGGAGGTAGTGTGGCTGCAACAAGAGCAGGGATTTCTAGTCACCCCTGCACAAAGGGGTGGTTGTCACAGGGAATGGGCATGTGCGGGCTGTGGGGCTGCTGTGTGTCAGCTAATGGCACGTGATGCAGATGTGGTCCTGGGATGTCTTCAGAGGCAGCACAACTGTCACTGCATCACTGGTGGAGCTAGGATCCAGCTGGAGGAGTAATTGTAGGTCAGCTGTCCCACAAACATTTTGCAAGCCGAAAATGACAATAGAAAAGCCTTTCTCCAATGGTTACCGCTCTACCCTGCTGCTCTTGCAACCTCCAGGCCATTCATGATGCACATCCCTGAGTCACTGCTTTCACAGACTCCTGCTATCGGCTGGATCTTGTGACGATCAGCCAGCATCTCTCCCACAGACGTCAGCCACGCAGACACTGGGATAAGGCAAAGTTTGCCCATCTGAGCTGCAGTAGAAGAGGAACCAAAGGACTTAAATCATCTGGATACACAGTGAGTGCCACCAGGCTGCTTTACTCATCTCTTCCTGCCAAGCACCGACAGCAGAGATTGGGTGTCTGGTGGAGGACAGGTGTGGGTCAGATCTTGCTTTGAATGACCTTGGAGATTGTGTCTTTGATGGCAGGTTTTCCTTCTCTTTCCCCTGATTCCTTCAGGTAGCACAGCCTTACCAAACCTTGGTGATACCTTCTGCTCCATGGCATCTCCTGGGATGACGCTCTAGCAGCATTACCGTGACATAATTGTTTTGTGAGAGGTGCCACGGAGAGCAGAGCATGGCTAGCTTGGAGAAGTCTCCAGGCAGTCCCCCAGCTCTTGCCCTATCTCTAATTCTTCTCACCTCAGCAGAAGTCAGATCACTCGTTGCTGGCCATTTTTTACCCCAAGATGTGATTTGAAACGGCAGTGCCTGTAGCTATCAGTCAGTTCCATGACAACAGCTCCCTGCCTTGCTGCCTGAGTGGTTTTTTTCCTTTCTTCTGCTGTGGGATGTGGGTTTTAGTCTTGTGGGGGTTTCTTTCACTTGCGTGCTGGGGTTTTTTTATTGCTGCTCTGCTTTCGCGTAGTGTCTCCGCTAAGCCTGAGTAAAATGTGCCCAGATCTGCCCAGATTTGGGGAACAACTTGTTCATCGGCATCTTTGCGCATAAGGGCTGGAGCCCCGCTCAGTGTCAGGCTTGCTCTGGTTGTGTACGTGTGGTCCTGTTCCAGAAAAGAGCAGAACGAAGACCGTTAAAGGGCTGGTTCCTGGTGGCAGATTTCAGTGCTGCTAGAAGGGGGAGTGAGCACACGTCTCCTTGCCCGTGCCAAAGCCCTGGGTTTCCTGCACCCTGCCTTCCTCACTTGCCCTTGCAGGCAACAGGCGAAAGAGGCCCACGCTCCTCTCTGGAGGCAGCTTGCACCCAGCGTTTGGTTTTAACAGTAAAATATTTATCTTTCAAAATCCGTTTTGGACCTCAGAGCTTCTCTGTGTTCCCAGTGAGTGGGAGACAAGCAGGCTAAAATCTGGGACAGTATCGGATGATGTCACATAACCTGGGAGAAATTGCACAGCCCACCATAGTCCAAGGCTGGGCACAGCTCTTTCCCACACCACTCAAGCCACGTTTGTACGGCCTCTTCCCTAAACCCCTGCCCTTGACCTCGTGACCTGCTGGTCTGCAGTGCCCCTCAGGCCTCCAGCCCCTGGCCCCGGGAGTATCATTGCTTCAAAGGGTTGGAAAAAACACTCAGATGCAAAACATGCAAAAAACTATTTTACTGACAAACAGCAAAGGACGGGCTTAGTTTCAGGAGCTGAACTGGTTATCTATTATACAAACATATTATTGAAAGGGAAGGAATGGCTGAAATACACTCACTCATTGACCCAAATAAAATCACAGTGTGCTTTTTCTATTACCTCCCCCACCCCCAAGCTCTCTGTGGCCTTCAGCTGCTCCCCTTAGCTTCCGCACGGCATTGTCACCGCTCCCAGCACAGCTGCTGGAGAACACAATCCGTAGGTGACATTTGCCTGTGCAAGTGTATTTGATAAAAAAATTAGCCATTATTGCTTTTCAACCACAGTAGAGATTATTCTATGATTAGACTCAGAGTATAATCTTTCTCTCCCTGTTAGTATCAACGTGTGTTGTACCTCTTCCTGTCTGATGCATGCAGAAAAAAGTTTGAGTGCAAAAAAAAAAAAAAAAAAAGAAAAGAAGGATTAACAATCAGGGAAAACAGCACTCCAAGTTCTGTTCTTGTATTCTCACTGCAGAGCACTATTAGAAATATTTTCCTAAGCAGTGTGCTCTGTCCTGCAAGGGTCTCCACTGCCTTAGTCGTTGTGAGCTGAGGGTGCCTAGTGCCTTGCAGGACTGAGCCATCCTCCTGCTGTCACCGCTCTGTGGAAATCCCAGGGCTCAGCTTGAACAGGGGACTAAAAGTAGCAACCCCGTTGGAAATGAGTGTAAATGAATGGCAGGTACCACAGAAGAGGACTAGGCTTCGTGCAGTGAACACGATGGCACACAGAGATATAAACACGCGGACGCGCACTGACGCACACACACGAAACTGGAACAGTGTCCTGAGAGCCTCGACAAGGTGCAGCAAGCTGGCAGCCCAGGCTCACTGTAGAGCTCCTCCTTAAACCTGCCCACATCTTCTCACTCCTCAGCCTCCTTCTCTTGCCCCAACAGCCCACAGGGTGCAGGCTGGCTTGCTTTTTTTCCGCCCCCCCTTCAGTAAGTTCACTTGCTTCGTGCTCTGGGCACCACAGTGAGCTGGGCTGGCCTAAGAGGACATGTCATCTTCCTCCTAAGGTAGAACAGCAGTCCTGGGTCCCTGCCTAACAGGTAAACACCCTGTCTGTCCCCTGCTCTACATCCCATCACCTCTCACTGAAACACATGTGTCACCGCTGTATCCAGGTTGCAAAGCATTTGACCCAAATGTCTGTTTGTACTGTGTGCTCCAGTGATAGAATTACCTCTATTCTTTTACATCCCAAGGTGCTCTGCGAGCTTCTGTTGGCTATTTCTACCTTCAACGCCCACAGAATGCAGAAGAGGCCTTCGTTACCTCCGTGTTCACACACACACACTCTTCACCAACGCCACATCGAAGGTTAAACTGCTGCTGTGAAGCTCTTTCGAAGTGAGATTTGAAATGAGGCTGAGGCTCCCTGTGTCACTCATCGCCTGCAAGCCTCTATCCTTTACACAAGGGAAGGTGAAGGGTGAACATTGCCCTCCCTCTTCCAGGGGAACCAGTATGCATGATATGTTTCCTTCACAACCTACTTTCTCCCAAGCTGGGGAATGGCCTTGGATCGGGACTTCCCTCGCTGGCACCCCCAGGGCTCGCCTAGACCTCATCCAAGGTAAGTGAAGGCTATTGATTGTGTTTGCACTGCCTGCTGCGGTCTTGAGGCATCAGCTGTTAGTCTCTTGGAAAGCTGGTGGGCTTCAGCTCCCCTGACACCATTTGCATGGCATTTTTTTGTCACAGAACGGTTGAGGTTAGAAGGGGCCTCTGGAGTTCATCTGGTCCAACCCTACTTGCTCAAGCACGGCCGCCTACAGCAGCCTGACCGAGACCATGTCCAGTTGGCTTTTGCCTGCCTCCAAGGCAGGAGGCTCTGCAACTTCTTTGGCAACCTGCTCCAGGGTTTGGTCACCCTCACAGTACAGAAGTGTTTCCTGATGTTCAAGCAGAACCTCCTGTGTTTCAGTTTGTGCCCATTGCCTCTGGTCCTGTCACTGGACACCACTGAAAAGAGCCTGGCTCCATCTTTGCACCCTTCCTTCAGGCATTTACAAACATTGATCCCCCTGAGATTTCTCCTCTCTAGGTTGAAGAGTCCCAGATCTCTCAGCCTTTCCTCGTAGGAGAGATGCTCCTGTCCCTTAATCATCTTAGTGGCTCTTTTTCATATCCCTTTTTATCAGGGGTTCTCGTCTCCCAGCTGAGTGCAACTGGAAAATGAGGTAGAGAGTAGCAGTGAATAACTAAAACCACCCCACCGTGCTCTGAATGCCTGCGACACGCATTCTGGGCTCTCCTCTGGTCTTTTACTGTTTATTGATGGGTGCTGCCAGCTACTTCAGCCAGGATGGACCAATCGATGTGTCCCTGGCTGGCCCAAGGGCTAGCTGAGCAGCAAGAGGGCACAGATGGATGGCTGGTAGCACAGGAGACACCTTTCCCAAGCTGTTCCTCAAAGTGGGAGGGTCCTCATTGCATCGGAGCAGCAGGCTAAAGAAGGCATGCATGGTACCGGAGTCTACTCTGGGTTACACCTGACATCCCATGTGTGGTGGCTTTGGCCTCTTCCTTCCCTCTCCTACTCAAAGCAACGCACATCTCTGCTATCCCCTCCCTGGCACAGCACTTCTACACCTACGGTGGATTTGGCCTCCTTCCCCTCACCCGTCCTGGATGTGCTAGAATGACAGATGCCAGATAGGAAGCCAAGGGGAGGAGACAACCAGCTTGGCAGACTTGCTCTCTGACGTGTGGCTCTCTTGAGAAGAAAGAAGGTGGTAAGAACAGAAAGAAAGTTGGCACAGAACGGGGTCTAGCTTTACGCTAACCTCAGGGGTCTCACTGAGGGGCAAGAGGTTTATGGAGTAGTGCTGGTGAGTGGCTACTTGAATATAAAAGGAGCTACTGGTTGATACAACGGATTTCACAAGCCTCTGCTTTTCTCCACCTCTCTTTCCGTACCTCGCCTTTGCTGCAGATCCCAGCCAGCAGCACGCACCCATTCGCTGTGCAGGCAGCCAAACCTGGGATCCTCACACCAACACCGAGGGAGAACGTTTCCAGTGCCAATCCCCGCTCTGGAGAAGTGGCACATGCAGTTTTAAGCTGTGTCTCTGCTCTAAAAATAGCCCCTCCCGAGGCAGCACAAAATTCCCCCCACTGTCTAATTCTGCAGAAGCCTCCCTCAAAGCATCTGGCAGATGAGTGCTGAGACGTGGCGCGCGCTTCCCACTCCTTTGTCCCTACGGAGCTGCCGTCGCAGCCACAGCTGCCAGCCGTAAGCTTGGCAACCCCACGTTTTCTCTTCCACAGGTTCTGACCACGATCCTGCCTCGCCCTGACCTTGTTGTGTCAGCTCCCTGATGCCACAGTCGCTCTCTCCCAACTGAACCCTTTTCATTTGAGGTTGTTGCTGGGTTTGAGTTTTGTTGTTGTTGGTTTGATCCGTGGGGTGGTTTTTGCTTTCTTTTTTGGTTTGTGTGTGTGTGTGTGAAGACTGGATCAGAGGCAAGAGAACAACAAAGAAGTCAACACTAGTACATCTCGGACAATTAAACAAGGAGAGAACACCCCCACAACCAGACAAAAGCAAAACGAACACATGCACAGAAGAAGACAGTGTAAAGGCAGACTTTACAGACGACCGAGCTGCGAGCAACAGTAGCAACCTCACTGGACAGAGGAACAAGAGACCACAAAGTCAGACATTGTTGGTACGGCTCACGCCTCGAGCAGATCAGCTGAAGAGACGGGGTAGGGACTGATGTCAAGCAGAGAGAGCAGGTGCTGCTTGGGGCAACACAGAGCTGGTACTGGGGTTCTGCAGTATCCAAAGCTGCTGTCTCTTTTACCTTCTGCTTCTGGGGGGGGGTGAGGGAAGGGCTTGTCATCTCATTCCCCAAACAGGGGACACGGCAGACACTTGGCTGTCGGGAACAACAGCCATCTTTTGCTCACCAC
Source organism: Rhynochetos jubatus (assembly GCA_027574665.1). Lineage (NCBI taxonomy): Eukaryota > Metazoa > Chordata > Aves > Eurypygiformes > Rhynochetidae > Rhynochetos > Rhynochetos jubatus. The sequence goes on from CM050669.1 coordinate 7,777,254, forward strand.
CATGGGTTATATGGCACAAGGGGCCTGGGCTGCCCCTGTGCAGGGGGATCTCACGGCGGCAGCCTTACATGCTGTCTAAGGTTATGCAGGCCCGGCAACAGGCGTATTCTGAATGCGGTAACGTAGGGTCAGGTCTGCAGTAACTCCCCAGGCTCAGACGGAAAAGGCACCTCACACCAGGAACCTGTCCATGTGCCTCCATTAAGCTGGCTGTTGGAAATCACCCCCGCACAGAAGATGCTCCAGATCTCTTGGGTCAGGGATAAAACCTGGCTTTACTGCATGGGAAGGAGCTTTGCCCCTTATTTATTAAGGGTGAGAATCAAAGGCCTAGTTGGTTCCCAAGGATTAATCCCATTGGTCTAGTCTGTGCTGGGACAAACCTTGCTCTGTGAGGGTCTTTCTGGTTTCCTTGGGTTTAAGACCAGTGAATTACTCCCAGTAAATTTAATTGCACTGGAAGTATCTTATTTTTTGACTAAGTGTAAACAAGAGAGAGGCTCGCAAGGAAATAGCTGCAGACACAGCAGATTTAAAATGCCTGTTCTTAAACAATGGAAATCTGTACCATGGAGGATTGGGGGTTTTCCGCTCTTCCAGAGCCTCATATTCTTCTGAAATTGTGGTGTGGATCAGACTTGATCACAGTGAGCCATCGCGTCACGCTTGCCAGTTGTAAGTTCTGTATTTAATATTTCAACTAAGGCCAGTTGCTAGAGCAGGGCAGAACCAGACTTTCGATTCAGTGTGAGTTTAGGTCACTGCCTTAAGTCTCTCTTGTGAGAGGCTACAAGTGGAAAGATTCTTTAAAGTGGTTTTTTTCCCCCATAACTAGTTCCAGAGACCCACTGTTTGTCCTTATCATGATAGAATTTTCTCCTCTGCAAAGTGTTGTCCCATCTGAAGACATGTCCATGGCATAATGGACCTATTTATAATAATACAGTACCTATTCCTCGCTGTCAGCTACGCGTGTGCCATCACACAAGGGCAAGCGGAGCAGCTGTTTGGCCAGCTCTCATCTGGCACTGTGCGAGCAACGCTGCTGAAGCGAGCATCTTACGCCACTTGAGGATGAGCCCATATGGTCAAATGCACAAAGCTCACACGGTGAGGGAGGTTGCAAAGCCGCGTGTCTTGGAAAGGAGCTGCTGATGGAACAGTCATTCTGTAGATACTAACAGGTGGCTGCGGAAATCACAACCACGGGAAGTCCGGAATGACAGACAGTCAAGCAGACAGACATAAGTGTAGGCCGGGCAATTGTTTCGGCCCAGACAGAAACTAGGGTGCCAAGACAAGAGGCACTAGGGAATAGAAAAGGTAGGGATGGCAGAGAACAGATGTGTTTGGGTCTTGGCCAGCTTTTTGGGGCTTGTAAATAACTGAACTGATCTTGGGCAGAGGAAGCAATCAAAAAAACCAAGACAGAAGCTGGAGCAAGGAGGAAAAGAGCAGGGAGTCATGGTGTCCTTTTCCCTTCGCAGACATGGCAATCAAACAATAGGAGGCCACTGACGGAGCCGAGGAAACCATAGAAGAAAACAGCTGTTTCTGAGAATAGCCATTATCTTTTTGTTCTGGATGTTTTCCCCCTTTAAGCATAAGCCCACTCAATACAAAATGAGCAATGAAGGAGAAATGACCGGGATTCAGGGCTATCACCTTAAATTCTTGGGGCTAGTGTCTCCTTCTGTTATTCCCCTCAGTAAAAATCTCTCTCTTCCCACTGCAGCCAGGAGGGCTACGGCTGTCTGCTGCTGGCACGTGCAAAAGCAACGCAGTCTGGGCACATTTGCTTCTCCCCTCCAGCAGAACGTGACTGCTGCGGGAGTCGGATACCACTGTGCTGTCTACGTGCAAACGGGCTTTATCGAGCAACACTCCTCCAGGCAACCCTGGGAGGGAAGGAGGCCTCTGGAGGTTGGCTTCAGCCACTTGACTGCTACCTTGAAACTCACACCTAAGCTGCGACCAGGGGAAGCAAAGACAAAACCGCGTTAGAGCGTCCTCGTACTTTGATTCAACCCATTTTGGGGACGTTTGACTCCGTAGATGAGTTTGGCTTCAGGCACACATCTCTGCGTCCCTCGGCCAAGCCCAGCCTGCCACTGTTTCAGCTCGGAGCAGTAACACAAGAAGGTAGGTGAGTGTTCGTGTGCGAGGGGAGACTGTTAACAGGACCCTCTTGCTGCACTGTCAGTGTTTGTAGGGTGGTATGAACCTCAGGCTCACCCTCTAAGAGGAGGGGGAGAGCAACTCCTTTCCTCCCAGGCCAGGGGTGGGTGGTGGATATGCAGCAGAGGGGTATGATCAGGGTGCAAGTCAGCTCTAACACCATTCAACCCCATACGCTTCTCCCTGTGTATCAGGAGCAACTCCTCGCTAGCATTAGTGAGGAATTACAGCACTGACATCAGCAATTTGCCACCAGTATAAAAGTGGTGTAAACCGGGCAGCACCAGCCCTGTTAAATGGACCGATACCTTACAGTACTGTTCCCCTGGTACTAAGATTTCTTGGATTGCTTAAGGCAGGTTTCAGTGTATAGCAATGCAAACAACAAATCAGTTATATATTCCCAGGACTTCCTTCCCCCCCCCCCAATTCCCCAAGACATGAACCAAAGCAAAAGGGACACTGTGCCTTCGCAACCAGCTGGCAGCAGTCCCCATCCAAACCTGTGACCAGCCAAGCCATTCTAGCAACGGAAGGAACAGAGCAGAGCAAAACCGAGCCGAAGGACCAAAGAAACAGGGGACTTGAGCTCTTGGATGAGAAAATCCACATCTTCTTCATGTTGTCCCACCTCTATACCCTTGGCCAACATTCCCTGTAGGGTGTAGCTGGATGTACAGGATAGCTGTGAACGCCAGGAAACATGGGTCGAAAGTATAATGCAAATCTCTCTTCTCTTTTTCGTTTGTTTGTCTGCTTTTTACATATATACACAAGTCTGACAATAAAATGTGGAACACAGTGCAATGTCTTGGCTGCGTAGCATCCAGGACTGGCTTAGTTGTGCATCATGGTGTGCCACAGGGACACACAGCATGGGTAAGTAAAATTGTGTCCTCGGCTGGCTTCCATTGAGGAGGAAACTGGTAGCTGTTCCCCTGGAAGAAGAGCAAAGTCCTTTTTTAAAACCTCACTGCAGTCTCTGGAGGGGAAGGCATTCCTCAGAGGTGCCGTGGGCTAGGGTGCCCATTATGGTACAGCTTCTGTTTGATGTGCACCATGTTTCCAGTCGCCTCCTCGTACTGCCGGTGATGACGTTTTCTGAACTCCTTTAAGTTACAAAACTTTGGAATCCAAGACCAGGAATTGTCTGGAAGGAGGAAAGGAGAAGGAAGGTAAGCTGTTACAGGCATGGTTAGACCCATGTTCTCCTTGCTTAGACCTCTTCCTGGCCTGCCCCACAAGATCAGGCACTAGTTATGGCCTTGGCAAGGCCACCCCTGAGGCTTCCCTTCCTCTTGGCAGGAACCAGCTCCTCGTGATGACCCCTGTCCTCCAGCCCCCTTGTGCCTGACGCACACTCCGCATGTTGGGCTGTTCAGCAAAGGCAGTACCCTCATAGTGCTCTCTGCGAGCAGGGAGCCGCTCTGGGGACCAAGCTGCCGGGAAAGAGCAGCACGCTGCTGCCGCGCGCCTATCATCCCTGTTGAATGCCAGCTCTTCTCGTCTGTGTTCCGAAGCACCGGCCAGTTTCACCCAACATCAGCATAAGCCACTTGCTGCCCCAAAGCCTGTGCAGGCTGGACAGCCTCATTTCGTTACCCCCTGTTTCAGCTCTCAGCCCATGAACCCTTCCCTGTAGCGACGTTTCAGCTGCCATTCAGTTTTATGAGAGCTTTGCAGCATTGCACCCAGAAATACACGTAGCCCAGCCCCACAAAGGAGACTTTGAAAGTCCCAGAGAACAGTAAATTTTATAAAGTTGTACTATTTCAACTAGCATGAGGTGGTATGTGACTGCTCTGGCCAGCACTGCAGCTGCTGTGAAGGCCAATCTGATGTCTGAAATTCTATAGAATATTTTCTATTTTAAGACATCTCTTCAATGAGGAAGGACCTCTGGGTTATTCTAATAGACCAAAATTTAAATTGATCAGGCCACAGTGTGCCACTGAGTCATTGCTAAGTGGCACTCTTGTATTTCAGGGAGGGGTCTACGTTCTGTACCAGTACAGTATCTTGCATTACTCCTATCCCTATCTCTCATAGCCACAGGCACCATTTCTTTCTGTAGAAGGAAATTTTAGCTTAGGTACTCGTTCAACAAAGAAACAGGCATCCTTTCTGCTTATTGTCTTTAAAATGACTAATTTGCATGGTCGATTTCAATGAATAGGAAATACCTAAAAGCTCAATATTCATTCTTTTGCTCCAAATTCTCCCACGATTTTTTTCAGCCTATCTTTAGTGAAATGTAATCAGCACAGCACACAAGTGCACTGTTTTCTCTTTGGACAGAACAGCTGAAGGCATGCAAAAATCTTTACTGGAAAGAGACATCAAGTCCCGTTGCGTGGTATACACTGGAAACCTCACCTACAGATTAGACAAGAGGGCTTCCAGGGACTTTCTACCGCACATTTGGTTGTGAGGACACGGAGTTGTTAACAGAGCTGGGAACTGTGCGAACACACAGTTGTGGAACAACCAACCTGGTTTTAGAGCAGGCTGGGCCCAGGTGGCCGGTGCAACACCACTAAGAGACCCATGTCCCAGGCCAGAGGGGCTGTCAGCCTTGTGCACCATGAAAGGGGCCCTGCCAACAGGGCTGCTAAGGGAAGAAAAAGCTGGGTGTAAAGTACTACCGCACTCATTTTCTGAAAGGATATGTCTGCACACTATATTGCACCATTGGCCAACCCCTTCTTAAAGCCTTAGAATATGCATACACAGGGAGACAAAAAAAAATGAAAGAAAAACAATCATTCAGCTTAACTAACTACTAAATTGATTACTAGCATTACCCTTAATTACTAAACCCAAAAATCTATGCAGTACCCGTTCGCAAGAAGGATGGTGACACCGTGTCTGTAGCTCACCGCTCCATAATGAAAGGCAACAGCTCTGAAGAACAATATTGCTGTCCTCACTACAGCATCCCACCCCAGGACAGCTCTTGCCAGCCCTGCTGGCTCCATGAGCAGTGATGAGACCACGGCCACTCGTGGTCTGATCAAAAACCAAGTGGTGTGGCCTCGAGATTGGCTCAGTACCTTAGATCTCACTGGAAACTCTGACAATTAGCCTTCCGCCTGGGAAACGACCGCAACACAGCCTCAAGAGAGTCCTGATTCAGAAACTGCTCAAGCTGGCTGCTGGGGACTTGGGAAGACTAATGAGAAATTAATATCATTTTGATCTGAGTTTTTAGAAAGAGATAGTCCACTTCCCTAATTAGAATTTCTTACAGGTTTACTGATAAATCTCTCCCTTGCTCACCCTCCTTTTCCTCTGAGTTGTAATGTAATAGACACCATCAGTCAGAGTTACAGACACTGAGATCTGTAGGCACTCTGTTGTGGAATTTCATGGTACTCACTATTCTAATAGGTTTTTCTGTCTTTTTGCCCCTCCAACAATTAAAATCCATGGGATGTCCACGCTGAGAGAGCAAAGAGCGGCAGAGACGTCCTCTGAAGGAGCGTCTGTTGGTCATTCTCAGGATGTTTGTTCAGGATTCTAAGCTAACTGGTCCGAAGACTAGCCAGTATGGCTAACACTTTTCCCTGTGGGGCTGTTGTCACTGCTGAAAAAAAATGGGCACATCTGGAAGAGCTGTGAGGATGGGAAACCTCAGACAACACGTCCCTGACACAACACAGAAATGTCTGTTGTTGACATCACGTTGCCACAAGTTTATACAAACAAGAAGAGGCTGCACTCCGTAAGCATGTGCCTGGCGGCAAGTTATATGCACAGAAAAATCCAGATTTCAGGGAAGTCTTTTCTGGCCTGAAGACATTCTGCCTGCATGTGCCAACATACAACCACCGTCTGCCAGCCCGCCTACGGGTAAACATGTTGCTTTCCATCGCACTCCCCTCTGCACCATCACGTACCTTACGCTTTCCGAAGCGGAGCCCTCAAGGCTCGGATCCTTGCCTGGCTATTTCCACGTAAACATTCCTGCTTGTATAAAGAGGGTTGGGATATGGCTGGTCAGGAACGTGCCAAATCCACACGGAACAAACGCTGCCAAGCTGTTGACCTCCTCTCTCTCCACCAGCATCGGCGGATAAGGCATGGGATTGAGGGAAGAGAAGGAAGCCCATGAGGCTGCACTTACCATACCGTCGGCTGGTTCTCCAGGCTCGCACTGCGTAGTGGAGAACCCCGTCCATCCACACCAGAAACCAGCTTATACAAAAGCCCAGCAAAAGTCCCAGCATCAGATCAATCTCTTGCTTGGTTACATTGTCAGTCACAAAGTAATTCTCTGAGGAGTCCACCACTGACTGATCCCCATCATACGGAATAACGTAATGGACATGATGCCTGTTGCAGGGAACAGAAACAGGGAAAAGCATCAATGGAGAGGAGCAGAGTACATCTTCCATCCCGCCCCTGCTCTTGTGGCCAGGGTCTGGTTTACCACCATTCCTTCGAGTTTCTACCAACATCCCTGGGAGCAGAAGTGCTGTCTCGGCTTTTTGTGCTTATGTCAGGAGAGGAATTAGCAGAGAAGGAGGTAGAAAAGTCTAGAAACTTGAACCCATTCCTGCAACTCGTGTCGCATTCCGGACACAGGCTCTCTGTGCCTAAGTTCGCCATCTGTAAAATGGAAGATAATATTAAAGACAGCATGAGGTTGGCGTGATCACTCCCCCAGAGATGTAAAGGGCACTACTGCGTTCATGTTCACAGGCAGAGGTCAACAAGGCTTTGCTCCTGTGTGTACACAGAGTCTGAGAGCGCAGCCCTGCAAGCGCAATCACAACATACTGCCTCACAGGAGTTAAAAAGTCCTCTGCTCCGCAGCACTGCCGGTGCTGGCAGCTCCGGGGCCCTTCTCCAGAGGTGTGCTGTTTGCTTAATGTCCCATCTCTCAGAGTAAAAGGAGAATCGTGTCTTTCACATACCACAGCAGAACGCATGCCTGGAGTTAATCCTCAATCTGCAGATGGCAGAGACCCTGCAGCGTACCACTCCTGGGAAAGTCATGCAAGCTCTAAGACCATCTCAGGTGCTCTTACTGTGACTGAGGTGGTTTGGGATGCGAGATCTCCCTCACCTCAAGGAACAGGAAGAAATTACTGCCTGCAGCAGATAGCAAGAAATCCCTCTCAGCGGAGGAGCAGCCAGCAAGCCTCCCCTTTGTGCCCCAAATGCCACCTGGGGTAAACAGCAGCCACAGCTGAATCTCAGCTCCCTCCTGCAGCACTTGGTCTCGGGAAGGTCTCCCAGTCTGACCCTGCTGGGTGCCGGATCTGACTGCAGCCTGGCTCCTATCTCACCCCACCGCTCATCCCTTGCTGAGGACACAGCCACAGCCCGACCTCGCACCAGCCTAGTGCCATCCGCAAAGAGCACAGGAGTGCAGCAGGGAGGGCTGCTGTGCCACGGGCTGCCAGCCTCCTTAGAGGGAAAGCATGGACATGGGAGCTTTCAGAGACTTAAGTCTCTCTCAGGGGTTGTGGAGAGGCTGGCCCCATGTCTTATGCCAGAATGGCAATTGGGTTCATCCGTGCAATGAGATGATGGAGACCCAGACTGGGATGATGCTGAACTGCTTGAAAGACCCTGGTTAACTTGGGAAAAGCAGGAAAATGGCAGGGATGGAGTGAGGGTGTTGTAGAGCAGAAAAAATAAGGCAGGTGTGAATGGGAGGGAACCAGCTGTGACAGGTGAGCTGAGCATGTGGGATAGGAGGATCCCAGAGGACAGGGGATGCAGGATGCAAAGCAAAACTGGAAGCAAGCTGCTCTGGAGCCTCTGCATCTGTTTTAAACGGTTCCTAACCGTCCCTGAGAGCAGCCAGGAGCCATGAGGCTGCCCAGGCTCTCTGCTTAACCACCCTGCCTCCTCCCACTGCCTGATTTAGAGGCTTGGGCAGGTGCTGTCAGTGCTGCTGGGGAGCCCAAGAACGGTCACCCCGGCATGGTGAGGTGCACTCGGCAGCCCCACGTGCCCGCCAGTGCTGCTAAGGTCGCATCAGACCCCCATGACAGTCCTGGCCCTGCAGCACAGACGCATCATCAATGGTCCCAGCTCAAGGCCAGGGCACTGGGCATTGCCCACCCCCAACCAGCCTCACCTACATTCACATCCCTCCCACATCCATGGACCCAGCCCTGCTCCCACATGCAGGAGAGGAGGCAATCGCTGCAGGCCTCTGAATATGCATGAGGTGCAGGTTGCTCAATAATCATGCCTGAGAAACGTCCAAATATTTACACAAACAAACCTCCACTCAAAGGAACCTACTGAAAACAGCCCTAATCTCAGCAACAACTTAATGGAGCCCACCTGCACCACAGACACCAGCTCCTGCGGATCAAGGCATGTAGGGCTTGTGTACAACCTGGTGCCATGGCATGTGGGGGGTGGAAAAGGCTGGGTGGATGGGATGCCCATCTAGCCATGCTCCTGCATGCCGCCCATTTGCATTCAGCAAAGCCCGCAGTACTGGGGACCAGGCTGGGGCAGTAGCAGAAAGGAGGTGCATCCAGACAGCTCTGATGGCAGCTCAAAGCAGCCTCAGAGGCTATGAGCAGGCCCTGGTTATGACTCCTCTGGCTGGTTGGTTTGTAACCAGAGATTTTTGCCATCAATTGGCTAGGGAAAACCTAGGGGGAGTAGGGTGTGTGAGGGCAGGCTCCCAAAAAGGGAGCTCCTATTCATGGATGTGAGGGTTGTCATTAATATCATGAACACAGCCAAGCAGCTTTGCAAAGGGGAAAAGGCAAGCCTCACACATACCTCCCATGTGCCATGCTTCCCCAGTCACTGCCAGGGATACTCAGCAGGTCCTTAGCTTACTCCCTTTTGCTTCTTGCAGTGCAGAAGCAGCCTAAGGGCTGACTCCACAAACACCCCCAGCAACCCAGACTCCTTGAAAGGATCAGGAACTCGAGTGCCTCCCCAGGAACAGGTATGTATGTCCTCTACATCGCTGTGTCAGAGCCCACAGGGCTATCTACGGCCTCCCCATGCAGAGCATCACTAGCACACAGCCACCTCTGGGGTTCAGAGAAGCCAAACTTTCCAGGCACATGAAGGACAGACCCATTCCTAGGAAGAGTGCAGACCTCTCTCCACACATGAGGTGGTTTTCACAGAGGGTCTTAGTCCTGTACCAGAAAAAGAGTCCTGGAGCACACTCCCCCCAGTACTCAGGAGCAGGGATGAGCCTGTAGCACTCGTGTACATGCACACACAGGTGCAGCGTGGCCAGCGCTGCAGTGACGTGGGCCACGGCACTCTCCTCACAAACTTCACAAGAGGCTTTTCTGACCACAGTCTGCTTCCTTCACAGCTCTCGTTCTCTGCTTACAGGGTGCTGAGGGAAGAGACACAGTCACCTCCTCTGCCGTGTCCCTCTCCTCAGTGCAGGCTGACTCTGCACACTGCAGAGGAGTCTCCTCCAGCTCTCCCAGCTCCCTTTGGTCACCACTGGGCTGAACAGGGCAGCAGTAAGGGCCTGACACTCCTTTCATGTTTGCCCCTCCCTTTCCATGTGTAGGGGACTGTCCCCAAACCCCAGTGATTTCAGAGTCCAGACTCAGAAGCCAAGTCCCTGTTTCTACCCTGTAATGTCCATAAAATCCCAGAATCACAGAACGGTTGAGGTTGGAAAGAACCTCTGGAGGTCAACTGGTCCCACTCCCTGCTCAAGCACAGCCATCTAGAGCCAGTTGCCCAGGACCATTCAGCTGGAATTTAAATATCACCAAGGAGGGAGACCACAACCTGTCCCAGTGCTCAGCCACCCTCACAGTGAAAGCTCCAAGAAAGGATGGCTGGCTGATCCTTGTGTGGGATGGGCACACAGAGTGACCATTGCCTTCCAGCATTCCATAAGGAGGGATTCAGTCCTCACAGTATCCCTGTGCCAGCCTGAAGTGCTGTGGGACAGTCATGTCCAGGGGAGAAAGGAGTCAGTCCTGTTGTATGGTGAGCCACCAAGTGGTCCAAAGGCGATTCCATGGGAGGCAAAATTCAACAGAAAGCAACAACTTTGACCTATCTGGCTTTGGCCACTTCATTTTCCAAGTATCAGAAATCAAAATTGGATCCCAGAAGCAAATTTCCTTGAAACAAAAGCATCCTGTCACTAAAGCAACCTCAGGGAAGCACTTGAGGCCCTGCACTGCTACCTTCCAGGCAGTTTGGGGGAGCCCTGAGTTACCAGAGTAGTTCTATACAGTGGAGATGCCAGTGCTGGGTTTCCACTCCATGGGGTTTTCTGGAAAGGGTTTAGCAGGGCTCAGGGAAGACGAATTTCTCCCACCAGTGCAACAGTTGGGAGATCTGGGCTGCAGGGATTTTCATGCTTTGGTTTTGCTTAACAGGATTGAGTGGTGCCACTGAGATGGGGAGGAGAACGGGGACAGACCCCCCGAAGTTTTCTCTCGCAGCTGAAGCCCTTGGGGATGTTACCGGAGCAATTCAGAGGCGCTGGCACATCAGCACAGCACGTTATTAATAGTGCACAAAGGTCCAGGGTCCCCACCGCATATCAAGGGAATTGGAAACTGGAACGTGGCCTGGATGGCTCTGGGGGCTGGATCCAGGGAGGGAGTGTATCACCTCTAAGCTGAGCATAATGTGGGTGCAGCTAGCCACCACCAGCTCCACAGCAGTGCACTTCCAGGGGGGCAGACAGTGCTGGATGCAGGGCAGCTCCTCAGAGCAAATGCTTTTGGCCAAACCTTGTTTTCAGAAACGTGACTGTCCAGGGGCTGACATAACCCTCCAGCCAGTACCTGTTTCACCAACTGAAGACCTTTGAGAAGAGATGAAAATCTCCTTCAGTCTTGCATCACCTCGGCCAGGAGTCAGACGACCAGCGTGGGTATGAGGAGTCTGGGGTTCATAGCACCCTCAGCTGCGAGACAGCTGTCAAGAAGGTCTGAAAAGGTAAACCTGGCCACCTTTCTTTACAAGAAAAAGATGTGCCAAATAACCTGAGGGCCAATTCCTGGGCAGTTCAAGCTAATCTACATTGTCACCACAGATCCAGGCCAAATTATTCCTAATAGTTTAATCACGCATCGCCTCCCTTCATGTGCCACGCACTTCCAGCCACCCCTAACAGCTGTGCCCACCCTTGATGTGGTGAAGCTTCCACAGGAAGCAGATGTAATTGTAGGAAAATAAATGTAACCAAAGTTCAGGCCAGAAACACCCCCAAAAGCTGGCCTGGTGACTGCCAGCAGCTGCTCTCCTGGAGCAACCGAGAGAGCGGATTTGGTGCTGCATCCCCAGCTAGACAGCCCCTGGCTCAGGTGAGGAGGCTGCTGGACAAAGGGAGCACAGTGTTTTGTCTGTGCACGTGTGCTTGAGCTATAGCATCCCTGTCCCTTTCCCAGTCTTTGTGACAAAGGGGGAAAACCTCCTCCCCTCCCTCCCAGGGCAAGCAGTGCAGCGGGCTGGAGCAGAGCCCTGGCCAGCCTGTCTGGAGGTTTCACTACAGAGCTGCCCGAAGCGCTATTGTCCCTTCCAGTGACCTTGCGTGTGCGCTGGCTGCTGCAGCCAAAGCACAGCACGGGAGCCTTTAAAAACGCGCCACTGATGTGTCGTTTTAAATGCAAAGAGCCTGTCACAGCCTCTACACTTTCCACTGCTGAGGATGTGGGCATGCTGATGCTCTGGCTCAGCCTGGCTCCCTCCTGGGCAGGTGACAGCCTCAGCAGCAGACATGTCACAGCTCCCAGACTCACGTTGCAGCTGGCACAACCTGGCTGGCCTGACCCGTCCCCATCTCCAACTGCAGCGGGATGTGGGAGAACGTGGCTCATCCTGCCTTGCTGCCCAACCCACAGCCACCACGGCCTGCCCTACACAGGGGCTGCAGGCAGAGCTAGGGGGAGGCAGCAAGCATCCCTGTTCCACATCCCTGTCTGACCTTGCCGTCTCTCCCCAAACGTGCCAAACAGCCCAGCACCTCTCGGAGCCATGGCCAGCAAAGCCAATGTGCAGGCCAGCGTGGATGGCACCGCTGCACAGGTGGGAAGGTGTCCCCAGAACCCTCCACACTGTAGCACCTACCAGGAGGCCAAGAAAGGCCTGGAGGTCTCCAGTACAAGGCAATGAGCACTCCCAGCCTCCCAGCACATCCACAGAGGATCTGGGGACAGAGAGGTTTAATGGCTTTTTCGAGTGGCTGGGAAAGGAGGAAACAGAACAAAAATGCGCTCTCTGTGTACCTCCCGACAGCAGTCCTGTTGGCCTGAGACAAGCGTCGGCCTCCTCTGAGTGTGGAGGGCAGAATTTGGCCCCTCACGGACAGAGCCCAGTGAACAGCATTATTTGAACCCACGCTCCACTGCTCCAGCACCACCGGCCATCCTACCTGGTCACTGGTGTTGCCAGTGACCCCAGCATCAGGGCAGAGCTCCAGCCAGCAGTCCCCTCACACGTTTCCATCCTGTACCCAGCCACTCTCCTGGGAAGCAGCCTGTTGCACTGCAGGGTCTCCATAAACACCAGTTGCTCGGGAGAGGTTTGGCATAGCCTTGCCCTGGGACTTTCCCCCCTGGCTCAGAGCCTAGTGAGAGCAGACAGGGAGAGATGACTTGAGGGTTGGCCAGACCCCCAGCTCTGCTGTAGGGTATTAGCGTTCAGGGAAGGCTGACACTCCTCAGTCCTGTCTAAGCCCACTCACTGGAAGAGACTTTGCCTGGGAGTGAAAGACTCACCCAAGGTCACTCAGAAGGTCAGTGGCAAGGAGAACACATGCCAGAGCCTGATGTCCCTTGTCCTTTCCCAGAGAGGGAATTTCCAAGCCCCCCCGGCTGTTTTGACAGGTCCTTGCTCCATGCAGGTATGTGTTCTCTCCAACTCACCCTGCCTCCACGGACGCCCTTTGGTGTTTTTCCTCTACATGACATCACCCAGCTCCTGATCTGCTGCCAGCTCTCTGCTTCCAGAGAGGACCCTTTACTGACTGGGACAGAGACACTGGGACTGGGGCAGTGCTACACTTCTGCAGTCCTCCTTAGCCCTGCTCTCTCCTGGGAATAAGTACATCCCAAGGAGATGGGACCAGAGGGGCTGGGCTGCCTTGTACGCAAGCAGGTCCCAACATAGTGATTTGAACAATCTGAATATCTCCACATGCTGCGGACAGAGTGCCAAGCTCCCCCAGGGAACTGCTCCAGCAAACACATTCCTGCATGGCATCAACAGGAGCCAGGAGGAGTGTAAATGTGGCTGTCACCCCTTCTTCCTCCAGCAAGAAGGCAGATGTTAAGAGAGGAACAGTCCCTGTCGTAGCAGGCGTGTGTGTGCAGGCTCAGTATCAGCACCCGGTGCCAGGGCCAGCGCTGATGTTCTCACTCCATGCACCATCACTACACCAGCTTCCTTTCCCAAGGAACAGGCAGGACTGTTTTCCCACTGAACAGCTGTAGATGCACTCTGACTGGCCTCAGGGGTTCTGGCAGCTTGACCCTCCTTGGCTCTAGGCAGCCGAGTGGGAAAGCACCAGCCCAGTCTAACAGCAACACCCCACTGCACAGATGGGTACATCTGCTCCCACTCCCAGCCCAGGGGGCTTCCCATCCCAGCTCCCAGAGCAGGACCTCTCCTACAGCACGGGCACTGTCCGGCCCAGGCTCACCCAAAGAGCGGCTCGGTGGATGTTGCCACTTAACTGACCACAAGTGTGCATCGGCCTTGACCACCCCTTTCTTTGCATGGTGGGACAGAGGGCATCTTGCATGTACAACTCCAGCCAGTGCTACCCCCAGCACCACACAGCCAGCCACGGGGTCCACTCCCTGCAGCCACAGGCAGCCACTGAAAACTTGGTAGAGCCTTCACAAGCACCCTCTCCGTTCTCCTGTGTCCAGCAAGAGGCCACAGCTCCCTTCTGACATCACAGACCTGAAAAGCACCTGCCAGCACCCAGCATAGCGAGGTCACTCTTGCCTCGTCAAATTGCTGCCTTGCTTCTGGCATAAAGTGGCAAGCAACAGCTTCATCCTCAAATAACCCCAGCAACCGTGACCCCACAGGGATGTGCATAGCGAGGGTGGAGATCAGCCGTGGCAGTACCAAGCATCCAGCAGCGCCTGAAGGTGAGGCTGGTTTTCTTCCCCAAATCTCTTGACCCCCCGTGACTCTCCCCAGTCACTGCTAACACACCGAGTGCTTAGGAACATGGGGAAAAAATCAAAGCAGAGTCCCCAGCTGCAGGAAATGAGACTCTCTCTCTAAGGCAAGTGTTGGCAGAGGGCAATTCAGGAAGAAGTGGGCAGGTTGCTGTAAGCTAGCGCTCATTTTCACATGTCCTGGGACCTTCTCGCTAGGCCCAGCCCCCCATGGAGGGGAGAACAGGCAGAATCCAGGGAAAGACACACTGCTGCCCATGAGGAGACACCCCCGCCACAGCCTCCGTGCAACCTGAAGAGCTCTTTGAGGAGACAGCCAGAACAGCCCGCCTCACTGGCCATGCACCCAGGCAACTCTAACGAGCCTAAAGCCACCAAAATGTGAGCAGAGCCTGGGGCACCCCTGCGTGTGGCTCATGCTGCTGCCTGCCAGCTCCCACCACAGACCAACCCTGGAGGGACAATCCCCGTCTCCCAGCTGCCTCTCCCTGAAGAGCAGAAAGGGTGGACAGCAGAAGGGAAAGAGGGAGCTGGAAAAACAGCCAGACCCCCAGCCTGCTGCCAAGGGAGTGGAGATCCAGGCTGCAGGTGCACTAATGGCACACGTCTGACTGATTCTCTGGATGCTGTGGACCGAGCCAGGAGCCAAACACCCAGTGCTGCCCCATCTTCTAGCTGGGAAGGGCACTCTGGCATCACAGAGCAGCAGGGACATCCAAGGGCTTTTTCCCTGGAGCCTCGCAGGGATAAAGAGGGACGTAGAGGCCTGGGAGGGGCAGAGCACGGAGCCCTAAATCCCCTGGCACACCTGGCACCTCAGGCACACACAGTCAGACCTCGCTGTCCACAGCCACCGCCAACAAGGCAACAGTTCCCAGCCCCTGGGAAACGTAGATTCCTTCTGGAGAGCACATCCTGCTGTACACTGGATGCCCAAGGCCAGGTACTCACCATCCAGCCTGGGGTGCTTAGACCATTGCTGGGGAAGGGCTCCACTCTGATAGCCAGAGGAAGGATACCACCAGGATAGGAGAGTGGCAGGAGAACATTTCTGAATGAATTCGTTGGTATGACTGACACTACAACCTAGGCTAGGGCAGGAGGGAAAACCAGAAATCACAGGGGCTCAGTCTATTGCACATCAAACTTCATTTATTCCAATTCCTCCTTCCCTTCCATTTCTGCAACTTTTACTAATTTTCCCCGTTCCTGCAACACACTGAACTGCAGCCAGTTCCCTCCCCCAGGGACTCCCTTTGGTTACTGGCAAATTAAGAATCTTTTATCAACCCCTGGTACCACTGTTCACAACAGGTTCCAGGATGCATCCTTGCCTAGCGCAAGGCAGAATTGCTTGTGGCTCATGCTATGTGCCCTAAAGGCCTGCACTCCGAGCACTTGGACAGCTGACAGAAAGGACCAGCAGCATTCAGCATCACCTGCCTTTTAAATCAGAGAACTCGAAACACTGGCATTCAGGCAGCAGGTCAGAGCTCACAGAGCAGGCGAGGATCACACACCACACCTTAGCATGAGGCCCACCAAGTCCCATAGTACAGGGATGCTTTGTGCAAGAGTCCCCCACATCAGAGCACGAGCACGTTGAAACCAATGCTCATGCACAACAAGAGCCCGTGCCCAGGAGCAGACTGGTATGCTATTTCTGTTGGCAAGAGCCATTGTTTCTACATACCTAAGGCAACCGGTAAACGTCTGCTTTTTGCCTCCTCCCAGATCCATGCTTGACAATTTGGAAGCTGTTTTGTGCACTTTCTAAGAAATGACCTACGGCAGGGGAGAGTGCCATGGCTAACTTATCTGCCTCAACAGCATCTCTGCAGACACACAGTTAGAGGAGAGAGTAGTGCCCCTGCCACCTTCTCAGACTTCAGCAGAAGGGACATTCTGCCAGCACCACCAGTGAGACCCAACACTCCTCAGTCACTCCAGACAATGTTAAAGTCAATTTTCACCACCATTGAACACAGCTGTGACAAATAAAAATTGGTTGAAGAGGCAGAGGAAAACTCTTAAACTAGTGAAAAACCTCAAGAAGACTCCAGTAAATTACCTAAGGAAAAGCTAAACTCTGCCAAAAAAAAAAGTCAAAAGAAACTGTGGACGGTTCTTGCCCACAGTCTTCCCAATTGACAGAGAGGTGCCCAAGGAGCCAGTTATTTAAGGTCTGCTCACAAGATCGCTCAGGGCCTGGCTGCATTTGGCCCTAAAGGTGTTGCTTGTACCTTCTTTGCTGTCCTGTCACAGGAGTCTGAGGAGGAACTGTGGGGAGAAAGGTGACGATCACCTTCGGTGAAGGAAGCGGAGTGGAAGGGCAAAGCAGTTTCCCTTCATTAAGCTATGCACATCCCGGTTTAAGCTTAGCTTCCACACCAGGGACACCAGAGAGATGTCACGCCTGGGAGACAGGATGCAGCTGGTTCCAGAGGCAGCTCAGAGAAAAGTAAAGCTCAGCCTAAATGTTGGCTGTGGCAGGGGAGGGCTCCCCCAGCATGTCCTTTAGCTGGCACAGCCTCATGCTGCTTTACTCCCCCACAGACAAGAAACTCTCCAGCAGGCAGTGAGTAACCAGGCACAGGAGGGGAACGAGGCCTCTAGGAGCGCAGGATAAGGATCACTGACAACAGTCCTGTAGGAAAGAGAGACATTCACCTCCCCAAAATTCAGCCCCCAGGCTCTAACACTGAGAGCAGCCAAAGGCCAGTTACACGCTGAGCACCTCAGCGGTCTCGCACGGCACAAGAAGTGGTACGTTGTGTTGGAGAGAGAAGCATTGCCAAACAGCCATGGAGGGAGAGAGGTATTTGCCCAGTCATAAACTTGTACCAGCAAAGGGATTACTCCTGGCATAGAATCTGCCTCGACGCTCTCAGCTTACTAAACACTCCACAACAGCACAGACCAGCTTCCTCAGTGTGTCCTGCCCAGCATCGTTACAACTCCCCAGAGAAAAGCCACAGGGAATTAAAAGCTGATCAAAGATCGCAAAGCCTCAAAGTGCCACTGTCCTAGACAGCAACACTCCTTCCTGGACACAGAGCCTCTCGGTTTTCCAACGCCCGTTGGGTTTAAGCCACACAACCACCAACTGCAACACCCAGACCACAAACAGAGGAACGACACAGCCCAGTGCCAACAAAGGCAAAATGACAAGCCTTTACATGAAAGTTACTCACTTTCCCAGGGCTCACAGATGCATATACACAAGCACGCACAAAGGAAAATGGAATTCCAGGCCCACGGAAAACTCTCTTCTTCCGGAAAAACAAAACCACCCCCTGTGTTCATGCAGGAGTCGCCGAGGAAGGTGAGACACAGCCAGAATGCCAAAATGGTAGCCCAGCCAGCAGCACCCTGCCGCTGGCCACCACCTCGCTGTGCCTTCCCAGTGAGATGAGGTGGGAAGGGGCTGGAGGGACAGGTGAGGGAGATCGTACGCAGGTAGCTTACCTTCCACAGTTGCAGTGACAAACTCGGTCTTCCCCTCTCAGATGCGGTAAGATGTAATTGTGAAATCTGTCCAACAACGCATTCATGTCCATCAAGCAAGCTATTGCCTGTAAGAGCCCATAACCAAGGCATCTGGTCAACTCTAGATGATGGAATAAAACATTGACTCTAGTTTGATTGCCAACGACTGAAGCAGTCATCAAGAAAATAATCTTTGGTGTTTAACGGGGCACACGCACATGCACACACACGCATACACGCGGAGGTGCACCGGCTGAGGGACAGTGCGGGGTGTGGGGGGGGAGGGAGGGATGGAGAGGAGGGAAATAAGCAAAAAATCTCTTACCATCACGATAGAGGCGCCCAGGATCATGAAAATCATGGTGTTTGCATTCATGGACATCAATAGGGAATTGCCAGCGGTCGGGTCCGTCCGCCCCCAGCCCGCGGAGAGCGAGCGGCGGCCGCGCTATTCCGCAGAGCTCAGCCCGGGGCGCATCGCGCTCAGCGCCCGCACGCTGCGGTGCGGCGGGGGGCGGCGGGGCGCCCCCCGCACACACACACGCGCACTCCCCCGTGCCGGGGATGCCTCGGGCTCCCTCGCCCTGGCCGTTTTATTTTTTTATTTTTATTTTTCTAGGACAAATGTGACAGGTAAAAAAAAAAAAATAAATAAAAAAATAGACGTATAGATCCCTCTCTCTCTCTCCCCGTGCCCCGGCCTCAGCCGAGGGCGGTGCGCCACGTCTCCGGGAGCGGGCACACACCGCCACAAGCACAGCCCTTCATGCAGCAACTGGAAGGCGAGCCAGCCAAAACCGGGGGTGGGGGGGTTGGGGTGGGGGGAGGAGACAGGCTGCAAAAATCACCCAGTCCGGGGGAGCCTCATTGCATCCTCTTTCCCGACCCTCCCCCAAATCACCCTTCTCCCGATCGGTGCAAAGCAAAAAATAAAATAAATAAATAAAATACCCCAAATCGCCCCCCTCGTCACCCGCCCCCAAAAATAATCCAACCCTCCCGGCTCGGGGGCTGCGTGTCCCCGCTGCTCGGCTCCGCGCTGGAAGCCCCCGGCCCAGCCCCTCCCGGGAGCGGGTGGCTCCGCGCCGCCGGCTGCGCACGGGGGAGGATTGCGGGATGCAGCGGGGAGATGCGCCCAGGCAGAGCCGGCCGCCCCCTCCCCAGCCCGGGCATTTACCTACGTGGGGGAGGCGCTGCTCCGAGAGCGGCTCATTGCGAGCGACAGCAGCAGCTCTGCGGACCTGCCCTTGCGGGGCTTCCCCCCGCCTCGCAGCCGCACGCTTTTCCCCAGCGAAGCCCCGGCAGCGGCGCTTGGCCGCATTTGGAGTCCCACACGCCATCCTCACCCCGCCCTTCCTCCCGCCCGGGGCCGGCCCCGTCCTCCTCGCAAGCCCGGAGGGTCCCCATCCCGCGCTCGGGCGCAGCCGGGACACACACACTCACACACACAACCCCCCCCCCGCCGGGGCGCGGGGGGTGCGGGGCCGCGGCACGGCCCGGGGCTGGGTGCGATGGGAACCCCGAACTCCGCCGCACCCCCGCGCTTCCCACGGCGCCTCCCCCGCTGCGACGGCCCCTCGGGAGGGGGGTGTCTCCTAGCACTTTGCCCCAGGTCCTGTCTCGGGGAAGATGCCCCCAAGGGAGGCGGTGGGTACCAGCCCTTCTTTGCGCACACCGTGCGATTCCCACCTCTGCCAGGTATTTCCACTGGACTTGGCCCCCTAAGGAGTGCTGGGGTGATGCAGACGCAGGAGACCCGCTCACTTTTGTGACAGAAATAAAATTACCCCGTACAACTTTGTCAAACCTGTGACCTAAGGTCGGAGGGAAAGGTCGTGCTCCGGGTTCTGCCACGGATTTACCTCACCGTGGCATTTGGTCAGCCCAATTCAGGCCACGTTTAGAACCTTCTGGGAAAAATACAAGAAAATAAGCGACCAGCCAGTAACTTTTTGCTTGCCTGCTGGTTGTTTTTTCTCACGTAAGCCGTACGATTTGCCCGCACAGGAGAGATTACAGCCACCACGTGGGAAATGCGTGGTAGCACAGAGCTTGATGGTGGTTGTGTCGTGCGGTGCTCTCCCTTCCAAGCCCTCAGCCTCTCTTCAAGGTTAGTTTCACCTTGCTGGAACCCAAGTATCATGGGGTTTTTAGGCTTCTCAGGGCCATCAAAGCAGAGTTTGCTTGTTCTGGGCTTTGCATTCTTGCATATTTGTTTTCCTTCTCTTCCTCAGGCCACAATCAGCCTCCTTATGTAATGACTTGTGTTATATAAACTCCATTCTTCAAGGAACAGTCATTAACCTACTACTGGGTATTGAAAATACCAAAATACTGTCACACAATTAAAATCACTAAATGGTGTCCTCAAATTAGAGCACAGATTGCATTGCAGGTTTTTTTTTTTTTTTAAATTAAACCACACACACGAAACATTTGATAAGCCAGGCACTTCATGCAAAAGAGCAGCGAGGCTGGGACAGCACCTCTCGCCGCAATCCTGCCCAACCCGTCGGGGTTTCCTCCTCAACAACCCTCGGCCCTGGGCTGCGTTCACTCCGTACTGAGCCGAGGTGGTTTCCACCATGTGCAGACCCCAGTAGAAGTGATGCAGAGAGATTGCAGCTGGTTACTCTGCTAGTTGTAGAAAGCCTACGCATTTTTAAAGCAACAGCTCAATAAAATCACAGGAGAGGACAATTCGAAGACTTTGCCACCTTTAAAATGTTGTTTCTATGGCTCTGTTGAGTTTGCTGTGCCCGTTTTTAAATTTTTCCTGTTTCCTTAACCTTGTTGCTTCTGAAACTTTTTTCTATGTCAACTTTTATCCAGTTCCTGTTTTTTAATTCTTTCTTGTCTGCTGGGTACTCTTTCAATTTTTCCATTTTCTTTCCATCTCTCTGTTCATTTGGTTTGTAATCCCTATTGTTTTTTTTAATTTTCTCCTCATTTAATGCCTTCACTTTTGAATTTGCTTTCTATGTCTACTTTCTAAAATTTTGTATTTTTTTTTTTTTTAATCTTCTCTGGGTTCATCCCAAGGCTTTAAAGGGTCTCCTTGGCACACTTTTACCTGTGGAGTGTAATTTGTACCCCTCTCAGTTTGTCAGAACATCTTCTCAGGTCATCCCTCTTCCTCAGGGCACTCTTGTGTCCTCTTCTCCATCTCGCTTGCCTCCCATCATTCAGCTCCTCCCTGATGACATCCCCTCCTGAGTACCTTTGTGCCCTCGAGCCTCCTCCTGTCTCGCCGGACACCTCAGCATCCCAGTATTTCTGTCACAAGGCTTCCTGGAGCATCCCTGTGCTCCGGGGCCATCCTTTAGCTGTGCGGCCGGCTTTGTACCTTTCCTATCCAGAGAGCACTCCTTCCTAGGCTTTCATTCCAAGCACAAGGACAGGCTGGGTGGAGAATGGATGGAGAGCAGCCCTGAGGGGAAGGACTTGGGGGTACTGGGGGATGAAAAGCTGAATATGAGCCAGCCACGTGCGCTGGCAGCCCAGAAAGTCAGCTGCATCCTGGGCTGGATCCAGAGCAGCGTGGCCAGCAGGGCGAGGGAGGGGATTCTCCCCCTCTGCTCTGTTCTGGAGAGACCCCCCCTGCAATTCTGCATCCAGCTTGGCGGCCCCCAGCATCAGAAGGATATCAACCAGTTGGAGCGAGTTCAAAGGAGGCCACGGGGATGCTCCGAGGGCTGGAGCCCCTCTGCCATGGGGACAGGCTGGGAGAGTTGGGGTGTTCAGCCTGGAGAAGGGAAGGCTCTGAGGAGAATTTATAGCACCTTCCAGTGCCTGGGGGGGCTACAGGAAAGCTGGGGGGGGGGCTTTTTCCAAGGGCAGGGAGTGACAGGACAAGAGGTAACGGGTTTAAATTGAAAGTGGGGAGATTGAGATGGGCCATCAGGAAGGAATTCTTCCCAGACAGGGTGGGGAGCACTGGGACAGGCTGCCCAGAGAAGCTGTGGGTGCCCCATCCCTGAGAGTGTCCAAGGCCAGGCTGGATGAGGCTGGGAGCAACCTGGGCTAGTGGAGGGTGTCCCTGCCCATGGCAGGGGGTGGGACTGGGTGGGCTTTAAGGTCCCTTCCAACCCAAACCATTGCATGATTTTGCCCCAGAGCTCTTACCTTCCCCTCTGCCACAGGTGCCTCTGTTGGGTCCCTGCTCCGCTGGGGGCACGTATCCTCTGTGCAGATCCCAAGCACCTTGCTGCGTCAGCAATCCTTTGCCTCTTGGCCCACACTTGCTTTCTCTCTAATTCCTGTCAGGCGCTTTCCGAGACCAGCCTCGTGCCCCACAGCACCCTTCAAGCTCTGCAGCCCTCTTCCTATTCCTCTTATTCCAACAGAACCTTTCCTTGGCCTTCTCCGTGCCCCAGAGCTCCCTTACCTCATTCCCTGCCATCTGGGATGTCTCCGTTCACTCTCTCATCCCCTGAGGACATCTGTGCATTGCTGGGGCACCCTCCCGAGTTTGGCCTGAGCCTTCCCCGTCCCACTCTCCCTCCTGGCACCCCTCTTCTGCCACCATCGTGCCTCCCAAGGCCATGCTCGTACCCCACAGCCCTCTTTTGGCTCTGTAGAGTGCTTTGCACCCTTCTCGCTCCCCGAGAACCTTTCCTGATACCATCTTTCATCTCCAGAACACTCACGCTGTCCTCTACGCCAGCCAGGATACCTCCGTTCAGTCCCTGGTCCCCTGAGGACGTCTGGAGTCTGTTCAAATCCCTGCTGGGTGACATCCTCATGTCCTCGAGCCTTCTCAGACCCCCCCTGCCACTGTCACAATGCCTCCGGGGGGCTTAGATGTTCCCCGCAGCACACTCAGAGCTCCATAAGCCCCCTTTGGACACTCTTTAATGCAATCGCATCTCCATTCCCAAAAAAGAATTCCCATTTCTTCTCTATGCCATGTAGGATGCTTCCCGAGACCTCCCCTGTGCTGCACAGCATTTTGGTAGCACTTTACCTCCCTTTCAATCTCTCTCATCCCTCCGAGCCGTTCACGCTCCCTCTGCTCCCGGTCACCGTGCCTCCCGTGAACTTCTTTGCGTACCACCGCCCTCTTTCAGCTCCGCAGCAGACGTTGATCCTCTCGTTCCCTCAGGAACCCACCCGCAGGCTGGTTCCTCTCAGCGCATCTCAGAGCGCTCTTCTTGCCCTCTCGGGTGCCTCCATTGGTACCCAGCCTTCCGAGGACATCCAGACTTCCTCCCTGCATCCCCGAGCCTCCTTCAGTGTCTTTGGCCCAACCAGGACCCCTCTAACGCCTATCAATGCCTTCAAGGTTGCCCTTAGCACACTTTCAGCTTTGTGGCAGCCCTTGCACCCCTCATGCCCTCAGACAACTTCCCGAGTCCATGTACGAGACCCAGCCCAGTCGTTCTGTCCTCTCTTCCCCCTAGCCGCGCCTCTGTTCCCTGGCTCTCCGATGATGTTTACTCAGTTCAGATCCCCTCTGGATTTCATCAGCATGGCCCCAGTCCTTTTTCTGTCTTAGCTCCCTCGGGCCAGTTTGTTAAACCTGTCCCCAGTCACTTCAGTACTGCTAGAAGCAAGCTGCTGCTGTTTGGAACCAAGCATCCGCACTGCCCGCAGCTCCTGTTCAGCTCCAAGGCTCACGTTGGACCGTCAGCACCAGCCCAGGCAGACAAACCCAGTCTGCCTTACCAGACCTCAGTGGCACTTGGCTTCTCTCTAATCCAGCGACCGCTGCCTTTTCCTTAAACACTCACCCTAAACTCCACTGACAGCTGTTTATTCCCCCGTTCTCTTCGCAGTTCCTGGGCCGGTACACGCGTTTGTGTGTCTCTACCGATAGCTTCCCCTAAGCTCGTACACATATGAAAAATAAAAGTTGAAGCTGGATAACCTGCCTAGCAACAAATTCATTAGGCTGCCACGTTGGGGAAACGTAGCTGGGATCATTGATCTTCGCACAGTCAGACCCAGCAGTATTTGAGCCGAGGGAAGAATGCTCTTTTCCACCACACGCAGGATCTGCAGTACCCTGTGCACCCAGCGTTAGAGGCGAGCGAGGGAAGCCAACGGAGAACTTCAAGGATAACACGCCAGCAGTGCAGGGGGCAGGAAAGGCACCGCTCTTCAATCACCACCTTTTATTTACGTACACCCATTCGTCAAAAGACGACTGTCGTGGACAGAAAGAACGTTCATGAATGTCACAGAAGTCTTAAGCGAGACAAGAACCACAGAAAACAGACACCGAATCAAAAGCGACTTGTGACAGAAAGCCAGACGGCAGACTAGAAGTGAGCTCTGCGCCTTCTGCACAGGATCTGCAGCGGGCTTAGGGGCCAGAGACAGAAACCTGGGCTCGGCAAAGACCTGCCCAGAGAGGAGGTCGCGTCACGGCAACAGGAGAGCAAGATCGTACGACTACACGTCAGTAGATCCTCCTCTTTGACCAACACGGCCTTCCACGGAAAGTCAGGGTGGGAGAAATGCTGACCAACAGCCGCTGCACTTAGACAGGGGAACAGCACACCTCTGGGAGGAATCTGCATCTTAACGCCATCTCTGCTGGCCTTACGGAAACGGGGAGAACAGCCCCGACAGCTGAAAACTCTCATTTACCACAGAAATCTCCAGGACAGCCCAATTCTGACTAGTCAGCCCGTGTTCGTCAGGTGAACATGGCTTTCCTTCATGAAACAGGAAGGACGCCAAGCGCAGGGCTTAAAAAGAAACGGGCCATCTTCCAGCACTGCTCCTCATCAACAGGGGTACCCGTGTAGCTACCCGGCAGGGAAGAGCACCCCATTATCATATACAGGCCACCCCACCCTTGGAGGAAAAATACATTACTTTTCCCATTTCCTTTAAACCTAAGTTTCTCCCAAAACTTCTTTTTGATGCAAAAAATAACTCTGACCTTGTGTTTAGCCAGTTTATTTTATACCCGCATATATATCTCTGTGTGTCTAAATACAAGTGTCTCTCCAACAAGACTAGGACCCCATAAAACTCCTGTATAAACTGAGCTTCGTTGTGGATTTCAACGCAAATAAAGCACATACACAGAGACAAAATAACTATACAAATGCATATACTTTTCACTAACCTGTAAGTGCAATGAGCAGTCATGTGTCGGAGTTCCAACAGCTGTGGGTGAAGAACAAGGGTTGCTCCTAGAAATGTGAAACACTTTGAACTGCGGGTCATTCAGAATACTTACCCGGCCACGCGGGTCAGTCATCCGTCCGGTTAAACATCCTTCCACAAACGGGGAAGTAAACAAACGACCAGCTCCCAGTGTTGCTTTTGCTTGTGTTCAGGACGGAAAGAACAATTCTGTAACATCCTGCATCATGTTTTTAGACAAAGGCTTCTCGTTTCAGTTGAAGAGATGCAGTGAACTGCAGTTGTACTAATTAATTAACCCCTTCTTAGCACGCCAGCAACAACAACTCGCTGCCAATGATGCACACCAGAAGTGTAATCTTTACGTAATAAAAAGGACACTTCTGTAAACCCCCACATACACGGGTTCAAACCGTTTGGGTTTTTACTGCCCTCTGTAGAACAACAACAAAGAGCTCTCCTTCGGATGAGTGAAGTGGAAAGCAGAAAACATTTTCAAACATTCTCCAAGTTTCACCCTGCCCGAGCAGACTTCAGTTCTGAACCTGTGTAGGGGAGGAAAACTGCTCACAACGCTCAGCACCGTGCTTGCTTGAAACATCCTTTACAGAGATCAACTAAAGCAGTTCGGTCCTTGCAGAACCATCTTCTTCCTTTGGCTGTAAACATCCCCATGGTAACGAGCGATGGTCTCAACAGACAAACGTGCAGAATCAGAGGAGCCTGAATGAAATCCCTCAGAGTCTCCAGAAACAAAACGGGACAGGACAAGCCAATGAGGAAACATTCACTCTGCAAACCTTAACACGACTGCTGCTCCAACACCCCATCATCCTGTTCTATTTATTCATTCTCCACAGAATTTTGCTTTAAGGATTACTAACAGACAAGAAAACCAGCACAGGTAATTCAGGGCTATTAAACATTCCTGGGACCCAGGTACGATGCAATGGCCCATTTGGACACTGTCCAGGACACAGATTGAGCTGGCAGTGGTCTAAGTTTTCCTACATGGCAGCTGAAACCGCAGCCAACTCCCAGATGCCAGGAGTAGCAAGAGGCGCAAGATTTCTCTGGGGGCCTGACTCAAAAGACTGCAAGATTTGCATCTGCAAAGAAGTATTTTCAGATGCAGACTTGCAGTTTTCAGGTGCGGAGATGCCTTTTACCATAGGTGAGCACGCTCACTGGAAGAGGTTCGGTAGCATTGCCGTATGATTTACCACGTACACAGCCAAAGCTGTCGGCGTAGCTGTGTAATGCTGTCCTAAACCAGAAGAACGTACCCAGCGCTGACTTCCCGCGTGTGCAAAATGATTAAAGCTAAGGAGATCAGGTGATTCGTGCTCTCAGAGGTCAGTGACAGAATGAGAGAGAGGGGAGGCAGGAGCTCAAACCCCATTTCACGGTACCTCACTTTTAACATGATGTTTAAAAAGTTGTCCTCACATAGCCTAGTATTAATGAGCACAGACCTCATTTGCTCCAAATTAGTTACAGGTTCCTTTAACAAAGCAACATTTAAGATCTTCTCTTGCCTGTAAGCAGCAGCACTTCACCATTCACATTCTGAATGTCTAATAATTCGTGGGTTTTTCACTTCTATCAGTCTGAATGAACAAAGTCTGAGCTTTTCCTCTGGTTGTATACACATACTCAACTGCATTTTGAGCCTGTTTTTTAATGCTGTATGGGAGGAGAACGCTTCTATCCGAAAGGTATTTCGGTTTTAAAAAAAAAGCTTTCAACTATTTCCACTGACAGTGGAGTTTGTCCTCCTTATAGAAGACACATAGGCAGTTGACCCCGACTGCTACAGTTACAGCCTCACAGTCCTATTAACGTCACACACGGTAATTCAAAAACAATTGAGACCCCGAAAGACTTCCTGGCAGTGCCCTAATTCATAAAGAGAAAGCAGTTCATTTTAGTTCAACACAGGATCAAAACCCACTAGGAGCTGCCCAACCATACAAGGGACGCCGTTAGGTCTTTTGGGTCCTATCAAGATGATCTTGCTGTCACTACCCTCTTCAAGACACTCTGGTTGAGTAAACATTCTGGTGCTACTTTTAGTTCTTTGTGTTTTACCTCACAGAGCACAGACACGCTTAGCTCCTATCGTGAAAACAGACAAACTTGTAGGTTTTTCTTTTTTATTGTATGCTTCCAACTTTATATCTAATAATATACAGATACTCATTTTTCATCATTCCATTCATATCCTCACATAGTTCAGCCATCCTGTCACATCAAAATAAAAATAAGAATAAAAAAAACCCAAACAAAACGAACCCACAACTGAAATAAAATAAATTTGTAGAGCTGGAAAAATACATTATAAACTTATATTCAAGAAACATTCTCTTTATAATTAAAAACCTACTTGAAATAATTAAAGTAGGATTTAAAGAAAATATTGGTTTTCATTTTTAAATAGGTGGCCTTTGTGTATACTTTTAATCATCTTATATGTACAAGCCCAACCAGTATCTGTCTACCTGTGACAGAATACCTGAAACAAAACAAAAAGACACTGAAAAGGGGTTTTTAAACGAGATCAATATTCATTTTTTTCAGGAAAATACAGTATAATCAGAACTTTAAACACATGCTTCCCTCATCTGTATTAAGGCCTAAGAGACAGATGTGCTTTAATAAAAGCAGACAGTATGAAGAAAAGTCCTTCCACTTTTCTCTTCAAATTCCTGTAACAGCTCATCTATTTCATTTTCCATGTCTTCTGTGTGCTGTATCTAGAAGAGAAAAAATACTAAGCAACCGGACTCCAAGGATACGATGGCGTTTAGAAAACCGCAGTAACTCAACGCTTTTGGCTTACTGTGAAACCTAAACCAGGGGGCTGTACCAAATACTGCAGCGCCGGGTGCTCTACTGAGATCCCCAGCATTCCCAAGTGTTCTTATATCCTGCCCCATGTTTATCTGCATAGCCTTCCTTCTCCAGCCCACTGAACTGGCACTTAACTAGTACGCCGTTGAGTAGGCAACATGCAACCTCACTCGGTAACAAATGCAAGCTTCAGAATAGCTACAAGCACGCTGAACAGATGGCTAAAACTTCAAGTGCTTGAACTCTCTCTCAGGCTGTTTGAATCTGGGAAGGATTTAAGACCAGAATAGATCACACAGGCTGGAGTGAAAGAAAGCCTGTTGCCACACTGGAATAGGTGAACTCATCAACTTGCACACTGTGAAAGGACACCGGTTCTTTCTCTGTTCTCTTGACAGTTACATCGACTGTTTCCAGTGCTGCTTATTTCAGTCTTACTTCAAGGGCTGGGGCCCCTGAATACGGATGACAGAAGGCACCAGCTTTTCCTTTCACATCATACACACAACAGGGTGGTGCTATAAAATACACCTACAGAGGATGTTTTTCCAGGACATCATGATTCAGAATGCAACTCTGATGTTCGAGTCCCACATATTACAACTGCTTTTGAAAAGGACGGTGTTGCCATAAACAGTGGTTTTGAGTACGGGCTCAGCACGTGCAACGGTTACGCGCAGCGCCCTGCAGTACTGCTCCTCACGGCAGCTATCAGCTTTGAATGCGCAGAGTCCACTTTGGAAACCGTGCACTCTGTTACAATGCATCTGTTTGCACAACAGCTCCAAAAATAACCACAAGAATTTCTCTCGGCATGAATCTTAGAGAACTTCGGCAATACGCAGCACCTTTAAGGAGTACTAAGGAAACCCCGACCCCTCTGCAGTCAGCTGGGTCCATGTGCCCGTAGGCAATGAGCCTTCTCTACTTACACACTGGCAGAGCTCACAGATAAGGAAAGCACCCAGGGTTGCCTCCTCATGGTTATCCTGAATGTCCACATTGATCACGTGTACTGGCTGACATGTCTCCTGCTCTCTGGAATTTAAATCTAGTTGAAAACAAAACACAAGTAACAGCAAAACTTTGGGTGGAACAGGATCGTATTTTACACAGAGTATTCATAAGATTTTTGAAAATACATAGACATTGTCCACTTCTGCCTTCTCCAAGCTTGTTTTCAGAAAAATGTTTATTTAATATTGTCTTAAACAATAATCCCTCTTATGTAAAAAATTACATGGATTTTGGAAATGAATTCAGTTTTGTGGAAGGGTCATGATAGTTTATTTGCTCTGGTCAAGTAAAGTTACCGCTCACCTTACTCTGACAGTCTTTAAAGACCAAGATCAACATATTCAACAGTCAAGAACAATGTTGGGCTTCCTCACCTGGAGTTTTAACTGCCCAATTTTTTACTGTACATCCAACACTCTGACAATTAAATTGCAAGGTGAACTCCTTGACAGTGAACTGATAGTCACGTTAGAAAGTTGTAGCTGTAATGTGTTCTGTTTATTAACAAGGCATGAAGGGAGGGAAATAAAACATCCTTTTCATACTAATCCACTCACGTATTACTGTTATGCCTCTCTAACATAACTTTGCTATTACACACGCAGCTTTTACACTGCAAGTTATTCTTCTGTAACCCCATTATGCACCTTCAGTTTGGCAAAATTGTTGAGACCTCATTTTAACATTTCAGCTTTCACATCCAGAGCCATTTGGTAGCACTCAAGCCTTCTTCCTTTCATTGGTCAGTTATGACAGGCACTACGATGAAGTTAGAGGGGTGCACAAGTGGAAAATTAGAAAGTGGTTGCTCTTCACCTCCCTTCCTCAGGATACTCCCCTAAAACATTGAAGTGAAAGCTGCTTTCTATGTAAGACTTGCCGAAGATCTGGATCTTCAAGTACCAGGACACTTGCTCTCAGAACTTCCCAATACGTTTCAAACACTTAAACATTCAGAACACTAATTGCTCAGCTTGCAGAAGCCCAGATGTAGTGTGCTCTATATTGCTTGTGACATGAGCAACAGCCTTTAAATTACGTGTGATACTAATGCAGTTGGCTGGTAGTGGAAAGGGAATGGAAAGGGAACACCTAACCCTCACATAAGCCCATGTCCAGAATTTCCAGAGATGCAGGTTTCTCAGCTCAGGAGCTGACTGAGTCACTGCTGAAACCCCGTGACTGTGAGTGAGTTCACATCAAGCTTGCTGCACTGTGTTCATGCAGAACCCAATCCCCAGCTGAGATTCATCCGGCGTATCTCACTCTGACTCACTAAAGGACAAAGCCATAGCATGTTTGCTGAGTGTTAACCACGCTCGAGAACAGCTTCTCCACCTGTACAGGAGGTATTTATTGTGGATAAACTGCTTGGTAGGTCACAGAAGTCTTCCACAGAGAAGGGAAGTCGCGTAAGGCAGGCAGCTTAAGACTTAGTTTCTCCATCAACCCAGGGTGAACAAATGCTCATCACATACAACTTGCTAGCTTTCTAGATGCACGAGCGTTTTCAAACCAAACATGTATTTGGGATTTTCCAAATACTTGCTATTTCCTTATGTCAGCCCTGAAGATCGATACGCATACACATTCTGTGTAGCTGACACCACCAGCATCTCTTAGAACTAAGCGTTCGGCCAGCGCTTCCCTGGTACAGAGTCTACGTCAATGGGCTGTGAGCTCTTGTCCCTGCGGGTGTTCCAGCAGCAGCAGCAGTCAGAGGAGGCAGAGATGTCTCCAGATTGGGGAAGGACTTCAGGAGAAAGGGAAAAAAAGCACTCAAAAGTTAACTTGTTTTATCAGTTCAAGGTCCTTACCTTCTACTACTTGATCATAGACTCTTTCTTCGCACGTAAGGATTAAATCAAAAACATCTTTGCAGTTCTGGAATCTTTCTGGTCGTGGTTTGATTCTCTTATTTCTGTCCAACATGTGTAAAATCCCATTCTGTGTGTATCTGAAGTTGCTTGAGTTAAGAACCTTTACTTTAAGAAAAGTCATGTTTTTGAGCAGATGAATAGCACAAGTATTATTATTATTACTGTATCTTTAAAATAAGATTCTTTCTGTTTGCAAATATAAAGATCAGGGACCACTAAATAGGTTGCAGCATGATCCCCCATCAGAGTAATTCATGCAGCTTCTGGTTTTCAGAGGCCTGTCACTGCCATTAGCACAATGGCAGAGACAGCTTTAAAAGGCCCTCGGAAGAGCTGAGCACTGCAGAACAACTCTTCTTGGGCAACTATTTTTATATCTGTAATGCTTAGAACACACAGACGTAGCCGTTTGAGCGAGCAGAACGTCCTACATTCACTTAAGTCACTGCCCCTCGCTCCAGGGGCGCCTGTCTCCAAAGTTAATTATTTGGCGTTTCTGATGTCAATCTGCTGGAAGTCCTACTCAGGCCTCAGGTTTCCACAACTCAACTTCCAAAGAAAATTCAATCAAGCACAGAAGCATCATCCCTTAAAAATATCCCAAGACACATAAATGGGAATGAAAAAAACCCACTGACTTCATGCTTGTCAGAACTTCAGTCGCTGTGTGAAAGGAAGCTGTTATGCTGCTTAGTAACTATATTTATGCTGGTACTGTAACCTCCAGGCTCAAATTTACATCCTGTATCCCCCTTTCAGGCAGGATTCACTCATCCCACTGCCTTCTCAGCCTTCTGGGACATGCAGTTTCATTAGGAGCACACCAGGGCTGGCTGTCACATAAATCTGCTCCCTTGACTAAAACCAAACTCCCCTCTGAAGGTGAAGTTTTATGGGTAAATTAGGAATACCAGGAAAGGTTTGAAACTTGGAAAGCCTGGAAAGTGACACAACTCTTCCTCGCTTTGAAGTAAGAGTATTTTCAGCCATCCAAGGATGTATTTTTAAATTAAAATAGGAGGAAGGGTAACAGTCTATATAATTTCTTGAGATAACAAAAGGACTCTGACCAAAAAAGTTTCCATCATTAGTAGCGAGCATGTAAGAGGTTGGCTTGGCTTATTTCCTTGTTGAAAAGGTCATACACATACCTAGCAGGTATTTAATTCTTTTCAGAGAACAGTCTTTGTAACAAAAGACCAGCAACTGTCCGCCTTTCTGCAGCTTCCCTCTGGTATCTCAAGTTCTACTGCCCTTGGTAGCCAGAGCTACACCTGCTAATCTACACGCTTCAAAGTGTTCTTGAGCAGATTTCATGCAAACGGCCTCCAGAGCTTCAAAGCCTTTTGAGTGTTTAAGCTATATTAAAAATTAAACCCATCTTTCCACCTGTAAGAGGCTACTTTACATGGAAAATATGTTCAGTTTTTGTATGTGCCAGCATCATTGCACTTTAGCTACTTGACTAAACAGTTTCCATACTGAATCACAAACTGAATGATAGGTTATCACAAATACACACTGTCAATCCTCTCTCAGCCAACTGACTTCTACTGCATTCCTTTTTTCAGGTCACCCCCAATCCTTTTACCACTTTTCCTTCTCAAAAGATTTCTCCCTATATAATTTAAGGATTGTCCTTTATAGCCCAAAGCTATCTCACAAGCAGTTCTTATAGACAGTACCCACTGCTTCCTTGCAGCACTCTTGTAGACTCTCCTTGGGTTTGGAAAAATTCCACTTCCACGTAGCCCTTTCAGACCTCTGGTTATTTGCACAGCATGAAAGTGACTGCCACAGCCATTTTCAAAATAATTGTAAACAGCTGGCTGCATTGCTTTGTTCAGTTTGAAGGTGAACCCTTTTTGGGCTCTACAGTCCTCATTTCTACATCATGTAGCTTAAGGGAAAAAAAATCCACAACATCCCACACACTTTTTCTGGGTTTTTTTTCTTTCCCTTTCTAGGATAAAATGTTGCTGGCATCTGTCCCCTAGCTTTCCTGACTGAGCTTGGAGACAGAAGTATGCATATTCAAAAAAACCCACACAGTCAAGCTTTCAGCTTCACACAGTCGAGCTTTCCGCTGCCAACTTACAGCTATTTTTTTTTCCAAGGGTCCATCTGCCTATAAAAGGCGATTGAAATAAGCAGTTAAGATTCATAACACTTTCATATTTGGTTGTCTTTTTCACCTGGAAAAAAACCAGCATACCATCCTTTCAGCAAGCAGGGGGATGTGATCTGCATGACTGTTTTCAATGCATAATCATAACCCAGCTTCTTTTTCTTCATGAGCTCAGGCAAATGCAAAGATATTGCAACTTATTAATGGTTCCCACTATACTGTCAGAAGCTGAATCATTTAAGTCAGACTTTGCTTTCCTTCCAACAGATTTCAACTCCATGCTCCCTATCCTATGCATCTCTGCTCTTTCTTTCCAGCAGTCACTTCTTCAGAAGGTACTCACAAAATTTTCACCTGGCTTTCAGTGATGGTACGTTGGCTGGCCAGAGTAGTTAACGTTACACTACTATGCTTTGAAAGTCCAGAAAACATGCACACATTGTCTAAGAGGCCTTTACCTACTGCAAACTACTGGTATAGAGTAAATCCATCACATTATTACAGTGAGTCCAATTCAGTATCACCTTTATTGGAACAGCTATGCTAAACAGATCCACAATATAATGAAATTTATGCATGACAAGTCAGTAAGGGAAAGACTTGATATAGAAAGGTGATGTTGCAATGAGTTTTTCCAACAGACACAGTATTGTTGCTCATTCGTGTTGGAGGTAACTATACCCAGCTATTTCTATTGTTACTGACTATGCATTCTCTCCATTTACTGAAGAATATCCCATAATAAAGTACTGATGAAGATATGTATTAAAAAAAAAAAAAAGGTTGTGTGCGTGTGTTTAATCTAAACACCTAAAGCTTTCAGAGCTTCTGCTACCCAAATTTAAAATTCCAGTCACAGACACCAGAAATGCCTTTTACAGCATCCCCTCGATAGGTCTCTGCCCAACACACATGGCTAACCACCCTTACCCCGCTGATCGGTTTATCAGCGATTTGTTCACTGACAGGACCCAGGGAATGCTTTTAGCCACGAGCACTAACTCAAAGATGCTATAGCCAGGAGAGTACAGCTGCTTCCCCCCCGCTCCTTCAGCACTGCCAACAGTGACTGTACTCAACAGGCCACAGAGCAATGTGCCTGTTCAGAAATCTAGATCATGGCCAGAGCAAGAACGAGCAGATTCTATCAACTACCTGAATGGCAGCAAGTAATGCTGATGCGTTCTCTCTTCTCTCAGATTTAGGGTTTGCTTTTGCAGACGTCCTTTCGTGCTGAGCGTTTGCTTTGAACTGCACGCTTCAAACTTCAAAACCTCTGGCCGATATTATGTGACAAAAAGATGGACACAGGAAGTAATTTAGTGCAACAGTAACAAAGAAAATACCAACAACCTACAATACCCTCTCTAAATGCCTTTCCCCCTCTCCCAGGGAGCTTAAAAGTTCTAAAATACCAAAATGTTTGAGTTTGTCAAGTCCCCCGAGTCTCCACTGAAGGTAATTTCAGTTAAAGATACTGTACAAAGTATTCTGCCCTAACACGAGTAATAGTCAGCAGTTTATGGAATGGAAAGTCTGTTTGATGATATAGCCCATCTTCCACTGCTTAAGTTAACTGTTTAAGAAGTTTGCTTTGCAAAACAGAAGCTATGGTAAAAACTAAGCAGGAGCTTTTGTTGAAGTGAAACTGGTACATGGGAGAACATCCCTAGAACAATGCAGGTAATTCTGAGAAGAAGTGTTTTCTTATTCAGTACGTTTCTCATAATTATCTTCACACATTGATTACGATGGAGACATTCCTCACTCTCACCTCCCCAAGCCTGCTCTGTATGTCATGAGACCTCCCAGGCTAAAATCTAACACTCAGAACTTCTCCCTACCCCTGAATATTACTTTCCAATGTCCGTATACACCACTCCCACGCTGAAAGAAAACCATAACAATCCCACTGCTTTCACAAGTGTCCAGCTTCCCGTTTTGCTGACAGTGTTTCTTGTGTAGCTGAACAGAGTGGCAAAGACTTTATAGTTACCGGCCTATGAAATTCAGTAAAACGCAGATTGCTGGGTTTGTGAAGAAATGGGATCCTTACACAACTGAAAGGTATTTCTGGCTAGAGTTTCATGAGAACTAGCAAGGGAAATTAAGAAAAAAAGTCTAGGGGGAAAAGAAAATAAATGCATGTCAGCCCCTTACCATTTTACGGTTATCTGTCAGAGGTCAGCAGGGTAGAAGATGTTAAAAAGAAGTGACAGGCGGACTTAGAACGACAGCAACAGAAGCTTCCCCTACAGATGCCGCACATTGTTCCATTCAGGTACTATGAACATTAACAAACAAACCCCAACGCTCCAGCCCATGATCATGCTTATTTACACTCTCTCCTCATTAGGTTTTCCAGGGTCTGCTCTGAATTTTTGTACCTGTTAAAGCTGTACCGAGCCTGCTCATAGTTACAGGGAAGTAACACGGTGTAGGTAATTTTTTGACTCAACTGTTGGCGCTCCCTCACCATCTATGCCTGTGAACAATACACTCGCTCCTCGGTTCAGTCGTATTTGAGAACAGCAGTTAGACCTAGCTCTGTTTCAGAGGCCAACTTTTTAGAAAGCTAAAGGTGGTCTTTAGAACAACTTGTAAATCTGTCTATGAAGACCTGAAGGGGGTCTAGGCAGGCTCTTTCACACAGCAAACAGCAGAATGTGCTGGAAAGTGACACAGTTTCTCCAAAGGGAAAGACAGCACTTTTTTTAATAGCTCCATACCCTAAGGAACTGCACTTTGAGACTAACTCCCCCAGTAGTGAAGTGGGCTGCCAGCACCCAAGAGTACTAAATAACCTGCATTAAGAGCCGAACGCATCGGATTTGACTTTCTGTTAACAAGCATTCTGCCCCCCGCCCCCCCGCCAATACGCAGTGCTACCTGTGGGTCACCTAACCCGGCCTTGGGCCTCCTGTCGCTTCCAGACATCAAGCTTTTTGTTGAACACGCTTCTTAAGTAGAAGCGCAAGAGGACAGCAAGAAGAAAGCTCAGAAACAGAAAACAAGATTACATCAGGGGAACGGCTGCAAGTTGAGCGTTTTTATCACCAAACAAGCTTATAGAAAATTACGTAAGAAAACCAAGTTTTATTTGCAGTAAATAAAAACAGATACTCTTGTTAGGGCACAAAGCATATGGCAAGATACACGGTACAGAAAGCAACTACTCTGCTCAGAAATTGTTATGGATTATGTTTAGAGAACCTGTACTTGAGGTTGACAAAAAGCAACAGATTAGGAAAAAGCCCTCTCCCTCCCCAAAAAACACCACCCAACCAAAATCCAGGAGGCTTTGATAAACCCCAAGACCAGACAGTTAAAGGTAGAATGAGGCACACTGCTCAACAGTAGACACCTTCAAAGCTGTCTGAGTACAGGATCACTGCTTCTTTTCCCAGAGCAGTAGGGATCAGGAGTAGCTATTCACCTCACTGGGAATAAACGCGGCTAATGGTGAGGGTTTTTTTCCCCAGTAACTAGGATGATGTGGCCTCTACCTACCATCTCAGTTTTGAAATAAAAGATGGCAAAATTGTGAATGAGAAATTCAGGAAAACAGGATGGACTAAACTCAGCGTTGGTCATAGCCAGATGAGTTCTGTTTCCCACTGAATTAGTGGTTTTCAGAGCGCAGCATTCAACTGCAATCAGGATGCTCTATTAATTCAGCAGGGCTGTTTCAACAGCAGTTCAGCCTGAGTGTGATATTCGAAATGGATAGACAGGAATGACCATCACCTTAGGTCAAAGTTGCATGTTTAAAAAGGGATGTGTATTTCAGAACTTGTAAGACATCACCTGGACAGCAAGCACTATGTAAGAAAGCCAAGTGAGTAAACTAAATTCATGTCTACTTCTTTACACTATCATGTTTCGGCACAGAATCACCAAGGTTGGAAAAGCCCTGTAAGATCTTCCAGCCCAACCATCAACCCAACACTCCCATACCCACCAGACCATGTCCTCAAGCACCATGTCTACACGTACCTTGAACACGTCCAGGGATGGTGACCCCACCACGTCCCTGGGCAGCCTGTTCCAGTGCTTGACCACTCTTCCAGCAAAGTTTTTCCTAATATCCAACCTAAACCTGCCCTGAGGCAACTTGAGGCCATTTCCTCCTGTCCTATCACCAGTTACCTGGAAGAACAGACCAGCACCCGCCTCACTAAAACCTCCTTTCAGGGAGCTGTGGAGAGCAAGCCGGTCTCCCCTCAGCCTCAAATTCTTCAGGCTAAACACCCCCAGCTCCCTCAGCCGCTCCTCATAAGACTTGTTCTCCAGACCCTTCCCCAGCTTTATCACCCTTCCCTGGACATGCTCCAGCATCTTTGTGTCCTTCTTGTAGCGAGGGGCCCAAAACTGAACACAGTACTCGAGGTGCAGCCACATGATGCTGCATTTTAAGAGAAGGGCTTCTTAGTTTTCGTTTCTTACCACTATTACTTAGAGCTGCGTTTTAGTGGTGGCAGTCATTGCACCTAGACAACTTACCTCCTGAAGCGTTTTTCATACCTTAAGAAGAAATCTAGATGAATTCAACCAGGCAGGTTTAGAAGGCTGTATGCAAACATCTATCTACAAGATCAAAAGTCTTCCTTGACAGTCAATGAAAAAGAATCTGTAGTCTATCTACTATTCTGATTTAATTCTTCCACCCTCCACAGAGAAACCCCCAAACTAAATTATCCCTTTCTCTCTTCTGGGCATAAGGGTATCCAACCCGGTCCCATCAAGACAACTAGTCTGCAGATGACTACACTTAGGTAAGCGTTGCCTTATACAATTTATATACCAATATAGTGACCTGCTTAAGTTAAAATCCTGCATAACAGAAGAAAAAAAATCTCTCTTACTGATCAAAGTATTCAGTAACTTTCATTTTAACTTGCAGGTGAAACTGCAAATGAAACTCAAGTGATTGGAACTGAAAGTTTTGAGGTATATAAATTAATTACGGTCACCTAAAATATACTAAAGACCAATTTATTAAACATAATTGGGCAAACCACATTTGATAAAACATACACATTTTTTAGGAAAAAAATCTTTAAAGTAAAGTAATGGCTGGCACCCAAAGCATCGACATTTTCAAACAAATCTGACATGCTGACTATTCATTTTGGTGCAGCCGTCATCATACTCAAATACTGCAATTCTTCCTTGTGGAAAAACAGCAGCAGAGCAGAATACTTCTAGTATGACTAGCATTTGCAGGTCTCTCCTCCATGGTATCTTAATTCATTTATTAGTATCTGCATTATAAACAGAAGATAGGGGGTGTTAAACTTTGCTTGGCAAAATGCCTAGGAACTAGACATTCCTTAAAGGAAGCGTGTGTGCGGGGGAAGACTGCCCAACCTTCTTCCACCTTCAGAATCAATGCCTTCTATAGGGAATGAAAGACTAAAAATGGGCACCAGCACTATGGATTCTACTTTCCAACTGTGATTACGACTGCAAGGACTGCCTACGTTCAACCCCCAGAGCACAAACTGCCTTTCATTTGGAATTGAGATTGCGTGTATTTAGTACAAACCAGTGTTTGTTCACAATTCCTTTGTGGCACTGTGTAACTTAGTCTTAACACTGAGAATACGCCATTCCAAAATATCACAAAAATACTAATTTGGGTTAAATGACATTTCTGATAGTCATGCTCATTTCCTGAAGTCGGGGCGAGCCCTAAAGCTGAAAGGCTACATACCAACACATCACTGAAAGATGAAAAATCTCTACTTTAGCCTAGAGCTCAAGCGCCAGACAATGACTTGTCAGTGCTGAACAGCTGAAACCACATTTGAGGATGAAACCAGACAGATACAAGCTGTCAGAGGTTCTGGAAAAGAATGGGAGCAATGGCAAAAATCCACTGCCGAAGAGCTGCAGAAGGGGTATTGCAGGCCTACTGAAGGAACTACCAGAAAACAAGGATGCCAGAGAAAGAACAAAACAAGATTACTTCAAAGATGTGGCGTGTTTGACTACGCCATCAAACTATGCTGACTTCATCCAAGTGTGTGCCTCAGGAGGAGCTTGATTTGGATCACTGGGATCTACAGTGTGTTGGTCACTTGGCAGGACAGCTCAAACTACCGGGAAGTCCAGCACATGACATGGACATGTAACAAAGGAATACAGAAATCATTATCAGGACCAGTAGGCAAGCAAGATGGAATCATTAAGAGTATTCGTTAGTATCACATGTTACTTCTATAGATGCTCTTCTCAGGTTTAGGAACAAGTGTCAGATTTCAGAAGAGGAGCAGATGTCGAAGGATTGGGTGGGGGTGAAGTACGCCGAGGTGACTGTGAGGAGAGAGGTCTGTGAGAAAAACATCGCTCGTTCCACTTAACATCTCAGACAAACGGGGTCTGCAACAACTATTTTCAAATTGGTTTCTGTTGTTGTTGCTTTATACTGTACGACTCAAAGGTCATTGTCCCCTAACTAGAGAGTTACAGCTGGATAGGGTAACTCGGATAAAGCGAAACAAGTACTACAAAACTTCAATGAATCAAGCAATTTAACGCATCTGGGAAACCTGAGAACACATTCATAAAGCCAGCAGGACCACTTTTACACAGCAGCATGCAGAGCAAGAAACGTGCTGATTGAGGTCTGCAGCAAACATTCCTTAGTGCAACACTACAAACGGGATGCTGGAGAACAGAGGGATGTCGTTGACCCGCACGATTAACAGTTTTGCAAAGCTTACATGCACATGGCTTGTCAGCCTTGGGTGAACACTTCTCTCAATGGCTGTCAGTACGTCTCTGCTCTTGCATTAAATTCTGAAGATCCTGAGGGCTGCCAATTCTGTCACTGGGCAGCAAAGCTACAACACCGTCTCCCCTTCCCCCCACCCCAACTTACTATCTTCTGAAAAATACAGAAGCACCACGTTTGGGAAAGGTACGAACCTAAACGCATGTTTCTATTAGATTCCCTCTTTTGCTGACCTTCTGACAGAAGTTTATTGCGTATTTTTTTTTTGAAGAGAGCTCATATATAGAGTTTCTCAGGGCTGACTGAGCTCTACCTGGGATACGAAGCCCTGCAGACACTCGTTCATGCACGCTACTAGTGTACATGCAAGAAGATCTTCCAAGAATTCTATGCCAACAGCTATTCCCTGTATCAAGTGGGATTTTGTAAAGACAGTTGTGTCAGCCAACTTATTTCTACTGAGATGGAAAGCAAAAAACTGGCACACATCTCTCCTGCCATTCCCATGCCACGCTTATAGCTTGCAGTGCTAAATATGTGTTGGTCCATTGCTGAAACCTCACTATATTTACACTAGTTGAATCAATCTGGCAGTGGGTCCCCAAGTGCCGGAACAATTATATCTGTAACACACAGAAGGACATATTCTACCCTTCACAAAACGCTGCGATCCAAGTAATTCTGCTAATGCTTGAAGCACATTCCTGCCCACACTCACGTACTCTAGGAGCACAAGGAGTATGACCAGTGGAAAATGGTAACAATGGCCATGTTACTCAGATTTCTCTTAACCTTCCACATTTTCTCATCTTCCTTCTATCAAGATGTGGGTTACTGATCACGTTTCCAAATGCATCCAGTTTCCAAACAGCCTCTCATGTCTATCTGTTAGAAGTTTTCAAAATGAGATTCATACCTAAAAGCGCTACCATTTTTAAAAGTGGCAGACGTGACACTAATATCCATACACAAAGTTGAGCAGAACACCCTGCAAGATAAAACGCTCTGGCAAAAAGGTCAGTAACTTTAGTTACAAATGTAAGAGCAAAGAACAAGAAGGGGAAGTGTGTTATTTGCAAGCTTTGTGGGGAAATATGCCTAGCTTTCTGCATATCCAAGAAAAATGGCATAAACACCCTAGAAGTCAGGCACAGAGATTTTACTGTCTTGCAACTAATGCTAGTTAAGGGATTTATAGTCACTAGCCTGAAGATGGAAAGTGGTTTGGGATCAGTATGCCTAAGGAACCCTTACGTTGGCACAGAAGTTCTGTGTTAATCTGAGGTGGCCTCTTCAAGGCAAGAAACAGGAGTCCACTGTCACTTCTCTGCCCTCATCCAAGTCCAGGATGAAATTGCCCAACTGGGATCAGAGCTATTCTCATTTTTACGCTGCACACGGCTCTGAGGTTTTATCAAGCCCAGATTACAACAGCACCGAGCAAGATTTAACCCAATGCCAGGAGTGGAAGCAGCGCGATTTTTTTACTTAGCCATGTATAAAGTCCCTTACCAAAAAAAAAAAAAAAAGGTTAGCTATGCAAAGAGCAAACAATATGCCTGTCTTGCTGCATTTATTGCTAATGCCACTAATGAAAGCTTCCCGTGGTGTATCACAAGCAAGAGAGCCAAGACATTATGATCTGCTTATGCAGCGAAGTATATTTAAACAACACTAACTGTGCATGGAGCATTCAGGAGGCCAGCCGACAGCTGGGACATATTTTGGCCAGGCATTCAAGTAGCCTGATTTTTAGCATCCATTCAGATATGTGAAGTCTTAGATGCAAGGGTCAGCTTTACTTCCAAGAATGCCCTTGTAAAGCCACTTGAAGAGTCAAACGTACGTGTCCATTCACAGGGTTCGTATGTTATGACTGAAACAGTCAATGAAATCACTCAAACTCCAAATGGATTTTATGACAGCCTCAGAGAGGATCCTTCAGAGCATCTGTTCAAGACTCACCTTGGTTAAGGAAATACACCTAAAGACTACCTAGACAGACGGGATGTCAGATGTTTTGTGTACTGAAAAAATATGGAAATATTTTTTAAATAATATGTGGTTTATATTATTTTTTTAATAAATATTTCCTTTTTAACATGAATGAAACCAAGATCTATGGCAGTCTGATCAGCCACCAAACTAAGAACTACTGCAAACTGCTGCCTTTGAAAGGCCTGAGATTTTGTGAAGTGTTATAGTCTTATGACCCTTCATGGAGAAAAAGGGATTGGAATTCATCTTATGGCTGAAAGTGTATAGATTCACAGAAATGCGCCACTTACAAGATTGTTCAAGTCCAGTTTAAACGCTGCTTTCCATCCTTATCCCTTCCTTTTATTTCTAGGAGTATTGCAGTACTTGGGAAGAAAATGAGACTTGTGCTGCACTGGATTCAAAAGATGCTTTGCCACTGACATGCAGCAGGTGATAATTTAAACCATTTTTAGCTTTTGCAAGGCCAGGCTTCAAAAAAAATTAAATACAACAAAAAATCCCAAACTCCCAAACACACCTAAAAAAAACCCCATTCTGAAGGGCTTTACACCGATACAGAAACCATCTCACTGCCCACTGGAATGACAGCTCAGAAGAGAGGCTGACTACAGGTTCAAAATCCATGAAGAAAACGCAATGAAAATGTAAGATAAACACATGCATGAGGAGCTTACCTGAAGTGGAATTTGTTACTCCTCAAGACTGAGCTATATGGCCCAAACAAGCAGGTGCAGACACTGCAGGATCTCGCTAGTCCTGTGAGCCCGCAACCTCCCCCGTTAAGCAACTCCAGGTTGCTCTGTACGGCCTCCAGTAAAGTGGTCCAGTATAAATGCTCCATGTGTTAGGGCAGCTCATCGGCCCAGAAATGTCAGGAATTACTACTCGAGTATTACAGATCCTAGAGCCCTGTTACAGGCGACAGAAGTTTCTGCAACAAGTGTTATTCAAAGGAAACTGGGAAGCGGTTTAGAGCAAGATATTCCTGTCACTGCCAACTTTTCTTCCAACAGCTTTTCCCCATCAATGCCTGCACAGCGCTCAGCTCAGGCCATGAGTCATATGGGTACCAGTATCATATGCCACTTGGTGAAAGTGGGAAAACACAACTAAGCTGCAAGATCCAAGATTCAATGCTACACTCCTCTCCAGAAAACAAAAGCCTAAGCCCAATGGAAGGAAGGTCTTACATAACCAGTGTAAGATACCTGAAGTGCGGAAAAAGATTCTGATTTACACTCTAGATGAATTGTACCAAAAATCAAAACCCCTTTATCTGTTCCCTTACTTGCCAGGCTACGAAAATAGAATAAAGCCACTACTTATTAACTGGCTTCTCCACGTTGAGTTTTCTCCAATGTTAATTGGACTGATCAGTTCAGGAGCTACAATTTCCAAGAACCTGACAACATGAACCCAGAAATTCTAAATGACTAAGAGTGTAACCAACAGACACTGCTATCCTCAGAATATATGTTACACTTAAGTGGGAAAATGCAGTAGCCATAACCCTGGACTAGCTACACACTTACAGGATTTTAGTTTATTAGGAGGGGTGTTATGACAATTCACTTTAGTCCCAGATTTAAAAATATTAGGCTCTTATTGATTCCATCCTTCAGACTAAATAGAGAATGACTTCCTATAGACCTGTAGGATAGTCTGACCTTGGTCCAACACGTAATTCTATTTCTTGCCTTGAGTAGAACTCAGCACCACACATTAATATTCAAATCGTACTGTCTCATGAAGCTGACCTGACTGACAAGAAGCTTGACTCCAAGACAGGAAATGCAGTTTTTCTGCAAGAAAAGTCTAACTGCAGTGATGTCTTCAGCAATAAAAGATTCTCCACCCTATAAAGACAGAGGAATTATCCCTCAATACAGCCTGTTTCTGGATGCCCCTTCTCAGCTAGTCCCAATCCTCCTCCCCTCCTCATATCACCATGTAACTATGGAGCTAAAACTGGAATCCTACCTACAGTGAGAGCACGTCAAATTAGAAGAGAAGGCAAAGAACAGTAGGAAACAGATCAGTAGGCCAACCTTGCAGAGAAGAGGTAGGCTGCCTAGAAATCCTCGTGAAAAACTTATCTATGGAAACAAAATCATTAGGTATCTTCCAACTGAGGGTAACCAAAACATCAGTGTTGAGAAAGAAAGTCAGTCACGGAGCTAGTCAATACTGATAAAGAACCCAGGAGCTACTGCTGCAGAATTCTTGTCAAGTGTCCACTTGAACAGTTCCTATCCCTGGGCATAAAACTGACTGTGGCTGGAAATTTAAACTGGCATTTACAAAGTTTCATCCCTGACTATTTTTGGCAAGGCTCACCAGTCTTTAAAGATACCACCATATAATGAGAACTACATCCTTAAACCCCTCCACACAGCTGTAAGGGGCAAGCAATCACAGTGGCCTATCTCTGAGGTCCAGAACACATAGAGATACAGCAAGGTAGTGTGTGTACCACACAGGCACAGCCTCACGTAGGTACCACAGACACTGGTCATGCCTCCTACAGGTTAGTAGTACAACCCTCTACTGTTGTCATAGAGATAACAGAGTAGTATTTTTAAAAGCAACCAAAAGCCACATTCAGAAGAGCCTTAGATTGTGTTGTCGCAGCCCTCTATTAGGACTCAGGAAATTTAAATACGCTATTCTAAAAATATAATGGCAGATGCAGATACCTATTTAAATGACAAGGTTCAACTACCACATCTTAAAATGCTTTGAAATACTTCCATTTCAGATATACTGTAACCACCTACTCCGCTGACTCTCTACGTCTGGCTCCATTAATCCCTTATTCCTGCGCTGCTGAAATTCAACATAGGCCTTCAGGGTATGCGAGCCTGTGCTCCGTATTTCGCTAATTAACTGCAATGAAGGTGCTTTTAGTCTCTGCAGAGTGGGTTTTTGATAGTCCTCTCTCAAGCGAGTAAGTTTCAACGGATCTTTTCACTAACACATTTTTAACCTTGCTCTGACTGATGTCCAACACTGCAGCAGCTCATTTCCGTTTGAGACTACTGCTTTCTGAAACAGGGGTCATTTACCCAGCTGGCCAGGAAATGTTCTACGTCCCTTACAGCCACAACTTCACTGAGTATCTCGTGTCCATATTGCTTTGGACCCGTGCTGGCATATGGAACTGGAGGAAGGACATCACTCCTAAGTGAGGCATTACTGAATGCTGAGCTCTCAAACTTCATGTGTCTCATCACTGGAATATGGGAACAAGCAGACAGTTGTCACCAGGACATACC
This sequence comes from Rhynochetos jubatus, assembly GCA_027574665.1. NCBI lineage: Eukaryota > Metazoa > Chordata > Aves > Eurypygiformes > Rhynochetidae > Rhynochetos > Rhynochetos jubatus. Next base: position 7,822,031 of record CM050669.1, read on the forward strand.
ACTTCAAACCACATGGAAAGGCTACAGATGACAGTCGTCTCCGCTTACCTGATGAAAGCAAGGCTGGGGAACAGAACAAGCAGCTAGGTCATATGAAGAACCACACCTTCTTTTGTTTTCCCACACCAATTACACTCAAAGCCAGTCAGAAGAGCAGGCCCTCCCCTCCTTCAGCAGGTCATGTTTGCATGCCCATCTAAGCCCGTGCCTCTATGAAGTAACGCTCACCCAAAAACCTGAAAGCCCACATGACCCTGGGTCACAGGGTCTCTTGCTCCACAACTCTGACAAGAGTATGCCTGGGGTTTGGTTACTCTAAGTCTTTACCCTCAAAACCCATTTCTGGAAACGGAGCTGTTATCTGCAGTGACAGTCTTGACTCAGAAAAACTTATTATCTGAGAATCAAAAATGCAAAGATATGATGAGGCAATCGTTCTCGCCCTGTTTCCCCTGCAATGCCTATTGCTTTCTTTTATCTTGAGGTTTAACTGGAACACTCCAAATACATCTGGGGAACACAGCAGCCATCTCCAGCAAGGAACTCCAAAGTATGCCGAGTGGCGGGGGGAGGGGACAGGGACGACACACTAGGTAGGCCATCTGTTGGTTTTGTCTTAAAGCACTGCCATATTCAGTGCAGCAGCAGTGAAGAATGTAACAAGGAAATCACAATTTGTTAGCACTTGCTAACGTTGTATCTCAACTCAAATACTTCTCTTTTAAACAAGATCTGGTATACCTCATGGGTTAACATGGGTTTGCAAGATATTCCTTTTCTCTAGAAAAGGCAGAGATAAAAAAACCACCCTGCCAGTGCATCACACATGGTTCATTAAGACTATACCCTACGTTTTGAGTTCTGGTTTGTTTTTTAGAAAAGGGCCTCTAACTGGATATTGGGAAACCAGTACCCCTGTAAGGGATACCAGTTGTGTGGAACACCCTGCAGAAAGGTATTACAGTGTTTAATCAGTTCTCACTGCGCCCTACAGCTTTAATCAAACAGCCCAGCCCTTCTTAATGTCCACTCTTGGGGCTCAAGGAACTCAAATCTACTATTTCTGGGCAGGAAATACAACAAGGAATTTGCTGAGGAGTAGTAAGCCACAGCATAATCTGTGCTATCAAACAACTGCCCAGCTAGCTTTCAAAAAGTTATCCAGTTGGCTGACTCCTTGGGTAACAGCCTGAACTAGTTTCTACCATGTTCCAAACATTCTAGTCTCTGACAGCCTGTTTAGCCTTACTCAATTTTTTTTTTCCCAAAAAGATGCAAGAAAAACAGGCTGTTGTGCTACAATTAAGAGGGTTAAACCACGTTAACGTTCCTGTTGGATCTTCAGATGGCCATACCCAAGAGTTTAAGAAAAACAACCCTGTACCTCTAAAGAGTCCAAAGGCTGCACTAGTAAGTTACCAAGATTTATTTCTGGAATATGTCACTCGAAAGGGTCCTAAGTAGAAATTCAGCACATACTGAATCCCTTAGTCTAAATAAGTGTTCTCTTTCCCATTTAACATTAAAAAAAAAAAAAATCAGATCCCTTGTTGAGAAAAGAGTATCTAGAATGAGTGCCCCAATTTTGTAGATTTGTTGGTTTTCTTAAAAACAAGTGAGAAATCACCTTCAAAAATAGATGTTCTAAAATCCTGCATCAGTTGTGGTTTTAAGTAGTGTGCATAACCTTGATCACCTCTGCTCTCCAGGATTAAATACATTATTGGGCTCTATGTCCATTCTCTACAATATACTCTAGGACTGTTTTGGGGGTTTTTTTCAGTGCACAGATCAAATCACATATCAAGAAATTCTCAGTGCGAAGGGTGAGCTCTTTAATGAACGGTATCCTCTCTCCCAGAGAAAGCATATTGTAAACCTTACCTGTCAGTCTGAGCTAAATACAACATTAATGTAGAGGTGGCCGCTCTTCGTGTATCCATTATCAGGACAGTCTTTGCACTGTAAAGTATGATCCACAGTGCAGTGGAGGTAACGGACAATCTGTGATAGTATTAATGTGCTTTCATGCAAGAGCTGAACATGTTAACACACTACAAAAGAACATTTTGAATGTGTGCATTGTAACTCAATAGCATTTTACAAGGGAGCATTAGAGGCCCATTGTAAAAAAAACCTCCTATAAACTTAAAACATTTTAAGTTCGCCAGTCAAGCAACTATATATTCCTAATGCATAATGCCAAATTAATTACACCTTTGAAGGATGAACCATATTGGATTTTTTAAAAAGGCCATGCCACAGGGATACAGTTCTTTGTCTTTCCTAAGCAGATCATTGTACATCTGATCATATGTCGTTTTGAAGTCATAAACATTCGGCTTGTCCGGTGCTGGTCCTGGCAGTTTCACATGAGTCCCTGTTCCAAAGGATCGGACACTGAATCCTCGTTTGCTGAAAGACAGAGAGGAAGGGAGAAGGAAAAGACAGTTAGATTGGAAGGACTTTCAAACACTAAAGTGCTGAAGAACATATACTGCATTTTAAAAGCTCTTAGCAATCAGCCAAAACACAACCGAACGGTTGGACAACTCTTACCAACTAAATTGCCAAGTGTCCCCAACGTGCACATTTCCTCGCAGTTACAATCAAAATTCACACACCGTTTCTAAAGGAGCACCTAGACTTTATGAAATTTTCTTAGAATCACGGTACATAGCAGTTTGGCTATTTCTTTTGTACTTTCAAGCACGTGTTCTGCATTCACTCTCAGACAATACAGTATAGGCAAAGATGTTTTTGTCTTGATGTAAAAAATAAGTAGCAACGCCAACCGATCAATATTGAAGTATTCTGCGAAAGTTGCCGTGCTAACTAATATTATTCCCCTCGTCATGTTCCCAAAACTACCTCTAGTGTCATTTCATAAGCCCAGTACAAACGTGTGTGCCTGGCACTTCCCCCAGGTGGACTGAAAAACATACCATGTAATTACCTCTACAGAAGTGGGGCAGATACTCTGCTGGTTGGTACCTAAAACTCTTGGGTAAGCCAGGGATAGCTTCATTCCATTCTTATGAACAGCTACTTGTTTAGTAATTATAATGAAAAAAAAAAAAAGGCAGGAACCAGCTTGTCCTTAGGGGTGATGCCAAAAGGTTCTGATTAACCTAAATACACCTACTTGAACCTCAACAAATCCTCCAGTAATACCAGGAAACATTACAAGATATTTGTTGAATAACAGGACCGTAAAGAGATTTTTTTTTTTCTGGTGGTCTACAGACAGTTACACAGTAAAATAATGTTGCTATTGTCCAGAATGCTGAAACATTTGGCTTTATAATGACAACCTAACAGGTCAAGACTATGGCTCCCTCCCATTTTTTTAAGGGCTCAGTCTTTCAGCTTCAATAATGTATCAGAGACTGAATAGAGGGAACAGTGTTACAAGTTAAAAGCAAGCCAAGAACCACACCCCTCCCTCAAATCATTAAAAAACTGTAGTGCCTTGTTCTGAGAAGAGCAAACAGGGAACTGGGAACCAGTGCAAGAGTCACACCTTCACTCACTGGTCTTCACGCAGAAGATCACAAGGAATTCAGTAAAAGACACCAATTCAAATTGCACGTTTGCCTTCCAACGGCGTCTTCAAAGCGATTCAAAAAGCTCCTGTGCCGAAACTGTGCCCAAGCTTTGCCCCAAGCTCAAACACTGCTATTAACTGTCATCAGTTTCCTTCAATTCCTTGGATTGGAACACAGCCCCTCCTTCCTCTTTCTTCTGCTTTACCACACTTCTGCCAGCAACTATTTATAGGTTCCTATTTCCATAAACAGACAGGGTACATGATGATTTTTTGCTTCCTTCTGCAGGACTAATGACTGAAAATGGATGCAAGTGGAAAAAAGTCCACTTTCTCCCTCCTAATTCTCCATGACATTAACAGCGACTCGTAACTGCACCAGTTAAATTCAGTTTATTTTCCCTGCAATACTTCCAGACTCAAGAAAAGGCAGTGCTAAATTATTATTTATGTCTCAAATGATCTTTTTCCAGGTGCCTCACCCTTCTTTCCTTTCAGAAGGGCCAGAATACGCATTTTCTCACATGAAGTTTCACGCGCTGACACTAGCGGTTGCCAGGGTACAGCTTTTACACTATTTATGCACCTGGTGTACTATGATGGAGTCGTCTGAAAATGTTTTGATGCATTTCTTGCAACAATTGAGGGCAGGGGGGGAGAATGCCTACACAGAACCGCTATGCAACAGAGCCTGCTTTTATTAAGCAGCTGCACGGATCTAGTTTAGTGAGTCATCAAGTATCTGTTGTCATGTGTCACAGCGCTTTCTACAAGACAGTGTGTATCCAGTATGTTCTTGGCCTAGGGAAACTACCCAGAAGATGGAAAATAATGAGCTTCAACCCTACCGTAAACAGTAAAAGGTAAGATCTAACCTAGCACTGATTTCTGAAAAAGTAAAGGTTAAACATTAAGACCTGTAAATGTGGGATTTCAGGAAGCTCTGAAGAGAAAGACAGATGTCAATATCCTGAGCACAAACAGAAGCCAGCACACAGATCTCCCTCTCACCTCAGTTGAAGTCCGAAGCTCATTACAGTGAGATCACACACGCTACTCGTGCCCACGAGTTTATAGACTGAAGAACCTGCAAACAGCCATTGCATTTCCTTCCACAGGATCTCAGAGCTCACTGTAAACACTACTCCTCATCTGGGACACAACTGCTGCTGAAAGCAGAGATCAACATGGGACTACGCTACCAAAGCACTAACACATGACAGAGTTTTACGACTCCGGTTTCAGGCACTGAGAGGAGAAATACCATTTATCGGTGCAGATTGAGACATGAACTTTTATCCGCAGCTTTCTTCTATTTCATTGTTGTTTTAGGATCTCACACATGCTTATTGCATTAAGGTATTTTCAGCTTACTGTAAGGTCATAACAGTACAGCTTTTCTTCTTACAACAGCCAGTAATAAGTATTGCTGAACCCTAAAGAAATGCAATAAATCCTGTAGGACCACTGCAGCTGGAGTGGTACTACAATTTTCAGGGGACAAATCACTCATTTTGGCACATCCCCTTCCACGACATGTAGCAGGAAAATAATTAGGAAGAGGGCCTTCCTTGTAGACCACTTTGAAAGCATCTAATGCCATTTAATCAATATATCATTAAAAAAACCCATCCTACACACAGTTAAACAGCAGGAACACAAGCATTGTTAATGTTTTAAAGATTTCATCATTAAAATTAGTTAACAACTTCATGTAATCTGCATTATTAGTGATAAGCTGTCACATGAAAGTGCTTGAATAAACAAAAATGTTAAAATATTTCCTTCTTGAGAGTGTATTCTACAACTGAAGATTTTTTTAAATTAAGCAATACAATCTCAATACCTCTCCACGTTTAGCTGCTGACAGTGCCAGTAGAAGCTGCGACTAGTGACTTATGTAAACTGGAAGGGTGCAGCTTAAGTTCTCTTACACGGTCAATGCTGAGCTACAAATCCTAACATCAATATGAAATACAAGCTTCAGCTACTAGGGTTCCAATATTTACATGTTTACTGCCACAAGGCTATCTCATATTCACACTCCTAATCTCTTAACAGGCTTCCTTCCCTAAAACAAAGGGGCAGATGCATGGCTTAAGTGCCTATCAGTATCCTACAGGCTGTCCCTGAACTTGGGAGACTGAGATAGGCCTTTAGGGCCTGAAAATACCGAGTTAACAAAACACCTCTGAGAGTCTGATAACTTCCTTTTAAAGGCCAGCTGTGTTCTACCAAATACAGGCACACAAACGGCAATGGGGAAGTTGCTAGATAAAAACGCTTGGTAGGAAGGGAAACGTTACCCTTCCACTTCTATGTCTGGAGGAGACCCATGGCCTAACTCTGCACACCCTATGGCAAAACCAAAAAATAAACAAACCCCCTACACACAAACTGTGTTTGTAAAAGCAAGAAGTGTAAGATGAGCAAGATGTGACCCAGGGACAGTTACAGACACACGGTTTGAGAGCTTTTAGGGAAGGATTGCATCTTTCTGCATAGTTCTTATTGCTTTTCCTCTTTTCCCTTCTCTTTAATGTCTCAACATACCCCCTGCGGTGATGGTACCCATTCTATTAACAAACTCCAAAAGACCTTCAGTCCCTTCTGTTGGAAGATTAGAACAAAGTGTTTAAAGCCTGATGTGTTAGAAAATAACGCGAGCACAACGCAAACGGGAACTGTACTGAACCAAGACAGCACCAGAAAGGGGTAGATTGATTTTCAGAGGCAAGGAAGAGCTAAGGCATACGTTCATTTTCCAGAGGCACAAGTGGCAGCACAGAGATCAAGGACAGCAAGGATGAATGAGAGATTCAGGTTGGCAAGTGACTCATTGCAAACCCTTTTGTGACAAACCACCGCAGCCTGGAAGGACAAGAGGCCTGTAAGCATCCAAGAAAAGTAACTCTTATTATCTGGTACATTAAGATGAAAGAATGAGAAATAAACCCTAATACCGCCACTCCCGCCCCCAAATTGCTGACGTGTATGAAGAAAGGAGGTACTACAATTCTGCTTTTCTGAGTCCAAAAGAGAGAACACCAGGATGTAATGAAATATACTACAGTACGATGTTACGTCACACCCGTTCAAGCCACTTCACAATTTCAGAACGTACTGAGAAGAAACAAAAAAGCAAGAAGCGATGGGCTGCAGATACTTGCAGCACAAGCCTACCAGGTTAGAGGAACGTTTCTCACAGATTTTGTATGTAGGGGGCTAAATTTTGTTTTACAAATGATAGAATTCAGACATTTCTGCAAGATCATTTCTGCTTTAAACGGAAGAGGCATACAATTAAGCTCAGGTTTTAGCAGGCAGGTCGAACACAGAGCAAGTGAAATGTGCTTGCCTTACTGATATTTTTCTTTACAGATTGAAGAATGGAATAAGCACAGTTACTGACAAATTCTACGTGAGAAATCTGGCTTAAGTAAAACCCGTAATCATCAGAACACTGAACAGAGAAGCTAATTCTGCAACCTGACTTAGAGCACTACAGACTCATCAAATATGAGAGAAACACTTTCACAAAAATCTTAATTTTAATACGTTTCCTAGCATAAGTTTGGGGTTTTTTTTAAAGCCTGAAATACTTACGCAAGATCCTAGGCTACACATTACAAAGGACCGTTTGCAAACATTCATTAGGATGTTCAATATACAGAAGGCTGGACTCCTTTCACGTAGTTTGTTTGAAAACAAGTCACCTGCAGCTCTGTAGAATTTAGTCTTGTAATCCCTTAACAAAATACCTTAAAGTTTCGTAATAGCTCAGTTTCTTCCTAAGCACTCTTCCTCTTCTAATCATGTGTTCTTTCTGCAGTGCAACCTACAGCAAGACATCACTCTGAAGAGGTAAAGCAGGCTGGCTTTTGGCCAGCGCAGGCTTTTTCCTGAAGTTTACTGACAAGCGACCCCTCTCCTTGCACTGGCCGATTGTTTCTTTACAACAGTGTCAGCAATTAACCAGCTCAAGTTGGCCGTTTATGCTGTTCTTGCTATAACCGTATAGATGTTGCTGAAAGTGAGCTTTTTCCAAACACAGACATTTTGTTAATTTTAATTAAAATCTTAAGGGGGAAGAGACTTTAAAGATACGTTCCCCTGCCGCGTTTGCCAGAACATCAATCCCCATGGAAATGATTTATTTCTTCTGCACAGAGGGAAAGGACTAGATGTGAGAATTAAACTTTGCCCTTAGCGCTGAGGTTTTAAATAAAACCCAGTTAAAGTACTATCAGCAGAAAACCACCAGAAGAATGCATCCTCCCCCTCCCCACACCCCAGGCAGCTATCAGCCACATCATGTTTTCACAGAACTGCCACAGGTAACACGCCGAGTTTAAGCATTAACAGCATCCTGCGCTGCCCGCAGGAAGATGGCTGCCAGAGCAGACGCTTCCATTATTTATTCCTCTCCAGGCCGTTTTTATTTGAGTGTTGCACACCGTTTACACACAAGTGTTTGTCTTACAGAGCTAGCAGTACGTGTCTCGCAATGTGAATGTTACTTTGCGTAACTTAAAAAAACAAAACACACCACCCCTGTCACGTTCCTGCAGCGCACAGGGAGGACTGAGGAGCACGATTTCAGGCAGATCGTGTCTCTCCTGTCCATCAGTCCATCCCCACTCTCCCCTTCTGAACTCAGTCACGCTGAAAACACTCGCAGTGCTCAACAGATCAAAGCTCATAGGCGTTTAACATGCCCAGCCAAACACTTCGTCCAGCTTCCCTGCCACAGGAAAAGGCCCCCTGTCAGTGTACCGAGTGGCTCCAGGCTTCCGATGCGTTACACAGGGGGGAAAAATAATAAAAAAAAAAAAAGCATAAAAGGAGCGTTTTAAGTTTCGATGCCGAGACACGGGCGCTGTTCTGCACCCGCCGAAATCGTCAGCTCGTGTTTTGCAGCCCTGGATCCGGAGGACGAGACCCCATCGCACCGGCCGCTCCGCCGACCCCACCCCGGAGCAGGGTCCGGCGGAGACAGGATGTAAACAGAACGAAGGCCCCAGGCCCACGGGCCCAGCGGGGTCAGGCGCAGGCCCCGAGCACGGCCTTAGGCCGCAACCGGCGCGGCGCCCCGCCGGCCCCGTTCCAGGGCAGGCAAGGAAGGGGCCCGGATGCGGTCCGGTCCGGACGCGCCCGCGGAGCCGGGCGGCGGGCCAGGCCGCGCCGCCACCGGCCGGAAGGAGGAAGGAAGGGAGGGAGGGAGTCGGGCAGGCCCTCGTTACCTGAGGATGTTGTGCGCCTCCATGCTGCGGTTCTGGTTGCTGGAGCACACCACAGCCACGCGGAGCGGCGAGGAAGGCATGGCGGCGCAGGGAAGAGCCCGGCTCCCTCCCCGCCACTCCCAAACCCTCTCGGTCCCGGCCGCTGCTCGCACAAAATGGCGGCGGGAGCCCGGTGGTGGGCGGGACCGGGACGTGTCACCCGGGACGTGTCACCCGGCCGCGCCCCGCCCCGCCGCGGCCAACCGCAGAGCGGGCCTCAGGGGGCGGAGGGGAGCAGAGCCGCGGCGTGTCCCGCAGCTCGCCCTCGGCCTGTCGGCTGGGGAGAGGCTGGGTCCCACGGGCGGAGCGAGCCTGGCCCTGGGCCGTACCGGGGCTTACGGGAGGCCTTGCGCCGCCAAGCCCCTGACCGCCCCAAGCCAGCAGCGATCGGCTCCAACAACCGCTTTCTCCGGGGCTTCCCGGGCAGCACCGGCGAACGGAACCCGCAAGGCCTCGTGTTTACAAAAGAAAACAGGTCGTTTAGCACGAATTCCCGAATCTTGCTGATACTAGAAGTACCACCCCGCTTGTCAGCCACGTACTGGGAGGGAGAAGCCAGGAGTCGGGGCTGTTCCCCTGGTGACTCAGAGCCCAGCTCAGCACAATTCATCCCCCCCCCCTCCCCCCCCCCCCACCCGCTGCCCCCATCCAACTGCGTTTCCAGTTTTGAAGCGGAGCGAGTGGTTGGAAACAACGCTGCACAAAGGGTTTGTTTCTGACCCAGTTTCTGGTTTCCCACAGGGCAACCCGTGGTTAGCACACAGCGGCTTACTCCAAAATGATAAAACTTGATCCCGATGGAATGGAACTACCGGAGGGCTAGAGCAAACCGGGGAGCAGCAGTGAGAAAAGGTCCAGCTTTGCTATTAAACACCATTAAATGCCGTGGATCTGCAAGGCCACGGATACAGTATTTTACTGGATAAACCCGCACACCCCTCACGTAATGAAACATAAATACAGGGATGTAGAAAGTGGCTGATGACATACCACGAAGATGCTCCGAGGGCTGGAGCACCTCTCCTGTAAAGAAAGGCTGAGAGAATCGGGCTTGTTCAGCCTGGAGAAGAGAAGCCTCCGGGGAGACTTTAGAGCACCTTCCAGTGCCTGAAGAGGGCTACAAGGAAGCTGGGAGGGGACTTTTTACAAGGGCCTGTAGTGACAGGACAAGGGCTAATGGGTTTAAATTGAAAGCAGGGAGATTTAGATTAGATATCAGGAAGAAATTCTTCCCAGAGAGGGTCGTGAAGCACTGGGACAGGTTGCCCAGAGAAGCTGTGGGTGCCCCATCCCTGGGAGTGTCCAAGGCCGGGCTGGATGAGGCTTGGAGCACCCTGGGCTAGTGGAGGGTGTCCCTGCCCATGGCAGGGGGGTTGGAACTGGATGATCTTTAAGGTCCCTTCCAACCCAAACCATTCTATGACTGTATGATATCCACCTTGAATCAGCGCTTTCACAACGAACCGTGGCCTTGTACTGTGCTCTTTCAGAGTCAAATGCACCAGCTAACAGGTTCCAGCAGAGACAACGCCTCTATTCACTGCTTCCCACAGTTCTGAGTCTCAGGCACACGTACACATGTGCTGTTAGGTTTCACCTGTACGTGCCAGAGACAGAAACCTAGTAATTTGCTGTGTCCACAGGAGCTGGTACCTTCTCATGACCCCCAGCTCCAAGTCCCCCAGCTTAGCTGCTGGATAACCCTGTCTCACTTAATGCACAGTCCTTTTTCCAACATCCAGGAAGAAATTACTCCATATTTACAATGTAATTCCCATTTGCCCGGCACAAATTACATTGTTCATTAATTTCTTTTCAGAAGAATGTGGTGGAAGCAATCGCCTTTTTCCTGAAAAGCCGCCTTCTGGCTAGTTTTCTTTCCCGGCACTAGGTGGCAGCCAAATGTTGCAGTGGGTCTGCTGAGCTGGACCATGGAGAAGCGTTTGGATGGAGAGCTGAATCATCCCTAAGAAAAAGGAAATTGGGTGTGACACCCTGGATCGACCCCTGTCTGGGCTCTGTGTCTGTGCCCAGAACACTGTGCGGAGGAGTCTGTAGTGAAGATGGGGCAGACAAAACTTTCACGCTTTTACTGAAAACTGTCCAAATGACAATGGCCAAAACTTGGAGTTATTTGCGTACCACCTGAGTTGTAAAATGCACTGATTTTGGAGTTGTTTTGCTCGCATACAGGTCAGAACGACCGTGGCACTGCGTGCTGAGCCCAGAGCAATTCCTTTTTTCTCTGAAGCCTCCGTCATCTTTTCCCCTTCCCATACCATTGTGCTTTTCTACCTTGGTGTATTCGCACTGTTTCAGCTGAAAACTGAAAGGTTTCACATAAATTTTTGCATCTAACTGCGATCTTCTGACTCACCACCCAACTAAGATCCCAGGAGTGGCCTAAGACAGATGGTATGACTACTGCTATGGCTGCCTATGGGGAAAGCACCAAGTGCCCTCTTCTCACACCCCCGTCAGCCATACCCTTTGCGTTCACAAGTGCCACCTCAGTCCCGTCGGCAGCAATTGCAATGGATTAGCTGACAAGCGGAACAAATTCAGTTACACTCTACCAAATTAACGTCCTGATTCTAGCAGGCCCGACAAATTGCCAACGAGGCTGCACCAAGCAGGTCAAGCTATCTGCCATGCGACAGCATTATCTACGATGACTATTAAAGAAGACAGTGCAGTTAACTGATATTTCATTTTCATTCTAATTCTTTTCCGTATTAGTTTGCTATTTATTTGGTCTAAGAAAGAATGTAGACTCTTACCCTTGTAAGCTTTATTAAGTAAAACACATCATTAGAAAGTGGTCGTCAGAAAGATGAAACTGAAAGCACTTGAGTTGCTTAACCGAGTATGACTCCAGCTCCAAGTCAGGAATGTACCAGAAGAGTGAAAGCTGAAGTAAGTATGTTGGACTCAGGCACCTAGAAGAATGACAATAAAGAATTTTTATGAGATGGAGAGGATCATACACATCAATAGTGCCTGCAAATACACCCCAAACTCCTGAACAATACTATCCAAGTGACTAAGATTAAAGACCAAATATTTAATTGGAAAAATACCTGCTTTTTCTACAAAAGTGAAAAATCTTTCTAAGAAAATAATATCTAAAACGACATCTACAAATGAGCTTTTCCTTACGATGCCCACAATTATTCTACAAAACCATTTCCAGAAGCCTTGCTCCAAAGAGAAAACTTCCAGATACACTTCTCATATTATGCTGGCATTAACAACTCAAAACACAAACCTCGCGACTGTGAGATTACTAAGGGTAGAAGAATTTAGGGCATATATATTCCAAAAGCAAGAACCAAAATAACCAACTCCTGCTCTGTTTATCCAAGGAAAATTCTTATAGCAACACAGCAGAAATTTGGGACACAAAGACCAAAGATTGGTCCCAGCAATCACATGCCTTTGCTCGCCCTGGTGTGGGAAGCGTTTCCCGCCTAAACGCGTCCTCGCTCAGCTCTTCCCAAGAAAATCCTTTCCCCTTCCCTTAGCCCCTGCCTCCCCCATGGCAAAACCACACGTTTTATTCCTTCTTTTTCTTCACTGCTCTTCAGCATAGCTCGCCCATGTTTCTCCCCTCTGCACTCCCCACTGAAACCTATCTTTCTGCAAAAAACTCCTGCCCTGGGTGTTCTCAGCAATTCCTGCTAAATCGCTGATGCTGCGCCCAATTCTGTTATTTCTTATATTTCTGATTTGCAGGCACCCTGCAAATCATCTGGTACTTCTAGGATATCTGGATAGCGGATGAATTACCTGAATGTGTATGTCTCCTGTAATAAAGAGGACAATTTCTGCATTAAAAACAAACAAACACAAAACCCTGAAAAAAAAAACCCAAACCCCACATTTTTTTTAGGTGAAAACAAGGCGTCTGCGCATTTTTTTGCAGATGAGCTCAAACAGTGTGTAAAGCCAGCAGCCTTTCCTCTGATGTACCACAAAAATATCATTTAATATAACCTTACTATGTTTTAACGTCATTGTTAAATTTGAGAGACAAAACAGATCTTAAAAACCTTCCCTCCACCCCTCCCTTCTCCCCGGGCTACCTCCTCCCCTCCCAAGGCACAAAAATGTTCTCGAAGCTTCTCACAAGAGCCATCCCTGTGGCACTTGCCCCCCTACCACCCCCGACCCGAAACCCAGCACATAACTGTATCCTACCAATACCTGCCGAGGTGTTTCATCGAGGGTGGTCCCATCCAAAACTGTCAGTTGAATTTGGTGCTCAGTGTACTCAGATTTACCTCAGCGTTACTGTAAGGGACCGTGCTGGGTGCACACAAAATGGGTTAGTTCGAATTGCTGAACAAAGACGGGTTTAGGAGCTAAGGGCAGCTGGTTCAAAGGTCAAATAGGGATCTTTTATATTCAAAACCAAAGACATCTGGCCACCATAAGTAATGGTTTTGGCTCAGTGAGTTTTCATACAAAATCTCACATCTGGCTTCCTACATCGGAAAGACTGAAGTGATCATCTTGAGTATTGTACCTCTTTTCTCCCTGCTGATGGACGTATAGATCATGAGCTCCTCATACTAGGTGCTGTGACCTCCTGCTTGATAAGAATATTTTAGGCTGGACCAGATGCTCTGTCTAGCCCAAGCCCTGTTTTACAGTTATGGACAGTACCACGACGAAGTTCAGGCAGCAGAACGGCTTGTCCGGAGAGGTGCAGTCTCTGTCCCCAGAGGTGTTCAGGGCAACGCTGGATACAGCCCTGACAAACCCAGTGTGATCCCGCAGCTGTCCCTGCTTTGAATTACCCTGTGATCCCATAGTCTAAACCTTTACTAAACAAAACCCAAGTATTTAGAGAATAAATCTCACTTCACTTTCCCATTAGTGTTGCCATACTTTTACAGTAGGCAATGCAATATCATTATGACCCGTCTTTGGGCAGATTTGCTCATTTTGAATCAAACAAGATCTTAGACCATTAAATATTTGTGATGTTTTAATTTATTTTGCTTCTCTTGTTAATTTATTAAGGTCAACACCAAGGTGGTACAAGGCTCATTATTTATACATTTAATGTTCACATCTGGCAATTCACAACAAAATGAAGAACAAAACAGTAATGCTGGGTGATGGAAGCTGACAGAAATATTCAAGGTTGGTGCCACTCTAATAGTCCTGTGCAGAACTGGCTACGGGAAAGAGTGACTTGAAACCTTCAAAAGACCTGTGACCCAAATTTATTCTGTGTTTAAATTCACTCAACTCAACCACTAGATGAAATTTGTCTTAATGTTCTTAAAAACTGATTGCCTTTTCTTCATGCAGTCAATCAATGCAGGGATAAAAAAAAGAAAAATGATGACATTGTCCTTCAGTATCAGTGACTGACACCATATTTCTGCGACTGCGATGCGAGATATTGTCAGGCTGCTTAAACCAAGTACATAGGCAAGTTAACAAGAAGAGAACACTTAAATTTAGAGTCAGCTGCATGTGAGAAAGAAAAAGCAAGGATAACAAACAAAAGGTACTTCTGCCTGATGAAATACAGACCTTCAGTTTCTCAGCCACTCTCAAATTATTGGAGGGATTGTGGTTAGTACAAATACTGCATTTTATCAAGGATTCTATGTACTTTCTAGATTTACCCTCTACTAGCAAGTTTATACTTCACAAACTAATTTCACAAAGAAAAGCATATGGGTCAGTCACCAGTGACAAACATTTACACAAAGAGATCACACACGAAACGTTTGTATTTTAATAGCAATACCCCTTTACAGAAGAACTGCTCCCCTACTTTTGCTTTAGGTGCTCAGTTTAAGTGATATAAAAACATTTTCTGCTACAGCAGTCAACTACAAACCACACTAAATAAAAACTAGCTCAATAAATAAACACCTCTCAGATGGCAACTGACTCTGCTTTGTGGGTATATTGAAGTTCAAATAGTGATCAGCCTAAGTGTCTATTTTTTTCAAAAACAACCAACAACCACTAGTTTCAGAGACAAAACCACTACGGGAGATAGAGTTGTCTATGGAGACTACAAGAACAGATACGCCAATAGAAATGGGACAAATTCTCAGCACTAAGGCACAATAGAATTAATACTAGAATATGGCTAAAACCTTACTTACTACAGCTTTGAGTGAGCGGTTCACAAGGAGTGTTCCGATGCTCAAAACAGCTACAATACCAGTGAGTTCCGCGTTTAAGACGCGTTTTACCTTAGTGCAGCTGCACACAGCATTCCTAAAAGATGGGATTTCAGAGGGCAGTGACGGTGCTCATCTACACGGTGCTTATTTTATAGTTAAAGATCGGTTCATACTCGCACAACACACTGGGATTTTCATACTCAATTCATCCCTTTAGCGTCGCTCTTTGTGGAAACTACCGATACGACTGTTCTAAAGGGAGAAAAGCAGGTTTAGTTGGTGTAGGATGTTGATGGTCACTCGAGCTGACCAGAAAACCCGTCGCTTCGGACAGTGGCCAGTCCAGGTCCCGGGATTTGTGAACAGCGTAAGGCACGATACAAAACCCACTTAAGTCATAGGATTTAGGTGGGCTTTGGATCAAAGACACACTCAGCCATGGGTTTTGTGGTTCCACCGGTCTGTTGTCCCACAGACTTTAAGAAAAACCTTCCCCCTCAGGAAAAAATCCAAGCACACATCTCGAGCGAGAGGATTTAGGCTTAAAGTGAGGGTGTTCTGGAGTCTTCTCAGGCCCTCCAAGATCTGTCGCTTGCTTGTGAAACAGCTATATTTCTGGCACTTGTGGACCTTTGCCTTTATTTACTCTTAATCCACTGAGATCCCTTGAGTCCAGTAACCACGTGTGGCTTCCCTAGGTGGAAGAGTAGTTCCAAAGACTGAGGAAAACCCAAATCCTGCGAGTTTGGGCAAGGCGAACCCAACACACTCAACGCTTCAAACAAGGCCCTGGGCAAAACCGCTGCGAGAACCGTTTGGAAAACCGATCCTCCTTCCCTGACTGAGTCGGAGCGACGGCGCCGGGCGCGCTGCAAGAAGCGGTTTGGCGAGGGAACCGGGAAAACCCGCCGGTGCCGCCAGCCGCGGCTCCCCGGGCCCCCCACTCCCGGGGAGGGCTAGGCGCGGCGCGGGGCGGCGGCGGCCCCGGCGAGGGCCGGGCTCATGAGGTTCTCGGTGATGTAGGCCACCAGGAGGCAGATGAAGACGAGCATGACGCAGATGGAGCCCCCCACGGCCGTCATGGCGACGACGATGTCCCGCATGGCGGCCGGCTCCACGCGGAACTCCACGCACTGCGCGGGCGGCGCGGGGCGCGGCGGGGCGTAACGCGGCTGCAAGCAGAGGCGGTAGCGCACGCTGCCGTGCGCTTCGGGCAGCAGGTAATCGCGGCAAGCGGCGCCCAGCTCCACGCTGTCGCAGGGGAAGCGCGTGTAGGTGCCGTCCCAGGAACAGTTGAGCGCGAAGCCGCGGAGGCCGGCGGCGGGGCGCGGCGGCCCCCACTGCAGCAACACGCTGCCGTTGCGCAGCACGTTGGCCACCAACGCGCCGCCCGGAGAGCGGTGGGCGCGGCAGGCCCGCGCCGAGCACTGGAAGCCGCGGGCCGGCGTGCGGAAGCAAAGACGCCCGCCCGCCGCGCCTTCGGCCCCCACCTTGTAGGGACACCACGGTTCCTCGGCCCCGGCCTCGGCTCGCCGCGGCCCCGCGGTGGCGGCGGGAGGCGCTTTCAG
Organism: Rhynochetos jubatus; assembly: GCA_027574665.1. Classification (NCBI taxonomy): domain Eukaryota; kingdom Metazoa; phylum Chordata; class Aves; order Eurypygiformes; family Rhynochetidae; genus Rhynochetos; species Rhynochetos jubatus. The sequence goes on from CM050669.1 coordinate 7,838,586, forward strand.
AGCGGGCGCCGGCGCCCCGAAGCAGAGCAGGGCGAGGAAGGGCGGTAGCAGGCTGGGCATGCCGGCCGCCGCGGCATGGAGCCGAGCCGCGGTGCCGGCGGAGGGCTGCGGCGCCCCGTGCGCCGGTTATAAACGGGGGCTCCGCAGCAGCTCCGCCGGCCGCCAATGGAGAGGCGGCTCCGCCGTTAACTCTCGCTGGGCTGCGGAGCAACCCGCCGCGCTGGGCAGCGCACGCGAGGACGCGCACCCGCTCCGGACCGCCGGCAGCGGCGTGGACGCGAACCCGCCGTGCCTGGCCTGCGGGGGGGGGGGGGTGGTCCCGGCGGGGGATGCTCCATCAGCTGTAGCAGACCTTGTTCAAAGAAAGCGGGGTGACGCGGGTATTTTTTAATGGTTATGCCTGCAGACCTGGGCTGCTTTAACTCCATGAGACCGTAAATTCAGAGAAACACGGGAAGGATGTGATAATGCAGGGAGAAAGACATGGGTCCCCCAGGTCAGCTGACAGCAGGGATAAAGCTGTGGGTCTTCACACTGGTCTGGAAAAACACGCTCCTTTTACTCCCGTCTTCCAACAAAAGCCCTTTTCCCCTCTCTGAAGCCGGACCAAGGCACATTCCATCCATCTGATCCAGAGCCAGCTGTTTATTTTGCAGGGCTGAAGGAGACGGAGCAGTGCTCCACCCTGGCATCACATCATAATGCTTTCGGAACGACCTTGGAAGTTTTACACTAGAGACTTGACTAAATGTGGAAACAAAAGATCTCTAAGGAAACAATAATAAAAATAACCTAAGCAATGTTTGAGGGTTCTTGGAACAGTTAACTTGGTAAAAGTCGTCTTCTCTGACTTACAGACTTTGCTCCACACACAAAGTGGTGGGGTTTTTTTGTTTGTTTGTGTTTTGATCAGGGTTTACGTAGTTTCCTGTTCCAGTTTTTATAGCTGAACATAATCATTTGTCTATATTTAACTTCTAAAGTAGAACAATTATCATGTAACATGGTTAAAAAAACCAGAAATGCACCTGTTCTTCACTGTTACCTACTTGGAAATACAAATCTACAGATTACTACGTACATTTTCTGTAAAAGTATTTATTGTCATATATAAGTTTATAACAAAATTAAGATTCTGAAGCCTATTTTTATTTCATAGCCTAGACAAAAACCAAACCCAAATCTTACACCTTGGACTTCATTGAAGGTGTTACCTGAATATACACAAAGTGTAACTTGCAGCAGTGTGGAACTTAAGTAGTTTTGTTTTCTGATGCATTGAACATAAACATCACCAAATGCTCTCATATCAGGACACTTTTTCATATCTGAAAACTTGCCTTTTTAAGTCTATGGTTTCTTAAGGAAATCTTTAAACATAACAATACCGAGTATTATAAGTTATTTCCACATCTACTTTTTAACCAGATTTCATGTTGTAGGGAGAGTGCCTGTTAGCCTATAGAAAGGTGCTAGAAATCTCTTGGTACCAAGGGGTATCAATAGGAATCAATGAAAAAAAATAGGAACAGCATAGTAAAGGATGCTGAAGTTGCAGTAATGGCTGGTCTCCTCAGAAAACACTAGGTTATCACAGAATAATAGGAGGTGCGGTGCTGCTGAAGGCACTTCTTGGTGGCTGAGGCAAACTTACCTGCGGAAGTTCCAGCTAGGATGCAAAACTGACGACCTGACAGCCCTTCCTGAGAAAGGTGTGCGTGTTCAGGAGATGCTTGGAGCCAAACCAAGCAAGTTTTGCCTCCTTAACCTTTGTGCAGTTCTCCTAACTGCTGTTAAGAGCACATTGCGCTCCAGAGCTGTTATCGTTTCAGTGATCAGGGAAGAGATCTGGCACCAGCCTCTGATGTTGCTTATGATTTGCAATGCACTCTGAGTTCCGCTGTTGAGAGATCCAACACAAGGGTCTGGCATTCGGTACAGGAAAGGAAAACGGTTGGCGCAGCGGTGAAGACACCTGATTGCACGTGCCACTTCACTTAGCTCTGGACTTAAATCCATACTTACATTTCATGTTGTAGAAGAGGGAAAGAACAAGGTAACCAGAGATACCTCATTTCATGGAAACCCAGTCTTCTTTATAACAAGACATCTGGATAAACACATGTCCCTTTGATTTCCAGGTTTTTTTCAGGCACAAGAAGGACACAGAACACCCCAATCCCTGTCAGTGATATTTATGCCTACCTCCTATTTTCCATGAATACTGATACTCTCTAAGACTAAAGCAGCACAGAGTTCAGCAAAATTGGCAGGCTTCACTCCAGAGGTGGTCAAGTGTAAAATGGCCCTAAGAGAGATGGGGGTTGAGGTGAAAAAACATACATTATTGCAGGGTGCAAAGAAGGAATGAGCACTGGAGGATGTTCATTCCCTGGCAGGCCTATACTCCATCAGTCTAGGTTAGATTTGTATTTAATCCCCAAGTTTTACAACAGCCAGTCTCACTCCAACTGTATATGAACAACGGTCATCCTTAGGAACAACTGTTATTCTTAAGCAAGTCATAGATACAATTGGAAATGAGAGGACATTCTTGGTTTAGGGATATGCAGACAGCTCACACCTACAGTCTGCAAGGGTTTAGGGTATTTTCTCCAACTATTTTGGATGCCTTAGAGAAAACATCTCATTAAACTACTATTAGATTGTCATGTTTTAACCCCTAAAAAAATGCCATGTAAATAAGTGAGCCTAATAATCCTAAACAGGCTTCCAAGCAAGAAGTGGATTGCAGAGAAGTCGGCTTGATTAAACAGGGATTTCATTTAACATGCCTACTGGTTAGTTTTCCTCATCCACGCCTTTATTTGTAAAGGCACAGAATGTACTATTAATTCTCCTCATTTGGCTAAAAACATGGCCAAACTACCTAATACTCTGACATCATGTGGACCCTGGAAATATTTGTTTACAGAAATTTAATGTACATCATCTTGCTAGAACCCAAATGAAAATAAGAGTAACCCATCAAAAAATGTGTCACAACACTACGAGTTAATGACACCTTATCCTGCACTGCATCCTTTGGCCTTGCACTATGTCTCTAAACAAAAGAATTATTTATGCAAGAGACAAGCAAAACCACATGCTTTGGCTTGGTCAGCCTGCCAGCAGCGGTTTTATACAAATACTTTGTCTCATTGTTTGCTCTTTTAGTAATCCAGCTGTTTCCTAAGACCACCTTCTGTGGCCCAGTCTGCGCTAAAACTCAGCCTGGACTTCTCATGTACACTGCTCCAACGGTTTGCCACTCAGGCAAAACACTTCTTTGCTTTAAGCAGTGAAACCCCAGGCAGCGCATCGAAGTCGGTATCATCCCATATTGCTTTACGGGTATACGTGTGTACCTTCAGCCAGACCCAACGCCGCAGGTTTTCTGCTTTTCTGGTTCTCCTCCACATGGGTTTATTGTCTCCCGTTTCATCTCCTGATAGAGGAAACAGGGAACTGGTACTAAAATGGGGGCAAATTGCTATGGGCCAGACACGGAAGCACTAACCACCCACAGCGAACAATTTATGCAACACTGTGCTAATTTTAGTCTTGGATACAGCCAGGGCAGACAATCCCTGGAGCAGCGATGCTTAGCTTTCAGCTAAGGGCAGATGCAACATATGGTTGCTAAAGCATTCTCCTAGCAGGGAGCTTTACATTTAGGGCTGAGTTGCTACAGTTCCCTCCAAGTCATAACTTTGAGGATTACTCATCCTAGACATGCAAAAGCAGACAATTTACCTCCTAATTTAGACAGCTCCTGCAGTCTCTCTGAATCAGCATGCAGCTTCACCCCCACTGGGGTTTCTATTTCCAGCACTTGATTCGCTTCCAGTAAGGTCTGAACTTACGTACTCTGACACTCACGGGCTAAGAGAAGCATGGAAGAGGAGTGAATGAATTTCAGCAGGCAGGTAGCTGTACTACATCTCTCACTGGGGCAGCTTGGGCGTGCAGGTCTGAAGCTCGATCCACAAACTCTGTTGACCCATCACTGAACTGTGAAACAAGGACATCTTACCAGCGCAGCTGAGAATCGGAGGCGTTTTTGATCAGGATGCATCTGAACTGGTAACTGCAACTCCAGCTAATCTATTCTGAATGTGCTATTTATAGCAGACAGTGGAGGCTGAGCAGTACTGCATCGTACAGCAAGGTTGGGCATGTAAAGCACTAACACAGCATTAACCATTTCAAGTCATTCTGGCTATCTTAAACTGCACCACAGTTTTGAGGTGAGCTCCTTAGTGGGTTACATGAGCAGCTACGGCACTTGGCTAGTAGACCTGTTCCTAGACTCCCTGGAACGGCCTCCAGCTGCTGTTCTGCCTCTGGCACATTTGTTCTGCCCATAGAGATACCAAGTAGTATGATGACCATCTAGAACGGCATTTGTCTTCCCTGGGATCTGTACGCACAGAGGCCTGGATACCTCTCCGCTTAAAGCAGGCTATTTGAGGGAGTTACACGAAATGGAAAGATCAGAAAACTGTTTATAAACTGGGGTTTTGCTGAAGCTCTCAAATGAAATAACTTAAACAGGAGCTGGACCACTCTTGGACTACCGATCCAAGAGAAAGCTAGGGGGAGGGGGTCAGAGGGGAAGAAAAGCAGTACACATAGGATCCTCTGCAGATTGAATACTCCTTTCCAGGCCTGAGAATGCTCTTTTTAAGTGGTGGGCTGCAGCTGAACTGCTCCTGACAACAGCTCTACAGGGCCCATGGCTGTGGTCTTCTGCCTTGGACTCTACCTTAGCTGAGACATGGTGCCTAGGTGCGGCTGCAGACAGAACTCTGTAGGCCAGAGCGCTCTCAGCTCATGTCCTCCCAAAAGCCAGTATCATCAGTATTCACCGGTGAGGAGTTCTGCATTCTCACATGGTTTCGGAACACACAGTTCAAAACTTGTAATGGGGTTCTTCATGGTCTCGGTGCACAAGCACATCCTCCCCAATTTCAGCAAGCAGCAGATCAGGCATGTGAGGCCCTAACATGATTCTACAGGACTGAAATAACCACCAGTACCATCCAGCTGACCTGATGCTGTACCTCTAGAAAGGGCAGTACCCGGAAAAGCAGAGTTCTTGTTGTTTCCACACAAAGCAGGCGCAGAGCCAACCACATTAACTACTCCAATCTACCCCAGAGTTTGACTTGCACCACTAATTATGCTAGTAAGAAACACAAGCAGAATAAAAACAAAGAACCAAAAAGTCTTTTGACCTGTAATTTCAAGCTCCATTAGAACAGTGGAAGAAAACACATCAATACTGTGTGAATGAAAAAGACCAAGATTATTGGGGGGTACATTGTTTTCCCAAGTGTCTAAAAAAGCTTACAAAATATGCCCCAAAACAAGGGATTCAAAAAGCTTGACTAATTCAAACTGGGAACAGAGATCTCTGCTCTGATCGTTTATCAGGTCACAACATTAACCACCAGCTGCATTTGGTGAGTGAGGTCCCAGAGTCTGGGACTTCTGACATGGAGATGACGAAGTAGGGGACTGCTCAGATGCATGGGTCTTGCGCAAGGTAGGAGATGTGACAGCTCTGCCCTGTTCACATGACTAAACCAGGTCCCATGCTTTGAGATACCCCAGTGAAGCCCATTCTGCTTTCAGCTGCCCACATTTTAAATGCCAGGGACTCCAGCTGAATCATTCCTACGTTCTACCTGAGGTCGGACAAGATGTGTTTTGGAGACTAAGTGAAGTGCCACAGATTTCAATCAACAGAACCCTTATCTTAGCTCCCTGCCAAATGCTGGGAGACTGGAAAGAAGCTTAACAGCATGGAATTGTATTGGTTTGGCTCCAAATATTCCTTCGTACCTTCCATCGTGAATATTCTTCCTTACTTTTGTTTCCCTCCTGTGCACCAAATTTCTTCCTAACCAGCCTTTCCTGAACAACCAGGGCACCTAGGGAGGTGCCAAAAGCTGAGTGTATGTCAGGAAGATAGGGAGGGAAGAGGTTATGGGTGTGAGAGGCAAATGCAGAGTGGGATATGCTCCAATACATTCTGCCTGAGGAGGGCAGAGTAGGGACAACTCTGCTGGGATGCTGCAGCTGCATCACGCAGAGTAAGGTTTGAGCAAACACCCGTCACAGAAACGGCTGTCTGCTCCCACCCTGCTGCTTGCATTTGAAAACCAAGCAGTGAATAGTTTGGCCATTCTCAGACTCTGTTCATGCCCCGCTGGGGGCATCCACCCCATTAAAATGCCAGACACGGTAAGAAGAATACCCCATCAGAGGGATGGGATGAAGCACCTCACAGCAGTTGTGACAACCGGTGTCCTGCAGAGGCTACTGCAGGGTGGCAGTTGCTTGTGTGGCAGTCCCTGCCACCACCGCAGAAGGGCGTGTCTTAGCTCTGGCCATCGCAACCTTCAGGAACCAGGAGCAATGCCCAGACAAGGACTGGGGAGGCTCCAGGCCATTCGTATACGCACACGCACTGTCTGGCACATGGTCATTTCTGTTGGTGCTCACGATTAGCTATCACCCTTGCATCACTCTGGACAAAAAGCAGGCTGACTTCCTCTCCACCTTACTCCCATGGGAGCCAAGGATGTTTTAAAGAAACACTACTGAGCAAAATATTTTATGAAGACAGATTCCTTTGTATTAGCAATCAGTCGAGTAAGTCCAGGGACCCGTTCAAACACCCCGCCGCTGCCCAGGGGGTTAAAAAAAACCAACCAAAAACTCTCCAGCTTGGAAAGGGATAGGGAAAACAAGAGGGTGAAGAACACAATAAATCAAAAAATGCTTCTAAGAGAAGCAGCAGGATAAAAATAATTCCTGGAGTCTGAGAGCATTTCCATGCTATTGATTGGAGAGGCAGCAACGGCCCCACACACGTAGATGTAACGCACATCTGAAAGCGCCCTGCTCAGTGCCTGCGAAGCCAGTTATCTCCTCCTGCCTTTGTCTGTTCTGGGCAGTGTTAAATACAGCAGCCAGTTCTCGGGAGGAGTTCCCATCCTCTCATTCCTAGTGTACTCCATTCTCCTTCAGCATCTTTCAGTAATACTCATCCTTCTTGCCATCAGCTCCCTGTACGCCTGCATGGTCCTTCTGGTCTTGGACAAGTTCCAGGTCATCATTGTCATCCACCTCACCTCCATGATCCTCCTGGGTGCAGAGGGAACAGCCAGGAAGGAAAAAAAAATCAGCAAGGCCTGGGAAAGGAGACCCTAACAACACACCATGCTGCTTCTGAGTATAGCTGTTCTACCGTACCAGCCCAGCTTGGGAAACTCGGGAAAAAGGGAAGAATCCATCTCTGCCAGGGACCTTTAGGTGTCATTGGCAAACCACTTAGCCAAGACACAGAGCTAAGAAGCCTGCATTGCCATGATCAGCCTGTTCATTTTAAGCACATTTAATATCCTGGCATTACAACGCACTTTTAACATCCCAGCCCTTTGCCACACCAATAGAAGATATCCTACATCCACCACATTTAAAACCGTGTAACAAATCCCACCCATGATGTGCAGCAGCCAGCACAGCCTCCACTGGCACTTTTAGGTCCAACTATCCAGTCACACAGGGCAAGGATAGCTCCTGCCACCAACTTTGCTCTGCCCACCCCTTATTTCCCCAGGCCTTTCATTCCCAGCAGGCAGCCCAAACCCTCAGTTCTTCAGCCATCACGTTGAAACCGCAGAAAAAGCCAGCAGCAGCCCCTCACAAAGGGCAAGGAGAGAATGAACAAGAGTGGAAGAGGATCACTCATGTCTATCTGTGCGAGCCAGAAGGCACTAGGGTATCCTCTCTAGTACTCGTGCTCTTGATCTTTGATGGCCTCCAGTCTTTCTCCCAGAGGAATGCCAACTTGTCACAGACTACAGTAGTCCTGGGGCTCTGAGACACAGCAATAATACCTGTTTTCAGCCAAATAGAGGAGCAGTTGCTTCCTGGCAACTGCAGCCTAACCAGTGCACCACCTCCACATTTGCCTCAGGAGTGGGATGTCACATCCTTCAGCCACCCATACTTCTGTTTGACTTGCTGGCTGTAACCCAATGACCCTTCTCCAAGCACAGATGTCATTTCTCCCCAGCTCTGTCACAGACACAGGCCAGACCCAGCAGGACCTGTGCAGCAGCAGGCTACAGGGCTCCCCATGAATTTCTCATCACAGGAGTAAGTCCAGGGTGATGCTTGGAGAAACACATATTGACCTTGCCTAGCGGCACCGGCACAGCTTGTCATTTACCCCAGCTGCTGTTCGGTAAGCATCTCACAGCTCAACCGCTGCAGATGGATGCAGAAAGAAATGAGGAGGGGAGACAGAGGATAAAGGGTACTCTGAACACCTGAAAAAGAAAAGGAGCAGAGGTAAGTGTGCTCCGGGTTTGTTCTGGAGACCCACCTCACTGAGCAGGCAGAGACAAAACTGAAGTCAGTGCTCACATCTGGTTTCCTAAAAGCTGAATCATACTCAGCTCCCGGCTACCAACATACCCAGGTAACAATCACACCAGAGAGGGAAAAAGGAAGAACCTTGGTGTCGTACAATTTCTTGCTCCTGATCTTCTTGATACTCATCCATTGGGTCTTCCCTGGGCTTAGCAGGTCTGCCAGCATCCTGAAAAGATACTGGAAATGAGACACTGTTGACACTGCCTCAACTTACTTCTATTCCTTCCTAGGGATACAGCACTCTTGTATCAGAGCCCAAAGACTGGGATACAGAACAGGAATCAGGGAGCAGGAAAGAGAGACAACGAGGCAACACACACTCCATTTGTGATTTTTCCACCCAGTCCCTCTTTCCATCTGCTGGCAGGAACTGCCCGGCTCCTTCCAGTGTCCTGCAACAGCCTCTCCCAGGGCCTGTCCTGCAACAGCAAAGTCCCAGGGCCAGGGCACTCGCACATGCTGCTGTTGCATCCAGTCACAGGGCTGGAGGGAATCTACAAGTTATGTACAGTAGAGCTTTAGGGAGCACACCCCACCTCTATCTGAAAGTCAGGTATTTATGTCACTAATTCTTTCCACATTTTCACTAATCCTAAGGAGGTGTTGCTCTGTTGGTGCCAGCACCTCTTTCTTGTTTGATTTCATTGGCCTGGATTTCTTTTTTTTTTTAAAAAAAACCCCTCACTATTGTTCATGATTTTAGAGGCTGACAGATAAACACTCCTTTTTAAAACAAGCAACACTCAGCTGCTTGTCAAAACAAGCTAACATTTCCCTGATGCAGAGTCTGGCTTCAAACAGCAACAAGCGCTTTGCAAAATAAATGGATTCCATCTGCAAGCAGGCAAACAAGGAGGCAGAGTTCTCACATGTTGTCACTGCTGCCAAGAGCCTGCTGCATACTCCTTCCCAGGAACAGCAAAGGCTGCGCTGACCAGACCCCGAGCACAGGCCCCTGTTGTTGTCTCTGGCTTTGGTCTCCTGAGTGCTTGAAAAGATCCAGCCCCTCTGCACAGAGAGCTGTGGCGTGAGCCATCTCCTGTTCAATGTCTCTCCAGCCCCACAGGTGCTGCAAATGCTGGTGTTGACTTCAACAAGCAGAGAGGACAGGGCCAGGACAAATTCTGGTACTGACCGACCCACTGATTCTCAGAAACAGTGGGATTATGGATCCGTGATGTTTTCCTTTGAGTCCTTAAGCTCTCTGTCTCCCCCCATTCATAGCTGGGGTTCTCTCCCTGGCCCCTGCTAGTTGCCCTCACATCAGTCACCTTCAGTGGCTTCTCCTTAGACTCTTCTTTCACACTGGGCTCCTTGAACTTCTCCAAACCTCCCACTTTCTCTTCAAAGTCAGGTCTCTCCAGCTCAGCTTCCTCAAACTCATCCTCACCTTGGTTATTGGGATCCTGGGCAGGATCTGCAGCGTCATCTGGCATCTGGACAAGAAAAGCCTCTTGTCAGTACCAGGCAGGATATCCCCTTGGGAGACAGAGGCCAAGGCGAGCCTGCCTTCACCAGCAAGCGCAAAGTGTCAGCTTGTAGCACTTCAATCACAACACTCCAAGCACGTTAGTGGTTTTAAAAACAAAACCCCCAGTCTTCGTTCTCTCTCTGAATCCCTCCCAAACCAAGGAGGAGTTTGGAGTTGCACGTTAGGGAAACTTCTAGGAAAGCATCTTAATGGGAAAGCATACTGAAATGGGACAGCTAGATCCTTATTCAGAGCTAAGGTTGCATCCAGATGACAGCGTTACTTACCATCGGTTCCTGGACAACAGTCTCTTTCTGAGAATGCAAGTTCTCCTCTCTCTCAATCACTCCTGCGTCTGTAAGGAAAAGGGACAGTTATCAGTCTACTCTCTCAAGAGTCAGTGTCACCAATTAAGACTCCCACCTTTGGGGAGCAGCTGTGCTAACGCTACGCCAAGTGGGGATCTGTCTGTGCCTGCAGGTTGAGGCAGACAGTGCTCTGTGCATGTTGTCAGAGGAATGCTTCCTCAGAGCCATTTGCAAGAGTTCAGTGCACAGCAGCACTATGCTCCTACAGCTGCCAAAACTGCTTCCTTGTCCCCAAGGCTGGGGCACAAGCATGTGCTGAAGCATGCCCCTAACTTACTGAATAGCACATATGATACAAAGACAGAAAACCAGCTTTGAATTCAGCCCTTAATCTGTATTAAGATGCATCTTTCCCTCATGCCACTGTTAAGTCTGGACAGCATCTACAGCAGCACCCCAGCCATGCAGCTAGTCAGACCACCACTGGGAGCCAAACTAGACCACAGCAACATTTGGAAAATTTCCATTTGGAAAAATGTCTTCCTGGAAAGGGCTGTCAGGCATTGGGATGGGCTGCCCAGGGAGGTGGTGGGGTCACCATCCCTGCAGGGATTTAAGAGAGGAGTTGAAGTAGTGCGTAGCGACATGGTTTAGGGTAGATTTGGAAGTGCTGGCTTGACAGCTGGACTCGATGATCTTAAGTGTCTTTTCCAACCAGAATGATTCTATGATTCTAAGTCAGTAGGTCACTGCCACCTTCCCCTTTGCTGGCACACAGCTGCTCCCAAGACATCAGGTCAAATGGCAGGCTTCCCGTGTCAAGTAGAGGGGCATTCAAGGCAGGCGGAGAGTACTAATGAGAGACAAGCACAGCCTTTTAAAAATACAGCCTTTGCTTTCAGCTAAGGAAAGGCCTAATCCTCACCCCGAGTTGGATATGGTTCTGACACGTCCCCGCTGTGGCACTCACCACTGTCTGCCATCACCACGGGCTCAGTGCTTCTCCCCAAAACATTAAGAGGAGCCTGTGAGACAGCAGTGTTCCCAACTGGTCCGCAGCACGGCCAGGGCAGTCGAATCATTACTTTGGCTGTTAATTCCAATTAGGACACAGAGGTCAAGGGCTATTGGTCCTCCTGCTCCCTTATACCTGCCATGAGGCCTTTGTTTTCAGGGTTGAATTCACTTTGATGTGAACCAATTAGTTCAGTTCCTCTAAGGGGACTCGCTGAAAAGCAGGTCAGCAAAACATGAAATAGCAGCTAAACATAGCTGTGGGAAAGCACAGGAATACCAAACCTCCTCTCCAAACAAGTATCCGTAGGCATATTAGCTGTTGCTTAACTGTTTCGTTTCGGGAAGGGAGGACTTCACCTGCACAGTGAACTGAGCCAATAGCCTAGGAGGAAATCACCCACGATGGGTGATTTCTGCCTTTTGATCCAAGATTCAGTTAGAACCACTGGCCTTCACCTCTGTCCTGTGACACCTCTCCTCTGTTCCGAATCCAGAGACAAAATCTGCTGTCAAGAAACCGGGCTGAGACCATCTTTATAACATTTAATAGGATGCTAGTCAGCATTTCAGAGAAGATCCTCACAGGAGTCTCAGCTCGTCGCTTCCCTGCCTTACCGATTTCAAGACTGCATCAAAAAATTAGCTACATGAAAAGCCACCTAATTAGTCATTCTACCTCAGTCTAGCAACATACAGAATTAGCATTAATCATAATACATTTCAATGTCTCTTTTTGACAAAGGTAACTAGCTAACTTCCTGACCTTACAGGTTATTTCCACATGTGCAAGAGACGTTGATGGTAGAGTCTGTCCACAGCGAAACAACCTGTTTACAGAGTGTTAACACTGTGTATCCTGGTCCCTTGAGCACAGCTGAGCATCTCTGCACAGATTCTCAGACCGGACACTTTTTCAGCTCTCCGCTGCCTGACTGGCTTGCTGCGATGCATTTTTGATGTCTTTATTTGCTTCCAAAGGAAGTGTGTATCTTCCCTTTTACACTTGTAGACATATAGCTGCAATTAAGTCAACCTTCCCTTTGTTACTGGACCTATGGAAGTGCTGCAAGCCCCCTGCCCACCCACTGTAATCTTCTGAAAAGGTCTAGTCATTTTACAGCCATTTTCTGCTGTTTCATGCAACACAAATGGTTTTTTGTTTCCTCATTTTGTCACTCGTGACTACCATCACAGGCCAATTGAAAAACCTCACCTGAGCAATGAGGCAAAGAAAAGATTCTGCCATCACATGTATATAAAATGGAGTATTCACTAGTTGATTTCATGGTGTGATGATGATCTTTATGCTAATCAAATGTTTTTCGCCTCCTGTTATTTGTCGAGTGGGTCAATGCACAGGGCTCTGAACAGATCTGGATCAGAGGACTGAGGAATTATAACACACTGTTCTAAGAGCTGGCCTCCAATTGCCCAAAGACTAGACTTTAAAATAGCTGTAGGCGCCCTGTTGGCTGACTGACAAATACAACCAGCTGCCCTTGAATTTATTTGTTTTCAGTCCCTTAAGGACAGTTGGGAAGTTTTCTGCCCTAAGTTAGAAAACCCACTTAAAAAAAAAAAAAAATTCAAGTCTTGCAAAAACAGTGACATTTTCCCCATCACCCCTATAGGAAGGAAAGAATTGTCTTAACCTGAGTTAAGTTAAGAAGATTTTGAGTTCACTACCTTGTAAATGTGTGAGGATGCAGGACAACAGGGAACAAAAATGGAAAACTGTCCAGGCTTTCCATTTGCTTAAGGACAATAATAGTACAATAAGTGTTCAATAGTTCTAAGGTTTTCCTTTAACATAAGCAGAAATGTTTTTGGCTCTCCACCTTGATTTGCAATAAGTTAGAGCTGTACAGCACAGGACTAGGGAAACCATACCCATTTCAAGTTCCTCATCATCTGTCCTTTCCTTCTCGCCTTCCTGATCAGCTGTTTGATGCTCTTCGCCTCTCTTCTGATGGGATGGCTGAGGGCTGCTGTTCTGCGTCTCTTGTCCCGGCTTGGGATCAAATTGAAGGTTCTTTGGGTAACCACGCCCTTGTTCTTCATCCATCTGGGCATTCACTTTGTTAACTATGTCTTTCCAGCTGTCACACAGGTACAAAACAGAAGAGAACACTCTCATCTCAGCACGTTCAGGAGAGATTTCATAATGCCACTTCACAATGGCAAGCAGAGAAAGCCACCAACACGGGCAGAAGTTTGTGCTAATTTAACTTCACGGTAAAACTAGCACATTGCATTAGTGATATCTGCTTGAAACAGAACACTTAATATGCCACCTAAGTACAAAATAAGTTATGCTTTATAAACCCCCGTTATTGTAGAACTGCTTTTGTATTGTTCATATGATACAGTGACATAACCACGCAGCAATACACCCCTAAACAGATGCTTACTCATGCCTCACACACCCCCAAATACAGAAATCTAGGTTTTTGAAGAAAATAGCAAAAACTAAGTCCTCTTTATTGTTCCAACTTAATTTGAAATGAAGATGCTACTAAAGTCAGAAAGCTGCAATACAAAATTGACAGTTTCTATTGTCTAATGACTTATTTTTTTTAAGCTACAAGCTCTTCACGGAGCTTTGCAACTGGGATGGATGCTTTAACCAGCACGTGTTTATAAAACTCTTCCATAGCATGCATGTGTCCCCTGTACAGACCCAAACAGTGAAAACAGAACAAGCTGAAACACTCACATATTGGTTTGATTTTTCTTTTTAGGTGAACATGGGAAAAAAGTGGGGTTTTTATTTCATTCACTGAGGGAAGCCGTGTTGCAATATGATTTACTGGCTTTTGCTACCATTGCCCTGCAAATGTTTTCATCCACCTACTGACCTGAAAAATCAGTTACTCATAATTGCTCTATCCGTGAAGAGTTCAAGCAACCCCTTTCAGGCAGGAATTCCTTCCTCTGTACCAGTTCCATCTCAAATCACAGGATGGTTTGGGTTGGAAGGGACCATAAAGACCATCCAGTTCCAACCCCCCTGCCATGGAGGGACACCCTCCACTAGCCCAGGGTGCTCCGAGCCTCATCCAGCCTGGCCTTGGACACTTCCAGAAATGGGGCACCCACAGCTTCTCTGGGCAACCTGTCCCAGTGCTCCCCACCCTCTCCGGGAAGAATTTCTTCCTGGTGTCCAATCTAAATCTCCCTGCTTTCAGTTTAAACCCGTTAGCCCTTGTCCTGTCACTCCCTGCCCTTGGACAAAGTCCCCCACAGCTTTCTTGTAGCCTCCCCCAGGCACTAGAAGGGGCTCTGAGGTCTTCCCGGAGCCTTCTAATCTCCAGGCTGAACCCCCCAACTCCCCCAGCCTGTCCCCATGGCAGAGCGGCTGCAGCCCTCTGAATACACTTCCCCTGATGTCTACATCAATGTCTACATCTGCTTCCTTCTCCACACACGTGCCTCAGAGGGGCAATGACTTGATATCAAGGTATATGCCAAACGCAACATTTTTCATTAATGCCTGCCGCAGTAGCACAGCTCATGTGGCTACCCAACCAGAGGCTCAGCAGCAGAGTGCTCAGCAGCATAACACCATTCCACTGAGCAGAAATTAATTGGAGGTCAGAGAAGAAATGGAGTATCTTCATATTAGTCTGAGCGACCCCCTGAAAAGGTCAGAAGGCAAGACTGTCTTGTAAGGAATGTTTTCTTACCAAATATCCAAGATCCTTACTCAGGGACACCTTCAGAGAAGTAAAGGAAGGGATGAAATCCTAGTAATAGAGACTCCCAAAAGTGACCGAAACCACACCTTTCAACCTGGGTAAGTTACCACCGGTTTCAAACAGGATTACTGCTTGGCCTCGCCTGCCTGCTTTCTTGTATCCTGCTACACAAGCCCGCAGAGATTTAAGTCTACTTAAAACATTTCGTTTTTAAGGACAAGTGGCCTTAGCTTGAGCAGCTTTTGAAAGCCAGCCGATTACCACCACACAAAACTTTCAGTAAGAAAAATCATAACCCAGCCTTCAGCTCAGATTTCTCCATTATAAAACCATCAAAATGCAAATTGGCCATCAAGAGCTCATCTGGAATCTGCTGGTCTCAGCCACCCAATGCAACAGTTCTTGGCACTGGATGCATGGCCTCTTTTGTACTCTGCTGCGGTTCGATGTTGTTCTTGGCACTGACACCTTCCGGAGAAAGTTGGTTTATGCACTCCTTATCGCAAATCTCACGTAGTGTAAATAACAGCCTCCAGCTGCTCAGTGATTTCTTGATGATAGATCCAGGATAAGAAAAGCACACCAAACATACCAGGATCTCTGTCCCTGCAGAAATCCTTTGCCAAACAAATCCAATATTTGCATTTTCTGTTTCACAGAGTAGCGACAGTTATCCTCTCTAGGCTCTATATAGTTGAGGGAAGGCCATTCTGCCAGCACAACTTCAACCCTCACCTTCAGTTACACCCACACAAGTCTCTCCCTGTAAAAAGGCAGAATATCCTCTGTGCTGTTACTCCATGTGTCCATGTAGATGTTACCTATCAAAGCAGTATGGGGAGGCTATCACCCCTGTAAAGAAATATGCAAAGCACAACCTCTGACCTGGGAAGACTACAGGTTAAGTGAACAAACAAAAATGGCTGAGAAGAATGAGTAAAATCTGGCTGATAATTTAGAATTAAATCCAGAAGTCTCCTCTACAGATAAATTAAATCTTGTTTGCTCCAGTAAACCAAGCAGATAAGACCTGGACACACACAGGGGATAAATAAATTAAATGAGGAAGCACTATTTTCAGAGGCAGTTTTTGGATTATAGCCAGACTTTGATGAATTGCAGCCTCAGAAAGTCATTTCTTCCTTTTGCACAACAGACTGGTCTTCTGTGAGTGCTGCTGAGACAGTAAACAGTTTCTCCTGTGCCTGTACAGCACCCAGTACAACAGGATCCCAGTCCCTGACTAGACTGCAGGTACTACAGCAATACAAGTAACATACTGTAGGACTTACCCATTCTGTTATCTGCAAGGAATAGGCAGTTCATACCATTCTCTGAACCTCTGCCCTTTCCAAGGGAGTCCTCGGTCCCATTCACCCCAAGAACAGGTCTGGAGAACACATTGTGTTGAGGACTCCCGATATGAACAGGAGTCCCAGGTTGCAGGGACTTTTAATTCCAAGGTTTCAAGTAAGTTCAGAAGATTGTACCAGTTCCAAGTCTCTTATTGTAGACCCTAATCCTTGTATCAATATGGTTGAACTGGCTTGACTTCTCCAGATGAAGCTGAAGTTGATATAAACTACATCATCTCAAGTGCAGATATATGGACAGCCTGGTCTGTCTGATGGATTCTGTCTGTGTCCTCATTTCTGGCATAAACTACTGCTGTAAACTGTTTTACTCCATTCTGGATAAAACCCATCGTTTTGGGATCACAGGTCTCAGACCTGTCTGACTTTTCATCTTCTAGTCAGGCTCTGCGAAGGAAAATCCCTAGCATACCTCGGAAGTGACTGGCACAAGCTCCATTCCCTGGAATGAAAAAACCCACAGAAGGGAGAATACAGAGCTTGGGAATTTGTCTTTGCCCTAGACACAAAACCAGCAAAAAACTAGTACCTAACTGGGACTGGTTGCCTGCTGCTTCTAGGTTACTGTATAACCTTGGAGATGAGAAGCTTTCAGATCTTCAAGATCTGGTTGCTCCTTGCAGAGTTTGGCAGATTACTGATTAATTAGTGGGAAAAAATGAGCAACTTGCAGGTCTAATATATACAACTTAATGCCTCTTATTTATAGAAATGGAAGGAATGTTTAGCCACCCTTGCTGCTGCAGATGGGTCGCTTCCATCACACAGAATTTCTTTGGTTCGCTAAACAAAACAGGATATTTAAGTCACCATCACTGAAAGGGAGGAGATTTCTTGAAGTCAGTTCAGATTCCCATTCCACCCTCTCTTCCAGCTAGTAGGGAATCTACGCTGAGCTGATCTCACTCAGCAGTAACTCCTCCTCTCTCCTCCTCACACAAACACTTCACCGAACAGTTCAAATACAAAGGCAGCCTATAAGTACCAATAACTCAAGAGCCTTTTTTTGCCAGCACGGCACCCACAGCATCTGTGCATTCAATCACACAACGCTGCCTGCAACATGACCAGTCTGCTGCTTCGGCTGAGGTAGAGACCTGGCCCCAACATTCAGTTGCAAGAATTAGATGACAGTGGGACAGATAACTAAGACTTTCTGCAACCATCCTTCAGGTAGAAACCACGAGAGAGACCAGGGACCCCTGGTACCTCTGAGCCTGAACATTGAGAGTATGAGGGAGTTTTGTTTCACCAACCTTTGCATTTGGACCTGTTTGTTCCCTGTAGAGTGATGGTTGTCTGGCACCTGAGGTTTTTCTGCTGCAGAGGGTTGTTTCAGATCAGGCAGTGACAATCCAGGAGCCTGGCTTTCCTCATTGCTTTTCACCTGAATGCGCATCACCATCTTTACATCCTGCAGAGAAGATACACGCGTATGCTCAGGATATACACAAGCTCCTAAGCTTAGATACCTGCGCATCTCCCTTGCATTTGGGCAGGCTTATGGGCTAGAAAAATCCATTGTCAAAAAACAGATTCAGAAGTGCTCCAGAACAAATCTCCAACCCTGTCCAGCCAGGCTACAGTAAGAGGTCCTCCTCCTTCCACACAGCCAAGAGAAAATAATTTGGCTCCTACATGACCCAAGCTTGTCTTGGGTAGGTGAATCTCCAAAGAAAGAGGAACACCACAGCCACCTCTAAAAAAACAACCCCACATGTTGCCATTATAACAGTTACTGTAATTATAGTCTAACCACACTGCAATTATTGCCATTTTTGAGAGGTTTACTTTCTATAAGCTCCCTCTAAATCACCCCAAGAGGCAGGGACCTGCTTTTATGATTTACTGCTTGCAGACCCAGCAGGATCCAGAACAAGACCCTAGTCCCTTCATCTGATCCCAGCCACTAAACCACAAACGGAGCACACAGGAGCCTGAAACCCGAGGCCAGCAGAGTTTCCACATCGGGGAAGTGGAATGCACATGTGCATGTCATTACAAATACCACAGTTTTGCGTTTCAAAAGCAAGGGCTACACAAAACAAGCGGCAAGTATGCAGAACTTACTGGGTTCCCATTTGGTAGGCTGTTCATGGTCCGGGTGAATCGGATCATGTGGCCATCCCCATGTCTTGCTGGCCAGGCTGGCATAGCAGCTGGCAGTGAATTGGCATCTTGCGGTGGGGCTGGATGGGTAAAGGGCACATTAGCCTGTGGCCTCGGGCCATCGTTACTGTACAAGTTCTGGCCCTGCAGCAGAGGGCCATCTGCCTGCTTCTGAACCCCGGAGACTTGGGATGCCAGCGGGCTCCCAACGGGGCGGTTCTCCTGATTGACTGGAAAAGCCTGCAAGGAAGAAAGGACAGGAGCAAACTCTAAAGGAACAAGCTACTTTTCCCCCAGTTCAAAGCCCCACGCTGAAAACCCACAGAAACCCCCTCCTCCTGGGGTGTTTCCTGGGAATACCACACCTTCTGCCGCACGAGCTGCAACTGGCTGTTGGCTGGCACCATGGGCTGCTCCTTCAGCACCTGAAACCGCTGCTGCTCCTTCCCACCTCCTCCTCCTTTGAAACTTGGCATCTTCTGTAGAGCTTCCTTGAGCTGCCTGAACTCTTCCATCTGGGCCTGAGGGAATGAGAAGGGTACAGAGAAACCTCACACAACAACAGGGTTAAACAACTCATTGCTGAGAACAGCCACTGTTATGGACAGTTGTTCAGCACAGACACACTACTAAAGAAGATATATATTTCATATATACGAAAGGCTGGAGATAATCCACAACCATTAGTGACAAGCCCAAACTAGTCTCCAGCTTTCCCTCCAGATTTTAAGGATATTCTGTATTCCCCCTTTGCCAGTCTTGTGTCTTATTTTACTGCGTATTTTTATCCTGGAAGTGCTGACCATGACACCCATTCTTTGCCCAGTGCTATTTAGTGCATGAACTACTGACATAGCTCCTGCCTTTGCACAAGAATCGTATCCCAGGTCCTGCTAGGTGTGACCCGGCCATTCCTGTGCCTCAGACACACATACCTTCAGGTTAGCTTTTTACCTTGTGTGGAAGCATTTCTCTGTAGATATGCTCATCTCAGTGGGGCTCACAATAATTAGCATAATCCTACTTGACAGTTCAATTTATTTTGCAAGAGAAATGAATATTGGATCCCCTGGACTGTTAAGCAAATGCAACACTTTTCTCTCTACTGCAGATTTCTATCTCCACCCCTGAAAAGTAGGGCTTGAAAAAGCTACTCAGGAAAACCTCTGCAGTCTTACCCCAGCTATTTATAGGAAAGCGAGGGGCGAGAGCTTTTCATACGCTTGCCAGGGTACCTGGAAATGGACCAAATTAGGGACTGGGCAGATTAGGAAAACTTCCAAGCAGCAAGAAAGTTTAGCAGGAAATTAATTCCTGAGTAGGCTCTGTTGATTTCAGTTCTTCCCTCTGAAATTTGACCTTAAAATTAACATGAAACACACCACCCCCCAAACAAAACAACTTAGCAAAACTAACAGAAAAGGAATGAGGAAAGGAAAAGGAAGCCAAGAACACTTCATGGGATATAGCCCAAGTTTGTAGGAGACTGCTTCCAGTCAGAACAAGTCAGGCTTGCACCCATCAAAAGCCTGTTGAGGTGGACAGCCCAGAGGGAAAGAAGCTTTAGACTAGCCTTAATGCACAGACTCCCACATGCTGTCTGCACCCCATCACAGCAAGCTGTGCACTCGATGCACCCATGCCTCGTTTTACCGGGCAGACCAACACAAGACAGCTACGCAGGCTGAGCTTGTGAAACACGTTAGGATCCTTGGGAAATGAACATGTCTGGAATGCAGATTACTCCTCTAAATTTCCACCTGCCAGAAGGAAGCAGGATCAACAGGATAAGAACTGCAGTGCTGATAAAGAAGCTGGGAGTCTTTGTGGGTGTCTGCTGTAACATATGGCACCTCGCCCCGCTGAAGGCAAACGCAATCCCACTCACCTTTCTGTTATGAAACACTGATAAAGGACCGATCAGAAAACTGAACAGGAAACTAAGATTCAACACTAGGTTCATTGTTAAAAAGTTCCAAAGTATTTTCTGAAATCATGGGGTCAACCACTGCCACTTCTGTAAGAGCCAGAAATAGCAGTCAGACAGATGGTTGGAGCACAGCTCTGCTACACGACTGTCTAGTACATGCGGAGCAGGGAGCTGAGCCCCGTCTCCCACACCCAGAGCAAACCATTTTACTCTTGCTCACTCTTAATTTTGGCAAGAAATGGCAGCGAGCTGTTTCTTGCAAACTGCTTTTCCCACCGGTCACAGCACTGAAGGAGCCAGAAGTTGAGACTGGCAGCGCAAAAGCCGCCACCATGTTCTCCAGCCTTGCAAGCACACCTCTAGCCAGATTACACCTCTAGCTTGTGGGACTGACCCCTGTGGAGACTGGAAGCCTTGGTTTAGTTTCCAGCAAGTACACTGCAGGCAGCACCAGTGCAAAGAATCCTACAGGTCTGCCTCAGCCAGATGGAGGAGGGTAAAAAGCAGTTCAGCGGTAGGTCACGATCACGAAGGCAGGCAACTCAAACACACTGACACCCCTCAAACTGCACCTGACATGAGCTGAAGAGCTACCAGATCCCAGCGGCCGGCAATGTTAGTAACCTGGGCCTCCTGCCTGGAGCAACCCCTTACCTCTCAAGTTTGCAATGCCCTCGAGCCATTTAGTCCCTGCTATTTTGCAGGACAGATCAGGCCAGAACTCAAGAGCAATCCTGTAGAAGCCAAACCCACTACCCCCCCCCCCCCCGCACCTCTAGTTCAAGTTCAGCATCCAGTTCAGGGGAGAAACAGTTGTCAACAGCATCTAACCACAACTAGCTCCTTGCTTCTGGGTTTATCCTGTAATAAATGGGAGTGCTTGGCAGAAGGCCCTTAATTAACAACAGGAACGACTAATTCAGACTGCAAAGTGACTTTCAAAGTGCATTTACAATGCTGCTTGTGTCTTGGCTCAGTACAAGAGCCTCAGACAGACCCTGTAGATACATTAAGTCTTCCCACCTCTGCCAGCATAGCCTGCTTTCTCCTTTCTCCCAAGTCACATGGGGGAGAACTCCCAGTTTCAGCTGGGTGAGCAGAATTATGTGAGGTCAAGACTTCCCGTGTGCTGAAGAGGCTCACACCATCTCCAGAGCATGAGCACAACACCTACCAACACAACTTTTGGGTTTTTTTTCTGCAGAAAAATGCATTTCTCCTTTTCTAGTGTTAAGCTAAGGCCACTGGCATGTCTGCCCTGGCCTCCAAAAGCATCACTTACTACTGAACACTGGCTTCTTTTTCACATAGCTCTCTCCATATTTTTTATAGGTCCCCCTCTCTACTAAGGTTTCACAAGGAGATGCAGAAGGGCACCTTTTCTCAAGGTCGTTGAGTGTCTATTTGTAGTCTCAGCAAGCTACGCAAGGGACCTCTGCATTGCTATTTCTCTCTGCTATTAATTTTATAGGCATCAACAAAGGGAATTCATCAACATTTAGGGTGGAAGTATTCAAGATGTGGGTAAGTGACAGGAGGCATTACAGGGTTGGGAATATGCTGCTTCATGCTCACTTGAACCACAGTGACTTGTGTGGCGTACCTGCATTTTCAGCTACTGGGACAGATTCCAGGCTGGAGAATTTTACTTGTCCAGAATGCATCTATACTACCAATACCTACCAGCACTGCTCTAGGCAACTCACCACACTGGAAAACAGTTGGTAACTAGATTCACTTATTATTCAGAGAATGTTCGACAGGGCACCCACACCCCAGTGAAAGACTGTCCCCTGTGGCCACGGACACCCCTGTTGATTACCTGGGCACTAAGGAGCTGAGAGTGAACTTCCTGGTGGGCCTTCCGAAGAAGCTTGCTCTCTTCTCTGAGTTTAAAGACTGTGTCTGCAAGAGAAGAAAAAAAATTACGTAAGAGTTATTTTTGCAAGTGTAGTATCTCTCTTCCCTACCGTAAATTCCTCTTGGCCTCACAGATCTCTTAAACACCAGGAATTACAGTGAAGCATTAGCTAGGGACTAGCCAAACACACTGACAAACCTGAATCATCATCCCTTTCAGCACTCGGGCATCCTGCCCATTCAAGGACCTTCCTCCTCTTCACAGTGTCTCTGCTAACTGCTGCTATCAGGGTCAGGCTCTTGCTGTGCTTGCCATCAGAGCAAGATCTTTATTTCTTCATTTTCCTTACCCACTGCAGCTGAACAGCAGGGAGAACGGCGAGCAGTGGTCACTGCCCCTACCTGTGGTACCTGGAAGGTTGAGAAACAACTACAAGGGAGGTCTGTCAGGTCTCTTGAACCCACAGCAGATTCAGTAAGGATGTTCCCTCCCACTGCCCAGAGAAGCAGCCTCTTGAAAGGATGGTACAAACAAAACCCTACAGCCCACTTACAGAAAGCAATCACAGGGCAACTTGGTCCTCAGGCACACTTGTTCCTGCGCTGTTAAGCAGCAAGCTTGTGCCTTGCAGCCCCCAGGGTGGGCTCCTTTCAAGCTCACTGCACACTCTTAAGTACTTCAGTGACAAGATACACAATGAAATTATTTTCACTGCCTTGAAAATAACTGTGTATCCTCCAATAAAAAGAAAGACTGTGTCCAAAACAAACAAACAAACAAACAAAAAGTTAGCCTTATTTTGGAGCCTGAAGCTCTCAAAATGTCACTAGAACTGCATGCACTGGGATTTCTCTGCAAATGTAGTTACATCTGCCAGGACAGAGATGGGAAGTTTCCCTATAACAGGATGGTGACTTTGCTTGAGGCTGAATTATTTGCAAGATTTCAGTTGGAGTATAGATATGATTACAGCAGTATATTTTTTAACATTCATCCCTGGGACAGGACATTCTGCCACTGAGGCTGGGTGCTGTGCTCTTGCCTTGTGGTGAAGGTTAACTTCAAACTAACAAAAGAAGGCTCTGTCTTTCCTGCAGCCAGAAGGAAATATGGAGTTATATCCTATGGGAGTACAGCTAGAACAGCTTTAACAGAGTTACCTTGTGTACACACAGTGCAGAACACGCACACAGCTGTGGGTGCTGGCCTGGAACAGTGAATAAGGGATACGTTTTAGGCAGTTAGTCATAGATTCATAGAATGGTTTGATTTGGAAGGGACCATAAAGATCATCCAGTGCCACCCCCTGCCATGGGCAGGGACACCCTCCACTAGCCCAGGTTGCTCCCAGCCTCATCCAGCCTGGCCTTGGACACTCCCAGGGATGGGGCACCCACAGCTTCTCTGGGCAACCTGTCCCAGTGCCCCCCACCCTCTCTGGGAAGAACTTTTTTCCTTATATCTAATCTCAATCTCCCTGTTTTCAGTTTAAACCTGTTACCCCTTGTCCCGTCACTCCCTGCCCTTGTAAAAAGTCCCCCCCTCAGCTTTCTTGTACCCCCCAGGTACTGGAAGGTGCTATGAGGAGCCTAGTCCAGGCTAGATGACAGCTAGCACAGGACTGCTAAGACCTCTGACTGAGATACAGACATTCCCCCGGCCCTTCAAGAGAACCAAAGGCATCTCAAGTGTGGGAGAGATGTCCAAAACAATCCTGTAGTTTAACTGAGCCAACACCTCAGTAACATCTAGGTCTTCAAAGCATATTCAGAAGCTGGAAATCAAAACCTTCATGCCATCCTACGTCCTTCCTCTACCACCAGCATGGCAGGCATGTGAAATCCTCATCCCAATGACCCCACTGGGAGTTTGACCATTAGTGTCAATGGGAAGAAAATGTCAGCTGTAAGTACAGGGTCCTTATCTCTAACAGAAGCTCAAAGATCAAAACTAGCCCCCTGCCTTCAGAGCAGACTGTGCCAGTGTATGATGAGAAAAAAAGAGTACAGAATTAGCATGGGGGAGCACAGCAGAGGACAGGCTGTGCTACGGGTGTGAAATGCAGCATAAATAGACTGCAGTTCCTATAAAGCAGAGGAGAAAGTAGTTCACAATTCAGCAGGGGAGGGCTTGGAGTAGAGGGAGAAGGCAAACAGGATTAAACAGGCCCCGGCAAACAAGACCAGGAAGCTTCAGCTATCTGACCAGCAGCATCTGAAGTTTCAGCTAGTGTACCCCATTAACCACCATTCAAAAAACACTTCCAGAAGCAGGGATTTTCAGGAACAGGGCAGAGATACCCCAACAGCACCACATGGCACAGCTGCATCTTCCCCACATCTTCTTCATCACCAACCTGAGCTGCCCCAAAGCTGTAAAGCAACCAGGACCATCAAGAGGAGGTACCAAACCCAGCTCCATCTGTGAAAGCAATCCCTCATACTTCCATATTTCTGCTTTCCCGCAGCATCCCTGTGGTGCAGGGATTTTTGCCTTCATTTTTGCAACTGAATCTACCAAGATCCCTCAGTTCCATTCTAGCAGTCCTGAGCAATGCCTGCTGCTCAGATACCTCTTCTGTTATCTATTACACTCACTGGCAGAGGCACGTCTTCCAACACACGTCTCCTGAGGGCACATTATATATGGAACGTACTGGTGGAACGTAAGGAGAGAAAATGAGGCATTAGCAATGCTACTAGCTCTCTGTCTTTGCCACCTCTCATGAGACTGTCTTGCTCTTTCATACGGCACGATTACCGATATTTAAGGGAAGATTTACTAGGCCAGCTTTGAGCTTAAAGCACAGGAGAGAGATGGTACCAAGTGAACAGTAGCCTGGGAAGATGGACAGTGAATATTAATATCTAAGCTTTAAACTGACCTTCCTGACTAGTTTCCCTCTGCATAATTTTTCTGATCATTATTCTCCTTCCTCTGGCAGAATTAGTTTTCTTACTTTATTGGGGGCTGCATATTTCAAGAAGAGAGACAATCACATGTTTAGGTTTCACTTGCTCGTGCTCAATTCCCACCTTCAAACCCAAGAGTGCTGATCAGATCCTTGGGCTTTGTTGATCAGAAAAAAAAAAATCCCAAACAAAACATCAGCAGATTTTGCTCTCCCAGACCTAATCTAAGTAAGAACAGATGTGAACCTTAAAACCCCCACAATCTAATTAAGTAGCAGACTAAATAGAAGCTACTCTTTGGGAATTAAAGGGATCAGCATTCTCTGCAACACTCACACTATTAAATGCATTTTGTAGACCTACACCATTCGTTACAAAGAGTATGTTTAACTTGCTCCCAAGCTTAAATGTCAGAATTTACAGGATTCTAGTAGTATAGAAACGGGTTCCCATCATCAGAAGTGTACAGAGAAATGGAAAATGTATATTGAAATAAATGGATACCTAAGTGTCACAATGTTTTCCCTGCCACAAAAAGCATCTCTGCTTAGTTACACTCACCCACGCGAGAAAGGATGGGCTAAGGCACTACTATCTGATGGATGAACCTGTTGTTTCAGCCCCAGCCTACTGTGAAACCACAGGCACACACCTCTACCCTAGCCTCATGCCTTCTACTGAGCTCAGTCCTTTCTCTGCCTGGTGTTCCTCAGCTCTCCATCGCACTCACCCTGCAAGTTTGAGACTTCGCTGTCCTTCTCCTGCTGCAGATGGGCATATTTCTGGCTATGGGTCTCCAGTGTCTTACGGTGTTCCAGTTTCAAGCTGTTGTGCTGCAGCTGCAGGTCAAGCAGCTGCTTCTTGACATCTTCATGCTGGTTCTGAATATGAAAAGAAGTGACAAAGAGTCAGTACAAGGATAAGAAGAGTAATTTAGCTATTTCCAAAGGCTTCTTGAGTGCCTCTGCTTAATCAGTTGTTTGGGGAAGCAGAAGAGATGTTCATTCTTCTCATAAGATAGCTAAAAATCCCCGATACAGTAAAATATTCTGTGTGTTCAGTAGGGATGTGAAATGCCAGTTGAACTGTGCTTTGTGAAACAGTTTGGGAGGTCACTTTGGAAGCCACCAAACTGGAAGAAGAATGTGGCAGCAAGTCCACTCCTGCCTGAAGAAGGGATGGAAACTCTGGGACACTACCAAGAACAACTCTTATTCCTTCCCAGCTCCCCTGCACACACTGCTCAGAGCAATGCAGGCTACAATATTTGCTGATATCAAACCGAATGCCCGTGGAGCACAAATCCAAGGTCCTTTCCAGAGTCCCAGACATGTTAAAGGATGACATTACCTGCAAGGACAGTTCCCGAGCGCAAGCAGCATCAGTCTGCATTACAGCAGCACTTCACCTTTAAGCGGCACTAAGGACTAATTCCCACTGCCTTTCTGTGTGCAGGTATTGCTAGCCACTTAGGACACATGATCACCTGAACACCCAGGTTGTTTTCTATTATTGGTTTGCTTTCTCAGAGCCTGGTGGTTCCCTGACCCACCACTCCAAGCTGCTAGAACGAGAGGGAGACCCTTGCAAGGATACCACATCCTCTCAGTGAGACTAGAGAGCCCACGTTCCCCATAGTAACATGGGCTCACGGGCATAAAATGCCAGGAAAACCAGACTCTTACAAGACCACAGACTATTTCAAGCAGGCCAAGAATTCATCAGATAGAAGTGAGTTGAAACACTGTTCTCCTCTCCTCTCTTGCAGAGCCCAAGAACAAAACATGCCAAGGCATCCTTTTGCTCGGACCCACTGAACCAGAATTCACCTCCTTTTTTGTTCCCATAGTAACCTAAAGAGTCCTTCCACATTCAGTTTGTCAACACCAATTACGTATGCAGATGGATTGGCTCACAGGTGAACCCTGGCCCTTCCACACAATAGCTCCTCCGGACTCAGGCAGCTATTTCAATCAGCCTTCCTGTAAAAAAAAAAAATCCTCTTTTTTAAAAAAAACCCAAACCTCTAAATGCTATCGATGATTGCATTTATCCCCAGTAAAACAAAGCATCTGTGGCTCAGGCATTCTCTCCTGAAGCAATTATCCTCCCCTAAAAGGAGAGAAATAACTGTGCTCCAAAAATACATGCAATGCAAAGGAAAAAGCCATCGGTATGGAGTGGTCCCAGAATCAGAACAAAGAGGAGAGACAAGAATGTCAGGTTAATCAGATCACAACATCAGGAGGGAAAATAAAGAGAATAAAAGATTTCTGCTTTGGCTTTCAAAGGCATTAGGTACTTACAGTTCCCATCAGAGCCACAGGCAGGAAGCACTGCAGAGGAGCTACATCCTTAAAATCATTTTGATACTAAACACCTCAGAAGCCACCAATATTAGCCAGTGAGAATTGGTTTTAACAGAAACTCTAAGCAATTCAAGGAATTTTAAGCCCTCATCAGCTCAGGTCAATTAATTTCTAGCCCATAATCTGTCTGGCAGGTGATATGCATAATGTCTGTCCCCAGACTGCTCAGTCAGGAAGAAGGGGGGGAATATCCATCCTTTGATAGCAGCAGGAAGCTGAAGAGAGAGATAAGTGCCTTGACCAAGGTCACACAAAGCACCTGAGGCCCAGTCCAGCTCATTAAGCACACAGAGCATCCTCACTCCCCGAGGATGGCTGTAACCAACGTATGCAAACTTTAGGAGGAATGTACAGATGGTGGTTTATGGCGGTTGCAGGACAAGATGTCTGGAACGTGCTACATGTGATGATTTTTCAGAGAAGCAACCGAACTGTAGCAGAGCATGCTCGACCAGTCAGTTCTACCAAAGCTAGGTATGCTGACAGCCCCAGGGGTGCCAGGAACCTCTCATGTCCAGAGCTGCCCATCAGACTGTAATGTCATTCCCTTCTCTACTTCGGACATGCTGTTTTACTCAGTCAAGCAGAAACAGCCAGACGCAGCACGAGTGTTGTGCAAATCATGTACAAACGGAGCTGGTGGTGAGGGAATACAGAGAGACCATGCTGTCGTGACACTTCTGTGTCCCTAACCATTATGCCCAAAGGGCAATATGGGGAAATCCTCATTCAGGAAGTCAGCTAATCTTTCAAAAATCCGGAGTCCTTCAACTCAGATGTAATAATTCAGCCCTGCAAGTCCTTTCATCCCACCTTTCTTTCAGTGTTCTGACAACACACAGCACCCAAGATGCATCAGCTGTGCAGCAGCTGTATCTCACTGAGGTCTCTGGGAAAAGGGCAGGTGGGGGCAGGGGAGGCACAGGGGAAGAGAAAGAAAAAAATAAAAGTACCTCAAAAACCTATTTCTGCCATGACTTAGAAGACAGCTTTGTAGATAACCTCATACAAAGTGGTATCGGTAATTGGATGCTTCGCCCACAAGCAAAGGAAGGGCACACCTCATTGCAAGTTTCCAGGTTCCAGCAGGTTCAGGAAGTCAAAAATCTTTTGTTTAAAGCCACCCGCCTCCTTGCCTGCCTGTTCCACTGAATGCTAGGATGCGGTCTGCAGAAAGATGTTATCAAGAAAATGTAATCTCCACTCAAGAGGAGGAAAGGAATTGTAAGATGAGGTCTGGCCCCAGCAGGAATCCAGACACAGGCAACTGCTGCAGTTGCTATTTTTGGAGAAAGTCAGGCCTCTTTGGGTTTGGTGTGCCAGCTGCAGATGTTAATCAGACAGAGATGACTTCAATACAGGTCGGAATGACAGCAGTGGCCAGAAACACCCAAAGCAGACATGCTGATGTGGCTTCACGGAATGCTTTGGTCCCATTTGGCACCTCTAGCTTAACAGTCAGTTGCTTCTGTTCAGCATTGCATGTCTGCTTCCTAGGTAATGATACTGCTGGCAGCAATCTTCCTCCTGGGGAAGGTAGTACCAGTGGGAAGCATTTTTCACCCATGCTCCAGTAACAGAAGTGTTACAGCCTCATAACTCGCTAGAAATTGAGCTGAATACTGCTTTTTTGGGGGGGCAGGGGGCTGAAATCTACCACATTGCAGTTCCAAGGGCTGGTCTGTCTTTGAGCAGCTGTAAATGTAGTTAAAAGAATAGATGATTTTTTTTTTCCTCCCAGTAAAAGGAAGCAAGAGAAAAGGAGCCAGGACGAAATGCTCTCACTGTCCCCTTGAGACAAGCAAACCAGAGCATTCTGCTCAGACTGCAGTTGCTATGAAGAGGAACTTTACTGTTGCGAAGTGTTCCCAGAATCCGCAGTGCTGGATAATACCCAAGAGACAGAACTGTACTTCCCTTTTCCCGAAGTTCAAATCCAAAAGCCAGGCAGCTGGAGGTCCAACTCTCCTCAGGAAATACAACCCAGCGGTGCTAAGGGTTGCTGGAACCTAGCCCTCTTTCTACATCCCAGAGTTAAATTACCATTTCACTGCCAAAGCTCTAACTAAAAACATTTAAACCCCACCACTGCCAGCCCAAATTGCATTGCTCTAACAAACCAAAACTTTAACATCAAGATATGTTTCAGGTAGAGCACGCGATAAGCTACAAAATGCTGTAAGCCGCCCCCCTCTGAGCCACTTACATGGGCTGGAATACATTGTATTAGCCCAAAGGGCAAGCTACAATGAATAGACCTATTTTCATGCTAAGAGACCCAGAAAAGAACATGCTGAACAACAAAAATCCTGTGTGATAAACTGCACAAAGGCTACCATTGAAATGAGGTATAGGTGAAGGCTGTACGGGCTGTGATACAAAGCCCAACAGAATAAATAGGAAACTCCCATGAACCTGAATAGTCAGGAAGGAATGTAGATCAACAGCACTGTGTGGTCTCCTCCCTCCGTGCTGGCACTGGTTGAAGGAAAGCCTTGGTCTCTCCTAGGCATCCCTGGTGAGCGAAGGCACATATTCTCCATCCAGGGATCATTCCTTAACATGCAGCAGATGGGGAGTACACGGAACCAAACTCCTCCTTACCTTCAGGATCTTGTGCTGGGAACTGAGGGCCCCGTATCTGTTCATAGAGTCTTGCTGGAAAGAAAGATTCAAGAGTTCCATTAGATCTCAGAAAAAACCTACAGCAGGGAGGAACACACACGAGTATCTACCCAGCCACTGCACCAGCAGCAAGTTCCCACTGCCTCTTCACACACTGACACGCACACGGTAGCTGGGAACAAGCCTACCAAGGTGACTATCGAAACATGCAGCCTGAGCATGGCTGGAAAAGAACCCAGCCACCAGCTAATTAATTGCACTCTTGATTCGCATTGAGTGGTATTCCCCAGCTTTCAGTTCTTTATCTAGGATGGGCCCAGCGCTGGCAGAGCTTTGCACAGTAAAACCCTCCCCAAAGCAGGCTGAGCATCTTTCCGGCAGCTGAGGGGGAGGCAGATAGCACCAGAACTAAGGCGTTCGCCTACACACAAAAATTGCACCATTTAACAAAAAACTGATCACTAAGCAATTGAGTGAGCCTCAAGCAAACTCCTGCAACTGGGTACAGCTACCAAACTAAGCTCAGCTGATGCAAACCAGCAGCAGAGAGGGATTTACACGTGCCCACAGAGGGGTCTGTACCAGTTTAACAGATCTGCTTATGCCTTGCTAAGGGTCACGTTCTTCCCCTTCATCCCCACTGTACCATTCGTCACCGCAGCACCAGCATCTCAACACAGCGTGTGTGAAAGCCACCCGCCACTCAGGCTCAGAGGCTGAGTCCCCACAGCAGCAGTGGCACCTGAGAGGGAACATGGTGCAGCTTTTCCCATCACGTGCAGTTTTGCAAACACCTGCTGGCACCTACAGCAACATGGCTGAGACGCTAAGCAGCGCCATGGAAGTGCAAACTAGGCACCACGCAGAGATTTCCCCTCCAACTCACAGTTTAAGTTGTATGATAAATACTCAACAGGGTATGCAATATTACCAGCAAATGAGCACGAATTGCAAGGGGGCTGCCCAGCCATTAGAGTATTCAGGTATTCATCCATGAGTTTCCTTCTGTAACAGGGTGACTTTCACCCACAGATGAGCAGGTTAAAAGCAATTCCTCTTCTCCAGCATCTCATCAACAGATGCTCTGAGAAAGGAATAAAACCAGCCTTACAACTTGAAGTGAATGGGACAGACTGGAACCAAGGGATGCATTTCTTCCTAACCCTCATTGAGGAGTACTTTTTCCTGATGAATGAAGAGTCCACAGGCTAGTGAAAATCATTTGACAATCCCTGGAGACAGAAAACAATGGATATGCTTTCCCCAGCACCACCACAGCCTTTCTTCTGCATGTTCCCTGTGGTGTATCTTGCATTGAATTTCCCCAGGCCTGTTCCGTACCATGAAGCAGCAATTCTCTTTTCTGACTGCAGCACAGGACTCCCTGCTATACCAGGAGCTGACAGGCAAGTCACCTACTCTGCTATTACACACGGGAGGACAGGCAGAATAGCTGTAGCATGACACAGTCTTTCCCTACGATGAAGTAAATCCTCACACACCAACAGTCTTGCAAGGTGGAGTCAGCCAAAGTTCATCTTGCACCATACACACTCAGAGTCTTTCATGCCTTCCAGGCAGCAGCACTGGCCCCGTGTCTGTGGTGGTACCAGAAAAATCTTCACAATTATTGCACACACCCTCAGAGGAATAAACCATACCTACCTTCTCCTTGTTGAGAGCTTCCTGAGCTTCTAACTTATACACTAAGAAATCTAGAAATGGAAGAGAGAAGACAACTTAATGACCTGGAATTTAACACGAATCTGGTTTATATTTTGGTGGGGGGAGGGAAGGAGGAAATCGGCCCCTTTCTGAGCAAAAGGCTGCGACTCAACAAGCTGGAATGAGATGCTGTTAGGAGACTCAATACCCTCAGAAAGACGGTAGTAAAAGGGTAAGGTCCCATGACAAGATAACATTTCTCATGCTGCTTCATTTTCTCCCTCAGCTATGTAGTCATGGAGCTACAGCCAACCCTGGATGCTGTATGTCAGCCCTTCCAGAAACACGGTGCGCGTAGGAGTAAGGAGTAGGGTTGTTCCTCCACATACCATTCTCCAAGTACAAACCAGGGATGAGTCTCACCTGGGGGGCGTTCAGTGACCCTGAAGGCAGAAAATGCTGTAGGTACAACACACACATCTCCCCACAGGACAGTTGGAGAGTTGGCTGGCCACTGCTATGCCACCCGTGCAACAGACTCACCTTCCTTCGTCTTCTTGTGTTCCCCTCGCTCTTTCTGCAAGGACCGTTCCAGCCGGGATCTGTGCTCATACACAACTAGGGAAGCAGAAAGCGGCAAAAAAAGCATGAGATAAACCCTGAAATTTCTTCCTACATATTCTTTTCCCCAGAACAGGTCTCTCGCAGGTCATGCAACCCAGGGGCACGTGTGGACCTCAAATCTTGCCATGGACTGGGCCAGCAAGTACCCAAGAGAGCACACTTGGGCAAGAGAGACTTTCCTGGTTTGAATGGTCTGCACTGCTGGGTTTCTAGGCTTAAGCACCCAGTAGCTCACATGTAAAATCCAGACCAAGCAAGTCAAGAGTCCTCAAATGCATGCAGATACCCAATGTCCTAAACAAAGAACGGGCCAGTCCAGCTACAAGCAGTTTGCACTTCTCTGTCAAGCGTTAACAGGTAAGGTCTGGAGTAAACTGGGGACAGTTGGACAAGAGATAATGGATATTCCTGATACAACACACCAGTATCATCCTGTGAGTATTTGCACTCAGGTTTTGCTTGGGAGTCTAAGTTGTGAAGCCTAAGAGCTGGCTTTAGTGGCCAGTGGCTAAACTGTATATTTGCGGGCCAAGTCCCCTACCAGGCTCAAGACAGCCAAAGTCTTCCAGGTCATCTGTTCTGTAAAGGCATCAGCATCGTGCAGGAGATGCATTTTCTCCCCTTCCATAACCCAACCATTAACTGGCCCTCAGGCCACTAAGGAAAAGTGAGCCAAGCAGCTCCCTCTCCCATAACACACAAAAGAGCATCTGTACTCTGCACAGAAGCTGAGAAAGGAGAGGGATGAGGCTGCATCATACAGCAGCCACATGACAAATGAAAGTGCCAGGGAAGCTTACTGATGGACGGTGATTTTAATCCACTCTGATGTCTGAATGCTTACCAAGAGCTTCCCCCGAGTCTCAGCACTCAGCTGCCACAGGCTCCTCTAACCCTTCTGCACAGAGACCATCACCATGCTGGAATGACACTGGGCAGCAATGCACAGCGAAGGGGCAATAAAAGCAACTTGCCTGCAGAGTCAAGATCTTCTGGGGGCAAGTTGTGCCATGATACACAGTTTCCAGGAAAATGAACAAAGCTTTCTCATCAAAGCTGGACATTCAAGGGAAGCATTCCTCAGCTTTATGAGCCGCATCTCCCTGCGACTTCACACAGGGCAGACCTGAGAGTATAGCTGAAGCATTTTACTCAGCTTCTTTAAAAGCCTGGTTCACTACTGTGTATTTCTCTTCTGTTGGATCACAACAAATCCAAGTCTGGTGGCATTACCAGGACCCTCACAATGACTGGTGGTTTTCTTCCTACCTGGAAATGTCTTTTCCACACAGAAAAAAGAACCTCCATATGGTTTAACTCCATTATTTTTAAGCCAAACTCATGACATTGACTAAGTCCAAGCTTGGGATTTCTGCAATACATCTGTTTACTTACCAGCAGCAGAACTGTTAATATTTACAGTGATCTCCAGCAACAGTTGAGTGCCTGAGCAAATCAGACAAAATAGGAGCAGTAATAAATGAAGCCAGGCATGATAGAGGTGTCGAATCCTAAGGATTTTGCAGATTGTAGTTAACTGTTTCCCTAGCCTCCAGCTAGCCAGGTGGGCAAGCAGCCTAGATACTGAGGGTAGCTGGAGATGAGGCTCTGGCTTCAAGACAA
Source organism: Rhynochetos jubatus (assembly GCA_027574665.1). Classification (NCBI taxonomy): domain Eukaryota; kingdom Metazoa; phylum Chordata; class Aves; order Eurypygiformes; family Rhynochetidae; genus Rhynochetos; species Rhynochetos jubatus. Next base: position 7,872,625 of record CM050669.1, read on the forward strand.
ACTGAATCCAAACATCCAGCTATCTCGTTGTCCCCTGTGGAGTAACTTCAGTGCCTCCAAGCAATGACTTTTCCTGTACTGAAATCAAGGCTTCAGCAGCACAAGACCGACACGTTGGCTTTTCCTGGACTATGCTGGGTTTAGACACTGCAGGTACGAAGACTATGCTTTCGGCTCTGCCAGCCTGGGCTCATTGTCTGACAAGCTCTGTCCCATCCCAGGCTGAGTCATCATTCCCCAGGCATACATTCACATCCAAGCTGTCTCCCCTGACCCACATCATTCCCTCTGTCACTTTCCATCTCCCTCAGGGATCAGGAAGGGCCAGTGTCCTAGGTCAGGAATTCCTATTGTCACCAGCCACCGTATCTCCTTCCTTCTCTTTGTTACCTTCCCTAGTTAACAGACATTCCAATGGTGGAGATGCTTCCCCTGGGCTCAGCCACTTCATTAATATTTTCCTCTGAAGTGAGGAAACATATTCTTCACGCCATCACAGCAGCAATATTTGTTTTCAGTCTGCAAGGATTTTTCCCCTGCTGAGCACATCGGTAAGCAGCAAGCCCATCACTGCAGCTGTCCAAGTGTCTACTTCAGTGACAACTTTATTTTTAGAAGCACTTCTCCCAAGAGACTACTCTGATGTCACCCTCAGGGCTTCCCCAGGAGGAGACTGGGTGCTTCTGTACTGCATGCTGAAAAGCCTCGTTCGATGAAATTGTCATCATAAGAACTTCCCAAAAGATCTGTGAGCTCTGGGCACTCAATTTTCTGCCACAAGCATCTCACTTTGTTGCATTCGGATCTAGCAGAGCACCCGAGGACAAGTCTGATATGATGTGAGCCCCCCACCAGCCATGAAAAGTCATGGCTGCTGGGACTAAGGGATGCCCAGCAATTCAGAGGCTTTACCATGCCTTTTCTTGTACTCTGAGCTTCTGATCCCCATTGCCTCAGCAGTTCTAGGCTTGGAGCAATTCCCCATGTTGGAGTTTCTCCTGCAGGCATTTCGTTTAGTTTTCTAGTAACCTGAGGATACTGAAAGAGAACAGTGTCTACGGCCGGGGTTAGAAACTCGCCCCACATGGGCAGGTTACCCACCCCTCCAGGTTCCTGCAGCTGAAGAACCCAGGACAACTGAGGTAGCGACCAGGCTCGGTGACAGCACAGTTCTGATCCATCACCCAGAACAAAGTGCTTGGTGTACTGCAGCAGGCAAGTCGAACAGCTACAGCCTCACTCAAAAAAAGCCAAGCAATCTCAGCACAGGACAGGGCAAGTAAATAGCTATTTTGTGTAGACAAGGTCTGCTTAGATGACCCCAAGCTACGAGGTGCTATTGATCTCACGTTGTACGTGGGAAACTAATGCATCTATGGCAACAGGCTTGTGCTAACATCCATAACCACAAATCCTAATGCAAGCACCTCAAAGCAGACAAGTCTTTGGGAACAGCTCCATATCATGGGCTGTTTATTCAGAAATTCAGGACACAAAATCTGCCTCTCCTGACACCATTTCTTTTAATAAGTGAAATAAGCTGAAGTAACCTCCAGTGACTAGAAAAAAAAAGTTGCAATCTCTCATCCATTCCTCCAGAGCCCAGAAAATGTGGGTTCAGCTTTGCACAAAGCAGGGAGCAAGTGCTGCATGAAGTAGGCTCTCTACTCATCTTTGTGGTGGGCTACAGCAACAACTTATCAGACCAAAATGGCACTGTATAGCTTCAGAGGACAGGAAACCAGGAAGTCTTTAACAATTTGCAATTGCAAGAGAGAATGGAGGGTGGTCAGTGTCTAAATCCAGGCTGGAATTCAGCCAGAACTTAGCACTAAAGCACTATCACCTGCTGCCAAATGACCTAAAATGCAGAACTTGAACTGCTGGAACAATGAAATCCCTTGCAGTGCCTTGCTTTTGGGAAAGAACAACAGGTCAGGCCTTCCTCAGGCTTCTCATTTTAAGAGACCACAGAAAACGGTGATCGTGTGAAGGGGTTGTCGTATACCCCAGAGCACCTCCAGCTGTATAAAGATACACTCTCTCTGCCAGATGTTTAAGAGATCCATGAAAGGAGAGTGATCCAGTCCTATCAACAGTCTCAGGTTTTAGTTTCCTTCTACTCAGGTGTTTTCATTTCACCCCTGCCAAGGAAAGACATGCTAGCTCCCTGCTCTCATGGAGCAAGACAGCAGAGGCATCAGATTTGCTGCTCTGGTTCTGCTAAAACTACACGTGGTGCATAGCCTGTGAGGCCATTTCTATGCCAATAGCACAAATTGTGTCATCAAACTGCCCAAGTCTCACAGCTCCAAGCAGCTCTCAGCACACAGAGATCAACACCAACTTCCAGACTCCACTGTCCTCCTTCCCCTCTCATAGATAGTCAGCCAGAAAAAGCTTTCTTCTCTGCTGCTGTCCTTGCTGGAGCCATCAAATACTCCTGCCAGCCTCCATTCAGCCGCATCACAACTAATCACCCATGGCACCAATCACCCAGGCTCAAGAATCACTCAGAGCAAGGGACAAGGGGAGCAGAAGGAAAGCTGGACTCATCATACCTCCCTCTCCAATTCAGAGGGATGGCAAAGACAGGTTGTGTAAGAGACACCCCATGGCGAGGGCAGGAGTGCTGCATTCTCATGCTCAGCTACTGTGCAATGGCAGCCTGTTGTGAGAGAGAAAATTCCTCCATCCCAGACAACAGTTTGATGTGCTATTGTCAGCCCACATCAGGAACGTGAGCCAGAAGTGGATGGTGCTATAAAGGCACCCTGCTTTCCCATCCATTCAGAGCGCCGTTTGGTAGTGAACTGACCAAAATACCACCTCCCTAGTCTCACTCAGAACCCCCGGCAGCAGCATGCTCACACACACACAGCACACGCCTACAGAGAGCGGGAGGTGGCAAAGCCACACTGCTCAGAGCCACCTGCTACCAAACTCGGTTTGGGGTGGGGGCCGAGACAGAGCAGCCTCATCTGGAGTGCACACCAGGTCACAATCTGCCAGGCTCTCTAATCGTCTCTGAGCCTCGTGACACAGCACCAGCGTCCCCCAAATCTCAGCCCGTAAGAGAGCCCAGTATTTGGCAAGGTGTCTCCATGCACTCTCTGACATACCTCCAGCCCCACGCAGCAGAAACAAGAGATGGAGGGACAAAAAAAGCCAAGCAGATCCCTCCTGGATTCCAAACGGACCACAACAGGAAAAACAGGTCTACTGGGTCACAGCCAACAGCCACCTCTGCATGCAGCAGCAAGCGCTGGCTGGGGCACAGGGTACTAACCACCCGGCGAGAGGTTGGACAGGGTCACACACACGACAATACCTCCTCTTCTTATTGTCACACAACGTGTTTTACCTTACAGCAAAGTCAGCAGCTGCTTTGCTCTTTTTTTAAGAGTAGATGAGATCTATTTCCCTGCCTGCAGCCAGTAGAGGACAGCACATGGGACTGGCCTTGCGGGTTTCAAGACAGCTCTGATCAGAGTACAGCTTCACGCCCTCCTCCACTTGCTTTTCTTTTCCCCTTCACTCAACTCCTGGCCCAGCCCTACACTTTCAAGGTTTATTTAGAGGTTACCAGAAGCATTAACCACATACTGTACTTGAATATAAGGGTAGGAAATACTTAATAGCTGAAAGGAGACACCCAAATTCCATCTCAGAATAACACATCCTCCTTTTGTAGAGCTGGAAAGACAGAAATCGGATGCAGGAGACACGGCAATTGAAGTCATGCCACAAGTCAGCACAGGGGCAGGGATGGAGCCCAGACTCCCCACTCTCCTGTGTTCAGCACCAAAGCACCCCAGAGCAGCGCTGCAAGGCAACGGCACGAGAGCCACGGCCAATGTTCAGGGTACCACTGCACCACGACCACGGCTCCTATCTGCCAATCACTAGGCTTCTCCCACCAGCCCAATCCAAAAGGCAGCTTTGCCCATGTTAAAATTCTTGGACAAGTGTCTTCTCAAAATAAAAAGGGTATCCATGGCAACAACTGTATTTAGGAATGGAAGGTCTGACAGAGGGTTAGAAACCCCAGCAACAGGCTCCAGCTCTGCCATTCAAATATATTTGGGTTAAAAAGATACGAGCCTGTCTCAGTTGTCTGAGCTTGCTGTTCCCAAAACTGGGGTTCCCCAAGGCTACCGCTGCCAGCTTATTCTCTGAAGAACCAGCCCCTCTCTCCAAGAGAAGCAGGAGATGCTGACACACCAGAAAGGAATGTGGGCTAACTTCTGTCCTGTTGATCTTTGCATCTCAGAAACGCGGGATGCAGGCTGGGACTGAGCGACACACTGGGAGCTGTAGCTGTTTGAATGCCTTGTGACAGAGTGAGAAGAAATGGAAACAAAATATAAAATAATAGCAGTGAAACTTTACGCACAATAAATCAATTCATGAGATTGATTGGGTTTTTAAAGCATGTTTCCTCAAGAGACAAACATACACCACGCTGCTTTCCCAGTTTACAGGTAGAAATACATAGCCCTGTGCACAAGCGTATGTACAATGTTACATCTGCATCACAACACTGCACACAAAAGCACCAGAAAAGCTTTAACCCTAAAAGGCACAGAATTCTGCACAGAAAAGATGTGCAGAATTCCCCAGCAATACAAGCTATAGAAACAATGTCACTGGAGATGTCAACGGAGGTCATAACGCGTACCCTGTATCTGATTTTAGCCTGAGGAAGAGCTCTCGATTTAAACACTATAAGCTAAACCCACTTGTTAGAAGAAAAAGTGTTGATCTCTTGACCCTGAGTCACCAGAGCCACAGATAAACAATGTTTTGGTCCACATAAAATTCATTCTGTGGGCACTCCAGAACCAATCCATCCTCCAGCATCACACATGCAACTGCTGGCTACCAAAGCGTAGATTCCCACCAAAGCTCTCTAACAGGGAGCTCAGCAAATTCTTCTGGAGACTCCAAATGTAGTGCCAGGTGCTGGAGATGTTGCTCTGGCAGCCACGGCAAGGCCAGAACGATAGACTAGCCAAAGGAGGTGAGTACAGCAAGGGAGTAACATGTGTCCTCAGCCTTCCCCTGCTGAGATCTCTCCATGGGCTAGAATGTCATTCTCCCACAGTCAGATATTTATGTAAGGAAGACAAATAAGGGAGGAAAAGGGGGAGGGGGAATATACACATTATGCTTGCCTTCCGGTAGCTCTTGCCAGAAGAGCCCAGTGCTGGTCAGCGGCCTCAGAAAAGCCAATTCTTTCTCCTCCCTTTTTTAGGGAGCTCTGTGCTGTAGCAAGTGTCACCCCCAAATCTGGCAAGCTTTTCTGGAGTCACAGATCAATCTCTTGGCAAGAAGATGGGTTTGTTTCCTTGCAAAGACAACGGGCGGCAGACAGTATGATGACAAACTTTGCTAAAGGACCCCTTGCCTCTCCGTTCACTTTCCGGACAGATGCTCCTGCAGACTAGAGAGTGGAGCCACACCTCAGAGCCTGCCCAACCGGCCTCTGGAAGTCCTGCTCGCGTTTTTACCGCCCCACATTTAGAATGACCCGGGACGAGCCATTACTAAGGCCAAAGGGAGCTACAGGGAGAAGCAATGGAATAGCCGTGACGCAGCTGAACTCGCCAATCCATCACCCCCCGTGCCCCTCGCTGCTGCGAGCAGCAATTCACATTCAAGGCTATTCCTACTCTAGACAGCCAAGGAGGGGGGGAGAAACAGGCGACAACGTCTTCTCAGAGCTCTCCAAAGCCGAAAGCTGGACCTCGCTTGTCGCTGGGCCGTGCGGCAGAGTCTGGGAGGGGGGTGCGGGCACGCACGGAGCAGGTCACTCACCTTGGAGCTGGGCAGAGAGCGCTTCCTGCTGCTGCTTGTACTTCTGAGCCAGCGCTTCGGCGTTCCGCACCTTCTGCTGCAAGTGGCTGTACATGAAAACTCCCGAGCCCAAACACGCCACAGTGACCAGGCAAAACCCCGTCTGCAGAAGCCCCTTCTGCCTCCTGGAACACATGCCAGTACCCATGATGGGGCCGAAGCAAAACGGTGCAGCGCTGCCTCTCCGGCGTTGCTAAAGCATCTGACTGTTCCTGCCCAACAGCCCCTTTCCTCCGCAAATTGGCAGATCCCTCTGCAAGATGCAAAGTCTCGCCTTCGCTCCTTGCCAGCCCTCAGAGAAGCGGAAGGCGCTCCGGCAGCGTTTTATTCCTCATCGCCCACGGGAAAGAAGCGCAGCACAACACCGGTGTCCGAGAGGAGCAGCCGAGGTGCCGGCAGCCGCATCCTTCAGCTGCAAACCGCTCCGTGGGACCGGCCCGGGAGGCGGCTCGCTCGGGGCTGCCTGGGCGGAGGGAGAGGGAACCGGTGGAGGGGAGAGAGGAGGAGGAGGAGGAGGAGGAGGAGGAAAACTTTTGCTTCCCATGTGCTGCAGCGAAGCAGGGAGGGGGAGGGGGGACGGGAAGGGGGTACCGCCGCGTTTGGCTCTTCCCACCTCCTCCTCTGGAGCACCGACCGGAAAAAATAACCCGGCGGGACGAGGAGCCCTTCTGCGCCCTCCCCGCGGCTTCCCCCGCCGGCTCCGAGAGGAAGCGGCGGCACCGGGTCCGGGAGACGGGCCAGGAAACCGGCGGCGGCATCCGGGCTGCCGCGGCGGCGAGTCCGCCCTCGGCGGCGGGAGGGTCAGCCTCAGCGGGCAGGGCCGGGCCGAGGGGCCGCGGCGCCCCAAATCTCCGCCGACCGGGGTGGCCCGCAGAGCGGGCGGCTCCCCGAGGGGACCAGCTGCCCCGAGGGGACCAGCTGCCCCGAGGATGCGCCTGACCCGGGACCCGACGCGGGGGGGCCCGGCACGGGGGGACCCTGCCCGTGCCCGCATCGCCCGGGGGCGGTGTAGGGGGTCTCACCCCGCCGCACCACCATCTTCTGCTCACCCCGGCAGGGCACTGCGGCCGAGGGGACTTAGCATCACCATCCTGCCCCCAGCCAGGCGTGAGCCACCGACCTCTCCGGCGTGTTTGTCCTCCCCTCTCCTCTGCACTAGGGGACAAGCGCAGCCTCTGCTGCTGGTACCTGTTGCTAACAGGAGGCAGATGAGGGACACCTCTGTTAGCTAACAAGGACATCTTCAAACGATTTCTTCAAAGGCTTAAGATTTTTAAGAGCGGTGGTTTCTTCTGAGGAAAATGTGAACTGATAGAGGCTCGAGGAGAAGGGTGAGGAACTCGAGGCTGAGTTAGGCTTTTTCAAGGTATTGTAGGCAGCTGTTGTCTCTCCTGAGCAGCTGCCTTTAATGTGGGCTATTCTATTCTGGCAGAGCCAAACCTGTTTTATCCAGGTATGTGATGCTCAGCTGAGTTGTTATCACACAACAGACAGGAGCAGGAGAAAACAGTCCTACTTCGTGGCACTGACACAGCTTTCTGGGGCCTTGCCCATGTTCCAAGCTTAGATCTACTATTTAAGACCCCCAGGCTTACAAGGAATCTTGCCTGCACCAACAGCATGACTGTCAGGTTGGCTCATCTCTTATCTGAGCTCACAAGGATACTTCCTCCGGAATTCTGCCAAGTTCCATATTTCAGGCATCTGGGGAATAAGCAACAACTATAACAATTAATTCTTCAGCAGCAATTCCCCTCCAAGAATCATGCACAGTTTTATAAATGTTAATTAAATGAGCTTTACAGTACTGCTGGGAAATAGTTGCATGGCATTCCTGTCTCCCTAATTTGCAGATGGGAAAACTGAGGCACAGCATTCCTATAAGGTTATGATTTATCCAAACTAACGAAGGGTTTTTTTATGTTGGGTGTTTTTGGGGTTTTTTTCCCAGTCATTTTAAGTGAATTTGGTATGTTGTTTGAGGTGTCTGCCAGAAGAAGGGTGAGACAGCCTACTGGAAATGGTGTGATTTGGCTATCGGTCCTGGCTCTGAGCACAGCTTCCAGAAAAAATTATATACTTTAATGGATTAACTGATTATTCCAGACTGAAACTCTTGAACAGAAAATAGCTGAGACTTACTGCTTAGCTCTTTCTGAAAACCAGAATACCACTAATATGATGCTTCATGCAGGTCTGGCATGGATCGTTAGCGTGTAGGACCAGGGATAATCCTGTTGCTGATTCACATATCCTCAGTTCAAGGAGAGGATATGTGGAGAGGATATCTCTTCAATCAAGAGACACCCCACCTACACTTCATAGGCAGTGTGCATCAGACAGCCTTACTGTCCAACTGTTTCTTTACATAAATGCCCTGGGGGGTTGTTGAATGCTTCAACATCTCTTCAGGCTGTTTGTCAGGAGCTGGACTGTTTTGTCTGCATCTTGAGGACTGAGCAGGCAGCCTGTGAGATGAGGGATCTGAGTCTCAGTTTTGCCTCTATTCAGCACATTCTTCTTTTTTTTTCCCTCCTGCTTTCATTAATTACTTCCTCATGTGCTGGGTCCTGCCTGAGAAACACTGGGAATTCTGAGGTTTTGACAGAGAGGACTCTGGAAAAGGTTAAAATCCTGAATTAGAGAATGTCTATCTATCTGAGAAAGATTTGATGGACAAAGTTTCTGCCATTTAGCACTTTCCTACCACTTTAAGAAACTCAGCCATAGATTTAGCTCCATATTTCTGCACCAGATCTAGGGCCAGATGAGAAGTACAGCCCAGCAAAGAGCCAAAGGGTTTGCTTCTTGCTCGTGCTGTTAGTATTTATATGTGGCCTGCTAGCAAAATCCCAGTAAACTGAGAGCTGATCCCACTTCCCCTGCAGTCAGTGATAAAATCCTACACTTTGGTCCCGTTCTTCCACATCAAAAAAATATAAAGGCCCATGGCTTTAGCTATTCCTATAAGTTTTTTTCCCGTTTTCAGGAAAAGCTAAGCAACTGCAGGACCCAAAGAGATCAGAATATCTCGGGAGAGCAGTCATCATAGACAGCAAAATCAGAGCAAGCTTGTTCACGAAGATGGGAAAATAACTGCAGTGAGATTGGACTTCCTTATTCCAGGGAACGTTCCCCCATAACTGAAATCTCTGTTCTTAGACCCATGGCACAACCCCCCACCTTCAGAGAGTTCCTTTTTATTGTGCCCATTTTGTATTTATTATTTTAGTCTGACTACATCTTTATGCTCATCTGACTGGGGTAGGTCAGAAGTTCTCTTTGCCAAAGATTTCTATGCATCTGGTTTAGCCCCAGACAGCAACTAAGCACCATGCAGCTGCTTGCTTGCCCTCCCCGACCCCCAGGGTGGGATGAGGGAGTGAATCAGAAAACAAACCAGTGGGTTGAGATAAAAGAAATTTTATAGCTCAGGAAATTGAGAGGAAATAATAATACTACTACTATTACTGATAAAGGAATATACAAAAACAAGTGATGAACAGTGCAACAATTGCTCACCACGCAGTGACCGATAGCCCATCCCTGAGCAGCGATCCCCACCCCCCGGCTAACTCCCCTCAGCTTATATACTGAGCATGATGTCTTATGGCATGAAATAGCCCTTGGTCAGTTTGGGTCAGCTGTCCTGGCTGTGTCATCTCACAGCTTCTTGTAGAGAAGAAGCTGGGAGAACAGGGGCAGTATGAGAAACTGAAAAAGTCCTTGGCTTAATGCAAACGTTGGGTAGCAACAACAGAAACATCAGTTTTATTGACATTCTTCTTGGCACAAATCCAAAACACAGCCTCATACTAGCTCCATCCCAGCCAAAACCAGCACAGCATCAGATGAAAAGGGAACATCGTGATGATATTGCAAGGCCAAGTTTGGATATTTGCCTGCTATTCACTTCTGCACCTTTTTCTTTCAACCACGCATTTTTTCTGAAAAAGGTTTGTCACATCAGCCATCTCAGAGGGTGCTTCCTTGAGCAAATTACTGCATCCCGCATTTCTAAAGGCCTACAGCCACTAGGCATGAGTATTTTCAGGAAGATACAGAGGAGATGCTAAACAAATTGACCGTAGATGACAGCTCTCTTCAAATCCAACTCAAAATGCTTTGTGCCTCAGGGATTATCTGATCATCTCCTTTTGCTTCCTCTAATCCAATGGGTGATCACATCTGATGATAGCTTTAAAATAATAATCTGAACAAAACAAGCAATTCCCATGGAAAAGCTCAGACTGTATGTACTTGTAAAGAAAATGCCACTTTTTCGCCTGTAGAGAAAACCATGAGTATTAACCATCTGCACAAATATTGCAGTCCTGGAAAGCTCCATCCTTTTAATCAGAGCTTTGGATTTCATAGCAGGCATCTAATCGGCTGTGGGAGTGTTTTCAGCCAGGTTATGTAAACGCTGTCAAGAAATCAAGTGTCTGAAAAAGATCCATGTAAGAAAAGTGCTAGTAGGAGACAGCAGGGAGGCTTTGTTGTTTACGAGTTGTGGTTTCCCAACAGTTTTTTGAAAACCTACTGATCAATTTGTCAACATCCACAAGCCATTGAAACTGGCTGAGCAAGACACTACAGCCTTTATGGGCCTTGCAAGTGCCTTCCACTAGGAATCTAGTGCATGAAGGTTGGAGGGTATGGGCTGAGCAGAGAGGAGCTCGAGGCTGGAGTCCAGTAACTGAGAAAGGACAGGCACAAATGTTTAAAAAATAAAGTTTTCTCAAGTAGGCATCTGTGCATGCATGTGCATGAATTCACAGTGATGGAAGTGTCCGCGTGTCATGCACCGCCTGGAGGTGCCTGCCCTACCACACACACAAATTCCCACTGAATTTCTTGCAGGAGAGCAAGTGCCGTAAATTAAACAATTCCTAGGGGCAGCTCCCATCTCAGCCTCTCCAAGGTTAAGGGCTGGGAAAGCTGAACCAGTCCTTCCTTCCGGTAACAAGAAGTGACAGCTCCTAATTAGGATCCATTAGAGGATGCCCCCAGGAGCCAATGGGGCCATTTTTCAGAATACACTGTTGAAATTATTTTTTGTCTTAGAGTGGCATTTTGGCTCAGCTCTCTCTGTTATCTTCCCCAAGCCTACGTACGTACTTTGAGTCATCTCACTGCAGTGCCATGCCTAAAAGCAAGCATGCGAAATCTCAAGAAATCTTGATGCTCTCGCAGCCTGGTCAGACCTTAGGTCACAGCCCTGTCAGATCTTAGGGACAAGCGCTGGGGAAACTCTGGGCATGGCCGTAATGAAAAAGAATGTAAATAGGAGGGAACATAATGAGCATAAACCCTGACTTTTTGAGGTACAAGGTTCTAGGGTCAAACTCATCATCTGGAAGAGTATTCCATACAAACTGGAGCTCAAGGAGGTTTTTGTTTCCGTCCCCAGCTACTAGAAGATTTGTCAACTCAGGCAGCAGGCTGACACCAGTAGAAAGCCACTTTCCATCTATAAAGACTGTTGGTAACTTCAAGTGCACATAACGTACTTGAAGTATAGGGCAATCAAGGTGCAGAGCAGATAAGCTACCTCCTTGAGGCCCTGAAGAATCATATCCAACCCCACTTTAGTGCACAGCCGTGTTCCCAGTCCTTCAGTAAGAGCACAGCTCTCCAGTGCAAAGGCCAGAAAAGCATCTTGCCCCAACAGTGGCAGAGATGCTCCACAATGCATTCAGGGAGCTCAGATACTTTTGAACCCACCTTATTCAAACCCACCCTGATGATTGTTACTTTAGGGCAGGGTCCAGGCTGGAAGGAACCTGTTCTCCATGCAGCTGAGGTCTCAAATTGATGACACATTTGCAAGACTAACCATATTTGATAATGGCAGACACCCCTCGACAACTCCAAGACAACCCAGATTCAGCTATTCCTGTTGAGATGCACCCATCCAAATTTCAGCAGAAAGCGGTTGATGTCTGGATATTTTGGCATGTTACTTGGTGTTTTCCTTAAAACATCAGCTCCCAGAGTAAAAGCATTATGAGGGAAATGGATTATTCTTTCAAAAACCGATATATATTCCAAGCACTTACAGTGTCAGAAATGCTCCCCAATGTGAACTAGTGCATCTTAATTCCCCTGGGAAAAGAAAGTATATTCACTTTTTAATTCCACCTTGTCTTTCACGGTTTGGACTGGTAATCTTCCTCCAAAGAGGACACCTTGTCTTGAGTGAGAAGAAGCTGTTCTGAACCAGTCTGTCATTTGAGTTCCTTTTAATCAAAAGCAATGAGAACCAGTTTCAAGGGGACAAAACAAACCAAGAAGGGCTAAAGAGCATACTCTCCATAGAAAATGCATCACAATACAAATAGAGCCCTGTGACTCCATTGCCTGTTTGTTTTCAGTGTCTGCAACACACATGAAGGCGTTTAAAAGGAAGCTAGTGCCCTTTAAACATCCACAAAGCCTTTACTGCCTTACCAAGCTACAGACATTTTTATTAAATTCAGGGAACACTCCAACTCCCAAAGGTAATAAAAATGCAGGTTGCTAGAAAACAATAGCAAACTAACACCGGTTTTTGTTTGTTTAGGTGCTGCTATGGCCTCTCTCAGTGGAGTTCCAGCATCACCCCCTTATAGGACAAAGACACCTTGTATTCCTAAACCCTCCCAGGGCTGCGGCGTCTGGCCCAAGCCTCCACAGCTTCATGTCTTCAGGACTCAGCTGTGGGTGTAACTAGCCTGTCCCCCCCTTCCTGGGCTTGTGAGCCTCCGCGCATGAACTGAAGGACCTGGGGATTCTGAGACTGTGCTCTGCTTAGCCCTGGAGCACCAGGCAGCCAAGTCCATGGTGGTACAGGCTGCTCTTCTTTCACTGTGTTCTTTTGTTGCTGTATCAGGTGAGAAGGAGAGATGCCAGGACAAGTGCACAGCTAACACGGATAAAGCCTTAACCGTCCATTCCACAGAAGCATTAGTGGAAAAAGATGGTTGAGCTGGAGTAAAGCCAGCGAGTGGAGCCCTGCAGCTGAGGCAGATGAGGCAGTTGGCAGTGGGATGGGCAAAGCAGGGAGGGGAGAGAAGGGAAGACTCCTGTTGAGCATGGGGGAGAAAAGCTTGGCAGGACTGTACTCTTGTAGGGGGAATTGCTAGGAAAAAGAGAGAAGACTTTTTAAATTGTATTCCCATATGACTGGCTGAGCTTAGCCAAGACTGGATCCTGAAGAGGCAGTCCACTTCTCAGATAAACAGATAATGGTGAGAGGAGAAGCTAGCAGCACGGAGCACACCCAGCAGCAAATCTACATGTAGACCTCAAGTTACCTCCTCCAGGATTTTCCACTGCACCATGTAGCATCTTGGGATGACAGAGAGATGTGAATTCTTCCACTTCATGATGTCCAGTGTTTTTCCAGGGGAAGCTTCATGCCCACACAAACATTCTCTTGGAATCACCCAACCTCATCAGTTGGACATGGGGCTTTTTTGTTTTACTTAAGGTTTGTGTTTATGCTATCCAGATGTCCATGATACGTTTTGAGCATCAAGCTGGAAAGATCCTTTATGAGCAACTTAATCTGGCGTCCCTGCATGTTGGGTGTCAGCCAGAGAGGCTTCAATCTGATTTTTAATACCCCCATAAGCCAAGAGTTTAACTCATCTCTGCTTTTCCATTGTCTCTTAACTGTGGCCTTCAGCAGGTAGGATATGGATTTAGGGTGAGATTTTCTAAATTGCTCAATCACTGTTGATTTTAAGTATAATAGACTTTCCTGGATGATGTAATTGTGGGTTTTTTTTAAAATTTCATTCAGGGTTATGCTTTTTCTGAAGAAAGGTAATGGGAACATAGTCTAAATCTTTTTGCCAGAGAGATGCTTCGTTGATTCTGAGGCCCACATCTTTTTGCAGAACAGTAACAAGAGGATCTCATCTACCCCTCAAACTGACTATCTGGGAATTCTAAGGTTGTTGTCTTCAGCAGCCTCCTTCCAGGTATACATCTCCAGCTGGCGTGGAATGGATATGTTTAATAGTAAGAATTCAACAGAGAGAACAACATGGAGCTATAAAAATGGAAATCAGCTCCTGTTCTATATTAACCTGTCAAAAATTCTCTCCATGGCCAACAATCAAGTTGACACTAAGCTAATTACAGAAAGACCTCTAAATACAAAAAATTGTTATCTCCCTGTTTTGCCAGCTCTACATGTCTGACCAGCCCAGAAGTCTTAAAGTACGATTGCTCATTTGCCTCCCTGCACACATACCAGAGGCCATATTTGGAGCTAAAATCTGCAAAAGTGGCTGTTACTCTCACAGATCCCGTGGCTGTACACACAAACAGCCAGTTTGGCATGCAGGCACGCAGCTCTTGCACAAAAATGCATGTTCTAGCCAGTACTGCCTGCAAACTCAACCTCAAGGAGCAATTGTAGTCACATAAACTCTGTTCCTTACATAACACTAAGTAACAAGCCTCATGGAAAGTGAATCTCCTGGCCCTGTTTATATGATTTAGACAAGAAAAAAGCCCCTTTGGGGCAAACTAATTTAAGCCCATCTTCTCCAGATGATGAGGGGCTGTTGATGGCTAGAACACTGCCTGTTAGTCTTAGTTCTGGAGTGCACTGTCAAATACCCTGAGGAACACAGCACAGAAACAGCTTTTTATTTCAGTTACTCCCCTCTTCCCCTGCTCCTTGTTTGTTTGCCTGCTCTTCCATTACCAGTGGCATGTCCTCCCTACCTCCAGTCCAGCACAAAGTTACACTGCAATATCTCCCACTCCTTGCTGCAATTTGCTATCACCAGACTTCATATCTGTAAGGGAAGGGCAACCCACTGAACCCCTTATCCTGGACACCAGCTGCCCCACAGGGACAGTCAGGAGTGGAGAATGGACTCTGCTGGTAGGGGAAAGAGGGAAGTGGCAAATATCCAGCATTACAATCTGTCCTTCCTCTACAGCCCAGGAAACTCAGATGGTCCTATAGCAAAGAAATAATGAACCTTCTGATGAACCTCCCAGTGTTTGCCCTAGCTAGCACTAACGCACTAACGTTTCATGGCCTGGGTTTGCAGCTGCTTCATGAGCCAGCGTTTGCAAAGATCCCTAAACCTGGACTTGCAAGGGGCTCCCAGCCTTCTCAAGGACTGGAAGGGTAGGGTTGCTTTGTGCATGTTTACTCAAAAAATATTAACACAGCTTTAAGAAAGGATCTGGAAACATTTACAGCAAGAGAATTAGTTCATAAAAAGATCATGTATACAGTATACTAAACACAGCCAGAGAGGCATAAGGACCTAATTCCCCCTTGGTGCAGGGAGGTACAATGCCAAATACGCATTTACAGACACACAGAACTTGACCTCAGGTAGCTGAATAAGTTGCTCAAATAATTGCAGCAGCAGAAAAAAGGAGGATTAGTTTCCTTGTCTATTCTGTGGCTGGGACCAGTGTAATCCCACTGATCTTGCTGCAGTCACACTTGGCATCACTTTGGGATTTTGAAGGCTACATTAATGCAGCAGGATGCTGCACTTACAGGCTTTCCCAAGCATTAGCATTCTGATGTGGCACAAATTCATCCCATAATACAGTGCTGACAATTTTAAAATAATAAAGAAGCAAAGAACCCTGCTGACACCACTGCTAGCTAATTATAGGAGCATGGACAGCCTTCCCTTGCAGAATTCCATATGCCATATTCATCCGGCACAATAAATATACCATATTAAAGAGGGAAGGCTGAGAAGCCATTTCTGATTTTGAAATCCTCTCATGCTAAAGTTAGAAATAGATGAAATAATTGAATGACAATTTCCCTATTTTTTTTCCATGCAGCTTTTCCTCATGCCTCTAGATGTGCTTCAGCTGAAGTGGGTGGAACAGAGTGCAGGGGAAGAATTCACTATTTGGCAATTCATTAAGAGTTTCCCTATTAGACTCCTCCACTCAGCCCTGGGCTTTAGGCACAGCCATCCCAGAACTCCACGAGCCTTCTGCCAGGCACTGTTTGGACACTTGGCAAAGTCCAGAAGGCTGGATGAAATAGATCTATCCAGTTTTCCTTATTTTTCAGTGATGCTCAATATTGGAGAGAGCCTGTCTTAGATATTGTCTAGAGCAGCCACGGCAGGGAGAGCAGACTTCCAATAGACTTCAAATGAGACCTGCTGTATTTTTGGGGATTTGTCTGCTCTGGCCCTCCAATATACTAAATCCAGCTAAAGTCTCCTCCAATAAACCATGCAAGGATTAATAAGTGCCTCCACCACCCAATGAATCATGACTATACAAGCCAGCTGTTGCAAACAATGACACTCCTGACCCGTGCACTTACACATTGGGTAGAATTGTCTGGCTGTAGTTCCTAGTAAGCACTGGCATTTGCAGACACTTTACAGGGTGCTTTGGCATCAAGTGTCCAGACGTGGTTTCTAAAGCTCAACCAACACCACATCATGCAGGGTCATGTATCTCTCTGCTGATCACAGCCCTGGCTGCTCAGAAAAAAACCTGAAAGTAAACGGTTGCTAGTATTTTCCGGATCCATTAGCTATTTGAGTCACACGGCGCAGTAAAGCCCTTGTTCAAATGTTGCCTGTGCAAACAGTCATTGCACTAAAACGAGTGTCTCTGTAATAGCTAAAAATTGAAATAATGATAGACATCGTGGAAGGAGTAAGGGAAAAAAGGAAGGAATTTGTATGTGTGCTAACACCATCAAACAAGAGACATTAACTGTTGCATGGTTTCTCCCATGGAGAAATGGGAAAGGAGGCTAGATCCCAGCTTCGGGATATAAACCAGCTGGTGCAAGACACACCAGATCAGCTGGCTTACTTCTTTGAAGGAGTGACACTGATGGAGTATCCAGTCTGCTGCTCAATGCTCTAGCACTGAACACACACCAGCACAGCTGGCTTAGATACCCACGTTCAGAAGAAACGGAGTGTGCAGCCCAGGGTGAGATGTGCAGCATCCTCACAACTCCTCCTCCTCTACCAGGATTCTGTAACACCAAGAGAGCACTCTCTAAGGAGACAGATTAATGAATCAAGGAGATCCCAGACCTAGAAATGCAGACTGTACTTGGATTGGCAAGCGTTGGGAAGGTTTCAGTTCACAACTAAGTGATACTTAGCCATCCATCTGTAGTAATTTCATGAGTCTATGAGTAGCCAAAAAAGTAGCTGAAATAGGCTGCAAACTTAGAACCAAAACCAGATTAAACTAAAGCAGTGAAGCAGGCTGAGGAACTTCGAAGAGAGCCAGCAGCAGCAGGACCTCTGCTTCTCTTAGGAAGCCACAGTGGATTAAAAGACCTCAACTGAGCATAGCTAGTAACGAGATTCTAGTTTGAATCCATCTTTCATGGTATTTCATTAGATGGGAATGGCTGGGGGGGACCTGGGTAAAAATGACTTTACCTTTCCCTAAAATAGCTAATCCTCCACAGAGCAAGTCTGGGTTTGTACAAGTCAACCTCACCACTTGTCACTAGACTGCTATTCTGCAGCACCAAACTCGGTGTTCCTTGCAGACATCTATGACTACCCGGTCCCTGCTCTTTCTCCATCAGTCATTAACACCACACTCGGGACAAAGGTGCAGGAAAACTACAGTTTGACAGAGCTCAGTGCTGCTATTTTCTGCAGCCTCCAAGGACAGTGCACTTTCTCACTGCTGCCATGAATCCATATGGTAACAGGTCTCAGGATTACAGATTAAAATGTTGAGAATTTCTCTGATCAAGTCTACAATAAGCTACACATGTCTATCTGGGATTTCTGGTGGGCTACACAGCATCTTGGCTTGTTTACTGACATTGCTGGTCCGTTTGCAGTGGGAGCGCGGTGACCCAATGTACCGCTTCTTACACTGTCGTTCATAGCACTGTAGTGGGATCAGATCCTGATGCAAAGTTGGTGCAGTGATGTATACGGGATAAGAGGGTAGATCCCCCTCATCTCATTTTACGCATGAAACTGAGACAGAGACTGCTTCTTACAGGACTCCAGGGAACAGGATGGAATTCAGAAGCAGAGAACAGTGCTTCTCTGGACACCACCAGCACCACGATAACACAGCCGCAGCCTCCAGGCTGAATACGTGACACCATTATATTTATTTGCTGCTTGCCTTACTGATGGCAGTCTCCATTCAGCATGTGCTTTGCAGAAATTTGTTAGCAAGTGTTTTAAAGTTCCCCCTGAGATTTCAAAATCATGTATGAAGATCCAGGCTGTCTCTAGTGCTTCTTATCACACTGACTGGGCTGCAAAAAGCAAGACAGCAAAGGATTGTCAGCTAAGTGACTCAGTAGACTGTGCAAACACACATCAGCGGAAAAACTCCATGGAATTCAAAAGTTATCAGATTTACACCACTGTAGCAGGTGACACAAAGCTGGACCCATGCTTTGCCTATTATTTATCAGTTACCTTAATTGCTTATGTGGTTATTGGATACAGATGGCGTCCCCAGATGGACACAGGCCTTTTAACATATACATCTGTTATAGAATTATCATAGCAGCTTTGCACAACTCCTGGCTTATTTTAAATCTCCTGGTGTTTAGACCAGCTCCTGAAAGGCCAACGGCTCAAGACATCAGGAAACAGTTCAGTTGGAATCTGAAGGATTCAGACCCTAAGGTTGGTAGTAACTTGGAGTCATATTGTTTTCCAGTAAGAAATGTGGATTAAAAAATCAGGATAGTTGTTTTCCAGTGCTAAAAATTGTTGGAAAGGAATAAAGAGGGATTCCCTTTGGGTTTGGATTCTATTAGGCTGTAGTTCCATTTGTTTCAGAGGAGAGACCTAGATATGGAACTGAACTTCCTCTAAGTTAATTCCCAAAGCTGGGTATTGGAAGTAGGTCACTCTCTGGCTTGTTCTGAGACTCAGCTGAGCTTAAAATACTGTTCAGCTTTCTCTAAAAAAGTGGAAGCCATACATATCCTTTCTGTTCTACCCGGGTCACTGCCTCTGAAGGCAGTGCCACAAGGTGTAATCGTAACATCAGTGCACATTTGCAACGTGTGAGCCAGGGAAAGCTGCCCTTTCCAGGCTTTGCTTTTAAGGAGAGAATTCTCTGAACCAGTCTTTCCACGTACAAATTCCTGTATTAAGCACACAAAATAGGCACTGCAGAACACTGCAGACAGCTGGGGAAACTGTCCTTCTATATATGACCTGAAGACACATTTTGGACAACCTATTTTCCCCCCAGCAGCCAATATTTTTTCCCATGTACTGTTCAATCACCTCCGAATCACTAGATTTCTGCTGCTGGTGTTGCTGTCACGTAGGCATCTACCTTCATGGCCCAAGGTTCTAACACGTGCCCTGTTAGCAAGCTGCAAAACGTTAAGGAGAGTTCCTTTGTAAAAAAAGGGGCTGCTTAACAGGGCTAAATCCATATAGCTTGGCTGACCCTGAAGTATCCTTCCATGTCTGATAGAAGGTGCCTGGAGCAGAAGCCTACAGAACTGGTCCTTCACTATTTCTGTGTAACAGCGGCATCCAGTGGGCAAAGAAAGATCCCCAGTAAAATATTTGGAAACCCAGGATAGATCCATGTAAGAGTAAAGGTTTCTGTCCCATCCCCACAGTTATGCTAGAAATGTAGGGTCAAAGAATCATAGTTAGGGGTCAGAAGAGGTCTCAAACCATGCCCTGCACCGAACAGTATCAGTCCTACCCTGTCATTTCAGCAGCGTTTGCCTAACCAGTCCCTAACGCCTGTTCAGGTAGAGATTTCATAGCCCCTTGCCACTCTTCTGCAGCAGTTCATTAGCCTTAGAAAGTTTTCCCTAACATCCAACCTGAGTCTTCATTGCTGCATTTCCGTCCATTACTTTTTGGCCTATCCCCAAGTATACAAAACAGGTTATTTCTTTCTTCCCAGTATCAGCCTTGTGCATGAGGACAGTTATCTTGCTCTCTGAAGTCCTTCCTTCTCCCAGATACAGCACTTCCTATGCCTGTCTTGCATTTATAAACCTCAAAAGGAAAACCTCTTATGTCCTGCAGACTGGATTATACATGCCAGGTCGGCTCGTTTCTGTTCACAAATGTTGCCCCATTAGAAAAGATGCACTGGCGCTCACACTGTTTGAGGTTTGCCGTTTGCAGTATCTTTGGTGACGAGCACAACCAAAACACCCCCTGTCCAAGGTGGTTATATACCAACAAAGGCAGAATCTCATCAAAATAATTACAGTAAAGTTTTTGTCTTGGCCACAGACTGTGGTGCTGATGCTTTATGACTGCGTGTTTGCTTGAGAAGATGACTTCACAGGCAAGGCTAACACAGTTTTCCAGTTTTGGCTTTTTGAGAAGAAAGATTAGCTGGGGAAGAAAAAAGCCTGACATGATTTAAGAGTCTGGGCATGCAAGTACACGTTTACATGAGGCACTGGCAAAAGTACAGCGCAAGTTATCCTGACACTTACGGAGTGAGCACAAAAGAAGCTACTCTGAATGTGGATGGATCGTTACAGACAATTGATGTTGGCTGTTCTCACCTGCCTCTGATGTATTTCTATGTTTATACTAACATGAATCTGCCTGGTAAAAAGCAAGCTGAGGGAGGGAGCATCAGTGCATGCTTAGACCCACTTCCCACAATCCCAAATACCTCACAGTACTCATTCTCCATCTCCTGGCCAAAGGGCAAACCGCAGCGCAGTTCTGGCCTGAACGGAGAGATTCAATTCCCTCTTTTCACATTCACGTTTTCACAATCACCCCAACGCGTGCGTTTAAGTGCTCTGGCCAACATCTCTTTTACGCAACACAGAGGACAAGGGACACCGCGTCCTCCTATTTGGCTTTTATCAAATGGCAATGAGAAGCTTGGTTTTGGTCCTTTGTACCCTGTAGGCATAACAGTTACAGTAACTGCTACTGTGCCGTCTCAGAACTGTGCTCTCTTCAGTCTTCATAGGCCCTAGGCAGCTCTGCTGACTGTTATCTTTGCCGCCTCCATTTGAGTTTTAGGGCTCTAGATAGCGTTTCTGATGGGCTGGTGGGAGAAGGAACAGCACGTGATCATGACCTTGCTGCCATATCCCATGCTGGCAAGTCTTGTGCTGTGGTCTTACCGTACTGCAGGCCTTCTGGTTTGGCACAAACACGTTACTCAGTTTTACTGCCGTGAATGCTGTTCTTCACTATCAGTGCAGGCCACTCTTTTAACCCTTGTTCCGCTACGCCAGTCTACGCTAACAAAGACTAAATGTAAAGCAAAATTCCGATGGGTTAGCTTCAACAGAGCCACGCTCGGTGTGCCACCGAGCAACAGAACGGGACAGGGTGTTTACAAGGTGTCTCTGACCTCAGCAGGGGTAAAGTCAGTAGAATGTGTCCCACCCCAGGCACAAGAGATTGACGCTGCCAACGTCACCGCTGTCATTGGCAGAGCGATGATACAAACTCCTAAGTTGCCTCTGCCTCTTTGAAGAGAAAGTCATTATAAACTTAGTGATACCCTATCTTTTAGATTGACACCTTATCTTTTAGATTGACACCTTATCTTTTAGATTGACACATTCTGATTCACACATGGTGGCTCTTAAGCAACCGAAGATCACACGCAGACAATATTTGAACCGTGGTTTTTCAAAAAAAGACATGCCCGGCAGCAGGCTGTCCAGCAGACAGCCCCAAGGGGCTTTCAGGGCCTGTGTCTTCCTGGCAAACAAAGGGTCACAGCGCCTTTAAGGGAGTTAGACTGAATCCCAAAATCTCCCTTACAGTGAACGGAGTTATCCTAAAATCACCCCCAAAATCGGACACTCCAACGTTTAAAACGGAACGTTCTGGCGTCGATCTTGCATCCTTTCACAGTCAGCCATTCCTGCGGGTTTCAATGGCCATTTTGCCCGTGCACAGAAAACACGAAACGATCCCAAATATTTATTATCCTCGAACATCACAAACGCGTCGGGCGAACCATCAGGCGGCCCCGCCGCCCCGTCCCGTCTCAAGCAGGCGTTTGCCAGCCAAGGCCGGAGAGCCGGAGCCGTGCCCGGGCGGGGCGGGGGCCATTACCCCGCAATCACCTCAGGGCAGCTCACCGCCCCCTCCCGCAGGCCCCTCGGGCCGGACCGGGCCGCACAGGCCTCCCGCGGCCTCCCGGGACTTGTAGTCGTCGGCGCGGCGGGGGCGGCGAGCAGGGCGGGCAGAGAACTACCTCTCCCAGGCTGCCCCGCCGGCTGTCACCGGGCTGCGAGAGGCCTGGGCGGGGCGTGCGGGCGGCCCTGGGGGAGCGGGGTCGAGCGGCGTCGTTGCAGCACCCGCGGGGCGGCCGGCTGCGGCCCGGCTCCTCGGCCGCTTCCTCGGGGGTGAGAGGGGGCGTCTCGGAGGAAGCGGGGCCGGGCCGGGGCAGCGTCGCAGCGGGCAGGGCTGTCTCAGCGCGGTGCCGCCGCCGTGGGTGCGAGGCCACCTCACGGCCTTGGGCAGCCCCCCGGCGGGTCCCGGGGGCAGAGGGGTCCCTGGGTGTCGCTGCTGGGCAGGGCCTGAGGCGGCCGGTTCCCGGCGGGGCGGGAGTGGGGGAGGACGGCCGTGGTGCTGCCGCTGACGAGGGTGGGGAGGGACCTCCGCCGGGCGGGCGCCGGCCGCAGGGCTTGAACTCCCCTGTGCCCCGCGATGGCGGGGGTCAGTGCTGGACTCGTGTCTCGTGTGGCCGAGATCTTGAGTGGGAGAGGAGCCGGTAGCCCGTGGCTGCAGCAGTGGGGCTCACCTGAGCTGCTTACCGTGTTTTCTGCTCTCTCTCCCTAGGCCTCCGTGGGGGTCTGCTGCTCAGCCTCCTGTGCCGAGAATGCAGGAGGGAAGGAAGCAAACACAGCCCCTTGCTAAGGACAGTGGCTTTCTGAAGCGTTGCCTGAATTCTCTTTGGCTCCATCAGGTATGTGCCTGTTTTTTCCCCGTTTCTTCCTTGGGCTGAGCTGGGGTCTGCTCTAAGTGGCCGATTTTCTTGATGCCACATTTAGCCAGGGTTGAGTCCGTAGTGGGGTGTGTGTGCTTGCTCCTGCCCTGTTTTTATTCCTTCTGGATGTTGAGTGCTGGCTGCCCTGCAGGATGTAAACATACATCCTGTTTTTCTGTTCTGAAACAGGTATTGCAGGTAAGTCCTTACTTGCTGAGGTGGGAGCTGAGTGCTGAAACATTGGCAGTGATTTCTACTGGGCCTTCTGTATAACTGGAGCATGTGCTCTCTGCTGAATAGAACCTAGAACTGAAGCCCCACATGGGCTTTTTCTCTCCTGTGTTTCTGTGACGTTTGCAATCTTCCTGAGCTGAGAAAGAGTCATGAAAACAAGGGCCAAACTTAAACCTAGAGAAGATGGTACAGCCGCATTGTTCTGATTTCAGGAAAGCTGGAGGGGGACTTTTTACAAGGGCCTGTAGTGACAGGACAAGGGATAACAGGTTTAAACTGAAAGCGGGGAGATCTAAATTAGATACCAGGAAGAAATTCTTCATTAAGAGGGTGGGGAGGCACTGGGACAGGTTGCCCAGAGAAGCTGTGGATGCCCCATCCCTGGGAGTGTCCAAGGCCAGGCTGGATGAGGCTTGGAGCAACCTGGGCTAGTGGAGGGTGTCCCTGCCCATGGCAGGGGGTGGGACTGGGTGGGCTTTAAGGTCCCCTCCAACCCAAACCGTTCTGTGATTCTGTGAATGTAACAAGTTCTAATTTCTACCTTGCTTAGAAACAAGTGAGCTCTGGCTCACCTTCACGGAGGTCACTTGAGCTTGGCTTTACTGCTTAACCCTCTGTGGTTTTGGCTAAGAACTTCATTACATCTTCTGCACTTCTCTGTTGCTATAGGAGGAGTTTATTTGACTCAAATTGGATACTGTTCTTATTTCTTCTCTGCTTAACAGCTCCTTGGTTTCCTAAAATGACTTCCTATGAAGAACACTGCAGTTGTTCATTCTTCTAGGTCCTTCCTCCATACTTGATTACCTGTTGAATTTTTCATCCATGGCTTCAGGATAGATGTGTGAATTGTCAAGGGATGTGGTTACTGTAAATAACCCACATTACCCACATTGTTATGATGGGAACGATGATGTGGGTCATGTTGATAACCGAAATCAGAAAGAGAAATCTTCAGTACCCTTGGCAGAGCTGGAGAAGTTTGTGTCCTGTTTCGAGCTTTGCTTTCTGCTCTGAGTTATAGGCGTCTAGTTTGTGTCTGGAGCAGCTAACTTCCATGAGGTGGATGAGGGTTCCCTTCAAGAAGCTCTTCCTTAAGGCAGCCAACCGACAGGGAAGTAGGTTGGGTGTCAGATGATTCACACTGTAGTCCTAGCTCGATTGCTGATGTGTCTTCAGTACTTTATGCTTGTTTTCCATACTAATCTTGTCTGTTTCTGTAGTGGAAGGACATGAGTTCATTTAGGACTGGCACGTGTGCCTGCCACACATGTAACAGAACAGTTACTTAGCTGTCATTTAACAGCATCACGGTTCTATTTTCTTGAATAATAATTCTCTTTTTAGGCTTCAGAAAGGTGTGTTTCTTCTCTCTTTCTTTTGGCACAGGGTACCTGAGTCACTGACATGAGAACAACCCTCATAACTGTATGACATTGGTTGGCTTAATACTCTGCTTATTATGGTATTGCTGTGTAGTTTCATGTGTTTTGGTGTTTATTTTGAATGCATATCTGAAGCTTTGTGACTGTCAAAATCCTGTGCCAAATTAGTGTATAAAGAATCTTATTTTCCTGCTTTGGTCTGCAGTGGCTGCTAATCCACTGCTGGGATTGTTTGAAAGAGTTTGGAGTCCTTGCATACCCTCTTTCCAGTAAAACTTCAATAAGTGTCTTGGAAGTAGTACAAATACGGTGGTTGCAATTGTCTCCTTCCATTTTCACTTGGAAATGAATATGTTCACGGCTTTCTAAGTGGCCTTACTCAGTAAGTGTGTGGCTATGTGACCACCATGGGCTATTCAGAGCCGTGGCAGGTACCTCTGAAACATGCTCATCTCTTGCCTTGCATTCGTGTAGCGTTTGTATTGGTTGCTCGCAGAGACCGGTCTCGGTTGCCTCTGGTCTCACTGCAGTTGAAGGCTTTCTCCGACTTGATAATTAAGTTCTCCTAGGTCATGTTGTCCCTGCCTGCCTGTTCTCATCAAATCTGTTTGCCTTGCTCATCAGCTCTAATACAGAAGCGCTCCTGGGCTCCGGCAGAATTCAGGGCCATGTTGAATGGGACCGTACCACCTGCCACAGTACTGATTGTGCCCTTTTGTTTTCAGTTGCTGACTTCCAGGGATTCAGGAATAGAATGCAAAGTCCTGTGAGCAGAGTATATGGGTCCTAGTTGGTTTTTCAAGGATTCTGATTCATGGCTTATCAAGGCCGTTTATGGGTGTTGTGATACAGTGTCCTCAGAGGGAGATGCATGCAACTTCCAGTACACTCTCACTGGAAGCGCTGATTGGAGGAAGATCATTGGAGCCCCTTCCCTCCTTAAGCAAAGAATGAGAAAGTGAACTCTGTTGTTTCTTGGGGGACTTACAGCATTTAAATATTTCTGCATCCTCTGTAATGAGAGCAGTAGTGTTTGAAACTTCCCAGAATACAGAACGAGTCTTCGAGCACTTAGACTGGCTGTATGTGGAAAATGTCATCACTGAAGTTAGGTGTGTGCTAGCAGGACAGAAAACTGCTTGATCTTAGACCTCGGTCCACATTCCCTGATGTGACCCCAAGGAATGCAAGGATGTATGCTGGATCATGGGTTGATGCTTTATTTTTTCCCCCTGTGACCAGGATGAGCCAGGCTGTTGAGAACAGAACTTGGAGCTACCATATAGGAACTTTGTTCCTGGCTCTGCCACCAACTCCATATGTAACCACAGCTTGGTTTTCCATCTCTAAAGTGTTTGCATTCTTTAAAGTACTCAGCTATCCAGAGCTGAAAGATAACATCTGCACTTCTAAAATGTACAAACTTGTAAGTGAATTGGTGTAAGGGCTGACCCTCAAACCTTAAGTACCACAGGGGGAAAACAACAGCTAACTACTCAATTCATTCTGCTTCTATGCAGCTGATGTCTCTCTAGCCAAAGGCATGTCAGGGTAGATTAGATTTAAACCTTTTGATCTGCTTTCAGAGCACAGAAAGGGCAAGTTCCAGGCTGAAAACTGACAGGAGTGCAATGTTGACCATCCTGAAAGCCTGAAGGGGAATCTGGAAGTTGGTAGGATGAGCTACCAAGGCTCACCAGAGGTTCAGCAGGTTTTATGCTCCAGCTTGCCCTAAGCTAGAGTCTGAAGTAGCTACTTTTCATTCTGAAAAGTCAGAGAATGTTGTGTTCCTAACTGGAATGATTTTTAATCCTATTGTATCACCACTGCTGAGAGTACCAGGGTCTAAATACTTATGAACAACCATATCGCAGAACCTCAGTACTGTGTTTTCTCCAACCACATTCCACCACGTGTCTACCAGCAGGACATCAGTGTTAATTCCTTTTGATCTTTTTCTTCCTGCAGTAATGTTGGTCTTACGATTTTTAAGTGATTTAACCCATATTTTCATGGCAAATAGGAGTGATAGCTAGATGTGGACCTGAGCTTTACCTAGGATTTAACACCATCAGCTCTGGGGCCAATAGTCTTGCCTCTGAGAAATGTATTAGAGCAATGTCTAAGTAACAACATAGTTGAAATCTGCTGCCAAGGCGAAGTTCTCATTGTTGGAATATGTTTCCGTGTTCTCCTCCATTTCTAGGTGATTGAAAATTGGTCTGGAAGGGATTTTGCTGAGGCCACCTAGTCCATCCTTTCCCACAAGGCATGATAAACTACACCAAAATAATTCCTGATAGATAAGTTGAGCTTGTTCTTTAACAAATGGAGATTTGTTAGCTTTCCTGGATGAGTTGTATTTGATTTCATTAGACTTTTTTTTTTATATATTGTTACTTTTGTCAGGGTTCTGAATGGGCACAAAAAGACCTGTAAGCCAGTGCAAGGGATGCCAAGTGGTTGACAATTGACCTCTTAATGCTGGTGATGGTGGCTCTTGGCCGGAGGGAGGAGGGGAGTGAGGGGAGTCGCTCAATGCAATGCTTGTGAGTTTTTGTCTGTTTTCCTTGTGCCATCAGGATCTTCCATGGAGGGGATGGGGCAGTTAAAATACCACTCTCCCATTTTACTATATAAAATGAAAAAGACCATAACTTGAACTTGGCAAGTAATTGCTTTTTAAATTTTTTTTAAACAACATGTCCTGGTGGTTGTGGGTGGTTTTGGGTGGGATGTGTATTTGTTTTTACTGTAACACAATGTAAATTTAACGCTGAAATCTGCTATTGAGGAAAAAGTGGATTCTCATCAGCCCCAGCTACCGAGCTTTTCAAGGCTTGAGGCAGCAATCTGCAAACTGTCAGGTCCAATTAACGCAAATGGCTGGAGCTGTTTTTTCCCTCCTGGAGAGAAGACGGTTCATCAAAAGCCAGAAGGAAATTTCATCGGGCTCATGAGCAATTATCTTGTTGGATGCAGTAAGGGAGATCCACTAGATGCCCAGTGTGGACTTTCACTTATAATCACTCTTAATTCTCCAGTGGGCAAATGAGCACTGATCTCACCAATTTAAAGCTTGAAGCTTTTGTGTCCCATAGAAGCTGGTAGAGGGAACTTGTTCTTTTGTAGGGTTTGCCTGATGTCGACTTGTAAATCTGAATTTGGAACGTCCCTGACTTGGCAAAAGATATTCCACCTTTCTGTGTGCTGGGGTTAACCCTGGTAGGCAGCTAAGCATCACACAGCTGTGTGCTCACTTCTACCACAGTGGGACAGGGATGAGAACTGGAAGGGTAAAACTGAGAAAGCAGGACTCATCAGGTGTAATGGTGTTTGCCTTCCCAAATGTCCCTCCTTCCTATTCTTTCCCCCAGCTTTTATTGCTGAGTGCGGTGTCATATGGGATAGCCTTTTGGTCAGTTGGGGTCAGCTGTCCTGGCTGTGTTCCCTCCCAGATTCTTGTGCACCCCCAGCCCACTCGCTGGCAAGGCAGCGTGAGAAACAGAAAAGGTCTTGATGCTGTGTCAGCACTGTTCAGCAATAGCTAAAATACCAGTGTGTTATCAACACTGCTTTGGCCACAGATCCAAAACAGAGCACCCTACAAGCTGCTATGAAGAAGATTAACTCTATCCCAGCCCAAACCAGTACACTGTGATATACCACAGCTTCTGTTGTTGGCAGCCTATGACGGCTGTTTATTTGTGGCAGCTGTTCCCCAGAGGTTGTGTTGGCATTTGTATCGTTTGAAGCAATATTGACCTGCTGTGCAATCCAGTTTGTTTCATGGGTCTAGTCTGTTAGTTAACACTGAGCTGATTTGTGGGTTTGCACAAAACTACTGTTATTGAATATTCAATAAATTTGCTGGTGCTTCCTTTAGGCTTGCGTCCTTTAACGGGATGAAAGAATAGGTAGTAAGCCAGCACGGTAATGACTGAAAGTATTGCTCCTACAGTTTGAAAACCCTTCCCTCACCATAACAAATCAGTACTGGAACACAGTCAGTGTAAACTGAATGTAAAACTCGGGGTAGGCAAAACAGATCAATGGGCTGGCATTTGTAAAGGACAAGCGTTGATTGTAGAGTTCAAATGCACTCTATGGGACCGTCTTTAGGCGCCTGGCTAGTTATTTTTAGCATTTCCTTGCCCTGTGTCCCAGTATTTCAGGATGTGTGCCCGCTCTTATACAGTGAAGCTGAAATGACAAGGTATTAATCCCTGAGGCATATTAATCACCTGCTTTATTCTGTTTATGTAATACAGTTGAATATACTTTGCGAGCAGGTGCGGTATTGGGCACGGAAATGGTTTAACCTCATGCTGGCTTTTTCTTGATTGATTGGTTTTAAGAGGCAGCTGCCCCACTTCTACTTTTTTTTTTTTTCAGCTGAGAGTAATTTGTCAGAGTGACTCCGTTTATCTGCTATTGGTATTTAACCCACAGAAGCATCATCTGCTCTTCTCTCCTTCTCTGTGCCAGTGATGCCATTTTGCAAAATTTAGACTAAACAGAAATCCTGACCTCAAAAGGAAGAGTGAAGTATCCTTGAGACCTTGTGGCTTTGCAGTGAAATATTAAACGATTCACTTCAGCCAATTCTGCAGATCCTTTAGGTGGGGTGAGGGGGGAAACTTCCTGTGTTTAGTCTGATTTCTAGTGCTTGTCACATAGTGGCTGAGATGGTGTCACTCTTCTACCTTAGAAGATCTGCTAGTCCTGGGAACTAAGAGTTTGTATCCTGTGCTCCAGGTAAGCGCTGTGGATTTGCAATGTGACTAGGCTCTCTAGCCATCTTGGTGTTAGCCATGGAAGATCAAGGCTTGGAAACTGCCTTCTCCAAAATGGAGAGTTGGGCCTTACAGGCTTTTAGTCTCAGCAGCTAAACAAGAGCTGATCAGACAGTGCTGCTCTTTGTGTGAACAAGGGCTGTGGAATGAGCTCTGGAAAACAATAGACAACTAAATGGGCCTGACTGTGCGTGTTTTTCCACACCAAGAAGTCGGACTTGTACTAGTGCTGTGTTATGACTTAGTATTAAAAAGCCCAGTGTTTGTGAATTAATAACTTTTGACACAACTATTCTGAAAGCAAAATATCTTTATTGTGTGTTAAAATTCACAATTAGCCCTTAGACTAGAGTTAGTTTTCTTGTTCAGTAGGGGTTTACGTATAGTTAATAGAAGACACTATTGGAAGAGGCCTGCTAACAAGGCAAGGGTTTTATTTGGGGAGAGAGGCAGTTAGTTGAAAGTAAGACTGCGTGAGCTGAGGAATGGATGATAAACTTGGTAGTAGTATAGAAAGCAGTACTGCTAGAAACCAGCTGCATAGCCATAGCAGTAGTTCTTAAGCCAATGTGAGCTGGCTTTGTTAAGCCATTACACTGAGCTTGTTCGGCTCCCTGATGTTCCTAGTGCAAGGGAATGCAAAAGTCAATCTCGAAACTTAACACAGAATCACAGAAGGGTTGGGAAGGACCCCTGGAGATAATCTAGTCCAAAACCAGCCGCAAACTCTGCTGTGCCGCAGGAGTTATCATTGCCGCCGCGTTCCTCGCTGACTGAGTACAGTAGCGGTAGTTGATCAATCTAAATGTTTACTCGCTTGGTAGGACTTTTTAATGGCAGTGTGTCCCTGAAGTTCCCTTGGAAGCAAGCAGTTAAAATGTGTGTGGGGTGTGTGTATGATGAGGGCTTAAAATAAAATGCTTGGAGTGACTGGGAACCACTTTGGGAGTTTAGCAATACAGAATGATGGGAGAAACTGCTGAGTCGGGTGCTTCTCTGCCTGTTTTAGTTGGGAACAGATACTTTTGACCCCTGACTTGAACTGCAGACCTTTGCTCTTGTGGAGAAGCCCACGGCAGCAAACAAGGCCAGCAGGGCCACCACGCTGTCCTTTGGCGTCTTTTTGCCGAACTGTCTCCTGAAGAATGAGCAACGTCGTTCTGATTGCTTTGTGCTGCAGTGAAATTGTTGGGGATTTCTGCTGTGGCAGGCAGTGTTGGTGACCTGCTCTGTTCCAGAATGTCTGGAAACACTTCATGAGGTGTGCCCAGTCCGCATTGGGATCAAGGAAGGATAAAGCAAGTGACGTTTGTCTTGACAGAGCTCATTGGCTTGCAGTTACTTTGCTGATGTCAGGTGAACGGTGCTTTACGCACAGCGCCCTGGCTCTGCTTCATATGTTCACCTCTTCCCTGAGACATACCGAAACACAGTTCCCTTCATTCCCTAATAAAATTCACAGCGGAACGTGCCTGGCATGCCTTTGTTCCGCTTGCTGTTCTTATAAGCGCTGATTTAGTCAGCACTGATCCAAAAGGATCATTGTCCACGTCAGTGATCCCTGTAAATGTTTGCATTCATTTAATCTGGTTACTGCCAATTGCAACCCCGATTGTTATGGCTCTGTTACACCCTTTTCCTAATCCTTTTAATGCCTTCTGTTGCTTTTTCAATGGAAGAGTTTTGCCAACATTCCCTGTTTCACAGAGAATGAAAGACTGTAGAGGTGCCTGAGCTGTAAGCTAACTCCCAGTCTGCTGCAAGTTAATTTAATAAACTCAAGCTAGTGTAGTTCTTCTGGTGCTGCTTATTCACTATTTATACGTGAGGGGGACTAAGGGCAGGAGCGGCAGGGTGTGTGTTTATGTCTCAGAAGACCGGGTCTAAAAATTCTTTAGATCCACTTCTAATTAAAATAAGCTTCTTTACCCACCTCTGAGTTGTGCTGAGGATGTCAAAGCTTAATTATCTTACTGCATTGTACACCATGTGCGAAGGGTCATGTGGAAGAATGCGTTTGTAGGTCTGTAGTAGTGTCATGGAGCAGTGTGAACGCATTAAGTGTTGAATAAACAAATACCGACTTTCTGGAAGCGTAGCTCTACCTGGTTTTGTCAGGCAGAGGACAGTGTTCTCTCCTTTTAGTAGTGTATGTATTTTCTGACCCTGAATGGGAATTTATGGAGGAAATCGACTGTTGTGACAACTGCCCAGACCCCCCAGGATTTACCAAGGTGAAGATTTTGCCCTCGGCTGGCGGTCTGTAGCCCTGTTCCGGTGTCCCCGTCGCACAGCTCACATCAGAGGCCCAGCACCTGCATTCAGAGCGTGTACGTGAATGAAAGCCTTAAGGAGGGTGCCAGACATTACTGTGAGGGCTCGTACCTGGTGTGGTGCCGTGGATGGCTGGGCAGGACTCGTGGCTTCTGAAGCACAAAAGCAGTGATGCTGGCTGTGGCCATTCTCCAGGGAATCTGACCTGCGGACGTGTCTGTCTCCGGCTGGCTGGAGGGTAGAGCTCTGGAGTCTCTGGAGTGCTGTCCCGAGGGAAGGGGGCTCCTGGCTTGCTATCGGCCCGGTGCAGATGGCTGCAAGGGGCAGGTTCTGGAAGACAGCAACACGGCTCTTAGCCCAGCTCGGGGCTGGGAAACAGGCGGGGCGGGCCTAAGCTGCCGCTTCAGGCTCGAGCGGGGCAGAGGGAGGCTTGTCCTCACCTGGGGTGGGTTTCCTCCTGCAGCCGTGGGGCTGGGTCGCTGCAGCTTCCCCCGGAGAGGTGTTAGCCGTCGGGAGTGCCCTGCGTGCCCCCCTCCCCGGGCCGGGGCTCCCTGGGGCGGCGGGGCCGGGCCGGGAAGCGCCTAGCTCCGCCCGGGAGCCGCCCCGCGTGTCCCGGCTCGGCTGCGCCGTCGCGGCTGTGACCGCACCGCAGAGCGGGGGACGGGCCCGGGGGCTCCTGCCGGGAAGCGAAACCGCCGCCCGGCGCCGCGCTCCCCGTAGCCCGCCGGAGGGTGGGACCCCGCCGGGGCAGCGGCTGCACCCGCTCCCACCTGCAGGTAAGGCGGGCTGGGAGTCGCGGGGGCCGGGAATCGCGGGGGCCGTGCCGGGCTGCCCTTCCCCTCGGCTGGAGCGGCGGCCGCGGGCTCGGGCCGGCGGGGCTGGGGCTCTGGCTGCGGTGCCGGCCGATGGGGCGGTGGCAGGAGATGCCGAGGGTTCGTAGCAGGAGGTCCGTGGCTCGGGTCCAACTCGGGTCCAGAGTTGTTCTATCAGTTTGAGGGGTTTGTAGCCTGTGTGTGCTTTGTATTCCTTGGAAAACCACCGAAGAGCAAAAGGATGAAAGTGGGTAGGTTGCAGGAGCTGTTTGGTAGCTGTTGGATGCTGCAGATCTCCAGTTATTATAGAATGTCCCTAATATACAGTCCCTGAGGGAAGTGTCAAAGCAAATGAAAATAGAGAGAGGGGATGATGGTTTTTTCCAAAGTGCTTACTGGAATAATGACTTCTTTGGAGGCTTATGAATAATTGGGAAAGCTGGACATTAGCTGCTGCGGAAAAGGCGCCTTAATAAAAGTTCCGCTGCCGCCACCTCCGTGTGAGTTCACAAAGGATGTTCGGGAACTAGAAACTCTGGAGGAATATCAAAGTCTGAGCTTCCTGAGCTCGTGCTGCTCTTTTCCAAAAGTGTATGATTTGCATTTGCCATAGCCTGAGCACTTAGGGAAACATCCTTAGGTTAGGCAAAGCTCTCCAAGGTTGAATAATTCACCTGAAGAGACAATTCAAACTGCAAAATATGTGTAAAGGGGGAAAAAAAAGCTGCTTAAACCACCCCCACCCCCCCAAACGAAACAAAATCACTTGCATCTTCCTCTGTTTACCATACTGTTCAAATAACTTGATAACCAAATCACACACGCTGATTTTGTCAGTCTGCTTACACTCTTCGGTTCTGCTCCCTGTGTATCCAGTGCAGCAGTAACCTTTGCCTCTTACAGGAGGGATGTCAGGTTGCCTCTAGAGCACCTTTTACAAACAGCGCTGTTTGAGCAATGGCAGAAAGTGGCAACAGTTATTGCAACTAATATGTTTCAGGCTGAAGGCACTAAAGTATTTTACTTTTCTTCCAGTTAAGTATTAGTAGCATTTCCTAAGAATGGACTCCTGGATTACACCTGGGCTGTTCTTTCCTGTTCCTCGGTAGATGAGGTCAGAATGTTAGGTCAGGATTCAGAAATATGCCTGTGTCTTATGATGGATTATTTGTTCGTAGTTACTTTAAGCTCCCATGGGAAACTGGTGTTTTCTCTGTGAATAATTTCTGGCAGCGATACCTATCCTTCTGTGGAATAATTATGACCCAGTCAGCATCGAGGGAGGAGTATTTGCTTCAATGAGTGAAGCATTTCCACTTAGGAGGTAAATAATACTGATCTCTGGCAAGGTTCAGGCTGCACAAGCATTGTAATTCATCTCGTAAAGATTTTGAATGGTTCTTTGTTCTTGTTATGCATCACCCCTGCAGATTAGATGGGAATGCAGAATTCATTTGGTGCCTTCTTGTGTGGAAAATGGAGTATGCACATTAAGAAGACAGCCTTCAGAGCAGTGAGCAAGGGATTGCATGAAGGTCATTGCAGCACAGACAACTCCATTAACTAGTATTCAGCATCGCAAGCTACAGTTGAACTACAATAGCTTCCTGGAGCTGTGGGATGAGTACACCTGCAGCTCTTTTGTGAGTCGTAGGGACCTGCACAACCAAGGGAAGCCTGATGCCTATGGCTGCAGTGCAAGTCTGTTCCCATTGGGATCTAGCCTTTTATGGGCTACTGATTAGGTGTATTTTTGTCCTTGCAACTCCGTACCTGTGATATTGGCAGAGATTGGAGTCTCTTGGCGTTCTGTGACAAGACACCTGATGTCGGCATGTCCCATGGCATCTGTAAGTCAATTCACAGTGCAGTGAAATGATGCATTTCTCCAGGACTCGTTCCACACAGGGTATTCATGTAGCTTGTGTATTTCGCTGGCAGTTTGAAGAAGGGATCCCTCTAGCATCCATGTCAGAAAAGTAGTGAGTACACAGAGAAAGTGTGGGTTTGCCTCTGTGTAAGCCACGCACTTCTAGGCCCAAGGCAGTTCTGAGCTGAGGTTGGTACTCTGCTGTTTGGCTGCTTGGTTGGGCATGTGTCACGATACACAGTGTGCTAGCCTGCTCTGCTGTTTTCAGGTAGCAGGAGATCATCTTCCTTTATACTGCAGTGACTTAAATTTTATGGGTTTGTGGCACAGCCTGGAATATTCTTTAATGCTGAAAAATTTTTGGAGCTGGCATTGCCTTCCTTGAAATGCTGGGAGTTCCGACGGCTGTGATGTTTCATTTATTCCTGGGGAGAGGGAAAAGGTTCACTGAAATAGCATGAAGCTCTTAAGGTTGAGGAGTGGCACTCCATCCTCGTCTAAAAAACCCTACGGTATTTGTTGTTTCCTTCCCTAAGAATGCAAGTCCTTTTCCCACTGTTACTACCTCCCACCGCCTTCCACCAGTTCACTGGATGAAACAGGAGGGGACGTGGCTGTATTTAAGGAAAAGCCCTGTAGCAATAACTGAACGCTGCTTCTCCTGTACCTTTGTGTTGTTGGATGTTCCCATTTGTTTTCTCTGCAGTGTCTTTGACTGTCTCGATGCCTTTTAAAAAAGCAGTTCTGCCTCTTAGTTAAAACAAAAGTGTCCGTTTTATTCATGTCTGTTCTGGAGGAAAAGCGGATCATACAAATCTCATTACGCTCTGCAGTGCTTTCTAAAAAGGATATTCTTTCTTTTTGATAATTTCTGTTGTCGTAAAGACAGTAAGCACCAGTGCACCTTGAACTCAGCGATGTTACATCCACCTCCGTAAAGGAAATCTGAATGAAAGTGTTGCCCAAGGCATCTGTTAGTGATGATTAGAACGAAAGATGACGTGAAGTTCACAAGGACGTTTGGTTTTGATGTTGCTCTCATGTGACAGGTGTTTGGATGTCACAGAGATGCATAGCAGGAAAAGTCAGAAGCGAGAGAGATGCTAAAGCTGAACAGAAATTAGTCTCTGCGTGCTAGAAACTTGATTTTTGCATCAAACTACTCCTCCATACATTTAAAAGGGGATGTTTGGCTGGAGAAAGGGTTTATTTTTAGACCTCAGTGGTTTCAGTTGCTTTATTTGTAGGTGGTAGTGTTAACAGCGTGTCACGTGGCACAAAGCTGCTCCTGTTGCCACGTCTGAGTACACATCCTATTAGCTCATCAGCTGCTTTGTCAGCCTGGTTTGAACTGGTTCTGTGTCATGGCAGTTGGTAAGATTTGCGGTACTTTCGGAATCTGTATGATTTGGCCCTTGGCATTCTGGGGTTTTTTGGTGGGGTTTTGGTTTCGTTTTTGGTTTGTTTTTTTTTTTCATTTTGAGAAAATTTCAGATGTTATGGATAGCTAAAGAGGAAGAGGGAGACCCAGGGATGGCCAAAGATAAAAGGATGCTACAGTAGATTTTTCCAGAAGTCAAAGCAGCAGCTTGGCCCTAAATATAGAAAGCTACACTCTGTCTCGTTGTTCTGGCAAAGAGGTAAACTGGGCTTTGACAGTTTATTTGACTTAATTCAAAATTCTGGATGTGCTACATCCCTGTGGTTTGTCATCTCATTTACCAATTGTCATGGCAACAGCTGGAAGGGCTCTCCCAAGCTTTTACTGATCCCAGCACAAAATCTGCAGCGCTTATTGCAGGTAGGCAATAACCCTTCCCCGTTCCTGCTGTAGTGAGCATTGATAAATAGCAGTAAATATTGACATTTATCTGACGTTTGCATTTTTAAAGAACTGCTATTAGCTTTGGAAAATGGACAAGCATTCCTTTCACATGCATCTTTAAAACTTCCTGTATCCCCAGATCAAAACCTAACCTGTTGCCGTTGTGTCTCTGGTAGCTGTTGCAGTATTCCTGAATTTGAAATCAAGGGCTGGTACTGGAGTTTTGCAAAGAGTTCTTGCCCAGTTAGTTCTCTTCCCTCATACCCAGTGCTCTGGAATAAATCTTTTGGGTACTATGAAGATATTTCTGTGCTGTGCAAGTCTGGCTAGTTTGCATATCCTTCCCATCTGTGCTAAAGCTGTGAGGATCCCTGTTTTAAATAAAGGACTGATTTATCTACTCAGCAGGTCAGGCCTCTACTGTAGCCGGTTCATTATGGGGAAAAAATTACCTTTCTTGCCTTTATTTTTAGTTTTTTATATATATATATATTTAATGGGGTTGGAGTTAAATTTGCCTATGATACTATGAAGAAAAGGGGCTTCCAGTTTGTTTGCTAAAGGCAACTGTAAGTTTTAAAACACCAGCTGGACTGTAATTAAGATTTAAGCTAATTAAAAGGTACTCAGGATGTTCCTCAGTAATATCTCTTTGCACAGATATCTTATGATGGTGTTTCGAGCAGAATGGGATAAGTACTTCAAGTTGGGGGTTGAGTTCTTTTCATTTGAGAAGTGAAACCTAGAAAACCTACCGGCCCTGCTTATTCAGCATGAGTTTGTGTACCAAGGGCACGAGCTGAAATGGCATCTGCTCGTCTTGCTATGAAAGTTACTGCTGCGATGTGTTGAGTGCCATCACTTAATTGTGTATTGTCTTATTAGGTGTGCTGAACATGCTGCTGACGATGCTGAATGTGTTGCTGATGATACTGCCTGTCTCCAAGACCCCTTACGTGGAAGAATTTTAGGGGTTGCTCTGCAGATCAATGGACGTGGACCCCTATGCCAGCATGCAGGTTGGGATGCGGGTAGTTCGTGGAGTGGACTGGAAGTGGGGCAGCCAGGACAGTGGTGAAGGGAATGTTGGGACCGTGGTTGAGATTGGTCGGACTGGCAGCCCAACCACTCCAGACAAGACTGTGGTCGTGCAGTGGGATCAAGGCAACAGAACAAATTATCGGACCGGATTCCAAGGGGCTTACGACCTTCTTCTGTATGATAACGCACAAATAGGTAAGTAGAGCATGGACAAGAAGCAGAAACACTAGTGTTGTAAACCCATCTCTCTTAGTGTGTGCAATGCTTGCCTCACGTGCTACTTGGAATGTTAAGCCTTTTGCAACTGCCTGTGGGCTGATGCTGAGCAGCAGTGTGCGCTCAGCCAGTTCATGGCAGAGGAAGTCCTGTTTGCCTCTACGCAGAGGCTTTTCTTTCCTCTTATTTTCTTATCTGTGAGTACAACAGTTTTGCTGACTTTGTCATTCTGCTAGATTCTGGCATGACTTTTAGGATGACAGTCCCTTAAGCCAGGAAATGGACGCTTCATACTACACGTATCACTTTGTAGTGTATCATTGTATTATTGACAGTACACACACTGTACGTGATTTTTCTCTTTAAAACATGCTGATGTAGTTCTAAAAGCCTGGTCAGCCTGGTTTCTCTGGATTTTGTGTGGATCTTACATTCCTTTGCTTTTGTTCTCTAGGTGTCCGTCACCCTAACATCATCTGTGACTGTTGCAAGAAGCATGGTATACGGGGAATGCGGTGGAAATGCAAAATGTGTTTCGACTATGACTTGTGCACCCAGTGCTACATGAACAACAAGCATGATCTGTCTCACTCGTTCGAGCGCTATGAGACAGCACACTCACAGCCGTAAGTGGTGCTACAGGGGAAGTCCAGTTAATCATGCTGGGATTTATAAGTCACTGTTCTATAGCAGTGGTCTCCAGAACAGGAGAGAGGATGCCCCAGGGGGTGTGCAAGATGATCTATTGAGGTGCAGGAATAAAAGAATAGAACTTCAGTAGTACATGCCTGTATCATTTATAAAGAAATAAATGTACATGTATTGGGGGGGTGCTCAAAATTTTTTTACTGATAGGGTTGCACGATCAAGAAGGTTTGGGGACCACTGTTCTGTAGAATAGTGTAAGGTTGGATCTGGCACTTTTATGGAGCTGCTTAAAATAAGACAGCGAACAGAAATCAGATTTTTTTCTGAAAAATTAAATTAAAGTGAAAATTCAAAATGTTTGCTCTGCTTTTTCTTTTCCTCCCCCCTAGTTACATAATTTCTCAGACATCGTTTGCTGTTTGCTGTTCCCAGAGTAGTCACAGGGAGGGTGACAGGAATCTTGCATTCCCAAATTGTTGATTTCTTCTCAGGGTCTGTACTATCAACTGGAAAACACCACTTTCTTATTTACTCTGTACTGTGCCCCTGCACGTTGGCATCATTGGAAGTGACTGCTATACTGATGCCTGCGGAACAGTATCCGTGTTTTTATGCTTATTCATGATGTGCCAAAACACGAAGGTCTGTTCTCCCGAGAGAGAAGTGAAAAATAGTCTCAACAGTAGTTTCATTTGCACCTTCTAAGGGGCGGGCTTGAAGATGAATCTTGTAATCCTCTTGCTTTCAGGAACGTAACAGGCAATCAGCTCAGCTCTGTCACTGATTTTCTTTCCTTTTTGTTTTTTCCCCCTTCTTGAAAATATCGCTGTGCATTGCTTCTGTCTGTGGAATGAAAAGTGTGATTACTTTGCTAAAGACAGTGCTGTCGGATTTGCAGCTGGTTTTCCTCCCATATGGCAAGCTCTTCCTGGAGTTGATTCCCACAGTTTTGCCAGTGTGGCTGAGCCAGAACTCTGAGTGCTAGCGAAGGGATAGATGTTGCTGTCCAAAGATGTCCCCTCTGTGCTTTGAGGCCTGTGTTTATCCACCAGATTAGGATGTTTCTTGAGCTTATGTTAATAGGACAAGCTAGACAGACCCTATTGTGAAAGGAGCTTTGTGATTTCGTATATATATTAAAATAGGCGTATATATAAAAATACTTACAATTTTTTCTCTCTGAGTATTATAGTTAGTTACTCAGAGGTGCCTGCTTGTGTCTTTTTTTGAGCTGTAGGTACACTCTGCTGTTAAGGTACATAATCTTCGTCACATTTAAAGAAAAAAAGGAAAAAAAGAGGTAGACAGCACTTACTGTAGAGACTGCATTGTTGCAGAGCAGTCCAAATTTTCTGGCCTTTGCATGTATTCTCCAGGGTGCTGCACAGTGCTGCGTTCTGTTGGGCAGCAGGCCAGGTCCATTGTCTTTCCTTACCTTCATCAGGAGCATCCCAGAATGCTGTGTTTATCAACAGGTAGAATGTTAGGCAATTTCTCCCCAGGAGTCTCATCCTCTGTAGGACTTGTTTCCTTTCCTGAAGAATGTGAATGGTGAAAAATGTAAAAAGAGCCGTTTTCCTTTCAAGGCTTGCATCTGACCTGTGTCCAGGCTGCCGTTTGAATTAGGCAGCAGAGTGCTCGCAGTCTGTGTGACAAGAGCTTGGAAGACTGCCTGTAAACTTGCCCGACCCAGTGCTGTCCTGTGGGAGTTGTTTGACTTTCACAGAACACCGCAGCACCACTCTGGAAAGCCACTGAAGCACTGGAGGGCTCTTCGGAGGTAGATTTCCACCAGAGCAGAACTTGATGTCTGATGATGCTTGCTTCTTAGTGGTGTTTTGGTTTGCTTGGTTTGTTTTTTTCCCCTGAACTTCTTTGCTTTTTCTGTGAATGTGGTTCCATCAGTGGTTAGAGAAGATGTGGCACAAATTAACTTTTTCTGAGTTGATAAAAAGAAGTGTAGGTATAGGCCAAGGTCTGTGATACCAAGTCTTTTGTTAAAGTAGCAGTATTCTGGGTTACATTACTATGTGTTAGCAGGAGCAATGATCATCCTAACACCAGCAGATAATTAGAAATAAAAAAAAGAGGGGTGTGTGTGAACGTGTGTGACATCAAGGACACAGCATGAGCCTGTCAGATGTGGCAATGACCTCTGGGAACCTCAGTAAGGGGTAAAGGAAGAGCAGCAGGACTTGTAATTGGATAATATAACAGCTTTCCTGCTGTTCCTGCGTGGCAGGTACTGAATGTAGCTGTGCTGAGGGGTGGAGAAAATTAGAACTGGAGAACTAGAAATCCGCAAGGAAGACGCTTCCAGTTGTGGAAAGCTGCAGTTTTAAATATGAATTAAAAGCACGTATTGTGATTCTTAGAAGCCGCTAGGCTTTTGGAGAAGACAGACTGTCAGAAATGCTCTTTGTTTCAGTCATTTGACTGAGCTGGATGGTAGAATACTGTGCTATAACTGCAATGCATATGTATTTTGTGCAAGAGCTTTCATACAGGGAGCTGGCAAACTGAAAGAGTTTTACTCAGAAGTGTCTTGCAGTGCAGGAGCAGGAAGAAATAGGAATACCTTATCTTTAATGCAAATGTAATCCTGTGACTTGTTGGTCCAGTGTTCTGTAGGTTGCTTTGCATTAAGAGTGGAACATTCTGATTAAAAAAAAAAAAAGTAAAATGAGGGACAGGGAGGGAGATCACCTTTGAACAATGCCCCAGAGAGGATTTCTTTGGAATTACTGAGCTGTAAAGACACACTGCCTTAGGCAATGCAGCATCCTTTTCAAAGAACAGAAATTGGACACTTATGACTCACTAGGACTGCCACTTAGATCACTCATCTCAATTTCCTTGCTTAATAAAATAGAAGATAAAACTTTTGGCAGTTCCCCAAGGACCAAAAAAAGCTGTGTATTCAAAAAGACATGGTAACTTCTATAGACATTTGGGTTTTCTTGAGATTTTGTTACTACCCACTGTTGTTTGAATGCCAGTGAATCTCCTTTAGTGATCAAGATTCTCTCACCTCCCTTCTCTGGCAGGTGTCTTTTGGTTCTTTACAGTGAGCCTCAAGCATCCTAGCGTGTTGCTTTCAAGTCCCAGGCAAAGTGTTGTGATGAACCCACTGGAGTGTTAATTAGTCAAAAAGCTTGTAAGAAGAGTGGATGGAGAGACAGCTCACCAAATTTGACAGTGTCCCATGATCTTGATTTTGTATCAGGGACTACTTATATGTCGTGATTGTAGACCTTGGTATGCCAGCAGTGAGATCAAATGTAGGACTGTGGAATGCAGCTGTATTCCGAGCTGTCGCATCAACTGTCTCTTTAATCGAAGATCAAGAGCTGGGAGTTGGTCTCCGTTCTTAGTGTGTTGTGAGAGAGCATCGCCATGCATCCAGTCTTGCAAGGGCTGCCATTGCTGATCCTTTGACAGAGGAACCTCAGACTTGTAGTAGGACAATTTCAGAGGTCGCCAGACCCACACATGGCACCTGCGCAGCTAAACCTAGGCAAGGCCACCCCACAAGTTTGTAGCAGCTCACTAATCCTGGGATTTAAGAGGCCTTAAGCCCAGACAGACACCGCAGAGGGTTCCCAATCGGTTTTCCAAAGAGGCTTTGAAGACACCTCTACCTGAAGACTATTTCAGGTCTTAAGTGACCTGGGTTTGAACCTTTGGTGGCAGGAAGTACTGATGTTTCAATATTTTGCCATTTGAATTAGTCTCTTTCTGACATCTGCCGATTGCTGCTATTTTCATTGGTCTTGTTTGGTTTGAATCTTATGGCTGTTTTGGGAGAGGCTTTCATCCTTAGTTTAAAAGGATGGACAGCTCAGTTTCACAGAAGAACCTTTTTTTGGCAATCTTATGTCCATTTGTTGAATATGTGTGTAGTAATTGAAAGATAAATCAGTGTCTGTAAGCAGGATAGCATAGAAAAACTCATCAGGTTTATGTTACCGCTGAAATAGTCAGACATACTCTGGTGAGTTCGGCAAATAATCCAGTCTGAGATAATCTTCTACAGAGTATTAGTATTATTCTATCCAAGTGCGAAACCAGCGACGGCATTTTGCGTGCGTCACCTTCTCAGGAGTGATGCGCCGTTGAATTTCAGTAGGGGATGTGGTGCATTTTACCCAGGCTGTTTTCTAGACTTCACTCATCAATACCTCTCAACCTTGACAAATTTTCAAAAGTCCTATTTTTTTCTGGAGGACAGTGGAGTTGCAGGAGCCAGCAAACTAAACAGGGCAATGTCTTGTGTAATCCAGCATAAGAAATACAAATATTTTTCTCGTGTGGTGTTTTATACTGTAGCGAAAACAGAGTTTGCAGTTATTTTCAGCCATAATTCTTAAACCAGCTCTGTGTAGTCTGGTTACCAGTTGGGTTTCTAAATCAGGTACATTACAAGAACAAGTGTGTGCTGCCATTTAGGTATGAATGTGCGATGCAGACCCATTCAAGGCAGCTTTAATAATCCAGCCTTCCATCTGTGGCTGCTTATACTGTAAGCCTGAACTATTATAGCAGCTGAGTGACAACTGCTGAGCGTTTGATTACCAGGCAATAAAGAGGATGCAGGTTTATTTACCGTAGTAACCTCTCCAACGTGTGTTATTTATGCAGTTTCAGCTGCTAGACTAGGAGATCTTGGTGAGTAACGTTTTGGATCAAATCTGACTCTTGTGTGAGGATGTTTGTCTCCTAACTTTTAAAAATGCTCATTAAGTATTAATGTAATTTATTCTGTTAATGAATAAATATGATTATCTAGTAAATAATTGTTTTTTTAAAAAGTACATACTGCCTAACTGCACATGCTTAAAAAAATATGTGCATTGCAGAACACTGGGGCATATCTCCACACTGGGGCTTCCCTTATTTATTTTGTAATACTCTGTTTGATTTGTGGAATAGGGATTAAAAACTGTAAGCAAGAGAAATCTTCACTAAAACATCCTTAGCCTGTGTTTTGAATGAATAGTGGTGTTTAAAGGATGATAACGAGACTTTTCACTTCATATGCTCACCACTGCTTCTGAAGTACGATATTCTGCCATTAAAGGCTGCGTATAGACACCTCTGAGAGCGTATGAGGAAAGCTGTCTGCAGCGCAGTGAGTCTTAGGTGCACACACACATGTCGGTTCACATTTAGTAGCCTTAGTCTGAAATCTCGCCCCCTGTGGCTTTCCAAAACTGAGCCTGATACGAGTTAGCTTTGGAGGTTAGTGACAAAGACAGTAAAGATGTAGCCCAGTTGAGACTGTAGGGTCTGAATTATAAACAGGTTTTGTGAAGAACTGTGCCTTGGCAAGGAAGGGTAGGATTCACAGTGGAAATTCTTGGTAAAGAGAGTGCCTGAAATAGGTTTCTGTGATCCTGATCCCTCACTTACTAGCGACCTTGTCTTAGTCTGGTTCATGCTTGAGCAATCAGCATCCGCCTGCCATCTGTCAGAATTTCCTTCCTTTATCCTTTGCTGGAAGTGCTTCAGTAAAAGCTTTTGTAGGGAGGATCAGAGAATCTAGAACTCCTTGCATCACTGAGGTTGGTTTTACTTGTGGTTTCCGTAAGATATTTGTGCTGACCTTTCTTGAGGTAGCCTGTGCAGATCTTTGTACATCCTAGAAGGGAGCGTGCGTTTGTACTCACCAGGAGCAGAGTTTCTAGTTTGCAGCTGTGTCTTTCTAAAGAGATGGGATGATCTAATTAAGACAGTATTTGTGGCCTGCCACTTTGCAGTGTGACCATCCCTTCTGCTTTCCAGTCCTGCGCATTGTGCTTGTTTCTTTGCATAAGCATTTTCTGCAGTGGGAAAGTCTCTGTCTTGCAAAATACGTTAGCGGTGCCTGGTATGAAGTGACCCTCGCTTTTTTAGGGCCTCAGATTGCTACTGCAGATTAAAAGCAGTCTCTGTTTAAACTTCTCAAAGTCAGTTGTTTGGGGTCTCAAATCTCTGTCTGTAAAGCACGGGTGGTGTTATTTTTCTAGCTGTCTGGAGCCCAGCTCTCAGTGATGTGAAAGGCTGTGTAAGCACCTCACTGAAATTTGAGCACAGGCAGAATATCCACAGGGGGTGGTTCCCAGCATGCTGAAAAGGGACGGATCTTCGTTCTGTACAGTACACGCTCCCAAGTGCTTTCTGGACTCTGTAGTAATTTAATATCACTGGGACTCGTAGGGCAGAAATGGCTGCAGACCTTGGCTGTTGTAATTAAAGTTGTTATTAAAGGCAATATTGCAGTGATTAAATGTATCCCTAGGGTATTTTTGCAACACACTAATAACTTTGGTTGTTATCCCGTGTTTGGAGCAAAACATGTTGAATTAGATGAAAA
The DNA here is from genome assembly GCA_027574665.1 of Rhynochetos jubatus. Lineage (NCBI taxonomy): Eukaryota > Metazoa > Chordata > Aves > Eurypygiformes > Rhynochetidae > Rhynochetos > Rhynochetos jubatus. Next base: position 7,916,857 of record CM050669.1, read on the forward strand.
CCTAGGATGCATTGGCTCAGGACATCTGGTTCTTTGGTTCTCGCGTCAGTCTTCACTGCTGGTCAGCGGCGTGGTTCAAGACAAGGTCAGAGTTTTTGTAAGGCCAGGGAAAGAAGGCAGTTATGGTGGGTTTCCAACAGCATTTAAGTGGAATGGGAGATGAAGCTTCTTAGGGTTTGTTTTTGAACTGGCCAGCTTTGTTTACCTCGTCTCCAGCCACAGATCTCACTGATGGGTTAATGTGGGAGCTGTTGAGACAGGAAATGACTGCTGTTGCATGTTCTACAGGAAGGGGAATTATGCTAGAAAGATAATGAAAGGTGGTCATTTTGCTGTTTGATAATCTTTAAGCTTAGCTTATTGCTTGATTTTACAGTCACTGAGAATCTTTGCACTGAGAGCAGCGTTTGGGAGAAAAAATGTGTATTTTTATCGCTTTGTGTCAGCGCTTGGTGAAGACATCTTTGATAAATTGTTAGAAAAACATTTGAGAAAACACAGTGAAAATAGCATGTTGTAGCTAAGCTGTTTGAGATGTACACAAATCCATGCTGGTTTTTAAAGCCAGTCTGTAGTGCATGACACAGTGCCATAAAATGAATGCTGATCAGCGTTTCTTTTTAGCTGAGCTTTCTCCTAGCCCTCTTTTGTTATCTTCTCCTTCATAACAACGGCCAGCCTTGTTGGTATTTAAAACAGACAAAATCTCCACCATTCAAAAAACAATCCTCATCTTCCTCCCGTTGGGCTACGGTCTGGATAATGAGCATTCAACGGTCAGAAGAACATGTGTAAATAATTGCTCCTTCTTTTTAACCACATTGGGTTGTAAAGCACAGGTGGGAGATCTGTTAACAGGTTAAGAAAGGGAAAAGACTTAGGCATTTGATGGATAAGTAAACAGTAAGTTGGAGTATAAGCTTTTCATCCTTCTGAGTCTCCACCTTCTCTCTCTAGGTATTAGATGGAAAATAAATACAGCGTTCTGAGGTCAGTCCTATCCCCGGTAGCCGTCCCCTCCCCTTCCCCTGTGGAACAGCCTCTGAACTTTATCTGGCTCTCTCCAGTGTGGCAGTTGCCAAGAGCCTGTCAGGCTGAGGTGTGCGATTGCGGGTATGGATTGTGGCACCTTTGCAGTCACCTAGAAAAGTGGATTCTACCCTGGGTGAGCAACACAAACAGGTCCCTAAGGACTTTGGTGGCTTGGTATCTCATGAGAAGGCTTTTTGCTAGGGAACAGGGACTAGGAACAGCACGCACAATACCAGCAGAGAAGCTGCTGTGACATTATGGGAATTGGAAGCTGCTTTAACAGGACATCAGACCCCCTGTTCACTATCACGTAGGTATTATTTTTTCTTTATTCTTAAGATGGATCCGTGTGTGTGCCTGTGATGTGAATTGCAGGGCGGATAGGAAGGTCTGTGTTATGCTGGAAATAGTCTAGCCACAACACTGCTGGTGTAATCTGCTCTGCTTTTCAGTAAGTGAACTCGGCTGTGCGGTCTGCAGCTTAGGTTATGAAATGTGCTGAACTCCTTATGGCTTTGAGCTAGGAGACTGCCTGAGCCATTCATGCTTTCATGCAGTGTACAGCCTAGTAATGTCCGTAAGCATCACCGTAAACTTAAGGGTGGGATACTAGGGCAGCTGAAAGTTAGTTTTACTCTCACTCTGATGTCAGACTTCCTGGAGAAGTTACAACTTTCTGCTTACTCATCTCTTCCCACCCCCTGCCCCGAGGCTCTGTCTTAAAGATATTTTTAATTGTGTGAGACTTACATTAACTGACTTGGGTGTTCTCCTTTGGGAAGCATGTGGATTGTAAGTAGCACAGCTGGCAGTGAAAGCCAGCATGCCCTCCTGCTGTGATAACTATGGTTGTAGCAGGGCTCCCCCTGCTCTGTGTAGGCAATGGGGTGAAGTAGCTAAACCCAGATTTTGATGGCTTTGCTTCGCAGATGTTGTACCGTACGCTGCAAAATGCTGATTGGAACTGGATGATCTTTAAGGTTCCTTCCAACCCAAACCATTCTGTGATTCTATGAAACAGTTACCTTAAAAAGTATTGATTTGCCTGCCTTCACAGTAATCGTGCTTGGTCCTCAGTGACCTGCCTTGCCCTAATATAATTTGTGGTTTGTGCATCTCATGGAGCACGGAGGGAATTTTTTTTCTTTGGAGTTACTAGATTTTATCTTTGCCCTGCACCGCCTTTGCTGCTCGTGCGTAGACGTATTTGCCACCACAGACTGTCTCTGAAGTGTGCCTGTTCCTCATGCTTACCTGGCAGCATCAATTCCCAATTATCCGCACCCTACAGTTGAGAAAAACACATAACTGGTTTAAAGCTCAACATAGATCTCACGGGTTTTGATAATGTTTGAAGAGACGTTTGGGTTGTCTTTAGCTCGGTGTATTATTCGCTAGTTGTCTTTCTGCCGTCAGTGGAATTGTGCCTAAGTATTCTGACCTTCCTGGGGAGACCTGCTTTGAGCATCACAAGGCCCTGTTCAGCTATTTTATTGTTTTCTCTCACTTTTTACGTGCTCTTCAGAACTCAAACCACGTTTTTCTGTATGTAAGTGTGGTACACTTGGTCCTCATGTGACAGACCTTGGTTGGAACCGACCGTTATAAAACGTGAGTAGTAACAAGAAATTCATTTGTTTTCTCTTATTTTGTTTTTCCAGAGTCCTAGTGAGTCCTCGACAGAACTTGACTCGCATCACATTAAAAGGGACTTTCCAGGGGGCTAAAGTAGTCCGTGGTCCTGACTGGGAGTGGGGTAACCAGGATGGTAAGCTTCTTTATATATGTCTCATAAAACACCCCTCAATTTTTTTTTCTTTTTTAAAAATGTTTCTATTTTTGCCAAATTGCTAGTTGAAAAAGCATGTGCTGAGCAGTAGCTTCCAGGGGAGCTGTTCAGATGATGCAGGTTGCTGTTCTTTAGAGCATTAAATATTATTTGTTTTCTTGTATTTGTTTAAAAATGTATCTGTGGTATAAACAGTATGCATTCATTCAGGGTGTGCGAGGGAGGTTTTGCTGCTCATAGATGTGAAAACTCATGGGAACCATCCTGAAAGGTTTTGTGTAGAACTATAAATGTACACCATGTCACAAGAAAATGATGACCCATCTTTTCCTCAAAAAGCTTCCATTCACAGTGGGAATAATGTTTGTCTGAGTTTGTGTACAGTACTCCCTTTTCCTCTGGCGTTCTTTGGAATATCCTTATTTGGACACTTAAGAACAGTGAAGAGAAATTATCTATAAGGGATGTTTCGCATGGAACTTTAGTGAAGAACCGTTTGCTGTGGTTGCTGCAGAATGGTTTCTGCTTTCTGTGTGAATTGTAACTTCAGGCTGAAAATGCAGAGGGGCAAAAACGCCTTTTCTGGAGCTGCTCTTGGGGTGTAATGACGGTGTCTAATTCACTGGTACCCATTTCTGTGTAGAGCTACAGGGTTAAGGACACTTTGCTGTCCCTTTCTATTCCAGAGCCTTGCACACACTGCAATATGCAGCTGCTTTTTTACCTTAATTATTAAGTTGTAAGTCCAAAGGTTTCCAGTGTTGACTCCCACCATTTATTGCAGCTCTGGGTTCAGTGGAGGACATGAATACTTGCGGGGTCTGACAGCAAAAGCAGCTTATGCTCAGTACAGCTTATCCGTCCTTTTGAGATCAGATCAACATTTACATGTCTGAGACTTGGGTTGCTCACAATGATTGTGACGTGAAAGCAGTTATATGTGTGAGACAAGTGAGAATAAGCACGAGGCCGGCTACTCAGCTCGTCCCTGATGAGTACCACCCTGTCTTTGGAGCTGCCCCCACCCACAGTCCTTTTGCTCTTCTGAACTTAGCTTCCTGCTAGCACTAACACATCAACTCCATTTCCATTTAAGGAGGTAACTTATAAGTGGTGGTAATAAATAACCTTGCAAACGCTGTAACAGGGTCCTGGTAAGTTTGTGTATTGAACATGTGGTCTTGTGTGTCTGGTAAGAGCAATAGCAGCTGGTTGAGGAGTCTGAACGAACGGGCTTGCTTTTATTTGCCCGTGTCATTTCAGTATTTGTGCTGCCTGAGCCCTTTGCAGAAATCGGCACTGACTGCAAAATTTGCCAGTTGCCCAAACTTTTTTCTCGGCTATGTTCAGGGTGGACTCTGGCAGCTGTTCAGTCACTTCAACCTTTTCATTGAATACATATTTGCTTTTACTACCATTTCTCAATCAAAACACTGTGGAAGTGGAAGCTAGTTCCCTCCTCAGAGAACAGGGGCGAGGGGGGAGATTGCTTTCTGTTGTTGTTGTTGAATCTGATTCCCTGCCACAACAGACAAATGTTAAGTTCTTCTGTCACTGGTACTAAGTTTCCGTCAGAACTAATTTGAGGCCAGTGATAACTACCAGGTTTCTTACAGACTGAAAGAGCGGGGAGAGGACAGCAATCTGCCACAACCTGTCCACGTTAATAGTATAGTCAGAGGAGCACAGTGTTCTGTAAGATCACTGTTTTCCCATACTTTGGTAGCACCCAGAGGCTTTCCTTTCCCATGGTCAGTAACTGCATGTCAGAGGTAACCTCCATTTGTAAGAGCTGTTATCCTGATTAATTTTGGACTGGACAGTTGGTTATGGTTATCTGCAGAAAGGAAGATTAAAATTACTGTTAACCACCCTATTGCTGGGATCTGGGTTCTGACCTGGAAGGGTTTTTTAGGCATAGCTCTACAGTAAAAAGAAAAAAGCTACGTGGGTAATGTTCATATGGGTGGATATCTGGAGTGCTGGTCTGGTAACTGGCTGCAGTGTGAACTGTGTACAGAACTGGGATGCACCTGCCATTTCTAGGGAGGGATTTTAAAGGCAGATAGGATTTAAAAAATATTTTTCTTCCAGTAAAAATCAAAAGATATTGGGACTTTTTGATTCCCAGACCAGCCCTCTACAATTGTGTTTTTGTTACTGATAGAACTGACAGTAAAGGCCACTGGTTTGTCTGTATTACGCTTTTTAGATAGAGATGCGGTTAGATGAAGAAGTTGACTCCTTTAAGCTGTTAAATTCCAAGACTTTGCAGGCAATTAAAAGCTCACTGTCCCCGTTTGGGAAAGCACTAGACCAGTGCTGGGACTTGCCCAAGTTCACACACTGACTTGGCAGCAGTGAGGTAGGGAATGTGTAAATTCTGTCACTGGGTTTGGTGTTGACAGACTGTTGTCTCTTGGATGAGAGTGTGTCCCATGTGCCCAGCCAGATTCACCTTCTCACAGATACATCCTCTTGTCCTGGATTGTTTCAGTAGTCCTCCTCCTTGCTTGGGCAGGTGGAGAGAAGTAGCAAAACAAACTTTCCTTGACTTTCCTCTACCTGGCCTTGGGTGTTGGGGAGAGGCCTTGGGTGGATTTTACAACACTGCTGTGTTTTTATCTTGCCACAGCGTGGTGCCACGACACTGCATTGCCTAGCTAGGCAATGTTTCTGTACACCGGGAGGAATGGCTGCTTCTACACAGAATTTGGCTTTTCCATGTTTTATTGTAATGGGTGGCTGGCTTTCAGTGAGTTTAGTGTAGAGATTCTCTCCTACTTGGTCAAACTGAGTTGTCTCATGGTTTAATTTCCCTCATTAAAATAATGACTGAGATTTATTGTGCCTTCTACAGATCAAGGGGAATCATGCAAGCTGTGAGGAATTTGTATGAGCTGCTGCATAATTTTTTGGGGGGGTGATTTCCTTCTTTCATGTAGATGAAGAACACTTGACTGGAGGGCACTGCTTCAGGCAGCAGTATGCTGACAGAGCAGCAGACCTGTGTGCTTCTGTTCAGTTTATAAAGCTGGCCTGTGATAGGGCCCCACAGGAATCCTTCCTAGCAGCAGCCTCTCTGTCAGAATGTCATCTGCCCCGGCTCTTGACTTTTGGCTCTGTGCCTACTCCTCTGTGGTGAATAGTCTGAAATAGGTGAAAACACTGACAAGTCTTCTCCTTGTTTTTTACTTAATGACATTAAATTATGTCTTGGTAAACATCCCAGTGTCAGGTGAGTTTCTCTGTGTTGGTCTCAGTGAAAATGCAGGCTGGACACTTTTTTACCCCTCTTTTTCCATCAGGTGGTGAAGGTAAAACTGGACGTGTGGTTGACATTCGTGGCTGGGATGTAGAGACTGGACGCAGTGTGGCCAGCGTCACGTGGTCTGATGGTACCACGAATGTCTACAGAGTGGGACACAAGGGAAAAGTGGACCTGAAATGTACTGTGGAGGCATCTGGTGGCTTTTACTACAAAGAGCATCTCCCAAAATTAGGTGCGTAGAGACTACTCTTCTGTTGAGACATTCTGATTTGTGCTGCCATTTCCTGAAGCCGTTTTGCTTGGAAGACGGAAAATCAGCGGGTGGTTTTATAAAGTTCCCATGTGATGTGTACCATTTAGAAAAAGTGGTCTATGTGTGAACATGTTGCTTTATTTCAGGGTGATTAGCAAAGTAATTTGGCCTTTCAGGGTGAGATTACGGCTATCAGATGCCCACGGCTGTATCCCAAGGAGGGATCTTCTGCCAAGGCGACTCCTTGCTGCTGCAAGTGCACGAAACTCCCTTGGGAGTGCTTGTATCTGTTGGCAGAGAATTCAACCCAGTGTCTGTTTTGTTAATCCAAAGTTTTTCATTCCTCCAGCAGGCACTGGTCCAACTGGTGTTCATTTGCTTTTAGAGAGCAAATGTTATTGTTTTGGTGGACCAAAAAAGTATGTTGAAGGGGAATGTGACAAAAGGGAGATTTCTGAGAATGGAGCTGCCAAATGCTGCGCAGCAGGGAGATTAGAAAATGTCATGGAAAAAAGTGATGTCTGTATTGGCAACTTGCTGCAATCCACCTTTCCTCTTAACTCTCATGAAACCAAGGAAACTACTTGTGCTTTTGGGCTTGCAGCATTTTTCACTAAGGTGTAATTCAGTTGTATTTTTTTAATGAGGTGCAGGGGGCCATCTTTTGCTCCCCTGAAGGAAAACAGGGAAGTCTGTTCTTGAGTTTGCAGCAGCAGAATCAGGTCTTCCTCATTCTTTTATCTCCCTGAGCAGCTTGGCAAGAGCATGAGGGAAGGGTTGGATGGGGAGCTTATTTCCAGGGGTACGGCCTGTCGCTGCACAGGAAGGCTAGGAGGGTAAAGCACTCTGCAAAGCAAGCCTGTGGAAGAGAACTCACTGTGTGGGTGTCAGCCACAGCAACAGCGGGGGGGGACTGAATTGTAAGAACAGCTACCGCTGTCTGACGTGACGTGAGAGGCATCACTCAGAGGCATTCCCCTCTCTGGGACGGGACAGAATTGTGTCCTGTTGGAACTACGTCATGTTTAACCCCGTATCAGTATCAAGTTAGAGCTAAGTCCTCTCAATCTCTCTGCGTAGTGCTGCCCCGTTGAGTGTGTAGGACATAGGCCACAACAGACAAAGGGGTTTATGCTGTTCTGCCCCAATTAAGCCGATGTTAGTTTGCAACCCGTGTTACAAAGCCAAATGAGACGCACAGGATATTACTGCATCCTTGCCTGTATGTGGGTGGTATCACTCTTCTCTTTAGGAAAGCCAGCTGAACTGCAGAGGAAAGAAAGCACAGACAGGCATCCATTCCAGCATGGGGACAAAGTGAAATGCCTGCTGGACATTGACATCTTGCGGGAGATGCAGGAGGGCCACGGCGGCTGGAATCCTAAAATGGCTGAGGTATGCTTCTGCTGGCTCCCACTGGTAACGTAGCGGTCACTGTCTCAGACTCCAGAAGTAGGCACTGGCTAGGAAGTTACAAGTACATCTTTGTGTAAAGTGTTGCTCTCTGTATTTATATTTTGTTGACTGAATCACAAACACAAATTCGTTAGTGGTAGGACACTGGAGTCAGATTTGTTTTTAGATTCAGAGGAATCTGTGTGGCATGACAATTGCCTTGTGGAGCCCTGCATTTCTAAGAGTCTGCAGTGGGTCAAAAGTGTTGCTTGAAAGTCTTGGAAGCCAAGGCAGAGAACTGGCTGATTTGTTTTTAAATGAGCTGTGGATCTTTTCCTTGGACTTCTGGATCCATTCCCTGTTTGGCTTCTTTTGGACTGTGCATTACTACTGATGAAAGTTATGTGTTTTGTCAACAGTGGGCTCTATCTCTGGCCAAGGCTAAAATTTCTCAGCCTTATGATGTTCTTGGAGCTTAGCCTGTTGTCTTGTCTCTCATTTGAAGAGATACCAGTCCGTTGTCACCTGTTGTCTAAAAAAACCTCAGATAGTAGAGGAACTAAAGATAGAAATTACACTTACTGCTCTAGTGTAGCATCTCAGGGAGCCATCATGGAAGTACGTCTCCAGGGGGGTGTGGACATTGGGTGTGGGCTTACATTCAGATGAAATGATAGCAACCAAATGGCTAAATTTGCAATTTGAAAAGGCCTGTGCTTTTTGTTTCTCCTTAAGTCAACTTTCTTGGCTTTTAATAGTCTATAGATATTGTCCAAAATAGATTAAATCACCTTCATATATTGAAGATATCAGTACTGCTGTTGTGCAGTAGAATTACTGCAAGACAAAGTCACGTTTTGATGTTCACCATTACAGTAATAAGACCTGTCTCTGAGCTTGTTGGAGAGGGCGGGAAGTGTACAGCCACAAGCGACTCAGTGCCTGCTACGCCTGAGTCAGTAAACTGAATAACCTGTAGGTCTGACACCGAGGCAGCCGTCTGATGCCGTGGTACATGAAGCAGCGCTGCAACATTTCAAATATACATTATACATGTATCCTAGCCCAGCCTGCCCTGTAGGTGAGCTGGCTTTAAAATCAGGCTTTAAAATGTCAAGACAAACTATGTCGTTTCAGTTTCAGTGGGGAAATCTAGTAACTGGGCATCAGTCTTTTTTTTTTTTTTTTTTGTAGCCTGGCAGGCAGGGACTTAACCATCTTCTGACATGAGCTTTCAGAAGGCTGTCAGTAGAGCCATGAATGTTTTACTCCAGCTAAGGCCTTCATCCCCAAAGCGATAGTTTTTGAGTGCTGCTGTGTGGCTAACACAGTTCGTTAAACCTCTGCGCTTCTGAGTTCCTGTTGGTGGTGAATGCACGTGTAGAGAGGGATATTAAACAGAGAAACGGTAATTTCCTGTCATCTCAGAAATCAGTACTTTTTATCCCCTTCAAAACGATTCTGCTCAGGACCTGCCAGAATCACCAGTTACAGAATGCTGCACTACACAGCTACACTTCGTTTTCTGCAGTCTCCTCTACCCCTTTTTTGGTTTTTTCCTCCCAAAGCGTGCTTTGCTGTTGTTAAACTGCAGAACAGTGTAACAGTCTCTGCCCACCTTTGTCTTTTGGAAAGAGGAGGACAATTTGTGCTGCTTTTTCAAGGATTTTCACTTTGTATTCCTGTCCCACTCCACCCCCCTCCAAATGCTACTACTTTGGAGGAACTTCCTAGGCAGCCTTTCCCTCCTTTTGCAGAAGAACAATGACTGCATCTCGTTAAAAGCAGGTTTGGGAGCACTGGTAGTCTGTGAATTGGAAATGGTGGGTAATGTAGCCCTTTATGCCTTGGATGCCTGCTTTTCCCACTATTAAGCAATGTGATTTATTTAGGGGGTTTCCCCTACTTTTTTTTTCCCCCCTATCAAAAGTTCATTGGCCAGACAGGGACTGTGCACAGAATCACGGACAGAGGGGACGTGAGGGTCCAGTTCAACAGTGAAACCCGCTGGACTTTCCACCCTGGAGCTCTGACTAAGGTAGGTGCTGGTAGGTGAGCTTGGCCAGAACTAGAATTGCTGCAGGGAGTAGCTGTCAATCTAGCCTGCTGTGTTAGGATTCAGTGTGTCTCGAGCGAGTGCCGAAGCAATACGCTGCTGTTCTAAAAGCAGTCGTTCTAGGCAGAATTTCCTGCAAGCCATCCCAGCTAAGACAGATGGTTGCAGTGGGAGTTGGGCTTCTAGGCTGTAGTAGTGTGAACTGTTGCATTTCAAATGTTAAGTTCTTAAGGTAAATTCCATTTCTTAATTTCAGCTCCTTTGGTGAGAGTGGTAACAGTAGGCCTACTGTAGCTCATCCTTCTGCAGCTACCTTTCATCTGTGATGAACCTTCTTCCACATAATTTCTGTTTCATTTTGTTTTCTTCCTTGTTCTTGTGTCTTCATGTTATTCTCCTTTCCTCTTCTTTCCTTGTCTCACTTCTCTCTGATTCTCCTGGATGACCTGAATCTTTAATCCAGCTCTTCTAATTTTGTGTCTGCGTTTCTAAAGCTCGTAGCTCTGGCCTTCCCCAGAGGTTTGAGGACTTGAAATGTGGATGATTAGAAACAGGGCTAATAGGTACAGAAGGAGCCGCTGGAAGACTACAGAATTCTGAGACCTGAGCAAGGTCACGATGCTAAAAACTCCAGTGCCAGTGGAAAATGCAGTGTCAGAGTGTTTTGTGCAGAATTAGTCTGCTTTGAAAAGTGTGTTTTGACAGTGCTCCCTTCTTAGCTCAGTGAGCAGAGGGAGCATCTGGCAAATTACCAGTACAGATAAACGCTGGTTTCCCTTTTCTGCTTTAAATAACAAACAGATTTAACTTTAATAATTAAGTGAATTAAAATCTCCAGTGCCAAGTCAGGTATAGCGAGGAGATGAAGCAAGGGAAGTTCCATATGTACGTTATACTGGTACTGATTACAAATGCTGTGAAGAAGAAAGAAAATTGTTCGGTCCCGGATTATTTACCTACTTAAACGTGCACTTGGCTTAAAACAGAAATACCCCAGCACTTGGACTATGTTTATTTTTCAGTGTGATGATTACAGAATGCCTTGCTTTTTGAGTCAGTGGGCTTCTTGTTTGGTTGGGTTTTCTGCGGGTGGGGGTGGAAGGGCTGATCACTCTTTTTTTTTTTTGGCTTTGTTCCCCAAAAGCTTATGACTTTCTTTTTCTTGTAGCTCAACACCTTTTGGGTTGGTGATGTTGTCCGGGTGATAGATGATATGGAAACAGTGAAGCGATTCCAACCTGGTCATGGGGATTGGACAGATGAAATGGCACCTGTGAGTGCGCGCCAGTTCCAGGACAGTCCAGTAACTTCCTGAGTCTTCCCAAGCAATTAGTAGTAGTGACTGGGCTTGCATTGCCCTCCAGTGTTCCTGCCGGTCAGTAAGTGCACAGACCTTTCTGGAACTGCGGAGGCCTTGCAAAATAAATACTGCCTAGTGCTGTCGGTAATACAGTCCTATTGCAGCACCCAAAGCAGAGCGGGAACATGGGGAATCGGACAAAGGATTTTGCTACCGAGAAGGCAGATAAGAGGTTTCACTAACCAAAGTAATGCAGTCCTCTTACGCCCTCCCTAATTCTCTGGAATGAGGCAGGAAAGAGTGTCCAAGTGAAAAAATGGTCTGATCAGACAAGTACGGATAAAAAGCAAATTACAGGTGTCCTCCCGGCGCAGTTGAATGCACAGAGGACACCTTTCCTAGTCCCTCAGTCCTCTCAGGGTTCTTCAGACCATGTTTTGTGGTTTCACCACCTTCCTCTCCAGACATTTGTAATGTGTCCGGGAAACCCTTCTTACGTAAAACCAGTAACAGAGAAACTGCTGAGAACCCTCCTGTGTCCTTGAAGTGGGAGCTGTCTGTGAGTGTGTCGCTGCTCAGTGCTTCTTTTCACACAGCAGGAGTGCCGCCTGCGAAACCCGCTCTAAACCCGCTCTTAGAAGCGTGTTGCATTGCAAAGCGGACTGCATCATTCCTCTTAAAAATCGTTTCTCTCTTTCCTTTGCAGACCCTGGGGCACATTGGCAAAGTGATCAAGGTCTATGGGGATGGAGATTTGCGAGTGTCGGTTGCAGGGCAGTCCTGGACGTTTAACCCAGCTTGCCTGACAGCCTATCAGAGAGATGAGGAAGCAAACCTCATGACAACGGAGAATGCAAAGGAATCAAAAAGTGAGATAGCGAGAACAGAGAGGTCTGATCTGTCAGGGATTGTGGTGTAACAACAGCAGCGCTTTTTGGACAGTGTTAAACTCCAGCTGCCTGTTCTTCCCCAGACAGAGCTCCAAAACCAAGCTGTGCCTTAACTGGGGGAGCAAAGCTGGTGTTAGCAGGAAAATACAGACTTTAGGACACAGGAATGCTAACTGTAGCACTGCCCTAGGTTCAGTATTTGCTTCTGCCTTGATTTGTCTCGATTTCCTCTTCCGTCCTGCTGCATTTCCTCTAGGAGGATACTAGTTCTTGAATGCTTGTGAAATATTCCCAGGTTCTTGTGTGGAAGTGTTGTCAAATCAACAACTGTTTTCCCTATTCCACCCTGAACCTGCATTTGGGATCACATGACGTCCAGAGAGGATTTTGTCTGGTTTTGCTCATAAAGTTGGTGTAGCCTCACCATACTTATTTCCTTTACATGTCAGGATCATGCAGGAGAGAGGACAGACCTGTGGGTTGTTGGTTTTTTTTTTTGCTTTGCTGTGTGGATGGGTCTGAAACTGCCCGAGTTAGACTTCAGGGACAACTTGCGTGTGAGCCCAAACTTTTTAACTTTGCTCTGCCTGGACAACTCCAACACCTCTCAAGCACTCAGAAGTCTGTAATTAGAGGGCCCGTTTGAAAGGACCTGTATTTCTTCCCTACAGCACTTTTTCCAAAACCAGGCATTCCTCTTCAGATTAATTGCCTTTTAGTAGTGATTTTTCTGTGTGGGACTTCTGTAGCATGGTCTCTTGGGTTCTCAAAACATCAAGCTTGTAAAGCAGAACTTCTGTGTAAGCTGCAGATTTGTAAAGCTCTTTGTGTGAGCTAAATATTAGAGGTACAGCAGGCCCATACTGTGGATATACAGCTGTGCCGTGCCAACTGCACGCTTATATACATATCCTCTTTGCCCCTCTTAACCTGTAGCTGTTTCTCATTCCTACCAGGTACTTTGATCACTGCACTGGAGAAACTGGTGTCCCAGAAGACAGAGGCAGAGCACGCGGGGTGCCTGGTTATTTGTGCAGCACTCAACAATGCAGCTAAAGTTCGGGAGCTCCTGCAGAAGTACCCAGACAAGGCAAGTTTTAAAGACATCCTGAACGGTTACTTTTTGCTGCTCTTCTTTAAAATACTGTCAGAAAGTTTTTTAGTCAAGTATGGGAAAGGATGGGAGAAAAAGAATAGATTTTTCAGACCTAGTATTAGCTCCTCACTGCTGGGAAATTATTTTGCTGCAATTTAGGATTAAATTTATATGTTAAATGTGCGTATTTTATATCCAGTTTGTGGTATTAAGTGTGAACTAGAGTTAAGACCTTACAGCATGTTTCCAAAGGTGGCTTTTCCCAGAATTCCTGTATGGACACAACACCTGTAGAGATAGGGGATGAGGTATTTGTCTATCTGAAAACAGCAAGATGTCCAAGTATCTGGCCTCTGTTCGAAAAGAAAACCATGGGTTGTATCTGGCTGAACATGTGTGTCCTTAGATGACCTTGTGACATGGAATTGCTGGAATCAGGAAAGGGAAAAGCTGCCCAGATCCTGATGCTGTGCATGTTTGTGCAGTGTCTTATCTCATGTCTGACTGGGGCGGGGAACTAGCCTTGACTTGTTGCTGAACCATTTACGTGCTTGCAGAGTGCCAAACTCACATCTACTCAGATCGCTGCTCTTTCAAGCTGCCTGTTTGAAGGTTCAAGCTCCTTCAGCGAGGGGTGCAGGGTTTATAAACATGGTTAAAAAAGTATTTCAGCGGTGTCCTTGGAAACTGTTGGTAACAAAACATATGCTTTGTTGAGGCTATGTCTACGTGGCTGGCAGGAGCAGCTGGATGTGTGAACCAGAAGTAGGATCAGTTCTGAAGGAACCCCCGTGAAGCTGATTTAGTGGTTAGTTGTCTGGTATTTATTCACAGATTCACAGAGTGGTCGGGGTTGGAAGGGCCCTCTAGAGATCATCTAGTCCAACCCCCTGCCAGAGCAGGATCACCCAGAGCAGATCACACAGGAACAAGTCCAGGGGCTTTGGAAAGTCTCCAGGGAAGGAGACTCCCCCCACTCTCTGGGCAGCCTGTCCCAGGGCTCTGTCACCCTCACAGTGAAGAAGGGTTTCCTCACATTCAGTTTGAACCTGTTTTCCAGTTGATGGCCATTGCCCCTGGTCCTGTCGCTGGGCACCCCTGAGCAGAGCCTGGCCCCATCACCCTGACACCCCCCTTTAGATACTGATCAGCACCGACAAGATCCCCCCTTCAGCCTCCTCTTCTCCAAGTATTATAGTTCGTTATTTACAAAGTTAATGGCGCCTCTGGAGGTGGTTGGAAGAGACACATACCTGCAGCTGTTGAATTTATCCCAGACAAGAAAGTGCCAAGAGTTGGGAATCCATTATGTTATTAGTTACTTTTATTAGATTTTTATTTCTGTTCTAATATTTATATTAACGAATTAGTTACTTCTATTAGAGTACTATATGTAGAGCAGGAGGAGGCTGGATTTGAGGTTCACTTAATAGACTAAGTTGGAATTGCTTGCCAAAGCCTTTCCAGCTTATCAGCGTTGTCTTGTGTAAATGGAAGAATAACACAGTGGACTCTAATTCCTCCTTGACAAACTGATTCACCCATTATTAGAAGTGAATCAAGGGAAGTCTTGCCTGTCCTGCCCTCCAGACTGCTGCACAGAACCAGCTGCAGGGAAAGAAACCTGTGTTCTCCTTGCCAATCTGCTGAGGTTTTGCTAGCTCCTTCATCTCTTCTCCTTAGCCTCCCACTGATTTCAGTAGCTTCTTTTCCTTTTTTTTTTCCCCTTGCCTTTCATACAGCCTTTGTTCTTCAGTCCCTTTAATTCTCAAAAAATCTCACTGCAGCACTTCAGCACCGTGATGTGCCCTCCAGCCCTTGTCCCAAGTAAAGCACCTGGACTAACACAGAACAACGGGGACTTGGCGTCTTCAAAGCCTTATGCGAAGCTCATTTGATCTCCTCACACATTTTCCTACTGGGGAGTGAGTCGTTGGCAGAGATGTCCAGAAGTATTCTGCTTGCAGGCTCAGAGGGGTTTGGCATCAGAGCTGCAATCAGAGCCCTGGCTTCTAGCTCTGTTTGCTCGCTTCTCCCTTCTGGACAAAATCTGCTGTCCCTTTCCTCCTCAGAAATATTCTGGGACAAGGTCAGCCTTGTAGTCGATGCATGTAAAGCGCAGCCAACAGGGAACGGATCCTGCTCAGCATTTCTGAGCCTGCAGCTGTTCTGCAGCTAGGGATTTTCATCCTGCTAGGCCTGCTCTGGAACAGAGCTAAGGCCAGAACTCAAGGCAAGGTCTTTCCTAACCAAGATGTTGCTGTGTCTCTGTCCTTCCTGTAGGTCGACATAAAGGACCAGGGCAGAACTGCCCTGCAGATTGCATCTTACCAGGGGCATCTGGATGTTGTGAAGATTTTGCTGCAGGCCCATGCCACTGTCAACCTAAGGGATGAAGAGGGGGATACAGCACTGCACTACGCCGCTTTTGGGTAGGATATCTTTCGTCTTGCTGTCTCTGATACAAGGCCCGAAGGGCTTCCAAAGGACATTTCTAGATAGAAGTGGGCAGTCTGTGTGAAGGGTGTGTGGCTGATGGACGCTTTTCTCTGATTTTACCTTACGTTAGAAATTGGCCTTTGAGCTTCAGAGCCACTGGTGCATTTCTTGGGGCATTAACTTAACTTCCACAGCTAGGTCAGTTTTCATGCTAGATATTTTGAGAGGAATCAGAAAAAGTGATGAGGAGTTTGTAGTGATTAGACTTCTTTTCGGGGGGATGGTGAGGTGGCGTTGGTTGGGGTGAGTTTGTTTGATTGGTTTCTGTAAGTGCATATGCTTTCCAGACCAAGGCGAAAGGTTGAATTGTGTTGTCAGTTGCCAGGGAAGAATTCATCGTTAAGACTGGGAGATTCCTGTTGATTTAAGGCAAAAAGCAGATTCTGGGGTATGAATTAGGAAGGTTTTGTTGTGGAAGTGGGATAGAGTCAAGAGGATACAAAACCCCAGAAGTTCTGTTGCCTTGCAAAGAGGAAGGATTTACTGTCTGCAGAGCATTGTATCTCACCTGTCTTACTCTTTGCTTTTAAACCAGAAACCAAGCTGAGGTTGCCCGTGTGCTTATTGGTAAAGGAGCCAGTCCAGACCTGCTAAACAATGCGAAGTGCACAGCTTTGTACGTTGCTGTCAGTCAAGGATTCACAGAGGTGGTGCAGACCCTGTGTGAGCTCAACTGTGATGTCAACCTCCCAGTAAGTCTTGGGTTTTGTGGGATTTGGGAGTGGGTTGGGGTTTTTTTCTGTCTTTGTCTTACACCATTTGTTGCTTCATAGTATTTGAAGGACATTCTCTTTAAATGCACTACTCTGCATTGCACAGGGGAAGTATTCCTCTACCTTCAGTACTCTGAAATTCCAGATTTGGGTCTGCCCCTTCGTCATCGTGAGTCTGCTCAGCTCAGTCCAGTAGCATTCTGCTCTGCTGGATTGGGCTTCCAGTGAGAGCTGACCTACTGCTCGTGTGTGTGGTTGAAACACTCCTGTTCCCAGCAGGAAGGAGTGGTGAGGTTTGTAAGACTGGCCTTTAGGACCTTGACGGGCAGTGACGGTGAATTGGACCCAGACCCATTTTTAGGTGCTGGGTCCGTCTCTCAAAGCCGGTTAGGAATGTCAGCACCTGTCTGCTCAGGTTTCAAGACCTGGGGAAATGATTTCACAAAGGCTGTGAAACTGCTATGGATGCCAGTGACGTTTGGCCTGGAACTGATGTGACCTGGGGACACTCTGTATCTTCTCATCTTGGGTGAGCTGTTCCATTGGACACTCTGAGGTAGGTAACCTGTATTCTGCCTTTGGTTTCCTTGCGTAGGATTCCCAGGGAGACACCCCCCTGCATTATGCTATCACTGCAGATTACCAAGTCATTATTGAGATTCTCACTGAAGTACCCAACATAGACTTCACTGTCCAGAATTGTCACGGCTTCAACCTGCTCCACTATTCTGCTCTGAAAGGCAACAAGCTGTAAGTGGCCTATTTTTCATTTCGCTGCTTTTACAGATGTTAACTTGTGCTGTGAGCGCCTTAATGGGAAGGAGACAGTGGATGTAGTTGAAGTTGCTCGTAACTGTTGAGCAGAAGAGGCAGGCCTGTCTCTTCTGCATTGTTTTCTTTCCTGATAAACTCTTCCATCTCTGTTAACCTCCAACACTCTAGAGCCATAAAGAAGATTCTAGCAAGAGCTCGGCAGCTGGTTGACTCCAAAAAGGAAGACGGCTTCACTGCCCTACACCTTGCTGCTCTCAATAATCACAAAGAAGTGGCAGAAATTCTCATCAAAGAGGTACAAAATACCCACCCCAAACCAAAACCACCGACCACAAAAGCTCCCATCTGTCCCACTCCCAAACCCTCACATTTCCTAAGCACTGCTGAGTTAATGCTGGGCTCACAAGAATGTCTCTGTCTCTTTGAAGAGCTTACATTGTGTGCCAGGCTTTGCAGAACAGGGGTTGGCATTCATGGAGGTATTTTCCTTTGGCACTGGCAGCAGAGAAGAAGGGTGTCTTGCAGGCTAGAACAAAGTGGGTTGGAACTGGAGCTTGCTGAGAAATGTTCAGTGAGGTGATGGGTATGAAGGGAAAAGACTTCAGAACAGCTGGTAACCTGCTCTTTAAGGAGTGTGTAGCTCTGTATTCAGAATCTTCCCTAGGTGCAGCTCAGCTCTGTGTGAACACTAAAGCCACCCAGCTGCTGGTTGCTCTGTGATGGGTTTCCCACTCTTGATGTTCATGAAAGAACATCTGAAGTCACGAATTGCATTTCAGTGCAGAACAAAATATTTTGATGTGCTTACTCCAAGTTACTTATCTTTCTTCAGCCTTAAGTACTCGACCTGCCCCTGGTGAGCAGCATTCTTTAGCAATGTGAACGGCAACCTGAAGGATGGCAATCTAATTGGCCTTTTGCTGTTGATTTCTGTGGAGTCAGAGTCTCTGCCTCTGCTTTCAGGTGATAGTGGCAGTGAAGGTGACAGCTACATGTCAGCCCTCCTGGGATTTGTTTCTTCTTCTCAGTGGGTTGTTGACCGAATTTTTCCATCTTTACAAAGGGGATCCAAACCTCTATAACGAGGCTTTAGTGTATTTGCAAATGAGTGCTGTAGAGGAGCAACGTCTGTGAGCACTAACTACTTAATACTGTGATTGCTTTATTTCTGGCATGACCACTGCGTTAGCATGGCCATATCTTTAGAGGCTTTCTGCCTCTAACCCTTGCTGCTGCCTTTCCCCGCAGGGGAAGTCAAAGCACAACCAGCAGCAAGGAATCAATTTTACAGGAGCTAGTCCGTGACTGTTTGCTTGGAGTGGCACGATTTGTGTCAGGGAAGTGATGAGTTGTCATATCCAAGTCATCACCAGGAACATGTTATCTGTGTGTCAGGTGCTTGGCTTCCGATCCTCCCTTTCTTGGTAGTTGAGGAGTGTGGGCCGTATGGCCAAGATACAGGGGGCTGGATCGTATAGCTCTCTGGGAGGTCTCTGTATTGCTGAACGAAGTCCAGGACGAAGAAGGACTTCAGACCTGGGGCCTCAACAGGCACCACAGCTGCAGCACTCTTCTTCAGTCAGACTCAGCAGCAATAACTCTTTGATGCAATTTTTCTCTTCAAGGGTCGCTGTGATGCCAACCTCAAGAACAACCGTAACCAGACACCGCTGCACCTGGCTGTCATCCAGGGACACGTCGGGATGGTGGAACTGCTGGTCGGCGAGGGATGTGATGTCAACGCTGAAGACGAGGACGGGGACACAGCCATGCACATTGCCTTGGAACGGCAGCAGCTAATGTCTGTCGTGATGGAGAAGCGTGAAGGGGAGATGGGGTTGTCCCTCCTTTCCAAGGTGAGCTGGGAGCAGGAGAAATTCCAGCACCAAGGGCAGGGAAATGCTTGACCATGGTAGAATGACAGGAGATAGTGGGATCTAAGGGGGCAGAGGAAGGCAGGGAAGTTGTGTAAATCCAGTCCAGATGGGAAGTGTGGAAACAAGCCTTCTTGCTTGTGGGAAAGCAATAGATCCCCGAGGGTATGCTTGAATTTATAGCATGAGACTTCACATAGTCAGACAACAATTCGTACTGTCTCCCCCAGTAGTTTTATTAGCATTGTGTGCTTCTTTCTTGACATGGGAAAGGTCATGAATCCAGTTGCAGAGCCCAGAACCACAGCAATTCATTTCTGTCTGATGGCATGGAAAATATGAGGATAGCTCACCACAAACACCCCAGTTATCTGCAGATGCAGAGCAGAATGTGAGAGGTGAGACGTATCAAGCGGAAGGATAAAGGCTGTGTTGTGACAAAGCCTGAACTGGATTTCACGTTGTTGCCCTGTATTCACAGATATATAAGGTCTTTCAGGGAAGGCCTTAGATCTAGAAATCAGTGCGTGATATGCCAAGGACTGGGAGCATAGTCTGGCTTTTTGGCAAAGATATTAAATTAGCCCTTTAAAGTGTTCTGCCATCCGTGTAAATACCAGCATCTGCACACGCTCGATTTGCAGTGCAGACATTGATTATACTTTATGGAGGGTGTGAGAATGATTCCATTGTAGAGATAATTTAGTACACTGGAAAATCTGGTGTAGATTTTTTTTTAATTGTGATTTGAAAATGATCAGAATAAATTAAACCGACATTCTGAGGGGCTGCACGCTTTGTGCCAAACCACCCATTCCTCCTCTCTGCTTCTCGGTGCTATTAAAAAAACTAGTTCATTGCTCTTCTTCCATTCTGCTCATTGCCAAGCTACCAGTGTTGACAGCGTGGGTTGATAGGTCAAGTGCATGGCCGAAGATGCTCCAGCCTCAGGTCCCCAGGCTTGTTCTGCCGCTGGCATTCCATGGAGACACCTCACACCAGTTCAGCAATCGCTTCTTCTGACTTTCTCTGCCTGCACATTCAGGCAGAGAGGTCGGCAGCAAGGGTGGGGTTCGTCATCTCACTGAAACCTGCATAGCAGCTTGTGCTGGGGACTGCCACGAGCTAGTCCTGGATGCAGAAAGTCTTAAAGCAACGTAAAGGATGCGGGCATGTCCTTCCCAGTAGCATTTACAGTAACGTTAAATCTAGATGCCGTAGACTCCTTCACGTCTAATTTTACTTGCCTTGATCTACATGCCCTGGTCTGGTGAGTCAGCGGAAAACTTTTCTTGACTTCAAATGCGTTTGGATAACGTACACAAACCCCTGGCTGCTTAAATAGCTGCCGCTTCGGGGTTCATACACCAGCTGTTCATCAGTTGGTGTGTAGTGTGGTGTCTTCAGTGAACTTCCTTTACAGTACCTGAGGAAGTGAATGCCTAGTGATACGATTAGTAATGATCAGCACCGGTTGGGACCAGTCTTACGCATTCTTGTTCCTGAAATATAAGATTTTAATCTGCTGTTTACATGCTGAAGGATCTTTTTGTGTTTCCAGTAAAGAATGCTAAATTGCACTTTCAAAATGTCAGTACAAGGATCAAGGTTTTGTTTAGAACTTCACACAGATCAAAGCCACATAACAGAAACTTTTTCTGTTAACAGTGTTTCTCAACATCTCTTAGCTGCAGGCCTCTGGCTTTCTTGGAAATGTAGAGCTGAATGTTGGAACTGCAATTGCATGTTACTTAGCACAAGAAGGAGCAGATATTAATTATGCAAACCACCGGGGAAAGTCTCCTTTAGACCTCATCACAGATGGGAGGATTGTCCAGATTGTCAAAGACTTCTCACAGAAATTCAGGTAAGCTGTGTGCTCTGGAAATTCGCTGTAGTACACTTCCCTGCAAAATGCAGAGTGCTCCCACAGCGCTGCGGCGTCCCTGCGTGCGGCTGTTGTTCCGGGAGGGGTGAAGCACTTGGGATGTCAGCCTGAGCACCTCCTGTGTCGTCTGGAGCGGGTTGCTGGCTCTGTGTTTCTGGAGGTGTTCTTGAAGGCTGCGTCCTGCCGTGTGAAGGAGCTGGGGAAAAGCAGAGTAACACTGCTCAGGGCAAACTCAGCCTCTTGACCCAGAGGGCCCTGGGGCAGTCGGAGCCAGGAGCAACTTCCCTCTTGCCGAGTAATTCTGGGTTCTGTTTTACCGTCCTTGGATTCTGCAGATATTTAGAGTCTAAACAGAGCGGAAGTGCAACAAAAGAGTGGGCATCAGAATCCGCAGAATTTATTCCAGAGCTAGACAAATGCTTTTTTTTTCAGCTGATAAGAGAAATAGCTGAGAAAATGCCAAAGGGGGAGTAGCGATTCAAAGACGGCTTTATCTCGGGTTCTGAGAAACACTTGTTTGGATTTTGACTTTGCAAACATGAAAGCAGAGTTCTGTTTGATCTGAGGGCACAGACCCACCGTTGTGTTACCGCTGGAGGAGGAACCGTGCAGCAGCCACTGTAATTGGCCATGCTTCTGGCCCACTGTAAATAGCAGGTGAAATGTGTCCCTTGAAACACCCTGCCTAGGAATTTTGTCGGTGGAGAGTGCGTTGGATTAAGTTTTTTTGCTGAAAGAATGCCAGTTCTTTCAAACTGACGTTTCTCGTAACGGTGTTATCCTGGTTTCAGCTTCTGTGTTGAGGTTTGTCTGGGGGATTTGGGTGTGTGTCTGCGGAGGGAAGGCAGCCGCCGCAGGCTGAGTGCTGGATCACAGACCTAAGTACACCAGTGTGTTCCCTGTCAAAAGACCAAAAAGCACAGTGCTCCTAGTGGGCCAGGGATTTTTTGGCAGTACTGCAGACATGTGCTGGTAACTGACCGTCCTTGTCCCTTCTGTTCAATCGTTAATCATTCTTGCAGTTCAGGCACTAGGCCTAGCTAGCGGGGGACCGGCAGGCAAGAAAAGTAAGGGATGGATCAGATGCTGAGGGCTTTGGATTTGGGGCTCGTAGTGTTGGGTGTTATGGAAGCTCGTATTATGTAGGAGTCAAACTCACTGACAGCCACCTCGGGCACCTTTCAGAAACGTCCACATGCAGAGGATCCTTAGGGCTGCACTTTTTAAATAGCCTCTAGAAGCTGACTCCTCCCAGCAGATGATTGTTACTGTCAATGCCTTGCTGTTGCCCTCCGAAAGAGCAGTTTCAACTTGTGTAAATATTAGTTATCCCTGCTCTTCCCCTTGGTTTCTGTTTTTAGATAGATCCAATCAGAATCCAGGCTCCTGTGGGCTGAGTGGGTCCCACTAGAGCAGTGAAGGTTCACAAGTTTATGCCACCTGAGCATCTGCAGCTCTGTCTCCCTGTGGAGTGTTTGCCAGGGTTCAGTACAGTTTTATCTGATGACTGAAGCAGGGCCTGGAATGGAGTATGTGGCTCAAATATTACTACGTGTTCATGGTTGCAGGGAACAACAGATTTCTTCAGACAGCTCAGCCATCACCTGCAGCCTTCGCCGTGTGCACACCACCCCCAACACTATGACCAACCTGAGTGTCTCCAGTGTGGCAGTCCCCACGGAATGCCTGGTCTGCTCAGAGCTGGCCTTGCTCATCCATTTCTTCCCCTGCCAACACAGTATTGTGTGTGAAGGTAAGTCCATTTTTTGGGGGAGTTTGTACCTTTTTTACAAAGTCTTTTAGTTTTTCTATCCTGTTCCACCAGTCAGCTTCCCTAGCTGGACTCTCGTATATCGTACTTTGTTTAGACACAAAGCTGTTGTGCTCTTTGTGTCCTGAAAACACCCCAGCATGACTTCAGCACTGCCATCGTAGAAAAGATGTCCAAAGCCATCTGTGGAAAACACAGTGTTCTCACTACCTGCTCTTTGGGACCCCAGGCAGCTGTGCTTGTGCTTGTGGATGACCTGGGTAATTCAGGAGAAAGGCAGATTTTTCAGTTCTGGCTGGCAGTGCTTTCCTGAGAAGGATTTCCCTCTTCTCTGGCTTTTGTTACTGGTTTGTGTTCCAGTTGGTGTAATGGCAGCCTGCTCAAACACGGCAGCGGGTTTATCTCACAACGCGTTCGCAGTCTGACCGTGGGGAATTCGGTGAGGACTGTGTGCCACAGCTGCATCCTTTTCCCTCAGAGAAAAGGGCTGTTTTGATCCACAGTGCAGCAGTTCCAGTGGCACAGAGCATTGAGGACTTCAGGGTGTTGTATTTGCTGCTGGGGTAGGACAGGCTAAACCAGGAGACTAGGACGTAGCTCCAAGAGAAGGTGGTGTCCTCGTCTCCATCAGAAACAATCTCTTCATCATCCAGGGAGGTCTCAGGTTGTTCAAAGCTGATGTTCTTGGGTCTGTTGTCTTCCTCTGGATTCTGGCGTCAGTGGGCTTAATTGTAATCTCTTCTTGTATCATTTGTGGTAGAATGCTCCAGGAGAATGAAGAAGTGCATCAAGTGTCAAGTGACAATAACCAAAAAACTGAAACAAGGTACGTTTGCTGCTACCACTGTTAAGTGCCACGGGAAGGGTCCTGCACAGCATTAGGTTGAGCAGCATCAATGATTTTCAGTGAAATAAGCGTAAGGAAGGGAGTTGATTTGGTTTTGGTTTGGCCAACTGGCAACAAAAATAATGATGAGAGTTCCAAACGAGACATTTGCACGCAGATTTCCGCTGGAGGAGGAACGTCAAGGCCTCTGAAAATACCAGCAGGACTTCCCCGTCAGTGATGTCTTCAGTGTGCCTTTGGCAGGCCCCCCGGCCCCAGGCGTGCTTCACCTTCATGGGTTCGAAATCACTTCTTGCACCACTGGAGTGCAGCTCATTCCAGCATGGTGGGGAAAGGGGCATCAGTACGGAAGTGTAAAGCTACCGAATCCAGGGTGGAGGAGCAGAAGATGAACAGTGGCCGGTATTAAGCTGAAACCAGGAGTGGTTGAATCCCAGTTGTGAATTTGAATCCCAGATGTGAACAGGAGGTTGAGAGAACGTAGTATTCACAGCGTTGTAAGGACTAGTGCGGCAGAGCTTCACAACCAGCTCTGAGTGTTTTTACTTGAAGGTAGCAGCAGCATGTCCCAGAACACCAAGGCAGCACATTTCGGACAATGTTTTGTTTCCTTTAAAAAATACAACCAGACTAACTCAAACACACACCAGCTGAGCAACTAAACAGAGGAAAGCAACACTGGCCAGTCTGTAAAAAGCACCATCTCAGGCCTTTTATTTGAGGAATCCATGGATAAGTCTCAGTGAAGAGTTGCTCGTGAGGGGCGGGGGCACTGCGTGAGGCGGAGCACGCTGGTGACTAACTGTCTTCCTGCTCTCCACCCCTGCAGACAGCACCGAGGTGGAGTGCAGCCCAAGCTCGGAATCCACAGATCAGAGGAAGCTGATGGAGGAGCTGCAGAACCGCTACCGGCAGATGGAAGAGCGCATCACCTGCCCTGTGTGCATCGATGACCAAATCAAACTGGTCTTCCAGTGTGGACACGGCTCTTGCCCAGACTGCAGCACAGCCCTTACTGTCTGCCCCATCTGCCGGCAGGCTATCCGGGAGAGGATTCAGATCTTTGTCTAAGGATACGCTTGCTTCCCTTCCCGTTCCCACCTCCCTCCTTTACGTCCTTTTTGTTCGCATTTTAGATGAGAAGTGCTAGTCAGGCTGATGCGTTTGGCTACCCGAAAAGCCATCTCGAAAGAGCGGGCAGCAGATAACTGATGTGACTTGGGTGGAGGTGGATGGAGTCCCCTCCACTTACAGTGTCATAAGGCCAAGGAGCGGTGCTGGAGTGCAGGCAGCCCCCTCCCCCTGTGCTGCTGACCCAGCAGAAGACCTGGAGTAAAGAACACTGACCTGTCTGCTGAAGGTGCGAGACTTGCAGACCAGAAGCAAAGAAACTTCCGTACGCAGGTGTTTTCAACGGCATCCGACTCCCGTGATGCATCGTGTCGAGCGACCTGCAGTGTCCGGCCTTGCTCCGAAAGGAGGTGCTGTAGGAGGATTTACCTTACACCTCGGCAGGCGACGGCAGAGCATAAACTTGTGCTTCACGTGAGGAGACGCAAGAGGAGATGAGTCACGGCGTCCGTTCCCCCAGAGGCCTGTCAGTGGTAGGAGGTGGCGTCCTAAGGCAGCACGCTCTGGACTAGCACTTACGGGCTCGACAGGAACTTGGACTGACGGAGGCAAATCTGGCTGTAACGAGATCCTAAAGAACAGAGTGTGTGCCTTAGAGATAAAGTAGTGAACGCTGATGGGAGAAAATGTTACGACAAATATTTCTAACCTCTAAGTGACACTCTTCTTCCATTTTTGGTTTGTTTGGGTTTTTTTTTTTTTGGCACAACCATGTGTTCAGAGACTCCTGAGCTTTCTATCCATAATGCCAAAGGCAGGTGTTAAATACTCCGATCAAAGTGTAAAGAAAATAAATAGTAAGAATTAAGACACGAGAAAAAGGGATTTCATTTTTGTTTCTTTGTTTTGCAGTAAAACAATAAAATAAAATATATATTTTCCTGAACATTAAAGTGAATGTACAAACAGTAGCTGAAATATGGATCCAGCTGTGTTGTGTTTTCCAACCGTCTGACTGAAGAAATGTTACCCACTGAGTCCGTCCTGTAAGGCCGCTGTCGGTGGAAGGGGCAGCCGGTAGGGCTGGTGTGCCGCGCGTGCGTTTAATGACACAGTTACACCCAGACGTACCGTTTGTGACGTATTGCAAGCGGTATTTGAAACTAACCTAAATACTGTGTTCCTCTGCTGTCTCCGGTCGTTAGCAAAGAGGTGGCAAGTCTCCCAACGGAGTCCGTAGCTTTGTGCAATATGTGGCGGTTACAGGAAGATTTATGGCTTCGTTATCCCTCGCGAGAAGGTCTTGCGTCACGGCCTCTGACTCCGGTGGGTAACCTCTGTCGGAATACTCACTTGAAGCTGTTACGGTTTCAGTCGGTGTTTTTGAGCTATGAAAACGGGACAGGTTGAACCCCTGAATTGTTTGATTGGGATGGGTTTAACACCCTGATAACCTGCAGAGGAGTGCCAGAATCAGCTCTGGTGAAACTCAGAGGCGCAGATACTCGTTTACCTGTTGGCTAGCGGTCACGTTAGTGTGAATTCCCTCGGAATGAACCAGACCTTTCCCCGGAATGTCGGCTGTGTTGCGGTAGGGCAGCAATAGAAAATACGCAAAGGGGTATTTTCACTAAGTGCAAAACGGAGCCGTCCTCGTATTCGGTGCGAGTCGATAGCTTCCCAGACTATATATTGCCCCAACCCTGTGCTAAGCATCTTTTTTCTGCAATGCAGGTCTTCCACAAGCCTCTACATCAAACCCTGAAGCCGATTACTAAAGGTAAAACTGGTCGTTACCTCATCGCGCGTGTTGAGTGCGCGCGTGCGCTGGCACTTGGGCGAGAGGGGACAGAGGTGGCAAGCTCTTCAGTATCTGTGGTGTTCTTCCCACCTCTTGCTCCTGAAGTGTCAGTTTATTCAGGAAAAAAATCCCAACAGGGAGCATCTGCTTCATTTTCGCAATACTTTGGATACTGAATGAAGGGAGGCTTCCAAGTGATTATTCTCCCTGCAGGAAAAAACCTGTAGGATGACTGCAGCCCTTGACTTCTCAGCTCGGCAGCTGTTACAGAAAATGGAAATGATTTTTCCTTTTCCTGGCTAACGAAAAGAGATTTTGTAGGGAAAGAAGAGCTGCCCTCAATGTTAGGTTTTAATTTTTAAAAAATGCATGTTCCATTTCAAGATCTCCTGACCTTGTTTTCAGATCTGAAACTCATCAGCTGGCCAAAAAAGAGGGGGTTTTGCGGACCCTCTTGAGCGCTACAGAGCTGGTTTGCAAAGGCAGCGTTCAGGGTGGGAGTACGTTCCTGCATTTCCCTGTTCCTGCTGTGATTGCCTGTGAGGGGCTGAGCTGTTACGCACCGTTTTAACCCTTTCATTTTCCTAGTAAGAAGAAGGGGCTTGCTGCACCTCAGCCCGGAAGAAGCAAGACTGTCAGTGGAGCCACGGGAGTTGAGAGAAGGCAAGCAGATGCCCTTATGTGCCAGGTATGTTTGGGGCAAGCTTTGCCTCCCGTGGCAGGCTCAGCTCCGTGGGAGTCGGAGGCTTTGGAGAAGGGAAGAAGGTTCTGCTGTTCTCTCTTTCCTGATAAGCCGGCTTACGTGGAGAACCAGGATCAGAGGGGTTGGGTGCCACGCTGGCTGAAACGGTTAGCTGCGCCTACTTGCTCGTTCACCTAGTTTACGTGTCATCTGGCCTGGAGTCTCAGCCTGCAAAATGGTTTGTCTGCTCCAGGCCAGGCCTGAGTCTGACGTGTGAGAAGAAAAAGCTACCTGTAGGGAGCAGGAAAAGGACAGGAGCCTGGCCTGAGATGAGGAGCTGCGGTAAATGTAGCTAGAGAGCGTGAGAGAGGAAAGGGGGGGCGGGAAATGCTCCTCCCCTTTCTCCCTTCGCTACCGGTTGGTACCCTTGGTTATAGAACAGCCAGGGGCGGAAGAGAGGCAAGGAGATGCCAGAGCAGCGGGCAAATGCTCCTTTAACGACAAAAATGCTGTCATTAGCGAATCAGTGCGGAGAGTGAGTAGTTCTCTGCTTGACGTTTATTACTAGTTGGTCTCCCAAAAATGGGACTGCCAGCTCTTCCCCAAGTGAGCTGGGGAGCTTCTTGTTCTCGCTGGGGCTTCTGCCACCTCCCGAGGCGCAGCTCTGTACTCTGCGGCAACGTACAGCCGTGGCTTTAAACGGGAAAGAACTCGCCGGTCTTTCTGGTGTCTCGTCTCGTGCTCAGGAACGGGGTTTCCTTTGGAAGAGTGGCCAGCGCTGCGTTTCACAGCCACGCGAGCCCGAGGGAGAGGGGGATAGCTCGTTGGGCGGCAGAGTTGGAAAGCACCCAGTTCTCCTTTGGTTGTGTGCCCGCTACTCCATGCAGCTTCCAGGGTTTCGGGAGGATTGGTCCACCCACAAGTGGATCACAGATTATTAGTAGAGCCCACCAGCGGGCAACCCCGAAGTATCCGCGCTCAGGGAAGCAACTCTTAATGACGGACACGCTTTATTACCTGTGCATCGAGCAAAATGCCTCCCTCGCTTCTGTTCCTGGAATTCTGCTCGCGACGTGGCCGTGACCGGACTGCTGAGCTTCTCGCTGGGGTCAAGACCACGTCTCTCCGGTAACACGAGGTCAGGCCCGTACAGGCACTTGTGTGAGCTGCCGCTCCAAACTGACAGTTAAGCAAAATATTCCATTTTCTTTGCCAGCTGGAGCAAGCCCTTGTTTTCAGTTCAGTGGCTATTCAGCAGACCGTGGATTATTCTAGGAACATCAGCAGATGCCGATCACGAGGGGCTGCACGGTAGAAAGTGGGAGAACGCTGGGGGACTAAGCATTCTTATTCTCCCCCTCCTGTGGGAATGTTGCTCCCTGCCACAGCAGATAAAATCCTTTTTAGTCCGTGACCCACTGAAACAGTACAAGTTTTAACGGCTGTTCCCGCAGGAACCACGCAAGAATGTTGGGTTGTTGGGGTTTTTTCCCTCTCCCCCAAGTTGTGAGATGAAGGGATAAATATGTAAGTGCTTTTTAAAATGAGAGCTATAGGAGGATTTGCTAACTCTTTTCACATGGGCCACCAAGGAGCCAGTATGTGGTAAATCACACTCAGCTGTGTGCACCCCCCTCCCTGCCTGCGGCCTGCGTTTGGACTGGTGCCCCGGAGACGAAACGCTGATGCTCAGGCCGACAGCCACCAGAACACAGTCAGATGTCGGGTCCTTCTTCCTGCCCTGTCTTCCCCACGGAGCTCCCAGTTCGCTACGGGAGAAGCTAACGGGAGCGCTTTGTCCCGATGCGGAGCAACAGGCACTTAACCCGTGAATAAATAAGAGGTTTCATGGGAGGGCAGGTTCGTTTTGGATAGTCAGCCGGCCACAGTTGTAGCACCAATGGTTGTGCCCTGTGTGGTGACTCAGCATGAGCACAGCTGTTGCAGATTGTTCCCGTGTCATCCTGGGGACTTGAGTGGAGCGGTGCGGGCGTGCTTCCTGCCCTGCCGCACCAGGGCTAACTTTCCTCTTCAACGTGGCAAATTCAGCAGAGAGAACCCTTTAGAAATAGCGCTGAAAGTAAGCGTTAATGCTAACAGTGCTGAATAAAGGGGAGGAGAGAAATGCTAAGAATAATCCAGGCCTTTATTTTTGAGCTACAACTTGCCCTTGGGAACGCAGCCCCCTGTTGTGCATCGTACGGCAGCCCCGCTTTAAACACCTCAGCGACGGTGGGGCGGGACCGAGGTGATCTAAGGCGGAACGTGCATCGCGTTGTGCTGCCGATCCAACCCTTGACGTTCTCCGTGGTCTCTAGTGCGACCACTTGATGCAGCAGCCGTTCCCGTGAGAGCTGCTCTGAGCCTGTTTTCACGTGACGGTTACCGCACGCAGACACCCCAGGGTGTGCAGCCCTGACTGTTTAGAAAATCCCGGCTCCCTACAAGTGATCTCCAGGTCCTGGCCCCTGCTGCTAAGGCAGGAAGACAAAGCAAAGGCGGTTCGGTAGCCCTGCCTTCCTCCCCTGTTCCCCCTTACACCATATGGATTCCCTCAGTGTAATGTGTTCCATCGCTCCCAGACACTGTGCAGAAACCAGAGCCAGGAATGTTTTTCTCTCCAAATATAGTCAGGATGACAGTTCCCGTCTGCAGTCCAACCCAAATATCCGCACTTGAGAACCTGAGACCTGTAAAATTCATCAGAACTCCGAAGTCAAAGCAGCAGTTCTCTGCTCTCCGTAAAAGCCGTCCTTTCCGGGGCTCAGGCTGCCTGATAAAGCACCGAGAAGGTTTCCAGCCGGTGGAAAAGACAGAGAGAAAACTTGAGTCCTGACTAACTTTCTGCCCTTGCAGAACTGGCTCCCAGCAGGGAGCCTGGGGAGTTGTCTGAAGCCTCTTCAAGAGGCTTAAATTCTGACAAGTGCTGCAGATTTGAGGCCACTGATGGCTGCATCTGAGAATCCCGTGAGCACAAGTATCTCTTGGGAAAGCCATGATACTCTTACCCCTGTTCTCTGCCCTGGGTCGAAATGTCAACATGTGCTCTCTGGTCCTAATAATCCTTAAAGTGTCTACAGAGGAGAGCTGGGCTTGAAACGAACAACCACACTGTTAATGAGCAAAGTGTAACCCTGAAATCCTGCTTTGTACCAGCAGTGACGCCGAGATTCTGACCAGAACTTGTGCACCCAACTGTCCAGATGCACGTGCCTTCATCAGGAGCGTCGTCAGCGTGCGCAGCGCTGGGCTCCGTCGTCTCCCGTAGCTCCCGTGTCTGCGAGTTCGGAATACCTCCGCGCGAGAGCTCTCCTCGCCTGACCCTCGTTGCCGAAATCACTGGGGTTTGTCTTGGCCTTACTGCTGAGCCGGTGTCTGAGCAAATGTTTGGCCTGCATCCGAGCAGTTCTGAAAGCGCTCTGCAGCCGGCGGTGTGGTGAAGCTGGAGGCGCAGGCCCTGAATTTCCGTGCGGATGGGCACAGCGCGTTCCCCGCGTATGGGGGGAAGCGAACGCCGTGCTTTCCAAGAAACCCGCCGCTCTCGCTTCGGATCCCTCGAGGTATAACCTCGCTACCGTGACGGGGAAGCAGCAGCTCGTCACAGACAGAGGTCGTGAATCGCCTCTGCAGCTGAAGATTCCCCTTCACCCAGCACGTGGCGCAGGAAGGTAAACGGCTGGTGTACAGGGTGGCCTCGGGCCCCATTCAGAGGGCTTCAGGGCCTCGTAGGAAGGGGCTTGGCTGTGCTGGCCTTTAGTAACCGTGTGGGTCGGTGTTCAGGAACAGTGAGGTCCTCAGGAAGGCGCTTTTACTTAAGCTCTAGATACGTTGTCGGGGGGCGTCCAAGCCGAGATGTATTTTACAGAAACGTTTACTTTCTTTACATCAGGATAAAGGAAATTCTTAGTTCTGCGTGGTTGTGCGAGTTCTCGATCTGTGCTCTAACACTCAGGTGCGTGTAAGGCACTGACTTTAAACTTCAGGAACAATAAGGCGCTGACTGGTGCTGGGAAGCTTTCAGGGTCCTGCTCCGTGAGGCGCCCTGCTTGGCCTCAGCAAGTCTTCTGCGCAGTGCTACGGGTCTTGTCCTGTGAGGTGCAGGGAACAGCGCTGCCCCACCTGGCTGACGTGGGATTAAACGCTCCGAGAGACTCTGATGCTCGGATGCTCTGGCAAGCGGAGGGGCCGTATGTCGCAGTGTGTGAGTTCAAGGCCTTTTCCAACGCCGCTGACTCCTACGAGCCGTACAAAAGGCAGATGTGCTTAATGCTGTTAGGCAGTTCCATGCCTGAAACTCAGTGTTCTTCCAGCTCCCTGTTTGCCAGCAGTGGTTTTCTTTCAAGCTAGTACTGCTTCACTGCAGAAGAGCTCTTGGCTGAAGTTTTTGAGCCCCGTTCCAAGGCAGGTCTTTTCTTCGACTCCCTTCTCAATCAGTCTTTCTGCAGACTCCGACAGGAACTTGTTCAGGAGACGTGAGACATCGGTATCTTTAGGGGTGGGTTGTTCCCAGTTTCTCACTTCATGCTGGGGTCTACGGCTTAACCCACAACAGGAGGTGCATTTGCACCGCTCTGGAACTCCAAACAAAGCCCTTGGTCAGCGTGCTCACGCGCAGGCACGTTTCCTTCTGCCAGCTGTGCTACTGGGGCAGAGGTGGAACTGTCCCTGGGAAGTCGCAGCTGACGGCTGAGCCCTCTACCCTTGCTCCCTGCTCTCTCCTCCTCCTACTTCCAGCTTTCCTTTGTAATTCTATCCATGACTTCCTTACCCCATCCTTCTGCTACCTGAACAATGGCCGCGCTCTGCCTACTCTGCAGCAAGCATGGGTTTTCTCCAGGGGGGAGCTTGGTGAAAACTGAAAATCCATACGGAACTGTACACGGAGCCATCGGTCGCATTTGTTCCGAGTTGTTTAACAGCTCCCGGCCAGCTGTAGTCCGCAAGTACGTGAAACTTAAGGCTTGATGATGAACCAGGGGAAAATCATCCAAAAGAAACCATTTGTCATAACTAAAAGTGCAAGAAGTTTCTGAAACCTTTCGGGTGTGCCCTCGGGATGTTTTATACTGGCTGGCAGCAGAACTGGCCCCTCGCTGCCGTTTGCCTGTGGAACTCGGAGGTTGCACGGTTCCCTCTCGGCTCTCTGGTCAGACCTGTTCGGCCAAGGACACCCCACTCAGCGCTGACCAGCGCCCAGTGACCAGGCAGAAACGTGCAGCTATTCCTGAAAACCTGAGCCTTTCTGAGAAAGCTTTTTACGGGGTCCTGGACTGACTTCATGTCTGCAGGCTGGAGATGCCCTGAGGACCCTCACAGCTCAAGCCAGACTGCTCGCTTCTCCGAGTCAGCCCTTCTGGTGTGCTCAGGCTGAGGTCCCCAAAATCTGCGGGTTCAGAAAGTACTTGCCTGTCCCAGCAGGACAGCCCCTTACCGGGTGGCTCCCAAGTACACAGGAACTTTGCAGCTCACTTGCCAGATGTAATGGAAGATGGAGTTGATGTTTACTTTTATCGGAGTTTGTAAACTCCCTGAGCAGAATCTCCTCAGCAGAGAAGCCCAGCCTGCTCTCTTCCAGCAGCTCATTTTTCATCCTGCTCCTGAAGACAGCCCCTGAGAAATGACAGCTCTTCCAGCGTTAAGTATCCCTAATGAAACATTCCAAGGGCATGATGCTGGCTTCTGGATTCCCTTTTGCTGCCCCCTCCCCCAATTTTTTCATTACATAAAGCTGACAACTGCAGATTTGTCCTCTGTTCTGGTACAGTCAGTTAAAGAAAAGGGTTTGTGTCCACCCCAGCTTGTTTCACTTTGCCGCTTTTCCTCCGCCAGCCCGACTTTCAGCTGCAGTAATATGATCCCACTTGGCGGAGGCTGAGAGAATCTTTGGCACATTGGAAAGAGGCTTAATGTAAAGTCTCCTTTTTCTTTTTTTTTTAGGGCTTTTTGAAACTGTAGTGATTCTGCACAGCTCTGGCAGTCACGGCAGGGCTACTCGCAACTGCTCCAGATGCAACTGGGAGCATAAGGATTACCAATGCATCCCGGGAAGAGGAGAGTATCCGCCGAGTCTCCCTCTGAAAAGGATTAAAGGACGACATGGATCAAGTAGAACGACTTTCTGCTAACAGAAGGAAGAGCTGCCGCTCGCTTGACCAGAAAAAGAGCAACGGCTGTAGAACCGTTGTGGGGTTTTTGTGCTTATTCCCTGCGGTGGCTTTGCTGGCTGCTGTGGGAGATCCAGCTGGAGCTGCAGTTCAGAGAAGCCAGGTAGGGGAAAGGATCTAATTCTCAAGTGCTTGAAAGGGGAGTGGGGGCATCAAATACATGTGCATGTGCAGTCTTCTTAGACAAGAGGTAAATTGAGGAAGCAGTATGTAAATAACTACGGCAACAAGAGCTGTCTGTGGCTGTTTGAGTCCCGTTTTGCAAAGGACCGTAACAGGTAATGGTGTTCCAAGTAGAACCAGGTTGTTGGGGGGGTGTGCGGTTTGCAGACAAGCAGACAGTGAATGCACAAAAGATTTGGGTTGTTTTCCCCCGGCGCTTTGGCTGTTCTGGGGGGACCTCTGCTCTCCCAGCCTGGTATGATGTGGCATGCATACATTCCGATTCCTGGGGCAGCGGAGCTTTCCTAGGAGCTCCGGAGGCAGGGCTCAGCTCTGAACCGGGAGCTAACGCTGCACCAGCCGTGAGCGGGTACCAACTCTCTTTCAAGGTCCATCCTTCAGCGAGACACGCAGGGGCAGTGCGGCCGGGGGAACTGCAGCGAGGCTCTGGGGCTCCCAGCAGCTGATCTTAATTTTTGTTTTTAGCTTAATTTTGGCATGTAATTTTCTAAAAAAAACCCAATCTTGTCGACGTGCTCGCAGCCTCTCCTGCCGTTTGTGTTGGTAGATCCAGGCAGTAGCACCCCTCGTTTGCATCGCGTGCTCGGGGCTCTTAATGAATCGATGCTAAGTCAGAGAGTTACGTTACTGTGTAGTTAATGAGGAGGGCACTGTGTGACTAGGAGAGGGAGAGGGGAATGCATCACATTCATCACGACTCAGTGAAGTAAATTAACGGAGGTCTGACTGCACAGGGCAAATAATGTAGAGCAGGGATGTTGACCGGTGTCTGCCCTTATATATAATGTGGGTGTCTGTTGCAGTTGTTGAGGGTTGAAGCTCCTCCTTTTAGTGCTTCCCAAGTTTTTTGAGTGTTTGAGACCTTAACACACAGTCGGATGGGTTTCCTCTGGGGAGCGGCTGACCTCTCCTCCAGTTCCGAGTATTCCCATAGTCTTGGTTCTCTGGCATCCAGACAGACCCTTTGATCCAGATTATACTGTGAGATTTCATTCCAGTTCTGTCAGAATCCTGCATCTGAGCTACAGCATGTGTGTGGTACCCCACCCTTCCCCATTAATTTGGCAACATGTTCTTAAAGAAAAGCATCTTGTTGCACTAGTGGTTGGTAGAACAAAGGCTGGAGTAGAAGCGAGGCTGAGCAGAACGTCTGACCAGAGAACTCAGCCCTCTGCACCTTTCTTGACCTAGCGACTGGGTCAGATACAGGTTTCAGCGATGGCTGTTGGGCCTGACTCACCCTTACTTTGTTCTGTATTTTGAGCATGAGCTCACTAGGGGCACGGAGGTATTTTTTCTTTCTCCTCCCCTTGTCCAGCACTCGTGGCTTTAGGGTTTTAACCTCAGTGGCTGTAGAAAAGACAATCGTTTTCCTCCCTTGGGGCTGGAGTTTTCCTTGTAGAAGGAGAAGCCAGCAGGCTGTTTCTCTCATTTGCCTCTGCTGATACCCAGGGGGTTGAAGGAGAGCTTTAAGGGGGTTTACCCTGTACTGATGCACCTGAATGTCCCAGTGGCGGAGGAGGCAGAACTCCCCGTGCCCATTACTCAGCCGTTGCAGCGTACAGCTCCAGTTACCGTGAACTGGGAACGGCGCCGGTTGGGCTGTGAATTGTAGAGGCTGGAAAGCAAACGCACTGCGTGTTCTGCTGGCCTTGCTGAGGAGCAGGAGCATGTGTCACAAGGATAGATGGCTACGGAAGAGTGTCAGTGCCTTCCGTCATCCGAGCCGAAGTGACCAGGTCTCCCGAGTCAGGGCCTGTAGACTGAGAGTTCACAGTACCAGCGATCCTGGGCTATTCCTCACTGGTGCCAGAACGACTGTGCCATCAGCCCCAGTCCCGGTAAGGGATTGCAGAGAAAATAACACAGGCAGAAAGGATTTGCCTAATTCTACCCTACTTGAAAGAACTGAGGAAAGAAAAAGGGAAAATATCTTATTATCCTGTAATTATGAGCTAATCTTCTCCGGGCTTCTCTTACAGCTCCAACGGATCACGGACAGGATACACAGGGTAGCTGATCCTCCTCCTGGTCTGTGCCGCTCAAAAGGATGCAAAATTTTCCTTTCATATCCAGGGAAAATGGCATTCTCAGGGTAGAATCAGAGGAAAAGCCGTTGGAGGTGAAGGGAGAGGGACTAGAGCCAGTGTACTCGCACGGCACGTGCCTTGGCGAAGGGGCCAGGCCTTGAGCTGGGCGAGCCAAAACGTGTGGGTTCTTCAGTCGGATCCCTTAAAACAGCAAAGTGACAAAGGTTAAAAGGGAAAAGTGATCCTGTGCGTTCTTTCAGGGGCCAATTGGCGTCGTAAGGCTCTCAGGAATGTGATGAAATGCCCCGCCAGAAGCTTGCAGCGTAGAAGGCAAGGTGTTAGTTTAGCACCTCTGTCTCACCGGCGGTGTTCTGTGGCCCTGGCGTTCCCTACATTCAGAGATCTCAACCTGTGAGTCAGACCCCCCGCTGAGCTGGAAGAAAGGCTAGAAGGCTGTCCTTCTAGGAAAGATACGCTGCGATTAGGACAGGACACAAGCTAATATGGCTCACGGACTGGATTCCTGTTAGGATAGGGTCCCTCAGCCTTGTACTCGTCATGGCTAGCCGCAGTCATGGAGATGCCAGTGATTTGGGCAGTATCTGGCAGCTGTTGCTTCGAGCTTCTTGTCTTTTCTTGCTGTTTGCTCGCTGGGAGACCGGGGGTATGTTATTTTGACCCTCAGACCCTCAGCTCTTCCATAAGTAAAATGAAGACGGCTCTTGCTCGCTGTAGAATGTGCTGTGGGGCTGAACCAACTCCTGCTCGTGCAGCTCTTGTAACACTGCCACTGTACCTATTGCTTAGTAAGTGTCTTGGTGCCTCTGGAGCAGAGACGACTCGGAGGTATCCAGTGCCTTTACTCCTGACAAGGGGGAGCAGAGCAGGTAGCCTTCCAGAGAACCGGGTCGGGTCCCATTCTTTTACCTCCACTACTCAGGACTCAAAGGCTTTTGCAGCTTGAGTCAGACCTGACACCAAATTTGATGTCTTTTACTGTGTGATGGTTTTAAACGCACTCCAGGGTTTCCAGGGCTCCTACTTAGCTTGAAGGCGTTTCAGATCCACGGCGCAGCTTTATAAAGAGCTCTCCGCACACAGCGTTGCCTGTTTTACTCATTTGTCCAGTGTGTCATTTCTTCTGTGGTGAGGCTGGAGAGCAATAGCAAAGTGAAAAGGAAATGAGGACTTTCCAGGAAGAGCTGCAGACTCACTGTGCCAGAAGCCTACCGAGGCCTCATTTCTGCTCCATCTGTGCTCCAAGAGGAGAGCAGGGAGGCTGCAGTGCCCTGTTGTGGAATTACACAGCAGCTCAGGGGAGCCTACAGCACTGATCGGCTGTGATCCCGTGTTGAGGAGTGCTGCTCCCTTGCTTTCCTCGCCATGTCTGATCTAAGACATGCCCCAAGAACCCCTCAGTCTCGCCCCTCCTTTGCTCTGTCTGGCTTTGCTCAGCACGCTCGGCACAGGCACACTTTGCAAAGCGCTGGCCAGCTGATGCGCTAGTTTTGTCTCCCGGACCCGTACGGGAGCATCATCTGCGCTCCCCCGCCTCCAGATGTCCCACACCCGGCAGTTTTTCCTTTGCACTGTTCAACCCTGCAGCCTCTCCCATCTCTTTCAACCTCCTGTTTTGTCTTTGAAGGAAGATGCCACATCGCCTGGTCTTCATGGAGCGAGTGCTTTGCACAGTCCAGCTTTCCCACCTCGGCCTCCAGCCCGGAGAAAACGATACACGATCACACCGGGGCACTTGAAATGGGACCGCTTCAACTTGACGTACAAGTACGGACTCGCATTAGCCCAAAGAGCTACCTTTTTGCAAGTGACACCGGGGTCTGGGCTTTTCCTGCATCGATGCTCACCTGAGTTTACCCTGTATAGATATTAACCACATGGATACTGCCAATCCGTTTGCCAGTGACCGGGTAGCTGCTCCAGCCACTCTGAAGCAGCAACTATTTCTACAAACGCTACACCTCCCCCCTCAGCTGCGGGTGAGGGGAAGCGTCACCGCTGCCTTAGGAGCTGGTAGCGCTGGTGGCTGCACGCTGAGTCTATTCGGGGTAAAACTGTTCAGGGGCAGATTCAGGCTTCCCAGAACCAGGCACTTCCCCCCGGGGGGTAGTGAATTGTATACTGACTCTGTCACGCTGGTATTTTTGAGAGCTCCCTACGAACCTCAGTCACCGCTGAGGGAAATTGCTGTTGAAAGGGTCTGTGATTCCAGGCGGACAGAGGGCTGTCAGTGCTCAGTGCTTTTAGGAATCTCTTTCTCCCTGTTGTCTTTGGGAAAGGATGCCAACCCTTAGATTACTAACAAATAAAACACCCTTGGCAGTTCTAGGGGGAGCGAATGTTAACCCTAACATTTTCAGGCATTTCTGCCACGGAAAGTGGCTGTCTAGATTCCTGATTTCCAGCTGGGTTTACCACAGCTCAGCACCCGCAGCGTTTCAGCAGCACCGTGCAGCCACGGGGTGTCCGCGTTCGATGCGCTGGAGCTCTGTGCGCGTGCAGTGCTTTCAGCACTTAGGCTGTTCAGAGCCACAGCTGATGGAGTGCTACGGGTTGTCACCCTGAACTCTTTCTCACTGCTGTCTGGCTCCGTGCTGGCGTAAGGCCGTGGCGATCCAGCTTGGCGTTCACCTTGGAGCAGCTCTCTCCCTTGCTTTGGCGGTGGCTGAACAGCCCCTGATACTGCCCAGTGCGATGGGCTGCGGTGGCAGCAGCCTGAAGAGATGCTGCTTCTCTCTGGGAAAATATTCATGGCATTGCTGAAGGTGTGTCAGGAGAGCCAGCATGAGTTCACACGGCACGGGTCAGGGAATCCCCTCAGAAACAGCTCCATAAGCTGAGCACCACCGGCAGGTAGAATCAGACTCGCAGTAAACCAGCAGGACTTGGGGAGGTTTGGCTGAAAAAGGGCTGTTGTTCACTCCTGGCTGAGAGTCTGCATCCTCCTGGAGACACGGGAGCCGGATCAGGGTGTTTTCACCATCTCGTGTGATTGCAAAGGTCCTTTCAGAGTGGCTGCTCGCTCCAGCCACTCCTGACTTCCAGGTACGGAGCAAGCCCCAGACCTGGCCTCCCGAGAGCTGCAGTCGCTGCGAAACCGCAGTGGCTTGAACGGCAGGGCACACCGGATTTTGGGACGCTCAAAAGTGGCCCTGGCAGCAGCGGTGTGTGGCAGCTTTTCCTTGGCTCTGGGCTGAGGAGGTCGTTATGGACCTGCGAGGGTCCCTCACGCTCTAGCTCTGGAATCGTGACCAGACTGCGACTGTAACGGGCGCGAGAGCTGTCACCAACTAGCAGAAGGAAAGCGTTTTGAGCTGTTTGCAGGGGGTTTGCCTGAGGCAGGGAAGGCGAGTGGGGTGGGCAGGACAGCAGCAGCTGCATCTGCCCAAGAGCTCTGTGCTAACCCCTCTTCCCCACAGAAGCAGGAGGGGGGAGTATCTCGGGGTCAGGGCCAGGAAGGTAATTTCAAGGTGTGGCTGGTGCTGCAGTTCCCTCTGTTCTCGGTGGCTGTTACACAGGAGTCCCCTTGTAACTCACCGGCTTCCTTTGCTCAGCGCGCGGTGGTGGTTGCGTTGTTCCGCGGGTGATGCTGCGGTGCTGACGGGCACGTGTTGACTTCCCGGTGGATAGCAGGGGCTAGTTCTGCTTGCGAGCTCAAGGAAGGAGTGGGTGGTGTGAACCTGATTCCTTCACACTGAGCAGAGAACATGCATCTCCCTTTCTGCTCATCCCAAACAGGCTAAGCCTCACAGTGGTCTTAATTGTCCAGGTTTACACTCATTAACAGCCTGGCTTGATACGAAACCTTCTGCTCCCTTTAGGATGTGCTGGGACGAAGGGAGAACATAAACAGCATAGCTAAAACACAACCAGAGGGGATAGCAGAATATACACAGCTTTTCCCAATTGCTACACTTCAGGCAATTTCCTGAATGCAGACCTTCCTTTGGGACAAGGTAAGTTTCTAGGAGCCATCTGTACATTTCCATGGTTCTGCCGTCCTGCACCAGTAGTTTTCTTACCGTTCTGGACCTGTGGCCTAAGCAAAAACCTCTCTCGAGTCTCTCTCTCAAGTGATAAGATTTTTTTCGAAGGAAATAGCTTGTTTTACTGTCAAACCTTTGTATGTTGGAGCCCGGTGTGTGCACGTACCTTGTGGTCTAAGTGTTACGGAGTCACCTCGCCTGCTGCTGAAATGCAGCTGCTTCCTCTTCTAGCAGCACTGCGCAACAGGCTGGGAGATGGTAGGATTGACACGGCTTTCCAAGAGATCCTCGTCTAAAATGATGTGCGTGAGGAGGGCCGAACACGTGGCTGTAAAGAATGTCAGCGCTGTATTGGTCCCTGTGGGAGTTGTTTTAAATACTCTTAATATTCAGCTCAAGCCAATCGTGGTTTG
The DNA here is from genome assembly GCA_027574665.1 of Rhynochetos jubatus. NCBI lineage: Eukaryota > Metazoa > Chordata > Aves > Eurypygiformes > Rhynochetidae > Rhynochetos > Rhynochetos jubatus. The sequence continues at coordinate 7,956,653 of CM050669.1, forward strand.
AACCCATTAGAGTGAATGGAAAGACTTGACTGTCTGATGCAGCCTTGCGAGCCTTCAGCTGACGTGTGAGCAGGGAACAGCGTTTTCTTCTTGTTCCGTGTTCCCCCAGGATCCTGTCCTTCCCAAGAAACCTCATAAATGCCAGGGACACACGCAGGGGACTAGCGGCTGCGTTCCGAATGTGGAGTGAAGTTTCACCGTTCAGCTTCAGAGAAGTGCCCCGCCACGTGCCCAGCGACTTGAAAATCGGTAAGGCTGCGCGGGCTCCCGGACTGCCGTTGGGTGCTTCAGCTCCCCGGGGCACTTGCAGAGTTCCAGTATGGAAACCAGGAGTCCAGAAGCAGGAGCTCATCCTCCTTCGCTGTGGGGGCTCAGCAGGGCCTTTTGGGCAAGGACTGGGGCACCGTTTGCCTTGAGTCAGGGAGAAAAACTACTTTGAGTTGCTCTAAGGAGACGTTAATCGCATAATTAACACTTTCTGTGAATCTTGCAGTCAGGAAGCTTTAGGTATTTGAGAAGAATTAACCCTCAAAATCTGCCATGGGGACAGGGTCGTCTCTGTCCCGCAGATGAGGAAACTGAGTATTGCAAAGTGAAATGGCACGTCCAAGGTCACGCAGAGCCAAAGGGCAGGTGACGGGTTCCAGCTTGTTGACGGTTTTAGCCTCCCTTCTGCTGATCTTGCTGAAGCACCATCCTTTCCCTGTCCGCCCTCCTCCCCTTCCTTCTGCCCCTGTATCACGCGGTAGTTACCTCCGGAGTTTCTCAGGCCTTGACCACTGTTAGTGCTGAGGCGTTCGCTCCGTCCCAGCTCCAGCTGGGAATTCTTCCTGAGCTTCATGGTCTGTGTGAAATAACGATTTCCTGTGCAGATGGCAGCAGTATTGAGATAACCAGCAGGCTGACCCTTGTTTCGCAACGTGCTCTTCCCTCTCGTCTTGCCTGACGCTCCTCACGAGCACGATACTCCTTCCCAGGGGCCTGTCCCGCTGCCACGTGAGCTCCACGTGGCCTGACTCCAGTGGGCTCAGGGGACGCTGCAATGCTATCGTGACGCCAGCAGAAAGGCAGCGAGCGGCCGTGGCTCTAAGGCTGTTTGTTTACCTTTAAAATGGAACAGTTCCATCCTGGGGTTATCATCTCTCTGTCCAACTTCTCTCCAGAGGGGAAAAAAAAAAAAGCTGCATGTGATGTTGCAAGAAGAGCTCAGCATTCCTTCCTGAAAAGGAGACTGATAGCCACTGGGAACGGCTCCAAATCCAGGGTCATCACCGGGCTGAGTATAGCTTGCATCACTTCGCCATCATTCCGGGCGATCGCTTTGCGTTTGTTTTTCCTTTTGTGGCTCTGCAGGTTGGGAAACGCGGGATACTCCAAGAGATTTGTGTAGCAAACCACGGGTGTACAGCTGGCTGTCCCCCGGAGGGGCTCACCCTGCTAGACACACCGATCCGCTTTTTCCGCAGGCTTCTACTCCATCAACCACACAGACTGCCTGGAGTCTCTCATTCACCACTGCTTCGATGGCACCACGGGGGAGCTTGCCCACGCCTTCTTCCCGCCCAACGGGGAAATCCATTTTGATGACCACGAATACTGGATATTGGGAAACACGCGGTTCAGCTGGAAAAAAGGTACCGCGCGTCTCGGGGAGCACGTAACTAATGCCCCTAGGATTCACTCTTTGTTCTGGGGTTTACCTGGCTGAGGGACAACGGAACCGGTGGTGATTCTGTGTCGCTGCGGAAGCTGTTGGTCCTGCTGTCGCGTGACTGAGCGGTTCGAAGGGCCCGTGCCCGGTGGCCGTGCCACTGAGCGGTTCAGCGCACTTACTCAACAGTAACTACGCCTGGCGTCTGCCCGGGCAGGGGCATCTCCAAGACGGGCCGTGTTGCATTACTTCAGCGGCTGCTGACAGTTTATTTTCCTGGTTCCGTAGTAATTTTGGGGGTTGTGGGCACCTACAAATGTCTGTGATACTTGGAGCTTGGCAGGTTTTTCCTTCTTGTTTTTTTAAGCAATGTCAAAAGTACCTTTAAAGCAGCCGGTCCCTGACTCGCTGCTGAATTCAGTTCATGTTACATGACCAACTCAGCACTTTCTCTGGGGGTGACAGAGGGATTTCTGTCCTCCTTGCATTCCAAAGCAGAGATCTAGGGACAAAGACCAAGGGGAGATGATCATTAAGCGGAACATCAGTGTGTATTCGTGTATTCTGCCAGATCTCAAGGTAGGTGGCAGTAACACCACCGCTTTGGCAGCCATCCTTCCCTGGAAATCCATCCTGCTGGCAGCAGGCTCCTACCAAGAAACTGAAGTTTGAGCTACGGGGGACGCAGGGCTCAGTTGGAGGCTCTTTCCGACTGGGATGTTCCAGGTAGCAATCTCATTCCCACACAGCCACTTCCAGTTACAGCTCCGGGCTGTGGGAAGCAGTCAGCAGAAAGCTGACAAGGGGAAGTACTACACGGGCACTCGCCTGCGTTTCAAACACGGCTCTGCCCGAGCAGAACCCGGGGCAGCCTTTGGTAGGGCCGTACCATCCTCATGCTAAATGCTTCCTCTGGTTTTACACCGGGATTAGCAAATGTCCTTCATCACGCGATGCCAGCCGTTCTTCCGGTTCTCTTCCAGGCGTTTGGCTGACGGATCTGGTACACGTAGCCGCGCACGAAATAGGACACGCCTTAGGACTCATGCACTCCTTGAACCCCAGCGCCCTCATGCACATCAACGCCACTTTGACAGGGAAGAAGACCATCTCTCAAGACGAAGTCTGGGGAATTCACAGGCTTTACGGTAAGGCAGGGCTGTGCTCCAGGCCCCTCTGCATAAAGAACGTTTTCCTCAAGTGTCAGTTGGCTCCTGGGGAGCTCCCATGGCGTTAGACCCTCCTCACTTGGCAGGACTAGGCTGCCAGCCAGCGAGCAGGAGGAATCTTACTCCTTGTAACGCACAGAGCTAACAGGAGGTGTAGCAGTGTCTGGTTCCAGCACTACCACCTGCATATGGGATGGACGGGAGGCTGCAAGTTATAGACTTGACCTTTCCACCTCCCAAGACGGCAGTTCTGAGGAAAGGTTTCGGAGGGGTCAGTCCACTCCGCCCTCAGACAGCTCTGAGCTGCTGCCGCAGAGGCACAGGCTGCGATCGCGTATGCCTCGCTCGTTGGGAACCGGCTCCGGGCACCGCCCCTTTGGGCCTGTTGCACGGTGGCTTATACAAGAATAAGAGGCTAATTTTAGCCGTGGAGAGCCCCAACTGGCATTTGTACATTCCCGAGCGTCAGGTGCACAAAGGGGAAGCTCACGTGGAAGGAAGGGGGAAGGCGAACGGCTCTTCATCCCTCTTTTGGCTGGACTCAGGTGTAGTAACACGACAGTGATCTCCGCAAACCAAACTGGCGAGGTTCTCCCAAGCTCCGACACGTTTTCCTGCTGCTCTTCAACCACCACCTGGTGAAAGGTTTCGAAACAGCAGCTCTCTTGAATCGCTGACGCTACTGCATGAAAGTAATGCGGTCCCTCACCCCCTGCTCACGTAGTAACGGCACCGTGCTCTGCACACGTAGTAACGGCACCCTGCTCTGCGCACAGTGCTCCCGGTGCAGACTCCTTCCTCTCAGCTCTACCGCTCACACCGAACAGTCTGACGTAGGTGAAATGTCAGCTTGTTCTCAGAGGGAACAGTCCACGCCGACCCCTCTAATGCCTTGTCTCCCTTCCAGGATGTAAAGACAGATTATTTACGTGCCCGTCCTGGGCACAGAAGGGTTTCTGCGAGAAGCGCAGGAAGCTGATGAAAAAGCACTGTCCATCCACCTGTGACTTCTGCTACGGTACCGGCGCTTCTTCTGGGATCCTTGGGGGGGGCCGCACAGAGGGAGGAGGCGGACGTTGTTAGGCAGCGTTTGCCGCAGGGTCTTAACTCGACACTGGAGAGGAGGGTGTGCACAGCCCCACCCAGCCCTAAGCACAGCAGCGCGGCCGAGCCAAGGTCAGGGCTTGGGGACAGGAAGCAGCTTTTCGGTTAAACGCTGGGGACTAGACCGTTAGACTGGCCCATCCTTCTCCCGTTTCACTCGGCCAATGGCAGGCAGGTTCTGCGAGCACAAGCGCTCCGCACGCCGCTTCCCCTTTGGACCCGGCCAAGCAGGATGCCGATGTCTGTAGTTCAGAGATGCAGAGCAACTCCCGATGCAGGGACTGGATGGCAGCAGGTGACACCTCAGGCACAGCTGGACTTGAACTGCCCTGCAGAGAAAGGGATAAGGCACGTTAGTCACCTCCTCTAGTCTCCCAGGTTTAGGAATCCAGACGAAGGACTAATGCAGGATCAGGTCAGGTTACCGCAGCGTGGGATTAAGCTTCCGCTCAGTACCCACTGACCTCAAGAAGACGCAGGGTGTAACTAGCACCTCTCTCCAGCAGAGAGGTGGTTTTTTAGACCAGGTTAATGCAGAGATGCTCAGATAGTTACAAACCCACGTTCTCGGGGACGGTTCACACAGTGAGTGTATCATCTTCGTGTATGTGAAACGGGCAGGTTGGGTTTTATCTATCGCCCTCGGTTCACGTGCCACAAACTTATCAACGCTACGTGTCCAGCCGAAGGCAGCTCAGCAGGAGGCACGTTTAAGTACGTTTCAGGTTCCTTAAATGACATTGTCATTCCATGAAGGTGTTTTGGAATGACCGAACTTGGCAATGAGCTGTGCTAACGTCTGTCACTTTTTTTTCTCACCTCCGCTGGGTAGAATTCCCATTTCCAACGGTTCCCCCTACCCTGCCCCCACCAAGGACAAAAACCAAGACTGTTTCCGAAGGCAGGAACGTCACCTTCCGCTGTGGACAGAAGATAATCCATAAAAAAGGCAAAGTTTAGTAAGTGCTCTGTCGTTTATCCCAGTCCTTTAGGAGACTTGGCAGTTTACACACCGACCGCGGAATTAGGACGAACCAGCGTAAATAAGAATGCACTTTCTCTCCTGGAGCATGGCGTGGTCTCGTCTGGCACCCGGAGTAGAAAGAGGGGCTGGGGCTGGCTTATCTGTGAGAAGGGAGTGTGCAAATGCTGCTCACAGCATTGCAAAGCTATGGGAGATGAGCAAACTGAGCTGAAAAAGGATGAAAATCCCATTCACATATACAGCAAGGATAGTTCTTACCCTGAGTCCAAGTCCCTGGCCCAGACTCTGCACAAACCCAGAGTCTTGAATTTACCCTTTCAACGAACAGCTCATTAGCTCCTGCTGATGTACAAGCATGTTAGTTCTGGATATATCTAAAACTGGGAGAGATGCCCACGGGTTAGTTTAGACCGAGGACCCGAATTCCATCACCTTCCAGTAAGATTCAAGCTCCTGTTACTCAGGGTAGTGCCAGGAATCAATAGTAAAACAGCCTTGTTGGGCTGAAGTCCCACCCGTGCTGTACACTTACCCAGCGAAGGTTACTAGGCGAAAGAACCACTGACCCGTACCGCATCGTGCCGGATGTTCTGAGGTTTAATCGCTGCTCTTTTTCTTACGACAGCTGGTATAAAGATAAGGAGCTTCTGGAATACTCCTATCCAGGATACCTGTCCTTGAACGAGGACCACATGAGCATCATTGCCAATGCAATTAATGAAGGAACTTACACATGCATAGTAAAGAAAAAAGAAAGAATCTTGACTACTTATTCCTGGAGAATCAGACTGAAGCACTAACGAGGGATGAGCACTTGAGCTGCTGCTGGTTCTGTTTCAAATTCAACGACGTTTCTTCGGCATTTTGTATTTTATCTCCAGTGGCGCAACTGCTGCTCCCGTACCGTGGGCAAAAGAGACTCCGAGACTTGACCACCGGAACGTAAAACTTTTCCAAATTAGTTTTAATGATAACGAATTTATCAAGTTACGTGCTGTACAGAGAATTAAAACAATTTTTTACGAAAGGTGTCGGGTTTTGTGGTTAAACGATGCGGATCCCTGCAGCCTGCTGAAACACACAGCTTCATCAAACAAGCGGAGGATGGCTCGGCTGTGCTGCCACGGAGGTGTTGTGCAAGGAAAATGACCGCTTGCGCTCCGGGGTTTGCCCTTTTTTAGATCCTGGTGCATAGCACTAGAATAACGTATAAAAAAAGTACAAGTCCTAATATTACTTGTACTGGTCAGGAGGCTGTCGGGCCACAACAAACCCTTTCTAATTACTCCATTTCTCATTTTGACAGGTTCAGTTCAAGCACCAGCAGAACATTGCTTTTCCCCCAGCGCTTTCCTGCGGTTGTACCCGTCACTCTTCCCCCAACGCACTATTTACCTCCACCAGCACCTCCTCGTAAGCTGTCCTTCCGGTGTCTGAGCAATAAGCCTCCTGCCTCCTTCAGCAGAGAGGAGGTAGTTCCCATCACTGTCCCCCCCAGTCACCCAAGGGATGAGGTGAATAGGCCGCGTCCAACGGGAAAACAGCGCTAGTAGCGGCGGGCGAAGCCTAGCGCGCTCAAGTGCCCACGGCAGCGCCGCATTCAGCGCAGTGAGGAACCCCTGACAAACTGAGCAAGATCCTTAAAGCAGCCTGCACTGCTCTCTGCTAAAGTTCATCCTTTTTTAGTCCTCCTCAACCTCCTGAAGCAAGTTTCTTCCTACGTAAAAGCACCAACAAAACTGCAAAGCACCTCCCGCGCTCCAGCATAGCTCAGTCTGGGAACACCGCTGTGTTAGAGCGGAGAGGCTCCATCAGCAAAGTTACCTGTTCGAGGACAGCAGGCGTGCAAGGGAAAGGAAACAAACTCGTGGTTACTATTTGTACAATTGCAACAACCGTAATTTTGCTGGCAGAGCTCGCGTACTCTGCACGTCTTCGTTTAACGGACGAGAGCTGCACCGGGAGCTCAAGGCAGCTCTGGGACTCTGAGAAGAGAAACAAAACAAGAGGGCGCTGATCAGTGCAGCCTTCAGTCCCTCTCACAGGGGATGCCAACGCTTCAGCTGCAAGAAGGCCTGAACTTCACCCCTACCCCAAGCCCTTCATCTCACCACCCCAGCGTAACGCGCTCAAACGCTCTCTCTGCGGCGCTCTCCAACCCTCTGATGCTTCTGGCGGGCACTCCCCGCTGGAGCCTGGGGACTAAGCGAGAGCACGGGCAGAGGGGTGGCAGAGGCAGGGCGAGCTCTGACGAGCAGGGGTCTGCTGTGCCGCAGCTAGCTCACGAGACGTTAGCCGCCCTCAGAAACGGGGCGTTGACCCGAAGCCCCGTGGAAAAAGAAACCAGTGAAACGAGTTGCAACCAGGCCCCCCCCCAGCTCTGTTTCTCCTTCAGCACCAGAAATAATCGGGCCTAAAGAGGAAACAGTTCTGCGTTCCTGCACAGCAAAACAACCCACCCTGCTCTCTTCAGAGTTCACCACAATGTTGGTACATCCCAATTCCAGTTCCAAAGGCTTTTATGCAGAAAACCTCTTATGGAATGTTTAGAATTGAAGTTAATCCTTTTACTGGATCAGTGCCCAGTTCTGACTGCAGGAATTCCCCAGTGTTTTCCAAATCTTCCTGTTCCCAGAAAAGAATTACAGCGTTACAGATTAGAGACGCAGAGGGCTGCGACATTCCAACACTACTCCTCTGGTCTTTCGTCTTGTGAGAAAGGACTGGAACACAGCATTATACAACCGGTAAAGCTAAGCTCTTTTTTACGGAAAAAGGGCATATTTAAAAGGACTTTCTAGAGAAAATAAAGTTTCAAGTCTCCGTATTAAATCTTTCTGATTTATAAAACAGCAGAGTACTTCTTCCGCACCAGTGCCACTGTAAGTACAAGCATACAGCACATCAGACAGCGTCCAGCTCAGCAGCGCACCCAGAAATGCCGGCAGCAAGTGTCGAGCCCAACGCGGCCCAGCTCTCTCCAAGGCAGGAAAGAAACCTGTTACGTTTTTTTAGCCCCAGCCGTATTCAGACACGTACAACTTACTTACAGTTATAATTAAAAAAGGTGTTTGCGCAGGCTGTAACAGCGTCAGCACAGATCGGGGGCCAGTGGAGGGTTAAGTTTCCACTCCAGAAGACTTAAAGCCACCAACATCCAGGTCTGCTGCATGTGAAGAAATGAAATCCTTCACACTGTTAAACAATTAAAAATGTGGTTTAATTCTACAAATTTACAAGGAAAAACAAAACAAACCCAACGAAAAAAACAAAACAAAACTAAAAATAAACCAGGAACTGTTCCAGGATTGTACTTCAAGTTTTCCTTTGTCAAACTTTGTAACGATCCTTGGCTTCCCAGGTTGGTTCCAGTCCGCTAACCGAATGCGGCAGTCACGCTCCAGCCAAGAGCCTCGGAATCCGTGATGACATGTGACATTTTCCCTGCGAAAAACACCAGGTCTCCCTGACGTGAAGAAGAGAACCGGGTCGCTCAGAACTCCACTCACACGAACGGCTCAGCCCCCGCCGTTAATGTCGAGTTTAAAACTTGAGGCTGAACCCGGGTCCGGCAGCGGATGCTCCTTGGTTCGTGGTGGTCAGATGAAAACCCGTGTCTTTCAGGTCATCGTCACCCTGTGAAGCCAATCACAATTCAGGTATCAGTGTCTGTGCAGCCGCATTTACCTCTCCAACACAGAAACCTGAACACCACAAAGGTATCTTTAGGAGATGAAAATGGACCGAGCGGCGTCACGGCTGAGGTCGACGCAGCGTGTTATTCGCAACCTTTAAATGTTGCCTTTAGGAAAGATCACTTAAAACAGCATCTCGGGTGCGTTCCTGGTTTCTGTACCTGACTGCACAGATGGAAACACCTGTGAACACGCTGCGTAAGCGAACAGCGCTTATCCAGCATCTGATGAACCGCGCTGCGCACCCTCCACGTCAGTTTTTATACCCTCAAAAATCAAGGCTGGACAAGCTTTCAGGCTCCTCCACCTGCTGAACTGGGCACAGTAAGTACACGGTGCCACTTCATCTGTGCCGTGACGCAGAAATAGGAACGAGAAGTCGATACCATCAGGGCACCCCAGACCGTAACGTGCCTTGCTGACACGGGCAGCACAGTCCCCACAGGTAGGCAGACAGAACACCAGCTTCCCTTCTCTGAAGCCTTCTCCAAATACTGGAAAAAGGAGACTGTTTCTGTCCACCAGACGTGTGTGACTTACCAGGCTTTGGATTTTTTTCAAAAATAAATTTGCAGCTCGGAAAGCTCAGTTGGAAGTGTAAAACAGCGTACACCTTCCAAAGAAAGGCTGTTCTGCACAATGTGGCAAATCCAGGCATCGTTTCTTTCTCAGATTACGTACTGAAATCATGATTTTGTGAATCCAGCAGTAATCAGACCTGCCCTCTGACAAGGACCAGAGGGAAATCTGGACTCTGTAGTGTCTTTTTCATGCCAGCACGGGTGAGCCTCAGGATCCCGAGCCCCAGGATGCTAACAAAATCCAGCCACATTAACTCTTCCAAGATCAGGGTCGGGAGATGTCTGAGGGCAGCGGGAGTCTGTATCCGTTGCCTCGGTCTGCTCTGCTTACCAACTGACTGTATCCGAGGCCTCCCTCGGGTGGGCGCGGGCTAGTGCCACGCTTCACTCGCTGCTGTTCGCTTTTTGCCGGCCAGGTGGGAAACATGGAAGGGTCAATAGGAAGGGGAGTCTCTTGGAAGTACTCGTGCTTCAGTCCATCTTCGGCAGTGATCCTTCTGGCTGGGTAGTACGTCAGAAAGCTGCGAAGAATTTAGGAAGACCATGGAAGAGGAAAGAAGAGCGAGAGAGGGGCAGAAAGAAGAAAAATTGGATCCCTCAAATTATAAATTCTTCAGGAACACAATTTAGAATTTTCTGGTTTTTAACAAAGAACTCTGCTGAGGGATATGAGTGCTGGCAGAACGGTGATCTAACAGGGGTGATCCTGCGTGAACCTGTAACTAATGGAACTGCAGCTGGAACCGGTATCAAAAGCAGCCCTGCCATAACCAAGGCAATTAAGTAGATGGCACTGCTGCGATATCCATCTTTATGATGACAAGTTGTGCCTGGACATTCTGAGAGGTTATCTAACATTCCAATTAATTGTTCACAACTCATGAAAAAAACCTGGAGCAGCAAAATTCTTAAAAATTGGGAAGACTGAAAATCCCCCCTTTAAAAAAAAATAATCTTTTAAAAAGCTGTTTTTTAAAAACAGAGACAAGTTCTAAGTGAGATCTGAAACTCAGTCGCTTCCACTACTTCACATCATGAAATTTCAAGTGAATTTTAGGGGAGGGAGGGAAACAAAAATCTCTCAAGCCACTGTCAACCTTTTAAAGAAAAAGGAACGGGAAGGCAATCAGACTGCACCGGCAGAGTTAGTGAAAAGGACTGCCAGACCTTCAGATGTGACAGAACTCGGGAACTCTGGAAATCTAGGAAAAACACAAGATCGCTGTTTTCCCAATTAACATGATTGCTGGAATGTCCTGCTTTTTTCATTTGCAGGGATTGTTTTGACAAGATCCATCAGCAGACTACACGACAGCCGACTCGCCACATAATTAAACATGACAGGAACGAGCTGAAACTACTACCAAACCGTTTTTAGGACAGAGGTGTGCAAGAACAATCCTGACCGAGGTTTAACAGCAGGTGTTAAGGTACGCTGAATAAAGCTGCTGGGAGAGTGAGGAATGGCATTGCCAGGAACGTCGCAGACAAACTTCAGCACGTTCTGACAAGGCTGAGTGCGCTGGAATGCCCAGGGCACTTCACTACAAGTCACCTCCGCCCCCGTCACAGCACGTGAACACTTCTTCCCAAGGGTACCCTAGAAGCGAGCACTTACTTGTTCATCAGATCGAAGCCCTGATCAGAGAGCAGCGCTCCAAATCTCTTGCGTAGGTTGTTATAGGGATATTCTGTGAATGTCATCTTCTTCACTGCCGGCAGCTCGTTGTAACCAGGCCAGATTTTTTCACTTGGAGTACCCAGATCCTGTAAATTAAAATATCTCCTTAACAAACTTATTCCGGAGCGCAACCCTTCCGCTTATTCGTTACGTAGCCGTAGGAGTTGGTGAGGATCCAGAGAAAACACACACAACACGATCTTAGCCTCCCAGACGTGTTGTAAAACAAGAATCAGGGTAATGAGCCTTTTATTAAGGCTGAATCTCTGTCACAGAGCAAGCAGCACTTTTAATTTCTTACTGCTGCAACGTACACGCCTCTAAAACCAGCCAGTTAGAACCCAAAGCTGCCAAAAACGTTACCTTAAAAACCTTGTTAATCTGGTCGATTTCTGACTTCCCGGGAAAGAGGGGTTTCTGTGTCAACAGCTCCCCAAATATACACCCCACCGACCACATGTCTATCGCCGTTGAATATTCCTGAAAAGAAAGAATATATTATACAGGATAAAATCAAGTAAGGTACTTTCACCGAGTTGTTTGGGGTTTTTTGGTGTTGTTTTGGTGGCGTTTGGGTTTTCTTTAAAGATTCTACGCTCTGAACAGGGGACACCGCCCCCCATTCCAACCCCTGAAGCACAGGCCTCAACTGCATTTATTGAAAAGTTCACATTACTGTGACTTGCAGGAGGAGTAATACCCGTACACACAACTACAAGTCACCACAGCGCTGCCTTGCTCCGGCACTCAAAGCATCACAGCCAGCAGCTCGTTCTAACCTGCACCCTCTGTCGGAGATCCTCGGCCCTTGTTTTGCCACAACAGGAGTCTCAGGTTATGGGCACAAAACCCGGTCTCCATGGACACCTCTTCCCTTAAACGTGGCTGTTTCTCCTATTACAAAAGCGTCTTTGAAAGGGAGCGTTCTTTTTTTGCACCCATCTTTTTTGCGGCGGTGCAGTATTGTTTTCTGGCGTGGTTCTTGTCACTGACGCCCTACAGAACCCTACTGATTTCATCCAGGTTTCAGTTCTGAAACAGGTAATCAGTAGGGAACACTGCCAGAATGTTGCCAGCACCTTGTTGTGCTCTCAGGTGTCACCAATTTAAAATAAATCCATCTGCCTGAGAACACAGTGGGAGTTTACACCACTCCATGAGAAGTCCTACATCAGCACTCTGAAGGAGAAACACTCTCCCTCTGTCACCCACCCACCTTTTGTCTGTGGAAAACGGAACCCTTTTAGCCGTGTCACTAGGAAAATCACTGAAGATGCCGAATTTCCACCTCTCAATCAATCTAAAGAATCAAGCACGCTCACGCTTTGTTCACAGATTATAAACCAGCCTGAGAAGTCACTCCTCTAGCAGCCGGAGGAACAAAGAGAAACATACCTTAGCTCCAAGCAACAGCTCTGGAGCCCTGTACCACAGCGTCACCACCACTGGCGTGTAAGGCTTCAGCGGAGATCCGTACTCTCGGGCTAGTCCGAAATCTCCAACCTAAATGAAAACGGGTCATCAGCAATATTTCCAACACTGTCCGCTCTGTGCACTAACGGTGCCGATGCGTGCTGGCCACCGCATGGCTTCCAGCCTTCCAAAATAGCCACGTGGAACGCAGCGACTCCCGTCGGCCTTCCCGCTTCCACTGAAGGGAAAACGCTGTTCCCCTCCTGAGGCCAAGTTCCTGTTAATGATCACCCTGACAGAAAGCTTATTTGGCAGGGGGAAAACAAGACCAGACAACAATAGGTGCTGACTTAACTCTGCAAGCAAGAAAACATTCCAAGTCCTGTTTTCCTGAGAAAGGGAAAGGCTTAACAAGATCCTCAGCTGTAAGATGCAAATGAAGGCGATGCACAACTGGCATCTAAAAGCAGAAGTAAAAACTGAAATATGTCCTGATCTTACTAGTACTGCCTCTCCTAGATTTCTGCAAGAAGTCAGTGAAAGGATGGATAAGATTTTTGAAGTGTTTAAACCCTTTTTTAAAGCCTTTTTCTTTGTAAAGAGAACCTCCATCTCCCCCAGAAGCTGCACAGCACGACTACAGAGATTTAAGACTGGGAGTCTTAATTAAGCCTCACAATCTCCCAAGCTGAAAGCGCGCCCCCAGTTCAAGCACTACGGCGCTCTTACAGAGAAAGTCGACGCCGTCACTCGCGCTGTGCCGCATCACCAGGAAGAGAACACTGTTCAGACTTCTAATCGCGCTATAAAGAATTCCGTGTTCACCGAAAGCTAGTGCAAAACATTCTGTCCAGCTCCTGGCGTAACGCCGGGCGATTCTGCAATACAAACGTGTTCACAGGCGCGTAATGCAATTCTTACTTTTAAAATGCCCGAATGACTGAGCAACAGGTTGGAAGTTTTCAAGTCTCGGTGAAGTATCCAGTTGTCGTGAAGATGCTTGACTCCGCGCAGTAACTGAATCATCAAGGTTTTCACTTCACCTGAAGTCACAAACAGAATTCAAGTGCAGATTAAAGACAGATTTCTTCTCTTAATTTGTGTTGCTGTTGTTTGGAGACCAGGGAAAGGGGCAGGGGGAAGACAGGGATGTCAGGTTAAAGCACAGTATAGACTGCGCCATCAAACAAGAGCAGTTCAACCCACAGAGCTGCCAATAAAGCAAAATTAATCCGGACAGCTGGGATGCGTCCAAATAATGCTCAGCAACAAACGCCTCTCCAAAACACAGGGAGTGGCCAAAACTAAACCCCAGTGCTCTTCTCCAGCTTAGCACAGAGGAAACTCCCTCAATTTCACATCTGAACCTCCGCTTCACCCTAAGCATGCAAACTGGATTCATCAGCCCAGTATCCCTGAGTATCAGCTCCCAGCCCACGATCCCGTCTCAGCTTGTATGGGCAAAGGCAGATCAAACAGAGAAGCGGCAACGAAGTGTCTGTTCCAAAGCACAGGACATTCCACGGCAACCCCTGTCACCCCCCAAAGCCAGTTCCCCGATGTCAGTACAGCCCAAAGGGCTGTGTCAGCCAGTTTTTCGGTTCTGTGAATTACAGGAGGCTATGGCAAACTGTACCTGGTAGAAATGGTTGTTTCATTGTTTCCATCAGACTCTTGAGATCGTGTTCTACGTAGTTCATGACGATATAGATTTTATCCATATTACTACCGACAACGATTTCCTAAAACACAAACAAACCATCAAAACAAGCACACAGCATTTAAAAAGCATGCATAATTAATTTCAGAAATACACTGCCAGGAGGATAAATAGAGCCTGTCATGAGTAAAATGCACAGAAAATGTATTTTTTGATGGAAAAAACCCTCAGACCAGCTCACTTTTGCAAAGCATCAGATTATGGAGGGACAAGCCCTGTCTGTTTAGCTTTATGGGTAGTATACAGCTGTTTACAGAAACAAGCTCCGCTAGGAATGCCAACCAATATTTTTATAAGGCATTTTAAAAGCCAAGAGGCAACGTTTCAGCAACAAAACAGAAGAAAGAGAAGATTGTGGCCTTACTCTGACAGTGACAATATTGGGATGTTGTGCTTTCAGGATAGTATTTATTTCTCTAAGAGAAGTAATGGGAAAGCCTTCCTTTTCCTTTTCCATTTTCAGTCGCTTCAGAGCCACAATTTCATCTGCAAGGAAAACAGAATTACGAACTGCAGGCTTCCCATCACACGGCTAATAAACACACACCAAGAGGTCCCCCAGCACTGCGTCACTACCTTATTTGAATTCAAACCGTTACTCAAGACATTTTGTGGAACAAAGCAGCAGAGTCAGTCTCACAACAGCAAAGTAAAACCAAAAAACCCACCACCCACATCACTAAGCTTAAAGAATAAAATCCAAATCAACAATCCAAAGGCTGTGTCATGGATTTGAGTGTATTCCAATATAACTCACCTGGAAAGAAACTAAAGAAAAAGTGCATTTAACTCATCTTCCTAACTGGTGAGGAGTTTGAAGCCAGCCGACAGAAATGCCTCCAGTGCAGTTTACCTCTCTTTAAAGACCCGACTTGAAACCAAGGTGCTGCTCAAAACATTCTGATGCAAGTTATTTAAATACATCTGCTTGTTGCGTGGTGTTGTGCAGAATAACAGTTCTGTCAGTCTCGGAGTGGCCTCGAGACAGAGAAGGCAACGAAAAACGAGCTCACGGTAGTTGTTCAGTCAGTAAGTGCACTCCGAGAAACCACCATGCCAGCTGCATCCTTCCACTTGGCCCTACTACTCCAAAATAAACAGAGGAACCACGGCACCCGGGATTTAAACCTGGTACCAAAATCACAGCTTGGCAGTTGGAACCCGAGAATAACCCTAATTTCTGTTGAGGTCTGTTTTGGAACACAGTTCTTTCCACAAGCTCTCTTCACCGTCTCCCAGCTCGATTTGAAACGGCGGATATTTAATTCACTGCGCTATGGTTCCCCTTGAAAATGACCAGCTGCCAGAAGTAACGTATCACTAGTGGCGGCACCACCGCGGGGAACTGAGGTCAGGGCCAAGAGAACAGACCGTACCTTGCTGTGCATTATCCTCCTCCAGGCAGAAAGAAGTGCTGCACTAGTATCACTGGTTTGGTTAAACTATCAATACTGTTTTCACTTGAGAAATCACCACGGAAGAGGAACGTATAACTGACTCGACGGTTGGCTCTTGCACCACTCGCAGGAAACGCAGTAATTTCTTTAAGACGGTTGCCATTGCAAACCAGATAAGCTAAGAGATTGAGTTTTAAAACTATAAATCCACCTGTATACACGAGTAGTGGCTTTTTCTGGGAGGGAGCTTAAAAAAAGCCAGAAGAGCGCAACACTTCAACACGCACCATTGTGTACTAACTGCTTTATGAACCCTCCAGTGGGCAGCTGTGCTTGCAGAGTCACCTGCAGAACACTTCTATGGTACCTGGAAAACTTCCAGCCCGGGAACTACCCACAGCAGATCTCAACCCAGACATAACTGCCTGTCGACCCTGTGAACTGTTCTGCGCCGTCACAGCCAACACAGAGATTACTTCTGAACTCAAAAAGCTGTGAGCGAGGCCCTCCTGTCGAAGTCCACATTCCATTAAAGAGCAGAGATTAGTCTTGATGAAGAAGGAAGTATTTTAGACAGATTTTGTTCATCAACAGAAAATGCAGAACCGTAATTTGCATACAACTGCAGCACTAAACACCACGAAGATAACAACTGAGGACCACCTCATACTAACCAGTCTTCTTGTCTTTCGCTCTGTACACTACACCGTACGTTCCTTCTTCAATCCTGTTCAAACACTGGAATTCCTCCACGCTACGACATCCCTGAAAGAACAGACAGATGGACAACATTCACTCCTCCAACATCTGGGGGAGGGCTTTGCTCAGGTTTTTTTGTAAGATGCAAGGTAAACTTCAGCAACTTCTCCTGGTAAATGTTAACCATTCCTGTGAATTCAACAACGTGGCTACTCCAGGTGAGAAGGGCATCTTTGGGCTTTATTTTCACTTGGATCTTTAAAGGAACCCTGGGCAGTGTCTGTGTTTTAGCAGATTAACCACATTAACTCTTCATTCATTCACTTTGGCACAGAGTAATTCTGGCGCGAAGGCGGCAACTCAGCACCTCAGATCGATACCTTTCGCATAGTTCAGCTGATAAAAACATGCTTTCTCTTCGTATTTCTACACTTTGCTGCCGGCTGCAAAAACAACCACCACCCGTCAGTGTCTATTCACGCTGACGGAACTATTCCCTCACACGTATCTCTTTTCAGGCAGCGATACCAAAGTCTCAAATGTGTTATTACATTCTTATCTACGGTGAAAGAGTAATCTCGGTTTTGCTCCATGCACGCTTTTTCCTTGTAAAAAAAAATGACAGCAATAGTTCACCTAGGAACGTGTATTTTGTGATGCTGAGTCAGTTTACGGGCAGAATATGCCTCGCTATCTCACGCTCAGATGTATTCATGACGTTAACAGCACAAGCAGGCCGTTCCATTTGCCCAGGATATTCTCAAGCACCCCTTAAGCGATCCTCTACCTGAAGTGCAGGAAGATATTTGGGAAGCTCTTGTTTCAGTTCAATGGGGGAAGAAACTGGTGAGTCGGGAATATAGTCTCCTTCTGTCATTGCATTGGACTGCGGGGTACCCTCCCCTACTTCCTCCTCTTCTACTTCGCTTCCTGCTGAATCGCGGTCAAACCTCGACTCTGTAACTTTAAAAGTCAGAATCAGTCGTGGAAAGAGGGAGCTGTCTGGAACTTAAAATTTAAGTTCAGCTTTAGACAAAGAAGGGTAGCGAAACACTGATCACTATACATGAGAGGTGTGCACCTTCTGCACCTTAAGTTACTGTAGCAGTAAAGATCAGGGAGAAGCCCAATTTCTCCTCTCTGCAGAGATGATGCTTTCAAGAACTCATTTACAGTCAGGTACATACAACTCCCAGCAGGTCATTACAATAAAGCTTTACACTAACAGAACGAGAGAGAAATCTGGCTGTCGTGGTTTAACTCTGGCCGCTCTCACATATCCCCCCTCCCCTCCTCCAGCAGAGGGGGAGAATCGCAGGAAGAAGAAATAAGGGAGCTTGTAAAATTGAGATGAGAACTATTTACTAATTAAATCTAAATTAATATATACAAATACCACTAATAATAAATAATGAAAAGAATAGAAAACAAAACCTATGATACAATGATACAGTTGCTCACCACCCACTGACCACTGCACAACCAGGTGCTGAGAAGTAAGAATCAGAGCCTGAGAGCCGCAGCCCAAGGGCTGGAACCCAAGAGGTCGCAGCAGATTCCGAGCAATCCCCGTCAGCGACAGCACGACCGGGAAAACGAAACCAACCCACCAACTCCCTCACGAAGGAGCCAGCACAGGAGTGAGCAGAGCAGCTAACGCAGGAGTCAGGGGAGTGTTAGCAAGTGTACCAAAGTACACGAGCAAGAGAGTAGGAGAGAGAGTGATGGCTCCCAGACGCCCTCCTCGCCTGTGCCCCCAGCACGACGTGCTGTGGACTGAAATACTCCCTCAGTCAGGTTGGGTCAGCTCTCTGAGCTGTGTCCCCCCTGCACTGCCTGTAGCGAGACAGCGAGAGCTGGGAACGCAGCTGCAGCGTCAGAAGCGGAGAAAGACCTTGAATCTGGTGCAGGTATTGCCCAGCGCCAGCAGAGACCTTACCAGTGCTGCTCTCAGCACCCAGGAAGAGCTCCCTAGCAGCCCCGGTAAAGAGAGTTAACTCTTTCCAGACTGAACCCAGCACACTGACCCAGTGTATCTCATTCTGACTGCACTTTTTTGATGAGAGGACAGGAGACCCAAAATGAAGAAGGAGGAAACATTAGCTCATTAGACTATTTCCTCTAAACATAGACCCTGCAACAGATTTCAAGGAATTTCTGATTCTGACATGAGAATGTCCCCAAAATGCCAAATACATGATGCTTTAGAATGATGGCAAAACTGCAACAGGAAATGCATTTAAAATATTCTAAAATATTTGTAGAAAGAGATTTCTTTGGCTGCAAAAATTCAGCCAAACGCTTCTTTAAATATTCAGTATTTGCATTGTACCAACTGGGATGTGGTTTCCATTCTCCCGTTCCTCCTCTTCACTCATTTCTTCCTCGCTCACCTCTTCTGCAAAACAGAAACCAAGTTCGACTGAATAAACTCAGCGCTCCGGCAGTTCACTACTGAAATGCTTTTCTAATTGCCAGGCCTTCCGCATCCCTATCCAGTCAGTGACCTCGTACTTCGGTTTCACTTGGAAAGCAAATGCTTCCCCTCACTCGACAGAACTGCACCTTTCAGCTTCCAGCCTGCAATACAATTCTTCCCAATTGTCTGGCAACTGGGGGCAGGTGAATAAATTGTCAGGAAGCTTAAGAATATTTGCTTATTAAATGTACTTGATATTAAAGAAAAATACCCAGCCATCAGAGCATGCTTTTGTGCCTTTTCTTTACTAATTCATTACAAGAAGGGCTACAAGTTGACTTTTTTACTAAATATTATGTTCATTTATTTTACTGTCATGAAAAAAAAGTCTCAATTTGCAAGTTAAAATAATTCAGAGGCATTTGGATGACACCACCCCCCAAATAAGTGCAGAATGGTTCTCTGCAGAATACTTGTTACGTTACAAAATTACAAGCTGTTAGCCTTACACTGTTTAGGAAGAAACAAAACAGCTTTCAGTTTTCTAAGCTGGCTTCTTAGACGAATAATCGGTATTACCTCTATACAAAAGGATAGAATATGACTTGTACTTGTTTTTTTTCTTTTTAGTTATCTTGACCTGTGAGGTCTCAGCCTATCCTAGACTAAGAGAAAAGGAAAATGTTCAAATAAAACAATACAGAATGAGAAACAAAGAAAATCATAACACACCGTCCCAGGACCTGCTTCGTGTTACTCACCAGCTGACTGCTCAGACACTTCCTCAGAATTGCTTCCCGTCTCCTCCTCCTCTTCCTCCTCCTCTCCCTCTTCCTCCGAACCTTCACTGCTAGACTCTTCCTCCTCTTCCTCCGAGCCTGACCCAGATTCTGTTCAGGAACAAACACATAACTAAGTAGGCACATCTCCAACAGCAGCGTTTTCTCAACAGATAACGGTACAATTAGTGACATCTACCAAACTGCATTTAATCACCTGACGAAGACTCCGCTGAGCTGGTTTTTCTCTCACTGTCACTGATGTCTTGCAAGTCTGAAAGAGGATCTCTCTCTTCTGGCTTCTCTTCTTTTATCGCTGAGACCATAAAAATTAAAAAGAGGGTGCTGACTGAGTATCACTTCTTCTAAGATTCTGTGTACCCAGTTAACTGCTTTACTCTCCCTGGCCATTAAACTGGTGCTGAACGTTCTGTATTGGAAACGCAGAGCACTAAAACCAACCCAAAAAAGCTCAAAAAACAGCTTTTCTGAATTGCAGCGGTGCAGGATCAACAGCTAAAAATGTGCAATATTGACCTTTTGGTTTTTAAACGACATATGCCTAAGGCCCTTGAAATGTCACTGAAAACAAATTAAATAAGTAACATGGTAACAAATATCACCACAACACAGTCTCACTGATGTGTACACATACGGTGCTTGCTGCTGTACTGCAGTCCCTCCGGACCACCCTGAGATCGGAGGCACGAATAGCTGCCTGTCCACCAGAGTGTAGCTCCCAGGACTTGCTGCCGCCTCCGCCTGCAATGCCAGCCGATCACGTCCTGCGACCAGCTTACTTGGAACGGTTACACCCGTTGTCACAGCCGCACACATCAACAAGGCAGACACAGAGCTTGTCTTCGGTAACCAGAGACACTTAGGTCCGTTGTGCAAGCTCTCAGTTAGAACCTCCTGGGCACGGGAAGGACCGTTTTCTGGCTTAGAACACAAACTTCGTTGTCTAACCAGAACCCTGCCTTGGGCTTTTGTTTTCTTCTACGAGACGACAATATCAGTGATGCTTAAACTATACTGATCCCCGTAAAGTAACTCTTTAAGGTAGCTTAGCTCCCAACAACTGCAGCCGGAGCTAGCGTAAACAGTCCCTTTTTCATCTGCAAGGGAGTTAAACTACAGCATAAACCCAGTCAGCTGCTTCTGTCCTCACTGATTGAAGTAGCTCACTTTGAAACTTCTTGGATTAGCACTCCTACAGCTAAAAAAGGGAAGATTCATTCAGTTTGTCACACAGTTACCTGCAAAACCAGCATTGCTTTAGGTACATGGTCAGGAATATCCCAGTTATGCCACCATGGCTGAGTGGACGATACTTCCAATAGAGTACCAGGGATATGCGTTCACTAGTAAAAATTACACACTACCCCAGAACAGCTCCTCCTGGCCCTCAGGCAAAGACATTATAAAGTGGCAAATGCTACCTGGTTTCCTGCTATCTCCTTGCTCAAGCTTGTCTCTTTGCTGTCGTAATGGGCTGCGACTCCAGGGTCTCATTTTTACTTTGTCTCCATATTCTTCCCTCACTGTTCTATGGTGTGCAGAAACTAGTGAAAACAAAACCGGAAGAAATCGTTACATCTCCCTGCCCTAAGCAGAACACTTCCGTCTGCCACAGCCACCTGCTTTGCATACTTTCATTTTCCCTTCCAAACCAAAGGGTAAGGGGGGGAGTGGAAGTGGAACCTCGCTGTATCTAGGAGAATAAAGAGCTACGATTTACCTCATGCACAATAAAATAAGGGCTTGTGCTACGTAGAGAAAGGTGCTGCCAGGCTTGGGAAACAGAAGCAAGACGCCCTATATGCTACACAGTAAACACCCTGAAACGAGGGCGTTAATGCCGGAGAGAGAAGTGGACAGACCGGGAAGAAACATGAGGAATAAAGGTTTAGAAGGAGCTGACAGAACATTCAGAGCAAGAAAAATAATGGCAGTGGAAGGCTAGATAGATTGAGCGATATCAGTGTAAATACCAAGCACAAAAAGGAGCTCTCCGGTGTGAGCAGAACCAGAAAGAACAGCAGTAAATGCGGCTCCTTCTGCCACTCCTGAACAATCTTTGTCACTTGATCACAGGAACGGACACCGATTGCTACCTCTGAGAGCTGGGACAGAAACCCTTTAACCAGAAATGATCTGAACCTAGACTGCAAGGACCTGATAGGCTGTGCAGAGCGAGGGTTGATGTGTAGAAGTTAAACTGCTGGGTTACCAGATCTTCCCCACTGAACTCCCACTACAGCCTTTTCCATGGCTGGAGCACTCACGAGATCTCTCCCCCTCCGTTTGCAATTCATTTCCCCAAAGCCTTAAAACACTTGATTTTGAGACGTCAGTCGCTACCAGATTAGGTTAGATGCAGCCAAAGGGTTCAGAAGCAACCGGGATCGTGACGGATACACACACAGAGACAACGTCAGGCACATAGATCTTGTTTCTGCAGGAAACCGGACTGACGCAGAGTGGCAGACAGCCTGACCGACTAATCAATATGCCGTCACGTTTAAGGCGCATGACGACGTTTCATTTTCCCACGCAGAACTTAATAGATTTCCCCCCCCATCCCTCAAATAGAAGCCCCATCCTCCCCCCGGCTTTTGTTTTGAATTCTGGCACTGACCTAGGGAACAATCCCTTCTGTACCTCCACTTGCCCAGTGCCAGCATCGAGCCACAGTTACCTTCTCTTCGGGCCTCCCGCTCCTTACGCCTTTCTTCCGCTCGCCTCTCTCGTTCCTTTTGCTCCCTTTGTTCTTTTTGCTGCTCGCGGATTTTCCTCTCTCGCTCCCGCTCAAGCTGCTCCAGACGATCTCTAGGAGAGAATGGGGTTTTGTTACGCTGCGGTTCACGACAACTTCCCCTTACGCAGTAAAGGAGAACCCGTTTGCTGGAACCAACTAAAGGGCCCTTCAGTCTGGGCAGCGACAACGCCACCGACTGCCCACCGGTCACAACCAGACGCGGCTCTGCAGCTGACCCTTTAAAGGCAGCGTTTCAAAGACAAAGACCATGAGCTCTGAAACACGGGAGGTTCTGGGGCCTGATCAGGTTTTAGACCGAAATTGAGCAAGTTCAGTTAATAAATCCCCTGATACTACACAAAACTGGTTCAACCTTCTTTTTTCCATTAAACACTGGCAATGAATCCCCCTAGAAACACCTGTCGCAATGAAGCCACTTACAGAGGTAATTAAAGCCGAGAACACGTTTTCATTAGACAACACACTCACAGGAACATGGCACTGGCATCACCTTACAAGTTTCTGCTCTGCATTTCTCTGTCACTTCAGACCAGTGAAAGGTGAGAGAGAGATTTAGAGGAGGAAGCTGTTCATCTCTCTGTTGGTTTCTCACAGGGGAGGGAGGGATGGATATACCTCTCCCTCCTGGAATGCTCCCTTGCCATTTCTCTCCGTTTCTGTCTTTCCCATTCACGACGGGCTTTATCCTGCTCTTCTCTATGTCTCTTCCTACGCTCATGTTCCCGTTCTTTCTCTTTCACTCTGGCATGTTTCCCTAAACAAACAAAAATGAATTTTGGAGTGTTACTATTCAAAATATTGAACGCTCCTATTTTTAAAAAGTAGAAAGGATGACACTTATGGCAACCTATTTTCATGTTCTGTTATTTTCTGAACAGAAAAATCCTGATCTGAAAGGGTGTTGGAGAAGTAAAAGTCTGTAAGATCTTGCAGGAATGCTTGCATTAAAACCAGAAAGAGGCTGTTAGCAACAGGAATACAACGTGAATGTTTCTAGAAAGGATATTTTTTCCCTTACAGTCAGGTACAAAGGTCATAGCTCAGCCCACTCACTCAGTGAAGCCACAAAGAAGCTTAACAGGCTTCAAAGAGTAAAAGTAGACTCTATGTCCCTGTCTCGAAGTGATTACTGTCCTCTCAACCACCTGTCATTCCCGTAAGGGCATTAAACATAATCAAAGAAACAACACAAGGTTAAATTGCTCTGTCTTATCCACCTAACACGTCTTCTTTAGTTTGCAGTTATTGATATTTATTTTCTACGTAGTGCCTGCTGGGCTTCACCACGGGAAGCTACCAGAAACGTTATCCAAATGTAGTAGTAACAACCTTCTGCTGAATGACTACGATGTCTACGTTTCTCTTTCCTCTTCTCATCCTTTCTATGATGGGTTTTTTCTTTCCGTGACATTTGCTGTGGTGGTTTTATAGCCAAGGAATCATCTTCTTCTCCTCTAAAATACAAGAGGAATTAATAAACTCAGGAAGCTTGCGTGTACTGTCAGACTGCATTATTTCCTATTTTCTCCTTTTTTAAAGGATGCATTTTTCCCATTTTATTAATTTATATTAATTTCCCCTGAGCCAAGGCATTAGCAGTGCCTTACAGACAATCACTGTCGCAGAGATGGGACGTTACCCTATCGCATGCGTGAGAAGTTAACCTACGCGAGCGTGCTTGTCCTACGCGAGCGAGCTGAGGTGAATTAGCACTGAAGAGAACTCAGCAGGCCTGCTATAACTGCATCTTCAGCGGACTATCTGATTACTAGGTAGTGGCCAAAACTGGATCGCAACACCCTGCTAACCCTTCATCAGAACTTCAAAGAGAGAATACGGTGGCATGTTCTACAAAGAGGAGGCAAGATGACACACTGGCACACTAAACAAGTTGAACTTTCCCTCTTCACGTGTTTTCAAACCCCCTTCTCAGTACTTCTAAATGCTCATTTCAGTAACTCCTAAAGGGAACATGGTTATTCCCTTATTCTTACCTGTCTTCCATAGAGTCTTCCCTCCTGTAAGGTGAATTTCTGATGGTAATTTCCATGCGATGGTCTCTCAACTCCCCCTCTTCAAGAGAATCCCGCTTTGAGTCCCTATCATCTGACTGCGACAGAAACGCAAGAAAGGGCAGAACCGAGATGCAATTCGTTTGATGTCACAGAATGAAAGAATTCAAGTAGTATTCAACTCTTCCACTCCTAGCTCAGAAGCCAGCCCCGCCTGCTCAGGCCAGTACAGTACACTAACTTGTAAGCAGAGATTTCACGGTTGTAAGCAGCCTGATTGCAATTATAGCTGGACTGCTGTAAGTTCAATGTCATTAGGCAAAACGAAACCATGATTACAGAGGATTGCATTAAACGTCACGTGGTTTTTTTTCCAAAATAATGTTATTTTGCGCATAACTGTACATAACAAATAGTAACAATAGTTATTCAAGAACAATTATGTGAACCCGTTCTACAAAATCTTTGCAAGGTTTTTACTTGAACTGGAACTTCCAGGTAATCACATCCACTTCTCTGCCTCTTCTAACCAACAGCTATGAAACAAGATACAACATCAGGCCAGTGAGATCTCACCAAAGCATGTTTTCCGCAAACCTTGAAATTAGAGATCACACACGAAAGACATACGAGAGCCCAGCGAAATTCCACCGACAGGGCGAGGAGCACTATTCTCATCAGAAAATTAGGATATATAGGCACTGAAGCTCCTCAGGTTTCTTTAGAAACGGCTGTATACCAAAGGGTAGCTTACATTTTTCATGCGCTTTATCTCTGCCTTCTCTTCCTGCTCCTTCCTTCGTTTTTTTTCCTGAAGAATTTCATCTAAAGTTTTCACTTTCCAAGAATCCTTTTCATCACCCATTTGAGTAAAAAAAAACCCCAACTCTGAAAAAGAACACAACGTTAATGAAACCTGCACAAACTACAGAGTCCAGCGCAGCTACGTCCTGGGTGCCCCATCCCTGGCAGTGTCCAAGGCCAGGCTGGACGAGGCTGGGAGCAACCTGGGCTAGTGGAGGGTGTCCCTGCCCATGGCAGGGGGTGGGACTGGGGGGGCTTTAAGGTCCCTCCCAACCCAAACCGTTCCGAGATTCCATGATACACTGCCGTTTTACACTTAGCCAAGCACTTAATGCGCCATCTCCGGGTAAAGTCAGGTTGGACTTGACTTGGGCTGAGCCAGAAAAGGCCGTTTCGAACCCAGACGCGCACAGCCTTTGCTGTCCGGGAGAAACGAAATCCCTGCGACCAGCGCCTGGAGTTGCAGGGCTGAGGAAGCCGCGGAGCCGGCTGTCCGCACCAGCCTGTCACGTACAACTTCGGTCCCGGAAGGGCGACGAGAACCGCTGCTCGGCGGGCACCGACACGGCCTCGCCCCCCGCGGACCCGCCTGGGTCTCGCCCCGGAGCACTGGCGGGCGCGGGGGGAGCGGGCACCCGCCGCGGCTCCCCAGGCCCACCTTCGCCTCAGGGAGCGGTTCCACCTGGGGCCCCACCTCCGCCCGCGCCGCCGGCTCGGCCGCTCCCCCGCCGCCCTTCAGCCCCGTGCCGCGACCACACCGATGCGGCGCACGGACCGGCCGCGCTGAAGCCGGGAGAGTGCGGAAGGCGCCGCGCTCCCCCGCCACCCCCCTCCCGCCGCCGCCCCCCGCGGGAGCCGGGCCTACTCACCGCCGCCGCTACCGGAGACTGGGACGAGCAGCGCGGGGCAAACGCGCCACTTCCGCCCGGCGGCGCAGGCCGGTGACGTCGCACGCACGCGCCCGGCTGAACGGCGGGCCTGAGGGGCCCGGCGCCGCCGGTGGGCGCACGCGGCGCCCGGTGCCCGCGGGTGTCGCCGCAGTTAGTAACGGCCGAGCTGCGCCCGTTCGCCCACCGCCGAAACCGGTCACCGCACGCCTCATCCTGCAGCACCACCCTCGTCACCGCGTACGAAAAGCGGGTTTATTGGGGTGAACGGAGCATTCCAGCCGTCACGCTGAGCAAGCCACGTAACGGCCACAGAACCGACGCCCCGCGAAGGGCAGTTCGCACCGATTCAGCGTGAGAAGGGCAGTTCCTAACAAGGAAAACCAACTGGGACGGCCCAGAACCGAACACACGCCCCCAGACAGCTGCGGGGCCAAGCACAGCTGGGGGTTACAACGCCCAACACCGAGGGTCACAACGTCCAGCGGCTTCAGCGTCCGTCCGTCCGTCCAGAAACGTTAACCGCCGCCAGCAACGCTAGCCCGCTCCTTGGCGAGGGCTGGGGGGTGTTACCGGAGGAATTCACATTTTAAGGAGGACGCGCTGTTTCTCAGAGAACGTGACAAACGTCAAGGCGGCGATCCAGCTTGGCTCCATCAGCGCACGAGCACCGCGGGCGCGGCCGCGAGACACGCCAGCGAAACCTCGGGGCGGCTCAAGAACGGCGTTGCGGGAAGAAATCGGGCGGTACGACTTCCACCGTACGAAGCCGTCGGAAGGCCGGGTGTAATACCGCTGCCAACTCTTCACGCGGAAGAAAACGGTCCCCATTCACCCCACGGGGACAGCAGCAGGGGGGAATTCCTCGTAGGGCTGGAGGAAGGAAAGGTCTGCTGTAAGGTGGACAGTGAGAAGGTTGGGCTGTTTAATCTACTAAAGGCCAAGACGACTGCACACAAAAGTACACGAGATCAGCGCTGTGAGAACAAAGCCCTGGTAAAACAGGATTATCGCGCTGCCACAGAACAGGTGGGGCTAAACCAGCCACTAATAAGCTTAAGACACACATTAGAAGTTACAGGTTCCAAAATCCTCCCAGCTGTTGGGTTCACATGAAGTTTTCCAGCAACAGGAAAGGCCAAAGCCTGCCAGCTTTTGAAGCGAAGCGCGATCAGTCGATGGAGTTTACGTAAGAACAGAGCGAGGCAACCAGAAAGCCACTTACATTTCTTGTCTTCCAGCAAGAGCAGACATACGCTGCAAACCAGACTTGCGTTTGCTGCCAAATACAGAGATGTTTGAAAGCATCTAAGAGACCCCCACAAACAAACCAACCCACCGAGCTCCACCCTACAGTCCCCAGCTTTTGTAAAAGCGATAGGAGTACAAAGAAACAAAAACCCCAGACATCACGTACGCAGTGGGGAAAGAAACCTGACGTTTCCCTCCCGCTCCAATCCTCAGGGGATACGCCCCAGGCAACCAGTCACGCGCAGGAACACAACCTGAAGTAAACGTAGGACAAAACAAGCTCACGCTGTTCAAACACAATGCCGGCTTCTTCGGGGAGAGACTGGTGGAACACATTTTATGTGTGGAAGTGGGGGGACACTTCCTATTAGAAATGACTCCTACCGTAAAGACCACTTTATCCGTGCTTCTAATGCCACGCTATAATCTTTCAGAAGAGCGGCAATTATTAAAAATCAGATCATTTTAATTGTTAATTTATTTTTGTTACCGAAACCTCCATCTGAATGTTTTTGGAGCTGCGTGGGCTTTGGTGCCAAAACTAATTAATACTTAAGAATTATTTGTTTTTAAGGAAAGCTAACTTTTCATCTTGGATCTACAACAAAACAGAATTCCCTTAAAAAAAAAAAGAATACTTAAGAGCAGTAGAAATAAAGATTAGCCTCAGTTTACGGTTAATACTCCTCCCTTTAGTGACCTCTCTTCCATCTGTCACCGATACCTCTGAGATTCTTTACGTAATCAGGAGTTACAGAAACACTTTGCGCGTAGGTGAGAATCATAACCCTGAGTTTCTAAAAGGCAGTATTTTCTTGCACGCTTAGATGTAATACCAAAAAACCCCAATTTATTTCCTCATAACAGAAATACACGATAAAATGTGAGAAATTTAAATGGCTTCTTACAGAAATACAGAGATCCTGTTTCCTTTGTCACCAAAATTTTTCAGTGTTTTTTACCTCTAAGCAACTGCAAATATTTAATTCAACGCTCCGTTTATACAGTGTATGTGTATAGACTTGCACTTCAATACTGCCAATACATAACCAGGATGCAGCATTTCCATGTTAAATTTTAGTAGAAAAATCACTTTTCATTCCCAGCTTTGTAGCCAGAAACAGCTGCTCTTCACTGCTTTGGGGCATGGCCTCATTTCCATAGTTTCCTTCAACTAAACGTATAGCGAAAGACGTAATTTGTTGGGAGAGGAGGAGGTTCCTTCTTCCAGCTCTACCATGCACACAAATGATGGAGGATGCAGGCAGCGCAGAGTAACAAACCAACCAGGAATTTCAGTGACGCACCAGTTTCATTCCACTGCAGGCAGAACAGTGGTGAGTCCATGTTTTCACATTACTTTGATGGGTAGGGAGAAAGGAATCGTTTTCCCACAAGACACTGTCATTTTCTCTCTAATACAGGCTTGAATGTAATTTTCAGTCGAAGAAAGACAATAAAGCCCGTGTTTACCACATGAGAGGACACCAGGTCTTCTGTTTGGTTTCCCAGTTTCTCAGTAAATCAAGGCTTACTGGGTCCTTCCCATTGTTTTCTCTCTTCCATTCCCAGGCTCGACCTGCCGTCAACTCGAAGGAACCAAATCAGCGTCAACAGCTGAAGAAACAACCACTCTGAGGAAGAGTTCCTTTGAGTTACGCCAGGTTGGAAGAATAAATGGCCGTATTACTCGTATGGTTCCAAATCCTTGGAAATGAGTGGCTCAGTATCTTCGGCCGTACTTTGTGCGGACGGTGGGGCTGCAGCTGCCAGGCTGTGTATCGTCTCCTGCTGATGCTGCTTTGCCTTGTTATAGAGTAGAACTCCAATTGTCACTAGAACAGTCCCAATGGCTGAGAGGCTGGTGATTTTGTTACCAAACACAATAATACTTAGCCAGATCGACAGCGCATGCTTCACAGTACTAGCAACACTGGAAAGGAATATAAAGAAATTCAGGCCATAGAAAGCTTTCTCATACCCCCCCCAACCATGCTTTAACGTAGTGGGACCTCTCTGTTTTGCTTGCTTTTTAAACACCAAGTCAGGTTCCGCTTTTCCTCCTGAAGCGTGTAACAACACCAAACTGGGTGTATACTGGCGCTCGCAGCTTTACGCTCACCTTAATTTTAGAGCTAGTACGAATAATTCACGTCAGGCTTTTGGTTTGGGCGCTTTAAGTACGCGGTACAGCGTTAGCGATCCATTTCTAGCCAACACAGGCCTCCAGGAAACACTCAGAGAACGCTGAGCAAGAAAAAACGAAGTAAAACTGCATTCTTGACATGAAAATAGTTTTACCTGAAAGTCACAGGAGAAATTTTTCCCATCAGGGCATAGGCTGTAACGCTCTGCAGGTGGAACAAGACTCCATCTATTAGGAGAAGCACCACAACATCTTGGTTGTAGCTGAAGCTCCTCCCACTTTTCCCAATCACAGGCACATCCTAAACAACAGCGATAAAAAGGACTTGAAGAGTTCCGTTTATAAGCAAATCACGAAGTAATTTCCCGCCCAGTTTGGTATTACAGGCAGATAGAGGTTTACATTTCAACTTCAGCAAAGCAAAACCTAAACCACATTTAGATCCTGCAAATCCTCCCCCCAGAACGCATCAGCAAAACAGCTCTCATCTGGCCGAGCTTTCCAACGTGCTCAGCCTGCCTCTGAGACACCCTGTTTGCGACCCCAGCGCAGGAAGGATACGCACTTAACCCTGCAGGCGACGCTTCAGCGCGATTTCCGTTCGGAGAGTTCACGTTCCTGCGTACCGTCTGAATACCGGCTAAAGTCAACAAATATTTAAGACTTGGTTTTCAAGCCTTTATCTAAAACTTTAAATGCACTTGGACAAAATTACGATTTGATCTCAAAAATCCTGACACAAACCCAGGCTTTCCGGGTCACTCATGTCTGCGTCACGTTATTTCTTTGGAAACTGTCTCTTTTTTACCTCCACCCCAGCTCTCGCAAACGTAAGATGAAATGCATTTCAGGGTGATTTCACAAATAAATGGAAAGAACAAAAGGTTAAGATTAACCTTAGTTGCGCATTTTGCTCACAAGTCAAAAAGAAAACATAAACCAGTGTCGGTGGATGCAAATTACCATGAAGAATATCCAAGCTGGAATAAGCATAACCACTGCAGCAGCACTTGTGTAGAACTGAAGCTCTGGGGCTCTGCAAAGGGGAAAACACTGATGACAACGATTACAAGCTTCCTCTTTCTTATAGCTGAAGAAAGCTGCATCATTATTGTATTTACAGGCATCAAAAAGGAATAAAAGCCCTCTACCAAGCTCTGGAGACAACCAAGCCAGCAATCTCTTGGCAAAGATGGTGTTTTGCATTCTGCGCGGGCTGAGATGGACTGGAGATCACACGCACGCGCTTTCAAGTTTCAACAAAGCTAGCTAGTTTCAATAAAACTAGCATCTCTTCTTGCGGTAAAATAGACACACACAGCAATAGGTATGTTTTACCACGAGATTTTACTCCTGGCTCGTGTTTCATAGTTAAAGCGAGTTCTGAAGTTCGTTTCTGCGTGCCTAGTAATGCTAAGGGGCGTTTTCTGCCTGCGGGCTAAGGACTTACTGCTATGAAAAGATAACTCCTTTTGGGTATGCCGACGGTTTTAACCCATTGTGAGATTCTGGCCTACCACAGTGGGATCTGAGCACAGAGGAGTTCTCTTTCCCTGATAAAATGATTTGGGTTAAAGCTCTCTGTAAACAGTGAGGAACACCCAAAATCTTGGTGCAATATAATCATAAATATATGGTTTCCTTATGCAGCCCAAAGCCCATCTATAATCAACCATGAAATACTTTTAATACTTACGAAAACCTGTATTTATCTCCACTGAGTAGTTTTTTGGAAAAGACGTTTTGCAAACTGGGGAAAAAAAAACAACCAATCACAATTTATCTGTATTTTCGTTATGACAAATCAATCAATCCTTGAGAGGCAGTTGTGTCCCTTAGAAGGGTAGATACCTTTTCTACACATTTCACATTCCACACGTTATGCAACCACAGACAGGAGTTTAGTCCAATCCTTTAGACTAACGGAGCTGTACTATGCTTTAATCTGATGAATGCTGGCAGCCGAGATAAAGAAACTATCTTCTGTTAAAAATCAATTGTAAATGCTAACGTTTAAACGTAGCGTACACAACCAGCTGCAGGCAACAGATTCACAGAGTGGTCAGGGTTGGAAGGGCCCTCTAGAGATCATCTAGTCCAACCCCCCTGCCAGAGCAGGATCCCCCAGAGCAGATCACACAGGAACAAGTCCAGGGGCTTTGGGAAGTCTCCAGGGAAGGAGACTCCCCCCTCTCTGGGCAGCCTGTCCCAGGGCTCTGTCACCCTCACAGGGCAGGAGGGTTTCCTCACGTTCAGGCTGAACCTTCTGTTTTCCCGTTTATGGCCACTGCCCCTGGTCCTGTCGCTGGGCACCACTGAGAAGAGAACAATTCTCTTCAATCTGCCAATAAACAATATTCCTTGATTCCACATGTGCAACTGTCACCGTGCCTTACCAGTCCATGATATTAGTAGACAGAGC
Source organism: Rhynochetos jubatus (assembly GCA_027574665.1). Lineage (NCBI taxonomy): Eukaryota > Metazoa > Chordata > Aves > Eurypygiformes > Rhynochetidae > Rhynochetos > Rhynochetos jubatus. The sequence continues at coordinate 7,988,250 of CM050669.1, forward strand.
TGCCGAAAACCCTAGGATGTTGAAGCTGATTTCAGTAGCTGTACACAGAGCCAGCCCACCCATAACGGGAATGAGGGAGAGATTGACCAGCAAGCCTGCAAATGAACAGAAAAATTGGAATCCGAGTTTAGTTACTGTACTTCCATTGCATGCAGCAGACAATAAAGGTTTTGAAAGTTAGAATTCCACTTTAACTTCTGTAGTTGAGAGGAAGAGCAACTTATCTGACTGGATTTTAAAGTACAGAGGTTCTAAAGCGCGTTCTCAGACAACAGCACAGTGCTTTTGAAAACAGTATGGACATAGACCCACTGATAAAAGCATCTCCCTTAGAGAAAGAAAACGTACTGATGACGGCTTCATTTCATCTTTCTCATCAAATGATATGAGAAAATTACACTCTGTTTACTCTAACTGAATTACTCTTCCTCTGGCTTATTTCAGCCTTTTGGCACTTGGGCTTTGCATCACAAAGCAATCTATTCATCACCTCTGTATGACTCCTATGACTTGCAGCTGGTAACGAGCAAAACGTCTTCAAGGACATAGCGTGCAAGTGGAAATGCCAAGGAATTATACTGTGGTAAGCCAGATTTTTATTTGTTTGGTTGTTGTTTTTAATCACAGAGTGAACACAGTGAAGAAATTCTAGAAAATTTGGAGCAGCAAGATGTCCCTATAAGAAGGAGCACACTGAACTTCAGTTATTTAAGGCTGCGATAGCATTTTCCTGACAAATTACATCAGAGCAACACTGCCCTTACACAACTGCCTTAAAATCCTTCTTTCACTCTACACATACCCTACTTATTGTGTTCAAACAGAATGATTCTTTCAGCGCCATTGACCATATTTGGGTGGAATCTCCCTGTCCGTGGCCAACTAAGTGACAGTATTATACCAAAAAAACCCCAACCCTGGCAAAAAACCATCACGTCTCATCAGCGAAGTACTTACCTGTGTATTCCCCTAATATCATCCGAGACATGATAACAGTAAAAATAGGTGCAGAGCTTTTAACGGTTTCTGCAAACGAAACTGCCACATTTTTCAAGCTGACAAGACCCAAGACGACTGTTGCAAATCTGCAATAGAAGAACACAAGAAATTAAGCGTAATTCTTTAAGATGAGGCTTGGAGCAACCTGGTCTAGTGGAGGGTGTCCCTGCCCATGGCAGGGGGTTGGAACTGGGTGATCTTTAAGGTCCCTTCCAACCCAAACCGTTCTGTGATTCTATAAGAGCTACTTAGACACGTAGCATAAAAAAGAATCTCATTCTGATTTCTCTAGGTGTCGAAATTTGAGCTGCAGTGACTGTGAACATGCTGAGGTGCAGCTGGCAATCAAATCACCAAACCCCGGCAGCTGATCACCCGCACCCCTTCGCTCCTCAAACGTGTCAGGTCCGTTTCTTTCAGCCTTGGCTTAAACATTATTATTTATGCAGCGCAAACGAAGGCACCGTTGGGCAATTGTGCCATTTCCGTGACTATACATGGAAAGGAGGCTTCACTTGGCACTTTAACCAAGCTTTGGGTGACAGCGTTTTGAAGCTGAAGTTTTCAACAGGTTCAGCTGCAAAAGTTAGTAAAATTCTGCTGATAAAATTCCCTTGTTGAATTATTATCATTTGCAGTTACCCATCTTTAGTGTAAATTAGGTACATTACGTGCTTACTACACCTTAAACCATGAAACTGAACAGCAGGGCGACACCGTTATTGTGACAAAGTTACTCTGAATTCACTTCAATCCTGTATCCTTTATCACTTTGGTAGTGTAGAGGAAATGAAACCATAAATTCTTATTCTCTCCTAGACCGCAAAGTGAGCGCACAGCAACTATTTACTTTTTGACAGACAAATGTCAATAACCCGTATCGCATTTGAGGCAAAACGCTGGAAAAGGTGAGGGAACAAAGCAACATCGTAATCCGCGTTAGTACTCTAAACAAGTATCAGCCTCGGATGAGAAGAGGAAGAAAGCAAGTGGGAAGAGCAGCTAAGTGTGGTGGGAAGCCAGGCTAGCCAAAAAAAGGACAGCTGGAAAAAGGATCAGAGCATATACCAACAGGAACTAAAAATACATTCATCCTGTGATTTTTGGCCGGGGTGGGGAAGGTGAATGCCCCAAACGCTTTCCAAACAACCATGAAAAGGAAGGGAGCCATGAAAGCACAGCTTTTGCTCAGAACGCGATGCAACCGCATCGATCTCTAGGAAATAATTAACCATTTACCTCATCAGTCCAACAAACAGCATTATCATGATGAAATTGGGTGGATAAGAGATGCGCGTTTTGTGCTGATACAAGCAGCATGGAACGAACATTTTTATACAGCCAATGAAGGTGGTTGAAAGCATTTGAACAGCACCTAAAGAAAGATGAGAAGGGAAAAAATAAATCAGAAGGTGATGGGAACGCGCCGAATCAAGCAACGTAAGAAAATCTCTTGGACAAACTTATGGGTAGGACTTTTAGCAGTTAGTAAGCATGGCAATTACTGTCTGGATTTTTGGAATTCTCAAAAAAACCCCTTTATTTATACATCTACCAGCAAGGCAGCGGAATAAAACAAAGGTGGCGTACACCTATAAAATGTGATTCACATTTAAAATGCCCTTTGTTTCCCCCTTAAAGAAAAAGGGAATAAGCAGCCCACTGGATAATAGAGATCGCAATGTTTGCACCTCTAGAGACAAAAATGTCTTATCAGCTCTGGAGACTATCAACAACTGACTTTGATTTTTTTAAAAAACCCACACTACCCTCCAACACAGAAGAAAAAACCTAACATTTTCCCTCCCAGCTCTTAGTTCTCAAATACCATCGTACAGCTCCCCCACGAGCAAAGTTTCAGACCACCCTTCAGCGAGTGGAGGAAAGGACAGCGTCAGCAGCCCCTTTACAGCCCGAGATCACAACTCATGAGCTCCCGGCCCCAGAATCCACCCCCACATCTCCTAACTAGGACTTCTTCACTTCATCTTGTCCCTCCACTTTGTAGGGGAGGATCTAGTACTGCCAAACACCTTACTGGAACTGAAGTGTAAGAGAAAGGTAGGGTTACCTAGCATGCTGGGTTCTCCTTCCAGTAACGAAAGAATGTATTTGTTAAGAAAAAGAGTGCAAAAGCTGAAGAAAAACCACAAAGTGAGGTAGATGAGAGCATGAGAATTCCAGATGCCCAAGTCCGACTCGATAACCGTGGTCTCAGTGATAGTTATTTTCAGAACGTTCTCCTCCGGTACGCTATCGCTCCTAGCAATTACAAATTTTTCACTCCTGTTAGCAAAGAGCGAACCCAAGTGAAACAGTGATTTTCCCTTTGGCTTTTCTTCAAGGGGAGGAGGATTAGGTTCCTCCGGTGTGGGAGCACTTGTCACAGTCGACATGCTGACATCAAGAAATCAGTATTTGTCCTTAATACAAACCAACATTGACTTAGCACAGAACAGCACTTCGACGAAACAAAACTATCACGTGGTTAGTCTTTCATCTCCCACGGCCTGAGAAAGTGTACTTGGTCCTCCAAATAACATCGTGCGTAACAGTAAACTTCACATGCTTCTTTATGTGGTCTATTCCATTTTGTCTGCCTAAGAATGAAGAGAAAAAAAAAAGAGAAAGGAGGAAAAAACCATGTAGCTCTGAACACAATGACACTGTAAATCCCCCATGCAACAAAGATACCACGTTTCACCTGAAGTATATGAAAGACAGACTTCTGTACCTTGTCTTTCAGACTGGATTTTGCACTCCTAGTATCATGACACCAAGATTAAGCACAACTTACCTAAGGGAGAGTTTTTTATTCTAAAACAGCACACGCACAAAAGACTTCCTGTGGTTTTGAGTTCTTTCTCCTCTAAAGCACCTCAGCACAGCCTTTCCCATTGTAATTAGCTCCTCTTCAAGATTCTACTGTTTCTTTGATCTTAGTGCAAGGTCTTCTTATAACCACTCAACACAGACATCTTCACAACCCAGAAAATCTGGGCAGCAGCCTGTACCCTTAGTACTAATTGACCCGTTATCATATCTCAAGTCAAAGTAAGCAATCAATAATCAAGGACTGTAACTTTCAGTAATCATAAACACAGTTATCGTGGTAACTATGAGATCTAGGGGAGAAAAGTAGGAAAACATGTCCAAGACCTTTCCAACCAGACTACTTCTCTATTGATTTACTCATAAACAATGAAACACTCCTTATTTTGCCACTGTAGTGCTGTTACAGCTTGCAAACTAATGTAAGTACTTGCAGTATTTCTTAAAGCCTTTTTGAAAGGACAGAAAAAGGCATTAAATCGTTCGCAACTGGAGCTTTCTCCTTTTACAAATTACGTGAAATGTGGCAAGTTACAGCAGAAGAGTACAGAGAATAACAAAACCACACTGTGACCTTTATTCTCCCCTGGTCACGTAATGTTAGTCAGCACCATAACGCTGACAGATTCAAAGTCTGTATTAAGAAAGAAGTGGCACCTGAGCAGCTTATCTGCAACATTCAAACACGCTATCGGACTTATTGATTTCTGTTCTGCAGTCTGTGTTTTATAAGCAAAAAAAAAAAAAAAATTAGGATGAATCACATGAGAATGAAATCATAGAATTGTTCTGGTTGGAAAAAGCCCTTTAAGATCATCAAGTCCAACTGTAAATGACAGACAGGACCTTTTTTGCCCCTCAACGAACAAACCCTAGGGAAAATTACATCTTAAAATACTTCTCTCCAGAAGCACATCGGCTGGACAGACAAGATGTTGGCCCTTACACAGTTAAAAAGGAATTCTCGTGGGGGAAGTTAATCACTGGACACGTTGGAAACGCTGTCTGAAACGAGATGGCAGTACTACAGCGCAAGCACGGGCGGCACAGGAAATAACGGCAATCGAAAGTACGAGAGTTGCAGCGAGGGCCACGGCACCTGCCCTGATGCGGTTACCGTGCCACCAGGTGAACAGGATACGCTGTTTTCTTCGTGCTTTTTTGAACGCCCAACGTGGCAGCTCAAAATGAATCCCCAAGAGGCGATAAAGAGTTAAATATATTGTGTCGGTTTCGATATCCTAAACAGCAGCTACTTCACGCTGAAAATTTCCATTCCTCGCGTTCTCCCTTTCTGTTACCACAGCCACGCGCAGGCGGTTTCCACACCGATCCCCGGCTCTCCTTCCACTCCACCACGAAATCATGCTGGCAGCGCCCCTGGATACAAGACCCTCCGCCACGCTCGCGTTAAGCCGCGCACTTGTGTTAACCCCCTTTAAGACAAAACTCGCCAATTGGAAGGAAGGCATGCGTTCCTTAAGAGAATTTGTGAAGGAAACCAGACTCTTGATCCCTCCTTTTGCAGATCTTAAAAAAAAATACCCGCCTACATTCGAAATGGTTAGTTATCACGACTTTATTTATACTTTTTCCTGTTTATATTACTCAATTAAAAGCCAAAGCAATTAAGCACAACAAAACCCCCACCCTCAGCTGCACTGTGCTATCGCAGTTGGTATCCCTGACCCCGCTCACGGCAGGAAGGGGAGCAGCAAGTAAAAACCTAAGGACCCCCCTGAATTACTGACCTGCTGCCTGAAATCAGCTGGAAAGCCTTAAACGGGCTGAAAGTTCTCCGTCTGGAACTAATTCCGTCTTCCTCCCGTAAGGCCAACCAGCAGCTGATGTTTACCAACAGATGAAAACGTGGCAGTGGTTGTTTCCCTTGGATCACACACACACTCATTCAATCTTCCAGCTCACAAGAACAAACAGCATGCAAGTGCCTTTTACACTCCTTGTACCTTCTCCAACTTTTGACTACGTTAGCAATAGCAGTGCTGTATATTAAAGGTGGAAAAAGCGAGGAGGATAAGCTGTGAGAGTCTCAAACAAATTCTGACTTAAAGAAGTTGCTAATTACCAATTCAACGACTCCCCAATTTCTTAAGCTTTAAAACATCATATTCATAAGACACATTCAAACTCCTTTTCTGCTCAGAGCAGTTCAAAATTTAATCACAAATACAATCATTTCAAACTTAGGAGTAGAGAAAACCCTTTTTCTCAGAATACATTCAGAGTGAAGAAAATAAACAAAGACATTATCTGGTTTTAGATGCTTAAATAAACAGCATCCCCTTTGCTGCCCCACTACATTAAGTGTTTTTGTGGACATGCGGCAGACCAAGATAGGGAAACTGCTCCCCTTGAAATTTAAGGCTGCAGGGAAAAGGCAGCTCTTAGACCACAGCAGGACCAGTGCACATCATCCACGCTTAATTCACAGCGGTACAGTTTGACCTCATCACTGTAAAAGCAGTGTGCCTACGGGGATTGTTTCCTACAGGTCTCAGAAGAAAAGGAACGCTACGTTTTGGAAAAATAAAGTAAAACGCAGAAGCAACGTAAGTCAACAAGAAGCAACACACCGTGGTTTTGGCCTTACTTCTTTCATAAGAAATGTTTTCCAAAGAAACTGTAACAATCCACGCTGGAGTCAAGTGAATTTTTAAAAGAGGGGAAAAAAAAAAATGAAGTTGACCTGATGTAAAGTTTTACAGCAGCACAATTTTCTAACACGATTTAAAAGCAAGCAAAATCGCTTTTCTTTCTCTGGCGAAGGGGAGGTCTGTGTCACATACCCCTGTCTCCAAAACTGCAGAGCCGAGAAGGGTGAAGCAGCTGCTGAAAATGCAGCTGCTGAAAATTCAGCTGCTGAAAATTCATTTGCAAGCGCTCAGAATGTTGTAGCAGGACCCTGACACACAACCCACACCTGGCCTCCACCGGGGAGTTCTGCAACAGAGCTACAGCAGCTGGGCTGTCACCCAACACTACCACCACCCAGTCTTCTTTAAAAGTAAGCGTAAAGTGAGGAAACTGAGAGTTCTGTCTACCAAATTCTCAAAAAAGCCAACAATGTAGCCAGAGCTCAATATAACCAGACTTTTCCTTAGAACTTAAAGAATAAGCTTATTTAAAGATAACACGAGGCAAAGCAGTCATGTGAAAGAGCACGTGTCGTGTCTTTTAAACATGACATATACTACACCAAGACACAATTTATTGTGAAAATAAAGCGTAGCATTTCCAGCGCTACAGATTCCGTGGGTTTTAACTACCTCTTGCAACCCTGTTTATGCAGAGTCCTTCACCATTCTTCCCTGGAGCCTACTAAATATTTTCTATGATTGAAATACGTTCTTTGGCAAACATCCATCAGGTACTCCAACAGACCTAAAATTCCTTCGCGATGCAGCTCACCTCAACAGCGGTACCTTTTGGTGAGAAGCTCGAGTTACTTCTTAAACAGCCACGCACCTTCCGACAATCGCCCCTACGTATGTCACCTTCAGTTTCTTAGCGCGTTTGTCTAAAACCGGAAGTGCTCCGGACTTCGGGATGTTCACCATCGAAGAGTCAAGTCGAAAAGCCACCGCTAGTTTTTCCGACTACCTGTCAGTCCCTATACATAAAGGTACTTTCTCTTGACAGTATCCACAGAAAACTCTATAAAGCCAGCCTTACACCTCGCACAGAAAAACCCATAAAAGCTCAAAAACGTTGCCAAGCGTTAAAGAAACTAAGGTTAACCCGATAGTGAGAAACCAGAGGTTGGGTGGGCGTCTCTCTCAACGTTAGGCAACAGTCGCCCGCACATCATTCCCGACAGGAGGAACGCACACCACTCAGCCTCCCAAGGAAGCTGTGCATATTAACGCTGTTTCACCCAACCATAACGTGAGCATCCAAGGTGTTTACAAACACAGACCGTAAATACCATCACAAAGGTTGAAATAGCTCAAGGCTCTTCTTGCACTTCAGCTCTATCTCTAGTCACCCAGTCCCAAAAATCTTCCCTCCTCTCATTCAGAACCAGCTACCCCGCAGGCAAATCCAGCACGTGCTCCGCAGCCTCCGGAGCGGAGGGAGCATCCCAACCACCGCAGAGGTGGCAGGAGCGCTGCGCATCGGGGCTGCCGTCCCCATGGAGACCCAGGGACCCTCCGCTGCACCACGTCCTTCCCGACCAGGCTTGCCGGCACAAGGGCTTTCCCGAGAGCTGCAGCGTTGCAGCGAGGCGCAGCAGGGGCATCTCCCTCCTCGGGGCACGCCGCAGCTCAGCCGGCACCTACACGCTCAGCGCTTTCAGAGAGCGGGCAGGGACCGTCCTCCCCATCAGAGCCGGCCGCGGATCCCGCCCCCACCCCGGAGAACCGGTCAGCGCATCCCGGCCAGCACCTGGCGAGTCCCGAGCTGCCCGCTGCCAAAGCCGAGGACGCTCCCGTAGTTCCCGGCCTAACTGGGCTTCGGCCCTTCAGGGCGGCGGCCTGCAGCCCCCTCCCCGCCGAGCGGAGCAGCCGCCGAGGGCCGCCCCCGCTCACCGGCCCCCGCCGCCGCCTCGGGCAGGGCAGGCGGGACCAAGCCGCGCACCGCCCCCCGCGGTCGCCGCCCGGAGTGCTGCGGGCGGGATGGGCAGGGCGTGTTCCCTCCGCCCCGCCGTTCCCCGGGAGCCAGACCTGCTCGGGCTACAGCCCCCGGGCAGGCAAAGCGCCTCGGCCCGCCGCGGGGCCGGGGGTGGCTCCGCAGGGAAGGGCCGGGGCTCGCGTCCTGTTGTCAGAGCCGTTTGTTTCCCGGTCACCGCGGGTGGGCAACGGGAGGTCATTTAACGAACAAAAGCGGGACAAACCCCCCAGCAAAATAAAGGAAATGGGGGTGACGGGGGGCGCCGCTCCCCTACCGGCAGGGGGAAGCCGATAAACGCCCCGCAACGCGCGGCCAAGCGTTTCACTCGAGGCCGGCGCCTCCGTCGGGCCAGGCGGGAACTACTGGGCCGCCCTCTTCGGTCGCGGCGTCTGCCACGGCCCCTCCACCCCAGGAGAAGAGCGGCCGCTCGGCACCGCGGGCGGGGCCCGGGGGAGCCCCCGGGGCGGAGGGGACGGCGCAGGCCGCGGGGGCGGAGGGACGGGCCCGGGGCGCTCCCTCCCGCCCGGGACGGGGAAGTGACGTCCCGGCTTTCCCCGGAAGTGCGGGCGCTGCCCGGAACCCGCTGCAGCCATGTAGGTACCGTTACCGGAGCGGGACGGCGCCGGAGCGGCCATGGAGGGCGCCGACGACAGGTAGCGGCGGGGAGCCGCAGCGCTTCGCGCCATCGGGGAGGGAGGGAGGGACCAAGCGCTGAGGGGGGGGGCGGCTCTCCGCGCTTCCCCGCCTCGTTACCCGGGAGGGCGTGGGCCGGTGAGGGGCGTGGCCTAGCGTCCCCCCCCGCCCCGCTTGGTACGGCCCATCCGGGAGTCGTCGCTGCGGACCGCGTGGGGTGTCGCGCGCGCCCCCCGGTGGCCGGGCTCGGCGCCCGTGACGGTTCCCCCTCCCCCCCCCCGCTTTCTCTCCCCCTCCAGCGGCGCCGCAGCCCCCCCGTTGCCGAACCTCACCCCCCGGCACCGGCAGCTCATCCCCACGCCCTGCGGTCCCGTGAGTACCCCCCGCGCCCCGCTGAGACCAGCGCGCTCCCGCCGTTCCCGGGCCGGCTGTTCCCCGCTCCGGGGCCGCGCTCTCCCGCTGCGGCCCCGCGGGGAGATACCGGGGAGGCGAGAGCAAACGGGGTGCCCCTTCGTGTCACCGCGGGGCTGCCGCGCCCCAGTCCGGGGCCACTGCAGGGCTCCCGTGTTTCGCTCGGGTAAACACGCGTTTTCACGTAGCGAACGTGCGGAGCCAGCAGAGGCTCCTGCGCGTACCGACGTGCCGGTAACATCACCGGCTGCGGCGGTGTCACGGCTCAGCCCTACCTCGGGGTGCCTCTCCGCGAAGCTTTGTTTCCTTTCACCCCCGGAAAGTAACGCGGTTGTTCCTTGGCGTGGTGCGGATTATGTGTCTCCATGGTTCAGACTGCCAGGGAGGAACGGAAAATCCGATCCCTTGCACGTTGCTTGGAAGCGGGAACAGTTTTCTAAGGCTGCCAGTCCTGATCTGGGTGCTGGGAGCGAGTGACTCCGTTTGGACCGGGGGTGGGGGGGTGGGCGCTGGCCGGCTCCAGGTGAACGAACAGCACCGCGGCCCTTGTGAGGCACAACAGGACAAGGCAGTCTGCAGCAGAAACCAGAAAAATCGAGGCTGAGAATAATCACAGAATTAAGAGTTCTCCCTTCCGCTGCGGTTTTGGAGTTTCACTTCGATTGCTGAGAGTTTCTCTTCCTTTTTCCAAGGAAACCCCCGCACTTCTGTCAGTTAGCCAGCTTGCTTTAGAGTCGTCTGTGCTGCATGATGTGTTTAAAAGTGTTCTTCCTTTACAGATAAAGCCTTGTTCAGAGCTATCATTCCCTGTGAAGATCTACTTCTGTGTCACTATCGTGTCTCTGCTAAGTATAATAGGGCTGACCATAGAGACACTCGTTCAGCAAACCGAGGAGGATTTCACCATCTCTCTGATTCAGTTAGTTGGAGTTGGTAAGGAACGTACGGTCTGGATTTTAAAACAAACGTGTGTTTCCCCAAAGCAGTAATTAAGCAGCAGCTGAAGTTTCCTGTTTCACTCCATTTGGCCTCACGTATTAGGTACAGTACTTGCAGATGCTTTTGCTGTTGTTGCTTTTTGCAGCAGTGTTTTGGGAGAGGATCAGTACGGTGTCATCCAGAATACATTCACGTGTGAAAAAATACTCTGGTTGTAGGAAGTTTTGCTGTAGTTGGCTTTATTACTGGTGTTTCATTGGGCAGATGTGGCCGTGGTTTTGCTTTCAGACAGCTGTCACTTCATGTAAGACACGCCGAATGTTCAGCTGTGCCAGAAAGAGCTTACCGTTTCCCATCTTAGTGTCTGTGCTGTAACATCCCGGGAGTTCAGAGGCGTCCACGCTCCAAGGCTTGTCGTAGAACGTACATCTCCTGACGTGAGCTGTGATTACACCCAAGTTTTAGTTGGTTTCAAAGCACCTTCTTACATTTCAAGAAACCAAACGTACACAGTTTGATCTGAAACAAGAAGAGGTCAAGTCATCTGTCTGCGTCACGTTCCTGCGAGGATGTTCCTTCACCTGACATATTTTAATAAAAGAAAACAAGGACCTAATTTTTTTTAAAAGCTCTCTTTTTTTTTGTCTAACAGTTGTCCCACTGGAAGCAAAAGCCAAACTTCCTTGAATATTTCTAATAAGATCTTCAGTAGAAACTTGAGTTCATATTCCAGGGTCCATTTGTATTAAATGGAAATAAAACTTAACATGCAAATCAATACAGCTATTTTAGGAAATCCTTTTCAGTGGCTTTAAGCAGGTTTTGGCTGTAGGCTCGCTGGCCAGCATAGAGAACAGACTCCCTGTGGCTGTGACACCTTGTGTACGAGAAGGACACGCTAATCACAAGCAGCCATCGCTTTCCAGCTTTCCTGCTTTCACCCAGAGGGAACAAAGACAATAGGTTTGTTCCAGATTCTATAATTAGACACATCCAAACAATACTTTTATTCCAAAACTCTGGTTTGATTGATTAGCAGCTTTTCACACAAGACTCAGCACACCACCACCAATTGCCGTGGTGGAACAGACCACCGGTGCCTCCGACCTGTCACACTGTTTTTGTTAGCGACCGCTGGTTTGTGCTTCAGAGAAAAACGAAGAACCTTCATAATAAAGCAAATGAATCCCATGATGTTACAAATGGGGAAGTTGACAGCATGCTTGCTAATCTGTTTTTACCCCCTCCTACCTTCTGTTGATACTAACTGGTATCCTGTGCTGCAACACACACGTGGGAAGAAGTGTTTGCCTCTCAAACCTCTGGTTTAAATCAGGAAAAATAGCGTATTTTTACTACATCACTTCAGATTTCCCAAGTTTGAAGGCAAACAAAGTTGTTTCAACATACTAGTAAAGATAATATTCAAGGAACACGTTAAAACTACGATTTGCTTACCCTGAGATTTTAAGATGTGTAAGCTAACCTCCATAAAGATGCCAAACCCACGTTTTCTGTAGGGTAGACAGAGACTGTCGGAACTGGTGATAGCGGATGCCTCAGCCGTAACAATCGCTTGGATTTGCCATTAGACATATTTAGTTCAGAGGTGGTTTGGGAACCAACTGGCTGAAAAATACGCACCAAAACCAAGGGGTTTTTTTTCAGATATGTGTGTATGCTGTATCTACAAAAGTCTTAACGCTCAGAAAAAGGTTTGTTCTCAAATTATTTCTACAGATTTCTGATCTAGCAGCTCAATCTGCAAAACAAGGAAATGCTGTCTGAAATCTTTCAGGTCTTCCTGAGGTCATAAGCATGCAAAATTCACGTGATTCACTTTGTAATTTGCCAATTGTTTTCCGTTTACTCAATCCCTGTTGGTAAAAGTGAAAAAGGAAGTGCATTCACTGGAAGGTTTGTTTTGGAGAAACACAAGTTGTTATGTTACTGTGAAAACTTTTACGGCACGCTATCCCCACGTCCCAGCCTAGCAAAACTAGATTATCTGATGTGCGGAATCCAGGAAATAGCCCTCTGGAAAAAGAAATCTATTGTTGCTTTGTCTGTGATAAGAATTAACTAGTGTTTGCAGGAGAATCCTACATAAGAACAAAGCACCGATTCCTGTTTTTATGAAAGGAAAGCCTTTTCCTTTGTCACACAGGTGCGTAGAGTTCAACAGCGACAGCTCACTGCGGCGCTGAGTGCCGATTTTTGAGGTATTTTATAAAAAGGTGACTCAGATGTTTCCTGAACCAATTATTTTCTGGGCTAAGGTTTGCAGGGTGGCGTGTTTCCAAACCTCCATGCCAAAAATAAACCGTTAGGAATCCAGTCTAAGTTCAGTTCAAGGCACAAGCCATTTGTGGTGGTCAGAACCACAAAAACAAAACGCTGGAGGTATGTGTATGAGTGGTACATTCCTTGTTAGTCACTTGAATGACTCTCACTGGGAAGATTATGCAATTTCAGTTCTTTAATAAGAATGGTGTTGCTTCATTTAGTTCAAATGCACTCCTCAACGTAATGTTCGCTGTGGTGTTAACAGAACATGCCACAGCTGCCAGTTAATTTGGATAGCTGGTATGGTGCCATTTTCAGACTGGCTTCACAAGTAATTAAAAAAACCCTAACAAATCATTTCATTTCTTGTTTGCCAAGCACAGGGGAGAGTACTCATTTTAAGCGTCTGACTCAGGCTGCTTGGTAAGAGTAAAGATATGCTTTTGCCTGAGGAGCCCAAGGTACATGGTCTTGATTAATTCCTTTCGTCATCTGGATCAAGCACGCTGCAAAACTGCACCCTGTGCAATCTGTGCTCACCTGACCTTTCCTTCTCCTCCCCAGTGTTCTGTGTATACTATGTGACTAGAGGAATCCTGCAGGAGAATCGCCAGGAGCTCATCGTCTTTGTCCTTTCCATCTTGCTAGTGATGTTTCGGTCCATTGTCAACTTCACAGTTCTCTCTGCTGAGCAAAAGCCAAAACTCCTGGTTAGTCTCCCGGCTCTAATTAACTTCGCTTTTCTCCACATCTTGGATTTGAAAAATCTTACAAAGGCAAGATATCTGTCGTAAGGGCACTGATAACAGAAAAATCAGACTGAATTATTCCTAACGTTGAATAATGTGCACCCCCACGGTTGCAAATGTTTCTCTTGGCTATTCTGTGGGTTTCTTTATGCAGTGTCTGAAAGCAACATAAATACCAAATAATTGTACTCGCACAGGATTACCACAGCAGATGCCCTTCACTTCACCAACCCCGCTTCAGACTTGCGCCTGTAAACCACCTGGCCTGAAGTCACGCAAATCTAGCCAGTGAAGAGAACGGAACCTCAAGTCTCCGTGCAGGGGCGTAGCCGTTAGCCCCACTGCTCCCTAAATGCAGCAGCGTGTTTTTAAAGAGTTCTGGTAACCTGCTGCACGGAAACGAAAAGATACCATGTGCTAGGGGAGGTGCTGCCATTCCAGATGATCTTTGCATTCCGTAACAATAACACGCAGCAGGAGGACTGTGTTCTGTGCGGTACTAAGATTTGTAGCTAAACTTCCACGTGCCGTGCTTCTCAGTCCTTCCCTTTGCAGTTGCACGTTTATCACAGATGTGAGGAGGAGGTTCCTTTCTTATGAAGTCATCCAGAATTATTCTTTGGTAGAAGAGGTGGCAACCAAGCTAGGAAGATGCAGCCAAGCAGAATTTGCCTACTCAGTTTACATATAGTTGTACGTTCAGTTAAACATACTTACCTACAGCAAATGGGGTCGTTGGGGTCAATAAGGAACAGGCATCAGAGATGCAAACTACTTTACCCAGTCATCAGTTACACATTAAACAAGAACCTCAAAACAAAGCCGGATGTAGAAGACGTGCTATTAAGGACTTACTTTTACTGCTATAAAAGTAGCTTAGATTACTGTTAACTCCTACTTCCTGAGCAAAATTTCCGAGCCAGAGTAAGACATACTAGTATAAATATATCAGTGTAATTACGAAGGACGTTTTGCCACTTCAGCCATCTGTAAAGCAGCAGGCATTACGTCTGAATGCCAGCAAAGTCGTGGGTACAGCCCAGACAAATGCAATGTTCCCTGAAATTCAGTAAGTACGGCATTCAGAATAACCCACTGTCCCCACTGGAATCTGTGGGGAAGATCCTTACCAGCTCGTTTATGCCGCACACGAAGCTTAGAGCCAGTCTCTGTCAAAGAAAGCTGTTTCTTCAAACTGGCTGATAAAACCTCAAGCAAAAAACCTTGTTAAAAGTCCTCATGATATTACAGGGAATGCAAAGGTTACACTTCTCTTAACAGCTGCAAAACTACTACACTGAGGGTGATGTAAACCAAAATAGCTGGTGTGAATCGGCTATGTCCCATGGGCAGGGACACCCTCCACTAGCCCAGGTTGCTCCAAGCCTCATCCAGCCTGGCCGTAGACACTCCCAGGGATGTGAGTTTACAGGTATTAGCAAGTGGTTGCAACAAATGGCAAAACTCACAGCCCAGCCTTTGCCATTTTCCAGCCTGGCAAACTGTCATCTTTAAATGTTGACTATTTAAACACTATTAATAGGCAGCCTTCTCCTTACTTCTTTATTCTTGTATTGCCAGTTAGTAGATTTAAGGTTGAAGTCTGTCCCTGTTTCAGCATGGCCAATCACATCCTTATTTCTCTTTCCCATCAGGCACGCTTCATTCTGATCCTCTTGGTTGGCTCCTTTGACGTGATCTGTGCCATCATCCTCATTCAGACTCAAAGCATGATGGCCTTTCGAGTGGGCGGTGCTCTAGAAAGCCTACAGTCACAATACTTCATGCTCAACCTCTGTTTTTCCATGTTGACCTTTGATCTTCAGGCACAGGTATAGAACTCTCTACCTTTTTCTCCTCCTAATAGCTCAGAATGAGGCTAGCTGAGCTGAACTCCCTAGAGCAATCCTGCCTGTATCTTCCCTTTTAGGAAAGATTAGCTTAATCATGGTCATCTCTCCAGGTGTTTTCTATAGGGAAGCTTAGTTAAAATCCATACAAATGAATCAATATCTATTTTATCATTGTCCTGCCCAAAAGGAAAATGGAATCTAATCGCTGCACAACATCCCAGCCTAGTCTCTTGCTTCCCAGCCATCTTGGCTGTCCCCATTTGGGAAAATGATACTGAGGTGGGAGAGGGGAGCCCTAGCAGGGCAATCAGGGTGGGATAGCAACCTGCAGTTACAGGTAAGCGAACCCCAGATCTGTTTAGAAAGAGTTTGTACTTCTGTACACTACCCTTCATTCTTACTTTACTACCGTATGACCCTGAATTACGTTATGCTTTATCTGGAGCACATCTTCCTGCCTTCCTTGTTGCCAATATGGCATGCAGGGAAGTAGGTCTGTCCTTGTGTCCCATTTCGTACAGTCTGTCAGGTTTTGAGGAAGAATTTTAGCCTTTAGACCTGTGCCCAACTTACTGTGGGTTTGTGTCAATTTTTGGTGGGCTCTACGGTCTCAAACTCAGAATTTTAGCAAGTCTTTGCCTCTTCTCTTTCAGCTCTGCTTGTGTATTCTGCTGATAAGCCTGCATGAGATCACCCTTCTACATAACATCATCTCGGCAACAGGGGCTCTTTGGGCCTGCCTGAAGGTGACCATTAGCATCGTCGCGGTAAGTGTTAAGCCACAGTGACATTAGCAGGAATAGTCAGCTTCTGAGACTACAGGTTCTCACCCTGAGCAATTGCCACGGGCTGGAAAGGCACAGCCATCCCACTGTACATAACGCTGCGAAATGGAGGGGAGCCAGAAGGGATCCCTGCGGAAAACAAGAGCACTGGCAATAATGAAGTCAGGTTTCTTACAAATCTGTGTCTCTCAACTGAGCACACAGGACAATCTCATATTATCATTGTTCCTTTTGCAGGGACATTGTTTTACTCTCAGTTCTTGATCACCTACTTTGATGAAACCTGTAGGATCACAGTATCTTTGATTTTTCTACCTCTCTGACAAGGTGAGGTGAAACTGGCAACACTCCTCCAAATCATGAAGATGGATATAGACACAGTGAGACTGCACAGGCCTTATATCCTTAGGAAACCACACCAAAAGGATGAGTGGTCCTTTACTGGGGCAGTTCTTTAAAGGGGAGTGACAGTTTTCAGGTAACATAAGGATTTGTGAACTTGAAATGTAGTTCTTCGTGTCAGTCAGACTGAATTTCCTGTGTAATCTTGAGAGCTCTGTCCCAGGAAGGATTGCAGAATCAGGGCCAAAGTACATCAGATATGTGTGTCTTTTATTACCAGGAAGGAGTTTAGGGGGTTTTGGGGTTGGTTGTTTTTTTAGACTCCTTGGGTGTTTGCTTTAGCCATTAAGACAAATTCCTGATGGCTGAATGACAGCTTTCCAAGTGTTTTGATTGCTTTCCTTGTAAAAATGGAGCTAGCACTAAGCGCTCTGCTTTTAAAATACTTCAGTAACTTTAGGTGAACTCCTGGACTTCGGAGTGTTGTGGCCACTAACAACTATCCAGCAGGGAAAAATAGAGACGGGACTGAGTGTGACACTTAGGAATGCAGCTAGGGATATTGTGGCTTGGTAGGAGCTCCTCACACACCCTTGCGAGGCACTGGAGCTTTGCTTTCAGTTGGAGTGTATCAGGTGTGGAAAAAAGGGAGCAATCGGAACCGTGTCTGTTGTCCTGCAAGGATTAAAAGCAGTAACCTTTCAGCGACTTCTCCCCCACCATCCAAAACAAAGTTGATCTGACCCATTGTCCTTCACACTTCATGAGTTCTTTGCTTCTCCTCGATTTGCCTTTAGGCATTAAAAGAGGCACTGCTTCTTTTAAGCAAAGAAAGAGGCGCTTCAGTCAGACGGTCTCACGTCTTAACACACGTGATACTCCTTATGCTTTCACCAACAGCAATCAGATTGCTTCACAGTTCAGCGAGTAATAGTAAATGTCCGGGGATTAGTACATGTTCTTGCCCTTTGCTCAAAACTGTCTACAGCAGAACTACATGAAAGCTGCTTTTTACCCGGTCTGGGCACATTGCTGACTTCTCTACTGGAAGAAGTTAACAGCTTCTTGTCTAAGAAACAGCAAATACAAAATTAATGAAAATAAATCAGTGCTGTATTTCAGTAACTGACAGCACTGCAGGGCGCCAGCACCTCAGAACAGGCGGATCCGTTCCACCAGAACCTGGCAGCTTTGCATCCAAGGTACCAGTGATTCTGTGTTAGGCTAAAGCATGCAGAGAGTTTGACAGAGGGGTCACCGTAGAAGCCCCTTTGCCTCACCCTGGTTTTCGCAATCAAGCTTCTGGCAGACACGGGTTTCATTGTCTTGGTGCTCGCAGAAACTGCCCCTGCTGTCAGGTCGTTACATAAGCACGGTATGGAGACACACATAGTCCACCAGGAAGTACGAGCATAATAGAAGGGAAAACTTGGGAAACACCTAGTAGGCGGTCCCCTCTCTTAACCGCAGTACCTGAGAGCACAGCTAAACCTCGTGCTCCCTTACTTCTGGGGTGGTGCACATGTCATTTCACAAGGGGATTATTCATTATTTTTCTTCTATTTATATACCTGCTCTCCCGTTTACTTAGCGGATTTATTGTTCTTCTCTCCACTATTTATTTTCTCTCTTTTCTCCCATTAATTGCTAGTTCTCTCTTTACCCCTCCTCTTGTTTTGCAACCTTTGTTTTCTCTTTGGTCTTACCCCAAGAGGAGCACTAGGTAGTACCACAAGGACAGGGTGGCAGAGAATAGCCAAACTGCCTTGGGAGAGGGACAGTTCCCATAGTGCTTTCGTAGAGGATCATATATTGACCACTGCAGAAGGATCAGTATTGGTTTGGGGGGGCAATCTGAGGTTGATTCCATACACCAGATCTTACCGTAGCGTTGGCACAGTCACTGCTTCCCTTCCCAGTGGCTCAGCTGGTTTAGCATCGTTTGCTCAGATCCACCTTTCCAGTTCAGGAGGGCTGAAAGCTGCTGCCTGCTGGAAAGCAGTCCATCATTTCTTCTTCCCCGGGGTTAGTTGTGAAAGAAAGTTTTTCTGACAGGTAAATCCTCTTGCCTCTCCCACGTTTTAGTTCCCAGTGACTCTACTACTCTGTAACAGGAAAAAGGGGGGACAAAACATCACCGAGCGCTTTTAGTCTGTTAGCTAAGAAAACATGAATTTGTCAGAGAAAAATCTGTGCGTAGCCCCCTCCCCCAAAAACTTACACCAGCTTAGGTGCACCTCAGAGTCAGCTGCTTCTCCGTTTAAGCTTGAAATGCTATTGACCAGTCGACTACACAGAGCCTTCACAGAGTATCCAGCAACAAGTTACAAAGCTGTGTGTATCTCATCTTATTTTACAGATTTTAAAAGAGCTGAAGCCGCTAGTGTGGGTTTTTCTGATTCAGAACATACCTGAAGTAGTTTACCTCATCTACCTGCTTTACACGGTAACGCATCCAACTTACTTGCTCGGTAACAGGGCGCAAGGCTGGAGGCCTCCAGTTCGTTAGTGGATCCTCGGGCCCCAGACAGGATGGCTCCGTCCTGCGTATACCCCTTGGTTGCAGCTCCTGTTAGAATCCATGAGAGCAGCAGGCACATCCTCCTCTTCAGGAGCAACTTTTCAGACAGGAACCATGTCAGATTGCTCTTGAACTGATTAGAGGGAGGGGCCCTGGAAGTCTCTGTAACTGGCAAAGCGTCCAGAACGATTAGGGCAAGACGCCACAGAGTCTCCCAGTAGAAGATACGCAGCCCCTCAAAAATGCCTCCCCTTCTTCACAAGGAGTCTGAAGTGGTGCCAGAGCGTTTGACTATCTGCAGGGCCTCAAGTCATCGTGTTCTAAAGAATTTCTTTGGCAGCACCCCCAGCTGTGGATCCTGCCGTAGCCAAAACAAGAGACAGCGCAAACCCAACAAAATCCCGCGTTAGGCGTTTTTTTGGCGCTGTAGTAGTGATAAAGTGCTTATCACTGGGGCACCCCAGCACCTCCCACAGCACGTGTGGAAGGAGGTGAGGAAGAAGGGCAAAGCAGTTCCTCATGGGAAGGGCTGGAATGCTGATAGCAGCCGGCGTTTCTCATACTTTAGTCTACAGACCCAGATACAAGTCCAGTGGCTGCAGTCATCCAACTCCTTGGAGTTCTGCTTATTAAGTTACCCTTACTACTAATTACTTCAGCTCTGAGAAAGCTGCTGGATTGATTGTATAGCAGCGGCTTAACAGCCTCTGCAGTGTCAACAGGAAAACTGCTAGAACTTCAGAGGCAAACTAACTGCACGGGAATTGGCCAGGACATCCGTAACCTGCCTTGATTTGGGATACCACCGCTGGGCTTGGTTACCAATCAAATCAGTCAGAACCGTGCGTGTTTTAACCTGATCCCAATAATCACTAGGCCTGCTGGGGCAGTGACTCAAACCTGCAGGGAGGGGAAGAGAGTACTGCTCGATCTCAACACCTTTCCTGCAGTACTGGATTTTCACAGAGGGCTCAGTGTTAACGTGCCTGATCGTACTGTGTTCATGCACGCAGTGACCCTTTGTCAGTGCAGTAGACAGCTGCACGATGTATATATATATTGTTGTTTTTAATTAAAGTTGACATTTTCTCTCTGTCAGACCCCTCAAAAAAGCACAGGTAGGCAATTACTAACATCACAAGCGCAGTAATCACAGACTGGTTTGGGTTGGAAGGGACCTTAAAGCCCACCCAGTGCCACCCCCTGCCATGGGCAGGGACACCTTCCATAGCCCAGGGTGCTCCCAGTCCCATCCAGCCTGGCCTTGGACACTCCCAGGGATGGGGCACCCACAGCTTCTCTGGGCAACCTGTCCCAGTGCTCCCCACCCTCTCCGAGAAGAGTTTCTTCCTGATATCTGATCTAAATATCCCTGCTTTCAGGGGAGAATTCAGGGGTTGATTGCATTTTATGGCTCCAGGGTTTTGTGGCACTACATGTTGATTGTTGCCTGTCTCCATTTTCCTGCAGGTGATAAGGGAATGGGGCAAAGGGAATTCTTACACTCTGGAAGCTGCTTTCATTACCGGCTCTTGCATTTCTGTTGCAATAAAGTCTGTTTTGTTCTGGGCGCTGCTTCACGTCTACCACAGCTTTGGGCAGGGGCTGAGAGAAAGAAGTAAGTACTTGAAAAGGTGAACTTAACCATGAAGGTTGTAGCCTGTTGTGTCACAGTCACAAAGTAGAGATCATCGAGCCAGGAAAATAGTTTGGGATAGTCGTAATAAAAGGCAGATCCCTGATGACGTCAGGCACTAGAGTTCACTGGTCTGGCAAAGTTCAGAAGCTGGAATGGTACACGTGATCTCTCCCTGAAGAAAACCGACCTTAGTCAAAGTTGCTTTGAACCTGTGCAAGAATTGCCTCTATCCAGGACACAGACCCGTGTGGAAAAACCTCCTCCATGCAAGATACACGTAGTTGTTCTTATCATGCTGTATAACTGCCCTGTAATACCTGAGAGAGACAGAACAAAGGGGCCTAAACAGCCACTCAAACTACCCAAACCTCCTTTTCCATGAAGGACGTCAGCACTACCAGGCACTGGTGTTGACTGGTCCTCCTTTCTTCCCACAGTGTTTTCTTCCTATGGAAGGATCGACTCCTGAGCATCCCCCGCGTTCCACCTGCAGCTCTTAGGGAGTGAAACCAGAGCCGGGGACGTTCTGACCGAGTACTTGCATTGGGGCTGTAAGAGAACGGGCCGGTTTCACAGAGAGGAAGTTGCTCAGCAAAACGTCTCCGCGTTTCTTTGTTCGCCTTGTGCTAGGGAGCTGTAGCAGCGCAGCTGGTAACTCAGTTTAAAAAGCAAAGCGCGCTCGGGAAATTAACAGTAATCCTCTCGAATCAACGAGTTTTGCTGACAGGACAATGCATTTTTCACTCCTTGTTTTCCTGATGTCGCTTTGTAACCGCAGAAGGTTCACAACATGCATGTGAGTACAAAATGTTGGTAATACAAATGCTGTTTTTCTGGATATGCGCAAACATAATGAAAATAATTGGCACACGTCTTTTATTACCGACTCTGGAAGCGGGTTGCCCTACCATCACTTCTCAATCTGTTGCTGAACACAGATCCAGCCCCGGAGTGGTTCTGGTGACAGCTGTTCCCTCATCTCCACTACGGCTGTGATCACTTAACCCCAACGGAATGGCTGGGGCTCCTGTTCGTCCTCTGACTCCAGAATATTTCAGTTTGGGGTTTTTGTAAAAATGCCAGCTACACAGGAAAACTACACAGTGTAATCTCATGGCTTCCTCTAGAGTATCTAACCCGTGTGCCGCTGCACACACAAGGGTGACTGTTCAAATAAGCCTTTGATAATGTAATTTAGAAGTTTGGTATTTTATCGGTGGGAACCTTTAGCTACTGGCTGTCTATTTTGTAATAAAGTATAAACACAGTCTGCACGTGGCAATTATTTCTCATATGAGCAGCATGGGTTGAGTGGGAAGCCTGTTTACAAACTGGGCGGGGAAGAGGCTGGACCTGCAGTTCAAATGTGCCGCACACGCTGCCATCACGTTCCCCTTCTGAGACACCTTGAGCGTGCAGGTACCTGCACTCAGCAAAAAGTAGTGAAAATGGTTTATTGCAGCTTATTAGGGAAGGTCACAGGGATGAGCTCAAAGCTTCTGTTAAAATAATCTCTTCCCAGGCTTCTAAACCTGAAACGAATCTATTCCACAGCTAGCACACTGGAGGCATGAAGAGGTTAAATGCCTCTGGTCAGGCCGCACACAGCTGACCATACCAAGAGAAAGCACGGAGTCCCAGCTGATGCCTGTAACCATTCCACAGGTCAAAGCCTGACTGCCAGTTGTTGAACTGGAGGAACACAATTAAGCACACTGAACCCTTTTCTAAACAAGGGAACATGCAGCAGGTCTGGCCTAGAGCAGGAGCAGTAAGGAAAGACTTCGATCTTGCACTAGGCCTGTACTTGGGCAAAATTAGTAGCCTACTTTGGCCACTCTACATGGAAGCACTTTATTTTTTGCCCAGCCACTCTAATCCTGGATGTAGACAACCAAACCAACTGGTCCAGACAACCAACTTCCCATTTTCTGTTATTAAGGCTGGAGTTGAATCCAGCTAAATCCAAAACTTGAGGTAAGTCTAAAGTTACTCATCACGGTTTTATTGGTATTCGCCAACAGAAGAGGAAAACAACGGGAATAGGTCACGCTATACCGAACAAATGGAAGCTGCTGCTCCACATGTCATCAAGAGCTTTCCCTGTCAAAAGCAGTTTTACCCAAAATGATACATAAAGGAAGATTGCAGTTTTAGGTGATTTGTGCAAATTCTTTTCGTAA
Source organism: Rhynochetos jubatus (assembly GCA_027574665.1). Classification (NCBI taxonomy): domain Eukaryota; kingdom Metazoa; phylum Chordata; class Aves; order Eurypygiformes; family Rhynochetidae; genus Rhynochetos; species Rhynochetos jubatus. The sequence continues at coordinate 8,011,054 of CM050669.1, forward strand.
CACCTGGTAAATACACAAACATTTCTCCTTTAATCGATCATTGTTTCCATGAAATGTCTCCAAAAAGAGCAGAGAGAAAGGCTACTTTTTCACGTGCAGTAAAACAAGCGTGCCCAAGAGGAAGAAAAAGTCCAACCCGCTCACGCGCTTCATGTTGGAATCGTTATCTTCCACCTGTTCTTTGTTCAAGCCCTTGAGTTCAAATTATTGAAGAAACGAATCAATTCGCTATTTTCCCATCACTACTGTGCCCCACAGTAACACGCCATTAATCGGTATGGCTAGTTCCAATTGTCCTTGGCACATAACCATGTTTTTACAAACCAATCCTAACCCCACTGTAAACGCCCCGTGCTTCTCTACCCCCCTTTCACGCCGCCAGTCATCTCCTAGCTGCACAAGGAGCATGACACCGGCATCAAGAGGTAGGGCTGCTGCACAACGAGGGACACCCAGGCTAAACTTAGTATTTCCGGGATCAGCAGCAACAAGCAACGATCACATCAAACTACGCGTTGGTCCCAACGTCATTTCAGCTTATCACATAGACATCCCCAAGTGCAGAGTAAAACCAGAAGATGGCCTCCAGCCTCACACAACTGTATGGGCAAATCTTCCTGGTTTTGGGCTACTTTAAGTTATCCGAACCCTTGAAGACCCAGGGGAAATGGATACAGCCAATTGTAATCAACCCAACTGAACCGCATGCCAAAATTTTTAATGCCTCAACTTGGAAAGACCCGGGGGAGGCGGGGGGTGGTGAGTACATTTTGCTGGTTCAACAAACGGGTGAGTACAGCTCTCAGTGCTAGAACTGGGCTGTTGAAACCAAAAACTCTAAGCAGCCTTCGTTCTGGCACAACAGGACTAGCACACTGCGTATAAACCATCTCAAAAGGATCACCTGTAGAATGAGGGTCGATCCTTGGCAGTGCCATTTCCCTGCTTTATGCACAGGCAACCGAGTGCCACTGTCGGAAACGGTGGGTTGTTGTTTTGGCCGTGGACAGCAAGAGTTTGGCCCTAGCCAGGCATGAGAAGATGGCAAACTCTAAGGTACCTCGTAAAGCAAACGAGCTCCGTTTCCAAGCAGCTGTATTGCCTGCGTAAGACAGTTCCTCACACTTAGCAGCCATTTGACAGGCATGAACTGTTGAAATAGGCCACAGATGAGTTACGAAACATCAGAAGACTCTTCATCATAACCACTCGCCACAAGTTCCATGGAAGAAGCGTCTAAACCTTGGTGACAGTGTGCAAAGGCAAGGATAGAATGAGCATTTAACCTATGTTTTCAACCTTAAACTCACTAGCCTTCCAAGTTAGGAGAGATTATCTCGGATTACTGCCCTTATCTATTTCTTTCCTCATCTTTCTGCTCCTGGGCCTTCAGAAAAGCAGTTAATGTAGCCCAACTACTCGTACAGAAGATTTGTTTCAACTTGCACAGCAAATCCAGCTTTTATTTTGAAACTTTTGAGAAAAGACTAGTATTGGACATACACATTCAAAAAAGCCATAGGTGTATTTCTAGAAAACAGATGCTACTGTACCAAACCCCCACGCTGGAGATTTGCCTTCCAAGCAAGTAATCGCGTATACCTCATTTTATATTCTCAACAGTCCAAATGCTGCTTTACAAATCCAACTTTACAAAAAGATTTTATTGAAAGGATTGAAAAATATTTGTTTTCAACAATATTTAAAACAAGTTTTCAAAGCATTAACAGTAAGTAACGGGATTTTTCCCTCTTAAAAATTCAGTACAGCGCTGTTTCACACTACATCAATTGTTAACAACTCCTTAAACTCTCAACTAGAGAATAAGTTAAAAAAAATAATTTTGAAGGTTCAATTTTGGCCCTGTGTAGACTGGAAAGGATCTGTAAAGTGCCACTGTACCTACAAACCCTTATATTCGAAACACTGCTCTTAGTCGGCAAAAACCTACTTCACTAGTAGAGTTTGAACAAGTTACTTTGAATAAGGTACATCAGCAAAATGAGCTTTTATCGCCAATATGCGGATTAAAGGCCTTGAAAGGGGACTTTGTACAGTTAGATAAATTTGCCATGTATTAACACAGTTTGGGTTGTGTTTTGATATCAAGCAGCTAGCACAATTATCATCACTGCAGCTTTTGAAGAAAAAGCAGAGACTCGTCATCGCGTGACTTCCCTTTAGTCGGCGATGGCAGCTCTCTAGTGGGCTGATCCATGACCCAAATAAGATGGCTATCAAGCAGGAATAGTTGTACAAGCAAACCTGCAGAAGCCTCAAAGCCAGTAATGCAATTGCAGTACGTGATAAAGACAACTCCTAATCTAGAAAAAGCAGTTAAGTACGTTTTTATTACAGTTTTCATGAACTACACACTCTGAAAATTAAAGTTCGGCAATTTAGTCAATAACAGATATACTATTATAAAAAGCATAAATAAAAAGTGCTGAATATAGTTTTATGTTTAAAAAAATACTAGATAAGGCTCATTAATCATTTCGCCTCCCCTCCGCAAAATGATTTCCACTTCCTAGCGTGCCTAGTATTCTGCTCTTCACGTAACAATACATTTATCTAGCCACTATACCCTGTTCCTTTTCTCAGTTATTGCATGTTTAAATAAAATAGTTTCAAAGCAAAAAGTCTGACGCTTCTATAGTTCGAAAAGTAAACAGTCATTAAATAACTGAATACTCCACCTAGGAAACCCGTAAACAGCTTCAAAACAGTGATCAAACAGTTATTCAAGTGAAACGTAAATCCCACAAGCTATCCGGATATTCTCCAAGAAATCACAAAATTTGTCTATTTAGACCAAATCAAACCAATATTCTATTTTACAAAATTTACAAACTGAGTATTCATTTATATGAACACATTTTCATTGTGATTTGTACCATTAACGAGGAGTTTGGGTCTCTTACAGAAAGTGCTCTCACCTGCATTTAATAACATCAGACAGACTGGGGTAGCATCCAAAATGGAAGAGACATTATTTAAACCATCAGAGACAGCAGGTTAGGCAAAGTTCGGCAATTAATGCGTTTCCCATTACCACTTTGGACCACATAAACAACATAAGACACTCATGAAAAGCCCAACAGTTTCTCAATCCACTTTCAAGGAAATCCCACCTTCGCTGGTTAATTAATTCCTCCACAGCTTTATGCCACAGGCTTAGATTTAACAATGTCCATTCCTTTAATGACCAATGCAGCAAGACCTCGAAAATGCTAAGGATGGGATAGTACGATCATGAGACTGCACAACAGAGAACATAAATGTAAACATTATACTTGGGTTTGATATTTTTCAGTTAAGTACAGTACAAACCCTTTTTCCCCCAACTAGTTTTTTGTTGGGTTTTGTTTTTCTTTCATAAAAGCACATACAATAAAATATGTACATAGAGAAGTTAGAAAGCATCTTAAAAAAGTAAATAGGAGACTTAGAATATCTTGAGTGTGCTGAAGGCACCATTGCTACTCTACTGGGAATGTGTCCGCTCGTTTATCAGCCTACCAATGCAGTATCCCCTCCGGTATTACTCAGCACCATGAGCGGGAAGGTATCAGGGCCTGAAGTATTAGGGTATTCCTTCTCTTCAACACAACAGTGCAGAACTAGACAACATAGTCCTAACTGAAGTCCAGATTCTTCTTGAACGCTCGGAGAATGTTTACCTTTATAGTCTCTAATGCTGCAATTTATTCTGCAGAATCAACCAAAAAATAAGAAAACCCAACATATTGATGCTTCCCACCCACAGGAATTGCAGAGCTCCAAACCAGCTCGGCTACCAAAACAGAAATCACCGTAATGACCAATTAAGCCCATGCTAATGCTTATCCATGATTTGTGGATATTTACACAGTGACGACAGCCAAGGTTTAAGCACTGTTCCAATGGGCAGAAGATAGATATGTGTATATAAAAGTACATATATATTCTTTTTACCAGTTCCACCTATCCATAAAACCATTCCTCATGGGTGTTTCTTCACAGTGTGTCACATTCACAAGGAGAAAGTATTTTAAGGGCTGCCCTGGGCAAGACACAGTTAAGTAACAAAGAGGAGCTTGCTTTTTTTTTTTAAAGAAAATTTCTTAGAGTCTTTATATGCATAGCAGTCTTAAATGGAATAACAAAAATAGCACATTAAACAGACTATTTTAATGCCACTTTTCCACTGCCACTCTTCTATCGTATATCTACATTCCACCTACTAAGCTGTAGCTCACAATCCAACCTACAGATGCAGTTGTCAATACCAATCAGAAATAATCCGCTTTCAGATTGATCAGTTAAAGGAAATTCAAATTGGATTACAACAATCAGAGCCTAATTTCTTCCACTCCCAATCTTGGCAGACAAGAAGTAGCACAATAATTTCCAGCCATCTGCAGATCAGACAGATATAAACTATAATCACTATATATGTCTGAGATGGTGACCACACTGATCAGCAAAAAACTTAAAACCCCGAGCATACAGAAGGGATACTGCCACTTTCCATTCCCATGAGTCTTGTTAGATGTAGACACTCAAAATTCTTCTTCTTCAACAGCAAAGTTATTTTGCTTCTTCCGAACATTCCAGTGTAAACACTCAGCCAAGCTTTCAAACCAGTCGCTCACAGGATCTCGGAAACAGATCGAAGGAAGGGGATAGCAAGAGGTAGTGATGCTAATACTGCAACAACACAGGAATACCCCAGTCAGTCAAGGGCAATGAACAGCAATTTAAAAAAAACCACATATATATAAACTTCTATTCACAAGCTAACACAGCGCTGTGTTCAGCCAGTCTGGTAAAACAGCAGGTTTCCATGATCAGGCAATAACCAAGTCTGGAGATTCATCTAAACAGAGCGAACACAGGGCATAAATCTGTTAGCAGATGCACCCTGGACAGCATTCTTTGACACAGTGAGAATACTGAACCCACTCCACAACGTCCTTCAGTCTTTTCCTGGTCTTCACTTCAACAACATGGGGACAAAGCAAAACGTGAACGCCTTGGCCTTTAAGTTTCAAGTGTTAACTGTAAGCAACAGCACTAAGTCTAGCATCCAACAAAGGGCCAGATCTCATGTTCCAATCCTTACTAGTCTCCTGAACTATTCTATAGATCTTTCAGCCTCAGAGGAAATACAAGCAGGTCATCATGCCAGCTATACATTCTCCTTCCTGGCAATTTGTACGGACCAAGAAAACAAAGACATCATGCTCAACACGAAGTCTACCAGTCACGTATCACAGTTGCCTTCAATCACCTCCCATTAGGGTAAGCCAGCACGTGGTGCACACAAACGCCAAGGAAGCTTCATGCGCTGTGTCCTGCTCACTCAGGCAATAGCATCACAAGTGACCGCAGCCATTCACCAGAACCGTATGGTTAACAGGGTTCAAGCCATACGGCATTGTTCAGAGCCACTGCTTACAGGTAACTCCTGCTGGTTTACATCTTCTCAAGCTTCTAAGATTTATCTTTCAATTAAATTTACAGAATTTTATAGACACGTCCATCTTCCTGCCAAGCATGCAACGTGTCATGCCTTTGTCCTCACATTTCACTTGCTTTCATGGTAAGATCTAAACCACTCATGTTAGAAATTAAATGCTTTCGGTGCAGTTTCTGCTGTAAGGTGTTGGGGTTTATAAAAGCTCGTTGCTTCACTGCCAGCAACCCTTTCGACAGAGGGTAAAGAATGAGAGACATTCAAGAATCAGTATTTTCTCTACCTAGAGATGCTACAATCAAAAATAAAAAAGGCTTGACCTGTCTCCATGGCATATTTCTTGCCTCTTCCTTCCATCAAAGGAAACCCATGCGGTATTTCTGGCATCTGGGGAAAGCATAATCTGAAAGAGGGAAGAGAATTGAACTTCAGGTCCAAACCCTATTTTTTAAGAGCAAGGAACAAACACCTCCTCCATCCTCCCTCTGCGTACAGAACTGACGCTTCGCAACTTTACAGTTGCACTGAAATTCATAATCTGTCCATAACAACAGTGCAGCAACATACCACACGAGTTCCAAATCTTCATTTCCTGTTCAGTGTATTTTTCAATACGCAATAAACCCCCTCTTTATAAATACAAGGCCATAAACCAGAAAGACCCTCCAGTTACAGGCAGTGCATGCTTTAATTCAGCTACATGAGTTGACCTGGCACCTCTTTCAAGAAAAACAATAAAGTTAAACCAGAAAATGTTTTAATACATAATACATGTAACGCTGCCGGATGTGGGGCCTTTGATTATGTTTAACACGCATTGACATTAAAAGATTTGACTACCGTTGGCCAGTAACACCCACAGACGTGAAAGCAATTGTGGACTGAGAGCAGTGCCACGACTAAACCTTCTGTTTATGTCGTAAAGAAAGAACAAAAAGCCCAGCACACACTTATGTCTTAATGTTAATCTCGTAACGTCCCGGGGAGAGCCCTCCTAAACTTACTAACTCACTTCCAACTTCAGCAGACTAGAGGCTTGTAACAGATACAAGAAGCAGCGAGGGGATCTTCCTTATGCATATGTGCTTGGTTAAAATAATCATTAACTAAGCCATTTCATATTCAGATATTACATGCTACATTTTCTGCAAGACAGCATTAACAAAAAATAATCGAGGAATTGTAGATAATTCTACCAGTATACTAAAAATCTGCAATATTTGTTGGTTTAGCCACGAAAGCTGAATTTTTCATTCCCTTAAACACCACTGATTTACATGCACTTTAGGCGAAACGATGTATAATTTTATGAGTCAGAACGCAAATGTATGTATTCCCATTTTGGGGAATGTTACACAGCTACAGTCCAGCAGGAGACGGTGTGAAGTATTCCGCTAGTGGGTATACTATTTTAAACAAAGACGCATTCTTCAACCAGACTTGATCTGGTCCTCCTACAAATGAAAGAATGCACAACACAAAGCACTTCTAATCTCTTCTGCTTTGCTCAAGTTAGCACAGTTATGGCAAAGGTTTTTAACTTAGAAATAGAAATAAGGTAACAAAAGCTAACCTTGAGTTCCACTCCGGCAGGAACAACAATGGGTCTGAAAGACAAGGAGTGAGGGCAGATGGGGGTGATCATTATTGCAGGAACGTTTGGATGAATCATAGAGGCTCCTGCTGCAGCTGCATACGCAGTGCTACCAGTCGGCGTGGAGACAATGACTCCTGTGAAAGTAGCAAAAATTTCACTGACATTAGCATTACAATCCAAGTGGTATTTTGGAAGACGACTAAGAAATAGCACTGTTATGGAAATGAGGCTGAGAAAGGATCAACTAGTATTTCACAGGAGATTTGCAGTCTAATACACAAGAAGTCAGGCATTCTTTTCCAATCCTGGCATAGCAGTTTGTTCTATGGCTTCATGGAAGTTGCATAAACTTCTAGACCTCTAACTTTGTAACAGTGACATTCCTTGTTTTAAGGGTAAGAGCTTCACTAGGCCTTCAGCAAATTCCAGCTATCCAAGCAAATTTTTTCTGACCTATTTCTTGCCCTTATCTGTACCACATCATACCCAAAGAAACTGCCACTTGCCTTCACAAGGCCATAAACCAAGCTTAAAACACTTCAACACTTCCTTGTGGAACGCATTAGTTACCAGTGAACAAACATACCTGTTCTTTACACATTCATGTTTTCTGTCACTTGGGAACGGAAGCTTAAGATTTTATTTCCATATCCAAAAATCCTCCAGTAAAATAGCAACAGTCTACACATGGGCTGATAAGCAATTTAACTCAAGAAGAAGACTCACCATCTCCTTGCACTGTTGTTATCAGGTGTCCATCTAGAAAGACGTCTACGTTGGAAAGGTAAGAAGAAGGACCACGATCCACTACGACTTCATTCAGTACCTGCCATGACATCAAATGTTACACCAGTCTGCGATGGCTGAGTGGCAACATAATAAATCACAAGCTGAAATGTGCTTTTCAGTTCAGATTCCATGCTGATTTAGTACCTGCCACATTAGACCCTCCTCACACTTCTGTGTTGTCAAGTGCCAGCGGAAGTTTTTAGACATTAAGAATTATTTCCAGAAGCTGGTTACTAACAACGTGCAGGGTTGGGGTTTTTTTTCCACTTACAAAAATCTTTGGGATATCCCATTTTAGAAATACTACTTTGCTTTCAAAACAGAAGGAGAACATTACCACAGGGAAGTACAATATAAGCACTCAAGAGTGCAGAAAGTAACGATGCACACCACTTCCTCATTATTCAGCGCACACACTGTGATTTAGAGAAGCATGGATCTGTCCCACAGGGCTAACGTAAGTAATGAAAAACAAGTTTTATGATAAAACAAGTAAAAAGCAATTTACAAACAGCATGTTCGTTCTTTTGCTTATTTTGCCCTCTGACCTGATATTGCATAATTTGCTTGCCCACTTCTTTCTCTATATTTGTAGACACTACTCCATTCTCTTCGATACCATTTTGTACTGCCATTTTCTCTCTGTGCTCTTTTACCACTTTCACTTTCAGCCTGCTTCGTAGAACAAGCGCTGCATTGCCTAGAAGTGAAATACAGGAGAAAGTACACAAAAATGATATGCTAGTATAGTAAACAAACCCCTGTAAGACTAACAAACTGCATGAAATGCCATCTGTATATTCAACATTCCCAATTTCATTCGCAAAATAACTGTGATCATGGTTAAAGCTCAAGACTGATCTTTAGTAGTAATGAGCAAAATTCAAGTTTAATTTGAACCCAGTCCTTCCTCCCTCTCCTCATCATGTAAAAAGAAAATTTAAGCTTTACACGGACACAGTCAAGATGGGAAAACAGTTAGGCTCAGTGATCTTCACTAAGACAGAAGCTAAGCTTCAAGAAAATGAGTGCATCAGAAACACCTATTAAAGGACAACATTCTAGCAACGTGAGATTTCTGTACATTTTTTCAGGGATCTACTTCAGATGCAACTCAACCTCATACTGAAGAAAGAAAGTATTTATTTACTCAAATATTTTATTTGCCTGACTTCAAGTATTTAAACCCTGCTCAGAGAAAGGGACTACCACAGACGTCGGAGCTACGCTCTGTCTGTATGTTTAGCTCTCGTTTACCAAGTACTGCATCATCTTTTACGTGTTTACTCCACACAGGACAAAGTTATGTCTTAGCCATTTTCCTTTATAGAGCAGTAAGGAAAGCAGCACTGAACGGGTCAGCGCAACGCAACGCTGCTGTTAGCTGAGCGTACATTTCTTGTGACTCGACCTTACAGGATGACCTGAAGCAGTTGGTTAAGAAAATTTACTATTCTTGGAAAAAGCTACAGAAAATGTAACAAAAAGAAACACCACACCTTGTCCCCTTAAATTTACCTTCTATAACCTGAGTGACTTGGGACTGAAAATTCTCAAAATTAAATGGAGTAAGAAATCCAAGGGATCCCAGATGAAAAGCCATAACTGGAGGTACACTACCCTATCAATAAAGAAAAGAATTTAAAAGCTACTGAATAAAAGCAATTCATACTTTAACTAATTGCCTGTAAATATTTTGACTATTGATGTAACTTCAACTGTGCATAATAAAAACACCACATTACATACATTATTTTCAGGAGGTAAAGGATAAAACAGGCTTGATAACAAAAAAAGGGATGAACAGCAAAGGACAAATGCCAAATTCAATAACAAAGGCAAAAAGAAAACCAACCTTCAAATACTTCATAAAGAAAACAGTTTTTTAAGTCTATTTCCCATAAAGACCAACCTGGAAAAGCGAAGAAGCATAGAGTAAGGTCCCATCTCCTCCCAGGCATATGATAAAGTCTATCTGATTGGAGATATCATCATAATCTAGAACCAACATTGAAACACAAGTTTTGAATTTTTATCAAGTCTTCATTTCCTAACATAAATTAAGTGCAGCGTGCCAACATTCACTCACAAAAATAAAAACTCCCACAACTAAGACCTAACAACAGCTGTTCGCAAAACACACGGCAGTTTAACAAACTTAACACCACGACTCAGGAAATCCCAAGACAAATAAGCAATACATTTCAGCTTTACTGCCAGGAAATCATTACCCTACCTTCTCTGAAGGTGCAAAATTTCTTCTTCACTGGTCCAAAATTATCATCATTAGCTATTGCAGGGTCTTCCAGTACTTTTTTTTCCACATACACTATCATATTGTTCTCCTTAAGAAAGGTAAGATAAGCTTGTTAATAACCTCTTCAAACGACAAAATATTTGACTCTCCCCATAATCCGCATTAGTTTAAAACACATAACTAATATTTTGCAGAAGTGGTCTGCATCTGTTGGTTGTGGGGTTCATATTTAACGCAGGGTCTATTTCTGGTGAGATTTTGCGGCACACACAGTCTAATGAATTAAACTAAACTTTGGAATATAGATTACGTGACACAGTAACGGTGCCATGTTTGTTCAAGGCTTAAAGGATTAAGATTTTTATATCCCCTGTAATTCAGGACTGCGACCAGAACGAAGGAAAGTTTTTTGTTTACCTTTTTTTAAGCTCTGTACTTAAAGAACTGAAGCACTGACGTTAAGCTCTGAAACAAGTCTTACTAGTTCCAGAGGCAACAATTTGTTTGCACTATACAATTCTGCACACTGCACAGAAACAGTAATTGAAGACAGTTTAGGTGTAAAATTCTTAGCCATGGTAAAGCATGGAATTCAGATTTCATTACCTCAGTAAGATACACACAAAGCTCTTTAAAAGGCTGCAGCAGACTGGCATCACGTATCTTTTTAATAACAAGGACACTCTTGGGAGGTTTGTTCCATGTCAACCGCTGGCTGGCTGGATCCTGAATGTGCCTAGAGAACAGAAAAACAGACAGTGCCGCTACATTTGGCTCAGACAACATTCGGTCTGCTAAGAATATATCCTTAATTATTACTGCACCCAGTCCTAGAACAATAGGAAGGAGGATGCAACAGTTGGTATTGTCATGAAGCTTTTCTCCCCCTGAAACCCATCAGTGTTCTATTACATTAAGAGGGTAACACAGTACTAAAGCATCCATTCTTGTAGCTGCTACCATGCCACTCTCACGTGCAACCAGGGCCTTTAACAGAAGCACTAACAAAAGCTCCTGGATCAAGCTCTTGGACTGGCATCTTCCCTGATGCTTCCAGCCATAATGCTATCCCTCTATCTTGTTTTAATGCTCTCTCCTCTTAAGCCGACTCAAAATAAGGAGAAACATCCAATTAGAGAATCAGAAAAAAGCTACAGTGCAAGAATTTTTCCCCGTACCATAAGTCAAACAGCTTAAGTCAATGTAAATTTAAAAAAGAGTGCATTAGTTCCACCCAAATGTTGTCTTTTCTTTTGTTTCCTTCTGCATTTTTTCACTGACATCAGCATACAGTCAGTCCTCTCAATACACTTTGAAACATGTAGATGCAGACACAAATTCTAGTTTTTCTATTAAACAACCCTTGCACAAGGGCAAATAATTAAGATTCACATGGTCATGAAGATAAGCCTTAACAACCATGAAAAACCTACAGTACATAATCTCTGTTCTAGAAAGTCTGCACTTGTAACTGTTGTACTTCCTATCATATCCTATATATTAATTTCATCTTCGTGCTGATCCCAAAACAAGTTTATCTCCTTAAGCACGACTACTACTAAATAAAAGCATTTTTAAAATACCATCTGCTTATTGTCAGGACAGCATTCCAAGACTTAAGAGCCTCAAGAACTAAATCTATGTACCCAAACAATTCTGTGGCTTTCAAGGGTGTTCAATAACAGAACCCTCGTGTTGCTCTGTAACACATATAGTTGATTTGGGAATACCCAGGTGTATTTTCCTTTTTCTTTTCTATCTACTTCTAAGCTATGCAATTGCACAGCTGGATTCTGCTTATAACAAGCATCCTGCCCTTTTCCATGCGGCACATATAATCCATAAAGCAAAGCAGATTAGTATAAACGCTGAGCAAGCCACATTTACAAAGAGATTTGGATTTAGATCTGCAAGGGTTAAAATAAAACAGCTGATGCTACTGGAGGTAGATTAACCTGTTCATTTTACTTTCCAAAATACCTATATTCTGCATACAAGTACAGCAGAAAGTCTGGATTAACGAAGTAGCCTAACATCAATAGCATTTACTAACAGTGCCACGGCTCTAAATATTATTACGTAACACAGAACCCCGCAAATATGCGGTTACACTCAGTCTCACAACCAGGCTTTCAACATCACACCACGGCTTAGCTCACTGTATTTTACGGGAATCACGGAACAGTGGCGGTTGGAAGGCACCCCCAAAGACAGTCTAATCCAATCCCCTGGCTCAGCGTAAGGACATTTTGAAGATACCACACTTGGTCTCAAATATCATCATGAATCTGAGATGACTATGAATTTGGAAGGTTTCCTCTGACTTGATTAACCAACCAAAAGCTAAACTGAAAATGAAGTAAATGAGGTAAAATTTTAAAAATTTAATAAAACATTGTAAAAGTAAAAGCAAAAGTTATGAAATAAAGCAGGGGGAGTTGCATTAATGTGTTTATTGCTAACACATAGTTGCAAAAGAACTGAAGCTGAATTTTTTTGCAATACAAAGGGTTATTAAGGAAGCATGTTCTATGCTAAAGTTCATTTCATAAAATTAAATTCTTCAAACCTCACTACTGTTAAAAGGTAAAAAATACACATAGAGAAACCACCCCCAAATCCATTTCAAGATGATTAGGCTATCTTCTAATGCTGGAAAAGAAGTGAGGATTGCAGCCCTGCTTTTCACTTAATGGACCCAGAGCTCACACAGACTTTGTTCAAACAAAAGGCACCCTGCCTATTTCAACTGTACTCACCAGTTCCACGGAGTTCTGCTAAAGGAAAGATTATTCATAACCTGCTTTAGGATCTTCATGTTTCTGTCCAGGAGTCAGGCAAATGCAACAGCTCCAAAACAAAGACTGAGGCTTTTATCACTTATTAATAAACTGCCACATTAAAAGAAAACATTTTTCTCTGATCTTTTTATTCTAGTTAAGTATTACAATCAAAAAATGTAAGGCTTTACAGAAAAATCCTGTATAAAATATTTATACAGAGGCCAGATTTTCTAAGAAAAACCCCATTTCAAGAAAGAGTTTAAAAACAGGTGTTTGAGCTACCCCCTCCCCAACAGCACAAGCACCTGATTCTTTTTCACTCAATAGTCACTCCATTCATCTGGCCATGTCTTCAGAAAGCAGGATTTCAATACAATCAGCAACACTGGCACGTAAAGAGACACCAAGACCTTCACTAACTTACGCTCATACATAAAAAGTAAAGTTTTCTCCTAAAACAAGTCTCTCCAGTGACGAGTTTAACGATACTACTGACTGTAGAGAAGAAAAAAACACCCAAATAAAAAGGTTTTGCTCGTTTTCAGAAGCCACAACAAAAACCTTGCGTATAGTAAGAATACTCATTTACAATCTGGCCTTCAAACAGTCCTTTCCTTCAAAGACCTGAGCCCGCCCTCTACTCCTCAGCTACCCCGAGCAGCGCAAAAGCAGCCCTTTCCCTGGCAAGCAGTGGTGTAGCACTGCTCGCAGCCTCTGTACCCGACTGATCTTGACGCCATCGTTATATTGTACCATGCTGGCCCAGCCCCTGGGGAGGAGCGTGCCCATCAGTCAGGTGGGTAAACATACAGCTCAAGCTGGGTTTTCAGAGGAACTGCAGCACCCCGAGCCACCAACTTCACAACAAAGAATGAGGAAGCTCAAAGTTACTGCGCACTGCAAGATTTCTGCCACGCCTGTGTAGGAAAAGTTAGGATAGCAACACCCTGTTCTGAAGACTACTACTACTACTTAGGTAAAGATTTATGCAAATAAATACTTAAATACCTTACACTGAACTGCAAGAACAATGAAATAAAGTTTTTGAGGGGACAAAAATAGGGACCACTAACTTGGTTCATCTGTAGTAGCCTGACATGCCTTCTCTGACTAAGTCAAGACAACATTTATTATAATGCATGGTGTACAAGCAACACCTTTGTAACACACGACTTACAAAAGGCAAACTTGCCTTAACGATAGTCACACACGGAAAGTGCCACAGATCAAATACAAGAATTCAGACTACTAGCTCAAACACACAGTGCCACGGGAGGGAGATGGCTTTCCTCAGGTTTCACTGTACACAGAACGATTTCTCCTGTCCTTGTGTTGTCCATGAAAATTTTTGCTTCTCTGTCCAAAACACTGCTGTCTACATATTTCAAGTTGATGGAACAAAGAAACTGCTACCAACAGCTTCGCCGTATCCTCAATAGATTGCTGTAAGGTGTTTCACACACGTGGCAAATTTACTGTCAGTTCTGTTGGAAAGCATTTATTATAGTTGCTATTGTTGCCAACAAACTATGGATTCCAGGTTATGCACACTCTAAAAACTCCAGTACTTCATACTGTCCATATGCCCTGCTGTATTCTCCTGTGAAATGGCTATTTTTTTTCAAAATAGCAATACTGAGCTGTGAGAAAACTCCCATTAGTTCAGGTAGTAGATAGTGGGCCTAACACCACCACAGGAATTAGAACTGTAAACCAGTAAAATTCATTTCCCCTTACGTCTGTTACCCTGCAGGAAGTATTCCAACCAGCAAACCCATGATAAAGCCATACAGAGAAATGTCAGTTATATCCTACCATCCCTTGGGAGAAAACAGTTACATTCAAACCCATATTACACTTTCCAACGTGCAGATCAAACTAATGCACGTCTGATGGGTTTTTACTTGAGAATACAGTTCAGCAGTGCCATCCATTCTCCTCTCAGGCTGACTTGTTAAATGGTCAACGTGTGATAAAACGGCAGGCCAATTGTGGCAATGCAGACCCCAAGCTGGCAATCAAGCAACGTGAACATCTCTAAATATCGGGTAAAATACAAACAGTGTTGAATAGGGGTGAATGGTGGAAAAGCAAACATTTCTTAAAACTTAGAATAAGCGTAATACCATTCATTTGACAAGTACTTACATAATCGTTTTAGGATTTTGCAGCATACAGGCCTTTGGTCCAAACGTGGTCACTGGACATGGTCCATGCAAGGAGCGTGTTCTCCTAAATACATATATAAAAAATAAAATAAATAAATGTGATGACAAACTGGGTATAATTAGCTTCCCAACCACCAAACCCACTTCTTTGAAAACGCTGCGCTAGGCAATACAGGGTGAAGCACCTTTCTTAAACCTACATTTCTGGTTGCCCAGCCAATGTGATTTTACATGTGTTAGCTCTCACATTTCACATCTAAGACTTATCTCCTGCACCTACTTCTTGAAAGCGATTTTAATCAAAGCCTCACTCACAGTTTATCCCCTCCACTTCCCTCCCTCACTTCCTAAATACCAGTATCAGGCACATATCCCTCTAGCATTCGTTTCATCTTCACTTCGCATGAAGGAAGCATCACAGCCTCAAAGAAGGTGGTCAAGTTTTCTCAAGTTGGTTCTGTGAATTCACATCAAGCCTGCAAAGATTCCAGGTAGTCTCAACTCTTACGGACACTACAATACAGAACAGTACATGTGTGCCTCAGAGGGACCAAAAGATGTGTAGATAAAGCCCAAATTATAAAAATACAATCAATTTTAAAGGTCTCACTCCTGTGAAAAGGAAAAATCCTATGTTTAGGAAACAAAGCACAGATAATTCCTGTTTAGGAATCAGTTATGTAATTCTCACATATTTAAATTCCTTCTTACTCTAGAAAAATTAAAGATTTTTAATAACTAAAGGATACATTTTTCAACTCCTCAATTTGTTGTAATCCTACATAATAGTCAACATGATAGCATAAACAAGTATTTAACACTTCAAGCACTCAGCCAGGGATGAGTAATATTTCAGCTTTTGTAGGACATTTAATAACCCCAGGAAATGATCGAATGACAGACTTGTGGCAACATTCAAAAGAAATTCAAAATATCTCTGTGATAACGCTCGCTGAGCAAGAGAGCAGCAGCCTCCAGTGT
This sequence comes from Rhynochetos jubatus, assembly GCA_027574665.1. Classification (NCBI taxonomy): domain Eukaryota; kingdom Metazoa; phylum Chordata; class Aves; order Eurypygiformes; family Rhynochetidae; genus Rhynochetos; species Rhynochetos jubatus. The sequence goes on from CM050669.1 coordinate 8,027,090, forward strand.
TTGGTATGGAATTCAGCAGCCTCACAACCTTCACTTAACAAGCGTGCCTGGTCAATTAAATAAAATACAAAACAAACGCCAGGGGGGTTGTTTATGTAGAATAAGCACTTCCTCTTCCATAATATTTCAGCATACATTAATTTCTGTTGACAATGAGCAAGCAAAGAACTAAGCATAAAAACAAAAAGTAAGTCCAAAAACTTGTTTTCAGTCCATGTTGCCAACAAAAACACCCTACCACATCTGTCAGTTGTGTGGCATTAGTGTGTGTGAAGTCTACCTCAATTCCCAGGAGACATCAGCCTCGCTACTGCAGACACAGTAACCACAATACTTGCTTTTCTGTATGTCTTGAAGCACCACGTCTTAGCTAAGAGCACACAATTTTAGAATAAGACATGCAGAATGACTAAATCTGGTATAAATACACATAGAATAGTTCAACAAGTGCTCTTCATCTCAATAAGGTACAGTAACATGTGTAAATTAGGGTTCCCAGTGTAGGTCTAGGCATTTACAATTAAATCTCCAACACCAAGGCAACACCTTCAGATTTTTTTTACCATGGTCAAGCCACAGTAATGGTGTCCCAATCATTTAAATACTTTTTCTTGTTTACATCTTTGAACCTGAGAAATTAAGAAAACACAAATCCTCCATCCTAAGGTATATGGAGCTTTACATCTGCAGGACCAGGCCTCAGTTTTGAACAGACAGAAAAATGTTTGGGTTTTTTTATTAGATAAACAAATGGAAAAGCTAATATCATTTTTGCCTTCAAATAAACAGGAGCTCTGAAATGTCGTTTATCCTCAAACTTAAATCCCACCCATAGCACAGGATTACTCCTAGCTCCAGGATGAGATTACCCGGAGCGAGTCAGAACTGCTGTCTTACTTCCCTCCCACCTCCTTCAGCAAATCTGTAAATGGGAGTAAAACTCACTCAAGTCATGAAACTGTTGAAACATTATGTAAATGCTATTAGAGTTATTCCGTTAAAAAGAGGGGGGAAATATGCCTTTCCTGTGCTTAATTCAGTTTACACAGGAACCAGTAACTAACCTATTGTCTGGCAGTAACAAATCATGACTGCACTGCTTTCTATTGTGTGTATGATGAAGTAGCCCAGACCAGCCTGATGACTCACTCTTAGTACTAAAAAAAACCCTCAGAAATCTAATAAAAAGCAAAAACCAGATGACAGGTTAAAGAGATATAATTAAGGAATAACAGCAACATCTTTTTTGTTCGATGTCTAATGAAACAGGCGTAAGATTTGAATTCCAATAATGAAAATGAGTATTTCATTTCCTACATCTAACACACAGAAGTGGTACTTGTTTTTCAAATATTTTTTTTCCATTTATGAATCCTGGCATGACTAATCCAGTCAGATAAGATTATTACTAACTTTACCTTATTTATATTAAAAAAAAAGAGCAAGGACTGACATAATTAGAGATTAATGTGTGTGCCAATATGTGTACAGGAATGACAAGTCTCTATCTACTTGTAAACAATTACGCTTGAAACCGAGATAGTTAACGTTGCCCCGGCAACATCACCTCCCACTTCTTGCTCCGCTCAAGCCTCTCCCAAGTAACACTCTTTTCTGCCTTCTTTCAACACAGGTCGTTATTCCATGCCGCTCCCAGTAATTGGCTCAACTCTGCTCCTACAAGAGGCATTACATATCTTCCCCTGACCTTCATGACATTCAAAGAAAACTCTCCACAAGCTCTAATTAGTAACTGGTATACATTTTCATTGAAATTTTACTTGGTTTTATTAGCCCTCAGTCTAGGCACTATTCAACCAACAGAAGGCAAAATGTCTGGGTGAGCAGAATTTAAAGTTGTTTATAGTAAGATTACCTTTGCTAAGAATAAGCAGCAGTAGACCGCTGGAAACTACACATCTTACAGGAAAACACACTTGTCAGTTCAAAGCAGAGACAACTACTTCCACGTGAATGCTACACGGCAAGCCTGAGATCACTGTGACATTCTGCAACGCCTTGTGACAGTTTTGCCCTAGATGCAAGGCAACCAGTGAATGAACGCAGAGCATCTTAATTAAAAAAAACTTCTCTGGTAAACAATAACCCTGATTCAAACCCACAATGGGTAGGGTCTATCAACTACATCACTTCTAGTTTAAAAAATATAAAGTAGTTACTTAGGTAGAAGATAGCAATACAGAAATTCAGACCGCATGGTCTTTTTCACAGGTTGACTGAAGCCTACATTCTTAAAGGTTTAAGTGGAAAAGGGCAAAACCACCAGTTTTACAGCACGCTTTTAACTAAGTCTGACATACTGAGACTGACACACAGCACAGTAGCTAGAACTGCACAGTCAGAGCCCGGTCCTTCGTGAACATCCTCCAAAAGCACTGACGTACACTGACTTTCTGAACCACGTATGCAAAGCAAGTGTTTTCCTAACCTTTCAGCCTCTTCAGATAAAGGCTCTCATTACGCCTCCCTTCGCCATAAAGCTTCCCCCTGCAACCTTCAGCCTCACCCACAGATGCTCTGCCTTGCAAGAGCATTCCTACCAGCAAAGCAGGAACTCTGGACAAGAATTTCATCCGTTGAGAACCTCCTCCACGCTTCTGTCCGTCCCAAAGTAAGGTAAAGTTCTGCTACGCTTCCCACAAGACCAAGACACACTGCTACCACAGCACGCTACTCAATATTTACAGCGGGTCCAAAGCTCACTGAATCAAAAGTTCTATCCAAGCTGTCCACATGACAAGAGCCTTGCCACTAGATTAGAAATTTGGCTCAAAGAAGAAAAAAAAAAAGGGTGTTTCTCACTGCTGTGAAACAATCTGCCAGCCCAGGGTTACACTGTGCTGCCTCACACTACCACAGAACCTAAATACACAGGTTTTAATACGCAGCACGGGAGCTCTAGCAAGACCCTTCATAAAAATTTGCACAAGTGTCTCTGCTGTCGGTTGATTCTGTTTTGAGACCAGGAACTCTGTAGATACCTGTTTTGACAGCCATGCCGTCCTGCCAGCAGGTCTGCTCTTCGTACCTCACCCTCCCGCACCCCCTTAAAATTCCTGCCTTGTGGGGGCTTTTTTGACTAACAACCTTGTGAAGTGCATTTTGAGAATTTCTTAATAGCAACTCGTTAAGCAAGAGGTAATTTCTGTTCATGACCGCTGGCCACGGCTGCAAGAGTAAGCTTATATAAAAAGAGCAAAAATTAAATCTCGCTAACAATTTTTTTTTTTCATTTTTCTTAAAGGTAGCAACAATAGGAAGAACCCAGAGCCATACCGGAATTCTTTGGTGCTTCCTAGGGCTGGTGAAGCAGACAAACTTCGTGACTTGGCTCGTCCCCGGCTGGCATTGCTCCACTCCTCATCATCGTGACATGCTGAGCAATGATAAGCAGAATCTGAGCTCACATCAGCCTTACTGGTACACAGTTTTTCCCGATTCATCTCCATAGTGGAAGTGAAGGAACCTCTGTTAGAGAGAAATTCAGTTCCTATGGAAAAACACCAGGAGAAAGGGGAGAGGGAGGAAAGAGAAGAAAAATCGCAGTATTAGCAAAGCTAATAAAGTATTAAACACTGAGTTTACACCCTTTGATAAAGACTTCTCAAAAGCATTCGGGCAATTGAGAAGTTCAAGGTAACCAGAAGAGAGTGGAAGGAAAAAATGACCATAATTAAAACATTTATGTTCCCATATTTACAAGACGCTCAACAGAAGATTGTTTAAAGACCAGCACAGACTCATATCTCCAGCTGTATATGGGATAAAATAGATGTACTTTAGATAGTGAAGAGGAAGTAAAGCTTTAAATATTTGCCAAGGAATCAAGACTCAGGAAAAATCTATAAATTCTCCTATTAGGTAATATGTATATTGAACAAATAAAACTAGAATACTCTAAGTTGTAACAGAAAAAAACCTGCCAAAGTAAGCAAAAAAAAGATAATGCAATAAGGATAACCTTAATAAACTTCAGTTCTTCACAGAAATGAGACTAATACCAAGCTGAGAAGAGACAAAAAAAAGTCGGAGGATCATACCGAAGTTCTTAAATCATTTGTGACAAACCGGGGATATGGTCCAAAACAAACAAGAAGAAATAAGGACAAACGTGAAGTATTCCATTTCCACAGACAACCAGCACAAATAAAAGATAAATATGTAGCTAGACAGCAATTTTGCAGCAGTAAAAAAAAACCCAAACCAAACTTATAACCATCCTTCCCCAAAAGTACTAGAAATCCCGTATGTAAGTTCTCATCACTACTTGAGCCAAGCAGCAGAAGCATTATCACAATGTAAATAGAAAGCAACTCAGTGTATGAATAAATATTAAAACCAAACAGTATGTGAGATAATGTAAGAATGAGCACTGGCTCATTACTAAATCAGACAGAACACCACCTAATCAAATTAGAAAACACTTTTCTCCTACTGTAGGTTAGGCTTAGCCTAGGAGAACACCCCAGAGGAGAGGTACAATTACAGTCATCCATTAATAATTTGTAGGATCTGGCGCTTGCAAAGATATCAATGTTTAGTCATTGGTTATTCATTGCTTAGTATCATCTGTGACCATGACTTGGGAAATAGTCATTTCAACGCTTTTTTTTTTTTTTACAACTAAAATGCAGTTCCATTTTTAGACAACTTTGAGCTCGATATAAATTTTGTGCCAGTTTCTTGATTTATGCACATAATTACTTTGATTGTGCAAGTACATGAGGAAAACAGACTATAAATCTGACTCAAAGAACATAAATTATTTTTATGAGATTTTAATTTGTATTACCTTGTCTCACAACCTCATCAAGCTTCAGGCATACATCTCTGGCTGCTTGTTTTTCAACCAGCTACAGAAAACAAGTCATTTAGATATGAGTTTCAAAAGGAGAGTGACTTTAAAATGAGATATCCAGTATCTCTGGCTGGAAAGGGTCATTCAGCATCTGTGTGTGCATGAGGAAAGTTCTTACACTGCTTGTTCTTCAAATAATAATAATCTAAAGCAGCCCACTGTTTTCGCTTCAGAGACTCCAGATAGACTGGAACAAGCATTTCCGATAGACTCGCCCTCTGCCCTCCCCCTGCAAACTGGATTCTGAATTAACAGTTTTCCTGGTCAAGCACAGAAAGAACTCGTAATGTTAAATTCTGAATTTTAACAAAGAGGACTTTATCCAATAGGTTTTAAAATAGTATTTAAAAGCGAAAAGAAAGCCATAAAGGAAATCAGAAAACTAGACAGTTATTTACCACCCATTTGTAGCTACTCACACTTGTAATGCACTTATTATTAAAGGACTATCAATCAACATATCTTTAAAAAAAAAAAAGCTAATACTTCAATTTTTACTTTTAAATCTAAGGATTATTCTTCACCACCTCAAGTCACTAAGGCAAGGATGATATTCTAGTGCTTGGTGGACCCATGTCACAGGGTCCAAAGAGGCTTCTCCAGCATCTTCATATACCCAAACTTCCACACACTTTACCATCTTTCAGGAATTACAGGCCTGACTAAATCTTTACTAGAGTACCACGCGCCCAGCTAGCATTAACCAGCACTATTATAGTGAGTCGAAGTTAATGCTTAGCATACGTGAACACATTCCATTTTGTAGAATTAGCCAATAAAAATGCTGGAGACCAGCTCCTCCAGAATATTCCAGGCAGGAAAAAAACCCCACAGTGGAACTGGTGGAGAAAAAGCAGACACCAACAAGCACTGCAACTGTGTTTTATTATCAAATGTAGAAACCAGGTATCTCCAAAAGAAACCTTATCCTCACAGCATTACCCTAGGGAATCATACAAACAGTTCCTTTTTCCGGTATCACTAGTTAGCTCTCAACGCAGTGCTGCTGAACCATTTCAGAAGTACTGGGGGTGAAAATTCAGCAGCGAGCAGAGCCTCAGCCCCTCTTACCTATCCCCCAGCAGTGTATTGCTCAAGATACTCACGTATCTGCACTATGTACCCACTCCCAAAATTCAGAGCTATGAGTAATTATTTCTTAAAAATCTGCACTGCGAAAACGGGCACATGCACAAAGCTGCCAAGCCCAGGTCGTTAACAGCACATCATTTCCCTTTGCTGTCCCATTACATAGGTTGTCAACACCTCACTCCGTCTTACCCAAGCACAGAGCAGGAGCCAAGCCTAGGAAAACAAGTTACAACGAGTTAACACAGTGTAAGGAAACGCAACACCTGTGAAAGCAGTTTTCTCAGGACTTAACAGAGGATACACATGTATCCTATTCCACAGCATCACCCCTAACTAAGGGGTGCAGAGAGCAGTCATTTACGTGTTTCCAAGTGACTTTGTCTGAAGTACTTTCATCTGACAGGTGCTGCCAGTAAAGAAAATCAGATTAGCACAAAACTGGAAGTAAGACAGTGTACAGACCTACTAAATACAGCCCCAGGCCTGGCTATTCCTTCCATGTAATACTTTCCAATGCAGGATGTTTTAACTACAGCTTACACCATGTGCTGTTTAATTAACATTCCCTCACAAGACCTTTCTTAAATAAGCAGACTTGACGTAAGACAAAACTATCACTGAACAGCTTCCAAGGCTGGATCCAAAAATTTTAAGCACATGTCAACAAACCAGTGAAAAGGCCGCTCTGGCCTAAGTCACGTCCAAATTAAAACCAGAAGTATTTAGATGTTGAGCATTATGGAATGAGGGATAATTGAGACAGTTTAATACTAAATTTCTCTGGTGGAGACACAAAGTAGCCAGTTGAGTCACTTCTCAGATGTATCCAACCTTCTACTGTCATTTCTCATCTTCAACTTCCGTGTCATTAGCAATAAACCTTCCCATGAACCAGAACGTCAGAGCTTTTGTCAAACCATCTTTACAAGGAAGGACGCAATGCCCTAACACCCACAGAGCTTTACTACACTCTTCAGACTATTAGTAAGGAATCACCGTGCAGGTCCACTGTAAGAGTCCTAGTTACCAAGGAAATCTGAAACAGTGCTCTGCGCTTTCCTATGTATGGATTCCACATCCAGGTGGCCAGGTACGTGCACTCACAGCTCAAAAAGCCATCTTACCCACTGCTTGGTCACACTGAGCAGCATACAAAGAAATAACATCTCGTGATGCAAGCAGCTACACAAGGAGCGTAAGGCTGCAAACCACCAAGTGGTTTAATTCATTTTAATGAGTACACTTGAAAGCTATTACTTTGTAACTAACTTTTCCTGTCAAAGGCACTGCCGTAAATCACCACAATTAGACAATTACTGCAGGGTCCAGCCTGACCAAATACGCTACTTTTAACATGCCTTCAAGACTGCAGCTTTCCTACTAGTTCCTTAGAAATTGCATCAGCTATTTCAAACTCCTCCTTTTGTACCTTATTATCAACCTTCTATCAGGACACAGGAGTTACACACAATGTTATACCCCAAACCGGTACCATTTGCCCCGTTGCTACGGATCCCTGCTTGCTTAATCACTTAGTTCCGTGAGAAAGTGTTTTATCGTGTTTTGCTGAAGAAAGCACTCACACAGGGGTTACGTGCGTATGACCCCATCCCTCAGGCACTCAACTTCCTCTCACCCGAAAAAGAAGAACTGTACTGGATGGACAAAACTTTATTTTTGGTTAAGCTTAGAACTTCATGTTCTAGAGTGTCTGAAGGAAAAGAAAAAATCATGCTGAAGCTCAGCAGTCTGACAGCAGTTAAAATTCAGCAGCGTGCTTTCTGCTTCTACCAAAAACCAGATAGTATGACTATCACGTGCTAAATACCGAGTGAAAACAAGTGAATTTGTTAACCCTTCCTCTTCGGAAGCGCCCACAGCGCCAAGGAAGGGGCATTAATAACCTAAATCGCCGTCCCTTTAGTCAGAAACGTGGATGTCAAAGCCCACAGGCGAGGATCGCACACGCCCGGCGTGCGGCCACAAGACCGCGGGCTAGGTTCAGCGGTGTTAGGGAAAGTGTCCTACCTCAGTGCTCCCCACCGCTCACCGGCCGTGTCTTCCCGCTGAACAGACCCCCGGCACTGCAGGCGCTACACCTGGAAGCCCCAGAGGGACCGACAGCCCGCGGATTCCCGCCCGACGCGGCCGCCGCCCCCGCGGGAACCGGGAGCCGCCGGGCCGAGCCCCGGGACCAGCCGCAGGGGATGCGGGCGCCGCGGTTCCCGCCCGCCCCGCGCTGACGCCAAGGCACGGGAGACCGCACGGCCCTGACGGGGCCGACCGGCGCCCCCCGGGGAGGCCGCTTGGCCCGGCCGAGCTTCTCCGGGGGTTCCCCTCAGCGCAGCCACCCTCCCCAAGCCCCAGCGCCCCCGGCTCACCGCGCCCCCTGGCTGCTCCCCCGGCCCAGCGGAGCGTCCTGCCCCTTTCCCCTTCAGAGACCGGCACGACGACCCCGGCGGTGGCGGCGGCGGCAGCTCCCGGGCAGTGAGCGGGGCCGGCGGACCCTGCGCGCCTCCATCGTCCTCTCACCCCGCCTCCTCGGCAGCGTCGCTCCCGCAGGCGGGGCAGCGCGCATGCGCGGAAGCCGCCAGGCAGCGGGGTGACAGTGCGCGCGCGGCGGGGGAGGCGGGCGCATGCGCGGTGCGTGCTGCTTGTCACTCCTTGTTTCAGTCGGAGGTTGGTTGGGGTGGGATTACGGGAGGCTGCAGGGAAAAGGGGCACAGCCCTTCAGCACCCGCCGCAAAATCAGTCACGGCAGCCTTGACCAAGCCATGGTCCAAGGGAGAAGCATCACGTCCTCCGCCAAGGCCAAGCGCCGCGCCGCTGGGGGTTTGGGGAGCTCGTCATGCCGAGGCTTCTGCAGCACTCGCCCCTCGGGGGGCGAACCGCGAGCACGGGGCTGGACACTTAAGTCACACACCACATTTTAGGGGGGCCAGGTGTGTAACGTGCTCGCACCTGGGACGTAACCTAAGGACAGGCACAGATCTGTACACTCACTCGTGCCACACCTTTTAATCCCTTTGCTACAGCTGGAGTTGTTGGCACACGCTACACCCACCCCCACCCCCCGCAGTGACTCATGAACTTTCACCTTAACCGTTCCTTAGATGCCTGGTTAAATACCCTTCCTGATACAAAATTCCTGTTTGGGAATGCATGCCACCTTACTGATCCAGCAACCTGCTCTGGTGGAGGGGACCCCTGCCCACAGCCGGGGGTTGGAACGGGATGGGCTTTAAGGTCCCTTCAACCCAAACCCTCCATGATTCTGTGAACTACAGACAGAAGCTCCTGAAATGCAGGAAACCATCTGCCTTGATCTGAAACCAAATTTTGAGCAAGAGTGAAGCAAACCAAAAGGTTTCAGTGTGCATGCTCTCTTGAAATCACCAGGAACTTTGTCACAAAATCCAACAGAGGCAGGATCAGGCCCCTATAGAGGTGCCAACAAGAAAACAATCCTTCATAGTTACCAAAACCAATCTTGTTTTCTCATTTCTAAATTGCATTTTCTACCAATGCGATTTTAAAGAGATCACAGGCTCATACACGTAGCCCACTGGGTTGTATGTGAGGATAAATCCACAAAACGAGAACAAATGACACCATTTGAGAATGTGGCAATTTGTTTGGGGGTTTTTTTTGCCCCTTCTTCCTTTATGTTTTCAGGAAACTGGGGAACTGCAAAGAAGTGACAGTCACTAAATGATGAGACAAACCTGAAAAAGAGGAAGCTGTTGCTACAACTGGAAAAGTACCATAGGCAATGTTACATCACTTTCTAGAAAGTGCAGTATTTTGAGTCACAATTTATCTTTAATCCTCCTTCCAGAAAAGGTTAAGAGCCCAGCCTGCAAGGAATTAAGGAAACAATACACCGTTCTATGAAGTTAATGGTATCTTAGAGATTCAAATGTGATTCAGGTGCTGAAAGACATACTCAAATGTAAAGGGACAGCATGATGTGACACTAGGAAGGAATACAGCACCAAAGCATTCCTCTTAAAAGCCGCAATAAAACACCACATTCCAGCAGAGAGGAACCACTTGGACACAGTGCCTTTGTTCACCGTGCCCATCCATACCCAATTACTGACTACAGAAGCTGACCAAGGAGTAAATTTTTTCGTTTGAGTTGACCCTTGGGATGGATATTTTCCAAATTCATTAAGCTGAAAGTGCTACACACAAGAATATAGATAGGCTGTTATATGTGGCAAAGTTTTTTCCCCCACAAGCAGTAACTTCATGCAGTTACTCAACATTTTGCAAGTGGCATGAACTCTGCGACACGAACATTTATCCTCCTTCATTAGTGGGGATAAGGCTGCTAATCAGCTGAGCCTACCCTATTTATAAAAGAGCTGCAGTTACAACAGCAGCTTTGAGCTGCCCAGGTTCAGCAGCGACCTGGGAAGCTCTGCTTGCTGGTCTGGATGAACATAACAGATGGGTAACACCTCTTCCCTCCTCTACAGACCGAAGTGCCGAGAGAAAGGGAAGAGTCGTATATAACTTTTGAGCATGTTAACGCCACGATCAGGACAGCGTAGCTCAGCACCCTAACCCAGACTGTGCTTTCTTTCTCCCAGGGAAGACACTGGGGAACACAAGGAGAAACGTTGGCAGTAATTGAGAACTAAACATAAAAACATACTGCTTTTTTCTACTAAGGCTCTCAAGTTCTGTGAAATATAATTTGACTGGCTTTAAATTACCAGAAAAGCTAATTAACAAAAACTCTATTGCTTGTTTGACTAGTTGCACAGAAAACTGGTGCCTGATCGAGGGAGGCTCTGCTCAGTCTCCATCTACAACCCAAACCTACCTTCAGCAAAAGGGTATTTCCTGAACAGGAAACAATTAACAAATTGTCTCTATTAACACCTAACAGGGTTGAAGAACATATTTCTCACCTCAGATTTTATTTCAAACAGTCTCTGATGACTCAGAATTCCTGAGGAATTATAAGAAATAAAAATATACCACAAATGCTGGCACATGAGCGTGACAAATAAGCAATTTATCAATGGTCGCAAACTGTAAAGCCACTGACATAAAGGCAGAGAAATGTATGCCACAGCACTGCAGTCATTATACAGGCTGATTACAAACACCTCCAATCTTCACGTGAATGTAATTATCTGAATTCTGAAGACTGAACGAGATTGATTTGCACAAGAGTGAACGAATCTGCGGCACAGCTGAGGTAAGCAATCAGGAATGTTGGCATGTAGCCCCACACTCAATCCACCTGACAATACTGATGATCTGTGATAATGTCAGGATAGGATTAAGAGCTGTTGGCAGCCAGAAAACTTAGGTAACAGGGAGCAGAGAGAAATCCAACACATGAAGAGTAGTATCGAAATAGGCACCCAGGACTTACCTACGATCTCGCAGCGGGATAGAGAGAAGAGACAGACCTATGAGGAATGGCTTGGCATACGGTCTGGGGTGTTCTGGGAGATGTTTCTCTCTCTTCCTGCATGACTAACCGAGTCTGTTTTTCTGCCTTCAAAACAGATAAACACAATTACTTCCCCCTTTATCAATCTTGTCCAGACTGTAATCTCACTGATGTAGAAAATGCCTCTTTGCATGTGCCTGAGAAGCACGCAGTCCACATATTATGGATTTCCAGTTTTACCCAAATACAAATAAGAATTAAAACCCAGGTCTACTTATTACACTGTTTTACTGTTCACAGCAAACTTGGTGAGTCTTTTTAGGAAAGACCTTGATTCTTGTTAGGAAAGCAGCTTGATTAATTAGAACATTTAAAAGCTTCTAGTTGCTTCAGTTTCCCGGGAGAAGACGGAATAGGTAAGCACACTGCTGAAGCACTGAATTTCAAGCCAAGTTACTAGCTAGATGTGCAGTCCAGAGGAATTAATTCTGTTTCCTGCAGGTTGCCTCTACCCAACCAAATACCCCTTAAACCTTTCCTAGGCTGAACTTTCACATTGACAAAGCCAACGTTGTCTGCAATTCCAAGTGGAGACACCAAAGGGAACTCCAGGGAACAACTTACCTTGGTTTTCTACTAAATACATTCACTTTGACTGGGGAAATCATCAGTTGCTACCTGCCCCCAAAGCCACCAGTGCTTGCAACATCTACGGTAAGAATCCAGCCTTACGGAATTCCAGCTCTCACTCAGTATTTCAAGAAAACTGGCTTGTGTGTATGTATCACCGAGGCTGTCATTGGAACACACCCCATCACCGTAACAGCTAAGAGAGATTGAAATTGCAACTTCAGCTACTAGTTGGCTCTTGGTAGCAGGGGGAGCTGGTGGTTCTGGGTCCTTTGCTCGCCAGAAGCCCCCTACGTCCAGCGAGTAAGATAAACACCTTATTGTAATAACAGAGGAAGTTGGGTCACAAGCTTCCATAACTGCCCAAACTGAAAACAGTCTGATGGGCAGCAGCAAAAAAAAGCAGAATAAAATGGTTTGTTTACATTCGATTCCTCTTTGTTGTCACGTGTTACCAGTCACATTGACGTCTGGAGACCATTACGCAGCTACAGAATGATTTTCAACAGCAAGAGATACAGGTTCAACAAGCGACATGGCCAACCAGCCAAACCCTGTCCTTGGCACTAGAAAGGGTTATCAAGCGAAAGAATTACCACTGCAGGCTTTTCTTGCGCAAGTGCCGTATCGGCATGGAATACCATGTTCGTGTTCGAAAAAGAACGCGTATGGAAGACTCATTCTCATGTCTGGGTTACCACAACCAAACCTTATCACATCCTGACTACAGTAAGTACCACGTAGCGATACATTGCACTGCAAACATGCACGTTCATTCCTGCAGTGCAGCGGATGCTTGTTAACTCATCATGGGTTAACGCTTCAACGTCTGCTCTGAAAGGCAGTAGGGACCCAATTTGAAGCTTAGTCATTAACAAAAATTTCCTGGCAGCCCTAAGACACTCCAGTACTAAGTCCAGGAGCTTTGTTGTCCACAATCAGCTGTTACTGATATCTTCTTACTATATGGGTCTAAAGTCCTTGGAAGTAAGCGCACCTTTGCAACGGTTGGCTTATCAGACAGCGTACTCTGGTATTAAACAGTGTTAAAAAACAATAAAACAAAAAACCCACCCCAAAAACAGCCCCTGGATTAAAAAAGTTACTCTTCCACTTTTTTTTTTCCCCTCACAATTGAGGCTCTTTGTTCCTTTGCCTTTCAGGTTTGTGCTGTCCTATGAATTATCTAATGGCATAAGAAAGAATTCTAACCAGTGACTTCGTATTACTATAACCCTTCTAAAATCTTGATGGAAGAACTTAAAAAGGCGTGTGTCTGGATCCTGATTTGCTGCTGAGGGTCATAGGGAGCCAGCTTGCTTTTTACCAAGAGGTGAGCCAAACAAAGGCCAACACCAATACAACATGAACTTCAAGAGACAGAATTAATGCTTGGAAAAATCTATGCAAAGGGAAAACTTACATATAACTCTGAAAACAGAAACATATAAAAACAGTTGGTCGTATCAGTACAACACAAGTGCAGAGGAAACCAGTCTGGAATCCAAAAGCTTCAGTGTATGATAGGATTAATTCTGAATGTAAGCATTACATCACACCCTTCTAACTGTCAAAACCAGAAGTGAGACTAGTCTCTGCCAGCTGCTGGTTCATTTGCATTACAATTCTCTATACCCCAGCATTATTAACATTCTTCTTTTCATGTTTCCAACTCCCTTGTCTTTTGCAGATGCTCAGATCACAGATGCATTTGAAAACCTTCCCATTCAAAACCTTTGTTCTAGTTGTCAGAAAGGGGATGAAGATATCCTTTTCCTTTGCACAAAAGGAAATATAACTACCAAGTCCCCCGTGTTAAAAGAACAGCCTGCTCTATAGTTAAATGATCTTTTTCTTCATAGAAAAGAGCAAGGTAATTTTTTCAGATAAAAGAATGACACGCTCAAGAGAGCCACACCTGCATTTACAATAGCTTGGGTAAAATTAATGGTCTGACTGCCTCAGACAGAAGACTTAAGAGTGACTGTCCCCAGTAAAACCTATCCTTTCCCTAAGACATTTGCAGTACAAAACTACCGGAAAGCAGCGCTGGCCTGGACTGTACGACTGGCTTGTTCTCATGATTACTAACTGCCTACGCTTAGGCACCAGTTTACCTTCCCTCTTCATACACAGATGATTTTCCTAATTCAGTGGGCAGGCAGCTATGTTTATTTTTATATATATATACACACACACACATAATCCAAAATAACATCCATGCCTATTGCCATCCCCCCTCAGACCTCTGTCTCCACCTCACTCCGCCACGTAACGATCTCTTCCTTAAAGACTGTGGTTCTTTTTAAACCTAACAGATACATTTTAGTGTCCTGTGTTCACTGAGTTCTTCCTCTACTGATGGAGAACAAACTTTCCAGCATTTCCAGTTGTGGCACTGTTCGTCACTAACCTTCGGAGATTTCCAGGAAGCATGGCTGATCCTGAATCACGCTTTCATTTCCTGTTTTGTCGCTTGAGTATTCACCTGTTGTGAGACAGCAGGTTAGTTACTCAGAAAGCGTGTCGGTAAGCAGGTCAGCAACGTTATGTTTACAAGACTATTACTGAACAACTCCTAATCATAGAAAATGGGACTTGGTGATACCTCAAGAGGTCATTCGCTCCTCTGTCCCGAGGCAGGATGAATTTTATCCATGTCTTGTCTAGCAAACATCTACTGAAATTGGTTCTTAAGGTTCACCAATGACAGCACCTCTACAGCAACCTAAGGCTACACAGTTCAGTAACTATCACATGAATAAGCTTTCTCTACTGCAAAAATTCCTCCATACATTCTCAACTCCCATTACTTTTTGCTCTATTAACCAGGGACATGGGGGAAAAAATATATTCCACTGATTCCAGCCGCCTTCTCCCTCCTCCTTTCTTTAGACTGAAACACCTCTATTGTTTAACCAGTCCGTACGTAGCATGGTACCTACGTCTCTGATATTTTCATTGCTGTCTTCGGGACATTTCCCAATTTATCCATGCTTTCCTGCAGAACAGCACCTGAAATTGCAACCATGACACCGCCTGAGGAACTTCCACTGCATCAGAAAAGAAACGGGGCTTGCAGAGATAATTCCACCTGTACAACCTAGTATGTCAGCCTGGCCTGCGGCCACAGGACACTGTTGACCCACACTTAGCTAGGGATCTCTTTAATTCTGTGATCTTTGTCTAAAGCACTGCTGCTTATCTTCCCCTGTTTGTATCTGTGCATTTTATTGTTTCTTCAGTGAATCAGTAGTTTTTCCTACTGACTGCCATCTATTTTTTTCTGAATTATTTCTCTAATAGCCCTAATCATTACAGATTTCAGAGTCCTCCAACATATTGATTGTCCCATTCAATCTCACATTATCTACCCAGAGTAAACGATAAAGGTTTTCCTCACATGTTTTGCAAGTTTAGTTTTAAAGCAACTGATTTTTTTAAAAACACATATTTGCTAAAAGACTTACAATGTGGAAGTATTTGAAATACATGAGAAATTCTCAAGTCAGCAGTTTCCTTTTCAGACACTGGGAGCATCAGCTGTCAGGCAGTTGAACTTGTCACGCAGAACATTTGTGGGTACCAAAGCTGTGTCGGTCGCAGTGACCACAGCAGAACGTGTGCTCATCGGCCGCGTGAATGCAACGCTATCAGCACATTAATATGGCTGTAACTGCTGCCCCTTACACTGAGCTCCTGCGAGTGAATGCAGAACACTAAAACAACCCTCATTCTTTACTTGCCCTGTGGCTTCCAATACTGGAGTTCCTACAGTGTGCGATCACCTCCTGCGGCTGGTCAAATAGTTCACAGGCTCAAGCACTGGCCAACACTCCTCTTTGTGATGTGGGACTGCCACTGCAGGACAGAAGCAGGTGTCTCTGCCCCCGGGCAGGGATACCCCAAGTCTGTGACACAGGCGGTGGCAAAAGGTGCAGGTGCTGCTGCTCCTGTCGCACCTCCGCATCCTGCTCCAAACCCTGCACAAAGCGGGCAGAGCACTAAATCCTGGAAACCTGCTGTGGAAGTTGCAGCAGTGTCCTCTAGCGTTCATGAGAGTGCGGAGTTCTTAATTGAAGTGGTTAATTATGCTGAAAAGGTCCAGGGGTTCGAGCACAGGTGGTGAGCTTTTTAAGGAAGCTCGGTAACGCTACGTACAGCATCTCCGGGACAGCGGACTGGCTGTCAGCCGGCAACTCAGTTTGTGTCTTTCTCAGACAGTAAATACTTCCCTGCGAGTTATTTTTAGGTCAGCCCGGTTTGGAGCACGCGAAAGGTTGGCTTTGTTATCCCTTTACACGTTGGCTGTGAAGACTGAAGGGACAGAAGTATCTCATCATACTTCACATCTCTAAGTTAACGTAGAGGATTCAGGAAAACAGCGTGTTTTGCCACGGCATCTAAGAGAGGCCGAAGGATGCAGTAACAATCTGTACTGTAGGTTTTACAGGAGAGGTGTAACAGCATTCCCGAACGACAGCAGCTGTGCGTCCCCAAACCACTACGAAATACAAGAGTCTCTGGAAACATGCAGTGGAGTGTATTTCCTGATAGAAATCACATGCTGGAAAAACGATGCTGGCCCAAGGGTTTGCTTGCCATCTTTCAGCAAAGTGGCATCTCACCGTGCACTTTAACATACCACACACACCAGAAAGTCACTAGTAACCAGTAAATTCCCAGTAGTTTTTGTATAATTGCAGGTTGTTTCTATTTTGGAGTAAAAACCTGTCCCACAATTTAAGACTTTGTTCATAGGAATTTGTTATGTATTTTATTTCTCTACTCCAAACAGATTCATATGACCCACACAAGTAATATAAGTTTTAGCTCTATTTTAACACACCTCCATGAAATTAAGAAATACCCTTCACAGACCTATGGCAGGACAGTGTATAAAAACTTCCTGCTTTGGCAATTACATTAGCAGCGTGAAGCTACAGCAGGATCAAGATTTAATTGTACCGGGTTCTGCCTACACAGTAATAGGAATCAAAACTCATAGCTAAAAAGCCTCTGATGAGCTTTAGGGTCTTGGACCCTTACATCTCCTCGTATTCTTTCATAAAATACATCAACAAATTCAGGCACCTTCTATAAACACCACATTGAACCCGAAATTTCAATTTTCAACATAAATGACCAGAAATCAAACTACCTAGATTAATTTATCGTGTTAATTATAACACGATAGTTAATTATACGGGTATGACTACAAGGTCAGAAGTCAGACCACAAATGTCATCCAAGCCTAGGAAAAGCAGTATTTGATGTTCACCTACAATGTAATCTTCAGTTCCCAGCAGCTGGAGAGCCTGTAGCTGAGCACTCAGGCAAGCAAAGCTCCTAAATAATGCACGGCACTGCCGTGAATTAGTTCTTAATGCACACGCTGGCCGTCAGGATCACGAGTCTTGATTTCCGTCAGCAGTTTCAGCAGCCATCTGAAGGGTAGGACACAGAGTAGAATCACTTGCAGACTCCCTCACCAATGGATCCGAAATAGCACCGGACTAATAACGAGCTGGCTTTGTGACACGGAAGAGGTGGGGAGGGAGGAAAGATCCCAAGTAACTTTCAGACGTGATACAGCTGCCCGGTTATATAACTTCTCAAAGAACTGCAAAGTATTAAAGCCTCTCAGACTACCAAGAAAAACAGGACTATCCTCTGAGTAGGAGGAATAGGCTCATAAATCCCCTTAATATAATTGCAGAGGATGTCCTGTGAAGAACTCAGCCAAACACAGCTCAAAGGTAATCTATCTCTACCAGAATAAACAGTAAAAATGAGTATTTGTGCTTTATCTGGCTTACACCCAAACGTTGACATTCTCATATGGTTGGAGGAAAAGTCATGCTAATCCCACCCGACTCCATTGCCATCATCTTTTGCTGCTCACCGGTGATCCTGCATGGCGGAAAACGACGGCAACTGCCAAGAGTCATCAGCCCGAGCAAGCGGATGTCAGGCAGGAAGAGCGAACGCGAAGGAATACTCTGCTCGCTAACACTGAGAGCTGCAGGTGGGGGAGCCAGCCTGTGCTCCAACCCGGCCATTACAGAAGATTAAGGCACAACAAACATCTCCATGCTGCGGATTCCCTGCCTGCAAAACGGAGGAAGCTCCTTCCTCCCAGGAGCGCGATGAAACCTGCTGGGATTCGTCTGCCTTTTTAGCAGGGGACACACAGACGGGCGTCGCGTATGTTGACAAAGTAGTTCGAAAGGGCACATGCAGGTTTGGCAAGGGATTTCTTCCTGTATTTCTTAAAAAAAAAAAAAGTTGAAAGTGGTCCAGATAGAGGCTTCTCTGCAAACATCACGGCACTGCAATCAAGCTGCAAAAGAAAGCTACACTGCGATTGCCAGCGCTGCTGCTTGCCACCCTAAATGTAAACAAAGCAGTAAAGCATTAGAAATAATATATTACTTAAACTATTCAGAACCAACACGAGGACAAAGATTTTGGAGTTCTTGGCAGCCGTACTGCTAACCTCAACTGCACATTTTCCATCCGGTGTGCACGCACAGGTTTTAATGGATGCTGCTGGTTGAAGTGCAAAGCACTGACAGAATCATTTGGAATCCAAGGGCAAGGAGGATCCAGCTGCCACACTGTACAACAGGCCTAAGGGTTTTAATTCATGTTTTTAGAGCAAATGAGAAGCTAGCCCTGTTAATTTGAGATCTACAACACGGTGAGGAGCTTTCATTTTTACCAGGATCAGAGCTGAGGTGCAGCCGACTGCCCGGCTCCCAGCTGGTATTTCTGGTGAAGTTACTCTTTGCATATAGGACTGTGACAAGCTTCAAAGAACAAGAATGATCCTTTTGCTTATGAAGGTTTAAGCTTCAATGCTGACAGACTTCAAGGAACAGCTTATCTGTAATTGCTCCATTTCCTGTCCCCATGGCCGATGCTATCACTTGCCTGAAAGAAGCCTTGGGAGGAGGAAGATAGAACCGCTCAACAGCATCATTTTTTAATTCCAACATCACTTTTTACAACTGCCACCAGCCTGGCCAATGCACTGCACTCAGTTTCCCCCACACTGAATTTTCTTAGCTCTTTGGCTTTCCTTTCTAATTCAGTGATACCCGACTCGCCTGGGCAATCCTTTCACGCTACTTCACAGCGTGAAGTTGGGACGAGATCTGACTTTTCAGAATGCAGTGGATTAAACACACATCCGATGCAAGTAGCAGATGAAATATAGAACTGCTTAATTAAGCGATGCAGTCACCCTTGGAAAAGCTCCCAGATCTTTCATCAGGGCAAACTGGTGCCCATCCCTTCCACAGCTGTCACTCCTTGAGTACGTACTGTTCATTCACGACCTCAGACCCCCACTAGGTGAAGAACAGCAGCTGTCTAACAGTTAAACAGTTCCTTTGCGCTACAAGAAAACTTGGAGGGGCCTGGAGGGAAGGTGGAACTGGTGCTCAATGTCTTACCTTGTGGCTCCTCCCTTTACCTATGCTTTGTTGTTTTCAGACAAAACCAGGGTGAAAGGAATGAACAAACACGCGTGTTTGTTACCTACAGAGTACAGCCCATGTCACAGGTTCTACAGATGCCGATCTTCTCTACTTCTCTGAAATATAACTGCCTAGAAACTCACACAGCTACTTGCATTATTCGATTTAAATAATCGGTCAGTGCCACTATGCAGAGAATAAAGGCTTTCCCCTATTTAACTGCAGGAGAGGGCCTCCTGTGGCTGGTTGTGATAACCTAAAAACATCCCTGGTTATCTGGTTCCCAATGTACTGAAAGACGACTGAGACAGCAGCTTTAGGCAAGACTCCAGTTCAACAGGCAGACCCCAGGGTAAGTAACTGAGGGATCAAAGGGGTGAGAAACGCAGCAGCTCAGCAGCATTTCTGATTTCACACCATGGGTTTGTAACACTTGTGTAGGTCCGCAGACCACCTTAAAGCAAAGCGGTTACAAAGCTTGAGTAACGTGAGGTGTCAGATGTTGTCTACCACTCACTCTAAGTCTTGTCCTGTTCTTCCTACTGTATCAAGTACCAGCTTCAGGCAGCCAAAGATCTTTACTCCTGCTGGACCTTGTTGTCACTAAACAAAGATAAGGAATTAAATCAACAAATAGATAAATAGATGCAGTTACAAACTATTACAATATGGCTCACTCTGTCAAGCACCAGCCAGTGGAGAAAAGGATTTGCTGCTGCCTACTTGCTCTTCACTTAACATGAATCCTAATTTTGCAAAAGACACAGAAACCAAGTATTAAAATTCTATAGATCTTAAAATACGTTTGCTTTTGTAAACAAGAACTTGGAATTTACGTGATGGCTCTATGAGATACAATAGTACATGATAGCCATACTCACCTCCAGTGCAGAAAGGTTCTTCACCACACTGCTAGACAGAAGTGGCCGTCAGAATCTGGTCTCAGCATGAATACCTTGTCAATCAAAATATCTTAATGAAAAAGTTCAGATCCCTATTCCTACCTAAAGTAGAGGAAGAAAGCTGAAAGGAGGGAGAAGGGGGGCCTGCAGGGAGTTACTGAGGCTCTTCATCCATCATCTTCTAAATAAGGGTTGGACTTAGGGTTGTCTAAGAGACCCAGCTCCAGTTAACACTGGCTGATGTCAGTCTCTCCTCCTCTGCCATCTGAAGTTCCTACATTAAAAGTTAGAAAAGATAATCCCTATACAAGTAAACATTAGGAAAAGCATGTCTAAGTCCTCATGGAAATACCACATTTCAATGGACTCTAAAGAGATACGAAGGAGGGGTTGCATGTTCTAGGAACACGTACTGCAGCCAAACTCAGCCCGGGCCTTGTCACACCCTCTTTGCCCTGACCACCCGCTGCATTATGTTTCGTACCACCAGGTGGAGCTGCACTGTTTGTACTTCTATATACAATTGCCATGAGAACTCAGCATTTTAGTCTTGAGTAGTTCATCCTTCTTAACAGGCTGTTTCCTCCCTCACCTATTTGGCCATTTAAAAACCTGTTACATCAAATAAACTTCTCGTTTTCCACTTCCAGCTCAACAGATGGTTACCTCTGAGGGTCAATCACATCCGATTGCACTAATCAACAGCAAATGGCTTATGAATAACTAAAAAAAGGAAAAGACGATTCTCTTTGTTCTATTTTATGCCAAAATTGACTTGGTTTAAGCCTGGAATTAGTTGAATGAGTGTTTTGCAGGGCCCGTGTTTCTGAAGGGCGAGTTTTCAGCAGCCAGCTCTCCAAGCAATGAGCAGCTCTCCCAGCTGTTATTCACATCTTTACAGCTTCTGTTCTCCCCACGTAAGCGACGTCCTGGGTAATTTCACAAACACAGTCTGCGCTACTATCCCCTACGCGCTTTCAAAATCCTGATTATCAGAGGGGAAGTGCTCTGGGACACCAGCTCCTGATCTGGGACCCCACAGTTTGTCAACAGAGCACAGGAATCGCCACGGGAAGTGTGAGCTCAAGCTTTCCTGCTTCCACTGCGCTGATCTAACCCGTAGAGTAAGTGCTACGTGAAGAAACGTCTCCCTGGTCTGCATTTCAATGCTCATAAATAAGCACAGGTTACAAACGAGCAGCAGCAAAGCACAGGTCCAAACGTGACACCCTCTGGTCGGAGGGCCAGAAGCCTGTCAGTCATGTACCATGTCCTTTCAGGGATCAGGAACTGCAGATTGTTGGATAGTGTTTCCTGGAGAGGTGGTTTAACACAAGCACTAAAGCCTGGAACAACATCCAGCCACATCAGAATCAAGGCCCTCATTTCCCAGTCCAAGTGATGGACGGCGCAGGCCCGTGGATTTTGATTTACCAGCGGATCAGGTTTCACAAGAACAGTAAGAAAAAGACAGCATCCAGAAATGTTTAACTAAAGACTGGGAAGAGACAGAGCAGGCATTTCTAAACTCCTCAGATACACCGAGTAATAACATTTACATCAGGAAGTGATACTGCCAGAAACAAGCCCATCTGACAGGATACACGCAGATGCCATTGGGCATTACAGGATGTCTGGTCCCATCTCCGAGCATACAGGGAATTTTCATGCGACAGGGCCATTCGGAGCAGGGATGACAAGGGAATAGGCTAAGCATCCCTGTTCTAGAACAACGGAACCGAACCTGTTGTTTATTCTTTCCAAACTTTCTCCAGATCTTCTTCCCTTTCTCGTACAACCCTAAAGCAGAAAAAACCCCAACTTTTCACATATTTTAGGAGAATTATTACACACTGGAATGTAAATAAATCAAAAGTGACCAATTCAACTCGGATCCACTGAGCAGCCTGATGTTTAAAGCAGACTTTCTAAAGATCATATGAAGAAAAACAGAGCATCACTATGCAAAACCAGCCAACTGCTGTTAGAACCTGCTCAGGAATCGGTTCTTTTATTCTTTCCCCTCAAATCTGAATCCATGGTTACACCTACACCAAACCCAGAGTTAATCATATACCACACAGGATCCCAATTTGTTTCGGGCCAAGTTACAAAGAACTCAGCAAGGTTGACAGGTTTTATTACTCTTAATTTACTGCCACTTCCCAGAAACCAGATCATTCTATTTTTAGCTCTTAGAGGGCATGATTCAATTAGTAATTTTAAGTGTGTTTCACAGCTGATATAAAACACACTCCAAGGCACTTAATGGTCAAAACTTGGAATGCCCAACTCATTTTGTTCTGCTAGCAGCAGAACCTCAGATCTTTTAAAATACATTAAATTACTAAGAAATTAAAGGCTATGAGGGGCACAAAACACTAATTGAAAGTCTCAGGTACTCTAGCTACTGAAGCTCAGAAAAGTGTTCTCCCTTCCTTCACTTGACTCCTTCTCCCCAGCTCCAGAAGGATTCCAACCCCATGGAAGTCCACTCTTTTACCATGACACACTTTCCAAGTCAGGACCAGACAAGTAACTCCTTTTTCCACCTCCACACCCACTCATTATTCAAATACATCAGATCCACCTGTCTTGTCCACCTTCATCATCTAACATGTTTCATAAACACAAAGTTTTACTCCATCCCTCTTTGCAAAGCCACCACTCCTCATCCCTTCACATACCCAATACACACTCTGGAGCCAAGGAGTAAGGAACTGCAAGGGCTGCCACTAAGACCAAGCGGAGACAAACCGCTGTCATGTATTACTGTTCTGTTTATGAAACCCTGCTCTAGAAACCTGCCAGCAGCTAGGTGAATCTGTTCTTTTGGAACCACATCCAAAATCTGGATTTTGATTTGGGTACTGGTCCAAGCCCACGCTAAAGTTAAAGGCATTCAGAACTCAAAGACTTGGCTCAAAGTCAAAGACACAAGAGTTCAGTGCTTCTTACTTCACATACCCAGTTTTCTTCAGTTAACTGAATACCTAAGCATACAATGACATGTAAATAATATAGTTTAATGCTTCCTATTTAACAGCAGCACCATCTGTAATAAGGGCCATCTGCAGCTGTTTGCATTTCAAACAAACTGCACTAGGAATCAGCCTCTTGACACAAGAGGTTAGTGCTGGCAATAAAATGCCTGCCAGACAAAGGCACTGTCAGCACAGGAGGGAAGCAGTAAGCTAACATACGGGTAACAGCTTAAGGAAGGTAAGACAGATCATGCCTGCATCGATTTTATTACAGCCGGGACAAAATCACATATGAAACATCCACTGGAATAAAAATATACACAAGTGGAAAAAAAAAAAGTGATACCATTTGGAATTGGAAAAGACTAAATTTGAATTCCCAAATTTAAGCATTTCCAGCAGTAAGCTACTTACCAGTATTCTGCAGTCCAAAACCCCAAAGCTCAGTTAACGGCTGCTAGTTAAGTCATGCCACCATCATATTTTCCATACTCACAGCTTTTAAAAACTTCTCCATTGAGGCTGAGAATTTCCATGTTTGGTATGAAACCAAACCATGGCACTGGAATTTCTCTTGGTTGATGTGAAATGAGGGAAAAATCCACTTTTTCTTAGGTCAGAACAAGAGAAAAGGACTTTACCCACAAAAAATACAAAACCCTCACGTGGACCAATACCAAGTTGTTACACCAATTGCCTTTCAACACCTCGTTTAAGGAATTGGCTTCTGTGGGTATAAAATCCCTTTTTTATTCCCTACGTATAATTCTACCTTGTGGAGACTTGTTCTTACCAAGCATGAAAATGACAACCACTTACCCTTCTCAATACCTACAGTAAGGACAGCTAACTGCCAACAGAGCTTATCTGGCCAGATCCTCAAATGGCAAGAACACAAGATGTTCCACTCAATTCTCTTCCTATTAAAGGACACAAAAATTTTAAAAGACATTACTAAACATTTTGCTCCTATTTCCTACTTCAGGTGTTAGGCTCATACATCACAAAAACGCTTTGTGGACTATCCTACAGGGATCATACTAGCTACTGGCGTTTGGAGTTTGAGCTGAGAGCGCGACCAGCAGGTTTCGATTAAGCTCTCGAGCAGCACCAGCAATCGAACCAAGAAATGTGCATCTCAACTAGTTAACGAATGGAGGAAGTATATTCCCTGCAGCCACCAAGATCCAAGCGTCTGCCGGTCGGGAGGAGCACCTATTGCACATACGTTTTCAGACACTGCTGGTGACGCTTTCCAATAGCAACAATCATGAGGGGTTTAGTTCATCTTGACATTCTGTTTTTAGCTTTAAAACGAAACCCGCAGCCCTTCACATGAATACACACTGCATACTCTGCCCAACTGACCATTCAAAATCCAAGCCATTTTTAAATACTGAACAATATGTTTTGGGGTGGCATACGTGTCCCTCGTGTGTTCATTTCATCACTTGAATCCTGCCAGAAGCCGTTTTGTGGGTTGAACAATAAGCTGCAAAACAGATCAGTCAAAACTCATGTCAAACTGCTTTATTACATCTTAAATAACATTACATTTTAATATAGTATCTATCTTGCATCCAGCTTTCTTGAAGTACACTGACTTTAAAATTAAATACAAAAGGTGAAGAGGGATACAGGGCGTGGAGAAAGCTCTACAGAGTAGTTTCATGAGAGAGAGTAAGAGGGAATTCATCTTTTATGCCAAATCCAGGCCTAACGCACAATTACAGCACATTTTTTTACAGAATGTTGCAGAAAAAACAAAATGGAGAAAAGCTACTACTGCTGCTAGGAAGGAGCATTTCTGGATACAGTGAGAAGATAGGAAAGTTTAACAGAACAATCTGCTGTCCAAACACTGCTGCTTTTAACATTTTATTTGAAAAGAAAGCCAGGAAAACCTGCTCGTTACAAAAATGACTCTGATCAGATGCAAAGGACTCATCCTACAAGAGGAACTGGCTGTGAGGAACTGATTTATAAAGAAGATGGTCTAGGTTCCCTCCTCCCACACCCCAGAATCTTTGACAGCGATTGTTTGAACAGGCTGTTTCTTTAAAAAAAAAAAAGTGACTTATCACGCTACTCCAAAACGTGCATAGCTTTGTACTTGAGTTCTTCATAGATTTATGCACAGAGTAGCAACAATAAATGAATACAGCGACAATGGTTACAGTTTTTAAACAGGTTATTTCTTCAAAGAAAAAACATCTAAGGACTTAGTCCAATATGCACTTTTTAGCATTTCTACAGCATGCGATTCTAAGAGTAAACCCACCCAATATGGCAAACAATCAAAAAAGGTTTTTTTTGTTTAACTTAGAAAGTTCAAGATCATTATTTTCAAAACATTGATTTGTACATCATTTCATACACAAAGAATTGACTCAATACCCAAGTGTAGGATAGGTCTCTTTTGAAAACAGAGATTCCTGGTTGTTGAGACTTATAGGATAGTGTTAGGATATATAAACTGCCCTTTCAAGTGGACAAAACCAAAACAGATTAAAAAAAAAAAATCAGTGTGGTGAAAGAGGGGGAGCAGGGGGCAGGAGGGACCAAGGATTGCATTTGTTATCCATAAAAGGTGAAAGGATTCTTTAAACAAGCATTCATTACCTTTTACAGCATGTGCTTGGTTACCTTACTGCTTAACATTATCCTATATATGCCAAGTTTTGTGCAACAATTATCTGTGATACTAGAAAATAAAATAAAAAAAATTAGGGACTAAATTTACAGCGTTAACAACCCCCAGGTGCTCTGGGCTAGGACTCCCTTGTTTTGCTCAATTAAATACATAAAGAAATGTATTTAAAAAGGAAACTTGAAAAAAATCCTGCTACAAACATGACTTTAAAATTTGCAAGTGTGTGAGAATAAAGTCCTTAACTTCAACTTGGAAACTACAGTGAAAGCTAACTGTTTCACAATTATGCTCAAGTTTATTTTCTGGTCATGCTTTATGATAGTGTTTCATTTTTAAATTCTCAAGACAAAAAAGAATGGTCCCAAAAGGAATGCACAATTTCATTTTGCTTACAACACAGAAATTCTTCTTGGAAAGGTAATTGTGCTCTTCATTTCAGCAACAGGAGACGGAAAAGATCTTGCCCTTTGAAGTTGGGGAGGATGGGGGTCCAAGTTAGTATGGTTGGATTGGATATGCTATCATTTTTAATTTTCAACCGTTGGAAACTTCTTCCAGTCACGGAGTCCGCTGCTCTTCTGACACACAGAAAGATTTATTAAAGAGTTGCACTTTGATAAACCGCAGTCAAGTTTCAAATTTTGCTCTCACTACCCACCAATGCATTTTGCCATTATCTCACCGTTTTCAAGAACGCCATTTATTTACCAACCCCGATTCAAAAGACTGTACAGTCATCCCTACCAGGAAAATAAAATATGCCAAAAATAGTTCATCACAGAAATGTCAGTGCATACATTAAACAAACAGCCTTCTAAAAAAAGGCAAACTTCATTTTTTTTCTCAGTGACTTTCCCAGTCTGAACTATGAGCTCGCAGCATCAGTAAACCAGAACTGCTCAGACCTGGAAAAGGCATTCTGAATACCAAGCAAGGCCGGCTTTAACTAAGTGGATACCTACCGACTTCAGTTCCAGATCTTGAGGAAGCTGTCCCATGATCCTGTTGCCACTGCCATGCCATCATCAGTCACACCTAAGCAACTGACACGGTTATCATGACCAGCAAGGACACCTGTAAATAAGAACACGTAACCACCACGTTACTCTGATGATTTTGTACTTCAGTTCAAGGAACAGTGCAGCACACATCTGGATTAGTCAAGCTGTACAGTCAAAAATCCTAAACATGGTTGGTATTTTTAAATGCTCTTGGGTTTATAAGCCAAATTTAGATATAACTGTGAGTTCACAAAGGGGTGATTTGGTACATGTCTTGTCCAAAATTTTCCATGTACGTTCCCTGCATTATAACCTTTAGGAGTTTCCTGTGAGTTGTGAAATCACAGCCCTGAAAATTCTGCTGACAACATCACAGCAATAAATACAGTATAACCGTAAGAAGATGAGGCACAGGGGGGACCTTATCGCTCTCTACAGCTACCTGAAAGGCCAGTTCGAGGTGGGGGTTGATCTCTTCTCCCAAGAGACAGAGGAAATGGCCTCAAGTTGCCCCAGGGGAGATTTAGATTGGATTTCACGGAAATCAGGCATTGGAACTGGCTGCCCAGGGAGGTGGTTGAGTCATCACCCCTGCAAATATTTAAGAGACATGTAGATGTGGTGCTTAGGGACATGGCTCAGTGGTGGGCTTGGCAGTGTTGGGTTAACGGTTGGACTTGATCTTAAAGATCCTTTCCAATCTAAATTATTTGCTGTCCCGAGTGATAAAGATTGAGTGATAGCAGGTCAAGGGAGGTGATTCTCCCCCTCTGCTCTGGTGAGACCCCACCTGGAGTACTGTGCCCAGCTGTGAAGCCCTCAGCATAAGAAGGATACAGACCAGTTGGAGCGAGTCCAGAGGAGGCCACAGAGATGCTCTGAGGGCTGAAGCCCCTCTGCTATGAAGAAAGGCTGAGAGAATTGGGGGTGTTCAGCCTGGAGAAGAGAAGGCTCCAGGGAAACCTTAGAGCACCTTCCAGTACCTGAAGGGGGCTACAAGGAAGATGGGGGGGACTTTTTACAAGGGCCTGTAGTGACAGGACAAGGGGTAATGGGTTTAAACTGAAAGCGGGGAGATTGAGATGGGCCATCAGGAAGAAATTCTTCCCAGAGAGGGTGGGGAGCACTGGGACAGGTTGCCCAGGGAAGCTGTGGGTGCCCCATCCCTGGCAATGTCCAAGGCCAGGCTGGATGAGGCTTGGAGCAACCTGGTCTAGTGGAGGGTGTCCCTGCCCATGGCAGGGGGGTGGGACTGGGTGGGCTTTAAGGTACCTTCCAACCCAAACCAGTCTGTGATTCTAAGATCACTTAGATTTTATAATTTTTTTTTAATGTGCAAAAAGCCAGAAGTTAGGCTGAATTATGTTATGAACACTAAAGCGTTTTTCATCTAATTTTATCTTACTATGTTTACAACCACTTACAAGGCTTAAACTCCTACATACAACCTATTTGTCAATATGGAGATGTGCTACAATTCAATTACAGTACCATTATAAAAAAAAATTGAGACACTGAACAGAAAAATTAAGGAAGCCAATATTTCCTTTAATTTAACAGTTTCAAGGAGCTGAAAAGAAAACCTAATTCTGTTCAAGCTCTTTTCAGTCCACAGCACTGAAATAAGAACATAGAATAAAATGGTTTGGGTTGGAAGGGACCTTAAAGCCCACCCAGTCCCACTCCCTGCCATGGGCAGGGACACCCTCCACTAGACCAGGTTGCTGGTCAATCAACATCAAGATATTCTTGATAGACTTAAAATCTACATCAATTACACTGCTCATAGGACACTCCTCATTCATATTTCAGGCTTTTCCCCTCCATTTACTATTCTCCAATACGGAACATGAATTAAGTCAGTTTTAGGTCTTACACAAACTAAAGTTTAAAAATCATTATTTAGCTGTTAACTTGGTGTAAAAATGACTGCTTCATACACAAGGATTCTTGATGTTTGAAGAAGTAACGTTCCTGATACTTTTTAAAAGCAGTAAGCTGTGTGAGTAACACCATTAATCTCTAGATCCTATTAAATCCATACAAGTGTCTAAGCCTCAGCACGGAACTGTGCACTTCTGCAGCAGAAGGCAAAGCATAAACATTGCAGAGGATGATACAATCTTCAGAAATACAGTGCAACACAGAAGGCAGCTGCCAGGGCTAACAGAATTACCCAGGAGTTATGCAGAATTTGCTGTGGAATTGGCATTAATATATCAAAGTTCAGTCTACCATCCAAATTAGTAAATGTTGCAACTTGGCAAAACAAAGAGCACCAAGAAGTCTTACACAATTTGAACTGAACGTATAACCACAACAGTGTTTAACATAGCATCAGGTGCAATACAAGTGTCAAATCTGCTCAATCTTAAGCCTCAGAATGTTTCAAGAATACTTGATGAAGTTGTTTAAATCAGTTTCTAAAATTGGCAATGAAGAACCACGCTTCATGAGTCCATGGACCACTGACCCAGATCAGTATAAAGCACTGGTTCTCATATCTACAGGTAAGCAAAATCGCCACCACCTTCTGTTCTTCTTAATAAAGGTCTTCCAAAGAAAAAAATACAGAAAATCCCACAGAACAGTTAATAGTACTGAAATACAGGCAATTGTAAACTAACCTAGGCAATCAAGAAATTTCTCAATTCATCTCCATACAGGCTTATATTCACATTTATGGTCTCAATAATCAAGGTACAAGAATCTCAGTTGCAAATCTCAACACACAAACAAGGCTGATCAATAAAATGCATTTCAGTTCCAAAATAATTGTATTTGGCACCATTAACATGCAATAGAACCAAATGCTACGGAACAATATATGAGCAGTTTCAACCTCCCAGCACTGACAAAGAGCTATCATGAGTTTTGGAAGACACACAGAATAAAATCTGAGTGGTAAAAATGAGTTATTAGAGTCTGAAATTAACAAACCAAATGGAAACTATTTTAGTATAGTCTGGGACTACATGTTGGTTTATCTTTTTTCTACCTGCAGTATACCCTCCCCTCAAAGAAGTGAGTTAATTTGCACCAAATAATGTACTTGCAACTTGCACGTGGAAAAATATTCTGCTTGGCTGGTGGTTTTTGTTTGCCTTTAAAACCCACCTACAATAATTTTAAATGCCTAGACTATTTTCTTTGGTAAGAGAGTAGGTCTTCTTTCTCATCCCCTGTTCTGATGAGAATAACAAAACAGTTGTGGTTTAATTTATACTTTTTCCTTAAGAAGGTTTCATTTTAAAGAACTGATATTATCTTAATCCTTGGACCATAAATTCCATATTAATTTCCTCAAAAGGTAAGTTTCCATAGGATGTGCTTCTTCGCTGGTTGTCTCTACAGCTACTTCTACAAATAACTGAAAAAATGCTTTTCTGTAAGTAGCAACATTAATGTTGGATTGCTTTGAACAGCTCATACATACATAGTACCATAAAGTCTGAAGTCCTGGTCTCAGGCACCCATTGTTCCCTCCTAGCCTTTAGAATTATTCCGATTTATTTGTTAACATCACTAAACTACTTTCACCACCGGTCATTCTAAAGCAGGTTATCACGGAGTTTTAAAGTTGAGACAGGGAATGCTAACAGACCTGTGTATACAACAACTCACACATTCAGTACGTCACCCTGTGTTTGTAATATTTAAACCCAAAAACACTTACCTGCTCTATCAGCTTTCAGTGTGTCCCAGACATTGCAGTTAAAGTCATCATAACCAGCTAGGAGGAGACGTCCACTCTTGGAAAATGCTACAGAGGTGATGCCACAGATGATGTTATCGTGTGAATAAACCATAAGTTCCTGATCAGCCCGAAGGTCAAAAAGCCTGCACGTAGCATCATCCGAGCCTGTGGCAAATGCGTTGCCATTTGGGAAGAACTTTAATGAGGGAGGGAAGGAAAAAAAAGACATGTGATTTCAGATTTGATTCCTCTGTCTCACTGAATATACCATTTTGTACAGACCAAGCAGAAAAAAAGCAGAGTATACATCTCTCCACTACTGGGGTAGGGGCAGAAATAGCGATTAAGTAATAATAATAGTAATTAAGAGCATGTAAAGAAGCACTATTTTTAACAGCGACTGTTTCCATTTACCACAATGGATCTGAAGTTGTACAAATGTCAGGAACTTCCCCCAGCTACAAATACTATTAATTAAAGAAAACTTGCCACAATACCCCACCACACAGTACATGCTTAAAAGCTGAGGCCAGAGAAATATAAACATTTCAATCCCACGTCCTCTGTTCAAGTGGATACGTACACAGATGGCATTGATATCCGACTCATGGCCAGTGAAGGTTTGCCGGCACATTCCTTCTCTAACATCCCACAGTTTGGCAGAGGCATCACAGGCACCAGAAACAAAACACCGGGCATCAGGAGCAAGGGACAAACTCATGACATCTCCAGTGTGCCCAGTAAATGTAGTTGTCTGCTGACCAGTTTCTATGTCCCAGAGAGCGCTTGAAAGAATAATTCAAAAGACAAAAATCAACCCATTTGTGCTCCATTAGGTCTAGACAGCAATTCTTGTCTAATCCTCTTCATTTACATCACTGCTAAAAGGTAACACTCCATAAAGTACTAAAATTATATTGAGAATAGAAAGAGCAAACATTCTGTGTTGAACTATTTGGCTATATTCCAGGAAACTGTGCATAGAAGATTTCAAAAGCCATCTTCAGTTCTAAAATACTGCATGAATTTTGAATTATGTCTGTCATGTTGAAGTTGCAGCACTCTCCCAAGACAGCAAAATCACTACTAGAGTGATAATCAAAGAGTATAAAAGGATGAAATAACACTATCACCTCCCTACCAAGTAGTCTAAACCATTAAGGATTTTTTATTTTCTGTAATTTCTCAGTGAACCAGACCCACCAGTGGCAGATTTGCACTAGGCAAGTAAGAGATGACTGTACTTCAAAGCTTGGCTGAACTGAAGTGATGCCAAGAATAAACTATTAGCCAGACAACTGCACAGTTACTACAGTAACTCCTGAAACAAATGTGTCCTCTTATAAATAGCATAATTGTAAAGTTTTTTAAGTGACAGATTTAGAAACATTTTTTTTTATGAAAACCAAACTTATATATTCAATATCTACTCAGAATCAGTGGACTAACAGATGGACATTCAAAGACACTGACACTGTGTAGGAGAGGTATTTATTAGACAACCTCTGCTGTAAGAACTGCTGCTTGGGAGAGCAGTAATGCTTTTAAGAATGAGATACAATTAAAAAAGCTACGAAAAAGATCGAGGTCTTATTTCATTGAGAAGCTAGTATTTAAGACCTACATTCTCCTCAAAAGACCCAGCTACTGTCACTGTAGAATATCTTCTAGGAGCTCTTCCTAATAGCAACATAAACCGAATTCTGTATTAAAAAAAAAAACTCCAATATGACTAAGTAATAAATACTGAATACCAAAGAACTATAAGAAAAGTCATTAGTCTAATACACTTATTCCTAAAAGCCAAATAGTTATAGCAAAACTTCCCATCCCATTTTAACACAGAGAATTAGGCCAGGCTCCTCAGAACATGGGCATAACTAAACAGCCAAAGCTAACAAACATGAAAGGCCAAATTTTCCATTACAAGTAAAAACGCTACGTATGAACAATAATCACATTTAGTTTTCTGGCTGACTACTAGGTTTACCAAGAATAGAGTTTCCTTCCATAATAGACTATAGCTGTGAAAAGCCTTCACTAACAATCATGTGGAAGTTTCACTGCTTACCAAGTGGTGTCGCCAGAGCTGGTAACGATTTGATTATCATCCAAGAAACGACAGCATGACAAGTATCCTGAAAACAAAATAAAATGTTGGTGAGTAAGACCATCTCTTCACATGGCGACTTGCTTATACGTTGCCTCCTCCTCTCCTGAAGATGAGGCAAGAACGAGGGAGCAGAAAGGCAAAAGCATTGAATCCACTGGCCAAGGTGGAGAGAAGTGTGGGTAACCCTGCACTGTCCACACTGAACCTTCTGAGAAAGTAGATCTGCATGCAGTGCCATACAGATGCAACAAATGCCCACGACCTCAACAGTATTGTACAGCTACTGCGAAAAAATACACTGCATTCTTCGTCAGTACACAGAACAGAGCGTATACATCGGATGTTTCCCAACCCCCGCACTAAAGAATTTCACCTGAGTGCTCTGAAGCATCTTTGTACTGAAGTACCACATGCCAAACTATCGCCGTAACAACTCCGATGACAAAATTAGCCTGCCCTGCCAGTCACCTCTATTTCACAAAGCACAAATATCATCTGAAAATCCAAACTACTGCAGAGCCTGTTGAAAACCTGCAAAAATGAGCTTCCAGCTATGGGCTTTGTTCAATTCTGCAACAGAGAACTCTTCCTTCAAGAAGATTCCACACAAACTGGTCAGGTCTCAAATGTACTCCTTTGATGTCCATTGCATTACAGCAAAATTCTGCTTCTCATCTTTTGTAAAAATCCCTCTTTTCCCAGCCATACGGTTTACAGCCATAAAGAGCAGTAAGCAGATAAGAACATTATTTTCATGATTTTCTATTTCTAAAATATTTTTCAGTATTTGATGCGCACACACAGAGCCATATACTGAAAGCCAAAGCTCCCTGTGTCCAAACCACCTTCCAATCTTCTCTCTGTCCTGAGGAGCAGGAGAGAGGTGGGGGGAAGAAGAGTATCCTCTTAGAAATCACTTTACTGGTCACATCACAACCACTACCTGCAGGTCAAATCAACACTGCATTCTCACACCCTTATCTACACCCTGAGGGTACAAAATTCCTCTAAATTACATAAATCATGCTTGGAAGAAAAACAGCTGAAAGAAAGTTATGCATACTTTAATTCCCATTTAGCTTTTCCTGTATAAAAATTCATTAATGTACCACTTCATTTCTGAGGAACCTTATTTTCCTTCAGCGAACAGTCTTGATGCCATTTTCGTCACTCTCTATGCTTAGAGGCTTGATCAGGCAGAAAACCAGCAAGACAGAGCCCACCTGACGTTTCTCTAAAGAGCTGCCAGAGGTTCTCCCTGGAGCCAGTCTGACAGCCTCTAGAGAGACCAGCCTGGGGTTTGCTGTGTTTCGGATTACACCCTCTGTGAAATCAAAGAGACCATAAAGATGACGTGCAGCCTCAGAGCTGCAGCATTAGGAGAAATGCCTAATTAATCCATTCCTTTTCTCAGGCTGTTGGAGGTATTACTGATTCCACGAGAGTACGTAAGTCTGCTGAGATGTGAGAGAGGGTCAGCACTACACTAGTACTTCGCCAGAGTGCCTCAAGAACCAGTTTTAATTTTCAACAGAGTTCAAGCAACAGCACACCCAGCTTTCCTCTGAAAAATTTCCAGTCCCATTCACAAAAAAATAAGACAATTATCCGTTATCAGACAATATACAACAGCAGTTCACATTTCTAGCTTACTACTGCTTCTGAGGCGCTCATCTCCATTAACTGTGCATTCCTCAGGAAGCAAGAACATCTTCAGCCACGGAGTTTGCTTTAACGGTACTTCATGACACTGAGCCTCTTGGCTTGTTCAGAAAGAAACATCTTCAGCTTATCCCCCACAATTTAAACACAAGCTTTAAAGGGACATGAGGGACTTCTCGCTTCACGAAGTCTGACACCTATGTTTCCAAAATCCTTCTTACCTAACGAAAGTGATTTTGCTTCATCTGTCACTACGAGAACTTTGCAGCTAGTTTACACCCTAATTGACCAGGCAAAGCCTACCAGTCTACTTGTTTCTTCTCATCGATGAGAAGAGTCCGCCCCAGAAACAGAAACTGGAGGCAAAATTTAAGCTACTGTATTTTGGGGAGAAGGAGAAACAGAAGAGGAAGCGATGAGAACGCAAACCTCTGCAACAGAAGAACAGCTCCAACAGAAGGCAGCTGTCTTGCTTATGAAACGGCAAAGCATTCTCATCACACTTCTGTTCAAAGAGAATCATCCTTAAAGTTTTTAAATGGTTTTTTCTCCCTGCTTTTTAAAAACAGGCAGTATGCAGCTAAGGTCCTGCCTGAGAAATAAAGGAGCACAATGAAATATATATTTTTAATTAGGAAACTATATTTAAAAGATTAAAAGATATCTTCACCATGTGCTTCGGTAACTTAGACCACTCTGAAGAGGCACTCACCTGTGTGACCAGCTAGTTCACGGCTGACACGTACATTCCCTTCACGAGTTTTCAAGTTATAAATGGAACAGATGTTGTCAAGACCACCACAAGCCACATAATTTCCAGAAGGAGCATATGCACAAGTCATGACCCAAGATGAACGCAGGGGAATAGCATGCACCTGAAACAGATACCATTAATGTATTTCATCTGCACAACAACTGATTCCATAATTTCCCATCAGGAAGTTTTTCACCTGTCTCTCAAGAAATACACCACCTTTTTGTCAAAAGGACTAGAAAAGAGTGAAGAGTCTTTGGCTGAGTATCAGATTATTTTGAGGGCAATGCACATATAGCTCATTAGACCAAGTAACGATGTAATTAATACCTCAGGTTTGCCTTTCCTGAATCCCGTTAAATCAGCAAATTTGGAAAAATCTGTTATTTCATTTCAGTGCTCTGATTGCTATCAGTGTATTATATGCTCAGGAAAATACTGACCTCTAAGCACAGTCAGCAATACTGCCAATTCCAGGCTTCGGTGCTACGCTATGAATGAATGAGTGAGGAAAGCGCTACTTTCGCTGCCACTTACATCCTTCTTCGGAAACCCACTGCAAGCAATCAGCTCCATATTTAAATAACTACCTGTGCACGCTTCCTTGTCATTTTGCACTCAAAGAACTTCATCGAAACAATTACTGAAGATAAACCTGTTATGTCTGATTAACCCATTGCGTTCATCCTTCAAACTTGTTCATAACATCTTTAAGGAAGGGATCGCATCCTTACACGTATTGTGAGATTTCATGCAATCCTAAGAACCTTCCTGAATTTCTTACGTAAACAGCAGAGATCCCTGTCTGTTCTTCTCCTGCTACAGTAATCAAAAAATACCCTGCACTAAAAGCACAACCACCTCATTTTTGGAAGTCTTCTACCAAGGAATTAATAGGAATATTCATCTTGAGCCACTTTATTTTATCATTAGGAAAAGACCATATTTATGACAACTTTGTTACTTCCAATGGGTACTGCGACTACCAACACATGTGCAGACCATCATTCCACTATTTTGCATGAACTGCTTTGGGGTCCTACCTAGTCAAACTTAATACTGTCTCAACACCAAGCTGTTTGCTGCCTGGGTAGAAGCCGGGTTTGTAGCTGAAGAGTTCTATTTCTGATACTAGACTGGTAACATTTTGACTAGAAACAACCTCTGACCACGTTCCCCCCAGATAAAGCTGCTCTCTACCTCTCGCTGAAGCCATGGATTAATTAGCATTCATGTAACAATTGAAGATACCAATATGGAAATCATGGTATACAGTGATTATTTTACCATCCCATCTTTCCGTTGTTACGGAAATGTAGACCACATTTACCCGCAGGTTGGGGTCAAAGGAGGAGGATGAAGGCAAAAAAGGGAGGGTTTCTTTTTATTTTGCAAACAGTATTATTACTCTTTACTTAAGTAATGAATTCCTTAGTTTCACAACCGGGATTCAACAACAATCTCAGCTTTAGGAGTTGCTGCTGCAGCTGTTTGTTTCTGCTTCTCTCTCCTCTGTAGCATGCCGTTTGCTCAAGCGCACTGGCAACACTGGCTCTAAGGCTACAATGAGCTAAGCTAGGAAAATTGGAAATAAAGTCAGTTCCATGCTC
The DNA here is from genome assembly GCA_027574665.1 of Rhynochetos jubatus. Taxonomy (NCBI): domain Eukaryota; kingdom Metazoa; phylum Chordata; class Aves; order Eurypygiformes; family Rhynochetidae; genus Rhynochetos; species Rhynochetos jubatus. Next base: position 8,063,967 of record CM050669.1, read on the forward strand.
CTGTGCACAACAGACCAGCAGCTCTGTCAACCCAACTCAAAGGGGGAATATGTGGCATTGTTGCTAATGCTGGTAACGGTAACCATAACCAGTAAATACCAATTACTGGCCTATGAAAGTAAAAGTAATCCTGAACAGCAGCCAGACAGTGATGACCCATTACATGCCAGGTCTTTCAATACTTACCTGCAGACAACAATTACTGTGGCTACCCTTAAATCTCTGACTGTTCTGGTGCACCATGCTGCTTACTTCTCACTCGATCAATTTCTCTGCGGTATCAAACCAAATCAAAACTTCCTCTAGAATCAAGTATCTCACCGTTTTCCATCTGTGGTGCACATTTCTATACACAATGCATGTAAGACACTGCTATAGCCTTTACATGCAAACTTCATTGTTTTGGAGAACTCAAAATTTGGTCTTAGGACTATGCAAGTAATGCAGCCAAAATCATGACAGGCAACATTTCCTTCCTTTGTATTTACAATTGAGTAACATCGCAATGTATTAGTAGTCTTACCTTGTTCGTAGTATAGCTGTCCCAAATTATAAGTTTGCCATCCTGGGAGGCACTAACTAGAAGCCTAGAGAGGAAACAGGAGGTAAACACAATCACTGCAGGAAGAGAAGGAGGAACATCTTTGTGATGGCATTTATCTCCACTCTCTGGGCCAAGGTACTTGAAACCATTTAAGCACAGTGCAGCATTACCCAATTCAGTTATCAGCACTACAAAAGGAATTGTGCAAGTGCTCAGTTTCAGTGCTGACTATTACAGAAACGTGTGATGGAACGCTACACATTAACACATTCTGAGTTCAGAAAAAACGGTAGTCACGTAACGAACATCTCATTCTTGAAAACAGGGAGAGAACTTGCATGGAATCAGTGCTTCTGTGTTCTACACACACGCTTCAGATTCACTGAGTTCAGGCATCTACACTGCCAACGTGTTTTCTTTTTTCCTGTTTACGAAACAGGAGTTTAAGCTCTAACATGTCCAAACCCCCTGACTGTCAGCACTGAAATACCATAGAAATAAAATGAACCGCAGCAAAGGTACCACTGACGGAAGGGGTAGCATTAGGAAGATTTTTACAACAATCAACACCTCCTCAACCCCTACCCAGCAATCATGATTGAAACATGAGGCACCCAATTAATTGTTCAGATAGACTGGGTATACTGACGTGAAAAATCTGTATAGTCTCTACCTTTTCTAAGTAATTTTGGATAGAATACTCCAATACGGTATTCAAATATAATTTGTACCTGTCTTGAAACACTTTTGCCAAAGGAGAAATTGAATCCCCACCTTTTAAATAAGATACATGCCAAAGATGCCTGAATCAATGAATTCTACATATCTGATAAATCAGCTTTTTTCAGAGGCACAGAAAACAGAGGTGCAAAACACTAAAGTTCAACTCAAAGTAACACTTGTGTTCATTCTGATATTTAAAGTATTAAGCAGTTCAGAAACTGTAACACATCACAGATGACTTTTCATCTTCATGATGGATACTGTCTTTTTCACTAAGCACTGGGCTGTTTTGCTTCAGTGTATTTACCGTACGCATACGCCCAAGAGTTCGTGCAGGTCTTTCCTAAGGCACAGCTTGGTTACACAGATCTGGTAAGAAGGTAACTAACAACATCCACCTTCCTTTTAAAACCTCTACTGAGTAGAAAGAAGCTAGCTGTAACTTCCAAACTCCTTAGTTGTAACTTGAAAATTCCTAAGAGGAATTTTTTTTTTACCTGTTCCTGCAAGGAAGCAGCAAATATTCTTTTAACAGAAAATTTGCTGTCATTAGTGTGCTCTGAAATTGTTGTAAAGAAAAGAGTATGACAGTCGCTGACACTAGTATCATTTAGTTTCTCTCTAACTGAACATCAGTAGTTAACAGGAAGCATTTAAGGAAAAAAGAACAACTGATAATGAAATCTACTCTGTCTCCGCAGTTCCTCAGAATTCATGTGGTACCACAACTATGTTTTTCAGGCAAGTAGACAAAGACTGTTATTTTGGCACCAAATTCTGATTTGGGTGACAAAAACATGGACATCAGGAAGAAAAAGAAGTGATGTGAAGTGTTTCTGAATTCTCTTACTTGTCTGAGCTCCCTTGGAATTAGTGGTGCCTAGTGGCAGGAACAGGACTCCTTTGCACTCAACTTTACAGAGAACAGCGAAGCCACGTGATGCGATTCTGTATCCCTAGCACCCACCTGGAATCAGTCCCCCAGTGCATTGCATAAATTTTAGCCAGGTGTCCCCGGAGTGTTCTTCTAGTGCGCATTTGAATTCGCCCCACTGGGTCAATATTGGCTGTGATCTGAAACAGGAAAGGTGTCCTATACTGAATGCCTCACTTTACAGTTCCAAAAGTAACATACCATACACATTCGCGTTTAAATAACCATTCTAATGCGGGAACTCTCACATTTGGAATATTGACTAAGTTTTTTAAAACTGCCTAATCAAAAGTTACATCATTTAATGTAGTACATTACTATTAAATGAAGAAAACAGCCTCTCTATCGCATTAAGACTTTCAGAAATTGCTTTGTTTAGGTGATATCTTCTTAGACTTCTAGGATTTCAGACCTTTGATCTGGGTGTTCTACTTCTGCATAAATAAATATGGTAGTCTAGCATTTTTCTTCCAGAAAGGAGGATGTGGGGAGGTATATCCGACATTAAACACATCTCTACTTTTAACAGATGAATTAATAACTCAGATCCAAGTGGCCTTCCCTTCCAAGTATAGGATTATTAAATTCATAGTATTCCTGATTTAACTTCTTGGAGATAAAAGTAGCCTCTGGAATAAGTGAGGAAGTAACAGTGTAAGGACAGCTAAAGTGACTTAAGCAATTTAATGTAAGTCCTCCAGTCTGGAGAGAAGTACGAGGTGAAAAGAAAACCAAACCCAAACCCCACTGTATAAAAAACCCCACCACCACATCTCTATGAGATGTACTACAGAGTACAGGTTTTCCTTTCCCCAAATTACCGTGGCATGAAGCCAGGCCAATAAGATGAAAACGTGAGAGTACAGCAAGCTGCAAAGGTATTAGCTCAGGTTCAGATGCAGCATCATGCAGAAATTAGTAAGCTGGTTAACCTCAGCAGGTCTTATGGTCCAAATCATCATGGTAACGCAAGTGTACTACTACTACATCCGCAGCAGAACACCAGGGCTTCCCCTGTGTTATTTTCCACTGAGCAGCAGACATGTTCCCTGAGTCACTTCTTAAAGAAACTACCACTCAAGGCTACTGCTCTCAAAAACTGGACGCACAGAAACAATGTACTTATTTCTGGAAGAAACCACCTAAAGGAAAAACTAAAACATTGATAAAGGAGGCAAAAAAGATTCACTTACAACTACCTTCTTATACCACATTTTCATTTTGTAAAGAAGACAAATTTTCATAATCCACGTTAAACTCCTACATGCTTACCTGAGCCAGGGTGGCATCCGCACATGCTTTCCTAGCATCCTGCAACAGAAGAAAGTTAGAGAAATTGGAAGTTCTGTACATTTCTTTATCTCTGTTTTGCCAGGTTGAACAAGGACCCCCAAATCAAGGGTCAGAAAGTATTTCTACTTTGCCATCCAGAGAGGACCCACCCTAACTGCAGCATGAACATAATACGCTGTTTGCTGTCAAAACACATTGAGCACATTAGGCATTTAACTTGGAAATTTTCTTCTTTTGAGAGAAAGGTAACATGATTTTCACCATGACGAGTGTCAAGCAATGGAACTGCTTGTCCAGACAGGCTGTGCAATCTCCATCCTTGGCGGTTTTCAAGGCCTAACGGGACAAAGCCCCAAATAACATTATAGCCAACCTTATTTTAACCAGGAGGTTGTTAACTTCGGTTAGGGTCTTGTTCAGAACAACTTCAGTAAATATTCATTTTAATCTAATCCATTTTGTGCATTATTTCTGTAACTCTTATTTTCTAAGCAATATTAAAGGAAAAAAAAAGTAACATGTGCAGTCACATGTGCTTTCCCTTTCTAAATATCCACAACATTAACTTTGACATTGCAAATATAACTTAAGGCATCACTTCTGTCCATCTCTGTTCTCCTCCAGACACACAAATGACCGTTTATCTGAATCACAGAACCTTAAAGCCACAGTAAAATACATACTCTGATTTGGTTTTTCAGTTGCTCGGCCTCCTGGCGTAACTGGTCAAGCTCACTCATTTTCCTGTGCTAAAGGTGTGCTTCACTGCCACCTCTGAAACAACCAGAAATCTGAAAGACAGGTGAATACAGTGCAAGTGAGTAGAAGTCATAGCTTGAAACTACTAGAGTAGGCAAGTCCTTTCAGCCATCTCAACAGCACTTGAGAAAAAGGCAGATTGCTTTATAAGTACTGAATATAGGTGAAAATATTTCCCTGAAATCTCTTCAGAATAAGGTGTTACCACACGTGAATGTGCTTAGTTTTTTTCCAGCCACAGCAAATAAAATAATTTGGATTTATTTCTTTCCTCCAAGACTTTTTTTTGCATTTCTTTCATTAGTTTTTTCCTGATTCTGTTTCTTATAAACTCGAATTTCGCAAGAGCGAACCAGCAGATTAATGTTAGACATCAAAGTCAAAACGTCTCTGTAGGTCTTAGAGGAAGGAATCCTCTGTATTGACAGACTGACATAAGCACTTGCTAAAAGCAGTAAAATGACCTATTATGAACAGTACCTGTAATACAGAGTTGTGAGAGATGTCGTGGTATCAGGATAAAAGATCACTCACAAATGTTGGTCAGGTTTTTACTTAACTGCTGAAATGTCTCCCTGAGATTTCCACAATGGATTCTAACATTAACATGTCAGAATAAAATTAGTATTTTTTTATTATTAGGTTAAAGGGAGGAGTTTGAGAACCCACTGCCAACGGCCACCCCCCTCCCACCCCCTTATTTTCCTATCATCAATTAGCACCAAGTTACTAACATGCCCCTGTGTCTGCTGTACTCTGTAGCCAGCAAGACAGAGGGTTAATAAAACCTAAATATCACCCTTAACTATTGCCTATAGAGTTCCTCAACTACGGGAGTGTTTTCCAATACAATATTTTTCCATTAAGCATACAACTTATCTTTAAAAGTCGCTGCTCCAGAAAGATATTGGTGGCATTTTCCCTGGCATTCCATACCTAACACTCAGTGGTTCTTAAGCTGTTTGTTTTGAAATCTCCGCAGCTTGATACCAGTAGAAGATTCTGAAGAAACATGCTGATGAAATTTATCTTTATTGCAGAACAAGATAACTGGTTCTATTTTCAAATGTTACCTAGAGCACCTGGAGTTTACAAACAAACACTGGCAGTGTGTTTTTAGAATATTTTATCGGCCAGAATTGACCCTCTACTTTTAAACAAAGCAAATGCTTTGCTAGCAGCTTTACATATTATTCTGTTAAGATTTAATCAGCTTATTTATCTGTGCAAGCATGCGGGTTTCGTTTTTCCTAAAGCCCTTCCCAAGGAGAAAGAGGAGGATAGTTTCACATTTTTATCCAGTCACAGTAACAGAGAACATATTGTGAAGGCAAATTGACTCAGCAGAGCAAACATCACTGTCAAAAGAAAAGGAGTTTCAAAAGAGTTATTAAGACTTCAACATCCCCTAAATATTGCTATCCCACATGACCAGACTTCTGCTGGAGCTCTCTTCATTACAGCCTGTATTCCAAACTGAGGGCCTCAAGAACCAAGTGTCAGATCCTGTCATACCATCACTGACAAATTTATACTCCTCTCTGAAACCCAAAGTATTTTAGAAAAGGAATTTTAGTTAGCTTGTCTTAAAAACTCCATTCAAACTTCAAAGCCCTTTCACTTTACTGTGAAACTAGGTCTCTTCTTTCTCTCTTCTGGTTCCTGGGTTATCTTTAAGCCCCTCTAAGATTGCTTGTTCAGCTTAGTCCAAAATCCAGTTAAGACAAAACCCATCAGGAGTGTTTTGTTATCCTATAACCACCTTCTTTTCTTCTGAATGCTCTTTTGTTTCTGAAGATGTTTTGTTCACTCTGCATTTGAGACAAAACCCTCTGTGGCTGGGTCTCTCTGGTTTTTAGCATGCACTCCTGTGCAGCTGACACAGACTGTGAAACAGTTTGCACTACTCTTGTCAGAAAGGAATTAAGAAACTCTGAAGACTGTTCCTAAGAATTAAACTGCAAATTTTCAGATCTTTTAGCTTTTGGATAGCCAGTTCTATTTCTGCCATTCTCTAAGTTAATATATAAGCCCATTTCCCACTAAGCAAATATCAGCCTCTTCAGGCAGGGTATAAAGAATTTAGAGATGGTATCGTTCCTATTTCAGAGAAAGAAATCACGATCCAAAACTTAAGCTTTCTGCTCAAGGTCACAGCAACTCAACGATGGGATTTAAGATAAAGATTTAGGACAACAGAATTCCAGCTGCAGAGTTACAGGTTAACTACACTGAAGATTTACATGCAGCTTTATCTAAAAATATAATAGGATGAATAATGTCAGTCAAAGCAGATATGTTGTCCTGTAACATACGGTTTAAAATGGTGCCCTTCTACCAGAATTTGTGCACTATGCAACACAATTCCCTCACATTTAAATGAAAACCCCCCACTTCTTTGTATCGACGTTGTGGTTTAATCCTAAAACCAGCACAACAGAACGGGAACAGGTCTAAGGACATGAACACTAATCCCATGAAAAAGTGATAGTGAGAAGGTTCACAGAAACCCAACCCTGTAGTTTCATTCTGGATTATTTGCACACACCAGTTTAAAACAAATCATACAAGTTTATTTCATGCTTGTGCCTTCTTGCTTAACACAGCATGCACCGAAGGGTACTGCTGCGAATGACACAGCCAGATGAAGCCGCCCAATAGTGTCGAGTGTCTTCTGCAGTAACACCGATACAGCCATCTAAGAACCCAAAAGGACATAAATCGTATTCCCCTGTTGGCAGGGCATCACAGCTTAACTAGCATGTACAGGTCTGCCTTCACACAGAGCACTACACTTTGAAAGGCCCAGCACAGGAACTACACCTATACTTCTGGTACACAGGACAGCTGCTACTCTGAACTCCCACATCAGACTCAAGACAGGACTCCACCTCCATTCTCTCGCAAATCCCACTTTACGCAAGAGTAGAACAACCTGAACTCCTTCAGCCTGTAAGGATTAACTAAACATGCTAAAAGAACCCAATCCTGACAGTCCTTTCACCAACGCTGTTCGTCGTAGCCAGTCAGACGTGCCTATACACAACCTGCCCTACCCAGTGTGCAGGTGAGCGCCTTAACGCTGCACCGGTGAACGCCACACCGAGACAGCCACTAATCTTGGGCAAAGCTTCCTGCTAATGAACAACCTGAAAGTGGTTCACCAACACGACAGAAACCTTTACACCTACACACAGGATACGGTATCCCTCAGCACAGCGAGGAGTTCAAGGAACTTTACTCCTGTTAAAGCAGCTTCTGTGGATCTTGCCCTTCAGTCACTTGCTGGGTAGGATTCTGGTTTCGGTATTCCCTGCGTGACAATTAGTAGCTGAATGCACACAACCCGTAACACCACATATCCATACGATAAATTCGTATCTTGGAACTAAAACCACTCTGGGTTACAAGTTAGCCCCTGTGCATTCCAAGGAACACCAAACTCTGAACCGCATTTCTGACAAGCATCCATGGGAATTGTTTAAACCCGATTTCCACATTCCCTTTGTAGTCTTTGTTGTTTCAACATCAACAGGAAGTTCTAATTCCTGCCAACATGGCTGAACTCACTAGCACTCAGGAAACGAAAAGCCTAATGAAGCCAAGAGCATTAAAATATAGGAGTTGTCTGGAGCAGACTGTAAAATTTATGGGACAACCAGCCAAACTTGGCCATTCCTCTCTTTCTTTTACACGAAGTCTTAGGCAATTAAATTTATGACAGAAATGGGAGAAAAAAGTATACTTTTCAGCTCAACTGTAAATCAGTGCAGATTACTAGTATCAGCCATTAAAACATTTTAAAGAGCAAAAGCAATAGGCAAGGGGAGCAAAACGTATTGGAAAACAAACATTTTTATCTGTTCTCACTCGATACACGGGAAATTTTTATACACATTTATTCTTATTACAGAGAGAAGTAGCAAGCAGAGACTGTTCAACAGTGTTCTATGCTCATCGCAATCTAGCAAAACTGAATATAATGAAATAATATATCTCTGTTTATTGGCATGTGCTAAAGGCATTTATAACCCCATTTTAAAAGAAGGTTCCTAGGAGAAACTGTGAGCTTGATATGGATGATGCTTCTATTTCTGGGGCTTTGAAAGAAGCTATTAAATTTCTAAATCAAGCAAACCTCATGCAAAAAGTCACTACTCAAGTTCCACACCCCTTTCTTTCCAAATTACCACCATACCTGTGAAGAAATAGGTAGCAGCCAAACTCATGCTTACCTCAGTGTCTTTTGAATACGTTACTGTGTTCGTGAAGGCAGGCTTCTCGAGAATAACACATTCACTTTGCTGAACTCACTCAAGACCTTTCCAGAGGCTGAAGTGCTTAAGTGTCTCTGCTCTAAGCCTAATTCCCCCTAATCTTGTTGACAAGTATACCTCCTAGATAATTCTCTTCTTGCCAGGGACAACAGTATGACTACTTGCAAGGTAGTTTACTAGTCTTCACTACTCCTAATGACCCAGGTCTCTAATCTCCTCTTACAAGTTACCCATAGAAGAGTCACTTTGTTCCTGTTTCCCACATAGGAAAAGCAAACACTAACTTCAACTCATTCATTACTTTCCATATATGATGAAACTTCACAATTTAACTGTGTCAGAAAGATTTATCATTTCACTCACCTCAAAGTAACAATTTCTGGATTTGTTTTTCTCTAAGCTACATGACCTATATTCCTAAGGAAGAGGAAAGTTACCTATGTCCAGGCAGTCAGTTACATGTTGAACAACTCTGCACAGCATCTTTGAACTGAATAAAAGCCTTAAGAAGTCTCCAAAACCTCCACATGCTTCCTGCAAATGGAGATAATACTTAGGATCCCAGTATAATAATTCTGATTTAAAGGTAAAGCTCACTACTCAGAAAATTCAGCATCAGAACAATTCCAAAGCTAAGGAAAAACCTCAAATTCATTCATTTCATTGTTACAACTTTAACGTCCTCTCCAGAGCTCAAGCTGTTTATCTAATTAAGTCCAGTTACTGAAACCAAGGTATCATTAATATCATCCCATTTACACGAGGCTGATGCTTGTCTGCATCGAAAGAGAAATGGAAAGAGTTGGTAACAACTCGGTCAAACATATATTCTCAGGTTAAATATGATTCCTCTCTGAAACTACCTGGTTACAGCAATGAGGCAACGCTTACTAAACACTTTGTTATTTCATCTTTTCACGCTATTCCTATAAAAAAAAAAAAACCCAACAAAACAAGGATGGAGTCATCCATCTTCTCCTAAATACCCTGCCCTTTGAATAATCTCTGCAGTTTAAAAGAGGAGAACAGACATTAGAAAGCAAAGCTTTCATTAAGTGAAATATTTAGAACTTCTATCCCTTGATGGCCAAATTTTGTTTGCTACAAGGTATTTTTACTACAGGCTATTATTACCAAAAAGTAAAGCAACCCCCAGAAGCCATTGTTGATGCAAAATTTGGTAACAGAGAGGGTTTAAATTTACACTGTTAGTGTATTATTCAAGTACAGTTAGTTTCCCAAGAAGGTTAGCCAAACCACCTTTCTCTCAAATGAACAGACTGTCCCTTATTTGCTCCCTCAACATCTTTCCTGCTAATACACATCACTCCGACGTGTACGAAACACCAGAAGAAAAGCAAAACACATCATTTGCAAAAACAGAGCCAGAACTTGACAGCCTTACTAGTAAGTTCCTGTTATGCCTACCAGACATGTCTCATAGCAGGTCATCTGATTAAATGAAGCTGTGCTAATCTATTAGATACCATAAATCCTATTAGCAACATGCACAGCGGCTTGTACACTTTCACAATGACACAGGAATTATACACAATCCACTGTTAGTTCCAATGTTTTGACATCATGTTGGCTTTGAAAAGCTGAAGGGTTTTTTTAATTTAATCAGAGGTATATATTGATTCCTACTTGATTTTTATTCAATAGAAAACACAGCAAGATCAAACTTGCTTGTGGAGCAAATTTGAGATCTTCTCTCTCCCACTTACATGATCCAAAACAGAAGAGAAAAAAATTTTGATCCTGAAGTACACACATCTCCAGATATGGTGATCACCAAAATAAAAAGGTATAGATAATTTTACAAGTCATAGAAAAGGTATACAGGAATACAGCATCAGAAATGTACAGAATAACACAAGCTTCTGTGATACCAACCTTATCTGAAGGGGGAAAAAACCCAACCTGCAGAACATGTACCGAATAGCTCAAAGACACTGGCTTAATTACCCAGCACCAGTTAAAACAAAACAGGTTATACAGAAAATAGGACAGAAGATACTGAAAATACCACACTGGCACTGAGTAAAAGCAATGGTTTGCCTGCACTGGGAACACTGTGTTCAGCTGCAGTTTCCATTCCTCCAAAAAAGAACACTGGAGGTGTCCAGGGTTGACCAAGCTACCTCATTAGATAACATCTCAGAAGACAGGTTTAGAGAAAGACACAGGGGCTAGCTTGCTGCTTGCTTTTTCAAAAAAAGGTGAATATCTAGTAATTGAAAGTTATGAATTTAACTGAGGAAATAACGTCTAAACAACTCACAGCTAACTAGTAATGTTTCTCAGAGACTAAGGGGCTTCACAAGAGGCAGAAACATTTGAAGTTATAATCTGGAAGGTTCATGGTTCCAAGAATATTAGTAATAATCATGATTACACAGAATATAAACTCTGCAAATTTTAGGTTCTGTTTATATAATACTGACGCACTGAAAAGAACATTCTGACAAAAGCCACTTTGCTCAAAAGAAACTTGGCCTTCTTTTGTCAAACATGGCGGATAAGTAATTTTTCATTCATGAGAGAATAACTATTCTCATCATTTTATTTATTACAGTTCCCTGCCCCACTGAGATGAAACAGTTTCATCTATGGTCTCCCTCTGCTTTGCCAGCTCCATTTCTGAAAGAAGGCAGGCACTAACATCTATTATTTAGCAGGTTTCCTGGCCATTTTAAAATCCTTCCTGTTGACATAAAAGTACACAGTGAAGTAGAAACCAGGTACTTTAGGCTCGCACAGATTAACAGCTAAAAACTTGAAGTTAGACACTTTGTAAAAATAGTATGAGTTTCTCAAGCACTAGAAAAAAGAAATTACCTTATCTCACTACTTACATTTTCTCTCACTACAGTAGAAAGCCAACTTCTGCTGTCAAACATGTAAATTCTGGGAAAAAAACAAACCAAAGAGAGAATTAGTACAGTTATGAAGAAATAACACCTATTTCTTAACAAATCTAGCAGAGATTAAAATACTGTCAAAGCAGGGGCTATTTGTTTTGTTAGCTAACTTAAACAGCCAGCTTATCTTCATGAAGGAAATGGGCATCGCTTTAATTATACTGACATAAAAGACTTGCTCATGTCAAGAAGCTTTTAACATTCTTTTTCTAAGAAAACCCTTGCAACCCTCAGATCATTAATTCTCCTCCCCTAGCGATACAGAAGACAATACTATTAGAGAGTTTAGGATTATAACAAAACATTGTCTCACTCACACAGTGACTTTCACTGCGCTACAAAGTGCCCACCCAACCTGCATTTTCAAAGCACTGACGTTATTGCTGCTCAACACTCTCCCTGAGGTACGCCTGCTTGCTAAGCAGTTAACTATCAAGATACCTATTTTATCAAAAGAAGTTACATAAACCTCCTACTAACGAGCTCAAGCGAGAGCACAACACTTCTAGAAGAGTTACAGCTTCTAATTACTAGACATTCAAAAGTAAAAAAGTAAAAATCGACACATTGAGGAACTCACACACTTGCAGTCTGGAAGACTATCATGATTTAACACATAAATTGGCTTTGTAGCAAGGTGAAAAAACTTCTTGTAAGAAATCTCAGAACAACATTTTTCCTCTGGCAGCACAAAATAATAATTGCAGTCCATCCCAAGATGCTAAACATTGACAACCGCTAATACACTCAAAACATCTGCGATCTATCACACAGCAAGACAAGGGCTATGGGTGCTGTCGATGGACACCTGAGTGTACATCTTCAAAGCTGCTGGATCAGGACAGTGGCAGATTATTCTGAGCACAAAGCAAGAATGTACGGAAGCAAAATAATCTTAAATCAGAAAGCCAGTCTACAACTTCATATACTTGAAACTGAAATGCTTACATGTAATGTCTTTCTGATTTTACAGTTCACTATTAGCTAGAAAATTTACAAACTAATTCAGTGTCTCGTATGGAGGTTAAGCTACTTAGGATATGGGTCATCCTCATCCAAGCTCATTTATAGATGAACAGTTTAATACTGTGATTATGAAACCATCACAGTGTAAGCAGTTTTGTGTGCCAGAACAACACTTTTAGACATAGAACAGCAACTCACACTTAGAGGCCAAACTCCATCCCCAAAGACACAAACACATGACATGAGACCTTTTTAGGTTCTGAAAAAAGATCAACTGTATTCAGCTTTCAGAAGCCTTGACAGAAAAATTTGCCCACACTGCAGAGATAATGAAATCTAATGAAATTCTGAAAGAATTACCTGAAATGTAAACAAGTAAAAATATGCTGGAACACTAACAGCACACAGAATACACAATAGCAAAGGCCAAAACACACACCATTATTGTCCTGTGCTGCACCCTCATTAATGCAGGAGAGGTGTTGCAGATTTCATATGCCTTCTGCAAAAAAGAAAAACAAAAACAAAACAAAAAAAGCTACTTTAACCAGCCTGCAAGAAGAGTAAGGAAGCATAACAGCAAACTTTTCCAAAGTTTAGTTTATTGTTCAAACCAGGTTAAGTTTTCAGTTAGGTATGCTGAAAGCATCCTGTGAGCTTGCACAATACAATCCTGGCAACGGAGGTATTTTCATTTCTACGTTAAAGATTAAGCTCATTTAAGAACAAAAGTGGACAAGCTACTTGAGAAAAAGAGATCTGCATTGCCACAAGCTTCCATTTTTAGCTAAAACGTAGCTTGGTAAAAGCAACATGAAAATTACAGGCCAACTCATTCATCACACCACAGTACTGGTTCAGCAAAGAGTTCTTGTAACCAGCTCCATACGCTCTGCCTTCATCAGCCCTTATAACCCTGCTTAGCTGAGAGCTTGAGGTTCTCAACATCAAGAACTGGGGTTTCTAAACCAGGAGAGAACAGAAAATACCACACTTCAAGCATGGTTCCAGTGGTTAAACCATTCCACCAAAGCACCTGGAGGTCAGCCAGCCCTAAACATGGTTGGCACACCCAGTGTCCCCACACTCCCACAGCTCCAGGGAAAGCAGCACAGCAGTTTGGACTGAAAAACAATAGAGTAACTCCAGAAGGCAAAAGCATCATCATTTCTGAGCAAAGCTTCCCTACTACAGGTACTCACTGCCTGCTGTCAGCCTAATAGTACTTTTCTTTAAAGATAGCAAAGTAGTTGCACTGCAGTGACAACCCAGCCTAAAAATTTATCTCAACGCCAACATCCACCGGAACAACGGCAAGTCTTCACATGAAGACTCCTCTGCAGAAGAGACTACGACTATTTTCACAAGGTTGGGAAAAGCAGGGAAGAAAATAGGAAAGAAAGGGAAAAAAGGGACTCTGAAGAGCAGGGAAAGCATTTAGAAGTATTTTACTTTAACAACACAGCAAATCTGAACCACCCTCCAAAATTAGGCAACTTACGAAGATGATTAAATACAGTCACTGTAGCCCCCTCCAAAGCCATTAGCTGTGTAAACACATTTTTCTTCCTGACCTATGGATTCAATGAGAGACTTAAACCCCAGATATTCTGGATGTTAATTCCACCTGCACACCTTTAGGCTGCTTTACACATACACTGACTAGATGCCAAAGGGCAATATTCAAACTGCAGCAAAAGCATTCCAGCTTCTTCAAACACAACATCAAGTCATACATAACCCCAGGCGAGGCCAAGCACGGCAGATCAGACAAGACACCTGTCCACCACGGGCTTCGCTCAGCCCCTGGTACAAGGTTTGACCAGGCTTCGTATGCAGCTGCCCTTGCTGCAGACAGGGACACTGCACAGGCAAAGCCAATTCCTCTTTAGCAGGGAGATCTCCAGCACAGCTGCAGACGGGGTCCCACTCCAAACCAGTGCCCAAGAGAGGGACATCATTCCATGTTTTGGGGGTCCTGGCTGACTGCAAGGTGAACACGAGCCAACACTGGCAAAGACAGCCATCAGCATCCAGCACTGCACTGGGAAGAGCATTGCCAGCAGGTCACGGGAGGTGATACTGCCCACCTACTCAGCACTGGTAAGGCCACATCTGGAGTACCGTGTCCAGTTCTGGGCTCCCCAGCACAAGACAGACATGGAGCTACTGGACAGAGTCCAGCGAAGGGTCTTGAGCATCTCTCATATCAGGAGAGGCTGAGAAACATGTTCAGCCTGAAGAAGGCTCAGAGGGGGATTTTATCAACGCATGTAGCCTTCTGTATAGACATGTATTTTGAGCACCTTTATCAATGTAGTTTGAAACAGACCTCAATCAACACTAGTAAAAACTGGTTTCCATGACCATTACACCACTTGAGTTTTAAAACTTTCTTGCATAACACATCCTTCTGTAAGAGGCGCAGAAGATTATCCAAGGCATTCAGCCAGAGATTATTTCACTGGAGCAAAACCTATCAGCAAGCATCATTATTAGTATTAAGGTAAACCTACAGTTTGAAATTAAGTTACTCTGCTGCTCTGTTATCTCTTTCTTATCAACATGCACTCATCTGAAGGGGATGTATCCTACACCCTGCAAGGACAGCTGTATGTAGGCAGGCAGTCACCAATTTAGCATGCAGATGCTTCTGTTCAGGTACCTAACACTTATCACCACTATAACACATCAACTACATGGCAGAGATAGCGCCTGTGAAACTGGGAATTGCAAGTTAGTTTATTTAAATTATTTCTTACAGTCTACATAACCAATTATTATCACAGAAGAGTATCTTGATGCTCAAGAGATTACACGACCTTTCCAAATCACTGTCAACAAGATGAAATTCCAGTTATACCACCAGGCAACAGTAATTATCATTCTCAAATTTAAAGCAATGCTTCAAGATTATTCTGTATGCAAAAAAAAAAAGCACACAACCTATCCTCAGTTTGATGGCTTGGTCCTAACTATCAACATAGAAAGTTGTGTCAGACAGCTGGAAACTCGAAGGACATTTTGATATCTGCATGTGTACATGCTCCTCCGAGAGCTAATTCTGGCTCAGTCTTTTCTTCAGATCAATATTCCAGAAAGTGTAGTCACTGCTGTCACCTCCTACGAGAGCAGCTTTGAATGACAGCTTATGGAAGTATAAAATAATAGTTACAAATTCATAAATATAAATATGCACAAGTGAACGGATACGACCCCTTCTCATTTATTTGATGCCTTCTTTCTGGAAATCATCTGCCATGTCTATAATTTCCAAGCATGTAAGCTTTGAAAAGCAAGCCACACCTTACTAACAGGTCTGCAAAACAGATTACTCTAGTAGGGACAGTGCTCAATGGTAGAACTCCTTCGAAAACTTACCGAAAACACTGCTGCAGTCAATGGCTAGCACGGCTGGACCATTTCTGTGGGAGGTATTGGCTTCTTCTCACATTGAAGAATTGCCAAGTTTCCAGCTGAAGCAGTCATTGTGCTCAGCAGACATTTTCCATATAGTAGTGTGAAGTACACACAAAACAAGCCAATACTTGTAACTGAACAAACTGATTTCACAAACCTCTCATTACATATAGCTCAGCTTTTGAATCACAGGTCCCATTTTAACTAGGTAGCTTTCTACAGGGGTCACTGATGTCAATACTTAAGAGATTTTGTGCGTAAAAACACCTTGCAGAATACCTGGCAACATAAGATCCTAAAAAATTAGTTTTCCTTGTGCTTGCTTTATCCAAAGACATTAAATCCTTCGCCTGTTTCCCATGCACAAGACTGAGGAAAACACATTCAAGCTCCACTCATGACTTAACAGTATAAATTTGCAGCCCTACTAGGAGCTATGATCTTTAAGATTACAAGTGACGTCCTTCCCCCCGCACACACATCACCTCACCTATTTCTAGGAGCAGAAATCTGGAAATGCTTTCCTCCTGAATCAATGTGTGCAGTTTTTCTACTCTGTCTGACAGACAACAGGGGAAAAATCTCATCGTTGCAAAGGACACCGGAGAATTGCTGGCTGAAGAAATGGTCAGTTCTAGGGTCCTTCCAAAGTTCTGGATACATTACTTAATCCTGTAACCTTATTCACACAAAACAGCACACACAACAGGAAAATCCAGGCTTAACAAACCTACACAAAACTTCTGACAAGCCAAGGTGCCCTTCCAAACTGTCTTCAACCAAGCAGTGAGCACAGAGGTTTTACCACTTCAGAAACACACAAACAAAAAACCCTCCATCCACCATAAATAGCTGCTAGTACTCAGAAAAAAAAAATTAAGCTGTTATTTCAGAAAATTCAGGGGAGAAGCCAGATATTAACAAATCTGGAAACCTTGCAAGACCTTGCAAAGCCAGAATTCAGGTTCACATTCGAAGTCCCAAATTGCAATTACTGTCGCAGAGAGCACACTGCATTTTTGTCTCCTCCAAAAGTCTTACAGAATAATTCACCAAAAAAGTTAACTTCTACGTGCAAATTCCTCAACATGCCAGGGGTTATTACCACACAGTGAAGCAATACAGCATCTACTGAAAACCACCCAACTCTACCTATATCTGCTTTGCATAATCCATCAGCTTGTGCTTGTATGCCTACATTTTCTGCGACCTGAGGACTCATCATTCCCTATGTTTAACAAGTATTGGAAAATAAACCCTTTGGATAGTTTAGCACTTCCTCAAAATAGAGTATGAATCAGTAGACAACAACGCTTACGATCATGGTGGGACACATGCTTGCAATAAACAGCTCTGTAGTGAAGTGGCCCATCTCCTTTGGGCACCAACAGTGTACAAACTCAAGCTGTCCTCATGGAAGACAGCAGCCCTATGTTGCCAAAATACTCACATTTCCTGACACTAATCCCCTGACCTACATTTAAAAAAAAAAAAATCATACTGATGCAAAATTTAAGCATAAAAATCTGCACTGTAACAGGTCACCTCATTAATCCTTTCTAAATGCATCTGTAAGCTATGGGCATTATTAAAACATAAATCTTAATTCTAGGTACAGCAGAGAATTCATGTAAAAATAAAACTACTATTAGAAGTTTTAGAATAAAGAATAATAAAGAATTATTGCAAGTTTGAGAGTTGCCTAAAGCCAAATGCTTAAAATCAAACCTTCTAAAAAGAAGGATTGTAGATCTTTGAAGTAGTTCACAAATTAGTAACTGTTGCTACTTTGGTTGCCAAAGTCAAAACACTTCCTAACTACATCTGTTCTGCCTCGCTCTGAAAGAAATTCGCATTTAAGAGCATTCTAACACTTCCTAATTGGTGGCGGGCACAGGAATCTAACTTAAGAACAAAAATCACTCATTTATTATCAGTTTTCAACAAACTTAGGTATTAAGAATGTCAAAAGCCAATGCTGTAGGTTTTATTCCTTTGTTCAAAATTATCTGTATGCAATTACTCCTGCAGAGCAACACATCTACCCATAAACTGAACTGAATTTACCAAACTGGCCAGTGATGTTTCCAGCTGTCGTCTTTCCAGATCTTACAATTAAAAAAAGGCAAAATAAACCAAACACACACACACACCACCAAACACCCACCGTAGGCCAGGAAAACTTATAGCTAGAAATTGATGCACAAGCATGTTCTATTTATCAGAAAAATAAGTTACTGAAAATTGTCACTTAATCAAGTATCCCCTTACCCAAAACCAAGCAATTCTGTTGCTTCGTACTACGGGACACCTCCCTTCAGACTGAAAAACAAAACGCAGGCAGCACCGAAGGAGAATATATTACTATTAATCAACCAACACAGAAATGACTAAGCATTTATTACTAGATGCTTCTATCGGCACGGCCTTACAGTAACTGAACAGTTGTTTCTTCAGCTTTCATCTTTCACTGCTTCCCTCAAATCTTTTACCATTAATCTCCGGTTTTTACTGCCACGTTCACTTCACCTGCAAACTGCCCAGACTCTCCATTTACCTCCAGGCATGTCGCATACTTGCGCCGCTGACACACACCTTATTTCTCACTATTTAGAATTAATATTGTTGCCACGAACAAAGAAGCAGCTACAAAGATAGGAATATGTAACCAGATGTTGCCAGAGTCAAACACCTTCTCTGTAACACACAACCAACAACTCATGAGCTGCAGAAACAAAACCTAGGTTTTACTAGGCTAAAAAAACCCCAAACCACTTGGCATTTTAACTGCCAGAGGCAAATCAAAAAGGTTTTAGTTACCTTCGCAGGCCCAACAATGTTAACTAAGCTTTATGCCATTTATCCAAATGCCATTGTTCCTTCCAAATATATTTTTTTCTAAATCACAGTAATTATTTATATCTCCCTGGAACTGCACCGCAGGTTTTTTTGTAATTTTTTGAGGAAATACATTTTTTGACATAAGCCCTTCAGCATCAGGAATGCTTAAGAGCTTTACTAAAGAGGGAAAAACACGCATAGCAGGAGTTATCCAGAAAGCTGCTAGTAACAGTTTCATAGTTTGGATTTAAAAGTGTTAAGGAGGCAAAAAAAAAGGAAAAAACAAAGGGTAAAATTAGAGCACAAATCAGTTAGATATAGGAAGGTTGCCTGGCAGGTGAAGTGCTATCAGCCATGTGTTCGTATAGAAGTCAATCAAAATAATGCAAAAAACCCACCCCTACAAACAACAAGCAAAACCAAACCCACACCAAGAAAAACCCAGAAACAAAACAAATCCATTATTTCTTCTCCTGGAGACCTACAGTAATACCACAGCATCATCATATATTTTCAGAACATGTGTAATCTTTCATCTAGTTCAGCTGAATCTATAGGTGGCAGGTTTAGGGCAGTTCAAAACACAAGCTATGAACAGTACATTTTCCCCTAGAAGGTAGAAATGGAAGCACGCTGGTTTAGGACCTGTTTACACATCCTCCCAGGGTGACAGAATCATAAAAACACATTACACACCTAAATATGTACGCTTGTTTCTTTTTAG
This sequence comes from Rhynochetos jubatus, assembly GCA_027574665.1. Classification (NCBI taxonomy): domain Eukaryota; kingdom Metazoa; phylum Chordata; class Aves; order Eurypygiformes; family Rhynochetidae; genus Rhynochetos; species Rhynochetos jubatus. Next base: position 8,083,372 of record CM050669.1, read on the forward strand.
TAAAAGCCGACATGAGGAACGCATTTATTCAGGTATCAAAACAAGTTTGTAATGCCCATAGTAAGTTGCAATCCTATTAAGAAACAAAATTCCTGCCAGTTCTCATGACATTTCCTAGGATGGGGTTTCAAAAGTCACTTTTGGGTATGCCAGTTTTCCACTAGGTCTTCAGTTAATTTTCTGTCATTTAAATATGTTCAAGAAATCCTCATGGAGATTGATGTACTTCCCTGTCCTGACAACGTTCTGCTCAAGCTCTCCCAAATAATTCACAGGAGAAGCGAGGAGAGCACAGCATGGGACTGGATCGTGCTGCAATGAATGCACGAGCAGATGAACAGCTAGATGCAAAACCTGGAGCAGAGGTAGGTTATTACACCACCTCCTGTTACCAAAATCTTGAAGATTACAATAAAATCCGTCAGGTGCATCAACTGCCACTGAACGAGGGTTAAAGCGCAAGAGAAGAACAAGTAATTTCCAAAAGCCTGAAGAAGTTTCCCTCAGTTCTGTTTGCCAACACGTCTGTATTGGCATGACCTTCTCAACCTTGTGAAAAACCATGTATTGTTTCAGACATTACCATTACAGTGACACCAGTAGGTACACTGAGATCTTCTCCTAATGTAATAAATATTGTAGTGAAATAAGCCTTGTGATCACTTATTTACAGTAAAAAACCAAAGACAGCAAAATTAGACATGAAAAACACCAATTTAAAAGAAGGTAAGACTGTACATAAGCACAGCAAATTAGTAGAAATCCCTATTATTGTATTTTGGATTTCTATAAATTTCAGCTCAACTATTTTATCAACAGAAGCTGAATCATCCATTTCATTTTACATATGCCAGCTAGTAAAGAGTCAACTGAGTCAAAGGAGAATCAGCTGCTTCCTATTTACACCCTCTTAGAAAACACAAGGAACCTGCAGAATGCTACATTTAGCAGTACTACTTTTTACATCCTCTAAAACCAAAAGACTTAAAATGAGAAGAGACAGCCAATCAACTCAACATACCCTTCTTCTTGAGCTAAGGGAGACATTTACAGATAGAAGGTGGTCTGTTACAGACTACTTTGTGTCTGAAAAGCATCTCCCTCATCCATACACATAGGCAGAGACTTCTATTGAGATCCTCACGCGCTTACGTGTCTCACTGTCTCAATGCCCTCAAAACACTAATGAGAAACGCATCATGTTTCCAGAAGCAGCAAGATACTTTATATTCTATCAAATCCAAATTGTGCTTTACCAAACGGATACATATTTCCACCCAAAGTGCCTTTCATTGTTAAGATCAAATCCTGAAAGAGTACTTCAGCAACGCGGATTCTCCTTTGTGCTCTGACTTAGAACAACTCTGAGAATGTAAGCAAGCTTTATTGTATCAAACTTGTACAAAAATAGTAACTCCAATAGGGGCAAAGGCATCCCATCTTAAAGACAGGCTGGACAAGCGTTGATAGCTACCTTCTGCCCGCATCAATAAAAACAAGGTAGGTAAGTCATTTGAACAAACCACCTGTCTCTTTGTTCCTCTGCTATGCAGACTGTACACAAAAGAGCCTCAGCGGTCATCTCAACAAAAAATATTCCCTCTTTACAACTGTGTTAAAGATCTTATCCAAGCTTCAGCTAATTAACAGAAAGAATACATTTACTGCATTAAGAATTTAGGTGTTCAAACAGCACACCGCTCTTCAGCAAGAGACCAGCAGAGCACTGTCAGAATGAAGTTATGCTGCACCATGAAATAACTGCTTTCCAGCACCTGTCTGAGGATGAAAATTTTCAGTGGACCTTAAAAATCAGTAAGACATATTATATGCATACAGCAGGTAAAATACTACTCAGTAAACATTAAAATATGGCATGACTTCTCTAACCTTTTGACCCAAAATAGGCTGAGCAGTACTTTGTTCTCCAGCCCTGCAATCAACATAACCCATCTTAAATCAATGTGGAGCAGTTCCATCAGTTTTGGTAGCAATGATTCATAGTAGCTCACTGATTTCTCCCAGAAACGGCTATATTTTGAACTGTACTGTTGATACAAAATAAGGCAAGGTACAAAAGCAACAGAAAAAAGAAAAGCAAGGTGGACAGACTGAAAAGTAGAGTAACACAGGAGTAGTTGAAGACGTTGGTCTCAAGTGGTGTTCGGGAACAGACAACGCAACAATGCTTAATGCTGATGCGAAAGGTAAACTTCAAGTACAACCCAGGGACAGGATCATGACAGAAAGCCAAAGGTACAGCAGGAAATACTTGCTTTCACCCTTGGACATTCTTCTTGCCAGAGTACCGCATTAACCCTCTCAAAAACTCTGGCACGAGTCCTTCAGTAGCTGTTGCACTCCACTAGATGCTATGCACCTGGTTAGGTCATCAAAACAAAGAGAAAAATACAATAAAAAGAAAACAAGTGAAGCACTACCAGGGTTAGCAGCCAGGGTGGGAAGTAACCAAGAACAACAGAAATGAAAACATCAGAAGACAATCTGATCTATTTTAGGGAAAAAAAACCAACACGCCAAGTGAAGCCAAAAGAGGAACTGCGCAGCCAGCAACATTAGTTGAGATCCATAACTTATTACAGTTCTGCACTGATTTCCTTGGCCCTCCCACTCCCCCTTGACACAAGCACTGCTTTGTGTTTATTTGGAGCCCCTGGACATTGCTGCTGTGCAAAACTATGGGGGGGTTTTGAGAAGAGGGGGGTTAAGCATTTATTTTTAAAGCAGAAAACCACACTAACTGCAATAGGCAACATATCAACTTGGTCCTTTAAAAAGAGAGGGCAGAGAGCTTTGCAGACAGGCCACTTCCACCTTACACAGAATACTAAGGATTCTGACTTGAGAAAACACAGTTGTTGCTTCCAACTCAGCTTGCTTTTGTTATTTCCTTCATCTTCTGCAAGAGCTGAGCTGCCTGTTAACTAGAAGCCGAACTATCACAGTTTTGACACGCAGCGCATGGCAATAAACTACTTGCCATCTTGGTTTTCTTGACATGCCAAGTTGTGAACTGGCAAGGCAGCTGCCGAACGGCAGATGTCTAGGCCATCTTTTGTGACAGAGGGCAGCAATAACTGGCTTCCCCAGAGTGATCTCTTCTGAGTTTAATTCACAGCTGCAAGGATATGGAACAAAAACGTTACTGCAGGATAAATTACATGGAGAAATCAAAACCAAATTAATTAAATCTTGAATTCTCCGTGGTAGGTAGCCAGGTAAAGTGGTTAGTCACTGCTAGCTAGTGATACAGCTCAACATCCCATCTTATCTCAAGAAAAGCTGTTCAAATGCTTGATATTTGACCCCAAGGATAGCAAACAAATGTCGAATTTCCAATATCTATCAGAAGATGGAACTTATTAATCAGGAGTTAAAGGGAAGAGAGAAGAGTCAGACTAGAAGCAAACATGAAGATTACTGGGCATTTTCACATCTCAGGTCTTGCCTAAGATTTCCAAAATGTTTGGAATAACTTCATTCAGGTTTCTGAGTTTATAGTGTTAACACGTTTTCTCCTTTTCTTCAAGATACTGGACTCTAAGGATACAGATTTTTCTTTTTGAAATCATTACATAATTCAATCTTGGGTATCCTGAATTTGTAGTATTCAATACTAATAATAGATTTTGAATAATCAAATACCTAAGTACTCATAACTGAACTACTGTGCGCAGATCTGAGCCCCAAATGTAGGTTCTGCCCCAGTCCCACCTCCCCATATATGAGCAATGAATCGTGTAGGGCAAACCAAATTATTTCCTGAAATGCTGAAGTTCCACATATTGTCTACAGGCATAAGAATCAAGACAGGAAATTGAACTAAACAGTTTCTATGACATTTGAGTTTTCATACAAGAAAAAAGTGCCCTGACTTCTCAAGCATCTAGTAAAGATGCACTACTTTGTCAAGACTTTAAATCTATTAAATTGTTCCTTTTCAATATTATTTCATTGAGTATTATGCCATCTGTTAACCAATGTACTGTACATTAACTTCTACTGTAAGTTTTCAGGCACTGGCCAGACAGTCCTGACAACATGCAGTGAGATCCAGGACTTGGTAACCCGAAGCACAGTTAAATTGCCATAAGCATCCAGTGAACTGGTCTTGATGTTTGTACAGACAACACCTTTGTTAAACAGACAGCAGCGTAACTTCAGTATTTTCCCACTTCACAAAGAATGTGCTACGGGAATATCAAACATATGTTCCAACAAAGAGAGCTCTTTAATTAGTACAGTATATTTTGAGAACCAAAGGTTTCAGCAGACTATCACCTTTACTTTGTTTTTCTAGACAAACAAAAATCTACCACCACCACCACCCTCCAAACACATTTGTTAGGCTGTCTGAAGAAAACCATTTGGGGAACCGAACAGGAAAAATCCAAGAGGACCAGAGAGTGATTTCTTCTCAGCACCTTGAATCACGTGCAGGACTGCTCTGTTCAGCGCTTCATTTACTGGAAATGAAATATACATCAAGTTTGGCATTATGCAGTTACACTAATGGTATTTTATATACTGAAACGTAAGTTCACTCTTTTTATTCTGAGATTCGAGCATTGCTGTGTTCGACACACACCTTCAACCACTTGGTGTTAACTAAGACGTACCACCTCGACAATTTGAACAAACTTGAACAGAACAGAACTTCACTCACACTGCAAAACCAGACGCTGCACTAGCTTTCACCACAAAGACCTTACTAGGAAACATTAGTATCGTGCGCATATCTAAAACACCTTTGGGAACTTCTGGTCAATGCTGTTTGTGGAGAGAACATTTCTGGCTGCCCTTACAAATTTCACTACTAAAATAGCCAACCATTAACTTCTGATACCTCTGCAGCAACAAAAACGGTACATTCATACCACCTTCTGCATGCTTTTAATCTTGGAGCTTTGGTCCACCTCCTACACCTCAACTGTTTCAGTAAATCCCTCAAATACCTACAGATGTCCAAGCGGTTGGACTGAATACAAAATATCCCGATTTTTAAAAGACAGTATACCAGAGCAGTTCCATTGCTCTAACTCCAGAAGGACAACATCTGGACAGACACAAGCATACCCCCTAACCTCCAAAACATTTGTAAGCTCAATGGCCTACTCAAGAACCCTCAGCAAAAGACGTCTAGTGAGATCTACCCTGTGTTACCACAGATGTCCCAGTGACAAAGTCCTTCCAGCATGGACAATTAACACTGGGCATGCAGATTTCTGTTTTCACACAAGTGCAGCATTAAAAATTCTTCCATCAGAGCACTGTCAGAAATTTGTTTTGATACTTTACAAAAATAAGCCAAAAGCCACTCAGCTTGTCCAGTAACTTCATGCTTTTGTAAATAATTACAGATAACCTTTATTTATTGACAGATTTCAATAAATCCCAAAATGTCAGGATGAGCACAAAGCACATGTTACTACACAGACCTTTAAGATGGTTCCCTAAATCCAGCCCAAGATAGGCAAGAAGGCAGGAAAGCAGGAGGAAAATAAAGATGTACAGAGCTCAACGTTCACATGTAACAGCTAAGCAGAAACTCTTTTTCTTTCTTACAAAGAAAGAAACTGGCATCAGCTGATGTAATTAAGCCGACTGTAACAAGAAAAAACAAGCCACGGAAGTAAGGCATTGCTTTCCTGTCAGTGATGTCAACTTTGTGGGTGTGCGCCTTTCTGAAAGTCATACAGAAAGCCTTGCAAAACGTCTTATGTAGTCCCGCACTCAATACGGTTTGATCTTTATAATAAGGATGAGAAAAATCATCACTGATACCTGAACCAGGAAACCATTCACAACTACGTTGAGAGATGGCACACAAAGGTTTCCAGAGCCATATTTTGGGGTTACTTTTTTCTCCCCTTTGCCAGGTGGAGAAAAACCAAGAGCTGAAAATGGTGACAAAAATCTTCACGTAGTTTTTAATATAAGACCGCATTACATAAAACTACAAAAAGTTATCTAATCCATCTAATTACAGATAATTAATACTTTCTTTTTTGGGAGTACTGGCAGGCATTACTGCAGTTTTCAAAAAGACATCAGAAAAAAACATGATAAACGTAACTGACAATAAATTTTAGGGAAACCTTCCTGTTTCTCAGACCACACACAAAAATATTTAGCTATCTACAGTTCAATTAATCCTTAAAACATATAAAAGGTATTTCTTTAACACACCTAGAGCCTTTAGAAACTGCAGTTATTTAACAGGCTGAAATTCTACTTAACAAAATAAAAATACATATTTTAGTGAAGCAATGTCATGTAAACTGCTTACAGAAATTAACTATATTAAAATGGCAACTAGATTTTTAATCACCCTCTTCCCCTTCACTTTATTATCTGCTACTAATGTTTCCCCTCATCAAGTTCTAAATACTAATCTATGAAGTTAATTTGAAAATTTAGCCTTTCTTTACCACCATCAATTACAGAGCTACCTTATATCTTGATCTGGTCTCCTGTAAGATCACCACCTTCAGGCCTTCAACCTCATTTTCACTTATTCACTATTAAGATTCCAGAACAGAGCACAGGAATACCAAATTTTAACCCTTCAATCCCACTAAATAACTATAGCTCCTGTCTTAATAAGCCTGTGACGAGTGACAAATACACCTTGTTTTCAACAATTCTTAAGCCAAAAAAAATTTAGGAAAAAAGTAATTTTAAACCAAGTCTACCCAAGTATTCAAGTCAGCAAGAAAGCTGAGAGCTCTTGATATTAACCTACAGATTCTGTTTGCCCACAAGCCAACCAGGGCTCAGACCCACGAGCAAGTTTCCAACATCAGCTGACCCACAGGAGCCATCTATACGCACCCTTTCAGCCTACACCGAGTTGGAGATACTGGGATTATTTTGGTCCCTCATGAAAAGGGGCCATGCTTATTTGAACAAGCTTGCATTTATCTTAAGAGCGCAGGCAAGGATAAATACCACAGAAGAGCTGACAGAGAGTAACCTATTCATTAATCCAAAGCCAGGTCTTCTGAACACCTCCTAAAGCATTCCTGTTTTAAACCTGCCGTAGTTATCTGTAGTGGGTTCCAACAAGACTTACATTTGGCGGCATCTGCACATTTGAAGCATTTGCTTTGTAACTGCTTTCTCAAGCCCGTCTTCCTGTGTCCTGTAACCCTCCGCCCATGAACTGAGGTGTCAATATGCAGGTCAGTGTGTAACTTTTTACATGGGATCCTTATTTTTTGCCATTTTAAAATTTTGAGAACCAAGCAACTGAGTGTTCAGGTCAGTGCTGAAAATCCTGGATGGAATTTGAAGTTGTGATTTCCAAGACTCCCTGTAAATCACACTTCCCAAAAATATTTTTTTTAGCTTATACATATAAATTATCATGTAGGCATTTAATTACAGCATCCCCAGTAACTCTGAGCATTAGATATACACAGCAAGGGACACCATATCTATGCTGTTTCCAGATGACATGCATGAATGCTGTCGTGCCATTACTCTCCAGCTGGATTCAAGAGAAGACTCCTGGATGTCTAAAATACACTGGAAAAAGCAAACGTTACCCTCTGCACCTGGCAGACTCAAGGTTCCAACTGCAGTCTTCCAGACAAGCAGAAATATTTAATTATATTTCAAGAGACTAACAGATCATAACACATTCTATACTGCTCTAATAAATGCAATGGACATAAGGATTTAATACAAATGAATATTACAATATACTAATTGTAAAGAACACATTTTAGATGGTCGACTGTTAAAAAAGAAAAAACAGGCCAAGAACATCTGATCTTTACAGTGCCAAAAATACTTTTAAATGTGTATTTTTATTCAAAAGCTAACCACCTCTTTTCTCTATACTTATTCTAGTGCTTTAATAAAAATGCAGTATTCCGCTTCAAAACTTATTTTGGAGTGTCCATATTTTAGTACTAGCAAGGCTTCCTCAGTAATTTACATTGATTATTTTGGCATCTAAAGTAAAGGTACTGTTCATAGCCAGCTCGAAGCTTTTAAAAACTTTTTAATGTTCTGATGAACTACCAGTTGGCTCAAGTATCTATGGATTCTGCATACATTTCTCTGGTGAAAAACAAATCCATGCACACAAAATCCCCAGCACACTGGACACCCTGCGAAGAAATAATAAATTGAGATACTATGTTAAATAGAAACATAGGGGCTTGGGGGTATTTTTTGTTTTTTATCACGACCTTGGCTAATACTAGTTCCAACATTATCAGTGGGGAGAAAAAAAACATTTTGAATGGAATATGTGTTCTTTTCATTTCGAGTCTGCACTTCAAGCAATCCAGAGACTCTCTTAAAGAAATCCCACTTTATCTTCAACCACATGCTTAAGAAGCATTTCATCAACACAAGCCAGTTGCTTTCACATGTACGGATCTTTTTTCCCCCAACATAACCAGTGAAATACTGTAAAAAAAATAAACAAACACCTAAAATACTGGGATGAACATAGGCGTAGAGACTCCAAAGACAACTCACCTAAGTATGACTCAACCACTTGAACGCATGATTTCACATTTCAGCTCGCTAGTAACAAACTAGCGCTAAATGCAATCCATGTAACAATACGGTACGCCATATGGCTAAAACTGGATATTAAAATTGAGAATATCAATTACCAATCCACTAATGCTGAGAGCCAAAATCCATGGACAGTAAGAATTTAATCCAATTCAGTGACTACAACATGAGCTGAGCCCGACGTACAGGAGACAAATCTACTGCTGGTTTCACAGAAAGCAAGGCAGCTCCATTTTTGCATTGCTCTAACTACAAAACTCGCTACTTTTAACACTTCCTTAACATTCCTGACTACAGCAATAGGCATCCACAGAATCTGCAAGAGCAACACAAGTTCCATCTGTCGGTTTCACGCCGATTGAGAAATCATAACTAAGTAACTATTTAAGAAGAAACAGTTATAGTTGTTTTCCACATGACCAAATTCAAGCCTCCAAAGCACCAGGAAGTTATTACATACCGCAGCCAACACCATCTTGCTTAATTTCAGGAAAAGGCATCCTACAAACACAACACATTTATTTCTACTGTAATTAAAGGATCCTGAAAGAAAATGCATTAATTGAAGGATTTTCTTATTCTAGGAGTATTAGTTTAATTGTTCTAGTTTTACAACTTTCAATAGCTGTAGTGTTTCTTCTTGGATGATATTAATAATAATGCTACACAGAATTTGATTGATTATTTACACAAGAAGAATTCTCATTAAGTCTCAATACAACATTTTCAGATTTCTATGAGGTATGGAGGCGATTTAAAAACTGTTCTGCTAGGATTTGCCCTGGAATTCTAACTTTATATGTTGCCGAAGATTTCATGGCAGGATGCTTGCTACATACTGACCTAGCAGCTGCAAGGACTAGACAAGGATAAATGCCATTTATCTTACTCAATGCAGAATCCCACTTCACCACCCTCTTTTCTGATCCAGCACTGAAAGGCCAAAGTAGTAGTATCAAAAAAACTGCACAAGTAGTTTCAACAGCACATTAAAAGTATCACAAAATGGAACCAACAGTTTATTGGACAAGTATTCTTGACTAAAGAAAATTGTTCTTGACATACTAGAGGTGTAAAATGCATTCAGCTAATTTCAGCGTTTCTTGAACAACAACAAAAAAATAATAATAATAAAAAACCCCACCACCACAAACCTCAACTGCAAATTAGCTCTTCTGCTTCCTAGCTTCCTTCCGTATGAACTACAGCTGGGCCAGAACAACTGATTATACATCAAGTCACAGATAAACAGTACTAAAAAGGTTGATACTACCAAAGGCTTGGAGGTCATTTGAATACGGGAGGCACAACAAGCATTTCTTACCTTTCTTGCTCAGTAGTTGGTTACATTTTAAGCCTTGGTCCAGTATATCAAATAATATCCAAGCTATTTCATTTAGGCTACCAAAGTTAAGATGCTGGGAACTATAGTGAAACATCGTAAAAAAGTTACAAACCGAAAGTCCATTTTTCTTATAAGATCCTACAAGCCACACATTTCAAAATTTGGAGTGCTATTTTAAAACACAATACTACACAGACCTGTTTGAACATCCCTAAAACCTTTCTTATTCTTTCCCATTAAAAGAACAGTTACCTAGAATGTGACAATAACTCCGAGTCAAAAAGCGGTTTTAAAACCCTCCACAAGCTGTTAGCATTCTGAGGCAGACGGGAGACTTGTGTATGACACAAAGATAACTGCATGGGTCTGACGAGCATCTGCCTAGCAGAGAACCAGCAACAGTCCACTGCCCCAGCAGACTCTTTGTATACCTGTGCTCTGGGTTTAAAACACTGTTTTTCAGCAACAGGCTTAAAATCCAAGAACACTTTGATGGTATTAAGCAGGCACTGCAAGGTAAAAAAGAGAATCATGTCACCCGTTTATCCAGTAGAAGCCTATGTGAACATTTCAATAGAACTATTTACTCCTCCCACCTAGCTCCTATCTGGAGAAGCTCACAAAAATTAAGAAAAAAAAAAAATCACACAGATTTCTTGTAACAATCTTCCAAATGCTCCTCCTACCCCCACCCCCCCCAAAAAAAAAAATAAAAGAAGAAAGCAAAGAGAACGAGAAAGTGAATGTAAAAGACAATTCTGAAATGAGATGGAGTTTGGCAAAGCTGTGGTGAGGAGGAGTTGAAAAACGAGAGCTGCCTTGCTGCAAACGCCATCTTGTTGCAGCTATTGGGCCCAGGCACAGAGAGATCCATTCATTCACAGCAAAAAAGAAAATCAAACACACACCCTGGCTAATCTGCAGCCACCAAAACAACTACACTATTATCACCCCTTCTCTTTTTTCTCTCCTAAAGCACAGGAGGGAAAAAAAAAAAAAACCAACCACCCCAACTCTGCTATTTTACATTTAGAACAAACTGAGATCTGAGTATCTTCGGCTTCTCACATGTATTTCACGCACACATCGGCAGCATTTTGTCTTGCTTCACATCCTTGTGCTGAGCAGAGCAGCTTAAAATATGGGATAAATCTCTCACGATTAGGTGAGGATATTTTACGGCAGCAAAACGTTTCATTTTTCAGTCTTAAATCACCACTCCAAGTTGAGCCAACTATTTTCAAAAGCTGTTTCAATAATCACTTAAGCCTTAGATTTACAGTCCTTTTCCTCCTGTTTTCTGCTGTGGAGACAATACATAATAACGTGGCAGGCGGCATCCTACAAGGATGCCCGATTTCAAAGAACGGATCCCAACCGTGACTGTTGGGAGAAGAATGAAATACCACATTCGTTAAAATTTCAGTTCGTCTTCAGGAATGATAAATTGATATCCTACAACCACCTCTAGATCATTCTGATTTTCTTCTGGACAAGGGTTTGGGGGTCTTTTTTAATAAAACATCTCGTCCCTTTCATATTTACATACAAGACTTTACACCTCTTCATTTCCTACGAAGCTGTAGAATTAAAAATCCTACACCTTAAATATCCCTTGTACGGATAAAAAGAAATTAAGACTGAAATCCTTTCAATAATAAGCTAGGAATTGAAATCGTATTTTAAACATTTCCGAGAAGAAAACTCCATTTTTCTTTTGTAGCAAACACCCTCCATGATCATTATTGCTGCTACAGACACACAAAAATATGCAGCACCGGAATACATGGGGGAACAACAAAATCTGCCGTCTAAATCCACCCTCGGTTCCGATTTTAACGAGCACAAAACCTCCTCTACCCCTCCCTAGCCCAGCATACCCAGCATGAACCCCATCTGCCAGCCCTTCGCTGGATGGGGAGCTGCTGGAAGCAGTCTTACCCTGTTTGTCTCACCCCCGTCTCCTCTTAATCAGTTTTCCACCATTACAGCAGACACACCATAGCTTTTTTTTTTTTCCTTGAATCTCTCTCCAAAATATTCCCTCTGCCGGCTGGATCGCTCGGGAAACTCGCCTTTCGTAGCTCAACGCGGACAAGAAAACACCCCAAACCGTCTAACAGAGACCACTACAGCGTAATTATAATTAAAAATGGAACCCCGCAAGATCCAAGGTCTCCTCCCTTTTCGCCTTAAAGCCTTCCAAGAGAGAATCAGTCCCACCCCCACCTTTTTCTCCTCCTCCTCCAGCTACAAACACGCTTCTTTTTTAGGGGAAGCTGGAGCACCGAGGAGGTGGGGAAGCGCGGGGGAGGGGGGCTATTTCTAACCCCGCCATGCCCAGAGGTGGACAAACCATCGGCCGCCCGTGTCTCCTGCGGGGGCCGCGGAAAACGGGTGGGCGAGGAGGGTACCGCCGAGGGGGGGGAGGGCAACCCGGTGGCCGGGGCGACACGAGAACCGAGGGAGCGGCGGAAGGGGAGGCCGAAGGAAAAGGAGAAGTGCGGCAGCGAGGAAGGAAGAGCGGGGGAGGGGAGCGGGGCACGGGCGCGCAGAGAAAGAAGGAACCGGGGATGCGGGGGGAGCCGGGGCCGCCGGCGGCTGGAAGATGGCCTCAGGGTGGGGCCGGGGCCTCGGCGAGCCGGGCGGCGGCGGGAAGGCGCAGGGGAAGGCGCCGAGGCTGCCGTGGGGACCCCTCCCGCCCCGTTCTCTCCCCTCAGACGGTTACCTGCCCTTCCGGCCGCTGCTCATTAACCGGGCCGGTACGTCGGTCGCCCGCGGCTCCTGCCCGCGTCCCGCCGGCCTGGGGAGGGGAAGGGGGGGGGGGGGGCGGAGGAGCAGCAGGAGGAGGGGGCGGAGGAGGAGGGGAGCCGCCCGCGCCCTGCCCGGCTGGTCCCGGGGAGTCGAGTCGGAAGGAGAGAGCCGCGGGGGAGGGCGGTGGGGGGGGAGGGTGTCGCTGGGGCTCGACTCCTCCTCGCTCGCTGGGTGCCCGCTCAGCTCCCCGCAGCCATCGGGAAGCGAGAGCCTGGGCGCGGTTTAACCTCCGCCCCGCCCGTGCTGCCCGGCCGGGAAACCCCGGCTTCGGCTCGGCTCCCCGCCCCGCCGCCGGGCACCGCCCCGCCCTGCCCCCCTCCCCCCCCAACACCACCAGCAGGCCCCGCCGCGCCGGAGGCCTCGCTCCCTCGACGGGGACCGGGCGGGAAGGGCCGCGGTCACGGTGCGCGCTCCCGCCCCGCGCGCGCGCAGGCGGGCAACGCCCTTCCAGTCAGTTAACCCCGCCGGCGGGAAAGCGGGGGGCGCGCACCGCCGCCCTCCCCCCCCCCCAGCGCGGTTTGGTTCGGCCCAGCTCCCGGGCGCTTCCTCCCCGAGCGCGAACAAAGGCCGCGGGCGGGGGGGGGTTCGTTCCCTCCCGCCGCGCCCAGGCCGGCCCTGCAGGCCCAAAGCACGTCTGTAAAAACCCGGCGTGAACAAAAGAAAGCCAGAAGCCCGCAAACGGCGTGGTTTAAGCTCCAGAGGGAGCAGGGCGAGGAGCAGATACCCCTCACCAGGGCAAGACAGCGTTGAATGTAAGAACTCCGGGTTGCAGAGCACGAGTAAGGGTCGGAGGGCTTAGAAAGCTGCTGGCCGGCTGTAACCGCCTGTGTACCACCACCTTTCCCTCAGGAACGTGACAACGAGTGACAATTCAGTAGGCTTACACCTTATTTTTTATAACGTCGCTTACAAGGTTACCTGTGCGGCCGGTTTCCAGAGCCACCTTTTCATGTCCTCCTGGGATGAGCATCCATCTCTGCTGTAGAAGGCACTGCAGAAAAGAGCAAGTCAAACAAAAAAATAAAGGGATGTAAAAAAAAAAGGCAATTTCAGTTTTACAGACTGGGCCTCACAGCTGTCACCAAAATGGAATCATTTCACACCAGCATTCACATACTAAACCAGTACTACTTCATCATGCAAAGTAAGTATACGTACACAGAGTATTGCACCACTTTTTCTCATATCAATAGCTCTAAATCTGGTGGGGTTTTTTCCCCTATTTGTTTATACTCTGTTAAAATGAGAGATTACCTTACTGCCCAAGTAGGTTTCCAACAAAAGCTAAAAAACCCAACAGCGTTACACCAAATTTTGAATTACAAACCTATCCTGAAGAAAGGTGTTGTAATAACATTTTTAAAAAACAAAATAGGCCAGAGAAACCAATACTCTTTCTGCAAACCTTACCCCTAGTAGTTGCTTGCTTCTCCAGAATATAAACTGTTACTTGCCATCATGCTTTCTGGCAAGGTAGGCGTGGTTACCTGTAATTAGTAAGAGAAACAATAGGCTTCCCAATTAAAGCGTAGCAGTGGGTTGGCTATTATTCAGTTTGTCTGTTACGAATAACTATTAGATCCTGGTGTGGTTAAGCCTTTGTTTTATAATCATCAAATGTTTGGGTTTAAATAACCTGTATGCTATGATAAAGGATTAATTCTTTGCCCTGAGATTTACAAACAACTAAATAAGAAATTTACTGACATCAGAACAAAGGGTTCTTGAATTAGAGTCCCAGATTACTTTATTCTGTTCAGTAACCATAAGGAAATCATTCCTGTTTCACCCCTGAAGAAATATGCACGCATGTACATCACGGACAGGAATTACCCCATTAAAATCTGTGGAACCACATGTATGCAGGTTGGGGATGTTCCTGAGGTTGGGGCTAGAGATTCACCTAGCATTCCTATCTGCGAAACACTGATTAAATGTAAGTGCTAAAGAAACACCAGAAGTTTGTTAGATATTTGAGATTTAAAAAGCCGTTACACACATTATTGCAGTATTTAAGTCAAGAAGTCTGAGGGAGATTTGTAGTAGGCAAGTTACGTCATCGTTGTTGTAGGAGAATGCTTTTACGCATAACAGAGATGCCCTTTTGGGGATACACTATGATTTGTGTGGAAAAGAATGACCACTTGCTACATTAGGGAGAAAAAAATTATGATACATACAGTATTAAGAAAAAGAATGGAAAGCCTTGTTTTGCTAAGGAAAATTCATGTCTTATAAGATTTTATGGAAAATTTTCAGCTAACACTGGATCATAAGGAATAAACCTGTCTAAGGATCAAAACTAATGTTCTGAGGTTCATAACAAATAGTAAATCACATTTTGTTTCTTCAAGAGAGTAGTGGCATTGAGATTTTGCTACTGGGTTGGAAGAATTGTGTCAATTAACTATGTCATAATAAACTAATGCATGCTTTCTTCCCACTGCACATGCCTTGTCCTACAAATACTTACAGCTTTCATCTTATAATTCTCTCCCATGCTTTTAGTAACAGGACAATGGTAATACCTAAACTTTTTTTTTTAACAAAGTACACATTCAGATCTTATCCTCTCTAGGAATCTCTAATTTTTTTCTCTTTTCATAATAATTTTTATGCATTCTCTGTTCCATGAGCACTAAAGAGAATTTCTCTCCACAGGTGTGTACTCTGCCACCTCTTAAAATGCATGGAATTCAGGTAAGGAAACTGTATCAGCCAAATGCATTTATACATGCTGAGTATACCCACACATACACATAACTAATTCTTTCACCACACCTATTCTTGTGTAAAAATACAGCTGTTTCGGTAGTTCCTGTTTCTGATCCAGGGGCTTATTTACATCTCCTGTGAAAATGTGATTGATATAGAGTTATACTTCTAGAATGAAGAGGGATTGTGAAGATTGGAAATGGTTGTGTACAGGGTGGAGGGTTGTTTCAGGTGGTGTGGGTGGGGTTGTTTTGAATTCTCAGGGGACAAATCAGTTGGGCTTCATTTTAAAATCCTTCAGAAGGATCACGCATTACTCTGCAGCACAGTGTCTAATTCTTATGTCTGCGTATGGTTCTGTGCTGGAAGCTACTATATAGGCGTTATCTTTATTTTTTAAATTTCTTTTTTATTTTTGATCTTCAATTTTTGTGTGTGCATACAGATACAGAAACTGTCCTAGATCGGAGTATTCAGTGTGGAGGAGCGTGCAAATCACCAGAAATAAGTGGACTTGTTCAATGCATGAATTTATCTGTTTCTGTATATTACAAAATTATTGTAACTAAAAATTTAGCTGAAAATATCTGCTAATACCTAAAGATCTAACACACAATTAACAAACCCAAATCTCTACGGTTTGTTGTTAGTCCACTTTGAAGTAGCTAGTATAGCCAAAGCAAATTAAAATACCTGAAATGGATGGGAAATGTAACTCACAACTTCACAAAACAGTGGCACTTCTCAAGCCTGAGGCTTCCACATATGCTAGGACTAGGTCAGCTGGAGCAAAAATAGCAGTTTTTCTCCTGAAGCTTATTTTAGACCCAAAGAAAACCTCTCCTGTAAGCAAGTTGCTCCATAGTTCTCAGTTGCAAAATTTCTTGCACCTTTTTCTCAATCAGCCGATATTAACCCCTTTATAGAGCGCGTACCAAATAAACAGATCTTTAGGCAGTTTCACTAGTTTGTGTTTCTCCAGCTGTTTCAAACATGATGACAAAACTAGCCAGGGTGTGTCATACCTGGTATGCTGCTGTAACGCCTGTTTCTGCAGGCTGCTCTGCCACTCAAACCCGCACACTACAGCACCACCATAGCGCACTGGTGGCGAGGCCTTGAAAAATCATTGTTTCAAGCCTTTTGTGGAATACAAAGAGGTTGGTTGTTAAAATGAAAAATGGCTGTCTCAGTATGGCTGGGAAACCTTTCCAAACGGGGAACAATTATGCCACACGTAGTTTTATACTTTTATCGACTCCTGATTAATAGGGCGTCTGCTTAAACAGAGCCAATGACTGCGTACACATCAACAGTTGCTTTCTAGCTTTCAGCCTCCAGGCTCTGCTTTCACTCTTACGCGTGTGTGACTGCCATCGACAGGTAAAAATGAAGGCTACTGAGGGGCTTAAAAATATTTGTGAAATACAGACTTAGGAATCTTGACAACCAAAAATGCCGTTTGTTTTTCCTCATTCGCGAAGGTCTTGCACTGCATGAGAGGGAGGGAGTATTGCCAGGGAGTGGAAGTCCTGGACTATTTCCTACATACTGGTCTTCTCACTTACGCGTCATGGTCATCAGATCTATAAAACACCGGCAGGATGCCACCTGTTGAAACTCAATGGCTCAGATAGCAATGTGTGTCTTATTCAAACATCTCCTCCTGGTCAGAGGCAATACCCTCCAACCAGATATGCAGACTAGACAGTTCATGTTAATGAACTGCTTCAGGAACCCCAACCACACTTTCTATCAGATGTGCGGCTGTAGCTTTAATAGAAAGGCAATTACAAATACAGAGCTGGAGGGTTCAGTTGAATTTTTGAGTCCAGCAGCTCATATGACAAGTAACCATACCATGTGATATCCTTTGAAAGCTGTGGAAACTTCACCTTAAAAGTAGTTTGGTTTTTTTCCCTGCTAAACCACTTCTAAGGCAATTTGCCTCTCAAAGCCTTATTGCATTGTTTAGAAACAGTAAAATTTACTCATTTAATGATACTGTGATGCATATTACAGTACTTTTGGAAGCATCTGTATCCGATCTGTATCAGTGTAATAGTTAAAAGGACAACCACTGCTTTTCTTAGGCTGCAGGAGTAGGAAAGTCTTGTTCAAAAGCAGAAAGGTAGGGCAGACATTGCACGGTTCTGAGAGAAGGTGTTCTTGTTCAACAGGAAGGGCAAGGATGCAGCTTGGTCCCCACCGTATCATCGAGGGCAGGTTTCATTTGCAAGTGAAATTGCCATTGTACATTGTTTAGAAATATGCTATATTCATGTTTTATTGAATGTTTTGTCAGGGGTTTTGTAATTTCTTAGATGGTACTTCAGTCTAGCACACAAATAACGTAATCAAAATTTACGTATTGTTATCTGAGTAAATACACTGCACGATTCTTATCGTAACTAAGATGCTTCTGGACTCTCAAAGAATAATTGTCAGCAAACAGGTATAAATTATGCTTTCTAAAGAAAGCCTGAAAATCAGCACTTCCCCAAATCACATAGCTCCTCAGATAAAAATACTACAGAAGTAATAATTAATTATGTTTCGCTATTTGTGACTTCTCAGGGGAGTGTTTTTAATGGACTTACCCAAAATAATAACTCAAAGGACCACCTCGTGTTCCAGTCTCACACCAACACTGTTTCCCATCCTGAAGTATTTGGTCTGCCTTTGTGTCCTACAATTCTATAATCTGCATTCTGTTAAAACTGCGGAGATTCAGAGACATTCATATTCCTTCCAGAGGATCAGGATCTCTTTTTGGTTTTCCTCCCTTTTTAGGATTTTATTTTCTCAAACTCAGAACTGTTCCAACCTGCTGTAATTGGCTAGTTCTTTAACAACTGAATGAAAATCGTAGCTGCTACTTTCTGAGGAAGGAACCATGTAGCAGAGCACCGAGATTGTTCATTAGAGAAAATAAATAAATAAAAGCATACAGAATAGAAATACTCAGTGAGGCCAGGCAGAGGAAGAAGTAGGAGTAACTGTCTCCTTAGTTACATTCTGCATTCACACAGTTTCTTTCAATTTGACTATTACTATGGAACAAAAGAGTTATTTTAAACGAATTCTGGGAACAAAGCATAAAATTAGCAAACCTGTTTTAGTCTGAAGGGAACATGATTGTCAAGGTTTTAAGGTAGGGGGAACTAGTTTTGAAAGTCTTCATGTAAAAAGGCAGGAAAATCCTTATATCTGAGTTTCCTAACTGATACAGTCTTGGAAGAGGATACTGAACTTCTTCCTTAGGGTATGGGTAAGAGTGGTTTACCTGTGGATTCTAGAACAGTTAATTCAGAATTGTTGAGAGACTGCAAGTCCCTTCAAATTCCTTTCACAAAAAACTCCACTGTTTGTAAGCAAAGTGGAACAGAGCTGTGAAGGCCCAGAGTTTTCTTACACGTTTCTTTCTACTGCATCAATGTACATATACGTTACTGTGAGCGTAATAAGCACATCCATTGGGTGACTGTCTTTGTGTATCTCATTCTCAACAGAGGCAGAATAAGCTACACGGGGACAACGTATGCTGGTCTACATATGTCCTAGATGGTATTATATGTAAACTTCCTTCCTCATAAATTCTGGTTGAGGTACTTTTATTTCCAGGGGAAAACCTTGTTCCTATTGCCTTTGACCTATTTAGAAATCAATGCCATAAGCATCTCTGACTTCAACAATCATAAAAATGTAGTGCCGGGTTTCTGAGTGTGATTGTTGCGTTTAGCATACCATGAAGCATCTGTTGTCTTAGACATAGGAAACTGATGCATAACGGTGTGAAAATTATTTAGCCACTACCACCCAGCAGTTTGTGGAAAGAAGCGAGATGAAGTGCTGGGGTTGCTTGAACCTGGATCTAGTATTCCTTGCAGTCAGTGCCATACTATTATACCACGATACAATCTTAGGGTGTGATACAAGTGTGTAATTTTGTAATCTACATTTATACTGGTTCAACAAAATAACACAATGTCTCTGCTGGGAGTAAGCTCTGTTCTGATTTTTTCTGTATGTTCATCTTACAACCTTGAAACATATATGGGTGTCTAAAGGTGTGTCCAAGCCTGTTTGTACACTTACCAAGCACCTTCCCCATTTATCTTTCTTCTGTTTATACAAACCTATCTTCAGAGAGCCAGAAGAATAGGTTTTTGGTGCTTTTTTTCCTACAAACAGAACTGTATCTGAGCTCTTTTCCATGTGCTAGAGATGGTGCGAGGTCTTGTTCTGATTTTCCCTTTGTATTCAAGCGTGTTACTAGCTTACATATTTTGCTGTACCTTTAAACTTGGGAAACCATAGCTCTGCTTTGAAATGTCCTTTGGTGCTCCTGGTAGAGGGGCTGCCCTACCTGGGCCAATCGATATTTTTTCAACATGATGAAATCCCGTAGTGACACGGAACAAACATAGCTGGCTTTGCAGAGGTGGAATCACAGTAAATTGTTAGGAACAGGAGAGAATGTAAAATAGGGCATGAACATCTTTTTGAAAATCTCATATCCTGTACTGAGCATAGCTCGTTCAGAGCTGAGGTGGGACTCTGTGTGTGTGCGTGCACATACACATAAATACACGCACAACTAACTGCACACCTGTAGGTCTTCCTTTAAGTAATCTTTTAAGTAACATTTCAGTTACACACATGCTGATTAAGTAGTTTGAGTAAAAGCTTAAAGCCTACTCTTCCCCGTTTAAAGAGACTTTCCTCAAGGGGATCATTGTCTTACTGAACAACTAACAGAAAAACAACTGATACCCTGGAGATGCTGAGAATTTAGAATCCACATTGAGAATTCAGCCTAGCTACTAAAGTTTCCATGATGTCAGGCGCATCAGACCTGCAGTAAAGTTTGCATGCGAGAAATACCTTCAAATACAAGAAAGAATTTGCTTACCTAGCTATGCATCAGATTCCTATAGAACGTTCTTCCATCCCTGCAAAGCAGTTTCAGAAAGCAGGCACAGGTGTGTCCTAGTGAAGCAGCTATCAGACACTGGAATTATTGATGAGAGCACTCTTCTTTCAAAGAGCTTTACCTTGCTTCAGTTGCTGCAGTTCCAGGAAAGCTTCAGTGCTGCTACAGATTCCAGAATCCAGAAAACAAAAACTGCATCCCTAAAGCAAATGTATTTGGAGTAAGGGGACTTGTACCACTGTCCTTGGAGTATATTCAGTCAAGCAAAGCCTACTTGTGATACAGGAAAAGGATAAGGCATGCTTAGAAAGTTCTGTAGTCGTTGCTTTAATCACAATAGGTAATAAAATCAGTATTTTCAATAATGGTTTCATCCTGTAAAGTAAGCATTTATTTGGGAAAGTGTACTGAGACTGAGCAAAGTACAGTGATGAAAGATAGTCTGAAAGATGGGTAGACTTCCATCATCCATATCAAGCTAAATTGGCAACTGAATTCAGCCCAACCACCCTTGTTCTTGCAGTGGAAGAGAACAAGGAACCAAAAAAAAAAAAAAAAAAAAGGCATGCTAATCTTATTATTTCAGAAGCAGCTCCAGAAAAATCCATGTGACTGTTATATAAGGTGTGTAGGGGTTATTCATAGACTGTATGACAATTTAGGCTGTTTAAGTGGCCCTAAGAGCTTTATAGACCGAAGATACAAAGCGGTTAAATGACATGGCTGGGAATGAAGTTGTGAGAGAAGCAATAAGACTCACCAGTCATGAGGTCCCATGGTGTGTGGGTTTAGCTACAGGTACTCCCTGCTGTGTGGGTCTTGGACGGGAGAGCACTGCACGGAAAACCAAGAAGAGAAAATTGGTGCTAATGGTACATTAAACCACAACCTGAGCAGGAAAGTGATACAGTGATTCTGAGACAGACCTGCGTATTGCATTTCCTTACTCACCGGAGCAGAAGGAATTAGTATGAGAAATTCATGAAGATCATGGGAGCAGCAGAAGGGAGGAAGCTCCTTTACAGAGCTGAGTTGCAAGACACCAAGCTAATGGAATCAAAGTGTGAGCATTCGGGACCCCATCTACCTTGCTGTTCAGTTGCTAAGAATTAAAGAACTCGCAGCAAAGGTCTATACTTCCTGTGTCTCTGAAAATTCATGTCCTTTAACAAGAGGGTGGGGTGAGTCTTCTAATTTACAAAAAGAGTACTTTCTTGTGACCTCTGGGATTCTGTTACTGTAAACATCTCAGATCTCAAAGCACTTCTCAACAAAGATCCTGATTCTGCAAAACCCTGTCTCGTAAGCACCTGTTAAAAAACACATGCTTATAAAATTCATGTTTCCAAGCAACAAAACAAAACCCACATCAAGTGAAACCTCTCAAGCCGCTCCCCAAGGGAACCAACAGCTACAGTTTCCTGGTTAGTACAGTCTGATTTTCAGAGGCCGAGCAATACTGTACCAAGAGTTCAGAGGAAATTTTAAGTTACATAAACACACGATATGCAGGAGTTTTACCTCTGCATTAGCAGACAGAATTTTGCTCTGCGTGCTTCAGTGCTTAAGCTGGTTTTAAAAAACACAGAAGCAAATACCATCATGAACAGAGAGGTATGAATACCCTCCAGCCTTACTACCTTACTACCCATGAGCTGGGCAGCTTCAGTTATTCAGCACTGTATAAAAAGAACCATGCATAGTTTCTCAGAACTTCATTTAAAAACGTATAAAGTGGTAACCTAACTTTTCCATTTCGTTCCACCTTTCTCCCAATACCCACAAACTGGCTTGATACAAAATCCTGTGTTGAAATCCGTAAAATGTACTTTTGGTTTTTAGATGCTGGCTTGTATTTCTTAGGGAAATAACTCCTACTGAGAACATCGGAAATCAGATGGGGGCTGTGTTGTTTTTATATACAATACAGGGCCTTCCATACTGTGTCTTAGCATCTCCTTGGTGCTAATTCATATTTATGAATGCTGTCTTTTACTTTAAAGGAAACCTTAAACTTCAATTTTCTTGTGATCCGTGCTTCCACTATCTTTACAGCTCTTTGGCTCCTTCCAGCAATGTCAACACACAGTTTGCTACCTTAGTTGGGTACTTTGTTTAAAGAAGAATCCATTTACAGTTCATCCTGCCTGCGAAAGTCTTGTTGATAGTTCCCCATATAGCACAAAAGGAATGGGTTATGGCTGCTTTAAGCAGATGGGCTTGAAATTCCAGAATGGGACTCTGTCATCTTTTGAGTTTGATTCTTGGCTTATCTGCAGAGGCTGGTTTTGAATTAATTATTTAGTTCCTTTGCTTTATATGCACCAATGGGGAACGGATAGAGTAATGCACAATGGCATTGCACAGCTTCATCCTGTAAATGCTTCCAAAGGATTTCAAGATTCTTGGATTGGAAGAGATGAAGAAATTGTAACTAGTGTCGCTGCTGTTACTGAATTCTGATTCTCAGCTCTGAAAATAGGATTCAAAATTCATTGACAGGGATATGGGATGAGAAACGTTACTATCCTTCTCCTGTGTTTTGTGAGATTTGCATGTGGAAATATCTGTGTGCTGAGCCAGTAGGAAGTTTCTCTCTTGGGAAGAATTAACATTTGAGCAAGCTGGTCTCGTGGAAGGTGTCCCTGCCCATGGCAGGGTGTTGGAACAAGGTGATCTTTAAGGTCCCCTCCAACTCAACCATCCTATGATTCTAGTAAATAAACAGCAAGCAAAACTGAGTTTTTATACTGAGACAATTACACATAATGGGAAAAAAATAAGCCCTTCTACCTGTATATTTTTGCTTAGTCAAGCCAAAATATTCATTGTAGAAATATTTTTGATAAACCTTAAAACATGAACAGATTTGGTCTATGAAGTTGTTCTAAAGGGTCAAGGAATGCATTCAAAAAGAGATAGCCAAAGTAACATAAACTGCCCATTTTCCCCAATGGTAACATGTCCCCATGAACAAACACCAAATTTGGAGGAAAATCTATAAAGAAGCGGTGTTGGCCAAAACCCTTTAACTTTTATTTAACTGAAGAAAGTAGTTTCAGAACTGATAATAAATTCTATTCGTAGGTGATGATTGTGGGTTGAGTTTTGAGGCTTGATTAAAGACATTTTTACTTGAGAACTGTAACAGTGGGAAGCCAGGTTTTATATTATACTGTGAGCAACATGCTGACAAATTTCTTACCTACAACGGCTCAGCGACAGAGCTATAATATTGCCTCTGTGTGTTTAGGCTGAGTTACGCTGTGATATTACTGAGGTGTATTATTCTAATCCAATAAAACATAAAGACCGTTGTATCTTTTGTGACTTCTACCACACTGGTACCAGTAGGGATTTGCACTGGTAATACAACAGCAGCAGAACAATCCAGAGAGTTGTTGATGTGTCCAGTTTTGAGGTTACAGATGCAAGTAAGTAAAACTCCCCACCAACCTCGGTGGTGGGGAAAGCTTTAGAACATCCTAGAAAAGATTCAGTGTTATGGAAGACTGACATACCAATATGCTATTCAGCACTTAATTTAAAAAGTACAAAAAAACCCATGGTGACTTTTCAAATAAGTGAACTTAGTGCAGTATTTTGAAGAGCTTAGACTACTGGATAGTACTTTAAAGAATAGTTTTGTTTCCGTTGAACTTAATATTTCAAAAAACTAATCAGTTGGTTTCATTTCTCCCTGTTCCTACCTTTTATTTAATTTTTTACTCCTGTGAATTATGGGCTACCATCATAATGTACCTACAGACAACTTTGCTTGCAAGGAGTTTAAAAGGAGCACCTTAGAGAAAACACAAACCTTGAAAAACAATTCCTGTTGGTGGCATCTTATAGTATTAGAAATACAAGAAGTGAATGTACTTCTCGCTATTTAAAATGTGTGTTTCTGTTTTGAATTTTGTTTATTTTTACGATCAGTTTGGTCAATTCCAATTTTTGCACCTCCACCTAGTTTGTATATTGAGGTTTAAATCCTCATAACAAATGTAATACAAATTAAGATGAATGACATCTTCGGCACTTTTAATAAAGCCTCTTTCCATTGCCAAAATGATGTTGGAGTTGAAGCTAAAAGCACTACGTGGTTTACTATTACACACTAGTCAGCAGATACGCACCTAGATAGAGCATCACCCTTTGGCATTTGTTATTGACGGCACTGCTATTTATTATTTATTAATCTCTGTTACTCTGAGCCATCTAAATGTGACTGAAACTCCATGATTCTTTCCGTATTCTTTTTTCTCATACGAATAAGCGGGTGACATGGTTTGGGTTTTAAACACTCACCGCTTCCCTAAGCGAGTGGTTGCGTTTGGCACTGAGGTGACTCCACTTCTTATGCTGTCAGGTTTTGACTTTCTGCCAGCCTTGTGGTAGGCTGCATGTTAGTAACACGTGTCTCATAAGAAAGCTGTCAAATATGATTCAAGGGCAGTATTCTGCTCTAACCATATAGACGGCACTAATTAATTTTCAGTGCTGCACTTCAACCTGTGCTACAGCTCGAGCCAGAGCTGCGTACTTACTTCTGCCAGCATATATATAGCAGTCAGAAGCAAGGTGAGATCTTAGGACAGAAAGATGCAATCTGGAAGGGGGCTGCTAAAAGAGCTATAGCTCTCTGCCTGTCTTCTTCCTAATGTAACTACTCAGAACAGTCTGCATTCTGGATCACATGATGAGCGATGAGCTGTGCTGGTCCCTCAGCTGTATGAACATCTGTTCTGGCTCTGCTGGTGAAAGGTGCTGAAGCAGGTACTGCCACTGTTCTTCTCCCTAGTATAGCATGTTCTCTTCTGGAGACAGGTTGGTGATGCTTGGTAGAGCTTAGTCATACACACGCTGCAAACACAGCATGCCGCTTTTGTTACACCAAAAGAGCATTCTTGTAGGGAATATATATACACCGCACACCAAAGTACTAGTAGCACAGCCACACATCCTAGAGATCGCTCCACAGGCAAATTCCAGAACTGAAGCCATCATAACCAGTGTACGGCGATGCTCCATGTTAGCCCTGGTGTACAATGCTTTACTACCATGGCTGTATTGCTTCTGTGATCCTAGCACATATACATGTATACCACAAAGTAGTGCCAGTTTCTACAGACCCATCTCAGAGGACTCTAACACTGTATCACACTTTAAACATCGTTATTTTCCTAGCATCCATAACATGCACTTTCAGAGCTTAGTTATAATGGTGTTTGCATTTCTTTTCCCTACCTATTTCAGTTTGGGGTTCAAACTGGACAACTGGACTGACTGCCCTCAACCTGGAGTCCAGCAAGTTGGTTTTAAAGGACACCGAAGCCTTGATAAAAATCTAGGAAGTTAAATTAGCCTGTTAAAATTAGCGATGGCTAAGACGTTGACTTGGTTTTCCATAGTTTTTCTTAGCCTGTAATTGCAGCAGATTTACATTACGGCCGCATTCCACACGGTCTATAGATGGCTGTATGGTCATAAGAGTCTTAAGAGTGTTCACTCAGCACAGGCAAGACTTAAATATGTTCCTTGCTATTCTGCATGTAAGGAGGTGGAGGAAGGAAATCTGGAGAGGAAGCTGAACTTCCTGTGCCAGCGATTTTATATTGAAGCCTTCCCTGAATTCAAGACAATGTAGCAACAGCTTAAGATATTAATTACTAGAACTACAGACATGCAGGATTTGAAGACAGACCTTTCTGCATCCACACCTGTGACTGGGGGTTCATGTGTTTCTTGTAAATTCATAAAGAACAATCTAACTGATTTTTGGACAAAGCAATTCCCTCTTCCATCCCCCACCCCATCTCCAGACTGATAAGAAACTCCTCCTTGTTTTAGTTTTGTTTCTCTGAAGGTTGTTTCGGATTTATGAAGCAGCCAATTTGGCCATCTGGACTAATCACAGGTACGTGACCACACAAATTGAGATACAAAAGAAACAGGTACCAAATGGCCATCTTGAAGGACTAGGTCTAAGCAGACAAACAGGAGGTGAGAAGTAAGAGAGGTCACACATAATAGAACTATCAACGGATCAGATGCAGGTACACACTTGCAGTTTCATGTTCTATAATTATAAATGAAGTCACCAAACTAATCCCAGAGATGTTCAAATTGTCCTCATCCTGATCTTTTTTCCTGTTGCTTAGTTGTGTTCATGTGTGTTACTTAGCATCTTACACACTGATTAAAGAATTAAAGCTTAGAGATTTGGGGGTATAAGTTTTATACATACAATAGTGGGATATGTTAGGAAATAAAGAGGTAGGAATCTATCAGAAACTTTGATTTTCCTCTGTTATTAGCATAGCACTGGGTAGTGGGTTTACAGTATCACTATCTACAATTCACATAAGAAAACAATGGCAAATATTTTTTGTCAATAACCAATCATTTTGATATAAACTTGTGGGAGCAGGGCATGCTCTGATGAAATACGGTTTTTCTTGTTGGTGAGAATGAGATAAACTAGAGAAAGGAAATATCCCTTCCTTCTCTGGCCTGGAGAGCATTATTCTTTATGTTCTTTTTTTAATCCAGGCAGTTTCCTGTACTTCTAAAGCACGATCTCCCACAGGAGGGGTATTTCTATAGCACCTTCCATCCAAAAGCACCGTGCAAAACAGTAGGAAGATTACATTTGTTTTTCCTGCTTTCAAGCAGCTTATCCATTTCTGATTAAGTAGTTCACATAGATGCATCTCCTCTCTCTTTGACACTTGCTTTCATCTTGCCAATTTTCTTACCGTTGGGACACAAATCAGCAGCATACTGGGCTGACCGCTGAAATCACAAGCTTGTGTTGAACTCTCACTGTACGAGATGATGCAATGTCAGTCTAAGTAACGCAGGGCATAGGTAGCATCAGCAAAGCTTACAGCCTGCCGGCACAGCATGGGGAGGTAAACAGAGCAATTAGGTATCTGGCTCATGTGATATTTCCCATGGTCTGCTTCATGCAACTGTTTATTCTAGGCCCACATTCAGTAGAAAAACACTAAACACACTTCAGATGGAATTTGTGAACGATTTAGAAAAGTTAGACAAAAGATGAGATTAAATATTTTGATGATTAAGAGACTGAGCATCCGACATATGAGGAGGGGGCGAGCAAGCTGGGATTCTTTGGCCTCAAGAGATGGTTCAGGAGGGATCTTATTAACGTGTGTAAATACCTGATAGGAAGGCGTAAAGAAGACAGAGGCAGACTTTTTCTCAATGGGCAGCAAGTGGCAAGGTGAGAAGCAGTGGAAACCACCTGAAATGCCAGAAAGTCTACATTCAAAACAACTGTTTTTACTCCAAGGGTGTTCAGACTCTAGAACAGGTTGCCCAGCAAGGCAGCGGCATCCCCATCCTTGGGGAATTCAGAGTCAGAGTGGACAGGGCCCTGAGCAAGCTGCTGTAGTTGAGCCCTAGCTAGCAGCAGGATTGGAGCAGATGATGTCCAAAGGTCCCTTCCAACCTCTGTCATTCTGTAATTGTTTACCTATGAAAAACAGAGGCCAAGACATTGGAAGTGGTACAGGCATAGATGCCCAGGATCTCTGTGGTAGAGCTGGGGTCTGTCACACTCCATGTAGTTTCTTGATTGAAGGACAGACTTTCTCATTATCACAGAATTTTTCTTGACTATTACAATGAAAATAAAGGAACATATGCTTTTTTTACTTCCCCAAAAGTCCAAGTCTGTTGAATTTCAGTATTTTACGGCAGGTGCGAGGAAACTTTTATCAAGATAAAAAGAGCCTACTCTGTACGTGCAATTTTGAAGCAGGGAATTAAAGTTTGTAACATTTTTCCTCCGAATAACCTTCCCACAAAACGTAATTGACTTTGTATGTGTCGCCTTCCAACCCCCTGTCTGACAAACCGACTTTCACGTAGGCTACTTAGGCTCACTTTTGCCATCTTGTGGAAGAAGGCAGTTTAGCCGGAGTAAGAGCAGCAGAAGGACCAGTTCTACAAACACGCATTTAGCTGGCTAACCAGAAGACCATAAAAATAATCACAATGAGATTGCTTTTAAAAAGAGCTAAAGTGACCTTATATGCAGTGCAGAACAGCCTTCTTCTACCTTCTTCACAGAACGCTGGTGTCTGACAGCTGCTTTTCGACAAGAGATGCAGCCCCTTGGCAAGTGCTGTCCGGGGTAAAAAAGGGTAGCATTTCTTACCCCATGGAGCTGAACAAAGCTTCTTCCCTAGTCCGATCTGGTAAGTGTGGGGAGGCTGGAAAGCAGGCTACAGAGACTTCTGAAGTAGACCAAAAGATACAGATTGCAAAACAAAGGCTGAGTTTCAGCAAGAGAGAAATCAAAGTTATAAAAATCAAACGCTTGTACAGACTGACAAAGAATTAGCATTCTTTTTCATGGCTACATCTGAGGGGGTCTCTCTCAGGACATTTCATCCCCAACAGGTCAGCAGGGATTACCTTTATTCTTGCAAGGTAAGCTGCTGTCACAAGACTCCTGTCATCAGGCATCTCACACTGATTCCGGGCCTGTCTTTTAAGTTTCTCTCCCCTCTGCTTCTTCCTCTAGTTAGGGATGTTGTATTGATGACTGGATTAGGCACCTGAAGTCCAGAGGCTGTTTCTAAGTCACACTGTTTGTTTTGCCTGAGTTTCTTCTCTACATTTCGCACACACATGCACTTAGGAGGAGGAGGGAGGCGGGAGGGTTCTTCCTGAGCTTCCTGTCCCACACAGACTTCATCACGCTCTGTGTATCTGCATTTCATTACAACACTGCAGCCTATGCTCAGTATATTCATCCTCAGAATTCTTTACAAGATAAAGAGGTCTTTACTCTAGTAGTCTGTCTAGTCTAGTGCTACAGACCCTGTTTTACACACCAGGAACAGCGGCCAGCAGAGACTATGTGACTTTCCCAGTGTCATATGGGAAGTCTGTGGCAGAAGTAGCTGAGCTGGGTTTCCCAGGTCAACACTTCAACCTCGGGACTATACTTGCTTACTTGTGGGAAGGAAGTGGCTTATGCCATAAACTGTTAGCCTAGAAAGAGAAAAAACAATTCACGCAGAGCTCAACATCAGCCTCTTATTTTTTGTTTCCTTTTTGAGCTATTTGGGAAAGCAGCAAAAACCACGAGTAAAAATTACGAACTGTAATGCAGATTCAGGCATTTCTAGAGTTGAAACAGAAGTTTATTTTCTCCTTTCTCCAAGTACTCAAAGTGAGCTTTATTATTCCAAAAAGTTGTGAAATGCCTTTGAAAGTGTGCATTCTTCTCTACAGCACCCTTTTTTCTTCCAGTAAGGTAAAAAAAGCTCTGGCATTGTATCTAAATTTTGACTGACCAGAACAAACTTTTTCCAAGCGATGTAGTTTTGCACCTAAGCTTCTTTTTTTGTGCACTGGATTTAACCTTAGGATGTCATATGTCATAAAAACATTTACTGTCTTCTCCATGATTGTCATCTTCATTTTTGTAGAGCCCAATTCCCCTATGACACTGTGTTTCTCAGAGTCTGTTCTGAATACAATTCAAGGTTTCTCTCATAGTCTGAATTTTAGTTGTGGGGAAAGGAAAGAACCTCTTCTGTTGGCAGCAAAATTAGTCAATGT
This sequence comes from Rhynochetos jubatus, assembly GCA_027574665.1. Taxonomy (NCBI): domain Eukaryota; kingdom Metazoa; phylum Chordata; class Aves; order Eurypygiformes; family Rhynochetidae; genus Rhynochetos; species Rhynochetos jubatus. Next base: position 8,113,347 of record CM050669.1, read on the forward strand.
CTCCCCTAAGGAAAAATTAGTTCCACCAGGTAAAGATGATTAGCATCAGAGCCAGGAGACAGCCAAGAGCAAGAATCTGGAAAGTGGGTTTGTGAAAGCTATTTTATTCCCTAAGTGAGCAGGTTTTGCACATGTATCTAAGTGTCCCACTCATCAGCACTGGCAACTGCAGTGATTCTTTTCCCTCAAACACTGCATCTGATTAAGTTGAAGTGCAGTTAGAACACAAACCAAACCTTCTACTAAGCTGTCTGGGGGCAGCAAGGCAGACAAAGACAACTGCAAGGCAGAAAGAAATTATTTTTCTTTGACTTTTACAGTATCCAGACCTTATTGATGCTTCACTCTGGATGCTGCAGGTTGACAACTTAATACTCTCCAAAGATTATAATGCATCGATTATAAAAGCCATTACAGATGTACCACTTCGCTTATATTGTTAACAAGCTTGGCTATAAAGGGATTTGCAACCTGAATTTCATGACAGAGCCAAGGTATAATTTGCTCTGGGCTATAAAGCCTATGAATTATTGAGACAATTTACTTCCAAGCCTGCATTTTCCTTCTGAGCACAAGTGCTCATCATGGGTACATGTGTGTGTGAGAGGAGAGACAGGACTGCAAGCTGCTGGCAATAATGTAAGCACCGACTTCTCTAGCAGTACATCTCCCCATCATAGGCTCTTTCACACAGCCAGCAAATAACAGAAAATAACTGGTAAAACAATCATTTTGGACAAACGAGAGAAGAAAAATTGCGTGCTGAACAGAGCCAAATGAGCACCAAATTCAAATCACAATTAAAAATGCATTTTGGGTAATTACAGAGAGGGGCTTTTCACTTAGAGATGTCACAAAGCTTTGGATGGATATAATCAGACTTGAGTGAATCTAGTGATGGTGAAAAACACCAGACTGACAAATCAGAATTCTTAGATCTTCCATCCAGCTGAGCTTAAAACCTACTGTGGGACCAAGCTTCCCACCTGATGTTCTTTTTAAACCTGGTTTCCTATGGAAGTAGGACTTCGTAATCACAGTCAAATCTGTGTCCTGTCTCTCCTCCTTTCACACTCCACACCCAGCTAATAATTTCCGAATCCACTGTCCCGTTTCAAGCAAGGTGATAGAGAACTGGAGGTTTCAAAGACATGATGTTTCTAAGTGTTTCATGAAAACACGAGCTGGGTAGAGAAGAGGGATCTTTTAATACCCCTATTGCAAGAAAGGCTCCAGCATGAGCTCACCCTTATTAGGCACTGGAGAATGCACAAGATCTTCCTTGGATGCATGTCCTAACAAGAAAGGAAGCTTCTACTGAAGGTCACATATTCTTAAGTGTTAGGGAACTTTGTCAGAAGATTTAGAAATCTAGAAAACCAGGCTCTGTTACTTCCACTGCTCAAGGAATTAAAAGGGTTTGAGGGGGATGGGTGGAATGTTTGTAGGTTTCAGGGTTTGGGATTTTTTTCCCCCTCCACAATTGTCAGTATTATTTGAATATGAAGATGATCCCTCTGTGACAAGATTTCCACTATGGTAGGCCCCATGGGAGAATTTCCTGCACTAGAGAACATGTGCATTAAACATCAGACTGACAGGCTGGGAAAAGAGAGAGACACATAAGAGAGGAAACGACTTGATGGAGGTCACCTAACAGGCTTCTAAACAGAACACATCTCAGTAGCGCATGCACAGGCAGCTGCAAGCAGATTTCCTCAGCCAGGGAGTAGAAGCCTTCAGCATTATAAAGGGGAATTCCTTCAACAGCAGTGTGGACAGGAGTTCACCCTTTTCAGTGCCTTCCTACAGCAGGTGAGGGCAACTTGATAAAACCAATAGTAAATAGTGAGTACTTGCACCATTACTCCGTCAGTGTAGCTCTAGGTAAGAAAGACACCACATTTAAAAGTCACCACATTAACTGTGGTCACCGGCAACCTGTCTAGATTATGACTCCCAGCACTGCTAGGGCACTTGGAGCTCATTTAATGTATGCAATCCCGAGAGCTTGTAGCTTTCTTCAGCACAGACCAGACTAATCTTTGGTATGTTGTTGCAATAGGCCTTTTCTTACCCTGCAAGTGGTAAAAATATTTTTCTTACACCAGCTGAGTACTCTGGGATAATCAGTATCATCAATGGACTGTTTCTTATTACTCAAGAGCTTAAAGGAAAGGAAACATCACGTGTTTTCTCTTAATCTTCTCTTTTGAAATTCCTAGCAAGTGTATCTAGAATACTTATCTTTTAAAATATGTGGTTTAGAAAGATTCATCCTTTGGACAGGTAAGGTACAGACCTTGGCTGTGAGCTCCTATTTTGGAAGAGTGTTTTTTAAATGTGTCATGGTTTAACCTTGCCTAGCACTTAAGTACCACACAGCCACTTGCTCACTTCCACCCCTCTTCCAATGGAGAAGGAGAATCAGAGGAAAAGACAAGGAAGCTCATGGATTGACATAAGAGCTATTTAACAATTGATTATAAATGAGTATTAAAATAGTGATACTAATAGTATTTTAAATATTAAAACAATAGAAAATAAAACATATGATACAATTGCTTACCACCCACTGACTCATAGACAGCCAGATCCCAAGTAGCAAGAGTCTGAGCAAACCCAAGAGAGAACACAGCAGAGTCTGAACAAGCCCCTCAAGTGAGAAAGCCAACAGACCCACCAGGTAACTATCTAACACAAAAACAAGCGAGCAAATGAGCTAAACAAACAAGCTAAACAAACAAGCTAACAAGCTATGTCCCCGCACCCAGACCCTGAGCATGATGTGAATGAAATACCCCTTCAGTTCGTTTGGGTTAGCTGTCTGAACTGTGTCCCTGCCCACACTGCTTGTAATGAGGCAGGTGGGAACACAGGTGCAGTATCAGAAGCCGAAAAAGTTCTTGAATTACTGCCAGCACTCCCCAGCTAAAACCCACCTTATCAGTGTTATTCTCAGGGCAAATCCAAAACACAGCCTCACACCAGCTGCTGTGAAGAAAATTAACTCTGTCCTGACTAAACCCAGCACATTCTGTTTAATTATTAAAGTATTTTTGAGAGGGAAAAATGTGTACATTAATTCTTCATGAGCAGAAATACGCTGATCCTGGATCTTCCAGAGAGGCTAATCTATACCATCACTAGGGATAGCACATTTCTCCTGAAAGGCTTCTGGTTTACACAGTCATAATTTAGATGGCCATAGCACTAATAAATAGTATCAGTTATAGTGTCTTGAAGCTTCAGTGTATTTTAAAAACTGGCTACAAATAGTACATCTATAGAGCTCACTTCATTTCTCACTGATGTACACCCACCTCTGGATGCTATTCCATGGCTTTTAAAGAGCCTACGGCAACACTGTACAAGACTGGTGACCAGAAGTTGTGGCATGTCATACCTGTTTGGAAGTTATGAGAGGGAAGGTGTATTTGGCTAAGAGGAATAAAACTGAATAGTACAAGTAAAGCTTAATAATCCTACCCCTCCTTTCCCCTTTACATGCTCAGTAGAATAAACACAAAGGAACACCATGTCTATCTAGGTTGGGAGCTTTTGAAAGCATCCCACTTGCTGTTGGAGCCTCATGAAAAGCATCAACAACAAGCCAAAATTTTCTAGGATTATAGTGTTCGATCCCACACTGAGAGGTAAACAGAGCTTTTCACAACACAATGCAAAACTCAGAAGGGAAAATTCTATGGAATACAGCAGTAGAAATGAAGAGAGAGCATTAATCTCCATTCCCCATATCTGGATTTGGTTAGTGAGCTGTAAGACATCAGCTAAAGCCAAGAAGTTCATTTTACCTTACGATGCAGTAGGGCTCGGAGCTCAGGGTGCCCTCTTCCTGGTCATGCTGCAGACATGCACATTGGGTGGAAGCTGGCTATTAAGTCTATTTTTATAGACATTAACAACAGGAAAGCCTGTCTTTCTCTGACTTGCCCAATTAAACAGAAAAGACGCAGGTGATCAGTGGACACTTCCATCCTATCTCCTTCTATACAGCATTATGTAAGGCATATGGAAGCAGCATTTTGAAGCCGTTGCTTGGGTAGACCAGGATTCAGGAGACTGCCCTTTTAATTCTTTTTTCTGACATTATTTTGTTAAGGGGTCATTTTCTCTCACTGTGTTCCCACACACAACAGTGATTCTAATTGACGAACTGGACTTTCTACACAAATATAAACTGTTATTAAGATGGGAAGAAAGCTCTCTGCTTGATGCAGGAATTTAAACAGAATTTATAAATCCCCTAGTCATGCCTGGCTGGAGGGATATGACTTCTGCAATGCTGCTGAGCTGAGGAAACCTGTTAAGTAAGCACTCCACGGGCATTTAGGGGTTTTGACTGGGGTCTTGCTGTTAGAACTATCATTTCCCATAACCAAATGGGAACAGATGTCCTTGAATTTGGTAGATTGTCAGGTACTGCTGACAACGCACAAGTCAGAAGCATTGTGCAAGCAAAAGCATGAAGGGAAGGAAGTCAAACCATTGTGATTATTCCCCCATCCTCCTCAAGCAAGCTCAGTCCTCGCACTGCAGAGTCATCTCCGAAGGACTGAGCAAAACCGAGCCTTAGAAGCCCCCTCGCCTCTTCGCAACACCACGAGCTGGTCTCTTACAAAGCTGTTCCCAGTGGCGATGCAATGCAATACACTGAAAAGTGCAGGGCTGCCCTCTTGTGTCAGTCACTATTGATTCATTTGCCTGGTTTTATACTACTGTTCCTCTTGGCGAATTTCAGCCATTGCCCTCCAACATATACTTCTTTGGAAAGGCATAAAATTTGTTTCTGAGTATTATCCTGATGGAAAAGTTCAATAAATAAAAGTACACCTGCTGTATTTGCGACTTGGAGACACCCAGGACTGGGCATAGATTGCTCTTCCAGCTAGAGACATCCAAATAAGCTACACTGAGTTATGCTTCATCTCCATCTTGACACAGAAAAAGAAGGCAGAGGAGAGAATAAATCAGGAGAAGTATAATTAAGAAGGACAGAGAAAAGACAGAAGAGAAGCAGATTTATTAACCAATCTTTCCCTACAACCCTCATAGTAAGCTATATGCAAGTTAAATATAGAACCAACACTTCTCTAGGGAGCCAGACTCATGAACAGCTCACCAGCAATGTGTTAGCAGAGATTCTAGCCTGAGTCCTGTTGGCTGGCAGAGAGATCCTCATTTTTTAAATCATTAGTGCTCATTTCCAGGGTAGTTCTTGCAGTAAGGGTTGTCAGACAATAGTCGTCCAGAAGCTGTGCAAGATTTTGCGCCCACCACTTCTATTCCTTATTAGTGACAGACACTTAAATATTTGTAGAAGGCAGCCCCTTTTCACGGCTACCAAAGCAACTTCAGCAAAAATGAAGACCATCAGTCATATTCTTGTTAGTAGAAGGATAGTCAACATTAACGCTGGCCTAGTACTCCACACTCTGTGTTACATTCATTAGTAGCACCGAGTGCTCGTGCTTTCATGCCTGCTCTTATCCCATAGATAACCCATCGCAGTGAACAACCCTGTAGATTGCTCGTTGCTTTTAAAGGTAGCCAAATCAGCACCTTGCTAAGGTGGAGTCAAGGAAAATCACCACTCAGGGCTGGACAAAATTCATACTGTTTGGAACAGGCGAGGGGCAAGAAAGGGAAAGAGCCGTCATTTTAAAAAAGGCTTCTCATAGCCCCTATTTTTGTTTGGGTTGAGACCACGGTAATCAACTCCAAGCTCCCAGATTTCAAATGATGCATAACAGTTATCCTTGCTGTCAGTACTTCGTGAAGAATCATCCCTAAAGAGAAACTTTTTTGGACTATTGCCTAGCCTGTACTGTGGTATTTGGGGTTTATAACTTATTCTGGATGGCACAGCTAGAGCATGCATTGTTTCATCCTGCACGTTACTGAGCTCATCTACATATTAAACTGGTGAAAGCTGCCAGGAATCTTCCATGTTTGCTTTTCTGTACTGACACCTGAGGAGATAACAAAGTATAAAGGCATTTTTGAAATGTTTGATGAATATTTGAAACACATTAGCAATACTTAACTATGTGGGCAAGTGTTTCTTTGAGACTCATTTTTACTTTAACTGGCAAAAATAAGTAGTAAAAGGATCCCACCCAGCCATCTCATCTTGAAAATAAAAGTTTGAAGATTTAAAAAAACTCAGAAAGTCTTTTCTTATCTGTCTCATTCCTTGTCCCTAGTTGCGAAACATAATTGTTTCCCTCCACACACTTTCATGTCCTTGTTTGCCATCTTCCTGCAATTTAAGGAACATGTGCTATCATGTAGCAATGTCCCCTCCAGCAATTTGCTGGACAGATAACGTTCTCAAAAGAAGAGAAACTAGAGAGGCTCTTCAGTGTGACTTGCTAGGATTCCCCTTTCAACTGGGTTGGGAAGCTTCTGTTGCGGAACAACAACTTGCTTTTTGTACTGTTCTGACTCTTCCTGTGTGTTCCCAAGTTGGCAGAATTCCCCTGACCTGTTTTTATATTGCCATATCCTGGACACAAGGCTTTTTCTTTTTTTTTTTTTTTTAATCAGATGAACAAGCATTCATGTCCCACTTTTACAGGCATTTTTAAACTGCTGCCCTTTTACTTCATTTCATATCCTTGAAGAAGCTTTACCAGGAGATTACAGCAGTCACAGAAAGCTTTTCTTCTAACTGACAGTTCATTACAAGGGCGTGAGAGGAAACATCTTTCCATCCTAACCGGCCAATAAACCCAAACCCTTCATGTCTTCTTTAACTCTTACAGTCCTTCCCTTCGTTTACTCCCCATCTGAAATGAGTCAAGGCTGCGGCTCTTCTTTTGTTGCATCTTCTGAATTTTCTGAATTTGCCTGTGTTGCTGGATCTCTGTTGGTTGTATCAGACGAATGCTGGATGGGATCCAGCCCAGGTAGTGTCCCCTGTCCAGGGATGCCATTGAGTTTCTGGCTTATCCGTGCTACTTCAATGTATTGTGTACCCATTTGGACAGCTTCATCATAAGAGGGTGGCAACTCCATTGCATAGGGACTGTAAGCTGGAGGGGACACAGTGTTCTTATCCATATCCACAAATATCGAATGAACAGGGACACTTAGAGGGTACTGGAACGAGCTATATGCTGTGAAGAAAAGGAATTTTAAAAGAAAATTAAACATTTGCATGGAATGCTGATATATAAAGGGCTAATCCTGCTTTTCTCCAAGAAATTATGGTCTCATTTTTGTGGTGTCAGAATATAAGCACTATAGAACTATACTATATACATGCTCCAAAAGAAAGCAGTCAGAAGAGAACATGTCTCTGTGTATCCAGTAATGACTGAGAAACACCTGACATAGTACATATGTTGTAGCAGAGGTAGTTTCACTCGGGTTCATACCTGAACAGCTGTGAACAATGCCTCACACTAGAGACAACTTTGGCTGGAATAGTTGGACAGTGAAGTGGGCAGAAAGGTTAATAAAATAAGGGAGTGGCAAAAAGAACAGATGTGGGAGATGACACATAAGAGGTTAACCCACCATGGACTTTTATTTTAACCTCTATAGCGTTAAATCCTACTTCTCTTCTGCACGCACTTACTGTGTTGCCCTGATGACCTTCCTTTCTCTCTCTTGCCCACCCCGTGGGGCTGAAAGTTCTTCTGGGAGCACATCAGAAAGGCTCCGTTATTGCAAGGGCTACACACAGAATTCTAGGCACAAGTCACACCTGTTGAATAAGTGAATCCCAGGGGATACTTACAGGTCACGGTGCTATGGGCAGTGCTGTCACTGTCAATAGCAGTAACTGTCAGATCATAAGGGAGCCTAGAGAAGGTCTCAACTGGAGGCCTCTTCTTCCGGCAGCAGAATTTTATGCAGCTTGCTGTGATGCCACAGAGAAGGAGCAGGAACACAGTCAGCAAGATTAACCTTAGAGAAGGAGGAAGAATACCATAATTTCATTGCTTGTGTTTCACTTCTTCCAGAGCTGAACATAAGTTCACTTCAAATGGGTGAAGACAGGCCAAACCTCCTAGGTTTAGTTCTGAATGGGTGCTGGATCCTGAATTAGAAAGTTGGATCACAAACAATCACAAATTGAAGTACTACTGACCATTGGCACAATTCCTTCTGGCTCATGGATACCGTGATATTAATTATCTTTGGTTCTATTTTCAGCTTTTGTGCAGTGAGCATGGCTCCACTTTCAACAGTAAGAGTGGGTATGTACTTGGAGAGAAAAACCGGTACAAGCTTTCACAAGCCTAGGACCTGTATTTAGAAATGAGCACAGGAATTCTGTTTTTATGCCTTGAAAACACATTCTATCTCTCGCTATGGTTTAACAAAGTTTATTGTTTAACAATTCATAATGTACCTAGGCCAACATGCTAGTGTTTCAGGTTCCTCTCTCAGTTGAAACTCTACCTTCCCACCCCATAATTTCTGGAATTAATCCACTCTTCTCATGAGCCAGGTGAGCAGTAAGACGTGTCATGAGAAGAGATACTTGAAAGTTCTGTAAAGAAGTAGGTCCAAGGACAAAGTTGAAGTACATTTGTAGTGGCTTAACAGAAATTACTGTGTGACAGATCATGCTCCTGAATTTCTCCTTAGGATTATATTCCACCCTAAATATGTACCAAAATGGCCTCAGCAGGATTCTATTCTTTTTTCCGAACCAAAGGTGGTACTCACCCATAAGAATCATTATTCCAAAATAAACACTTCTTTAATAACTGTCTTATTTGGTTTTAACAAGAGTATATTTCTGTTAGTATGAGAGTCGGGTAACACAAAGACTACACTCAGTATAAAGGATGGATTTGAGGGCCTTAAACCTCCACATATTTAATGCATTTCCTTGAAACTATTGTTTTAGAAGAACTCTTTCAGGCAACTTAAAACCCTGTGTGAGAAGAACATGCTGCCCTGCTGGACCTTAGCAGTGAAACATTCCTCCGGTGTGAGGAGTATTACCTCACTGCTAGTCAATCTGTGTTTCCTGGCACTCCACGGGCTGCCTGCTCCTGTGTTCTGTGAAATCATCGTGCTTCCTATGCTGCTGCCCTCTGATGAAGGCAGAAATCACCTTGGAAAAGGCATCTCAGCAGTACAAATCTCAGCACTAATTCCTCACCTTTCATGATTTCAATGCTGCCTAATTACAGAAGCCTTCTTACAATATTTTGTGGAACTGTGTGTTTTTAAACAGTTCTATCAGCACGTTCTAAGAAAGCCAGATTAGTCCAGAGTGGATGACAGCTAAAAGTAACCAACCCATTCTGCATGTTATCATCAACATCAAAGTTAATAATTGATGGAATGCAAACTATCAAAATAATGTTCGGATACCCATGATGCATGTGTTAGGCAAAACCGAATTCACTTGTGACAAGCTTACCCTTTTACTTACCAACACTTTCCCCCTTTCAGGCGTTCAAACAGCCAGTAAAGAGGTTTGTAATCAGCTTGAGTTCGGAATGAAAATGCCAACACTCTAAGCCAAGTCTCGTCCCATGAAAGGGAGAGAGCTGAGGACTGTGCGTTAGGCGATACAGTGCTGAGCCCAACAACTCCCTGCTGCGTAGCTGCCAGTGTGCTCAGCGAGGCTGTCTGTTTAGGAAGAGTTACACTGCAGTGTACTCAGAAAGGAAAGATGACATACCCCTGGATGAATGCTGTACCCTGCCCGACACCTTATCTCCCCTGTGGGCTCATCTGTAATATATCCCGCGGGTAGTTTTCATAAAACCAAGGAGAAACCCATTCCTCCATCCTGCCTGAGAGAAGCGTTTCCATTACCTTACTACAGTTACTGTTCATAACAACTTTCAAATTACTCCAGGTTAGTAAGATTAATAATAAACTTACCAGACATACCACAGATTCATCCAACTAGACATGTTCTGAGAGCATCTGTGGAGAAAGATGATCCACTGATTTAAATATCTACAGTCAAATGGTGAATGTATGGCAGGGCATAAATCTCACACAATTTCTGAGGTGAAAAAGGGAAAGCAAAGGGTAAGAGTAGAGAGCAAAACCCCTTTAGCTTTAGTTTCAGAGGACTGTTCTTCATAGCTGTAATATTACTTCAGCTGAGAACATGCAAATAACCCCATTGTAAAAGTTGGCTTCTGTCAATAAATGTTTTTACAAAGTGGTACTTTACTGTTGCTCAGGAGAGAGAACTACACATGCTGGATTCTGGAAAAATGAATCAGTGTCATTTAAAGATAACTCAGGTGAGGAGCCTAATATCACAGTCCTGTCTGAAAATGCCAGCGTAAACCAATGCCCTACTTCCCCCGATTACTTTTAAATTACCTTCTCATAGCTCCAGTGCAACCAGGAATGTTTTTTTCAGATCTGCTTACAGTACCAAAGAAAAAAGCAGAAGAGCTTCTATGACATCCCAGGAGTGCAGCTGCCACGACAGTATTGTACATAGTGAATTGCGTGCAATGGATTTCAGGTAATAGAACAATGCTTTTGGCCACAAAGAGAATCTGCAACCTGGTTTTTTCAGAAGATGACACTTCAGAGCCATTTTAAAAGAAAGGCTCGTTGACCTTAGCCCACAGAGCAAGGCCAGCCAAGTCAAATTTGTAAATTGGTAACGACGTTAGAGGTGAAAAAGGTAGCAGCAACGGATGAGCGCCAGTAAGTCATCATTCTGACCTGATAATGTCACTCGATCGTGATGGGAACAGCTTTGGTAACAGACATCTGAAAATGTGTGATTACTCACTGATCAGCGTTCTTGCCGTTGTTCTCAGGAGCACAGAGCGATGCCTGGGAAAGGGGAAAAAAGAAAAGAATGAGCTAAGCGGGTGGCCAGACGAGAAACACCTCCTGTATCTGAGGCATCTGCTCAGCAGAGTCCGGGGTGCAGCAGCCCCGCTCTGGCAAGTTCCAGGCGCCCACGTTGCAGCGGGGTGCGCGCAGAAAGAGATCCCCCAAGGACGAGCGGCCGAGCCTCTGAAAGGGGACACCGGGCCGTCGGACCGCCCGAGGTCTGCTCCCCCGGCGGAGGCAGCTGCATAAATAACCCTCCATCATCACGCGGGCTGCCGTGACCAAGAGAGCGCTGCCGCCGCCCGGCAGCAGGGCCGCCCCGGCCCCTGCGCTCGGCTGGGCTCGGCTCCTCCGCCCGCCGTCCCGCCCCTCGGGAAGCGGAGCCGCCACCGGCGCGGGCAACGGCCGGCCCCGCCGAGGGAGGGAGGGAGGGAGGCGGGCAGAGCCGCCGGGGTCCCCCGCCTCGGCCCCGCCTGGCAGTCGGCGGTGGCCCCGCGTCCGCCGCTGTCCCACCGGTGGCCCTGAACTCGGGAAGGTGACACCCGGGGAGTGGCCGCGGAGAGAACTCGGCTTCCAGAGGGCTCCCTGCAGCGCCCCGGGAATGCTACTCGGTGTTGAAGAGGGGATAACCTACCGGGGGTGCCAGCACCCTGCGCCCATGCAGTGTCTGGGGGATTTTGAAGAAGAAACGAAAAAGGAATGAGAAACTGGGTATGAAAAATATTAGAATGAAACAAAGGTTTGGAAAAGAAGATCATCTCCCTTTTTAAAAACAGTCTTGTTTCAAATTACTCAGATTACTTGGAACATGAATGAAAAGGTGTTGACTGCTCTCTGAAGATCGGGTGGCTCCAAAATATTAAGGTTATCTTGCACATCATTATGGTAAACCCCTAGTGTTGATACTCTTCAGCAGAAGTTTCATGGAGAAAGGTTTCACTGCTGTGATTATATTGAGCATTATAGCAATTTGGCCCATCTCCAAGTGACAGCTTTCCTGCAATCCTCTTCCAAGTGAATTCTAGCTGGTTTAAGATGATTGTATGTGGCCTATAGAGTTAAAAACCTTCCCACACCCCTTTACCAGTTAGAACTTGCTATGAGCTACAGAAGTATTACAGTCAGCAGGACAAAACACGTGCCAAAGGTCAACTGTATCTGCCATACGAACGAGCAAGGATTATTTCTGCTTCAGATTAGAAGGTGACTTAAGGGTTGGACATCTTTGGACCACTAATATAGCAGAGGTCAGTTATATGGCAAAAAAAGTGTTAGTCAGTACAAGGGATGATGAGAATCAGAGTGACCACGATATTTGACTGGGCAAACAACAAAAAGAAAGACATCTAGAGCTGAAAAGCAGGGGAGATAATAGACTATCAAGATTTCAACTGGAGAAGAAAGGGAATAATCAACTGAAAGAATGGCATTTTGAAATATCTGTTGTGGTCCCTGGTATCCTCAGAGGGATGTATATGTGGGTGCACGTATAAAAACTGCCCCAGTTATGAGAATGGGACAAAATACAAGATTGGGTTTGTTTGGTTGTTGGTTTGGTTTGTTTGTTACTGGGTTTGGTTTGGGGTTTAGATTTTAATGCAACAGGAGGAGAATATATTTGGACCTGGGTTGCGAGAGGTGTCTTCTATAAGAAGCATGGATAAGCTCCAATACACCGGGGGCAATCATGCCATTGGGAGCAACAATGGACACAAAAGCTTGGAAGTTCCGTGTTCAACAGACCATTCTCTAAGTGGCATGCCCTACCTTTGCTCCATAAGGCACAAAAGCAGTGTTTCTAAGGCTCAGTAGTGGCATGTGGCACACTGACTAAAGTATTTTCCAGCTGCTCAGGGTCATGGGACCATTGCTCATATAGGAAAAGCTGCACTTATAAGTGTGAAGCAATCTCTGAAGTCACTGGCCATGTATTAATACAAGATGTGTATGACACTAGTACTTACTCTCTCACTTCCTTTCTGTTTTAGAAATGAGCTGGGTACAGCTTTTAAGGATTACACAGATCCTGCATGGATGTGATTTGCTGCTGCATCAGAGCCAAAAAGTACACGTTTGCACTCAGATCGAAATTGTTGACACCCTGTTTTGGCAGCACAGTATTGAGCAGGATTTTTTGCTTCTCCCAGAGATGAACTTGAGATAAGCTCAAGATAAAATAGCAGGTTTTTCTCTCATTAAAAATGTTCAGATTTCCGTAAGGGCTTCACAGAATGTGAGCTGGTGTACTACAAGCAGTTTTCTTTATTTTCAGTACTCCAGAAATATTATCATGGTTCATCACTCCGCCTGGAGATAATGAATACACATTTAACTTGAAGCATCGAAACTTTGACCAGTGAAACCCAGAACCTTATGCTCACTTCAAGTCTGTGAAATTATTCGTGTGAGTTCCCAAGATCAAGTCCAAAGAATGCAGTTTAAGGTGGGTTACACCCTTTGCTTCCCTTTGAAGCTGTTCAGTACGGACAATGACTTGAGCCAGTCGACGGCGGCTGCTCTTTATAACCAGCTTAACTTCTTGAATGCACTGACGTAATGCTGTGTGACCCTCCAACTTCTACAACCGGACAGGCACATCCAAGTTGTTGCAAGTCTTGCAGATTCGGTGTCCAAGCAAATACTATTGGTTGGACCAGCTAGTCCTCACACATACACCTGCTTTCTGCTTACTGAGCCTTTTTCTTACTATTGCAAACACCCTCTGCTTCTTTCCAACATCATCACGTTCTATAGGTGCATTCTTTACTTTTTTTACTTTTAAAAAACATCCTTCAGGTGCTTTTTCACCGGACCTGACCTCTGTGAATTGGAAGGTTCCTAAGACAGGGGTGTTGTTTGCTGGTAGGTGATTTTACACTTATTTTCAGCACATTATATGGCTATGAGAGTCTGGAGGCTAATTTAGGCTCAGCCATACTTTGCAGTTTCCAAGAGTGAAATCCAAAAGATCCTCAAATAATGGATGCCCCCAAATTAACTGCCTGAAATAAACCTTCCACTCCAACATGCTGTGCCCTTCCTTCCTTTCTGAAAACTTCCCCATCGTCAGGTAACTGTCAGTACTCTTCGTAACAGTTTCACGATATGTAGCGGAATTTAATCTCTTAGGGCTGCAAGGACTAAAAGAGAATCAGCACACAAACCTCATTGTCCTCAGCTTCAGCCCAGCTGTGCCAGCAGGAATACTCAGTGCCTCTCTCCTGAAGGCAGAGCTGTCTCTGGCTAGCACTGCCACCCCCTCCCAGCTCCTGCCCCCTCCCCATTTATTGCTTTGGCATCTGTAGTGCTTTAGACTGAAGAGTTAAGTGACTTCGCAGCCACTCAAGCCATTATTAAATGACAACAGCTCCAAGGAACCCTCTTCATCAGTTATACAAGCTTCCTCTATAAAAGAGGGAAACTAATGAAAGTATTTCTTGTGAGAGTTGCGTTCCAGATTTTTCCTGCAGTCCAACTAGCCTGACACGTTTTCCCTTTGGGCTATTAACAAGTAGTCTGTTTCTATTTTCTTACTGCCTGATCTAAATAAACAAATTTAACAGCTATACAGGGCTAAATGGCAATACTCCTTCAGAGTGGTGGTGAGGGAATTTTGCCACAGACATCCTGTGATTCCTGAAAGAGTGTAAGATTTAAAATATTATCTATGTTTCTAGATGTCTGCTAACTTCCTGGTCCCCTCATTCTCCATAGTGTAGTGCATCTGAACTTTTCCCTGAACTAGGTACTGCTTCCTGAGAGAAGTTATACCTGCAGGGCACTCCGACTTCCCCAGTAACAGGCAGAAAGCTACTCTTAGAATTCAGGGGAAAGCAAACGTAGAAATACAAAGTTCATGGACAACCATGATCTAGGGCCAAGTGTCAAACCATTTCCATCAATTCAGTGAACAGCAGGGTCACAATTTCCTCCTTCAGCATGCCTCATCAGGAAGATTTCACAGTATATGGTAGCAATGACTAAGCGTACTATCTCCAGAGTGCTACACATACCGTCACCACATTAAAACCATAAGAACTGGGCACAACAGCAACACAGTACACTGCAGTGAGGGTTGGGAAGGAAACGGATCCTGTTAGCCAGCGGTTAGTGTTAAACCTTGTGTAACAGCCAGTGGTTACCAAGAGACACAGTGTCAACATGATACCATCATGCCAGGAACTTTACTGCCTTCTTTCTGCACATGACAGCAGCAACCTTTTAATTTTGGAACAAGCTACTCATTCTGCCATCCCACACACAGCTCAACAAAAAGTAGGGGAGTGAATTCTTTCAGTCTCCATGAATGCCCAAGATGATGAATCAGGAAGGGCAATCACAGCCCTGTAGAGATGTCTAGGCCTCATACCTAGGCTCTGCAACACAAAAAGGCATAAACAGCCAGGGAAACAGGGTTCATAAGGTGCAAAATCAAAAAGGTCCCACCAACTTCCAGGAATATACCAAAGGAAAGGCAGCCCACAGTCAAGAAAAATGTGACCACTGTAGCAGAATGAGCCACGTAAACTCAGTTCTGTGTCAGCAGGACTGCAGGTTTTCTGGCAAGGGGGGCATTAAAAGCTCACTTCAGTGTGATCAGAGCTGTGTCTTTCAGTTAGCAGCAGCATTTTGGCCTTTTGGGGCTGTGTAATGCAGTGACCTGTAAGAAGTTATTCTAAGTTCTGTAAGATGCAAGCGATGAATGCTTGTTCTTTTCATCACACGGATGAATGGCAGCCCGTGGTGAGGTAGCTCCAAATCCATTATTCCCGGCTTTTCTTCTCATACCAGTGTTCATGGCAGCCTACACTCCCTTTGGTAAGTGCATGTGTTCCACCATCCTAACGTGTCAAAGCAGCCTGTACAGCTGACACCCTCAAGATCAGCTTTTGTATTGCTCCTACAAGTTGGTGCTGCTATACACACTTAGGGTTGAAGGAGCAACACGCTGTAGCAACTGTAACTTAGGTGAAAGTCAGCAGGTGGCACCCAAGAAACACTGATGCATCTTACTTGCTGGATGGTTCCCTTCACAGATTCCAGGGTGAAGGATGGTTCCCTTCACAGATTCCAGGGTGAATCCCTTCTGCTGCGGGAGTGGCAGGCGACCAACACTGAGCTCCGTGTCCTAGGACAGACACACAACACACCCTCCTTACAGCACAGTGACTGTTTATTAAAGGCGGCAGTGCTCAGGTGCTGTATGTGGGCCTATCGCTTGCCAAATTGCTTCTGCCCCTTGAAACTCCAAGTATCCGTCTTGTCCACTGTGTCAAGTTGCCACAAAGTACTGTACTAAAGTAACAGGATCAGACCTGCAATTCCGTTCTGTGCTCAGACTTCTGTATTTCAGAATTAGGGAAGCAAAGCGCTAAACTGATTGAGTTGCTGACTTAATACAATAATGCTAACTTCTTACATTAGCCCCTGAAAAAGAATCTTTTCTAACAGTGAAGCTCTTTAATGTAAAGTTTATCAGCAACCCTGAAAGCTGTATTTTTTAATTTATAGACTGAATTTGTGACAGAAAGGACTAGAAGCCATTTGTACACTGCCGGTACTCCTTGCAGTGTCCGACATAAAACTGCGCTTACAGTTCTCTTCACATTCTTAGGTGCAAACTGAGCTGTCTGCACAGCTCTGACTTCCAGTTCTGTCGTTGCTGGCACTGAAGAACTCTCACTAAGAAACTCTAACTAAGAAAAAGGAGGTTTTGCATAATTTGCAATGGCAAACTGTAATTGTTTACCAAGTTTCATGCTTGTTTTCTAGCCCCATGGCACATGCACTGTGTGTACTGTATTCCTACTTGTGTATGGTATGTGCTTGGTTTTATTTATAGCTCAGGAGCTAGGAGTTGCTTGTATACTGTCTCTGAACACGGATCCTGTAATAAAAGAAATTAAAGAAGGATAAATTCAAACCCCTGAAAATGTGTGTTTCATGACAGTACCATCCAGGGCAGGTCCAGGGCATGTTATTACATATGAAATAATTTTATGAACATTTAATACAAGTCAGAGAAGTGGCAGAAAGCAAATACATCTTAATACTTTGTAGTACTATTAAATTATAATCATTTTTTGCAAGGTAAGTTGCAAAGGCAGAAGATCATAATGAAGATATAACTGCATTAAAATGAAGAGAAAATCTTCCCTTTAGGGAAAGTTTCCTGCATTTGCTTTGTGTTACGAATACAAGCTGTACCATAATGCTTATTTGTTCTGATTCTGGAAAAGTTATCTCTAATTTACTTTTCCTTAATGGATGAGGAACATGCCCATGCCTTATCAGTCACTGCTTTGTAATAAAGTGGTAGCACATTACCTCCTTGTAGTGCTTCCTGCCATGACACGGGGAAAGTTACAGCCAAGGACTCGATGGGCACGTGTAGTGGAATTCCTCCTTCCACAAACATCAGATGATCTCTTGCTGCATCCTTTAGGTGGATCCCGTGGGCTGGAATACTGACACAACAGCACCAGTTGCACAGAAGTTATTACATCATCTGCCTGTATAAATGCCAAGAAGCCCTGTGCCCTAACGCAAGAATCCTGCATCTTCCCCTTCTCTTGTCCACTCGGGCACTTCTGTTTTAAACAACCTTCCCTTCCTGGCCAACGTGCCAAGGATGCCACAGTCATACTCTTGTCCTTTATACGCAGATCGGTATTATGCAAATAATTTTATGATAAAAATATCATCTAGAGAAATAAATACCTGGAAGTAACAGACCAAAAGCATGTGCTAGTTCTTAGCGTTCCTTACTTGTATTTCTGCCCTTGTCGCAGCTGCTCTGCAAAGCCTCCGAACGGCCTCTTCTCTGGTAGCTGATCTGACAGTGGTGGTCTGAAGGACACTTGAATCAAGCTTTTCTGGGAGTGTAAGAGCATACACAAGGATGGCAGGCAGAATTCAGCCCTCATGCATGTGTTACAGCTGCAAAGCTCTATAGGAGCACATACATGACAGCAAAAAACTAACTAATGCAATTTAAGTGACTAAATCAGCCTAAGGATAAGGTCACTTGCAGCTGCTTTGGAAGTCCACTATGATACCGTGGGCTGGTTTTACATTTTTGATATTTAAACATTCTTCAAATAAATCATAATGACAACACTGAGGAAAGAGCATTCAGGGTGAAAACTCCCATAAAGCATTAGCCAGATTTGATGGTTAACTGCTCATGTCCGACTTAAAACATTATTTCAAACAATACAGCTATTCTAATAATAATTCACATTTTGAGCTTCATCTACAAGTGACAGCATTTGTAGGGATGTAGATGACCAAAAGATTTGGCAGAACACTTGATGTTTAAACTGAATTTACCTTCCCAGGCAACACAGTTCCAACAGAAGGTGCAATTGCCACTGGACAGTCTTCTGGTACGTGGAATTCAAATGAAGTGGGTCCAACGGGTGTAGCTTCCCCTTTGCCAGTTCTTGGGACGGCATGAGTAAAGCGGTTGACGCTCACATGGGAATTCATCACATGCAGTGTTGCTGTAGACACGCCCTTTAAAGCTGTTGCAGCAAACTGAACTAACGAGACAATTCAAGAGGTGGGTGGGCTCTAACTGCTTCACGTGGCAGCTTCAATTGTCTACAAATAAACACATGATAAATCATCTCAGCATAAAATAGTCTCTTAATCAGCCCAGAAAATAGGGAATTAATCCTGTAGTCCCTATTTAAGCAGAATTTTAAGCTTGCAATGGGAATTTTGCCTGAAGATGGACAATAGTACTATCTATTTTTAATGCACAATTGGCTAGAAGCCCTACTTGAATTCTTCCTCTGTGAACTTCTGGAAATACTTCTAGTCAAATCAACGCTTATGCCATCATTCTTTTACTAGCATTAGCTTAATGTATGAAGCATTTAAAAAAAAAATCATTAATTCCTCTGAAAAAGCAAGCAGAACATTGCCCCGGGTCATCTTAACCTGCAAACTTGCACCTTGGATGTGTGACAAGGATAGATTTCAGGTGGGATAGGAAAAGTCATCTCAGTAAAGACAGACACATAAATGAAGGATGAAATTACCAGGCACTGAGCACCTCTTGTCAACCGGAGAATCCCTACCTGCCTCAGTTTTATCCTCACCTTACACCTCTTCCAAGTAGGCAGGGATTTAATTTCTGAACTAGCTGAACAGTGGAAATTCAATGTGATTTAGACTTCTAGATTGCCTGCTACTCAATGAGTTTAACATACCTGCTAATCTCTGACTTGCAGGGTAGCTCAGAGCTGTACTCCTTTGCCTCGTTAGCTTCGAAGGTAACGTCCAATGTCAGGCTTTCAAGGGGAAGAAGAATTCCAAGTCTGTCATTAGGCTGAATTTCAACACACTTCAAAATGGCAGGAAAAAATATTGTTATTAACATAAAATATAAGTCACATTATCTAATTATTAAATAAATTAAGACATTACTGGCAAGATAAGATTTTTTTTTATTAAATGTACAAATGTCAGGAAAACAGCCTAGTGAGAAGCTTTCATCTGAGTTAGTGACTAGTGTCGACTGACATGCAGATTTCTGATCTCTAAGTAACTTGAAAGACATGAAATCCATTAACTGAGACTTTAGTGGACTCTGTTCCCCAGCTTCTCATCCTCTATGGTAATTGACCTCTCTCTAAAGATGTTTATTTACTCTTCCTAAACAACTGCATATGATAAATCGTAACAGTTCACGGGTGTCTTTGCAGAGCTGATTCCTGTGTGGTGTGCAGGTACCACAGTGACAAGTACCGGTTTAATATCTATAAACGTGTACTGGTTTGTGTTTGAGTTGGGGATGATTCAAGAATGTCTCCCCAGCACATTTTAAGCTCATCATTTTAAGCACCATCAGCTCGTAGCAAGTTCGTCTTTCTGCAACACACACACTGCCCCTGTGTGTTAGGTCTTAAAACTGCTCTGTGCACTGAAACAGCCAGGTATTTATTTTGTGTGTCAGAAATGCCCTCATCTCATCAGATCCCTTTAGGGCTAAGGGAGCTGAGAATGGAGTGGGGGCAGCAAGGGGACCACAGGCACCCCAAGAAATCAAAGCTGGAATGCTGAGACCAATATTATTCACGGGGGGGTAAGCGGGTGACCCACCTTCCTCACACTGTGTGGGTGTTCATTCACCCTGGAACCTAATGACGACAGTTAGCTGCTTGCAAGGGTGGTCAGTCAAGGCAATAAGCAGCTAGAGGAGGGATTAGCAGCACTGAATCATCTCAGAGCCCTTTTTTCCAGCTTTTAAAGTGCAAACCCTGGTTGTTTCCTCATCTGAAATGAGTTGCAGATGCTCCTGTACCCCCCCCCACCCTGTTATGCAGTGTGATGCCCCCAAAACCTGGGAGAGAAAAGGAAAACCAGCCCCAGGGCAGCTGCTGGCAGGTGCCACAGAAGCAGACCAGAGCAGGGGGACCCCTCACTCCTAAATAGTATGGGATCTATAAATGAAGGAGCTTTTGGGAAGGGTTTAAAGCTGCCCTGACGATACAAATGCCAAGCAATGAAATAGAGTCCTTACCTCTATCAGCGAGGGCAAGAACAGAAATAGTGAGAGAGGCTGGTGTGGATAGAAACCTTCCCCATTTGCACTAATTCACTAATTGCCACCTCCCCAAAACCATCCTCATGCCAGGAGCAAACCGCACACCCTGAGCTGCAGCAGCAAAGCCAAAACACCACACAAACTCCTGCATTTTTTTAATATTTTTGGGCTGCAAAAACCTCTGAGGCTGCCGAGAGGAGCGGGGCTGGCACTGCCTGCCTGCGAAACAGCTATTTTAAGGTTGCAGTTGCTTCGCTCAAATCATAAAAAAGCTGGGAAGCTGCTGGGAAATGGCTTCCCTGCTCCCTGCAACACCCTGCTCGGGTTTTTCCTCCCCAAAAGGACTAAAACCAGGGGCACACACGGTTATTTTGCCCCGTTCTCCTCCCTGTTTTTCAATCCCAAGGCAGACGGAGCATCTTTGGGGTCCCCAAGCCCCAAAGTCTCCCTGTGTCATCCACAAGAAGCCCCAGGTGGGAAAAAAGCAAGGGTGGAAATTGGGGTTTGAGCCAAAGGAGCTGAATCCTGCACAGCCTCAGACTCCACCGTGGGGCTGAGATCTCGCAGGCACCCTGCAGTGCTCCCCCAAACCCCCCTCCCAGCTGTGCTGCTCAGAAACAGCATTTCATTTACCCCCCAGAGAAGCCGTCCCAGGGCCTCGGCTGGAGTTAAAAGCAACAGGTAAAAAGCCAAAAGCTCAGCCCAAGGGGGAGGACGTGGCTACTGAGGAAATATTAGGGAAAAACAGAGTTTCTGGGGAAAAAACCTGCCAGCAAACCCGCAGGATCCGCGAACCCCAGCGCTCAAGTTTGGGGTATAAAATCAATAAAAACGCAAAACCAAACCCTCTTTCCTCCTGCCGGGGTCAGGAGCCAACATCCAACCCTCCCAAAAATCCCCCCTCCCTCCGGATCCTGCCCCGATTTCCCCCCCATCCCGGTGGGTTTGGGCGCTGGGCTCCGGCTGATGCACTGGAAGGGGCTGGAGGAGGCGGGGGGGATGGCTGTAGTTAACCAGCGTCTTCATTTCCCTGCCCGAGCGCGCGTTCGGCGGCGTGCACGGCGGAGGGGGGGGGACCCAACGGTGGTCCCCCCCGCGTGCTCGGGGATCGTGGCGACGCGGCGTCGCGGGGAGGTGGAGCAGCCCACGGAGGGCTCCATCCCCGCAGCCGCAGCAGGCGCAGCCGGAGCGCGGCGGTTCCTCGGCCGAGCGGCTTCGCATCCTCCGTGGGCTGACGGCGTCGGAGGCGGCAATCGCATCCCACCGCAACGGGGTAGGGGTATCTCTCTCCCCCCCCCGGGTGGGGGGGGTGTGGGGTCACCCCCCAGCCAGCTTTAGGGTTTCAGGGTGGTGGTTGCTGTGCGTGTGCGTGTTGAGGGGGGGGTGGTCCCTGTGCTCGCAAGCGGGTCGGCGGAGGTTGGGATTAGCGGAGGCGTGCGGGAAGGCCGGAGGGGCCCCTTGGCTGAGCGGAGATGCTGCCCTGGCGCCGGAGCAAGTTCGTGCTGGTGGAAAACGAACATAAGTGCAAAGGCAAGAGCTTGGGGCCGGGGCTGAGCTACGCTGCTTTGCTGGCCGGCTTCCTGCGCTCCTGCCCAGACCTCCTGCCCGACTGCCCGCTCGAACGGCTGGGCAGCGTCTTCCGCGGCAAACGGCAGAAAGTGGAGCTCAACAAGGAGGATCCGACGTACACGGTGCGGTACCTGGGCAACGCCGTCACCCTGCACGCCAAGGGCGAGGGCTGCACGGAGGAGGCGGTGGGCAAGATTTGGGCTAAGAGCGACGCGGGAGCCGGAGGGGCCAAGATGAAGCTGACGTTGGGACCCCATGGCATCCGTATGACACCCTGCGAGAAGGGAGCCCGCCGGCCGGGCCACGCGTACCTCCTGCACCGCATCACCTACTGCGCCGCCGACCGCCGGCACCCCAAGGTCTTCGCCTGGGTTTACCGGCACCAGGTGAAGAACAAGGCGGTGGTGCTGCGCTGCCACGCCGTCCTGGTCTCCAAAGCCGACAAGGCGCGTGCCATGGCCCTGCTCCTCTACCAGACCTCCGCCTCCGCCTTCAACGAGTTCAAACGCCTCAAGAGGCAGAACGATTTCCGCCACGTCCAGCAGCAGCTCCTGGGTGATGCCATCGTCCCCTTGGTGCCCCTCCGTAAGCTGCTCAACGCCAAGTGTCCCTACCGCCCGCCCGCCGAGAGGGCCCGCTGCGCCCCTCGCCTCAGCTCCATCCTGGAGGAGGAGGAGGAGGAGGCCTTCAGCACCGGGGCACCCCGGGGAGATGGCGGCCCCGGCGAGCGTGCCGCTGTGCTGCGGCTGGCCCGGGAGATGCGAGGCTGCAGCCTGCGTGGCCCCCGGCCCCCAGCATGCTGAACGGCGGTGGCGGGTTGCCCCGTTTCGGGGACGAGGTCCCCTCTACCCAAAAGCCGAAGTCAGACCCTCCTCAGGGACGAAGCTGGATGAGACTGCGGCTTCATTTGCAAGGAAAAACCCTGGGAGAGGGTGGGTTTGCATCCCGGGGAACCCCCCGGCCCCCAGACTCAAACCTGCTCTTGTGCCTCCTCCGTGGCAGCCATAATAAAGCTATCGTGTGTTTTCTGTGGTGTAACAGCGCCTGTGTCTCGCCTGCACCCAGCTCTGGAAAACGGGAGAGGAACAGTTAAGCTCGGCACTGAGGCAATTTGTGGGGATTTATACCGAATTTAACCCTCGTAAGGGAAGCCAAGCCTGGAGGGTGGGGGACTGCGGGGTCCCCAGCACCTTCTGCACCCTCCCTGCGGCACCAAGGGCTGGCAAGAGCTGCTCTGTGTAGTCATGGCAACTTGATTTTTTAAATATAGAGCTGGGGCGGGGGGGGGAGGGAGGACAGCATGGGAGGCTGCGATGGGGTTTGGCCCCTCAGATCCCCAGCAGAGACTGGACCTTGCCTGTATCCCCCACTGCCTGCCCCAAAAGCGGTGCCAAGGCCCTAAACATCAATAATTCACCAAAAATTGGCATTCTGTTTTTGCCCTTTTTGCTGCTTCCCTAGAAAAAGCAAGGGGAAGGGGATAGGGGCCACACCGTGTCCCCCCCCATCCCAGCACAGGGTTGAAAGGGACCTGCCAGCCCACCTGTGGCACTGCATGGAGTGTGGGAGACAGACCCTGCAAAATGGGGCTGGGGGCAGCACCCCTGCGGATCCCCCACTGAGCCGTGTCCTCGCAGTGGGTGCTGCTGCCCTGCACGCTGCTGAGGGGGTGTAAACACCCCCCCCCCCCCACCCCCCATGGGGCTGGGGTTTGGGTGAATCCCCTCCTCCCCGACCCAG
Organism: Rhynochetos jubatus; assembly: GCA_027574665.1. Lineage (NCBI taxonomy): Eukaryota > Metazoa > Chordata > Aves > Eurypygiformes > Rhynochetidae > Rhynochetos > Rhynochetos jubatus. The sequence continues at coordinate 8,137,021 of CM050669.1, forward strand.
GGGGGAGAGGCTTTGGCCTGACACCCCCGAGCTTTGCAGGGGGCTGGGATCTGGGCCGCTGCCCACCACCGAGGCCCTGGGCCCGGGAATGGGCCATTGGAGCTGCCCCCCCCGGGGCCCTGGGGGTATGGCGATTAACGCAATCCAAGGGAGTGGCTGGGATTTGAGCTAATTCCCCCCTCAAACGCCTTGTGGGGCAGCGTTTGTCCCTCCCGACAAGACCACGGGGGGGAGCCGGGATCTGGCCTGTCCCCCCCCCCCCCCTCCGCCCAGGGCCACCGGGGCTGGGATTCACCCCCACAAGGCGCTGTGGGGCCGGGGTCTGACTCGCCTTCCCCCTCCCAGGCCCCGTGGGGCTGGGATTCGGGCTCCCCCAGCCCCCCGACAAGGCTCTGCACCCTTCGTGCCGGGTTGGGTACCCCCCCGCCACGAGCCGTCCGAGTCCCCCTCCCACACCCGGAGCGGCGACCTCGGCGGACTGCGACTCTATGGTGGCGCTGCCGCCGGCCAGAGCGTCGCGGGCTTCGTCATCACCCGGCGCGGGCGGTTGCCGCGGTAACAGCGCGGCGGCGATGGAGGGCGGCGGGCGGCCCTCGGCCGCGCAGGCCGTGCTGCTGGCCGCCAGCACCGCCCTCACCGCCCTGGTCTACTCCGTCTACCGGCAGAAGGCCCGCGTCGCCCGCGGCCTCGAGGTGGGTGCGAGGCGGCCTCGGGCGGCGCGCACGGGCCCGGGCCCGGCCCGCGGCCTGGTCCCGTCGGATTGAGCCGCGGCCTCGCGTTTCCTCCCCCGCAGGGTGCCAGGAGGGTCCGGCTGGACGGGGACCTGCGGGCGGTGCTGCTGGAGGCGCCGGGACGCTGCGTCCCCTACGCGGTCATCGAAGGTAGGGGCAGGGCCCGAAGCGGGGGGCAACGGGGCGCATCCTCGCCCCAAATACCCCCTCGCCGGGTGGGTTTCATCCCCAGCCCCACGGTTCTGTTCCCGTCAGCTCACCTCCCCCCTGTCAGGCGGCCACTGGCTATCGCGATAGCTCAAAACACAACCTCTCTGCCGTTCAGCCCCCCCGCCCCCCCCCCCAGTCTCGTTGGGGTACCCGCCGTACGCAGCAAGACGTGGCCCCTGTGATTAACAAGCAGCTCACGCACTTCGGGTTCGTCTTCCAGGCGTGGTGCGGTCCGTTAAGGAGACCCTGAGCAGCCAGTTTGTGGAGGACTGCAAGGGCGTCGTTCAGAGGTTGACGCTGCAGGAGCATAAGATGGTGTGGAACCGAACAACCCACCTCTGGTACGTGCCCGCGGCACCCACGGGCGTCCGGCTCTCAGCCCCGCTGGGGTGCCCTCGAGGGGCCTGACGCGCTGAAATGATCTCGGGTGTGATCAAGGTGCCCTGGACCCCGCAGCGGCCCCGTTAACGGGGCAGGTTTGGCTGTTTGCGGGGCTGTAGCCTTTCGGAGTTCGTACAGGGGATGTGGAAGAGGAGCACGTAGAGTAACCCAACACGGGCAGAGCCCGTGTCAGCAGCCTCGCCTTGTTGCGGAGGTGCGAACCAGAAATTCAGTTGGATCTGGGTGATGCCCGTGCCCGGGGGCACCTGTGGATGGTCCTGACAGCAGCCCGGCCCACGAACGCCGCTGCGGGCAAGAGCACGCTGATGCCCTTGGAGCTAATCGGATAACGCTTATCAAACCTGCGTGTGTGACAGCCGGCGCTTCTCCTCGCGGGGTGCTTTCCGGCAGCCGTGAATGCCACGGAGCGGGGAACAAGGTGGGCCAGAGCACTCTCCTGGGGGTGGTGGGAGCGTTGAGGTGAGGGCAGGCAGCGCCGTGAGGGGAAAAGCGCTGCTCTGCAGCCACTCCCCTCCAAATAACCTTTGCCTGGGGCAAGTGACAGCTGGCAGTCCCCTAAAACAGCCGGGCAGACCCCGCAGAGTTTCCCTGCTGGCCTTGGGGGAGGCGGTAACGCATTTCCTTTATCCCCATCTCCTTCCCCAGGAATGACTACGAGAAGATCATCCACCAGAGAACCAACACCACCCCCTTTGACCTGGTCCCTCGGGAGGAAAGCGCCGGCGTCGCCGTCAGGGTGATGAAGCCGCTGGACGCCGCCGAGCTCAGCCTGGAGACGGTGTACGAGAAATTTCATCCCTCCGTCCAGTCCTTCACCGACGTCATCGGTCACTACATCAGTGGGGAGCGGCCGAAGGGCATTCAGGAGACGGAGCAGATGCTGAAGGTGGGCACGGCGCTGACGGGGGTGGGAGAGCTGGTCCTGGACAACGCCACGATCAAGCTGCAGCCCCCCAAGCAGGGCATGCCCTACTACCTGAGCGCCGTGGATTTCGACACCTTGCTCCAGAAACAAGAATCGAACGTCCGGTTCTGGAAAATCCTGAGCGTCGTTTTCGGGTTTGCCACCTGCACCGTCCTCTTCTTCATCCTACGGAAGCAGTACCGGCATCAGCGAGAGAGGCGGCACCTCAAGCGAATGCAGGACGAATTCCGGCAGGCCCAGGAACGCCTGACGCGCGAAATGAACGCGGAGGGCGGAGAGACGCTCAAAAACGCTTGTGTCGTCTGCCTGAGCAACACCAAATCCTGCGTCTTTCTGGAGTGTGGGCACGTTTGCTCCTGCAACGCCTGCTACCGGGCTCTCCCCGAGCCCAAAAGGTGCCCGATCTGCCGGCAGGCCATCGCCAGGGTCGTTCCCTTGTACAACAGCTAAGTTTTCCTGGCCGGGGCGGGGAAGCGTTCGGCATTAAAACCCGGCTCTCGCCGCGGGGGTTTTTCTCACCACGCTGCTTGGGCGGTTGATTTTGGGGCAGGGGAGGGAGCTTGAGTGAGCGTGGCGCTTCGATTGGGTCTTAAAAGGCAGCGGGTCCGGCTGATGGGGGCTCACAGCGTGTTCCGGGAGGGTTTTGGAGAGGGGAGAGGAGCCCTCCTCGCAAAGGATGCTGGGAGATGCGCTTTGCAGCTCTTCTGTTAGGAGTCGGACTCGCGGGCCTTGCCTGCAGTCCCTCACCCGGCTTATAAAAAACGCTGGGGGACACACACCAAAAAAAGGTGTATTTTGGCTTCTCCGAGACCGCAGAATTCAGGCGATGCTGCTGCCTGCCTCCGGGGTCGGCCAGAGCAGGGCGGGATGTCGGAGCGGCTGGTGTGAGCACGCGGGATTCCTGTCCTCCGCCAAATCCGCTGGCGACCGTCTCGCGCCAGAGAGGTGACAACGCTGTGGCTGAGCCTTGCGCTCGGCTTGAGCTGGGCGAGAAAATGGGGTGGAAAATAATAAAATGGAAGGGAAAAAGGTGTTTGCCCTGGGATCGTTCACGCGAGCCGGGGCGGAGGACGGGATCCACTGCCCCGGGGTGTACACGCTTGCACCGACAAACCCCGGAGGAGCGGAGATCGCCGTCCCCGGCGGTGATCGAGGCTGGGATGCCGTCCTGGGGATCGCTGGTGGACGTTGGGATCCCGTCCCTCCGACCTTGTCCCAACGGGCACCGCTGTCCCCTTGTCGGCGACGCGAACGGTACCAAAACCCCGAACTTTCACACAGAAAAGGAACATTCCCTGACTCCCCCGATTCGGTAACTGCCCCCAAGGGGGTTTAACGAGCCCAAAGTGACGCTTCAATTAACATTTGCTGTGGAGGGCACTGAGGTTTTAATTAGAGAAACACTGGAGCGGGGGAGCCCCTGTTTTGTGGGAACAGTGGAAAACCCCAGGAGAGAAGCAGCCCCTGGGGACCCGGGGGAAGACCCCGTGCCTGCGGGCAGGCCGAGCTGCTTGTGGATCGCCAGGCGGTCCCCAAAAGGAACGATTTTCTATTGACTGCCAGGAAAAACCAGTGAATTTAACGAGGAAACGGGTTGTTTCCTCGTTAAACGTTAAGCGGGCTGGCCGGGCAGCGTCCGACAGCCGCTGGGGTTGCGGGGCACAAACCCGCCGGCTGAATTTCCCCGCCGGCTCGAGGAACGGGGCCTGGGGCAGCCCCAGCACTGGGCAAAGCCAGGATCCCGGTGGGCAAAGGCAGGATGCAGCTCGCTGGCAGAGCTGTCCCTCTCCCCGCGGTTATCGCCCTGCCTGGCCCTTCTGCTGCTGCCAGAGAATCCAACCTCCGCGTACCCGCGGCCCAAAGCGCACCCTGGCTAGAAACCGTCAGACCCGAGAAGCCCCCACGGCTTTCCCCGAGGGATCGGCGCTGCCGAACCACACGCCCAATGCTGCCATCTTCCCGGGACTTAAGACCCGGGAGCAGCCGAGACCCCCGACTCCCCTCCTTCAAAGCAATGTTCTGCTGTAAAAATCACACTTGGAGGCTTTGTAGAGTTATTTTTGGCCGTTAACGGCCTGTCACCCCCAGTGCCCTACCAAGGCTTTGCTTTTCCCTCCCCGGCTGTGTTTTCCCGTGCACCAAGCACCCCAAAAAGTCTCATCCCCTCAACAGGGACAGCGGGGAGGTCACCCCCGGAACGTGGCCTCGAGCCTCGGTGTTCTCCCCAGGGAACGGAGCCGTCATGCAAAGCCTAAAAATACCCCTTTTTGGGGGGGGGGCTGTGCTTTCCCCGTTACCTTTTGCCTCCTGTTTCCAAGCTGTCTCCCCCCCCACGATACCTCGGGCGTAGACGCATCCTTATGTAAGGCGCTGACAGCTCGGGGGAGTGCGGGGGTGTGCGGGAGAGGGGCTCGCGTGGCTCCCGGAGCCGAGGGGTTTGGCGAACGAGGGGGTTTGGGGATGGGAGCGATCCGCTGGCGGAGATGTTGTAACCCAGCCTTGCGCAAAACGGGCTTTTTGCTGCTGTCTCCACTGTCCCCCCCCAACGCCGCGTTGCAGGGGACGCACCAGGGATGCCTGACACCCCCCAGCCCCCCCAAGAGCTGCGGTTCTCCCCAAGATGGTAGCCCCAGGCTACTCATCACTGTGCCGGGCCGTAACCGCCCTGACCTGTGCTGCTGTGGCAACACCGTGCGGAATACCCCACGGAAAGCTCCCAGAGACCCCAAAAACCCGCTGGCAGTTCCCTGTGGGGCAGCTCTGGGCTTCCCAGATGTGGCTGTGAGGCAACTCCGGGTTCCTCAGTGATGCTGTGGGGCAGCTCCGGGCTCCCCAGGGATGCTGAGGGGCAGCTCCAGGCTCAGAAGGGATGCTGTGGGGCTCCCCAGGGATGCTGTGGGGCACCTCGGGGCTCCCCAGAGATGGCTGTAAGGCTCCCCAGGAGTGTCTGTGGGGCATCTTGGGGCACCCTGAGAATGCTGCAGGGCACATCGGGGCTCCCCAGGGATGCTGTGTGGCTCTCCAGGGATGCTGTGGGGCACCTCGGAGCTCCCCAGGGATGCTGCGGGGCACCTCGGGGCTCTCCGGGGATGCTGTGGGGCACCTCGGGGCTCCCCAGGGATGCTGTGGGGCTCCCAGGGATGCTACAGGGCACCTCGGGGCTCCCCGGAGATGGCTATGGGGCTCCCCAGGAGCGTCTGTGGGGCACCTCGGGGCTCTCCGGGGATGCTGCGGGGCACGTCGGGGCTCCCCGGGGATGCTGCGGGGCACGCCGGTGGGGCAGCCCCGGGGATCCCCGGGGGGCGTGGGGCAGCCCGCCGGGGGCGGTGCCGCTGCCGTCGCCGGGGGCCGTGCCGCTCCCGCCCCGTCCCTCCCAGTCCCGCCCCCCGCTCCTCTATCGCCGCCGCCGCCGGAGCCGCCGGAGCCGCCGCCGCAGCCGCCAGCAGCGCCGGGCCGGGCCGGGATGTGACGGGGCGGCCGCCCCGCGCCCCGCTGCGCCGCTGCCCCGGGCCCGCGGGCCCCCCCGCGCCCCGGGAGGCTGTCGGGGGGCGGCGGCGGCGGCGGGCCCCCCCCCGCCGCCCCCATGTCGGAGGGGCCGCCCTACGGCGAGGGGCAGCTGGCGGGGGACGCGGCCGTGGGGCAGCTGCCGTTCCCCGTCCGCCTCCGCGGCCCCGACGGCCTCCTCGCCGGCGGCCAGGGCAAGCGGCCGCCCAAGCTGGGGCAGATCGGCCGCAGCAAGAGAGGTGGGTACCGGGGGTGAGGTTGGGGGGGGGGCAACACGGGGCACCGGGACCTGCCCCGGCGACGCGGGGCACCGCGGAGCACCCCCGGGGTCGGGGCACCGCGCGGGATGCCGGTCACCGTCTCCCAGGGACCTTACCTGGGTGTTGGGTAGCGGGAACCTGCCCTGGGGACAAGGCGTCGCGCCCTGGGGACCACCCCGCGGGTGAAGGGACCAGCCCCGGGGACAAGGCACCGTGCCGGGTGGGGGGAAGGCACCGGGTCCCCTCCCCGGGACACCGGGTACCCCGCGGGGCGTCGAGCATCGTGCGCCGGGTACCGGCTGTCCCCCCGGGGCACCGTGCCGGGTGTAAGGCTCTGGGCGTCCTGCCCCAGCGCCGTGGGGATCCCCCCCAAACCCACCCTGGGGTGACCTTGGGCGAGGGGAGCACGGCCGCAGCGTATTCATCCTGGTTGTGGTGGTTTGTTTTTGTTTCCCGTTTTCCAGTGGTTATCGAAGACGATAGAATCGATGATGTGCTGCAAAACCTCTCGGAAAAGGCCCCGCCGGGGGTGTAAAGCCTCCCCGGGGATGCTGGGCTGAAGCTGGGGTGGGGGGGGGTCGGGGGCTGGTTTACAATGGCCCAGGTCAGCGGCAAAACAGAAATCCCAAATCCCAGCCCCGCAGCGACCGTGCCGAGCCAACACCGGAGAGCCCTCCTCGCCGCCGCAGAGGGGAGGGCGGCGAGCCAGACAAAGCCCAGCGACGAATTCAATCCGAGTAATCAATCATTGGAAAAATAACCCCCCCGCTCCCGAGCCCCCGGCCCGAGCCGCCGACGCGAGAGACGGACGGAGGCGTCGCGGCTCCGAATTACCGGTGGTTCCTTGTTCTCGGTCCGACGAACCTTGCGCCGGGTTGAATCGGGGTTGGGGGGGGTGTGGGGTGGGTGAGAGGGAGATGGGGCAGCGAAACTGGGGAGCGGGGACAGCCCCAAGGGGGACGTCCCCCCCAGGCCAGGGCTGTTCCCGGCGGGCACCTTGTTTACATTATTTAATCCTGCAAAAATGAATCCGTGCACTTGGATGTACCGTGCTGCCCCCTCCCCGCGCGTCTGTTCTTACTTTGAACCTTCGTGTCTTCGGATGTTGGGAAACGACGTAGAAAATTATATATAACCTATTCCACTTTGGTCACGTTCTAAGGTTCTCGAAGGGGGGAAAAACCCCAACACTTTTATAAAGGGAGGGCCTAGAGGGAGAATCGCTGGTTTATTTTTTAAAGCTTGTACTTCTCGGTCGCTGTGAGCCAAGGGACGGGTTTTATATGCGCGGGGGGGCGGGGGGACACACGCTCGGCTTTTCTAACTACCATGCAGTCTGTAGTGTGGGTGATCTTGGTTTTTTTTTTCCTTATATCGTGGCAGTTTCCTCTCTTTAATAGACTATTTAAAAAATTATATATATATATAAAGAATAATGTAATCACAAGAGTGCCAAACACTTGGAGAGGCCGGAGGGCGGCGATTCCCTCCCCGAGTCAAGCAGCGCTCGGGGCTTTCTGCTCTTTCTAGGGCTCGGTCGATCTCTCGTGGGAGTTTTCTTTGACTTCTCTTTTCTAATCTTTCTTTTTAACTATTTTGCATGACGTGCATCCAAAAAAAAAAAAAAAAGGGATAAAAAAAAAAAAAAAAAGCAGCGCCTCTCGCGCCAGGGCTTGGTTCCTTGTTTCTGTTTGCGACCTCGAGGCAGGTTTTCTTTCCTCCTTTTCTTAAATATTGTGTATGTTGCACTTTTATCCACTACACAGGGCTATTTCTGCGATGTCCAAATAAAAAGGAAAATGAAACAAAATGGAGAAAAATAGATCTAAAATGCGGATCTGCCATGTCTTCCCCTCGTGCCGCCGTCGCTCCGCGTCCACCCCAAAACCGCCCCAAATAACCAAGGAGAACCTCGCCGCTCCCAGGCTCTGCCCCCCCGCGACCGGCATCAGGCCGTGCCCTGAGTAATTCATTATAATTCATATTTACGGGATTTGTTTTCTTAACCAAAACCGCACAAATTTCACGGCAAAATTCAACGCCAGGTCCCGAAAGCGGCCGGTGGGGACCCAAAAAGGCGTCTGCCCCCTTCCGCCGCTGGCAAAACCTGCTGAAAACGGGGGGCTTCCTCCCGGCGTCGCCTCCCACCCCACCGAACCCCCAATCCCGGCCGATTCCCGTCGTTAATCATTGCCCGGGGGCGGCGTTGGCAAGAGCCGTTATCGCTCGCGGCCGAGGGCACGGGGCAACCTTTGCGCCGGGGAATAACGCTGTAACCACGCCAGGAGCACACGGGTCATGGGGACGGCGGGGCGTTGCAAACAGAATCCTATATCGCGATAGAAAACCTGGCGCTGCTTTGTACGGGGATGGCTGGGGGAGGGGGGGCAGATGGATTCACCTGGCACGGGACAGGGCGCCGGTGCCGCCCGAACCCTCCCGTTTTCGGGGTGCCAAGCGCCTGCGCTGCACCTTCGCTGTGTATCTCCCCCGTTCTAAGCCCCGCAGCCTCTCACGGGCGCAGGGTGGGACGGGGGCATTTGCCGGGGGGGTCCCTTGGAAAAATCATCCAGGTATTCTCATTTTTCCCCCCCCAAACGGGTTCAGCTCGGAGGTCGCAGCCGCGCGGGTGGGACTCGGTGGCCACCACCGACCCTCCGGCCCCGGGATTTTCTGTTCTGGGTGGGCCGACGCACCCGCAGAGCAGGGGATGGGCCCACGGGGTGGGCCGGGGGGGGTGGGGTTGCCCCCAGCCTGATGTTTGTTTGGCCTTAGACAGCATCTGGGCGTGAGCCGGGGCACTGGGGAGAGCAGAGCACCCCGCAGCTGGGTGGCTCATCAGACACAGCCCCACGGGCTGGACGGGGGCACCTGGTTAATTAGGTTTACCAAAAAGCCCCTGTTTTGCACGAAAACCCAATCTATAGGTTTCCCAGACCCAACCGCCCAGTCTCCCATGCTTAAATAAAACCCTGAGCACCCAAATCCCCAGATGCACCAGAGCGAGTGCTCCCAGGAGGGGGGTGTCCCTGGGAGCCCCCCAAGACCCCCCTCAACACTCGGGAGAAGCCGGGAGGTGAACTGGAGAAAGCCCGAGGGGGAAGGGAGGCTGAAAGAAGAGGAGATTCAGCTAAATTATGAACCGCTCCTTCAGATGCATCTTTCATGCACGGCGCATCAATAATGGAGCAGGAGAGCCCGGCGAGCTCGCTTACGGGGAGGGATGCGGGATGCAGGGGCGAGAAGAGGGGGTTGCGGGGGGGACGGTGGGGAGAAGAGGTGCCCAGGAGGCCGAGCCGGGGATCCCCAGGCCGGGCATCGCCGGGAGATGATATTCCGAAGGAGGATTTAAGGATTAAAGCGGCCACGGGGCAGGAGTTTATTGCATACATTATTTAACAGATGGCCCCACGCAGGCGGCCGGCTGCCCACGGTCTCCCCGGTGACCTTGGCCGGGAGATGCCGGGTGTCACCGCCGGGCTCCGGTTACAGGGACCAGAGGGGAAAAAAAAAAATCCTTCCCCAGGGAGCCGGCACCCAGCACCAAATCCCCATGGAAACCGCAAAAAAGAGTCCCACCCCACCCCATATGGGCTGCTTGTTTTGGCAGCTGTGGAAGGGGAAAAAAAAAAAAAAAAAAAGGAGGAAAAAGATAATAAAAGAGCAGTTTGGAGGTGGATGTGCCGAAGGAAACTCGTCACCTTTGGAAGGAACAGGGTGCCGGAGGGACGAGCGAGGCGCAAAGGTCCCGGCACCCAGAGCGCTCGCAGAACTCCCACCCACAAACCCTCTAGTCCCGTTTCTCCCAGGGTTTGGCACTGGAGGGGCAGAAGGTGCAGAACCCTTTGCTCTCCCAGCCCCTTACGCCCAAGGGGGTATTTTTATCCCTCTCTAAAGCTGCTCATTTTCTGCGGGATTTAAATCCCCAGGGAGACCGTGGTGTCAGCCCTGGGGGACTCGGTGCAATTGAAGCTCATTTTGGGGGTGCCTCAGTGCCCCCCCAACTCCTCTCCCACCTCACTGGAGCGGTTGGCAACAACCAAAGGGGAAAAAACCCACCCTAAAAATCAAGGGGAACATGTTGATGAAGCAGCCGGGGTGAAGCAGAGCACGGTGGGGAGCAGGCAACCCCCCTCCTCAAAAGGACACCCATGTAGCGACCGCCCAAAATAAATATTCCTTTTTATTTTTTTCCCTCTCTCCCACCAAAACTAGGGCACGTAAAACTAGGGCAGCGCTCCCCTGCAAAGTGATTTATTTATCGTGGGGGGGGAGCAAGGAGGGACAAGGGACCGCAGAGCATCACGTCCAGGGCAGGGATGGTCTGTCCTGCCCCAAACACCGCGGTTTGGGAGGAAGAAAATGGGTCAGTTTTTCCCCCTCTTGTTGAAAAATAATCACAATTACTCAGCAGCGGGGGAGGTGTCGGTGACCTTTGGTGGGGGAAAACAGACACAAAACGGGTCATTTTAATGGTATCGAACCCTTTTGACCCATTCGCTCGAGACCGCTGCTCTTCTCAGCCGCCTGTGGTTAATGTTTTATATCGCGGCAACACCAAACGCGCTTTAGCAAGATGGAAGACGGATGGAAACGGGAAGGAAATTTGGCCTTGCAGAAAAATCCCATTTTCTCCCTCCTTTTTTAACACAGAACAAAGAAAAACCCAGAGATCTCCCTGGACCCACAGGCAATGGGGCACGTAGGGTGCAGCCCCCTCTCTCCTGGTGCTCCCCCATCCAACACGGCCTTGGGGCTTCATTTTTTGGCCGAATTTCCCCTGTGCCTTTGGGTGGCGCCCTGGGAGAAGGGTTTCTTAGGGCAAGGACTCGACCCGTTGCTTGTTTAGGGGATTTGGGGGGGGCATGTGGGTCCCCCCTTCCTGGGCTCTGTGTCCCACAGCCACTAGAGGCCACTGAGGCTCTGTGATCCCACCCGCTTGATGTCGGCGTCCCAGTGTCCTGCCTGAATCAGCACCCAAAAGGCTAAAACCAGGGGAAAAAATTCAAATATAATGCACAGAGGTGGCAAAATTGGGGCAAAACGGGACAGAGAAGGGCTCATCCCCAAGCTCCATTGGCATCCTCAGGGGCATCCCTATAGACAACGCGGAAATCACTTGTCTCACCCCAAATCTGGCCCAGCCACACGCTACCCAGGTCCACACTGCGCATCAGCTTGAGGGGGATGCCCAAAAATCCAGCTAAATGTCCCCGGAGGATGGGGAAACGCTGCCAAATCCCACTGCCCCACGCGGGGTTTCTCTCCTGGGCTGGCGCTCGGAGGAGCCAGGCTCACCAGGGAATTTTTGGAGGGGGTTCAAGCAGCCGCTCCCAGGATTAGGCATTTCCCACCTTGGGAGCATCCAGCAAAAAATAAAACCAACCCCCCAAAAAAATCCCCGAATCCCTCTCGCTGGCTGCCTCGGGGAGCCCTGAAAGCAGAGCCGTCTGCCATCCCCAGGCTCCGGATTTTCTTTTAGCCCGGAGTTAAAATTTCTGGGATATTATGAACAGCTCTTCCCGCTACCGAGGACTAAGCGAAACATCAGACATCTCAATTTATACATTGCTCAAGGTGTCAAACTGTTGCATTACAATAACAAGTGGGAGACACCTCACCCAAAGAAGTGAGGGAAGTTGAACGTGGAGCTAAACGCAGCAGCAGATGCTCAGATAAAACCCAAGCTCCAGCCGAGCACCGGGCTCCGCAGCCCTGCCAGCGTTTTCCCAGTTGAATACTCAAGGTTTGGGGGGGTGTGTGTGTGTGAATTTTTTTGGGGGGGAGGGCTGGGGGCACCTGCACAGCCTCACATGTGTGACCCAGGAGCATTTTCACACCCCCAGCGAGCATCGCCGTCACTTTCCCGGGGCTGCCCCAGTTCCCAGCCTCGTTGGCCTCGGCGGAAGGTTTCCTGCCGGAGATTTTCCACGACGACGGTTTCTCCCCTGGGTTTCGGTCGGGATGTGCCTGCAATAGCGATCGCCCGGCCTCCTGCCAGCGGTGCGGTGTGGGGAGGACGAAGGAAACCAGAGGAATTAGGGCTCCTGCTCTATGGCATTGCCGCTATTAGGATGTATTTGAGCAGAGGGGCGTGTGACACCCATATGGGCCCTTTGCTTTCAAGGCCTCGGTCCCCCCCCCGATGGCTTTCTGGCATCCTCCCACCCCACTTGCCCTTTTCCATGGAGTTGCTGCTGAGCAAGCACGGAAAGAGGGGAGCAACGTGGCTGCTGGAAGCATCTCCTGAGGGCCCCGGAGCTTCGGACCCTCAGCCCCTTCCGAGGCTTGGGGGTGGGATGGAAGAAAATAAAGCAAAAGAATCAAATCACAAAGATAAACCCCAAAGCAGACCATGTGATTCAGCACCCAGCGGTGAGTCACGACGCGGAGATGGGCCCGATCCAGCTCTGAGTCAGCCCGGCGGGCGCGGGCAGCAGGCGCAGCCTGTGTTTGCCCCCCTCCCAGCTCCCTGTTTCCCGTTTTCGCTCTGAACGTGCACAAATACAAACAAACAGGCCCTGACTCAGAGGCATGGGGGGTGTTCAGCCCACAGCATCCCCTCCTATTTCCCCCCAGCATCCCCAGACCCCCCCAGAGCTGGCCACACCAGCATCTTGCAGAAGTCCGGCCTGGGAAGCATTGAAGGGGCTTTCCAAAATGTGTGTTTTTGGAGGGGGACACACGCATGGGAGGTTCTCCGGGATGCCACTGCAGGGAAGCACTTAGGGTTTCCCAACTAGCTCTAATTAATTAGCATTTCCTCGGCTTAGCATCTTTTGGACCCTGAAGCACCAAATAATTCCCCTCAGTCATGGTCAGAGGAAGCGGATACGGAGCAGAGACCCTGCCCAGGGCTGGCTGAGATCACGGGGTGAAGCCCCACGCCTGGGACACCCACACTGCGAGGGGTGGTGGGTGCTGGTGGAGCTGGGACAGGGCTCAGCTCCCGGCTGGCTGCAACCGGGTCCCAGCCTTTCCCAAGCCACAGCTTCCTATAACGTCCCCAGTGGGATGGAAAACAGCAAGAAACAGGGCTTAATTTGGAGGGGGTGCCCTCAGAAAGCTGCCCCCGGGTTATTTTCACCTGATCTGGACAAATACAAGGAGGGGGAGGGGAAACGTTACAGCAAAGATGTGCCACAGGCTGGGTCGAGCAACAAGATCGGGCGCGGTGCAAAGCCAAGCTGCATGCCGGGTTTAACCTCCCGGGGTTCTCCAGGCCGGGTTAATCCCCAGCCTTGCCCCGGGTTAACATCCCGGTGCCGCAGGTTAGGGGAAGGCAGAAGGCGAGTCGCCCCGCACCGCCAGCGGGATGACACCCGGCAGCATCCTCAGCCGGTTTCCATGGCAATGGGTTCAGCCCCAAGTTGGCTGCGGGTGCCGGGAAAGCAGGGGCAAGGAGGGGGCTCGGAAGGACACCCGGCATAGCAAAACAACGGGATTTCATGAAAAATAAATAACTTGGCACCTCACTGCACCAGGAGTGGGGGAAGCTGAGGCTGCAACCTAGTGACACCCCCAGGCCAGCCCTACTGGGGGCTTTGGGGAGGCGCCTCCATCCCACCACCCCTGCATGTGACCGCTGCTCGGCACAGATCCTGATCAACCCTTCTTGGGTGTATCAGCCTTCCTGGTTTAATTCCCAGCCTGCCTGAGAAGCCCAGAGCTTTTCCTGGCTGTAGCCAGAAGCAAACAGCCGCGAGACCCCCAAAACATCCACCCTACATCCCTGAACACCAGAGAAAAAACTGTCCCCGGGGAAGGTGGGGGCAGCAGGGAGAGCCCAGGCGGGCGCAGGGATGCTCCCAGGTGTACGGATGCCTCCGTGCCCCCGCAGCCGCTCGCCCCCGCAGCCCTGCACTGTTACACAAGGCTCCCGGCACTTGCATAAGCCCCGGCAGCAAGCACAGCCCTGAGGAGAGGAAAAGCGAGCGGCGCCGGTGGTGCCGAAGCTGTGCCATAGGATGGGAACCATGGCCTGACCGCAGGGGAGTCCCACGGGTCCCAAGCAGGGATGTGACTGTGACACAGCTGGAACCATCCCTAAATGTGTCAGCGTGACCCTGTGAGTGCGACTGGCCCCATCCCTTCACCATCCTTGCCGGGGAGACGCAAAAAAGGGGGGATTCAACGCGATCACAGCTTGAGCGCAGGAGAAAATCAAACGAGCAGCACGGACACCAGCCCCATAGCATCCAACACTCACTCGCCTCCGCTTCCAGCCCTGGGACTGAGGGTATTCCCAGTGGAGAACCATGTTTTTAAAGGATTTTAACCAAGTAGGATGGGGTGTGATGGGGAAGAGCTTTGCAGGGCCGGGGCAGGCCGGGAGCAGCATCACCTGCTCCCAGGGACCCTACACAGAGCAGCGCGTGGGCCAGAATCAGCCCACGGCTCCCAGCCCTCACTCACCACAGGAGCAACATGCACTGCCTTTAAGCCAGGGTCACATTAGCAACCCTGGGGGGGCACGTTTGGTCAAAAGACACCCCCCCCCCCAGGTAGTTTTGCACAGGGAGGGTCACCCTCTTCGTGCTCCGTTTACCCGTCACTGTGCTTTGGCATCAGCTTGGCTGAGCACACGGAGGGAGGGGGTGGCAAGGACCTGCAGCCCCAACCAGACCACCCCTTCCCAAGGGATTTACCCCCTGCAGCCCGGGGCTGTGTCCCACGGCGTTGGGGCTGACGCACGTCTTTACCCCGACACCTTCCCACGTAACCTCGTCGGGCTGCCTCGTGCGCAGGGAGGGTTAACAAAAAACAAGCCATGGGAGCCCCCAGTTCAAGGAGGGGGGAGGGAGGGGCAGCTCCTGCACCTCTAGCGTAGCTTTTGGAGCATCTGCAGTATCACATCAGTGTGTTCAGGGGATTTAACGACTGGAACAATCCAAGGGACCTCCCGAGCAGATGTGCACAGAGGGGACAAGCGTGCGCAGGACTCGTGCTCACGTGTGCGCCCCAGCCCGCTGCACGCACCCCCTGGCAAAGGTGACGTCACAGGGGGCACAAACCTAAGAAAACCAGAAAAGGCCACTGCCCAGGGGAGCCAGTTCTCCCAATTTAAATGCAACTCCCAGAACTGACACTGCAAAGCCACAGGCACCTCCAGAGCCAAAAGACACACTCACCAGTGCCCCCAGGGCAGCAATGCCAGCTGCTCACAGCGCAAGGGAACGAACTTCCATCCTCCTCCTTCACGTGGGTTTGGGGCAGCAGCCACTCCCTATAAAAGCAGAGCCCTGGGATAACCACAGCTCACTGGCCAGGCTCCACAGGCTCACACACCCATCCCTCCCCCAAGACACACACACACACCCCAGCCTGAGCCTCAGGCCTTATATTGCCTTCAGGATAAATAAATTACAGAAACTCCATGCACCTGTCCTGGGTGTGAGCACAGGAGGGGAAAACCCAACCCAACCAGACCCCAAACCCCAGGTGCTTAAAGATCTCCAGCCCCACGGTCAGCACTGGACCGACTGATGGCCACTAAAACCCACGTTATCCATGTGATGCCCAGCGAGATGCACGTGTGAGGCTCCCAAAACGCCCCTAAACCCTCTGTTTTCTTGCAGAGTGGGGCCGGGGTGAAACACAGCAGCGGGAGGCGGCGTGCGAGAGCGCGGGGAGGGCCAGCGGCTATTCCTGCGCCATCGGCCCCCGCTGACAGCAGCCGCCGTTTGCTTTGGCGTGAGCGCTCCGGAGACGGCGGCAAAGCTGAAGGTGTCTTTTTCACATATAAAATCCACGTGTATATATGTATTTCTACGTCAGCCCTGCGGCACGCTCGGCACGATTGCAAGGCTCGCTGACTTTGGGTGCAAAGCTTGGGAGTTTGGGGTCAAAGCCAGCCGCAGCTCGCGTTGAGGGACTCCCGGGAGTCCTCATCTCCCCTCATCCGATGGGCAGAAGCCTCTGGAAATCCCTTGTTCTTCCTCGTGCTCGGGGTCACTCTTGTTTTCCTCAATTTCTGGGACTTGGAGCCAGAGCCCGGCAAACGCAACCGATGATTGTGTAACGTTTTGCTCAAAAAGCTTCTTAAGCAGCCACATATTTCTATTGGATTTCCCTTGCCCTTCGCTGCTGATTGCTGGAGTATTTATGTATAAATAGAAGCTGTCTTCCCCGTAAGCCGCTCGTTTCTCCTAATTAACTCGGGGCTGCTCTCCTCGGGCTGCTCAGCCCCTGGGTTTTGGGGATGCCGGGACGCGGCAGCGCTCGGTGAGCCCAAATCTGTCAAATTTCAGCTGGAATTGCTTTTTAGCTGTTGTTGAGGGAGTGAAACCTTCCCGGTGTGTGTGGAGGCTTGGAAAAAAAACCCACCCCACCCCCCCCCCTTTTCCAAACTCCATGTGCTCGGTATCTGCCCCGGCATCCTCCCCTGCGCAGGGCAGCGCTCAAGCACGACGCCTTCACCGCACCTTCCTTCGTCCTCACAAAGCTTTCCCCTAATTTATGGAACGTCTCGATTTGCTAATTATTTTAATCATTATTACTCATCTTTCCCTTTCTTCCCCCTCCCTCAAAACTTCATCCTGGGCCTGTCAATCACTTTAATAGCTGTTTACAACCTATCATCAAGTCTTGCATAACATCCACATGACTCCGCTCAGATGCCTCCGACACCCAAAAGCTGCCCCTGAGCTCTATTTCGGGAGCGATGAAGCCCACGGCACCAACCGGCTGCATCCCCCGCTGACACGCCCGGGCCCTGGGATGGGGAAAAATCGAAGGGAAAAACATCCCCAAAGCAAAACGATTTTGGAGTTCATACAAGACAAAGCCACGCTGCTCCCTGGTCCAGGTTTTTTTTGGGGGGAGGGCTTGTTGGGGTGGCTCCTGCCCCCCTCCCCAACATCACAGGTAGACGTTGCTCTGCTGCATCTATTTGGAGAGACGAGGAGCAAAAAGCACTCGGAACAGCCCCGGACCACTTTGTGGATGCTCCTGGAGGGGCTGTGGCTGCAGCATGGCCTCTGCCCCCCCTGTCCTCAGCAGCAATGGGGACACACACCCGAGTAAACGCTGTGAAAAAGCTCGTTTTCCAGCAAAGTTCCCCTCCCCGCGGCATCGCCCGGCGGGTTGGTGGGTGGACGGGGGCAGAGGCGCAATCTGTGCTTGAACGGCTGCCGGCGCGTTGCCAGCCCTTTTCGGCAGGCGATGGCTGGGTTGCGGGGTGGAGGGGTGGGGGGACACACATGACGGCTCTTTTTTAAGCTCTCCCGTCCTCCCCCTCTCCCGCAGGTTTCATAACCCTTCAAAGCAAGGAAAGGCTCCTTCGGTTGCTGGCTAACGAGCCCCTGCGGAGGAGAAGCCGCGGACTTGGCGGGCAGGGATGTTCGGCAGCAAAATCTCCCCATCTCGGCGCGTGTTGGGGCGGGGGGGGGTGCAGAGGGGTCTCTGTGGGGTCCCACCATCTGCTATAACCCACCCACAGGACCCGCACCGGCAGCCCCAGGGGTGCAGTTTTGCACTAGGGCTGCCCCAATTTGACTGGTTCTCTCCTCAAAAGGCCCCTCGGCACCCATCGCGGCGCGATGCTGCCCAGGCCTGGACGCCTCTCCCTCCCCGCACGGATGCTGCGTGCAAATATTTATTTACACAGCATAAAGGGCCTTATTTATTAAGCTGTGGCTGACAACTGTATCCAAACTAATTTCTCTTAATAAGGCACGTGCGGTCACCCTGGCAACAGCATCGGAGCACCCTTCCGTAAGGAGATGAGTTAACGGGGTGAAAATCCCCTTGGAAGCAAAGGGGGATGCTGAGGGGGACCCTCTGGAGATGCTGCGGCCAGAGGCACCCATCCCCACTCCTGGGGAGACGCACTCCGTCCCTGGAGAAGACGGCAGCTCCCAGCCTCTCCTAGCAGCCAGGCCCGCTCTCATTAGCGGCACAATTAGCCAACCGAAGGCCAGCTAATCAATCAAGAGTCGCTGCAGCGCAGCAGGCAGGCACGGCCACACACTTTTTTGGCCCAGGGCATGTCTCTCGGCTCAGCCCGGGGTGAGATGATGGGGAAAGCAGCGTTTTCCGTCCTCGGGGGCTTTGCCAAAGGTGCAGTGAAGACGGGCAGTGCTGGGGCAGGGTGGAGAATTTGGGAAGGAAAAAAATGGATTAGATTAGATTAAAATTAAATTAGATGAAAATCACCAACTAATCACCAATTTAGATTAAAATGAGATTAAAATCACCAACCCCTGCCCCAGTGCACTTCCCTGGCGGGTGCAGCCAAGGAGGTGGTGGAGGTGGGGGGATGAGATGGAAACGGCCAGATCTTCTGCTCTGGTCCAGAAGGGTAAATTGGGCCGGAACTGTTGGGTTTTTACAATATATGTGTCTATAGGTAGGTCACCAAATGCAGGAGGGCGTTGGAGTGGGTCCTTGCTTGCCAAGAGGAAAATAAGGGGCGCCATAGCTCCCACCTCCTGCTTTGGGCTGGAAAACATGCTGGCTGCTTCATGAACACCTGTAATAACAACGCTAATTAAGGCAGGGGCAGGAGGATCCAGTGATCCTTCCAGCTGGAGGGTGACATCCTTCCAGCCATGTCGCCTTCCAGGGTGACAGGGTGAATTCCTGCAAGCCCCGACACTAGCGATGGAGATGGCAGCAGGGTTTCTCCGCCTCAGAAAAGAACGGAACCGGACCGCTCCTGGTTTATCAAACCCCGAATCCATCAGCTTCCAAAGCGCGGTGCAACCTGGGCTTTGCAAAAGGCCACTCCCCCGAACCTGAAGGAAGCTCCTTCCCCTCTGAAATCCAGCCCTTAACTCAGGCACTAAATCAGGATGGGGGCTCTGGGGGGTGTTGTGTTGGACAGCCACACAGTGCGCCAGCCAGCTGGGGTGTCCCCAGGGAAGAGGGCAGGCACAGCCCCAGGAAAGCCACCCCGAAACAAAGGACTCACGCCGGGCAGTCAAGCAGGCTGTGATTTACTGGGACAACACCACATCTGCGACAGAGAACGCGACCGCGCCGAGGCACCCGGCCGGCAAAGAGCACTGCCGCGCCGGGGACCCCGGGGAGGTGACACCGAGGGCTGAGACCGGAGGGATGCTCTGGCACCGGTTTCCCTCCCGTCTCCCCCCCAGACACACAGGCACAACACAGAAACCCGCTGAAAGACGGCAAGGCTGCTACACGCCAAGGGAGGGAGCGAAAGGCAGCAGGTTTCGGACGGGCTCCACGGGTGTTGCAGCCACGCCGGAGGCGACGGCGTGCGATTCCCTCCATAGGCACTTGATCCGTGGAGCTGCTACCGGTCGGATCCTATGGAAAAGCCCATCCTGAGGGCCCCAGGCAGGGCCCAGTGTCACCAGGGCTAGGCAGCGAGCTCGATGCCTCCACAATCGGCAGAGAGAGAGTTGGGAGGCCTGGGGGGTGAGAGCACCCTTGTGCAAGGGTGCGGGGCGGCAACAGCAGGAGTCCCCACACCTGCCGGGGTCCCAGGTGGCAGGTTTAGGGAGACTCACCCCCTTTGTGTCCCAACAAGGACACAAAGTCCTTGTCCTGGAGCATCCTCCGACGCCGAGCTGGCCATGGCAGTGGGGCAGCCGGCAGCGTGCACGGTGCAGGTTGGGGATGGAGAAGTGAGAGCAGCGGTATGAGCAGCATCGGGCTCCAAATCAGGGGGACCTGCTTCATCCCCTTTTCCTTCCCTGAAAGCCAAGGGGAGGTAGGAGTTGCTGCACCGATGCCACCCCGAATGCAGAACGAAGGAACCCGTTGACTCCAGGAGTCCCCCAGATTGGGGGAGACGCTCGTTTTGCTGACGGCTCTGGATTAACAGAGAGCTGGGCAGCCCCAGGGAGGCAGCCCGGGTCTTTTGGGAGAAGCAAGGGATCAGAAATCAGCTCAGTAGTAACCCCAGGAGGGCTGAGATGCACGGACCCCAGGGAATAAACCCTGCTCTGGTAAAGTCACAGGGACCAGAGCAGGTTGCGGTGGGTGGGGAGCTGAAGAAAGGCAGAAAACAAGAGGTAGGTTTTGCTCGTCCCGGTCTCCACATTCCCACCTCCTCCAGTTTCCCTGCTCTCTGCAGCTGGATGCTTTTCAGCTCTTACACTTCCCTTCTCACCCATCCCTCCTCGGCAGAGGAGCCAAACCCCCTGTGCCCGTGAATCAATGGCATTTCCTTTGGTTTTTCTAAGCCCCCAGACAAAACCCATCTAAGCTCACCCAGACCTGGGACCTTTCTCCAGCAGAAAATGAAAGATGAAAAAAATTAATAACCCACCCCCCCAAAACCTGGACTCTGTATTTCCCCTTGGGAATGCCACTGGCTTCTAGTAACGAGCAAGCTTTTGGTTGAAAAATGTCCCCTCCCAGCTTCTCCTCCCTCTCTCCTCCATCCCATCAGCTCTGGAAGCCACAGCCCTCACGGCACCGCTGGTTCCCGCGGGCTGCTGAATTACGGTGGATAACGGAGCTCCCAGCAATCTCCTGGGTGTTGCTGGGCTCTGCTGGAGCTGGCACCGTGGTGAGAGCTGCCCGTCAAGGACTCGGACGGGCTCTCGGGGAGTCCTGGTACCCACGACCGGCCCAGGGATGCAATCTGTGTCCGACCGCCTCTGGGCTTTAAGCAGCACGGATTCAAGAAGTGGAGATGGGGACAGCGATGGCTCCCCGTGTCACCCTGGGGACTGGGGGGGGGTTCTTCCCCTCTCTTCTCTTCAAGAGGGTTGAGGTGAGGGCAGGTCTGGACGCTGCAGGGGCCCTGGCACAAGCCCAGCAGCCCGGGGCGGGTGTAGAGGGTCAGGCATCGTGACAATAGCAAGTCTCCGACAGCTGGATTCAAAGGCAGCTCCTTGTGGTTCAGAGCCAACAGATCAGCCCACCGGAGGCTCAGGCAGAGAAGGAAGGATTCAGCGTTTTGGCAGGGAATAAAATTCCTCCGTTATTTTAATGCCGGGATCTCCATTCGGCATCACGTGCAAGGGACTGGTTTCCTCAGCCCATCCCTTCCCTTCGATCCCCAGCGTCCCGGCTCTGCCTGCCAACCTCCCAAGGCATGCCGTCGGCTGCAAGGGCTCCTGCAAACTCCCTCTGGGATGGCAGAGGGGCCGAGGGAGCCCAGCACCCATCGGATGGGACGGGGTTTGGTCCCAGCCTCCAACTGGCCTGGCTTGTGGGTGCGTCGCTGGGCTCCAGGCACAGCAGCGTCCTCCTGGCCGTGACAGCAGGGCTGCTCCTCAGATGGTCAGTCCCGGCCCGGATTTCCTTTGGTCCATGAGATGGGCATGTTGTCAGACGGTTCACCTTCATCACAAGACATCCGAGGCAGGAGCCTCAGGAGAGCAGCGGCTGGGGCACCGCAGCGGGGGCTTGGCAGGGATTCGGGGCTGGGAAGAGGCAGCCAAGCGAGGAAAAGGCAAGCCGAGCAGGCAGCAGGGAGACCTGCTCTGGGAACAGGACTGGGAACCAGAAGAAACCAGGATCAGAGGGAACTGCTGTAGCTGGAGGGGCTGCTCGAGTTAAAAATATATAGCTTCCACTGCAGGCAGCCGGTGGGTACCTGCCCGGGGCAAAATGCCAACTGCTGAGCAGGGGCTTTTGCAGGAGCTGCTGCCGTTTGCGGGGATGCTTTAAAAAACAGGGGCTGTCCCTGCGGCAGGGGAGTTGAGCTACTTGGAGGCATTTCCTTGAGGATGGATCCCTGCTTCTGCGCCCTCGGTAAGCTGCCCAGGCCACTCTCCTCACCCTCTTTACACGCTGCTTGGGTTGTAGCATAGGAGGTTGAACTCCAGGTTTTCATCCCAGTGACGGAGCAGGACAAAGAGCTGCTGGGCTGCGGCTTTCACCGTGGCCAGGCTGTATCCCTCCGGGAAGTCCTGCTCGCTCAGCCACAGGCTGGCCTTGGCGGCCACCAGCTCCCACTCGATGAAGTAGGAAGCAGAGCTGTGCTCCAGCCAGGCCAGGGCCACCGCTGTGGCCCACAGCATCCCCTCTGGCTCCGTCTGCTGCTGCAACTCGATGTCAAAGAGCAACGCCTGGACCTTGGAGCCATCCGACTCCAAGCCACCGCCACTGTCGGCCTGCCACTCGGCTGAGGCTGTGCTCTCTGGGGAGGAGAAGCGGCGGATGGTGATGGCCGGTGGGGAGAGTTCCTTCTCGGCTTTCAGGGCTTTGGAGATGCTTTCCACCGCGCTGCCCGAGAAGTGGCGGAGGCGGCCGGTGTCTTCCACGTGGCTGGTGGGTCCATCCGGCACCGCACCTGGCGTGACGTCTCTGGTGGTGGGACTTTTCCCATGCCCATTGGGAACCAGGAGCTGCCCACCAGAGCCACGGTCCTGGTACTCTCCAGAGGAGCTGGCCTTTCTGGTGCTGTAGGAGCCGGAGGGGCTGAGGGCCAGGCGGTGGCAGGCGAAGGGAGACGTCCACTTCAGCTTCTCCATGGGGATGTTGACGGCGTCGCAGAAGGCCAAGTTCAGGAGGAAGGCACCACAGGCCAACTGCAGAGATGCCTGCAAGGAACAGGGGGCACAGAGAGGAGGTCTGAGATGCCAACTGCTTCTGGGACATTCAGGAAAAAGGCATGCATGGATGCAGCCGCCCTCCATCTCTGAGCAGACCATCGGACATGGCCATCAGAGGCAGCAAGAGGCAGGATCCAGGGGGATCCTCCTGCCCTCTGCTCCCCTGCAGTGACCACACAACCCCAGCAAGAGCTGGGGATGAGCTGCTCACCAGGGGAAGGTAGTCTATGTTCTCGTTGTCGCCCTCAGAGCTGGCTTCACTCACTCTGCTTGGAGATTTACTCATGAACCCTTTGGCAGCTCGAGTCAGCAGCCTGGTTTTATTGAAGGTCAGCCTGCAGGAGGAGAAAAAGGTGGCCATAACCTCCATGCCCCTCCTGACGCCCACCCTCCCCTTCGAAATCCATCCCAGGCATCACACTCGCTCCCGACTTCGGCTGTGAAATGCTGGGGTGTCCCGCCTGTTCCCCTCGCTTGTGTTTGCAACGGACCCACGGAGGTGCAAGTCATCTGCTAAGCCCAGAGGAAGGTTGAGCTGGCGCGTACCTAGCAGCAAAGAGGCTCTCGATGGATTTTTGGGCTTGTTCAGAGGAAGCAGACAGGCTCTGTAACGGCCCTGGGAAGAAATGCAAAGCTGGGGGTAACACGGGGTGATACAGGAGAGCGAAAGGGAGCAGCACCTATGTGCTGGAACAGGGGGTGCCTTATTCTGCTGCGAGGCTTTGGCAAAATCTTTCCTCTCCCCTTGCCTCCTTTTTCCTATGCGGGTAACAAAATTCCCACACCTCTCAAGAATGGACCTGGGGGAAATCTGCACCCCAGGCCCCATCAGGGCTCTGTCCACTGCACCCCTGGAAGGAGTCAGGTCTAATTTTAGGTCATAAACGCCCCAAAACTCAGGACAAGTATTTGGTGAAGAGCCCAAATCACGGACTGGGTGTACCTGCGCCCCGGCAAGCGCCGCCAGCCCTTTCCCCTACCTTCGGGGAGACCGCAGCGCTCCCAGCCAGAGGAAGGGGTGCTGCAGGGTGACAGGCTGCTCTCCTCTGCATCTGCAAGGGAGGAACCACGTCAGCAACGCCGCCCAGCCGAAATCGCCACCGCGCCGGGCTGCAGCACGGCCGCTCTCCCTCTCCGCTGCATTATCAGGTTAACGAGCCTGATCGGGGGGATTTTAATTCAGCCGCAGAGCTGACAGTGCCAGACAAGGTCCCATCCAACTCGTCTTCATTAGCAGAGGATTTGGTGACAAGCAAGTGTCACATCCCCTTGCCTCTAATTACACCCGGTTTCTTCCCTCATGTTATCTGTGTTACGGCTGCCAATTAACTTCCAAGCAGTGTCAGCAGCCACCGCCTGCGATTTGGGAGTTTCAGGGGAAATTGCAGCTTCTTCCCCACTTAAGAAGACAAACTCCAGCCAGACATGTGTCTGGTGAGCACCATATTCAAAGAGGAACTAAAAAAGACCAGAGATGTCCCTTCATAGACTGAACCACTGAGATGTCACCAGGAAGGAGACAAAACCCCAGGGCATCTTACTCAGGCTGTAAAACCCATTGTCTCCATTCTGGCCGCAAGCCGACTGGGGACGTCCGGGGGAAAAGCCACGATGCCTTCTGTTTCCCGAGCTCAGGCTCCGCTGGCTGCCTTGCTTGGGTGCTGCCCCTTGGCATGAGAGAAGGGAATTGCCAACGTTAGAGAGGGACTGGCACACCCAGCATGGCAACGCAACCCACAGGCTGGTGAGCTTGGTCGTCTCTGGGTGTGCAGACCTAAGAGCAGACCTTCTGCCTGGCCCGCCCTCCCTCCCAGGACAACGTCTCGCCCCTCCGCTGGCCCCACGTTACCCGTGTGGGTGTACTCGATGACGGTGGGCAGGTAGGTGTTGGTGCTCAGGTCCACCGGCATGAACGCCGTGTACTTGCTGATGACGTTGCAGGCCTTGCTGGTGTGGACAGCGTTGACTTGGTAGCGCCGCCCGGACCCTGCCACGTGAGAGACGGTGGTTAGAGTCCATGTGCCCCGTGGGTTCCATCCATCCCTTGGATCCAGCTCCCAAACCCACCTCTGTGCTTGGGCTCCACGCCCAAGCAGGGACTGTATCCCTCTAAACTCTGCCTACTGCTTCTCCTGCTCTTATTTTACATGCACAGAAGCACTTCACGGAGGAGAAGTTTGGCAAGACCCGGGGACGCGTGCAGCCCAGAGCAGTGACGTGTGGCTGCTCTTGGTCCCTCCGAGTTTGATGCCACCTCCCAGCTCCGGGTGACTAACTCCTTAAAAATAACCCCTGTCACCCGACGCGTGACGCAGAGGAGCACGAAGGCGCACGAGCTCGAGCACGTTAACGGGCAGCGAAGCCGCAGAGGCAGGAGAAAAGTGCAGGGCAGATGGAGAGGGCTGCTGTTTGGGAACTACACGAGACATTCCCTAATATTTCACCACTGCCTTCCCTTGTGTTAACTCGAGAGGCTGCTGAAGCTCGGGAAAGCCCACCCCAAGGCAGGGCAGGGTCTGCCTGCAGCCAGCCTGCAGGAGCTGTGCGTTACCATGCTCGATCTCACACTCCTTCTCCGTGAGCTGCTCGAAATCCCGTATGACCGACTTGGCTGCCAGGTGGTGGAAGGTCTCGCTCCACAGGTCAGCGTCGCCGTCCGCCTGGCTCTCCCGCTCTCGGAAGAGGGGGCGTATATCAAAGGTGACTTCCCACTGCACGGGTTCGTTGCTCCTTAGCCCCTTCACCACTGCCTTGCAGAGGCTCCTGGGGGAGTGCGGGGAGCCGCGGGCAGTGCCGAAGTTGAAGTCTTGGGGCTCCCAGTCGGAGGAAGTCTCTGTTTCAAACGTGAAGGAAGGATGCTGGGCAGACTCTGCAGAGAGGGGAGAGGTGGGTAATTAATCACATCTTTGAGAGCTGAATTCCCCACTGCCACCGAGAAACCCTAATTAATACTTCTTAATTTTCACATGGTGGCACAGAACACAACGTAACACCAGCGAAAGCCCGGCACGGGCAGGTGAGGCTGGCTGTGCCCCCCTCTCTCCCGTTACCCAGATCCCCAGGGCTCCGGCTATCCGATGAGGACCGCAGACTCGCACTGGCATCGTGTGGTCCCAAACCCCTTCCTGGAGCTGCTTGCTGCAGCCCGTCCAGCACTGGCGGGGAGTCGGCGTCGGGGCAGAAGGACATGCAGCTCCGGTGAAGCAGGGACGGCCGCCGGGCGCCTGCGCCGTGGATCCTCGTGGCAGAGACAAGCGAGCCTGCTGCGAAGGGCTGAGAGCAGAGCGAACGTTAGGGCCGGAGCCGACTGCAGCCCATGGCACGGACCTGCTGGATCCCTTCTGATCCCGTCTGCTCCCTTCCCAATCCCAGCATGAGCCAGGAAAACCCACGGGTAGCTCAGGCCTGGCTGGGATCCGTGCCCAGAGCCCTCTGCCAGACCTGCAGGGTGTCCCCAGGGGACCCTGGCCCCCAGGGCTCCTTCCCCAGACATGCGGAAGGTGAAGTATGAGTTTCATCCCTCCAGACATCTTAATGACTTCACTTGGGAACCAAAGGAAAGAAGAGAGACAGGAAGATCAAGGACCAGTTGCTTAGTAACGAAAGGAGTGAGGCGCAGGGGATGAGGAGAAGGGAATTTTTATCCTTTTTTTTTTTTAACAAGACTGTTTCTCCACTTTCAGAAGACATGAACCTCCCCCCGGCATCTCCAGTGCCACATCCTGCATGGATGTCCCCCTCTGTGGCTAGCAGAGACACCAAGTGTCCGCTCTATCCCCACTCCCGGGGCTGTGGGAAGGTCCCCCTAAAACACAAGACCAATAAGGGACAGAGATGGAAAAAAGTGGTGGATCTCAGCGCTGGATGGAAAGACGTTTTCTCTGGGTGGCAGGCAAGAACATGGCCTCCATCACCACCTAATTTTTGATGCTCTCTGAGACTGCCAGCAAAAATGGGAGGCAGTCAGCTCCAGGAGCTACTTAGCAAGCTAGGATTGAGATACGAAAAGCAATCCAGCCATAGAAACTCTTGCCAGACCCTTTCCATTCAAAATCTGCTCCTTCTCCTGCCTGAGCTCTCCTTCCAGAGGAAGCTGGCCAGGAACAGAGCTGGGGGTTTAAGCTGCTCAGCGCTTTGACCTTTCCTTCCCAGCACGACGCACATGGAGAGGAGCTGAGGGCTCACGTTCACACCCCTGGAAATGTCAAGCCCTGGCAGCCTGGGATTGAGACTGGGAGAGAGGCTGGGAGCCCCCGCAGCACGAGGGATAGCAAAACCAGGCTGCAGTTAATTAAGACAAGGATGCATGCTGTTAACCATTTCCTGCCCTCCGGAAGGGAGTAGTTTCCATCTCTGCTTCCCACTGTGTGTAGGAGGATGCTCCATGGACCTTCCCCACGCAGGTAAGGTCACAGGCACCCCTAAAAGCTGGTTGCCCCTTGTCAAGTGATGCTGTTAGCCTTCCTCACTGCTGCAGCGGGAGGGTGGAGGTCTCGTTCCTCCCAGTGGAGCAGCAGCTCTTCTTCCCCTTCGCCCCCTTGTCTCACCCCCAGCCCCCCTTCACCCAGCCGATCTCTAACCCACAGAAGAGAAGCGAGAGCCTCAGACATCCCTGCTCTGAGTTTCCATGGGAACAGAAGCACTGCTGGTCCTCCCAGCCCTGCAGATGCTGATTTCAGGGCAGAGCATCCTGGGGATGCCAAGGATGGGAGAAAACCATCCCTACCCTTCCACAGATCAGCCTAAAAATCTTCCCAAATTTCACCCGCTGCAGGCAGGGGACGAACACTGCTCCGCAGGTGTAGCATCACACAGGTCCATGTCACCCGACACTGTACAGGGCTGTGGTTCCAGCTAGAGCAGCGTGAGATCTGCTCCAGGACTGATTTTCTTTTTCCTGCAAGGCACAGATGCGCCCCAGCCCTGCAGAGAGTTTACATCCCATGGCCAAACTCCAGGGAAATAAGAAGGAAGGAGCAGCCTGGGGCTCAGAGCAGCAGCGAGGTGAAGCACAGGCCGCTCAGAGGAAGGGGAGAGGCATTTAGCAAGGAAAAGCTGGGCTTCCCTGGGGAAGCACCGCTATGGGATACCAGGACAGCACTCTGCCCCCTGCTCGGCGTGATTCCTGCATGTTTGTGATGTGCTGCAGCACGGGCACACACATATATATCTCAGGAGTAGCGTGAGCCAGGCTCTTTCCCTTACGCCTCTGAGGTTTTCCTGCTGCTGCACGCTGGCCTCTGCCTGCAGGCAGCGCCTCTCCGGGCATCACGCACCTGGAAATCCGCCTGCCAGGGCTCGGGGCTGATCTGCTGCAGGTCCTGCAGGTGGGTTTTCCGCAGGGGGTTTTTCACCAGGGCAGTGCCGGGATCGCTGGCTGTCGGCACCTTCCTGCAAGGCTGGTGGTCGGCGATTTGGGTGGTGCTGTACGCCCGTCTCCTGGAGGAAACCATATCCGTTCCTGCATGGCGGGAGAGAGGATGAGCTCCGCTCCGGAGCGGGACCGGATAGCACTGTGCACCCTTGGCTCAGGGGAGCAGGGAGCCCAGCCCGGTGGTCTTCCCAGGGTCACGGGGCCCACGCTCAGCCCTGCCCTGTTTGAAGCAAAGCAACGAACCCATGAAAGGAAATCAGAGCCTACACTCCTGACTCCTGGGGCTGTGGGGAGAGCAGGCTGGGGAGGTTTTGTCTGAGCAATTTTCAGCCAGAAAAAGCTTGACTGCATTTCCCCAAACCTCCCTGGAGAAGACAAAAGGGTTTACTAATGAAATTTCATTAGCACAGACATTCTCCTGTCAGAGCAAGAGTAAAATTCTTTTTGGAAAGGCATGACATCTCATTGCTGTTGACAAGGTTGAGGGGATCCGCAGCACAGTTCCTCTCTGAATAGGAGAGAACCCCCCAGGAGTAGCAGAGCTTCCCTTGTCACACGGAAACAGGTGCAGCCAGCTCTGGGGTGCGACCAGCCGCTTTATGCTGACACTAACACACAGCTGAAGGGTGGTGGCAAGGCGGGGCACCTTAGTGACAGGGCTTCGGATCCATTTCCCCCTCTCCTGACTTCCAACTGCAGCTCGCAGGGAAGCAACCGCTTTGCAGGTGCAGGGACAGTCTAGCTGAGCATCCCATTTTCTCACTACACCTTCTCCGCACACCGGAGGGCAGCTTGGGAAGCTCGCAAATAATTATGTGGCCAAAGCTAGTGCTGCTTTGAAAATCTCCCGGGAAGCCAGTTCTCCAGGGCTTCCCTTGATTTCCTGACAGGTTTGGATAAAACATCCACACCAAACAGACTTGCTCCAGCCTCAGGAGATCTGTCATCCCTCCTGCAACCCCCTCCAGCGCTTTGCAGCCGGAGAGACTGATTTGTCAGACAAATAAATCGGCAGCGCAGCGACAGAAGCTTGATTAGCGAGACAGGGGCATCGCACCCACGCGAGTACAGAAGAAAATCTGACCGGTGTCCGTGTCTGATTCTCCCCCGGGATCTCTGCCCACCATCAGGTGGTCGGGGGCGCGCTCGGCAGAGCAGCAGCTCTCTGAGTCTCTGGAGTGATTCCAGCTCTCCACGCCTGCTCCCTCCTCCAGGGAGTGAAAGAAAACAGAGCTGCCCGACTCCTGGGAGCGCATCATGCTGTAACGCCGCCTCTTGTCCTGGGGGAAAGCAGAGAGAGGGGGTAGGTCCTACCACTGCCTCCACCAGCCACCTCCCAGTCCAAGCACCAGTGCTTCCATCCACCGAGCCCCGATGTCTCACCCACCATCTCCCTTGAGGACAGCGCAAGAAAGCCAGAGACACCTCCTGACCATGCTCAAAGAGCCGATGTGCACCGACACCCCCTCCTACCGGGAGAGCCCCGCCAGCCAGCACGGCAGGGACTCACAGATCTGGGGTTGGAGATGTACAGGGAGGTGTCGCAGACGATGCCGTAGCCGACCAGGCGGTCACCAGGGAAGAGGCAACTGGTGCTGATGGGGGAAACCAAGACCTCAGTGCTCTCGGGGAAGACCCACTCCACGGACACGTCGCTCAGGACCGGCGCCATCGCCTTCTTCAGCGACTTGATCATCTGAGGCAGAAAGCAGAGGGAAGCGGTTATGCAGCGAGTGGACGTTGCACGTGCCGTGATGTGTTGCAGGGGAAGGGGAAAACGTCCCCAGACAAATCCATCAGCTGATTTGTACCTTCTCCTGACCATAGATGGGAGCCTGCTCCCTCTTGGACTGCCCTGACACCCAGCCCAGCACCCCCAGCCCCTGGACACGGTTATACCAAGGGCAGCAGAGCAGATACAAAGCACAGGGCTGCTCTCACACTGCACTTTGTCAGCTCAGAGCAAGACGGGAGCTTGTGGTCACAGGTCTCTTGCTTTGGTGCAAGGCAGCATCCCCTGCCCCCTCCACCGGCACCCAGGAGAAGCTGTTGGCCTCCCCTTGTCCAAGCCCCAGCCCTGCCCCAAGCCCTGGCATCCACGAACCGACTGACAGCACTGCTATCTTTGGGCCAGGTCCATGATGGCACAAGCCACAGCCGGAGATCAGCAATGCTCTGCCAGTTACCCATGTGGAGAAGACCAATATCTGTGACTATCGCATGGACAAACCTACTGGGAAGCCATCTACAAAAGCTTCCCTGCACACCACGGGAAGCGAACACCAGATTTAGAGGCAGAACAGCTCAAATGTTCTCTATTGTTCCTGCTTTTTCACAGGCTCAGGAAGACACACCAGGCTGCGTTTTATCAGGCTATTAATTGATGCCTCAGACTGCTGAAGGCACCAAGCTGCACAGCCCGCAAAGCTCTTTATTAATAGCTCTGTGAAAAACCCTCTCCCTTCACTGTCTTTGCTTTTAATTTACATCAGAAATGTTGATGACGTTCTGTCTTAGAGACGTTTTTGTGTGCTCCAGGTTCCTGCAGAGGGGTGGACGGCAGAACTCCACCTTTTGAGATCAACAACGTAGGAGCTGGATTTTTAGAGCTATTTAGGAGCTAAAGACCCAATTCCCTCTGCGTTTAGTCATCCAGTGGGCGATGGGCTGGACACCGTGCTTTCACCCGGGGACAGAGCTGTTCTTACGGCATATTTGCAGCACATCTTCATGGGGAGAGTGGAAATGAAGATGCTCCCTCCTTTGCTTTAAAGCTGGCTTAATAGGCAAAGCTACCGCAGCGTATTCCTCTCTCTCAAACCCGGGGAACTTCTCGCCTGAGCCAGACCAGGGCTGAGCCCGACTTCAAAATTAATTGGCTGCTTTGATGCCGGTTCCTCTGCCCTCACCAGCGTCTGAGGCAGCAGCTCTTTGAAGCCAAAGCTGCTGCGTCGCGGCTCTCACTTCTCCCCGTCCCCGAGCAGGGGTTAAACGCACCCTTCCACTCCCTCCGACAGCCGGAGAGGAAGCTGCTCTTTCTGTCGCCCACCTGCTGCCGAGTGGGAGTCGGAAAGGCAGCACCAGGATGGGGAATGAGACCTGCTAGCAAGCCGTGGCCTCCCCCTCGCTGGACCAGCGTCTGGTCAGAGCCTCACAGCGTGGTCCCCTGTACCTTGGGCTGCAGCCTCTCGCCCTCCGTCAGGAACTCAGCGATGCCCCTGGACACAGCAGCCAGCCCCCCAACCAATCTCCTGCAGGCGTTTGGCCCGATGCCGAAGCTGTAGCACCTGCAAAGGGATGAAAAGCGTCGGGATGGGGGGATGAAGCCATCCCAACCCCATAGAGATCACCCACTCTCTGCAGGACCCTCCATCTCCCACTTTATCCCACTGCTGTGCAGTTATCCAGCACATCCAGAGGAAAATAAACCAGCTCCTTTTAGGTGGCTGGCAGAAGGGCTGGGAACTGGCATCCCCTCTGCTCAGCAGACCTCAAATCCCTTCCCTGAACAGCAGCCTTCAGCCGTGACGCTCAGGGGCTTCCCAGCAGGATCTGAGCCCCTGCCTCCTCTGCAAACACAACCGAGCTGCTTTGCTGCCAGTTCAGCTCTTCCCCCCGCTGAGTGTCTGTGGTCCGCAGCACTACAGACCCAGCAATTATCTCTGCTCACAATCAAAATAAGCGTTTCTGAAGGGATAAGGAACCAGCCAGGCAAGGCTGCTCCCCTGACACCCAGCTCAATGAGTCAGGATTTGGGTTTGGCTGAAGGCTGCAAACCCAGAGCTGACCTGGAGCTGGGCAGGGAGGGCAGGAGCGAGCATCCCGGTGAGGACGGATGCGGTAGAAAGCCAGGATGGGTGGGATACGGCCTTTGGCCAGGGCAGTGGATAGCTGAGGAAGAAACCACCCTCAGCATCTGCACCACGGGCTTTTCTCTTGTTGGTTTTTAATGCCCAGCTGGCTGCAAATCTTAGGTCAGCCTCACACCCTCTAACATAAGGCTCTGATCTTGAGACAAGGGCCGCGCTCACAACTCGGTGGCGCTGGGCACTGCTCAGCGGGTCACCAGGGACCATGCTCGCACTCCGATCGCGTTTAGCCCACCACCATGCCTCTGTAGAGCGAGGGGTGGGTTGCCCTGTACAGCTGGGAATCAGTCAGGCCTCCATGGAGTAAAAAAGGACAGAGCATCTTCCCTGACAAGCCCTGAAGTCTGAGGGACAGAAGAGGAATAAGGTTTTCTTATATTTTTCTTACGTTTCGTGCCCCCTAAAGAGGCAGAGGAAAAACCAGACCAGCCTGTCATCAGGGCTGGGGAACCAGGCTGCGAGCTCGATGCACAAATTAGCTGCTTTTCACATAGCTCTCTTTCAGCATATTCAATTCCGCACAGCCCCATCCTGGAAGCAGCTGGGGCCAGACCCAGATGTGCTTGAAAAAAACCCCATAAAAAACTCGGCAAGGAAGATTGTTCATGTGTCAATCTCTCCTCACAGGAAGCATCAGACGAGAGCCTGTGAAGTTGTCAGCCCAATTATCCTGCTTTTGATTGTTTAAAAAGCATCTGAACTTCTGGGCTCTGTTCCAAACCCTTTGAGGTTCTCCCATGGCTCATACCAGCAATCCCTCCTGCCTCCCTCTCCGAAGCGGGGATGTCTGTGAGACAGAGCCGTGTCCAAGGAGAAGCAGGTGCCCCACCCTGCCAGGATTTCGCCCCCACAGCGGCGAGTACCTGATGGAGCAGGAGTGGTTTCGCAGCAGCTCCAGGACCTTCCCTGTGTTGCTGACGGCCCCGTCTGTCAGCAGGAAGAGCAGTCGGGGGTGGCCCCTGTGGATGGGCTGTCGAATGACCCACTTCAACGGGGATAAGATGTTGGTGCCACCCATATCGGCCCGGATGCTCTTGATGCTCTCGCAGGCGATGGCCAGGCTTTCCTGTGCGAAGGAGCGACAGAATCATCAGCCTCCGCGCCAGCCCCCTCGGAGCACCAAGGAAACGCGGCTCCCCCTTCACCCACCTCGCAGTAAGGCTGACTGGCAGGGAAGAGGGTCTTGAAGGTGGATCCGAACCCAATGACGTTGAAGAGACACGCTGGCATCAGGCTCTTGAGAATGACCAACAGGGCATCCTGGGGGGTGAGAAGTAAGCAGATATTAAGCATGCTGGGTCCCTCCCTGGCTGCCCCAGCGTAACCAGTAAAAGCTCTGCCCAGGTCTTACCTTACTATCACACCTTACTCCCACCTGCATTTGTATGCATGGCAAGACAAGGGGCAATGGCTTTAAACTGAAAGAGGGTGGATTTAGATTGGATAGAAGGATAAGAAATTCTTCCCAGAGAGGGTGGGGGGCACTGGGACAGGTTGCCCAGAGAAGCTGTGGATGCCCCGTCCCTGGGAGTGTCCAAGGCCAGGCTGGATGAGGCTGGGAGCAACCTGGGCTAGTGGAGGGTGTCCCTGCCCATGGCAGGGGGTGGGACTGGGTGAGCTTTAAGGTCCCTTCCAACCCAAACCAGTCTGTGATTCTATGATTTGATAATAAACCAACTGTTTCTTCCACAGGCACTCCATGTGACACCACTGCACATTACTCTGCTCTTTCCAAAGCCCCTTAATGATATTTGGGTCCCCAAGCAGTGAGGAAAATGGGGAGCCTTACAAAAAAAAAAAAAAGATGAACAAATCTTTCTGTTTGTTTTTAACTGATTAAATCTGTGCTTGCAATACGGTACTGCAGCGCGGAGCTGGTGGGTGAGAAGCAGAGTGTGAAATTGAGAAGTGCGACACGCAATGCATTTCAACGTCCAAACTTGCAGAAAATAAACAAACAGCTTAAAGTTACACAAAAGGAAAAGCCTCCCCCACCCTCAATTCTCTTGTATTCATAGCTGGCAGCAATTAAAATAACCGGGAGAGACAGTTTTAAGCTATTTTCTTTACCAGAGGTTGTTATCTAACTTGCCTATTCCTGGGCTTTACATAAGAGAAGAGCAATTTAAATTGTCTTGGGCATATGTGATGGCCGTGGACAATTCCAGGATGGAGTTTGTGCTGTCAGCAGTGTGGCAAGAGCCGCCCAAGGAGCTCCCGAGCTTGCACGGGCAGCAGGAGCAATTAGTGGTGCAGGAGAGGGAGGCCGATTTAAAGGAAGTGCTGGCAGCGTTCAGGAGCAGCTCCGTGCTTTCTGGGTATCTGCTGATGGAGGCAGACTCCGGCCAGTCTGCCTAGGGCAGCAGAAACCCTGGAGCCAGCCCCAGGAGAAGAGCTGCCAAGGTCAAAGGAGCAAGGACAGCCTCCTTGCTTTGTCATACGCGGTGGCAGAGACGGAGAAAGCTCTGCTGGAGCTGCACACGGAGCAATCCCCCATCTGGGAAGAGCCACAGGGAGAGGGGTGGCAGGTCCCCCCGGCTACCGACCCCTGTAAGGCTCAGCAGCAGATTGCACGAATCGGTGAAATAACGCACGAGAACGGGGCTGCCCTTTAACAGGCTCCGGAGGACTCTGCAGCAAGCTGTTATCTCAAACCTACGAGAATGTATTTATACCACTGCTTCCCAGATGGCTCCTGGGATGCCGGCTCTTCCAAACCTCGATGCTGACATCTCATCTCAGAACTAATTACGAGGGAAAAAAAACCACCAAACCCAAATTTCCAAGTATTTCTGTTAAAGCACTTCCCAAAGTGGGCAAGCGATGCCTGCTTTCTGTTTCAGCAAGCGGAAAGATTTATTGCTTCTTGTGGTAAATATTGATCTTGATCCTGTTGCACTCGATATCTAGACAGCAGTGCAATAAGGAGAGATGTTTGCCTCCGGAGCAGTCAATTCCCAGTTATTAGTGTAGCTCTGCCAGCGAGCCTGCCTGGTACCGGCACCGTCCCGCACCTGGCTCTTCTCTCCAGCTGCACCAGGATGGGAAAGGAACCAGGATATTTGAACCTTCCATCCTAGCCACTTCATCCAAGGACCTCCACGTGGTCGGCATGTTGCCCCGAAGCATCCCTTGGAGCTCTCTGGAGGTTTTCCACAGGCAGCGATCTGCCTCGAGCCCTCCCGGAGACAGGGAGAGCTGGAGAAGGGACTCACAACAAGCGTACACCAGCAAAGAGGGGGAAAGGGAAACATCTTTGCACGTGATGCGCTGAGAGGAAGAAGAGGAACAGAACGGGGCAGAACCAGCGTTGCCACAGGTACCTAACAAGCCACACGGTTGAGATAACTAAAGCTACAGCATGTAATTACCCCCCATCCCCTCGTAATGAACACTCATCAGCACTCAGCAAGCCCCACTGCTCTCTAACACCCAACCCCTCCTGCGTGGTACCTTGGCGCGGGTGATGTTCATGCCACTCATGCTTCTGCTGCGGTCCACGAGGAAGATAAACTCCCCTTGGGCTTTCCGGAGGTCTGGCTGGACGGTCCTCAAGTCAGGGCAGAAGTTGAGCATGACGACAGGGTGGTGAGGGATGTCCTTGTTCAGCCGTTTCCTGATGATTTCCGTCTGCAAGGAAGAAGAGGAGAGCCTGAGAGGTTGATTTTTTGGCCCCTTTTCAGTTTGAGGGGAATCGGAGCAGGGCTGCGTGCCCAAAGATGTAAGTGTGTGGCCTTCTGTGGGCAGGAATCAGCTTGTGCTGGCCTCAGTGGTGACAACACCTGAGCTCAGGTTGTTCTATCCACCTGCGGAGCTGCTCCGTGGGCAAACAGGATTCCTGCCTCCTCCCAGCCTCTGTCACGCTTTGCCGGGGGATAAAGGCCGGCAGAAAGCCTAAATCAGGGACCTCAGCACTCATGGAGCCGCTGCGTGCTCAGATGAGAGCGTGGAGAAGGAATGAGAAGATCTGGCCCTTCACAGCACCTTGCAAAAGCGAGTGCCCAAACGTTTCATGAGAGCCCTCCGGAAAACGTGGTTCGTTAGCGCGGCTCGGTATGGCACCGAGGCACGCCCGAGGTTTTGTCAATAACGCAGTGCCAAATACAGCCCTCAGCATGCTGTATTCACCGCTGCGATGCGTTCCTGCAGCCCCTGGTTTGCTGGGTTTCCTTCATACGGATTGAAATGCTCTGGAAAGCCAAACCGGACGCTCAGGGCGTCGTTGGATCGGAACGCCCATGATCCATGTCCCTGTACTGCACGTAGCTCGGGTGGCTCTCTGCACTTTGGCTCATTCTGTTTCAAGTATCGTTAAAAAAGTGATAAAATTAAACTGGAGAAACCCTCTTGTGGTGGGTTTATAATCTGCTGTTATGTGTGTGTAAAGCTGGCCCGGGTTTACGGTCCCGCTGCTTTTGGGGGAGCTCCAGGACCCCACACCATGCTGTCCATGGCCTTTTATTCCTGGTTCTGCAGAGCACAGACACGCTCAACAAGAAGCAGCTCGGTCCTCAGGGTCTGTCTTTGCCTTTATTCCCACCCCACTCTCTTTCAAAGGCTGCTGCTTCTTTCTGGTTTCACCAGGAGTAAACCAGACCCCAAATAACCGGGCTGGTTTCCTCCAGTGAGTCACGTTCCTAGATCTAACGAGCTCACCACCAGCCTTTATTTTACGTAACTCACTCCACTCAAGAGTCAACACATCCACGCAGGCCTCGCTTTCGGCTGCGCATCCTGAGCGCTGCTTCGCTGACCCCTGGGAAAGAGGGTCCGCGTTCCCAGGAACACGTACCTCGCTGTCACCTCCCGCTCATCCTCCTGCCTTTCCCTCTCATGCACTGGAGTATAAATTAACCAGGAACTGGGGATGCAAAGGGCTTTTTCCATCCCTGTTTTCCTCTAGCCACATCACATCATTTTGTTTAACATCTTTCCCGCGGATGTTTATCACTTTTCAGACTAGAGGGATCCTTGCTGTCTCTGCCTGAGGACCAAACCATGGCCCCTGACCTTCCCGCAGCTCTCCCTGAGGTGCTCCTGGGGACCCAAGACATAAAATCCCCGCGAGATCAGGATGAACCGGACAGGTTTCCCACTGACTTCAGAGGGAATTTTACAGGCAGCCTCGGAGCTGCTGCTCCAGGTCAGCCAGCAAAGCAAGCATCTCATCCGCGCCAACTCTCCTCCTCACCTCTCCTCCGTTCCCCTTCGCCCGTTATCCAATTACAGCAAACTAATCAGATCTTGTCGGCCGGGAGCTGATCCCAGCGCGCGTTCGGCCCCACCACCCTGCTAGCTGACGGGCACCCAAGCCTTCTGCATAACAAACCCAGGGCTGAGAATGAATTATCAGCTACTGCTGAAATTTCTGGGCTAATTCATTTAAGCCAAGAGGTGCCCAGAGTCACGCTCGGAGCAGCAGCAGTTTTAGTCCGTAACCTACCCGCACATTCAGGGCATTTTCTCTGCTTCTCACCCTTCTCTGTGCAGCTGCTTCCCAGTCCTGGGGGCAAAAAGGTGGGTTTCCCGCAGGGAAACGGCTCTGGAATGATCCCCCACCCCCCCAGATAATTTGACGTGCTAAAGACAGAGAAATAATTAGAGAGCCATCTGAGCCGTAGCGTGGGAGTTTCATTTCGTTCCACCTGCCACACGCTGAACACAATTAAAGCAGACGCCTGCCGCGCGAGCAGGCGCAGTCCTCGTCCCCGCATCGCGCTGCAAGGGAAAGCGAAGGGCAAAAGAAGAGGGATGGATGTGTCTCCGGAGAGAGGAGAAATCACGGCAGCGCGGAGAGCCACCTCTGCAGCAGGTTCGGGACGTCTGCCAAGCGGGGGCTCAGGCTGGGGCACGCGGAGAACGAGTTCAAGGGGGAATGAGCATCCCCGGAGCATGTAAAACGGGGAGCTGACACAGTACGCCCGGGGCTGCGGTTACACACGTGCGACGCGTGCCTTAGGTGAAGACACCCGCCCTGAAAATTCGGAGGGCTCTGAGCAGTCCTCTCCTCTGATCCCAGGCACACCGACGTGGCAGCTCAGAAGTGCCAGGCTGTCACTCATTCCTTCAGAACTGCCGAAAGACGAGGCACAAATCCCAGAGCAGATATTTTTCTATTTGCTGATCAGCAGAACAAAGAGAAGTTTCTCCTACCTTGTCTTCAGTTCAGCTCATTATTCCAAGTGAAATCACTTATTTCTCCCTGACAGCTATCCAGAAACAGTAAACATTTACGGAGCAATTAAAAGAATATTTTATTCTATGTCATTGCAATAATTATAATACTCTTAATGCTATAACAATGTACCTATCTAATTATGCTATGCTAGACTAGTACTAATTATACACACAATAACCATCTCAGAGCTTCTTCCCCACTCAGTTTATCCAAAGCACTGACGAATTTCCCCCTCTTCCTGCACATAACCCCCTCTCCGAGGGAGGATGCTGCAGAGCCTACTGGGCCAGCCTAATACCTGGTACTGCAAGCAAGCAAGCATTGACTTGCACCGCTCCAGGCCCACAGAAAGCCTCGGCTAATGCCTACAGCTTTTGGTTCTCACCTTTTTCTCAGCGCTGGGGTCCTTCTTAGTGCCTTTAATGAAATCGTTCTTCCCATTCAGGTGCCGTTCGTACTCTGCAGGTGTCATATCGCCTTCTTCCATTAAGACGTGAGGCATGTGGGGTTCTGGAAACGCAGAGAATCGGGTGAAGAACAGCCTGAGCTAAACTTCAGGTTTGCAAGCAATGCAGGCGCCCTCATTTGTGAAAACAGGGCAATGTCTCTGAGCTGGGCAGCGTGGGCAACCTGGAGATGTTCCAGGAGGACCTCCTAGGAAGCCTAACGCCTGACAATATTTGCAAAACCAAAGGTAATCCAGCTGTCTCCAGCACTACAGAGGAGGACCGCAGGAAGGGGCAAGCCCAGCAGAGCGGAAGCAGAGCCCACCTACCACTCGGGTGGATGAGGATCTCCACGGGCCTGTCGAAGGTGTGTTTGTTGGCCAGCGTGATCACGATGCTCTTGGCGGAGCGAGCGGAGGGGTCGGCATCCGCTCGGATCTCGTGCGTGGGGCTCTCAACGCCTGCCCAGGGAAACTGAGGTGGTTAAGGGACTGAGGAAGGGGAAGAGCAGGGAGAAGAGGTGGCAAGATGGCAGAGGACAGGAACCAAGGGAGCTGTGTGACACTTCTGCTGTACCAACAGCCCACCCTAACATCAGCGCCGAGCTGGTAAACCCATCCCAGCACGGTTAACTTCCCAAAACAGACTCCACACTGCGGGGCAGAGAAGCAGGGAGAGTGTGGCCATTGCCTTGAGGAGGTGATAACCCAGCCTGGGGCAGCAGGACAGCCCCGGTGTTCCTACCTGCCAGCAAGCATGGCCCGCGGATCTCCAGGTGGAAGCTGAACTCGTACTCGAAGGGGTTGGTGGCCTCACTCTCCAAAAGCTGAGCCAGGCAGAACCTGTACCCATGCTCCGGGCTCCCCGATCCACAGTAGTGCTTGTCTCTGCCAGTGAGATCAACCCCAATCAACACACTGCACGTGTTACAGCCCCCCAGGAACCGCAGATCTGCTGGAGGTAAAGCCTGCAGCAGCTCGCCAGCCTCCCACAGCAACAGCGGGATTTTGCTCTTCCCATCCTGCGTCCCCCCGATCAGTCCCAGCCAGAGCCCATCCCATGGTTCTGCGTACGTTCGGAGCTGGTGGCTGGAAAGGCTGCTGGCATTCTCCAGGCTGGGCTGGGGGACCCTGGGGACACACACTGCCGGCAGAAGGACCCTCACGGCCCCGCTGGGCAGCGTCTGCAGCTCTGAGGAGGTGCTGATGAAGATGGAGATGCTCTCCAGGGGAGGAATTGTGCCCAGGTTAGCCACAAAAACAATCCTCTCCAAGTCCTCATCCATCATGATCCTCCCTGCACAGAGACAGGACCACAGCTGTGGAAGATGCTCCTCCCCAGGCCTCCAGCCCTCCATCAAGCGCCCAAACCAACCCTCACTGCACGCATCAGTGTTTCTCTAACAAGCCCGAGCCCCAGCCCTCTGCACCAATCCTTTGGCTGTCCAGAAGCAGTGATGCTTTCCAAAACGGATGAGACTCTCACTTTCAGCAGACAGACACTGCAGGGACACCCGCCCAAGGCTCAGCCTTTCAAAAGGAGCCCCCTTGATGCCATGGCATATGCCAGCCAGCCACCCCCTGCCACCTCCCGGTTCTTTTTCCCCTACTTGTCTTCCCCACATTCCCTAAACCACCCCCGACCCCCTCACCACTCC
The DNA here is from genome assembly GCA_027574665.1 of Rhynochetos jubatus. Taxonomy (NCBI): domain Eukaryota; kingdom Metazoa; phylum Chordata; class Aves; order Eurypygiformes; family Rhynochetidae; genus Rhynochetos; species Rhynochetos jubatus. The sequence goes on from CM050669.1 coordinate 8,177,058, forward strand.
CATCGCGAGCTCTTCCATCGGGGAGGCTGTAGCTGTCGAAATAGGTGTCATCTATCTTGGCTTTGTCTTTGATCTGCACCGTCACGGCACGCCGGGCCACGGCCGCCTCGAACCCAACGACGGTGGTGCACTCATCCAAGGGGTAGACAAAGAGCCCTGCCAGCCAGAAGGATTTTTTAGCGACTCCAAGCACTTGGCTGGACCCACCAGCCAGGACTAAGCTCCCTCTCGGCACTTCCCTGCACGCTCCTGGGATGTTCTACACTTAAAAAAGTGCAACTGAGGACACAACACGCTTGGTTACTCTTCCTGCCAGCATTTAAAGGCTTAAGGCACGCACAGAAACCCAGCGCTGCGATATCCCTGGCTCTAAAGCTCCCGTAGTAGCTCTTGCACTAGGAGCTTCCCCCCTTGAAACTCACCCTCAAAAGCCTGGGCTTCTGCATTGCGGTAGGTGAGCAAGGCTGTCATCCCAAAGGCATAGCCGCTGACACACGACGTCACCTCGGACGCGGTGAGGGGGAGCAGAGAGCGGGTCGTCCGGTTGATCAGCCCTGGCATCTTCCCGGGGGTCTGTCAGTGATGGGTGGGTCAGGGACCACAGAGACCTGGAGAGGCAGAAGGATGACAATGAATGAGAAGTGCCCCAAACACCTTGCGTGGCCCCCACCTAATTTTGGCTTCTGCAGCCCTGAGGACAGGAAGGTGACTGACCCAGGAGGGGAGAACTGGGCTTGCCGGCTCCACTGGTGGAGCTGGGGATGGAGACAAGACGTGGTGGGAAGGTGCAAGACAACCCCCCCAGATCCGCACCAGCGCAGGGGAGGGAGGGTCACATCAAACCTGCCTGGCTGGGACAGGCAGCCCCAGAGGTCGACGTTTCAGTGGTGGGTCACAGGCCACCTCCCGCACCCACCCAATTCCTTGAGTGTGGGCAGAACGGGTTAACACCTTTTTTTGGCTCTCCTGCTTCTCATTATCCTCCCAACTGCCAGGTTTCTCCAGGATAAAACTATGACCGAGGGTTTTCCATCAGCCTGCGGTGAGGAAGGGCAGGCAGAGCAGGGCATCCTCCCAGCCCTCCCGTTTCGGGGCGGGGGCATGGCTCGGCTGCCCCGCAGCTCCAGATCCGTTCTGCAACTGCTGACTCGTCCCTCACGGAGACACTCGGATGCAAAGCAGCCACTTCTGCCAATTACACTTCAACTCCTTTCCCCAGGCGGGTGTTCCTCTGTTCCAGCTCATCTCCCCCAAGACGGATGGTTTCGAAGGAGACCTCTCAGGTAGCTCTGGGGCCACATCCCGTTCCCCTGAGGCATCGGGAGAAGTTGCTAGGCAGCAGTTCTCCCTGGCTGGCTCTGCGATGCTTTACGCAGTGATTTACAAGGCCCAGGAGGAGCCAGCAGCAGTGAAATACAGCAGTTTCTCATTTCCTAGCAGTCCTGCGTTATTAAAAACACCTTTCTACGCAAACGCTACGGCAGATGCGAACGGCAGACATCAGGGCTGCGAGGGAAACGGCACTAAGGAGAAAAAGGGGAGCAAGGGAGAGCGATCAGGGCTGGCTGGGCTGGGGGAGACAGCCAGGGCACCCCAGCAAAGAGCACAGCGGAGATGCAGGGCTGTATCTCCAGGCACACTCCTGATTCCAAGCCAACCACCTCGGCCGTTCCCAATTTAATCCTCTTCTCCTTCCGCTGCACCCCATGGGGGTCGGGGGATGCATCCACGGGGATGCAGCCCTACACAGCCAGGAGATGTGTGCCCAGCTCAGCTGCTCCGGCACTGGAGTCCTCTGGGGAAGCCATCACCCAGCGGGATGCTCCAAGCTGTGCTAACAGGACTTGTGCAGTCAGAGCTGGCAAGAGTTCGCCTGCTACAGGGAGAGAATGAAGGTCGCTGTGGCAGAGGCCATCAAGATATCGGGAAGTGATTAAATGCCGGGCGGGGGAAGAAGGAGGGGACATTATTTTGCCTTAGGGAAGAAAGAAAGCAAGAAATAACAAGAGGCAGATGCTCTCTACCAGCCAGACAGGACGAGAATTCATTATGGGGTTGCCAGAGAGGTGAATTCAGGCTCTGGGAGCGTGACTTCAGCCTGGCAGCTCTCTTGGCTGCCGAGACTTATGGGAGAGCCAGGGTCGAGATCCAAGTCCCTCACCTCTCCTGCAGCTCTGGCGCGGCTCAGAGGAGCCCTTCCCCAGCCCTGTCTGCTATGCCAGCTGAAAAACCAACTCCAGAAGGACAGGGAGGGCTTGGAGGGCTCTTCCCGGCTCCTTTCCCTGCCGAGGCCCTTCGGATGGGGGCTGCTCTGCACAGACCGTGTTGCCAACGCCATCAAGTGACTGCAGTGTGGAAAGGGGAGAGCAGGGAGGCTGGTGTGGGGGAGAGCAGCAGGAAAGCTGGCATCTCTCTCCTGTGCACACCCTGTCCAGGAGCCGACCACTGGCCCCCCCAGCTGCTCCCCATCCTGCCTTTGCTCCTGCGGGACCTGCACTCGGTTTCCGTCCAGGTTGTGGGGCTGGACATTCAGGATGGGAGCTGGCAGGATTCCACATCCCAAAAATGACCACCAGCATCGCTGCCACGCAGGGCATTCCTGCATCCATCCAGTCTCCAGCGTGTTCCCTCACTGCCACCAAATACATCCTGCCTCCTGGGCACCCCAGCGCACAGACCCAGGGAGACGCCTCCCGACCCAAGGCCTCACACTGCGGTTGGCATCCCAGGAGGAGAAGGGGAAACCATTGGTGAATACCTTCAGCCAGCTTGCTGCATCACCAAAACCACCCTGAGCCCATAACCCCACCGGCTGGGGAGCAGCTCAGGGGACAGAAATCACCCCTTGGCCCAGCCACACTCAGGACCCGGCACACCGGGATGCTACCGTGTTCTTTCATGTGTATCCCTTGCTTTGGCTCCTTCCTTGACCATCTGCCCCTCTTCATGGCCACGGACGAGGGAGAGACGCTGGTATCGTGCTCAGCCTGCTCCGGGCTCTATCCTGGGCCTATTTCTCGGCACAATTCATGAAGAAGGCACTGAGCAGTGGCTGCGGTTGGTCCCTGCACCGTGCAGAGTGCGCACGGCTCCGATCCGGAGCGCGGAAGGCACCTCGATGTGCGGGCTTGCCCGGAGCTTACACCAGCTACTCCATCTGGCTGCAGGCACCTGCCCCAACTCACGGGTGAGGCTGGGGGCTAGGTTTTAAAGGGTTGAGCTGGAAAGGGTGTTTATGGGTCTGAAAAGGGGGTGCGATGCCTGGAGAGCTGCATCCCTAAGCACTCATGTGCCCTCAAAAAATCCGGGTTTTGAGCGTGTGTAGTACAGACAGAATGATGCTCTTCCAAGGTGTTTTCTGCACCGAAGAGCAGAACAGAGCAAACCGTGGCTGCCGTAGGCAGAAGCGCGCAGTCTGGCTTCTGCGCGGCTCCCAAAAGCGGGCTGGGGTCCCAGCAGTGCCACTGGGTCCCTGGCACCCACAGCTGACACCAAGCCAGTAAGACCCGAACCAGACCTGGCAGTCGGACTAACGCCATGTGCTGCCTGCAGCACATCCTCACCTAGCTCAGCTCTCTGAAGGGCGGGTCTCCAGAGGCTCCTTTCACCCCCCAAGACACGAACGCAGCCGTGGGAAACCCAGCCGTGGCACCGGAGGCATTTTTGGGCTGCTGAATTGCTGCGCTGCCCTGCTGTAACCTCTTCCCAAATGGATTCCCTTGGGAATCTTATCTCCAGGTCCAAGCCAGACCTGGGTCATATCCCCACTGCTCAGAGAACGACTGTTTCACTGCAGCTGGGTAAAATATTCCTTCTGCTTCATCTGTATCAATCGACACTGACATCCAGTGGCTTGGCAGGATGATAACAGCCGGCGTGCTTTGTGGAGATGTGCAGATGGACGGACCCGGCTGGCGATGGGTGCCGCTTGCACCCCAAACCTTCGTCAGCATCTCGGCAAGATGCTGGGGAGCTACCCCGGGGAAGCAAACACCCGTCTGTTCACAAAACCCAGAGAAGAGCTTCTCAAACTGTTGTGGTCCTGGAGCAGAGCCACACTTGGGCATTTCCGCTGGCTTTGAGGGGCAGCACGGCACGGGGACGGCGCTGGGAGACCCCTGACTTGGCTCTACCTGACCCACACCACCTGCAGTCACACCTGAGATGTGTGGGTCCCCTCCAGCCGCTCTCCCCCAAAGCACGAGGCTCAAACCTGGCCAGGGGATGGGGATCAACCCCCAGAAACATTTTGAGGAAGCAGTCAGAGCAAACAGTCTCCCGAATGGTCAGTCATGCCCCTGGCAGGTCTCTCGGGCTGCGGATGTTGCCCCAGAGCTGGGTCTGAAGGACTGTGATTCATGCCCCCAGGCTCCTAGAGCCATCCATCACAGCCCTGTGCAGACAGCAGTTCTGACGTTGGGTTTAGTTAACCCCTGCCTTGCTGGGGGGGGGTCAGCCCAGACACCCTTTGGCTGGGTAAAGCTGCCAGGCAGCCAGCCCCATGCACGGGCTGGATCTGGAGCCAAGGAGACACGCCGGGTCCCCAGGAGCAGCACAGCCCTTCTCCATCCACCCTGGTCCTGCCCCAGCCAAGTGTGGTGAGTGCAAGCTGGGTCCTTGGTGCTTTGACACCCCCCACCCAGGGGGGAGGGAAGTCAGAGTCCTCCCTCACCCTGCCAAGGTCAATCCTCCCTTCCCCCAAACCACTGTGTCCACAGCTGGGATATCCCACCTGGCTGCCCAGGAGAGCAAAACCCCGTGTCCCCCTGCCCCAGCATCGTCCCCCCCCTCCAGCCTCCATTGCTTTCGCTGTCCCCTGCCTGCGAGGAGACAGAGACAGTCTCGCTGTTAACGCCTGTACGATTCTGGGGAGGGGAGGGATGCTCAGGGGCTCACCATCCAGCTGGGAAAAGGCGAGGCAGGGAAGCAGCAGCTTGCAAAGTGTGGGCTTGTGCCTGCGGAAATATTATGACAGGGATCTCTTCACAGAGCGGCTCTGCGCTGAGATTGTGCACAGCCTTGGGAAGTAACAGCCCGCACCCCCCATGCCCCCCACCCTGCAGAGCACACACAGCCCAGCCTGCTAAAAAGGTGCAGGAGCAACTGGAGAGTAGCCACTGCTTTTCTTACCTTTCCAGGAAGAAGAGAGAGGAGGAGGAAGAGGAGAAAGAGGAGGAAGGGGATGGGGGGGTTGGAGCAACTTCACCCACTCCTACCGGCCCCTGCAACCGCCTGCAGCCGGGCCTGTGGGGCAAGGAGGGCAGGAGAAATCCCGAAGGCAGCAGGCACGGCTTCAGACTGCTCTTGTCTCTGAAAGACACAGAGAGACGGAGATAAGGAGAGAGAGAAAAAGGGAGGGAGAGAGCAAGCGCCAGGGCTTGGGGTGGGGGGAGCGCTGCACAACAGCCACCTCAGCAACCTGTGGCATTCGGTCCCCCAGCCGTGCCCTCCCCAGGGCCCTCTCCTTCGGGCAGCGATGGTGGGGCTGCCAGTGCCATGGGGTGGTCCCTGGGGGGGGGTCTGGATTGGGGAAGGGGGCTTACCCAACTGGCTGCAGCAGCATGGGCCCCCGTGGCGAAGCTCTGCTCGCGAGTCGGGGAGGGTTTTGTGGTTTCCCAGAGAGCCCCCGGCTTCCCACCGACAGCCAGCTGAGGAGCGCGCACTTTTCCGGAGCTGTTTGGGTGACCATCGTCAAGTGGAGCCATTTGTTTTGTCAGGGAGGTAACCATGACAATCACCCTGTACACACACCGCCAGCATCTCCGCGCCTCCTCCCCTCCTGCTCCCAGGGGCCGCAGGGGAAGGGGCGAAGCCCACGCGGGCAGAGAAGATGCCCTGCAGATGGGCAGAGAAAGGGGGGTGCAAGCTGGTGTCTGAATTCATCTCACCCATCGCTGCAACCTGCCTCCCCAGGGTGAGATTTCCCCTGGGAGGGGGAAAAAAACCCCTTTCTCCATCACTCCCGCCCTCCCCTTGCTCTTTTAAAAAAGAGAAAGCATCCTAAAGCCCCCCAAAATGGGGTCTGCTGCAGCCCTAGGGCAGATCTGCCCTCTCCCTCCCTGCCTTGCTGTTGTCTTTCCTGCTCACCCTTTCCTCCCCAGAGCCCCTCACCGAGCCGTGGGGTCTGAAGGGGACCAGTCCCACGGGGACAGGGGAGCAATGCTCTAACAGAGTGTTTGTGCGGGATACGGTCCCTGCCCTGAGCGGCCTACGTTGAAATGCAGGAAAAATGACTTGTAACTGAAAAGAGGAAACTGAGGCAGCAGGCAGGGCACCGACCCGGGCACCGTCCCAGAGCAGAGCTGGACACTGAGCCTGGATCCGAGCGCACGGATGGGTAAAGCTCCTCCTTGCTGCTACCTAAATTCGGTGGTGACGGCACTGCTCGCTAGCACGGAACACGTACCGTCTCCCTCGAGAGGGAAAGCGCTCCGACGAGCAAGGATCGGGACGACAGAGGTTCTTCCCCTCGCCTTGTCCAACGCAGAGACACGGATCTGTCCAAGTGTCCCAGCGCAGACCCGTCCCCGGCAGCAAAGCCACCGTGGGTGGCAAACCGAGCCCCTAAACTCACCCACCAGGCTCTGCACTGAAACGTCTCTTCCCTATAACCCCCCCGGCTCCCTGTCCATCTGCATTCAGAGGAACCCGGGCATTTGCCTTCTCCCCCTCGCCTCTAAGCGTACATCCGTGGGGGAGCAGGGTGACCGGACGTGTGGCATCCCTGATGAACCATCTTCACCTGGGATGTGCTCCAGGGAACACAGGGAGGAACGCCGCAAGCAGGCACCTGGCCGAGAGCCTTTTCCCTAAGCCCAGCTCCCAGAGCCTGACCTACGCCCTGAAGCTTGAGAATTTCTGGTTCTTGCTAGACAAATAAGTCAGCCACGGAGAAGCCCGTGTCCCGCGTTTCCAGCGCCTGTTAAAACGTTTGCTTACTACGGCTTTTGGCTCCTACGAAATAAATAACATATGTCAGGAAAAATCCTGGGATTCATACCAACAAAGCTGGTAGCTGCGGCATATTTATTTATAAAACAGAGCAGGATCCGCCACGGAGGCTCAGGCAGATGCGAGACCTTGGGAGAACAGAAACAGAGTTGTTTTAGGGGGAACTGATATTTAGCGCTGAGGGTGAAGGGCATCGACGTGCTGTTCCAAAGTGCTGCCACGTGCCAAAGCGGCTGGAGGGGGCCTTCGACCGGCGTTCACTCCTCCTCATCCTCTCTAGGTTGGCCATGCCTGGGAAAACCCAGCGTGGATGAGGGTCACCTCTTCCCAGGGAGCGGCAGCTGAGAAACCAGACGGGCTGCAGCAGAGGCGTAAATGAGATGCATTTTGGGAGAGGACAAGCTAAAAAAAGAGAATTAGAGCTCACCAGAAGTCCCATCTCTTAGCTTGTTGCGTATCCACACAGGGTCAGATAATAACCGGCGGCAGGCAGCGTCTCTAACCATCAAGGCACCGCAGAGGAGTATTTCCAGTCCGGTTTCATGCCTGGGACCAGCTCAAGGGCATCCGGTGAGGCAGTGGCCAAGCGCAGGGCAGGCTTTCCCAGCTTCTGACCCGCTCCTTATCCAGCTCGCTCACGCTTCAACGTCACACGAGTCCGCAAGCGCGGCACCCTCGTGTTTCTGCGTTCCGAAGGCGGCCGGCGTCAGTGGGCTGGGAGGCTTGGGCATGATAAAAATGAAAAAGAACTGAAATGGAACCAATCCTAAACCAAATCTCTTGCTAGAGGGAGAGCAATGAGCACTTCTCGTTATCTCCACACACCACTCTGTAGGTAAATGCAGTTTTCCTCATCCTGGAACGCTCTGAAAAAAACCCAGATCGGTAGATGGTGATGATAAAAAGCGGTAACACAGGGCCCAGCAGGGACTGCCTCCTCCTCCGAGCAGGCACTTGTATGGACATGGAGCCTCCAACACGTTTGGTGGGTAAGGACCATAGTTAATTCCCACGAAATCCCACAGTGCAACATCCGCCCTCCCGAGATCTCTAGTTCCAGCAGAGCCAAAGTCTGCTGGGGAGGGGAATTCAGCATTCAAGTTATCTGAATACTTATTTCATGTTTAAAAGCATAAATATTTAATTATTTGGCAGCAGAGTCCCTAGCAAAAATCAAGGACCCTTTAGGGGTGGCTGAGGGAACCCACTCCTGCCCCAGAGGCTGTCGGAGAAAAGTCTTCCTTCACGCACAGGAGACACAAACTCCCGCCAGCGCCCTCGGGCCTCACTGCCAGTCCCCAGAGCCGTGAAAATCCCGAGCTGCAATAACTGCTGAGGTAGATGATGGGAAAGGAGGGCTTGGAAAGATCTGCCTTCAGCTGCTTACCTACGGGCAGCGCTCCTCCTTCCCTACACCTTCATTTTCCCAGCCCTAAAACGGGGCTAATCCCACTGGCTTCACTGGAGGTGTGTGTCCCTGCAAGCAAGCATCACGCTGGCAGGCACGAGCATCCCTTTCTGCAGCTGGAGCGCCCACCGGCCTCTGGGACTTCCCACGTTCCTTGTTAGTTTTACCCCAATTAATTAATTAACGTCTCAGACTTGCTTTCAGCTGCCTGCTCTGTTCCCATTGAAAATCTCCTCACATTCGACTCCTGCCTCCAGCATCTTCCCTGGCGCCGCGATGAGTTGCCATGGAAAAAACGCCGTGACGTCACCTCTACCAACGAAACCGCCAGACCCCAAAGCGGCGGCTGAGGGGGCGGAATCCCGCTGTGCGGAGGGACACGGGGCTCCGGCCTCTGAAGGGGAACCTGGATGAGACGGCTGGGGGGAAAGCAGCAGACAACAATACCTCGTAATCACCGGGTTTAGGTGGGAAAGGGGGAAAATAGAAGTCAGAGCGGGCATCTGAAGAGCAACAGTGAAGGGCCCGGCCCTGCCCGGACCGACGCGCCGGCCGGTGTCTGCAATGCTGCGCAGGGTGCGACCGAGATTTCTCACGCACAGACAGAAGTAACGGCCCAGACGGAAAGCTCCAGGCCGCGGGAGCGAGCGCAGCGGCCCCGCGTCCTCGTTAAAAGGGAGGGGGAACGCTGAGACGAGGAAGTCATCCTTGGGTTGACGCCCACGGGCTCGGCCATTGCACCGGTCCTACCGCACACAACCAAGCGCGGCGAGACCCCGCTGGGGGGCTGGGCCCTCCACGCGGGGTGGGGGAGCACAGACACTGCGCGCAACGGCAGCCCAGCGAGGAAATCCCGCAGGCTCTTCCCACGCTTGACTCCCTTCTGCCTTCCCTCTTTCGCACCTTTATTCCAGGAGCTTTAAAGAACAGGTTGGACATCTGGGCTGCGCCAGCTCCTGCCCTACGGCGGGAGACCGGACCCAAGTGACTCTTCCAGATTCCTGCCCCTTCTGCACCCCGGTGCCTCATCCCACAGCCTTGTTTTCCACCCACGTCTCTGTTCCAGAGGCGGGAAGAGCTGCAGTTCCCTTGCAAATGGCACAGCCCTCGTGTGACTTCCCCCAGGCCTTGCCTCCCAGAGGGACTCAGCTACACGGGAAACACAAGCCCCAGCCCCACACCGTACAGGGGGCCAGGCCCCACACCGAGCAGCATGGCAGGGACTGACCCCCAGCCCACCACACAGGGGGCCAGGCCCCACAGCAGACAAGGCACAGCCTGATGGCCAGCTCCACACCACACAGGGGGCCAGGCCCCACAGCAGACAAGGCACAGCCTGATGGCCAGCTCCACACCATACAGGGGGCCAGGCCCCACAGCAGACAAGGCACAGCCTGATGGCCAGCTCCACACCATGCAGGAGGCCAGGCCCCACAACAGACAAGGCACAGCCTGATGGCCAGCTCCACACCATACAGGGGGCCAGGCCCCACAGCAGACAAGGCACAGCCTGATGGCCAGCTCCACACCATACAGGGGGCCAGGCCCCACAGGCAGTGCTGCAGGGCCTGACTCCCAGCCCCAACCCCCGCAGGGGTCAGGCCCCACGGCAGGGCAGTGCCCATCCCCACCGCAGACAGGGTCCATGCCCCACACCAAGGCCGAGCCCGACCCCCAGCCCCCCAGGGATGGGACAACGACCCACCCAGCCCATCGGTGCCCCCGCTATTATCACCCCCGTGGCCTGGGGTTGAGAGCGGGGGGGAGGGCGGAACGCGCGGCCCCCGGAACGCTGCCGCCGCGGTTCCCGGCGGGGCCGCGGCGGGGGCGGGATGGCGGGGCCTGCGGGAGGCGCAGGCGCTGTGTCCCGCGCTCGGCGCCATTGCGGCTGCTCACGGCGAGCCCGGCGCCAGCAGCGCAGCCCCGGCCACGAGCGCACCCCCACCGCCCCCCCCTGGCCCGGACATGGCCACCGACTCCTGGGCCTTGGCCGTGGACGAGCAGGAGGCGGCGGCAGAGTCGGTGAGTGGGGAGCGGCGGGGAGGGCCGAGGGGAGTGGGGGGACACGGGTGGCGGGCCCGGCCCTGGGGCGCGGGGGCCGCCGCCGCCTCCCCCACCCCCACCTCACAGAAAACAGCGGAAACCCCTTTTCTCCTCGTTTTCTTGCCTGATGCAGTAGAGGGGCTGCGAGGCCGCTGTGCGTCGCCCGCGCGGCGGGGCCCTGCCGGCTGCACTGCCTCGGCGCGTCCCCGGAGTCCTTCAGGAGCAAGAAAACACCCCCAAAACCCCCCTTTTCTTTCTTTTTTAAAAGCCATTGTCCTTTCATTTTTTGAGTATCCAAAGAAGGGGAGGCCCCGTCCTTCCCCCTCCACGCAGACACATCCCCGTCAGCAGCACGGCCTCGGGGGAGGGGGGGGCACCGAGCCCGCGAGCTTCATCCAGAGGTCAAAAACCCCCTTTTTCGGTTTTTTTTTTTTACTCACCAAGATCTAAACTTGTTCGAGGCGTCGGGTGGTTTATTTCTCTGTAGCACGGAAAGCAGCAGCCCATCCCCTGGCCCCTCAGGGCCCCTCTCCCGGTGCCATTTCTGTTGGTCGAACAAACCCTCGGCGATGGGGACTCAGCCTGGACCCTCAGGGCCCCTCTCCCGGTGCCATTTCTGTTGGTAGAACAAACCCTCGGCGATGGGGACTCAGCCTGGACCCTCAGGGCCCCTCTCCCGGTGCCATTTCTGTTGGTAGAACAAACCCTCGGCGATGGGGACTCAGCCTGGACCCTCAGGGCCCCTCTACCAGTGCCATTTCTGTTGGTAGAACAAACCCTCGGCAATGGGGACTCATCCCGGAGCAGCCTGGACCCTCAGGGCCCCTCTCCCGGTGCCATTTCTGTTGGTAGAACAAACCCTCGGCGATGGGGACTCAGCCTGGACCCTCAGGGCCCCTCTCCCGGTGCCATTTCTATTGGTAGAACAAACCCTCGGCGATGGGGACTCATCCCGGGGCAGCCTGGACCCTCAGGGCCCCTCTGCCGGTGCCATTTCTTTTGGTAGAACAAACCCTCGGCGATGGGGACTCATCCCGGGGCAGCCTGGACCCTCAGGGCCCCTCTCCCGGTGCCATTTCTGTTGGTAGAACAAACCCTCGGCGATGGGGACTCGGCCTGGACCCTCAGGGCCCCTCTCCCGGTGCCATTTCTGTTGGTCGAACAAACCCTCGGCGATGGGGACTCGGCCTGGACCCTCAGGGCCCCTCTCCCGGTGCCATTTCTGTTGGTAGAACAAACCCTCGGCGATGGGGACTCAGCCTGGACCCTCAGGGCCCCTCTCCCGGTGCCATTTCTGTTGGTAGAACAAACCCTCGGCGATGGGGACTCGGCCTGGACCCTCAGGGCCCCTCTCCCGGTGCCATTTCTGTTGGTCGAACAAACCCTCGGCGATGGGGACTCGGCCTGGACCCTCAGGGCCCCTCTCCCGGTGGAATTTCTGTTGGTAGAACAAACCCTCGGTGATGGGGACTCAGCCTGGACCCTCAGGGCCCCTCTCCCGGTGGAATTTCTGTTGGTAGAACAAACCCTCGGCGATGGGGACTCAGCCTGGACCCTCAGGGCCCCTCTACCAGTGCCATTGCTGTTGGTAGAACAAACCCTCGGCGATGGGGACTCAGCCTGGACCCTCAGGGCCCCTCTACCAGTGCCATTGCTGTTGGTAGAACAAACCCTCGGCGATGGGGACTCATCCCGGGGCAGCCTGGACCCTCAGGGCCCCTCTCCCGGTGCCATTTCTGTTGGTAGAACAAACCCTCGGCGATGGGGACTCAGCCTGGACCCTCAGGGCCCCTCTACCAGTGCCATTGCTGTTGGTAGAACAAACCCTCGGCGATGGGGACTCATCCCGGGGCAGCCTGGACCCTCAGGGCCCCTCTCCCGGTGCCATTTCTGTTGGTAGAACAGACCCTCGGCGATGGGGACTCAGCCTGGACCCTCAGGGCCCCTCTCCCGGTGCCATTTCTGTTGGTAGAACAAACCCTCGGCGATGGGGACTCATCCCGGGGCAGCCTGGACCCTCAGGGCCCCTCTCCCGGTGGAATTTCTGTTGGTAGAACAAACCCTCGATGATGGGGACTCATCCCGGGGCAGCCTGGACCCTCAGGGCCCCTCTCCCGGTGCCATTTCTGTTGGTAGAACAGACCCTCGGCGATGGGGACTCAGCCTGGACCCTCAGGGCCCCTCTCCCGGTGCCATTTCTGTTGGTAGAACAGACCCTCGGCGATGGGGACTCATCCCGGGGCAGCCTGGACCCTCAGGGCCCCTCTCCCGGTGCCATTTCTGTTGGTAGAACAGACCCTCGGCGATGGGGACTCGGCCTGGACCCTCAGGGCCCCTCTCCCGGTGCCATTTCTGTTGGTAGAACAGACCCTCGGCGATGGGGACTCAGCCTGGACCCTCAGGGCCCCTCTCCCGGTGGAATTTCTGTTGGTAGAACAAACCCTCGGCGATGGGGACTCAGCCTGGACCCTCAGGGCCCCTCTCCCGATGCCATTTCTGTTGGTAGAACAGACCCTCAGTGGTGGGGACTCATCCCAGAGCAGCCCGCGCTCGGGTTTCCACCCTGGAATGTGAATTTTCCCTCATTTGCCATCAGCACGAGCTAGCAGGGAGCAGGGACAGAACGCAGACCCTTTCTCCGCGGTGTTGCAGCTTAGAAGAAGCGGTGTTGGTGTTCAGACTCGTGGAAGGACGTTTGGCTAACGTCAGGATGACTGGCGAAAGCTCCGGTTTTCCCGGCCGTTAGTGAAACGCAGGTACGGTAGCCGTTGCTCTGATTTTTACTTTTGGTTTTTTTTTTTTTTTTCCTCCCTTGTAGTTGAGCAGCCTAAACCTGAAGGAGGAAAAAACCAAACCAGATGCCAACGGTGAGTTGCAGCGGCTCAGACGGGCTGAGAAAGGACGCGGTGATTTTTCCGTCTGCTGCCCGAGTCTCGATTAGTCAAGAAATCCCAGAAAAGGCAAAGATAAAGCTTAGATTAAGCAACAGCGTAGAGTAAATACCCGTCTCGTGTGCTTGTTCTGCCAGGCTGACTTTTACAGCGTGTTTTGCTGTATTTGTGCGGGCAAAATCCGTTGGTTTGGCGGGTGAACTTCAATTTGGCCGTGCAGAGCCAGCCATAACGTGGGTTTCTTCTGCACGCCGATACGGCGGGGCTGTTCTCATCAAGAAAATGAGCTGGTTTCTAGCTTCTCCCCGCTGTATTCAAAACCTAGAACTCTGCGGGCTGTCCCGGAGGTCTCACATCTACCTCAAAACTGTTTTAACTCAGGCGCTGTTGTCAAGGCAGATGACAACGTGGAGAAGACGGAGGATGAGGAGAAGGGTAAGTGCCGGCTTGAAAACCGCTTTGGCAATGAATGGTGGAAAGAAATTAATAACGTTTATACTTAAAGCGAGTCTGCCGTACGTCTCAGGATGGATGATCTTGTATCCTGCCCCAAGGACTTAATTGTAAGGCATGTCCTTCCTCCATACTACTTTTAAAGCCATTGGGTCCGGTAATAACTTGGGAGACTCCTGGATTAGAGTGGAGAGAAATAAGGGGATAGCAGTATCCTTAAAGGCAGGACTGGATACAGGAGCGGTTGGATAACCTGGAGCTGGGATCGCTGTAGCAACCAACACGTTGCATTTATGAAAGAGGTGGGTAACGGCTCTAAATCCTTCAGGAGGTGGCTTAAGAGAAACTTGCTGCAGAGAACAGATTTATTAGCAAAAGCCCAAAGTGTGGCTGTTGAGCCACCTGGTTTGATCTCACTTCTCAGCCCTTTGCTGCATATCAGCCCTGGAGTCTTTCAGAAGTTTGTCCTCGAACTTTTCCTTAAAAAGGGGAAAAAACCCAACCTAGGAGGTGTCTGCCCACATGTCAGAGGCATTAGGAGGCTTTTAACCCTGTCCTGCCTTCTGTTTAGATGGTATATCTTAAATACGCAGAGTTCTGTATCTGTTATAGTCCCTCTTAAAACGAGCGCTCACGTTGGTTAGTCTTCCTGAATACTGACTCTGAGTCTCTGGGGTATTCTGGTGTCTCATTCGGGAAGTTTCAGCTCTTTTAGGCCCTTGCTCTGTAATAAAGAATTGCAATATTTGGCTGCATCTTGCCCTTTTTAACTACTGGCTCAGTAAATCGGCATTTCGGCGGGAGCGACACCTGAAACAGGCTGTGATTGATTGATTTCCCCCCCCCTCCTCCTTTTTCAACAGAGGACAGAGCTGCCCAGTCCTTGTTGAACAAGCTAATTCGCAGTAACTTGGTTGACACAACAAATCAAGTGGAGGTGCTGCAGAGGGATCCCACGTCCCCGCTCTACTCCGTGAAGTCTTTTGAGGAGCTGCGACTGTAAGTGCCTGTCTTTTCGGAGCTGCTGGGACGGGCCGGAAAGTTCTCCGTGTTGAGCTGTTAAAAGCTGCGATCAGACACGTTACACGGGCTCCCCGTGTTTTTCCGTGTGTTGTTGGGCCTGCTGAGTTGTAGGAAGCCTCGTTCTTGAACGAGCAGCGTGACTCACATGTGCCGAGTCTCGCTTCGGTAAGAGCAGGTGTGAGCTGGGAGCCAGTCAGGGAGCTGGAGCCTTCCCTCCTGTCCTGATAGATTCCCTGCCTGCGTAGGAGAGAACGCTTCAAAGCGCAGGGGGTTCTGTTTCGAGTTACTGCACCTTCGTTAATGAAGCAGCACGTTATTGATTGCGTTATTTCAATGCAAGGAGTATTTGTTCTGGTTCCCTGTGAGGGCATCCCCGTGAAACGAGCTCGTTGGAAGGCCTGGTCAGTGCCAAGCTGGTATGTCTTTCTAAAACCAGCTCTAGCTACGCTATCCTGAATTGTAATGTGTGGATTTTGGTCTTCGAGTGCACAGCGGAGCAGCGTGCGCTGACCTGGTGAGGTGGGGGCGGGAGGGCTCTCCTCCGGTGGCTGCTCTTGACGGGGTTGTGGGAATTGCCGAGTGAGACCTTCCCTGTGCTATTTCGCCACCAGCTCTCCAGCAAACGCCGGGAGGCTCGGGGGCAGGGCTTCCCGCAGCGCGGGCAGCGCTTGGGAAAACAGGAGGTGTGTTTTATTGGCAGAGGTGATGAACACAACCATCTCCTGGTCCTGTTCTCTGGCGGTTATTGTGAAGGTCCGGCAGCGCAGCGAACAGCACAAAGGGAAAGGCTTATCTTTTCTCTGCCAGCGACGCTGGATTTATGTACTGGGCAGACTACTAGTGTTGGTATTTTCTGACCCTTCCTGCTGAATACTTTTACCAGTGAAGCTTTCAAGTGATGACAGCGGTATTTAAGGCACGCTAGTTTTTATATATGGGTTTTTTTTAATGTTCTAAAGAGGCTGGCCTGCTGGGGCGGTTGGCCTGCTGGGGTTGTTGCTCTCCTGCAAGCTCCGCGGGGAAATTGGAGCCGATGAGATTACTCACTGTGAAACGTCAGGATGTCGTTTCACTTTGTTCATGTTGGTGGTTGAACGTCTACCAAAAAAGAAAAAGCTGAGGTGCCTGTTAGACTAATTCCCACCTTTCAGAAGCCAAACAGTCCAAGTGAGTTAATGATGGGGGCAGCCAGACTAATTGAGTCTTCGTTGCGTTACGACTTGGTGTATCCTTGGCAACTGTTGCAGTCGGGCTTTGAACGTCCTTGCTTCCGAGCAGCGCAAGGTGACGTTTTCAAAGAGCTTTTGTTCCAGCCGGCGTCTGAAAGTAATATACGATTTTTGAAAAGCCTGTTGTGCTGAATAGGAAGTTCTTAACAGCGGGAAGTGGCGGGTAGGAAAGCTGTAACCTCCGCTGAAAGGCACGCCCGTGCTTCTGAGCACCGCTGAAGCGCTGCAGTGAGTACCTGGAGGTCATCGGCTCAGAGTCGGCTCGCACCGTAACCTGAATTTTAGGTTGTTCTTGCATCTCCTTGTCTGCTCCAGCGTCTGCTGAGACTAGACAGCTCCCTTGAGGAAAAAGCAATGGGTGTTTGAGGACGCTGTTATGTTTGAGCGCTGGGTTATGGATCGTGGGGTCTAGTCGCGCTGAACTACGCTGACCAGTTCTGCGTGCTAAGCCAGCGTCGCTCTGGTGTTACGTCGTCGGTGCGTGTCACGGAATCCGCCGTGGCTTACTGAAGTCCTCGTGAGGATGTCGTGACGTGACACTTGATTCCGTTCCTCATATACTGAGGGCGCTTTGTCCCACATTTCGGTCTTGGAGGAGTGATAATTTTGGCGCCGATAATTAGGCACGGCTGAGGAAAAGGGGTTGGCCTGACGGACAGGAGTGATGCTCAGGGATTCCCGGGATTGTGTGAAAAGCTGCTTTACAAGAAGCCTGGTGCCAGCGCTAAGCTGTGACACACTTTGCCGTGAAAGGCAGGCGTGCAGGCTGACAGTACACCGAGGGGTTTGTGCAAGGCTTCCTTTCCAAGCTTTCTGCTGTCGCTTCACCGAGGCGATTGTGGCGGGCACACGGAAAGGGGCAGCTCTAGGTCTGGTTGCAAGGTGCTTGTCTCACCTTTCTGTAGAGAGATGAAAAGCGAATGTACTCTAACGGGTTGTGGTATAAAAATGCCTCTGTTTTCAGGAAACCACAGCTCCTGCAAGGAGTCTACTCCATGGGCTTCAACAGACCATCTAAGATCCAAGAGAACGCCCTGCCCATGATGCTTGCTGAACCGTACGTACACAAGTACTTGCTGCTCCCTGCCAGTAGAGGAAGGATTTGAAAGATGTAGTGTACTATTACTGAACTCTGGGGTGGAGGATGGTGACAGAGGAGTTGTCCAGGCTGTGGCGAAAGGTGCCACAGTGTTTCTGTGGTCAGGACCTGTGTGACAGCAGCCCTGCGTCTGTCCTTGTCCCGGGGCTGGTACTGAACACGCAGCGCCGCGGTGTTCGGCCGAGGACGATCTGATTTTCCTACTCAGTGTAGGGGAGAAATAGTAAGGCTGCTGTGGAACAGAGCTGCAGAAATCCTGGGGGGTGGGAGTAGTTGGGGTGCTGCGTTGCCTGTGTGGCTGGTTTTGCTCTCTGCGCCCCTGAGCTGAAATGTGTGAGGTGTCAAGGCGCTGGGGGGAGAGGTGCGAAATGGAAAAGTACGGCCAGATAATGCCCGTTTTCCTTCCAAATCTCCATAATCAAGAGGTGACTTGTGCTGAAAGAGCGTGGGTAGAGGGCAGACGCTAACTTTGCTGCGTGGAGCATAGCTGGTCAAGCTAGGCACCAGTCCAGAGCAGCAGGAAATGGAAAAGGTAGTAAAATGCCACTGGTGTTCTCCTCGTTGTTCAACCCCGTGAGTACGTTGCCCGGGTGGCTCATCTGGGGGAGCTCACGTCTGCTCTGTGCTTTGCAGCCCCCAGAACTTGATCGCACAGTCTCAGTCTGGTACTGGCAAGACAGCTGCCTTTGTCCTGGCCATGCTCAGTCGTGTGGAACCTGGGAACAAGTATCCACAGGTAAAATTACTGGGACGTGGCCGTTTCGGGGGGTGGGTGTTCGTGGTGGTGCAGTGCCACCTAGTGAAGAGGCTGTTGAGACCTTTGACAGTAAATTCTTGATGAACCCATCTCTGCGATGCCGTGCAGCAGGGGCTGGCGATCCGGGGATCCATCTGAATGCCTTTCATGCAAAAGACGTGGATGTTACTAACAACTTGCTCCTTTCAGTCCCTCTTTTGCACCACTCGGGATGCTCTTTCTCTGCGAGGAGTTAAATCAGGGGGATGTCATTCTGGGAGAAATGAGATCAGAGAAATAGTGCGGGCTGAAGAGGGTTAAGTGGAATTTGGGACAGAGGAGGAGATTTCTGTGACCATACAGCAGACAGTGCCCAGAAAGGGGCTTTTTTAACCCAATTGCCTCATGATGTAGTCACTTAGTTTTACCAAGGTTAGAGTTCTTTCCTTAAAAGTGCCGGCTTTATCTCTCAGCCTAGCTGTAGGCGTTCAGTTCCTTGTCACTACTGTCCATACGTGTCCCCCAGCACCGTACCTGCACTCCCCGTTCCAAGGAGCAGAGGGGAACGCAGAAAGCCAGTAGCTAGCTGACTGTATCATACCCACTCCTTCCCCGAGTTTCAGGCTGCAGAATGGATGGGCTTTCAGAAACTGTCCGCCTGCTTGCACGTTCCTCATCAGGAAAACACGGGTAACAAGGATTTTAGAAGCGAGTGCGATAGCCCAGGACGTTGGTCATCTCAGACACGTTATCCTTCTGTCCCCCCAGTGTTTGTGCCTTTCCCCAACATACGAGCTGGCGCTTCAAACGGGAAAAGTGATTGAACAAATGGGAAAGTTTTATCCGGAGCTGAAACTCGCGTATGCTGTCCGAGGCAATAAATGTGAGTAAGGCGAAACGCGGCCAACAGACCGTAGTTGAGAAGATGCTGTTCCTCGGGGGCAGTGCAGTAAGCGGAGGGGTCAGTGTGGGAACAGGCTGGTTCAGAGGGGGGCAGAGCATTTCGCTGTGTGCCCAGCCACCTTACAGAAGCCTTCCTTTCTGTCTCGGCAGTGGAGAGAGGTCAGAAGATCTCTGAGCAGATCGTAATCGGCACACCCGGCACTGTGCTGGACTGGTGTTCCAAACTGAAGTTCATAGATCCTAAGAAAATCAAAGTGTTCGTCTTGGATGAGGCTGACGTGATGATAGCGACCCAGGGCCATCAGGACCAGAGCATCCGCATTCAGAGGTGAGGACTCGGCGATCGGTGCCCGAGGCGACTGCTGTTCCTCTCAGTTACACTTCCTTTATAATGCAGGGACAGCAGGGCTAGATTCTCGGCCGGTGTCTTCACCCATAAAGCAGCAAGATTAAAATGACGCATTCAGCTCTAATCCAGATGGTTAATAGAGGCGGAATGTTGGGGGATGACAAGCAGTTTCGTTTTCTTCCAGAACAAAAAGCCTGTCCCTGGAGCAGGGTTTATTAAATTTTTAAGAGTCTGGATGCCACTGGTCCGTGAGGGAACGATGGGGTGTTGGTAAGATTAGCATTAGTCTTTCCAGCCACGGAAATAACTGGTTCTGAGGTTATTGTTCTGCTTTGCCCGTAGCATTAATCCCATCAGGACCTCTGGGGGGGTGGCAGTGTTGCGTGGGAACCCTGCCTATTTTGCTCTCTCTTGCAGAATGCTCCCCAGGGACTGCCAGATGCTTCTGTTTTCAGCCACTTTTGAGGATTCTGTGTGGAAGTTTGCTCAAAAAGTCGTTCCTGACCCAAACATTATCAAACTGAAGCGAGAGGAGGAGACGCTGGACACTATTAAGCAGTATTACGTTCTGTGCAGTAACAGAGATGAGAAGTTCCAGGCTCTCTGTAATATCTATGGTGCTATCACCATTGCCCAGGCCATGATCTTCTGCCACGTGAGTCCTTTTGGGGAATGTTAGCGTCTGCTGTTGCTAAAAACCTGGCCAGGCGCGCTTGTCAGGAAGAACCAAGACCATGAACTGCCTTTTTCTGTGGCTTTTCTGGCTTCCTCTTTGAGTGAAGCTGTGGGATCTGCGATAGCGCTACCTGGTTTGTTTCTCAGGGTTTGTCTATCATCTGGGTCATTTTTATTCTGGAACTCTCGGAAGCAAATATCAGAGTAAGGCAGGGTTTTCCAAAACAAAGTATTACTCAGAACTACTGAAAAAACCCCAAACCCTGAAGTTGGGAAAATGGGTAAAAATAGGGCAGAATGAGGGATGGGGAAACCATGTAGTTCTGCAGCCGATACATTACATTTCTGGGACTGCATTTCCCTCAAGTAACTGGAGATACACCTCCAGGATCTCCCCGTGAATCATACTGAGATTTCTTTTCTGGAAGCCACTGTAATAAGAAGCTTTTGCCGGAGGGGGTGGGGGGACTGGGACAGGTTGCCCAGAGAAGCTGTGGGTGCCCCATCCCTGGGAGTGTCCAAGGCCAGGCTGGATGAGGCTGGGAGCAACCTGGGCTAGTGGAGGGTGTCCCTGCCCATGGCAGGGGGTGGCACTGGGTGGGCTTTAAGGTCCCTTCCAACCCAAACCATTCTATGGTTCTGTGATAACATGTGCCAAAAACCCCCCCAGTGCTGCCAGCACCAGAACAGCCACGTAAAGCTTCTCAGACAGGATGAAACCTGCATGTGGAGCGTGCTGCAGCAGTCTGCCTTTACGCTGTCTCGAGTTGTAATAATATCAGACATAATCGGAGCTTGGCAAACCGTCATAACTGGAAGCTGTTTAATTCAGGACTGCGTAGAGCCTCTGTTGGACTCACAGCTGCGTTCCGCTCTAACCCTGCCATTGCCAAGCTGAGTAGTTTTCTTACCAACGTTCCTATTTCTGAGACGAGAGCACGGTTTGTAACGGGGCAGGGGTGGGCACAGCACTTGGGAGCTGTTTCCTTTTGAGAAACGGAGCTTCCCTTCGGCCCCAGAACGGTTTGTTTCCCGGTTTAACAGCATTAGAACTTCCTGCCAAAGACGGGCCTCGCTTTGCCTTTCAGACTCGGAAGACGGCCAGCTGGCTGGCGGCAGAGCTCTCGAAGGAAGGTCATCAGGTGGCGTTGCTGAGTGGGGAAATGATGGTGGAGCAGAGAGCCGCCGTCATAGAGCGTTTCCGAGAGGGCAAAGAAAAGGTGCTGGTGACCACCAACGTCTGTGCCAGAGGTAGGGCAGGGCCAGGGAGGGGCAGATGCTGCATTTCCTAAGATAAGATACCACTGGCTTGCAGAAAATTGGTGTCCTCAAGTGTTCCAGTCTGGAGAGATTAGGGTCCTTACAGTAATTCCCGAGCTTTTGGGCTGCTGACATGTCTGTGTAACGATGCCTGTGGGCAAACACAGGATTCCTCACGGGCTTCCTGCAGCTTGAGATGAAGTCCAACCAGCGAGGATTTTAGGCTTCTGGCGCCAAGCCTGGCTTGTGCTGCTGACCCTCAGTGTTTAAAACAAACGCGTTCCGAAATACGGGAATCTGAAAAGTGCTGAACTCCAGGAGGGATTTGTCTTGCAACTTGACATCGCAGAACAGTTAAGACAACATAGTACTTAGGGGAAAAACTGAGAGGCCTTTGCAGCGCTGGAGAGTTTCCAAAACATGTTAAGTGCCGGTTAAAGCCGAGCAGCTCCGGCTGTTTTTCCCGTTAGCCGTTGTAGTGGGATTCTGTGGTGTAACAGCTACGTAGTTTTTATTTCTAAGCATCCCATAAGCATATAGTGGAAAAGATCCAGCCTGAGACTGGCTGTTAGCTCCTGGCTCAGCAGGAGCTGTTGGGAATCCTGCTGGGAAGTCACCTGGATGTGGTGACCAAACCGCTGGCGGGTCGGGCCAGCGGAGGCTGCTCCTGCTGTGAGGCAGTTTAAGTGCAGCTCTGCAACCTGACGCTTTCTTTTTATCAGGGATCGATGTAGAGCAGGTCTCTGTCGTTATCAATTTTGACCTTCCCGTGGATAAAGATGGAAATCCAGATAACGAGACTTACCTGCACCGGATCGGACGTACAGGTCGCTTTGGGAAGCGAGGACTGGCTGTCAACATGGTAGACAGCAAGCACAGCATGAATATCCTCAACAGAATCCAGGAACACTTCAGTACGTACCCTCAGACTTTGCTGTCCCTAAGGTTAGGTGTTATTCCTGCAGAATTCGTAGCCGTAGAGCGAGCAGGTGTTTAGTGAGCCTTAAAGCCGCCGCAGAAGAGCACGTCGGCTGCGTTCTGTGTCATGTCGCCGAGGCTCACCAACGGCTACGTGTGAAATAAGTCAGGTTGTGCGTTTGCTGGCTGCCTGGACGGTCCTTAAAGTGGGTGTTCCAGAGACGGGTAACATTCGAGTGCCCTGACAGCCGTTGATATTAGAAACAAGTTGTAGTTTTACAACCTGCCTGAACGTTTCATGGATAAACCTGCACTCCCGAGCAGCTGAAGACAACAGCTTTCCCTTCCCTGTGGTAGGAAATCTGACTTCTTTCTCCTCTTTCCCAGACAAAAAGATAAACAAATTGGATACTGACGACTTGGATGAAATTGAGAAGATCACTAACTGAAGTACAGCTGCTGGAACTGGTGTGGACCCTGCTGTGGAAGCTCGCCCACTACAATTGGATCAGCGTTCAGATTGGCACGCCTCTCGGCCAGCCCCGAAGAGGACTCTTCAATATGAGTACACAAAAGTTACCTCATTTTAAAAATCGCAGTTGGACTTCAAATTGTGCAACTATAGGGAGGAAATGTTTACAGAAGCTTTTAACATTTCTTAGTTTAGCCTTAAAAGGGGAAGATCTTTTGAATTGTAAGAAATAACCCTTGCCAAAATTGTGGGCAATACGTAATGATCTAAAAAGAAATTTAAAAAAAAAAAAAAAAGGAAAAAAAGCTTTATTGCCTTTAATTGGAATAAAGTTCAGCACTGACCCTGATCAGTTAAAATTCAGCAATCAAAGTATATAATGGACATAAGAAAAAACCAAACCAACCCCACCAAACAAGGCAGCTGGCTTTTGGCTAAAATCTCAACTTGTACAAAATAGGATGTCATTCTCTTCGGCGCTCCCCTGAGCTCTTTAAGACTCATTTCTGGCTTCCTGACGGATTTGCCTTGCTTTTCCTTCCGTAAATTGTCCTGAGGATGTCTCCAGTAGCTCCTACTCGCAAGCACAGGTGCCGTGTTGCTTTTGCTGGGCAGTATTTTCTTTCGATTTGTCCTTGATTTGTTAGAACGGCCACTCAACGTAAAGCGGTGCCGTGGTGACAGCGCTTAAGTACGTACTCTAGAAATTCATCCGAATCATTTAACCTCGCCAGGGTGGGGGGGGGGGGGGGAGGGAGGGAGGGGCAGTACGAAGGGAACTGTACTAATTACTTTTCTGAATAAATTCGCCTCCATGAAATGCTAACGTCTGTTGCGGTGGGGGTCGGTCACCTTGAGGCAGGTGCTGCCAGGTGTAAGATGCTGCTGTGAAGCTCCGTGTGAATTAGGTACAGAACTGCTGGGCCTCGCCAGTCAGTACGAGAAAGAAGAATAAAAGAAAACGCAAACTCTATGATGATAGCTTGCCTCAATCAAAAAAACAAAATTACCCTTAGTACACCAAATTTACCTGTTGATGGTATGTTTTGGTACCAGAGTTTTGAGTTAAATCGCTCAGCCAGATCGCAGACGGGAAGCGCTCCACTTTCATCGTGCAAAGCAGGTCGTCAGTCCCTCGCCCCAGGGTGATCCTTGCCGGAGAAGGAAGGGCGTGCGCCCGGCCGTGCTTCGGGCTGGCGTGCGCCCGGCCGTGCTCGGGCTTTTAGTTGGGTTGGGACCATTCTCGTGCGCGCAACTGAAAAGCCTGCGGGGTTGTTCTCTCAGCCCGGTTTCCAGGAGAAGGAGGATCCTGAATCAGAACTTAGGGTGCACAGCTCTTTCTTTTCGGGGGGAAAATGGGATGTGCGTGAGCAGCCATCGGCCTGCTACTCGGTGCAGGAATCACTTCAGAGCAAATGTATAAATTGTAAATTTAACAAGGAATTTTCTTTGCAATCTTGGCCATCATATTCTGTTCAAAGACAGGAACATGGATCCTTTTACCAAGTAAAAAAAGGCTCATTTAAAATGTACCTAAAATTTTAGGAAATTGTGCACCCTTTTATCAATTTGTATAAAGGCTTTAGTGAAAGAAAAAAAAACCTGTTAAAATTAAACTTTTTGTATTCTGGGGTGTATCTATTTTTATTCTGTTGGAAACCTATTTAAAGTGGCAGGTGAGTGAGTGCTTGCGTGTCGAGTGGAAGACTTGTTTCAAATCACCTTCTTTAATAGTACAGCTGAATGACCTCGTGACAGCAGAGTATCGGGGTGAATTGTCACGAAGGCTGCTGCTGGTCCTGTGTGCTGTTTCTAATGTACTTTTAATTGGAATAAAGAAGACGTACTGAACGATGCCTCTGCTGATTTCTCGCTTGAATATTTTGGTGGTGTTTACAAGCCTCAGGTCAGGATGATCCCAGCCAGGGTGTCACAGGTTCACAGAGCGGTCGGGGTTGGAAGGGACCTCTGGAGATCGTCTAGTCCAAGCCCTGCCAGAGCAGCATGATGAGTCCTGATGAGTTTTCTACTTAGAGCCTTTTTAAAGCATCCCGCGACAGGCTCAGTTTCACCTGATTTAATGGTGAAATTCTAAGAGTTTCCCGCGAGGAAGCTTGTTGAATGATCCCACACGATAGATGAGGTCAGATGAACATTGTTCTTCCCCCTCCCGGTGCTTCTTGTGCCGGTTGTGGCCAAGACCCAGAAGACTTGAAGGAGAACTGGGGGAGAAAAGAGGGGTTTCCCACCCAGAGCAAGACCTGATGTGGGTTTTAGGAAAGGAAATAATGAAAGTCGCTGTAGCCTGGGTGAGTTTGTGAGAGAACCAAACTCACCCAGCTTTATCTTAGGTGGGGGTACTCGGGAGGACTATCCTCCAGCGGGAGAAGCACTCTCCACTCCTCTGTTCGCGGCTGAGGCGCCTGTACGCTCTCGGCGGTGCCTGGGGGTGACCGTATGCGGCTGGCAGCTGATCCGACGCGCTTCCCCCTTTGCTGCGATCTCGGCTTTAATGCAGGAGGGAGACAGAAACCCCAGGAAGGCACGTGCAAGATGGCACGGACGGCAGCTGCCCGTCCAAAGCCTGACGTGGGCAGTCCCTGAGGTATCTGCCACCAAACGAACGGCATTTCTCATCTCAGAGATGCCCTGGCTAAACCTCCACGTAAATCACCTTAAGGTCGAGTTTCAGCCGAAAAGGTTTTATTGATTGTACCACCACACAGGATGAAAACACCGAAACTTAGCAGCAACAGTTAGACGAAACCCGAAGAAGGGCACGAACCACCTACCGCTGAATGAAACGCAGAAAACAGCTCCCGAAACCGAGTGAAATACTCTGCTCCCCGCCGAGGTTTGGGGGAAAGCACCCACGTGTTTCGCCCTCCCGACGACGCCGGGATTGCCACCGGTTTGGCAGTTACACGGACGTAACAGTACGTTGGGTTTAGCTCAGCATAGGAAGAGTAGCTCAGCTGCGTGGCGAGCGGCGCGTTTTTCTGAGGAGACTGCATTACTGCCTCCGAACCCCAAGGATTCCCACGAGAAACCCGGAGCTTATCCCAGCACACGCCCCTTGTATTTAGCTAAAACCGGCCGAGTTTCCCCACCGGCCTTTTTTAACGGCGCTTTAGGAAAACACAGTCCGCTGCCTCGGATTTCTCAGTCACACCCGATTAATCTGTAGTTAAATTCCCAAAGCAGCGCTCGCTTTCTTACACTAACTCAGCGTAAAGGTCTGAAACGTGAAGTATTTTAGAACATCCCACCTTAGCCATCCCTCTGTTCTTACCTACGCGTTGAATGAGAGAAGGAAAACTAAGCAGAAACTCCTGCCGCTCGCCAGTACGGTCTGTCTGTTCTTAACGCAGTCACGCTTGCAAGCTGCGCTGAGGCTACGCAGAAACAGCTGAGCCCGCAAAGGCGTATGCCCGTTGGTCTTGCATTTTAACACTTGACAATAAACCGTTAATTACTGTTATTGTCAGACGGTTTGGGGTTTCATCTCCTTTTCAGTCACTCCTGAGATGTTTAGGATGACGATAACCAACCGCCGATGGTCATGCATAGAACCGTTCCGTTTCTACCTTCCCAAATCGGTGCCTCTGCATCTGGCTCCACTCTGGGAAGCGGTACCTTCCCCAAAGATAGAAAAAGGGGAGAGGTCTCGGAAACTTCAGTCTTCAAAGAAAATTGACAGTTCCAAAAAGGCCAAAAGCGGGTGGCGCTCGGGAAGCGATCTGCAATGGCACGCGTGAACAAAAAGGTGCTCTTTAGGTAGCAGGTGTATACACCTGAAATCCTATTTCCACACATACCCACAAGTCTGCTTCAAGGGGAATTCTGGGACGATGGCAAGATGAAGAAGTAAGCCCAGGGAATACCAGAATTTCAGTTTTTGGGAAGAAGTAATGTATCCCACTCAGCAGCACGGCCCAGAGCGGGGTAGCGGCATCCCTGTGCCTAAGGATCTGCGGCCCTGTGCTGCGCTTTCTCTCGGATGCACAGCACGGACTTGTGGAGAATCCCACATTCACGGAGGGACCTCGTAAGGTCAAAAAAACTCCTTCTGGGCACCTCCATCGTCTCAACGCTGCAGCGATTGTACTTGGCTGACGTTTTCTGTTCTGCCATGGCCAGGACCGTCTGGAGGCTGTCGGTGGGCTTGAAACGATGTTCAAATCTCTGACCAGAGGGAGATCGAACAGCGAGCAGCAACGACGACTCTTCTTTCACCGGCTCTTCCAAACTTACAGTCGACGTCAAAGGGATCTCTTGGCTCATTTTCCCGCCCAGCTTCTCAGGAGGACATTGCACGTGTGAGCCTCCTTCGTCGGGGACATCAGTTGCTGACAACACGCTGGCGGATCCTTGTTCTTCAGGGAGAGTTTTGGGGTTTGGAGCCTCCTCCCGCCCCCTCCTCACTTTCAGCTGGTCGGTGTGTTCAGCCACTGCTTCCACAGCACCGCTCCCTACCCCTTTGCGGCCGATGGATGGGAGCACCCTGTACTTGTTCAGGGAAGAGGAGGTCCTCAAAGGCACCTGCTGCAGGAGCTCCGTGATTTCCCCAGGAGACACCTGGCTGGCCGGGAATACTGGTTTTGTGGACGATGCTTTCCGGTTTTTCACTAATTCGGGGGGAGCTGCTGGTGGGAGGGAAGATGGCACTCGGCAAGGACAGGCTTCCACGCTCTGAGTGCAATTGAAGCTTGGCCTCGTGCGTCCCTTGGCAGATTTTGGCCGGGTGACGTGCATGTCGACGGCGTTTGTCCACGAGAAAGCGGCTGCTGTGCTTGAAGGGAAGTAGCAGCGAGATGGTGCTAAGTTCAGAAGAGCTGCTGTGGCCATTGCTTCTCAAGGCACCTCTGGATGGAAAAGCAGAGGGAAAAGTTACAGGAATCAACCAGAAAGCTTCCAGAGGGTTTAATCTCCCTACAGCTCCCACTCGCGTGCTGCACGTCAGCTAATAATAGCGGTAAATCTGGTGTATCACCGTGTGGGCAGGCAGCAGTCCTGCGGTTCGGGAACGGCTGAGTCAGAGACGGCGGGATGTGTGTATTTATAGGTGCTGGCTTTGTCAGGAATTGTTTCAAGCTGACCCAGAGGATCGGGAAGTTGCACCCTTCCCAACTTAAAGTTTCTGATGAAAAGAACAGGAACAGTTTTGTTTCTAAGGCTAGAAACTCCGTGAAAATGGGAGATGAGTGAACTTCAAAGCACAGATCTGACCCTTTCGCTGTTTCTGCAGTGGAAGATTAAGTTCCTGTTGTAGACTGGGTAAGACTGAGTGCACTTCACTTTCTAAAAATCTCTGAAGACCTCTGAAATGGAGTATGTCTGATTCAATACAGAGAAACCCATTCTGACTCCTCCTGGGACCAAAAGCTGCTTAACAGCGCGGGGTACTAACCTCTGTTGAAGGCAAAGCCATGTCCTGATGTGCATTCCCCGACTTCAGCTGCGCTCAGACCACTCCTGCTTTACCAGGACAAAGCCCAAAAGCCCACAGAACCAGGCCACAACCTCACAAAAGCATTCTGGAGAAGTGCGACAGGGTCACACACCTCCCCCTCCCTTGCTGTGGTGTGCGTAGAAGGATTTGTCAAGGGGAAAAAAAAGTCAATTTGGATCACTTGGCATTCTCCAGTAATGATAAAATCGGACTCACCAGCTGCTCAACACCCCACAACAAACAAAAATAAGGGAAGAGAGAGAGAGATCTGTCCCTCTGTAAGCCTCCAGCAGAGCTACGGACAGGGTCATACCGCCCAAGTGGGAGGGAGGGGGATGTGCCTTTCGCTTACTGCCTCTAACAAATGAACTCCAAGGCAACAAGCTGTAGTTCAGCATTCTCTGAAGAGGAACTCCCAAGCACATTGGAGCACTTACCAGATATCACCAGTTCAAAGAATAAACCCCCCCAAACAAGCAACCTGCCAGAAGCCATGGCGGGACCCTCCTCAGCGAGGGTCTGCACCACTTCAGCACGGTATATATTAGAGGTTCAATGAGGAGCTGTTTTAAACACGGCATGTTTTACCTTCGGGTGCCTGGCTGAGGGGTTGGGATGGGGAACTGCAGTCCGGGAGGGCTATGCCTACAGGTGCCTCCAAACATGGTGACCCCAGGGAGGACAGGCACCACGAGTCCCTACAGCACAGCCCCACAGCATAGTCCCAGCCCCACAGCACAGCCCCAGCCCCACAGCACAGCCCTCCGTGCCCCAGTCTGGCCTCAGCCCCACAGCTAAGCCTAGGCCCGGCCCCACTGCATAAGCCTTACAACCCAACTCCACAGCCCCGTAGCCAGGCCCCGGCCCCTCAGCCGACCCTGGGCCCTACAACCCGGCCCCACAGTCGGCCCCGGCCCGACCCGGCCCCGTCGCCCCTCACCTCACTTGCCGCCTCGGGCCGTCCGCGCCCGTTGGCAAACACAGCCGCGTTGCCACGGCGATCGCCCCACTTCCGGTCGCGCGACAGGGCCCGCCCCCACAACCACAGAGACGAACTGGCCGGAGAGGCCCCGGTCGCGGTCCTCCAGCTGCCGTGTCGCGGGCCGAGGGCCGGGTCCCCGCGCTCTGGCTCCCCGCACCGGGGCTCCCGGAGTGTGGTGAGACCGGGGCCGAGGTGTGCGGCCTGGCCTGGCTGTCTGGGAGCGGCAGCGGCCTGTGCGATGGGCACAGGATGGCCGCGACAACCTGGTACGGGTCTGAGGGATGCAGCCAAGCCCGGGGGTGGCCGTCGTGTCCCGGCGCGAACCCGGGGAGCACGGCCGGGCCCGGGGACCCCTGCAAGCGCTGCACAGGGGCGGGCTGCCGCGTGGGGCCGGAGGCTGCGTCCTGGGGGGCAGAAGGAGATGGGGGTGGGGGCAGCAGGGTCTCCAGACCCGGCCAGTGGGTGCGATTTCCCCCCTCACAGAACCGTACTGTTACCCCACTTGAATCCCTAAAGCACAAAAAAGCGTTAAACCCCCCGAAAGTTTAAAAATAGGGTGTTAGACCCTGTCCCGAGCAAAGGCAGAATGGTTTTAACCCCCCCGTGCCGTGGGTTCCACGAGTGCGATTGAACGGCTTCACCCGGAATAAACCACGACAAACCCCCAACTCGCAGGTTTTGAGGAGAACGCCTCGAAGAAACGAGTTTACGCACAAGCTCATCCA
The DNA here is from genome assembly GCA_027574665.1 of Rhynochetos jubatus. NCBI lineage: Eukaryota > Metazoa > Chordata > Aves > Eurypygiformes > Rhynochetidae > Rhynochetos > Rhynochetos jubatus. The sequence continues at coordinate 8,206,627 of CM050669.1, forward strand.
GGGACCTAAACCAGCTTCTCTGGGGGACCCTTCCTTGGTGCCAGGAGAGCTGCAGCCCGCGAGCTCGGCATTCTGCGGTGACAGGGAGGGGGAGTCCACCCATCGCCCAGGCTGTAAACGATCCCCGAGTCAGTTCTCGCCGTGGGCACGCAGCACGGTAACGCTGACATTTCCATCTCTTCCCCATTAATCTCTTTTTCAAACCCGATTCTAGTTAACCAGCTGCTTCTCCCACCAACAGATGTCCATCAAAGGCAGCGAGAAACGAGCAATAAATAACTCGAAGATAACATATCGACCGTCAAATCAGGGGTCTCCACCCTGCGGGTGGGGGGAAGATCAAGGCGTAGCCGCGCACTTAAAAAGGTCAGGAAAATAGTTGCATATCGGGCTCATCCCGTCCACGGGGATGTTCGGCAGTATCGCCCCAAACGCGCTTCCCGCATCAAAGCGCCGGGCGGAGCGATATTCCAAGGCGGCCCTGGCCAGAGAGGTGCGCGGGTTGATAGCCCTCAGCCTTTGCTCCGCAGGAGGGCTGAAAAGTTTCCTCCTTCCAATGGGCTAACGACTCCCACGGGTGGTTTTTAAGCCCTCGGGTTCGAGGTTCGATTGAAGAGAGGGGTTAGCTCGGCATGGCCGCTCTCCCGGGATCCTCCGTAGAGAGGGAGGGCTTAAAATGAGGCGATTTGGTCAAAGCCCCCCCAGCCTGCGCGATCCCTCTGGTCTCCGTTTAGGCCCGCGGGTGGTGCCTTTCACGCAGGTTTAGCCAAACTCTACAGCAAAACCCCAGGAGATCAGGGCTTGAATTACAGACCCCCGAGCCCTCTTCTTACAATCGGCCCCCAAAGTCCCTTCCTTAGGAGTGTGGTTAATTACCGAGGGTGGAGCCCCGATACACGCCTGATACCGTGCATTTCTGTGCGTGTTTGCTTTGGCCCCACGGTTTCGCCGGGGAGATAACAGCTTTTGTTTCTTATCTCCTCCGGTTTTCTGCCTCCCTTGTGTCTTTGTATCATGTCTCCATTATGGTGATTAAATAAACTGTGTTCAAAAAGCGTTCCAGGTCGGCTTTCCATGGCGTTTCCAGCTCATGATTTAATTTCACAGACCCCTTGCCCATGCAACCCCGGCGTCTCCCGGGCCCTGAGGGCAGGATAGGAAAACTACAGACCCACGAAATGAGACCACCACCATCCTCCCTTCACCTCCCATTTGGCATGGCTGGATTTGGATGCAGATGTGGATTTGAGGAGGGGGGAGCAACCGCAAGGGAAAGGCACAAGAGAAACGACCCCTGAGGTGGCAGGGCGTGAGTGGGCAAAGCCAGGCACCCGCTCGAGACGACACCAAGGCCCAAGAGCCTAAAAAGGCCTGGAACAAGGACACAACAACCTCTGTGGTGCCAGCTCGGCACCTCCTGAGCACAAACCGTTCTCGTCCCATCTCCCCGGCCACCAAACCCCACGGCTTTTAAAACCACAACCCAGACATCGCCTGGCTTCATCCAGAAGCCACATCGGCCCGAGCTGGAGACGGCTTCGTGCCCAGCCGACGGGCAGGAGCGAGGTGACGGAGGAAGCCACGCTGGCAGCATGCCGCTGCGGGGAAACGTGCAGGGGGAAGGACGGGAACCGTCTCCTTCACGGAGGGGCTGCTCTGCGATGAATAGCGCCATCAGCGCAGATAGAGGAGGGGGTGGACCTCCCCATCTATATAAAGCAAACCCGCTAAGCCGTTAGTCTTGGAGCTGCGAGGTCCAGGCGGGGTAAGGAGCAGGGGGATTTTATTGCCCTCTTATTTCATCAGCCAGCTTAGGGGGTGGCGGGGGGAGGCTGCAGACAGCGCGCTGCTCCATCAGCCCCGGGCAGGACATCCGTTGTGACCCTGTACACATCCCTGCCAAGCGCCGCACCCCAAAATCGGAGTTAAAATGCCCCGTCAGGAGTCAGCTGGGCACACCGGGCAGGGCGTTACCCTCACAACGCTGTACATCCACGGTGACACTAGTGTCACCTCAGCACGGGCATGGGGACAGCATCTTCTGCCTCCGGGTGCTGCTCATCACCCGCTGTTGCGGTTTCCTCCTCCAGGACCGGCCTGAGGATGAGGAATCTCCTCGTTGCCATGTTCTTGGCTTGCGGTAAGTGCCCCGCTTTCACCGGGCTGGGCTGGGATCTCGTCTGCATGGCAAAAAGAGACATAGAAACCCAGAGTCTTTGTGCACGATTCAGGTTTTTGTTTAAATTTTGCAGTGTAACGCTTCTTGTAGCACTGCTGTAGCCCTGGAGGTCTTTGTGACGGTGAATCTTTGGGATGTGCAGATCCCTGTTTATTTTAAGAGGCCCTTGAGCCTGTGGTCACCTGCTTTCCTGCCTGCTCCAAGCCCAGGGCTGATGCTGGCGATGCCGGCTGCAGGATACAAGCGCGGCACATCCCGTACACAGAACATCTTCTGCCAGCCCAGATCACATAGCTGCAGAAACCAGACGTAATCCCAAGGAGGTTTTTTGGGGGGCTTCTCATGGTCCCCATGCAAGAAAGCATGTCATTCCAGCAACACCAGCCTTAATTCCTCTGCCTGGTGTGAGGTGCGGGGAATGCCACCTGCTTCCTCGCTCCGTACCGGTGCGAGCCCGTCCCTCTGCCCCCACAGGGTTGCTGCCGGCTCGCGGCAGTGTCTTGGAGCTGGAGCAGATGATCAAATCGGCCACGGGGAAAAGCGCCCTGCTTTCCTACAGCTGGTATGGGTGTTTCTGCGGCATCGGGGGCAGTGGGACCCCGGTGGACTCCACCGACCGGTGAGTACCTGGGAAAGCATCACCACTCGCCTCCCCGGTGCAGGGTGTGCCGCGGGTCACTAACAAGCTCCTGGCTGGCAATCCCCCAGCGCTGGTGTGCTCTCAGAGGGGGTTCTGCACCATTTGTTTGCTGCCTTGTCATCCTCCTGGTCACCTTAAATTTGAGGCTGGACCTTCCTTTACCTGACGAGTGCAGCAAGGGAGGGCTGGGGGCAGAAGTTTGTGACAGTGTCTCGCTCAGGTGCTGCCATGCCCACGACTGCTGCTACAGGAAGCTGAGAGAGGCCAAGTGCAGACCCCTGATAACCCCCTACCGCTTCGACGTCGCCGATGGAGACATCATGTGCAGTGAGTACCGCTGAGGCGGGGGGTCCCACAGAGGTCCCACTGCTCCCCACCACACCCCAGCAGGGTGCACAGAAGGGCATCCCCCTCCCTGGGGATGAAACGAGCCTGACGCCTGGCCGGGTGCGTGAGGGAGGACGGGGTGTATGACAAATAAACACAAGGGATGCAGGCAGGTTGGAGAGGGTGAGCGCTGCGGCACGCTTCTTCATGCGGTCCCCCCGAGCAGCTCCGGGCATGGGGGTGCTCCAAGGGGAGCCCATGGCCGGTGCCAGCTGGAAACGCCACCGCAGAGCGCTGTGGTTTTTCCCCGCAGGTGACGAGCAGAGCTGGTGCAAGAGAGAGACCTGCCTATGCGACAAGGCGGTGGCTTCCTGCTTCGCGAGGGCTTTGCCTTCCTACAATCAAGCCTACCGCTTCTATTTCAAGCTGAAATGCCGAGGGAATAAACTCCAGTGCTGAGGAGGAGAAACCTGTACCCAAATTTGCAGATTTTGACTGGCTTTTCCCATTGCTATGGCAAGAAAAGCCTGAGATGGGGCTCAAACGGAGCCAGCAAGGCTCCCCACAAGGGGATGTGCGGGGCGAGGAAGGGCACACGCACACATTACGGATGGAGATACCCCACATCAGCTTCCATTTTTGTGGCCTTCCTCTTTTCTCTCTTGATTTCATTTCCCAGCAAAGATAATGAAATAAAAGGTATTCAAAATGATTCTCTGTGGTGTTTTTCTCAGGTACTGTGACAGCAGCATCTGGGCTGCCGAGTCTGGGGAGCACTTTCACATCTCCCGCCTTAGCCACACCGTCTGCCTGACAGCCCAGTACTTCCCCGCTACCCACAGCAGCCTGAAAAAGCTGAGGGCCCTGTAATTCGCTGGTCTATCACGCTGCGGAGCAATATTGCTGCTGCCAGATTCCCCAGCCTCAGAGAAGCATTTTGGGGACAAATAAATGCCACCAAGTAAAACCCCTCAGGGTTTGTCAACAAAATAATTCCCCAGTGATGAGCCCTGGAGGCAGTTGGGTTTTATGGCTTCCCCAAACACCCTTCCTGCAAGCTGAACTCACTCCCATAGCTAAACCACAGAAGCGCATTAAGGGGTGGGTGAATAATGGAAGTGGGAAGCAATTTGAGACCCTCCTGTGACACTTCCTCACGTAAAAATGGTGCCCAAAATGAAGGCTAAAGAGTAGTTATTCACAGAGGAGGGAGGATTTCAAAGCCTCGTCCATCCCAAGGCGGATGCTAATTTAGGAGGGTGGTTAAGGTAGTGACTAAATGCTTGCTCCATCAGAGATGAGTTCTGCAGTGAGAAAGTGGAAAAATCATAGAGAGAAATAAAGGGAAGTTGCATTCACTCACCCCAAAACATCCATTCTGCTTCATTCTCCTCCCACGGTGGGGAGCGCTTAATCACCCCGTATTGTGTAACCCCGTGTTTCTGGGAACAGCACCTTTACAGGTGCTTTTGTTGTTGCCCATATACTTTTCCCAAAGAACCAATATCATACGACCACTGAAAAACCCCGAACCCACTTCATCCCCAGCTGCTGGGATGCAAAAGCTGACTTGGGGCTATTAATCCCCCCCAGTATGACACCACGGTGCTGGGGAGGGCAGAGCAAAAGGCCCTTGGGCATCTCCAGCCGGGGGCAGAGAGCATTGGCTTCCTCCTCAGGCTGGAAATGACACTGCGTTGCTGGCTCGTCCTGCCCAGTTCCAGCCCCCACGCGTGGGGTACAGAGCTGGGGCTGCGGGGATTTCTTGCATTCCTGTAAAGGGGAAGGATGTCGCCTTCTCCTTTGCAGAAAAGCCCAGTCGGCGTGATTTGGGTAACAGGGGTATCTGACAGCGGGGAGCAAACCCTATATAAAGCAAGCCCTGAGAGCTGCGGGGCCCTGCAAGCGAGCAGTGGCTTTGCCAAGGTAAGTGGGGATGGAGGAATGCTTTTCCTCCCTTTCCTACTTTAACCCGAAGCTGCAGCACAAGTGAGGAGCCAGGTCCGTGCGGGGAAGTGGGAGCAAAGCAGAGGCTACCTGAGATGCCAGCCCAGAGGCAGAGCAGTGGGGTGCAGCCCTCAACGGTTGATTGTTCCTCTGACTTTTCCTCCTTTCCCTTCTTTTTGCTTTTGCCCACCCGTCCGCCATCCGCTTCCCATCCCCGACACAGCATTGCCTCATCTGCCCTGATCCCTGGAAGTGGGGAGCATCTGTGCCCCTGGATCAGGGGGCAAAGGAAAAACAGAAGTGGTTGATATAATGGGAATTGGTTTGGTTTCCTCTCCCAGGGCTGTCAGAAAGATGAACTCTCTCCTCGCCTTCGCTGTGCTGTTTGCTTGGGGTAAGTGTCCTCACTAGCACCAGTCCAATGGCTCTCCGTGAGGTTATACCCATGGAAATTAGGCCCAGGCTGGTGATTCCTTAACCTTTCCCTATCACCATCTCCCAAACACGCAGCAACCCTTCTGCACCGAGCTGGGAATAAATTTCCCCTCCGTTGCATCTACTCGTTCGTAAGACATCATCAGCCTGGTACCAGTTTGGGGGCTGGGGATGCTGGGGAGCTGGGCGGCAGCGTAAGCCCCACTGATTTTCCCCCACAGGCTTTTCCCCAGCTCGCGGGAGCCTCTGGGAGCTCCAGAAGATGATCAAGGAGGTGACGGGGAAGAACGCCTTGCTGCATTACTCCTCCTACGGCTGCTACTGTGGCCTGGGAGGCAAAGGGCAGCCCAAGGATGCCACAGACAGGTAAGCGCCCACTTAAAGATCTCCCTGCCTGAGTGTTTTCTTGCACAGTTTCAAATCTGGGGGGTAAGGGGGAAAAAACCCCAACCCCTAAAGCCTTGAGCTCCTGTACAGATGCTGCCAGCTGCACGATACTTGCTACAACAGCCTCCTGAGCTACCACTGCAATGCCAAGCTGCAGGGCTACCGGTACGGCAGGCACGGCAGCAGCCCCTTCTGCCGTAAGTAGAACCCTGGCAAAGGCGGTGCCACCCTCCCAACACAAACCGTGGCTCACCCCGGCCCCTCTCTGCCTGCAGGAGAAGGTTCCTGGTGTGCCTGGTACTCCTGCCAGTGCGACCGCAGCCTGGCCCTTTGCCTGAAGCGAAGCATCGGGAGCTACAACAAACTCTACCGCTTCTACCCCAAGTACTGGTGCTCGTGATGGGGTCGGAGCACGCACAGGGGTGCTACATCCCATTGCCCTCTGTCCCTGCCTGCACGGGCCACGTTAGTGCTGCTGTAAATTTAATCAGCTTGAAAATAAACAATGTGTGTAAGCCACCCTGGTTGTCTGTGAGTAGTGGAGAGAGAAACCCCCGTAAATACTCAGCATCATCCTCCTAAAACTTTCCAAAACTCTGTCTTGGCCCCTGCGTCACTCCGGGCTGCAGCCCATGGGGAGAAGGGGGGTTGGCCTGCAAGGGAAGGGGCGTAGCATAAAGCATTTGTGGGACAGACGAGTCATTTCAGCGCTCCCAGTTCAGACACGGAGGACGGACTGGCTGTCAGCGAAGAATCGGAGCGGGAGCGATCCCCTGGTGAGCGACTCCCACCCTCACCCCACTGCTGTCATGGGGTGGTTGCACTGCTGCTGCGGAAACAGAAGTACGAGGGCGGTGGGGGGAAGTCTGGAAGAAGCAGAGGTGCTGCTTTCTGCTGTTTTCCATGCCGGTAGATAAAGCGTCATTGCTTCCCGGGAAAAGCTCATCCAGGAAGTGGGAAGAGCTGCAGAGCCGCTGCAAAGCAATGCCCTGGGTGCCAAAAGCGGCAGGACGGGAGGTGGGAGACGCGGGGGTGGTGGGACAGCTTCCGAAAGCATCTGCTGTTGGCCAAGAAACAGTAGCACAGATGCAAGGGGGCACAGCTGCCTTCCTCCCTTCAAATTTTGGGGTGATTTAAGCTGATTTCAGAGGGACGAGGTTTGCAGGGCAGTGCCTGTCGACTGGCCATGCTGCCCGGCTGAGTCTTGCCGCTGTTTCTCCTCCCAGGTCCGGGTGAGAGGAAGATGAAGGTCCTGCTGATGCTGGCAGTGCTGTTTGCCTGGAGTAAGTTCCCCAACCCTCGGGTGGGAGCCCAGCTGCAGCCCCACGCAGATGTGGGGTGCATCCCCAAACCCCCAAGCACTCCACAGGGAGAGTCCCCGCAAAGCCTTCCCCTCCCCCCAGGTTCCCCGGACCTTGTTTCTGCAGATAACTTGCAAAAAAATCCCATTTTCTGGTCATTCCAGGTGTGTTCACAGCCCATGGGAAGCACCCACGCGCGTTCGCGCCAGGACTGGAGGGGAGCACCGTAGGAAATCTGACTGCCCACGGTTGCTACTCGGGATGGGGCGGCAGCAGCACATCGAAGGCTTCAATGGACCGGTATGGGCAACGCTGCCCATGAGGGCTGATGCTGGCCTTGGGATGGCTAACGCTGGCCCAGGGGTAACCCCAGGGCTTGTGAGCGCTCTCTGAAGCTTTGCAAAATGCAGACCAGGTGCTGGGCCTGGGAAGGGAACAGGTTTTAGGGGAGGGGGAAAGCGAGGTGGCGTGCAGTCCTAATTCCAGTCCTGGAATCAGTAGGGTCCTGCCAGCGACAACTGCCTGAAGTCAACAGGGTGGCGCTGGAGGAGAGGGAGGGTCCCAAAACCAGGAGGTGCCAGGGCTCTTGGAGCTGCTCAGGCTTTGCATGGGAAAGCAGAGAGGTTTGGCATGGGAACGGGCTGGAAAGAGCAGCTTCTGGGTGATGTGGAGCAGGAGGAGGATGCGAATGCGGGTGGCTCTTCCCAGACAGCTTGTGGAGCCTGTTTCAGGTAGGTTAGGAGCAGCCGGTGCCGTATTTCAGATGAGGCCAGGCTCTGCTCCTCACTGTAGGTGCTGCCTGCTCCGTGCCTGCTGCTACGCCAGGCTGGCTGCACGGCGCTGCCGTCTGGGACCCATCCAGCCCCCCACTGCAACCCAGGCAGCGATCCCCACCTGCAGTAAGTCCCTGCAGTTGCGGTTCGGGATGCCTCTTTCCAGAACATCTCCCTCCTTTGTGGTGCCCTTTCTTTTGGAGGAAGATCTTCCTAAAAAGGTCTCAGATGTGCTTTCTCTCCGGTCCCTGCAGGATCCGGGACCTGGTGCCAGAGAGGTGCCTGCAGATGCGAGCGGGCAGCCCAGCTGTGCCGGATGCGGAGCCAGAGGCTGCTCCGGCGTCGCACCAAATGCCGGGGACGAGCCGGGAGGTGTTGAAGCACCAGGGCTCTTTGCAAAACCACCTTCAGGCTGATAAGCAAAGGGATGTCACGGTGCCGGGAGTGTTTCCCAGCTCTGCTTGGTCCTTGGGGCTTTTTGGCTTCGACACGAGGACAACCACCCTCTCATGAAGCTGCGTCATTATACACTGGATCCGAGGGAGAGCAGCACAGATGCAATGTTTCAGCACAGAAAAACAAGGGAGGGGTGGACACCTGCACCTCGTCACTGCGATGGGCGAGATGGAAACCAGCGCGAGCCTCTTCGCTGACACTCATTTCCCCTTGGCTCGAGCTCCCGGCGCAGCCTGTCAGCTCCCTCTGCTCTTTGCTTCACTGCAGATTCTCTTCTGTTGCTCCAAAATAAAACCTGAGAGCACTAAACATTGTTCCTCAGTGTGACGTGACTCAGCTGATCCCAGCGACCACCCCTTGCAGCTGACAAGGAAAAGCTAACCTCTTAGCCAGGTTTCCCATCGGAATAGCCAGAAAAAAATAAAATCCAGAGGTGAGCAGCAGGGTCGAGAGCCCAGTTTGAACATCACCTCCAAAGCCTGCCAGTCTGTGGGTTAGCACCGCACGTAGGGACTGCTTGTGTCTGGCAGCAACACTTCCAAGTGACTTAGGAGCTCACCTCTGCCCAGTTCAGGCCTGGTTTCACACAGCACGGGGAGATACACGTGGCTGGAATTAAAAAGCCCCGTCTACCCATGCAAATTTTTAAGGTTAGCCCAGCAGCAGCTGGACTCAAAGGTCAACACACAAATAAGCCGAGCACGGAGCAAGCGGCGGGTCAGGGAGGCGATTTATAACACTGCTGCCCCGGCTGCCTGCCTTGCCCACCAGCATCATCCCCTTTCTTGCAGGAGAGGGAGAAGTCAGTCCACGCCACCTGAGAAGGGACGCAACCCTGAACTGCTCCCCGGCTTAGCCCTGAGCCTTCAGGCTCCCAAAATCTGCGATTGCCCCGAGACAGAGAAATCAAAGCTGGCGCAAAGGGCTGTGGGCAGGCAGGACGCTGTAGGAGGGCCAGCCGCCGGCAAGCTTTGCTGCGACGGGGTGGCCAGAACCTTGGCTCTTGCCTCACACACAAAGCAGAGCAAAACATGTTTCTCACCAGAAAAGAATGTTTTGGCCCAATTTTGCAACAACCCTGAGCACATCCCCTAGGAAAAGGCAGTTCAGGCTGTGACTGCTTCCCCTCGCTCCCATCAAACATCCCCGCAGCACAGGGTCCCTGCCCTGCAGCCCAATTCAGCAGGGGTGACACCCTGGGAGGTCTCGGCCCTGCAAACCCCCCGAGGAACAAGGAAATATAGTCCCAGGAACAGCAACGAGATGCTGCTTCGCCAGAGGTTGATGCCCTGGGCATCAGCACCCTGTCATGTCCCAGAGTTGAAGTCGACGGCACCAGGAAATATCCCTTAAATCCAAACTGCTTCCCTCTGGCTCTAAGCCAGGCATCAGGCTCAACCATCCTCCTCCTCCAGCACCAGAGTCCTGGGGAGGCAACAAGGGAGTGGGCAGCCCTTCGCCCAACAGCTGCTGTTTGCAAGGCATAAATCAAGGATCAAATCCTCGCCGGGATGGGAGAGGAGTGGTCAATCAGACAGCTTGCAGGCTGGGATGAGCTGAAACACACTCTCCCTGTTTAATTCCTGGGTGAATTTTAACTTTCTATGTATTTTTCTGCTCGGACACCCAGCTGTATAAATCCCTTCATACATAGCTCTGAGTGCCGACGCGTTAGCTCAGGTACCGCACCCCCTCGGTACACTGCAATAAATCAGGCTGAAGAAAGCTGTGTTTTGCATAGGGCGGAAGAGAAACAAACCCCACATTCTCCCAGGAGGCGCATGGCCCCAGGGAGGGCATTACTTCACATCTGGAAAAGAGCTACTGCAAACCTGCTGCTGGTAGAGAAGTGGGGGGAGAAGAGTCTCTCGCGTGGAAGCTCAGCCAGTTTGAGGCACAAAAATATACTGTATTCCCCAAGGATAAAAATGGGCTATGGACACAGAAATTATGGAATTATGGCAAGCCCTGGTTCAGCTAATTAACCCATTGCCATCCCAGGGGTCTGCTTAAATTGACATCAAGAGCTGAGGAGGCAAACAGCTCGTGCCAGAGGGAGGGGGGAAGAGATTCTGCTGAGGCCCTGACCCGAGTTCCCTTTTCTCACCATCTCTCTGATTTCCACACAGGTTGCATCCTTGTTCCCTGCCTCAGTTTCCCTCTCAGCGACAGGGGGATTTCCTCCCCCTGGCCCGTGGTGGGGTTCTCCAAAAGCAGTGCAAAGCACTAGGCACCTGCCATTTCTGCCAGAGAAAACTGCTGACACGATTCTTTAGCGTCACCTGTTTAATTAGGGTTTCTCTCCAAGCAAACGACGCAACCATCCTCTTTTTTGACCCTTCCATTATACAGCACTTGCCTTTTTTTCTCCCCTTCCCCTGCTGTTTGCCTTATTCTGCTTCTGCAGAAAGGTGAACCAGACAACTCATGCAACAGCCCACGAGCATCGCCTGCTCTGGTCTGAGAGCGAGACTATGAGCAGCGCCCTGGGCACGTGGGGAAAGCGATGGAGCATCTGGGCACTGACAAGCTCCTGCTAATGAGAAATCCAGCGCATGGGGCCTTTGCTCGGTCCTACCTTCACCCGCAGCCTGTTTGGGAGGATCTTCCTTGGCTTGTGGTGCTGCATCTCACCCAGTTTGGTAAGTCAGAAGTGGAGGATGCTTCACACTGGCTGCATTTTCTCCCTGCCTGGGTAAGTCATGATGGAAAGAGTCAGATGCAGAATGGTGTTTTTTAACCAAGACATCAAAAAACCTAATAGTCATCCAGGAACAAAGCGGTTCCCGTTCTCCCTCAGGTTCTCCCAGTCTGTTCCAGGAGGTATTGGGATGTTGAGATGCCCAGAGCCATACACTGACCCAACCCTAGTCTGCCCCACTCATCCCAGCCCACCACAATCTGCCCTGCAAAGGGCTCCCCCAGCATAGGGCACCCCACGATGCCAAGAGGCTGGCGCACGCAGCAGGACCGGTATGGCGAGGATTGTCAATATTTGCCTTCTTCGGGTTCTCCAAAGGAGGGGCCCTGCCAAGTGGGGACATGGTGGCTATAAAAGGTGCGAGGTGGCACCTCGGGCTCACCCAAATACGAGAACTGCCACTGCCAGACATGAAGCTCTTCTTGCTGCTCCTCTGCCGTAAGTACCCCCCGCACCAGCTCTCGCCCTGCCGGACAAGGCGATGGGGAAAGCCCAGTGCCCACAGTTTCTCTCCATAGAGTTGGGAAGGGCGAAAAAGCTTGTTTTGGCTATGGAGGGGCGGGATGGGAGGTTGCTTTTTCAATGCTCCTAATGCCCTGTCTCCAGTCGCAGGGCTGGCCCCCGCTGGCTGCAACCTGGTTCAGTTTGGTTCAATGATTAAGCAAAAGACCGGGAAATCGCCGCTGTCCTACAACGGTTACGGCTGCTACTGCGGCTTGGGAGGATCCAAACAGCCGCTGGATGCAACCGACTGGTAAGTCAGGATGGTGAATGTGAGGCAGGTTCCCCCAACCCTCCCTCTCTCTGTGTCCAGTCTGAGGAATGCTCCTGGGAGTTGAAACAGCAATGCAAAAATCATTGCTAGTGTTTGACACCTCTTTAAAAGTTCCTTAGTAGCAGTAGCTGATGGGAGTGGCACGCATCAGCTTTTTGGGCAGAATTGCATTGAGATCCAACTACCACCTGGTCTAACTGAACGCAGCCATTAAGTGTTTAGCAATGGGAAAGCAATTAAAGAGTTGTGCTGATGATGCCAGAAAGGCCTGAGCCACCCTCCCTTGCTCCTGCAACAGAGGCAACGCCAAGGAGAACAAGGCTGCCGCACGATGGTGCTGGGCAGAAAGGCAGGCCGCGTCTCATGGGGGCTGTGCACCAGAGGTTCACCGCCTTAGCATCGCCTCCACTGCTCCCCGTCCTGCTCTGACCACAACTCTTGTGCTCCCAGGTGCTGCCATGCCCACGACTGCTGCTACAAGAGGTTGACTTCCTCTAGCTGCCATCCCAAACTGGTCACCTACAACGTCTCCATCCGGGGCAGCCAGATAACCTGCGGTAAGAGACGGCGCAGGACCAGCGCACAACCATCCACGCTCTCGGGGGACCTCTCTTCCCAGATGTCCTTAGACCATCCTGGCTTGGAAACTGCCTGCAGGGAAGGGAGTGGAAATGAGGGAAAAGCCCCAAGAATACGGAAAACATTTACTTATTGGGACTACTAGGAAGTTTAGAGCTTGGAGACCTCCCAGAGGAGGGGGCTTGCCCTGCTGTAGAGGCCAAACACTGAGGGTTTGGGGTGACTCATCTTGGATGGGGACCTGGCACTGCTGCCCCCATTCCCCCAGAGCAAACACCGTTGTCTCACAGCGAGTGGATCGAAACAAAGCACCTCCTTGTGATCAGCACAAATATCCATCCATATGCGGGTAGAGACAGTAAATTAAACGGTCCCTCCAGTGCCACACGTGGTCTGTAGCCAGGCAGCTCCCGAGGTAAGAGAACTACCCAAGACACCTCAGATTCAGCGCTAGGGGCTGCATATGCCACAGAGACAATCCAAGAAACACCCAGATTCTCACACACTCTGACTCCATCTCCCCAAATTTTTTTCCAGGATCTGGGACTTCGTGTGCGAGAGAGACCTGCAAGTGCGACAGGCAGGCGGCAGAGTGTTTCCAAAGGACAGCCAGGACCTACCGCAACACCTACAAAAATTATCTCAACTTCCTGTGCAAGGGCCCCACTCCCTCCTGCTAGGCATGCTGGGCTCAAAACCTGACGGCAACAGTCTAAACCATGGGGGGTTTCTGGCTTCCCCATGGGCAGGCAGGGCAAGGAACAGCCCTGCGGCACCAAAAAGGCAGCGGTGCACAAGGAAAGCCCGCTCCCCGTGATTAAATAAATCATAAAAGTGGGAGAATCCCTGCAAAGAAAAATAAATTTTCAAAGGCAATGAGTATAGCGTGTCCTGCGTCGTCTTTGTGCTTCGGGAATCAGTGGTGGAAGGGGTAGGAAAGAGCGTGGCTTTGGGAATCAGTGGTGGAAGGCGTAGGAAAGAGCGTGGCTTTGGGAATCAGTGGTGGAAGGGGTAGGAAAGAGCGTGGCTTTGGGAATCAGTGGTGGAAGGGGTAGGAAAGAGCGTGGAGCCTCACCGCTTTTTCTGAAGTAAATGTGCACGCACGCAGTTTTGCATCTTTTTCTTAACAAACTGTTACCAGAAGTGACATTTTGGCAGCCAACCGGTAAACCTTAAGAGCTTCAGAGGAATAAATAACGACCGACAGGAGCAGCTGCTGTGCCCCGACCCCACACCAGCCTCCAAACCAGGCTCCACTCAGGGAGCTCGGCACAGCCCCAGCCTGCTCCTAATGACTATTTAAGCAATTAACACTGACAAAAGCCACGGTGGTCTCAGGGGTTTGGGGTGGCTCTTTCTTGCACCCCATGTTCAGCAGATCCTCCCAGGTCTCCTCAGGCCGCAGCTCCCAGCAGCCACCTCCTCCTGCAGTTAGTCCTAACGAGCCAGGGCCTCCACAAAGGCACGTCCGGGTTTAGCGCCGGCTCCGCACACACATTCTGCACACTCTCCGAGCCGGGGGTCCTAACGTAAACGTGCTTTAAGTGTATTTCCTTTGAGTTTCACTTCAGTGGGGGGGACTCCTGCCTGACTACGTTAAGCGCTTAATCTGGAACAACATCCCTACCCCTTCCTAGAGTAACCGTGGTGACTTTAGAACTCCAAAACATTCATTTTCTTCTCCTTTCACTCATTTTCTGGCCGCTCAATGGCTTTGGGATGAGAGCAGAGCGCTGGGATGGAGCTGTTTGTGCCTGCAAACCAGCTCCGCTCCCAGCAGTGGCAAAGAACTATCACACAGCTCAACACAAGCATAAACCATCTCCATTTTACACGATGCTGGAACATGAAGAAAGATCTAATTTCCCTCACTTTCAGCCAAGTTTCTGAAGCTTGTGAAAGGCGGCAGGTGAACATACACCCCCAGCAGCCGATTCTCATCCCCAGCAAGGGTTCAGCTTGTGCAGACACGTTTGGCCTTTAACCCACAGCGCACCCCCCACACAACTCCATTCGCACAGTTCAGCTGGCACATCTCTGCCACCTTTATTGCACTCAGAATCCAAAACCAGAGGAGGTTTGGCTTGGGAAGAGAAGCGGGTGCCCTGCTGAGTGTCCAGAAGGGGATAGGAGAAGAAAACCCTGGTGTAGTTTCCACAGACGTCAACAGAAAAGGGTTCCAAGAGCAGCGCAGATGTGGGCACCCCAGATGATGGGACGTGTGTCCTTCAGGCACTGCAGATGAGGGGAAGCTGTTGTCAAATAAACCTGAAGGCGGCTCTCCAAGCAGGAACAAGGGCCCCCAGCAACTGAGCAGCACAAGCAGAAAAGCCTTCCTCTCCATCGTCCTGCGGACAGCAGATAAAAACTGGAGGAACACCTAAAACTCACAGTTCAGCTGAACTCCTTACCTGCAGGAGCAGGATTTGGGGAAAAATAAGCTTGGGGAAGAGGGTGGCGGTAGGTAGGATGAAGGGAAAGCAGCTTTCTACACGGTCCTGACTGACCAAAGCACGCTCCTGGCCCTCTGCCCACTTGTGACCCTTGAAGATGTAAGCTAGCAGCTAGCAACAAACAGGAATCCTCCCCAGATACCAAGGGAACGCGCAGTGCTTGTTGTCCTGTGACCGCATGTTATGAAGCGCTGTTAGCTCCACCAAAGAGTAAACATGAGCTATGAATCACGAGGTTTCTCTTGTTTCTCGCCCCCCTTCCTCCTACAAGGAAGATCCATGACCTGTTTACAAAGCTAAGTCTCCACGTAAAAGCCAGTTCCTAAAGAAGCCTGCAGAAAAAATACCCCTTGTAAGGGCAGGCGGAAAAGGCTAAAACAGACAAAATGAAGGTTTTAACAGCTTTGGATACCAAATGTTTGCGCAGGCACAAAGCTATCGTGGCAAAAGTAGAGATTTTGACTGGTCTAACAAGACTTCAGAGCCCAGCATGTGCCGAGTTTGTTCTCATCGCTTTCGTTTCTAAGTGTAATACATCTTCAGCCACACAATGGTGGCCGTGAGCTGCAGGTGAGCCTCCCTCTGCTACTGAAGATGCGTTGCTGTCCCAGGCCTGCCTGTTTATCCTGGGCACAGAGGAGGTTAGGTTCTGCAGGTCCCTTTGCACCTACAGGAGCTCAGCTTCCCACCTGCTGGCTACAGAACTCCCTTCACAGCTCTCCGGGCTTGAAGCAACAATGCTCCTCCTATCAGCTCTGGCTCAGGAAGACAAAAAAGCACAACGTATTAAGATAAAACATCTTATTCGTAGCGTACAACC
The DNA here is from genome assembly GCA_027574665.1 of Rhynochetos jubatus. Classification (NCBI taxonomy): domain Eukaryota; kingdom Metazoa; phylum Chordata; class Aves; order Eurypygiformes; family Rhynochetidae; genus Rhynochetos; species Rhynochetos jubatus. Next base: position 8,222,400 of record CM050669.1, read on the forward strand.
GCAAATTCTTCTTATCTTTTTAAACCTGCAGAACCCGCCCGCCTTTCAAATCCAAATGCAGCTGGGGAAGACGAAGGTGACACATGTCCCTGAACCGCCTTGCTGTGCCCGCTGTCTTCAACTCATCACACCAGTGAAGTGACCTGCACTTTCTCCCTGTTCAACTGTGACTTGTCATTCCTTTCACTACTGCAAAAGAGATTGTTCTGGGGGAAAAGAATGCCGGGAAGTAATACTGCTACAGAATATCTATAAGACTGGCATAAAATGAACTTTACCAAAGTAGTTTTTCACTTCAAGAATAGCACTGTGAATACAAGGCTCATCCATGCTCTTCCTAGCTGCAAAATACTACTCAGACTTCCCTCTACAGCAGTTACTCATGCCTACCACCAGCACTAAGAGCAGCACTTCATACACTGCTCCACTTGCCAGACACTACATCCCACCGTAAAGCGTAAGAGCTGCTTGGTATTATTTCCACCAAGCTCACTACAGAAACCAAAGTAACTTCCTCACCAGCATTAAAGCCTGTTCTACACCACCAGTACCTAAAGTAAAGCTCCTTTCTTTTTATTCTTCAAATGCTCTTGAAAAACAGTAGCAGGGTGTATGAAGTAGTAGCTCAGGCCTTGACAGTTCCACCAAAAAAAGGCATTTATATTTCCGTGCTGATCTAAGAACATCACGGAACACAGATTTTTTTCAAAAGCAACATTCCTTACTTTGAAAAACCCCTGGCTGATGAGGCTGTTATCTACTTTGTGTGTAACGTGCTTTACTTCAAGCTTAGCACTTGATACAAGTCCAAAAACCTAAGTGAAGGTGAAACATGGCGAGGCATAAATGGAGGGCCAAGTCCCAGAGTCACAGAATGACAGAATGGCTTGGGTTGGAAGGGACCTTTAAAGGGTCATGTGGTCCAACCCCCCTGCAGTGAATAGGGACACCTTCCCTACCTTTCAGTTCCAATTCCCAGCCCTGTAGCAGAAAGTATCACAGGATTCTGACCATACATTCTATGGTACTTGGTGACCTTGCTGAAGAGGAATTCAAGATGAAAAAAAGCTTGATTTATGAAGAGAGAAGTAGGCAGGGTTCCCAGGGATCACCGCTACTTGGAAGCTTGTTCCCAGGACTCTTGATCCTTTGGCTATACTAATTTCGTTTGCAGACTAACAACTATCAAGTTCTTGGCTTGTAGTAAAGCTTTGGAGTAGCCCAAAAGCTCCAGCGTACAGCAAAGGAGAGGAGATTCCAGATGTCCAAGTAACAACCCTCACCAGAAATCTCCTGCCTGCTCATGTCGCGTTTACTACCTCATTAGACTTCACTGGATCGGAGGAACTGGCTTCTGCAGCCTCAGGAGTCCACTGTGTTGGGGTTTTCTTTTCCCCCTAAGGGTCTCAATAGCCAGCAAACATGCCAATCTCATGCAAGAAGCAAGCATGGACACAGCAATCCCATCCTCCCTCCATGCAGTTATCACTTCTGGAACAGCCCAGCACAACACGAGCAGTTTCAGTTGGATTAAAACCAATCACTGCATTCTTGCACGGGAAAGAAGAGAGGAATGATGCGTTTGACAGTGTTGGCTGCCGCACTCAGCTCTGGAAAGGAGACTGGGATTCTCTTCCATTACTTTATTTGAATTTAAATAGGAAACCCCGCCATGTTCCTGAGTAAAGAACTGTGAAGCCTTCCCTGACAGCAAGGCAACATAAACCTCCTCCAAGCGTAACTGAGTAAAAAGTTGCTATAAAACCCCCCCCGAAAACTAAGCACATCAAGGGATCTCAAAGCAAACCTGACACTGCTGTGTGAAGAAAAGGTTCTCACCTTCGTCCAACTCCAAAACCATCAAAACAAGTCTCTAATTTTTTGTAAAGTTCAAACAACTCTTCTCACACACAGGTTGATGCAGAATTACCGAATAATCATTCGCCCCGCCATCGAAGAAGCGGGAAGCTCGTGTGTGCTTAGAGATCTCCGCAGAAACAGATTTTAAGATAACAGTGGGTGCCTGGAAATTTGCTTAAGAGGAGTTTTGTCTTCGGTTTTATTTGCTTTTCTCACCGAGCACTCAGAACACATCGGGTCATATGTTTAGAGCTGCCGTGGCCTTCACCAAGGTGACGTGGTTGTTTGAGTCCGTCTCTCTCCTGCTATCTGCACAGTTACTCCTGTCAGCCAAGACCTTTTGTCGGTGCCTTTCTTCCTGCCGCTTCTTCTTCTCCAGCCGGTGCTGCTCCTTCTTTTGTTTTTTAGCTATCTGAAAGGGAAGGATGAAAACACAAAGTTGAAAACACACGTTTTCTGCACAGTTGGGGAAAAAATAAAACACTGAGAAGGAGACGAGCAGATACCAAAGCAGATGCCAGAGAATGTTTACTCCAAACTACTTATTTTATAGTGTCACTTTGGACGAGTGCCACATGTCACTAACAAATGTTTGTACTGGAGAAATCACAGCTGTAGTGGCAACACAATCCGGTACGGGGAAGCTCTTCTTAATTCAAAGGAGAAGACAGCAGCTGATTAAGCAATCCTGAACATTTCCCTAATCATTAAAGGATGTATAAATCACTGCCAAACTACCCCTCACGTACCTTTGGGTTTCTGCTAGCTCGATTCTCTTCGCCGGATCTAGCCTGTCCTTTGTTGTTTTCTATTTCATCTTGATGCAAACTCCGATTTCCAAAGACTCTTGAACCAGTTCCGTTTTCTTCCTGCAGGGTTCTGCTACACAGATTCTGATCTTCGCTCTGGGGATCACACTGTTCCTCAGTACCTACCGAAAAGAGTTTTTTCTCAGACACATGCTACCCAGGAGCTGTCTCCGTGTCAGCCACTTCCTTCTTTCAGACTTTCTGGAAAAGTGGGTTTGTTTTGGAAGCTGGATTCAATCTGCCCTCACCGATAACCTTCCTGAGAACAGAAAGGCTGACAAAGCAGCACAGCCAACACTAAGCTGCAACCACTACGGTCCCTGTTGAGCTGCTGTTTCCAGCAAACACTAACACCAGAAAGCATCCTTCTGAAGCACCAGGTGACAAACTCCGCGTACTTACGGATTCTTTCCACTTCATTCACTCGAAAGATGGCAAATATTGCAGATTCTACATTGTGGTCTTCCACTTCCAGAATCTGTCTTACCAAATCAATGTCCTGTCCACAAGAGGAGAAAGGTAACACTGAAGTGAGTTCAAATCACTGACATACGTTCATTGAACAAACGTCTGCACAGCTGAGAGAGGGTTGCTGTCTGCTTTTATGACCTTTCAATTTGCCTGTATTCCATTTCTGAAAAAGGTGAGGGAGACAGTCTTCAAATCCTGAAGATATCAGGAGAAAGGAAGATGCTGTTTCAGCCTGTTTCTCTCTTGACCCTTTCTGTTCTACACGTTTGCAGAGTGCAAGCACCAACCTGCAGCAACCACCCAGGCTACCCAGTGACAACAGCTAAGATTCACAGTGGCTGGGGATGTTCAACAACAGACACCCTCAAAGGATTTCCAAGTTTACAGAAATTGTTTCAAAGTAAATTTTCTGAGAGCTTGCAAGACAAACCTTCCAAAATTATAAGGTATCCACACAGCACGTATTTCATCTGCATTTAAGGGTTGAGTCCAGGATGAAACCCATCCCGACTTGTGGCTGCGGTACTGAAACTGTCCAAGATGAATCCTTTTTAGAATTTTTCCCATGACTACTTTCATGTATCAAGAAGGTTTGAACATTTAAGCGTAAAAAGGCTACTCAATACTTACTGAACATCCAGTCGCATTACACACTTTTCGTATAGCATCTTCCGTTTCCACTTCAGCCTCACCTTCAGAGTCACCCTTGTGAGGCTTGGCTTCCTCCTCCTTGTTCGAATCATTCTTGCAAAGCATCTGCAAGAGAAGCAAAGCCCAGCGGATCCCACAAGCACACACAGCAATTTCAACATACGCAGTAGATGCATGAAAGTATATGACATGATAATAAATCACATTATTATGGCGTACTTTCCTCCAAAGTCTCCCATGTCAAAGCGTCTTGGAAGTTGTGTGACTTCCATCATGACAGACACCGTTTCCCACGACTCTCACACTGCTGAGCCAACCCTCCCATGCTGCAGTGCACACTAATAAATCACTGACTTTTCAAATGAAGGATCAGTTTATTTTTACAGTCCCACACATTACACAAGTGTGTGCAGAGCATCTCAAGGACAGCACAGCTCACTCCCTAACAGGAAAGAGTGAGATATGACGAGGACTACTGTATGCAGCTGTTGCATTTCCATCTCTCTCCTCCCTTCCCTTTGTTTTTGCCTTCGAGGTGCATGAGTTTGTAATTCAGATGGGGTTGCTTCAAGGCATCACAGCATCAGATTCAGGATTGATTTTCATTGTGGTAATGTAAGCACTTCACAGCCTGTCTCCAGAGAGCAGGCAGCACTAGTCACAATGACCTTAGGGGTGTCTCTATCTCTGGCATGGTACAGGGACCACTCTCTTCTCAATCTCAACGCAAAGGAGAAAGGAAATCAACGGGTAACGTTCATCCGTTTTATTTATCGCCCACGGCTGGCTCGTGTCATTCTGTCATAACCAACCTCCATCCGAAGATATGCCGGAGCTTCAGAATCATCATCGATCCTCCTCACGCTGTCGTAGTGCTCTCCGTATCGATACGCAATGTGAAGTTCCCTCGCGTTGTTTCTGTCTGTCCCCCGAATCTAAATAAAATAAACCGCAGATGAAGATTTGAAATCCAGTTCAGCATCGTATTTTTCAAAGCTGTGGGGTTTTTTGAGCAATGCTAAACACTGTGATGGGAAGCAAAGTACACAGCTACTGAAGCACCTTTAGCAGGAAGCGTTGATCTAATAATCCAGATGTGCCCACAGAAACAAAGAGCTTCTGCCTCAAGGATAAGGTTTGAAAAGCAGACACACAACGTTGGGTCAGTTACATCCTAACAAACAAACCCTGGTATGGAAGTATCTCAGTGGAAAGCTCAAAACTGTTTTCTAAACTGTCCACAGAAGCTGTTAGGTTCTGATCATGTTCCCAGACCCAATTTCAGTGACAGCTCCCACTGAGTGCAGTACTCCCTTTTCCCCTCAAACACGAGGAAGACAAAGAGTCTGTTCAAGTTATGACCATGGTGGAAACAGCCACCCAGAGCAAGTTTTGTTCCGCAGCTGGGACAGGACGCTGGTTTTTATCATTCAAAGTGCATATGTTGCGTTTTTTGGCTTTACTTCTACTAGTCTTTCTTTCAAACCACGGAAATTTATTAACTCCATTCAACAGCACCCTTAACAACCAAACGTTCCTTTGCTTTGTCAGCACCAAGTACAGAAGCACCTGTAGAAAATTCCCGCTCTATTATCACTACTGACACAAGAATAATTCCTGCACTGATCATCAGTACTTCAAACTATGAGCTAAAAGCTACACAGCATTCCGACTCCTGCAAGGAATGCAGAAAATTAGACTGCATTTGCAGGCCTCCGTTGCTTACCTGGCAAGTCAGAGTTCAGAGATCTGACAGCTTTCCTGGAGATGTCCGTATGCAAACCACAAGAAACGCCTGCAAAATTTCCCAATCCTTTTACAGCTTTGAACCAGCTTATCCCAACGTGCAGAACACACACACCAAGTCACCTTTCAACTGTGTCTGCAGTTTGCATTGCACTAACGACTTCAGATTTCACAACCGACATGCTCCATTCATCCACTTTACACCTGTTCACCTTTAAGTTCCAACTCAACACCTGGTTATACTTAACTCCTGCCTTTTATCCCATTAAGTTATTCAACATGTTGGATCTGCCTAAGATTTTTTTTCAACATATCTCCTCTGCCAGATCCTAAATAGGTATCTAACAAATCCCAAGGCTCTTGAAAGATTAGTCTGAAAATGAGCCAATTTAGCTCTCAATAGTGAAGCCTCTTTCCGCATGCTCTTTCCCCAGTGCACCAGAACTACAAGCACAAGAGAGCTGCAGATAAACAAAGGCACAAACAATGAAAAGAAGTAAGCAGTTACCCAAAAAGCCAATAAAATAACCTATACATCTGAGTTAACTTGAAGCTCTACAGTTGCAGTCACTATCAAAAAAGGCAAAGTGTGTTTAAAGCCCTAAATCTCCATGCAGAGATGCTCACCTCCAAAAAGCCAGAGCTTGAGGAACGGCTGGAGGTCCTCAGAACTTTCCCTCACATTTTTCCAGCTCAGCTGCAGTGTATTCAAATGATTCTCTTAAAATTACGGGGTAACTCAGCAGCTGCTTTAGAGTTTGGACCAAAGGAGATATTCACACCATCTGCTTTAAGCCTCTTTCTGATCTGCCTCTCTGGAAATGCTCTCTTTGGACTCTAAGCTAAAATTAAGCTCCAAAGCAGAAAGAGGGGCAAAAAAAAGTATGCAGATGTATAGCAAATTAAGAAAAAGGGTGTCCCGGGTTAGTCAAGTCTAGCAACTTGCTAACATTGTCACTACACTGTGATACCCTACATTATCTGATGCCCTGATATATGCTCTGTGCAGGTGGGAGACTCCTTATGTTACAACTACAAGCAGGCCTCTGCTTATTGCCACTCTCAAGGGCCTAAGGCAACCTTTCACTAAGACAACCACACTCAGGTGAAAGAGAACCTCATCACAAACTCTCTGTTTACAACCCTGAAAAGGTCAGTGAAGGTTTTCGAGAGGATATACAAAATATTGATAAGAGTTAAGTGCACTGAGGCGAGTATCCGGTTCAAAACAGTAACAAAACATGAACAGCACCCCCATGAACTCTGCTGCAAGGTCACTGCCTCCCTACACTCTCACAGGTCAGGCAGTTGAGTGTTCCCACACATTTGTGTAATTGCCAGGTAGGCTGATTTTTAAAAAATATGTATGTTAGTTGTCTTACCACCCACAGCTGCCACACAAAGCAGAGTTTAAACTTGTCTGGGTTCAGGAATTCACCTGACACTGCTTCAAATGCATTTAAGACACCACTGGCAGCTTTCACCTGGTCTTTTATCTTTATTGCCCTGTTTCATCTACATACTTCATTTGTTCTGTCTGTGAATTGGGGCCAGAAACAACCCTGACTTCAATACAGGTTCTCACTTGCTGAATGAACAGGCAGGGATCAAGCACGGACCCATTCCAGCATGACTGGGCACAGAGAAACAACAAGAAAGAGCAGGATGGACCTGACAGGTTACTTGTTCCAGTGCCCCGCTGTCAGAGGAAACCATACACACAGTCCTTTCCAGAAGCGGACTAAATATCGCCTTAAGGTTTTAAAACTTCTTCCTCCCAGTCCCAAACCTCATTTCTCCAACTGTCAGAAACCTTCTCATTCTAAATCCCCTGCAGAATTGACAGGGCTTCATTCCAACACACCGCAGGGACTGCCCTGCTGTACCTTCACTTCCATATTCCTGAACCTTACCATACAGGTTTCCTTAAGCCTGGCTCCAATTCCTATCAGAAAACTCACCTCTTAGTCTGATCTTCAGGAGAGAGAAACATATCAGTGAAACTAGTACCTTACAACCAAAACATGCTGCTGTCTGCACATACTTACCTTCCATGCAGTCACTGTTTTCTTTCTTTCCCTCTCCTCCTAGCTGCAATCTGGAGTGTTTTCCTTCAAGGCCAAAACAGCAAGCACAGATCCACACCATATCCAGCTAACCACAGCTACCTACTGCCCTCTTTCAATGGATCAGGAAGTTTCAACGTTGTTAGTATTCATCAGCTAAGAACGAGGCCAAAATATACAAGTTTTGTTTCTCACCTGCCACAGCGGAGCATTAAGTTGATGAATAACCACGTTCATTTGATTGTTCCTCGCAAAGGCCACAATAGCATCGTTGCCAGCAAAGGTACCAGGCTTTGCCAAATTGGTCACTGAAGGGAAAAATAAACCATTCAGAAGAGCTGGAAACCTAGTTTCTGACACTTCCCAAAGCACTGGAGGGATAGTGAGTTACAACATTTCAACACAAGCCCAAGAAATTCTGGAAAGCAAATCCCAACTGTGAAACAGTGACTGCTGAGGCAAGAATTTGGCAGCAAGGGAAGTTAACGCATCTTAAACGACCACAGAAACCTCCAAAAACGCAGTACGCCCCTAGATTACATGCAAGGCTGTCAGCTCTGCGTTAGCTCGGAAGGAAGAGTGCCACTTACTAAATGACCAAACCATTTTCATGCATCATCAGCACGGTACTTGGGCACACCCCTGAAGCTGTCAGAACAAAGGCTGCATTGGTCACTGCTTTGGCCCTTCCCCTGGATTACGAATATGATGTATCAAGTGTCAAGGACAAAAAGAAACCCACTCAACACCCACCAGTATTTAGGGAGAGCTAGACAATTCTTGTGAGTTCCGTTTGAAAATGCCAAATTTTTACTCCTTGCCTTTTCTGCCTCTCCTTCCAAGTTTCCCCTAAATTACTTGTCTCAGAAATTGTTTAAAAATACAAGTTTAATAGTTCATCTTTCTACAGAAACACAACAGAGGGAAATGTAAACTAACTGTTTCTAAAAACCAGAGACAACCTCCAACATAGTTCTGGGATGAGGAACTGTTTAGTAAGATGGTGCTCAAATGAGACGTAATCACATTACACAATAACCCCTTCCATTAGCGTCCTATGGTGACCATACCGTGTTTCTCAAAGGGCACATCATCCTCCACAAAGGGCTCAAAATCCTCCCGCTGCTTTATCATGTAATCCACCGTTTCCTCGCGATGTCTGAGGTGGTTCCGCGAGTGTCCCTCAAGCTGGTCACCGAGGGCCCGAAACAAACAATTGCTACCGAAAGAGAAACCGCAAGTTAGTATGCCTGAAACTTATCCAGCAGACATACGGCATTAAATCCATGACCCTGGCATAGCAGCGGAAAGACTGTGGCGTTAACAGGAAAGGAAACACACTGCGCTCTTTCTGCCCAGTAAGTTCAGCAAGGATACGACTGTGAACTAGCCCCTAACCCTGTGCTCAGAATGGCTGCTGAAGTTAGAAGAAATGCAGGTAGGAATGTAAGATTTTGAGTGAACATGTCATTACATTACAGAGTAAGTCAAGAGTGGTAACCGCACTGAGCCAAACTGTCTTATACTGAGAAGACATAACGCAACAACGGACAATCCAACGATCTACCTAGCAATTTCTCAGCAGACACATCTAATGCCTCTTTCTCCCAGCACTTATGGACCTCCCTACTACTCTGCAGGCCAGTGTAACCCTCGGCCTCCCTGGGGATGAGGTCTGGGACTAGCCGAGCCCTCAGCCCCAGGGGACACAGGCCCTGCGCAACCACAGAGCAGAGCCCTCTGACCCCTGTGGGGTTCAGGGGGGAAGTCCTCATCCCTGCGGAGCACCCGCTCAGCCCCCGGGACGCAGGCTGCGCCGCGGGAGGCGAAAGCCCTCAGCCCCTGAGGACAGGAGGTCCAGAAAAGAACCGGTTCCGGGGGTGCCGGGAGGAGCCGGCGCGCCGCTCACCCATCGCCCGGCACCTCCCGCAGCTTGAGGCCGAGGGCCCGTAGCTGCCCGGCCAGCCCCCCGCCGCCCGAGCCGGGTTCGGGGCCTGCAGCCAGCCCGGCGGGGGTCGGCCGGGCCCGCCGGGCCTTCCGGGCCCCAGCGGCAGGCCGAGCCTTGGTCGCCGGCTTACGGGACATCCCCACCGGGCGCCACTGCGCCTGCGCCGACCCTCACGTGACCAAGCCGCTAACGAGAGAGGCGCTAGAGCGGCCAGAGTGCAGCCGCTCTATCCCCCTGGGACTCCTCCAGCAGGAGGAGGAGGAAGGCGAGGGGGTCCTGGGAGGGAAACTGAGGCTGGCGGAAGCAGAGGGTTTCCCTGAGGATCCCCTAAGGGGATCAGAGGCGGTGGGAATGCGAAGGGAAGGAAGGTGCAGCCAAGCGCCAGGAGCAGCAGGGTGACCAGTGAGGAAAAGGCTGGGGAGGGCGCGAAGAGCAGTGCCGAAAATCGTTACTATTGTACCAAAAGGCTTCACGCGCGGCCGCCAGCTCCCGCGCCTCATTAGCTTCTGCTGTTAATTGTACTCCCCCGTCCAGGAGCTTTCCCGCAGTGCCCCCCCCCGTGACTCCGCCAGCTGCCAGGACCCCCCACGGTGGGGCCCGGCGGCCGCGCTCCCCCGCGGCTCCGGTTGGAGACCGGCGCGAGTCACCCGAGCAGGACTGCCCCGGCCGGGCACCGCGGGAGCGCTCCCGCAGCGCCGCGAAGGAAGTGACCAGGGGAGAAGATGCGGCTACCCACCAGGTGGCACCACGAGAACGCGGCTGACAGCGGCGACGGGGCAGCGGAGCCGAGAGAGCAACAATTAGCTGTAACACGCGTAATTTGGAAATTTCATATCCCGAGGGAAACGGCACCAAGAGGGTGACTCCTCCGGAGTACAGCTCTTGGGGCCCATTTCCCGGTGCTCCGCCACTCTTCCCGCAGCGACCCCTTCAAAGTGCCACCCCCCCAGCGGTGCGCCTATTCTGTCCCTTCGCCCTGCTCCTCTCTGCAGGTAGGGCGACAGCATCTGCCTGTCAGTCGCGTATTTTGGGGTTTAAGTTCCTCTTGTCCCGAGTCTGGACAATCTGACACGTGTTAGAGCACACGAAGAAGCTCAAGGGACTTATCTTCTCGGATGTTTTGATTATAATTGTGCTCAAAGCCCTGTGGCAAGTGAGGATTTTACTCTGAAATGACACGACTGCTCTTTGATAGCCGTTTCCTGTCATAAACCAGACAGTAAGAAGCATTCCGCAGAAACACGTTTTCTTATGCAAACATACTAATGGCGGGATGAGTATGTAAACTGACTGCAAATGATTAATGAAGGAGTGAGCAGCGTGAGCAGCGTTAAAGGGCTGTAGGCAATTGGGTACAACCTGCATGCAAGTCAGTGATCGTCACTTGTGGCACCAAGGACGAAAGGGAGTCAAAATGAGGGCAGGTCCTTTGGCGATTGGCGGAAAATCGAATTAAACCCAGACGTTTTCAATCCAATACAGCCGATGAAAACTGGGCAGGGAGACTTGCCCCTCCCTGAACAGTGGATCCAAAACCACAGCCCAGGAACGGCACAGTTGCGGCCTGCCGAGCCCCTGTGCGTCCTCCCTTGTTGTCCCTGAGCCACGTGCAATAAACCGCACCCGTGGGGAAGCACGAGGACCTGTCCAAAGCAGGATGCGCTCCACCTCCCTGTCGCTCGAGCGTGGTGGCCTTGCTGCTGACGTGCAGCTGTAGCTAAACAACCGCGCCTCTCAACAGCTCGGGGTTTCCAGCACATGTCGGAAGGCATGCAAAAGTCACTCTCGCCCTGTTGCCAGAAGACAGAGCAGACGGACGTGGAGGCGTGGATCCATCCCACCTCGTTTTTCATGGAAATACTTCACTTAAGAGTGTAGTTGCCCCTCTGGGTGTCTGTTCCAGCTTCCCGACACCCACAGGCCAGTTTCATACCGTTCTAATGATTAAGAATCTGTCAATTTTAAGACATTTCAATTTTGGAGATGGGAACCAGCAGACTAAATTGGAAACTTCAAAAGCCTTATAAAAATGTCAGGCCTGTCTTCCATTTTCCCAGATCTTTTCAACAGCGTTACCTTACTAATAAAGAGATGTGTGAAATGCAATAGAAAATTCTCCTATTTTTAAACACAAACGAGCCTTGCAGTTCACCAGCCCGCTTCCAGGCGTTCTTGTGCTTCAACTACAAGTCCCACTTGTGCACCTGAAAGCTCTTCAGGGTCCAAAAATTGGGAGTTGCCACCAAAGTCCATCAAACACTGCTATATGCCACGTCAGCAGGAATACCGCAGGGACGCCCAGACACTTTTACCAAGTTTGCTTACGGCAAATCTTCTAATGTTTCTCAGCGAAGAAGAACAAGCTCTTCTGACCTCACCCCCCTGCATCAGCGAGTTTATGAGATTAGAGTCTTCCTGAACTCCTTGTCCTCCTAAATTGCTGTTGGCTCATTTCTTTTTGCTGCTGCTCTGCTGGAGGGAGAGGCTGGTACCTGGTAGCACTGACAGCTTGAGCAGTCAGGTGCACTTAAGGCTGCAGACGTGGTACTCAGTGTCTTCTGCCAGTAATGCTGACCCAGTCCGGCTGTCTGGGATTAGTGACCCTTCCCTTTCTACCTTCCTTCCTTCCTTCCATGGGGTTCTTCCTGAGAAATGATCTGTCTTTATCCTTCAGATAAAAAATACAGAGAGAAATCAGAGAGCGAGGGATTTTGTTCGGGCATTTATTTGTCAGATGAGCTGGATATTCAACAACCAACCTAGCAAAATGGCATTCCTGAGTGCTGAGGTTGTCCTATGAAGGACCAGAAAATGAAGATGGTCCTACCAAGACACTACCCTTGCTCTTCATTTCCACATCTCTCCCAAAGCCACAGCGAGACCCCGTGTGACCCTAAGTCATGGTTCCATGTGCACCTGAAGCCAACAGGAATGCTCCTAGGATAAAAGAGTTGATAATAACCGGACATTCAACACTCCACATTAATCATCTCGATCTCATACTTCGCGCTGTAGGGTAACAGCTCTAGGAGAGTGAGTAGTGCTAAAGCAGGAGCAGGCTTCCTACCCAGAGCCCTCAAAATTGGTGATAATTACACTCTAATCGAAGCACTGCATTCAGTACACCAATGTTAATATTAGATAATTCCTCCAAACATGTCCCTGTCCAACAGAGCAGTGTTTAGAGACCAATGAAATTGCTTTCAACAAATAAAAATACTGATTTAGTAATAATGGTAGTGCCTGGCTCTCACAGTGAACAAAGCTGCAGTCTGCTGATGCCATGGGCTCTGCTTCCGGACAGGAATTACTCAGTGATATTATCAGCAGTTGTAAAATGTCTTGGCTATGAGGTTAATCATTAACTCAGGTCCCCATCTCATAAAAACATTGTATTGTAAGAGCACAACACGCTTAAAGCTGTCACTAATCAATCATGCGTACAACAGGAATAAAGCAACACATAAAAGGAGCCAGAAACCCGGCAAATCCTTCAGCTAAGGGAAGACAAACTGCACTGAGGTTTATCTCCATGGAGAAATCCGCTGACAATCTAAACAATGAAAACGCATCGACAGCCCCTGGAGTGCCACAGCCCGAAAAGGACGGTCCTGCACCCGCTGCGGACGGTGCTGCAGACATGAGCAGAGCAGCACCCCCAGCAGCAGACGAGAAGAGGCTGGAATTCACTGAAGAATGTATTAAAGAAACGGAGAGAAGTTCAGGCACAGGGCGAGACAGTCCTGATGCCTTTCAGCCAGCAATTTCAGAGGGAGACTGTCCAAACTCAAAGCCTCTTGCCGTGCTAATGAACTCGAACTCTCCCGAAGTAGGTGGTTTTGAAATAAACCACCAGTGTCCAACCACAGCATCTATTGATATGGACTGCCTCATCTGCTTCAACAAGTACAGCATCTACAGAGTCCCCAAGCTCCTGGACTGCCAGCACACCTTCTGCGCAGTCTGCCTCAAGCTTATCCTCAGCAAAGATGAGAGTACCTGGATCATCACCTGCCCCCTGTGCAGAAAAGCCACTTCTGTGCCAGGAGGACTCATCCGCACACTTCAAAATAAAGGTGACATCATGGAGCACTTGGAAAACCCCGATTCAAATCCTGAGGTACACGTCTCTGTCCCAGGGCTGGACAGCAATAGCTGGGCTCTGACCAGCCAAGATGCTTTAAACGGAGAGGAAAATGTTCCAGGAGACAACAGACCGGCCATCCAGCGACTCGTGCTGTTCCTGCTGCTCGTGGTGATTCTCACTATCCTCATCCTCCCCTTTATATACTCTAGCCTGATAAAATGGGTAATTTGTCTCATGCTTACTTTGGGGTTGGTCATGTCTATGGTGCTTTGCTGCACCCCTAAATTCTGCTGGAGGTGTAACAGGGACTCCCTCACCTCTTGCCACAAGGAGACCCACATTACTACTATTGCCTGAAACGCCTGTGAGCTGCCTAGAGAGAACAGACCCGCACATCAGGCGCGCTAGTCGGTTGTTGGACTTTGAAAGCAATCATTCGCGTAATAAATTCACCAGGTGGCCCAGTGGCAATGCACGGTGTTGTTAAACTTCATTACTGGAAACAGAGTCAAATATTTATGTTGATATTTATGAGATAAAAATCATGTTTTTATCCCAGACTAATAATTTTGTTGTTTTGCTTTTGTCACTTTGTTCTTGTTTGTGCCATCTCCTGATTAGTGCTGCAGAACATTGAAACACGGACAGCTGATGTCCTGTGAAACTCCCGCGCTTGCGTTTTCCCGCTCTCTCAACACACGTACACCTTTTCTTGTCATAATGTGGGGAAATAAGACTGCTAAATCAGGGCCTGGGTGTGTAGCCTCCATGGAAGAGGAGTTTTAACCCAGATTATCCCTGTAATCCCTATCACTGCCCAAACAGTTGTTGGCAGGGGTGGGAAAGGGACTGGGAAAAGGAGATGTCAGTTGGTGCTGTTAAGTTACACATGAAATTAGAAAGGAGGAGGAAAAATCAACACACCTCATCTTGAGTCTGTGGCTTGCAAAGGGCAAGGCTCTCAGAAGTTCATCATGCTCCAAATTCCCCATGTTTAGCACAGAAATAGTTCCTGTCACCTGAACTCCTTCCTCTGCTTACCTCTCCCACCTCTCTTCTTGCCCTCTTTCCACAAAGTACGACACTGCCCTCAGAGCTGCCGACAATTCTCCCTCTGAACAAAAGTCCGTCAATTGCTACGCCCCACCGTGTGACATTTTTATATGGAACGTGGCCATTAAAGTTTAATAATGTTAGTTCCTCGTTGACTTCTGCATTTCAATTCCTGACCATTAATATCAAAACATTTCAGTTTCCTCACTGACAGGAACTACAGCTGGGAAAGCAGGTTAGGGAATCTGTACAACTGAGTTGGTGAGTAAAGCAAAAAAGTAATGCGTTGGGCTTTTTCCTTGATTAAAAAAGCCCCACTTAGTCGATAATAAAATACCCTATAACCCAACTAAAATGAAATTGGAAAAAAATAGGAGTTTGCTGTAGTTAAGTTACATTTTTCAGAGTACCTTGGATGTCAGTAGACCTTGGATCAGGCCTGTGGTAAATATTTGTGTTCGATAAGAATGGAAACTGATGTACTCCAGTTGCTCAGTATATAAATATACATAGTGTCTCACCAGCAGATAAAACAGCTTAGACTAAGAGGGTAAGGAGCTGCTGCCCTCCCAGAATCTTGGAAAAAGCTGGTCTGTTTTCTGCTTCAGAACACAAACCTTCAAGGGAAATAAATGCTTTGGTTTTTCTCGTATATTCAGACAGCAACTGACAGTGCAGGTACATACGCAGTAACATTTGCTAATAACCAAACAGAAGAAAAGCATTTCAGGTGGGAAAATGCAGGTAGTTTAAAACACAAGTCTGGCAGCTCACAGACAATTTCCCTGTTGAGTTCCCTTCACCAACACTAAAGTGTTACTGGTACTGTAAAGGTTTGTAACAAGTACATTAACATTGGCCTGAATGTAGCATGCATGAGTTCATCAGGGTAAGCTAGAAGGGTCAGAGGACAATTATGTGCTAATTGCTACACTAATCTCATTCAAATGACCAGACAGCAAACAGATTGTCCTAAAGATAAGACGATGAAGATGAACTGGGCTAGAGCTGTAAAATAATCCCAGTTTAAAAAAAAAAAAAAAGGATTAATTTCTGCCTAAGAAGGAAGGAGACAAAGCAAGATACGCAACAACACCAGCTCCAGAAGGGTGTATAAGTCGCACCCAGTATCGGTTTGACATTATCAGTCAAGAAACATAACGAAGATTTTAGAGGGAGCGTCCCTTATCCTCTGTATCGCTCACAATGGAGCCTGGCCAGCACATGTGGGCTTGTCAGCACGTGGCTGTGAACAAACGAAATCAGAGAATGAACGTAAACAGGAAAAATCAGTTTGTTACGTATCAGCCTGCCCTTCCAAAAGGGTGCGTTCATTTCCATGACGCTAATTACTACAGCATCAAAAAAATGGCCAACAGAAAGGGCAAAACACACCAGAGGGAAGGCAGCGTTCACGCTGTGCCATTACCAGTGAGAGACTGACCCTCTGAAAGAACCCCTATGGATCCTTACAGTAAGATCACCAATCGTGGAAGTGCAGGTTTCCACCCCCACCGCTTTGTATCAGCGCCTTCCAGACCTGTGCTCACCAGGTCAACTGAAATGTTTCTTCAGCCTCTGACAGTCACTAACAATCAGCTGATACAGAGTTCATGGATAGTGGTGGGAGTCATTAGGCCCTGGAACTCGCTATCTTTATAACAGCTGTTGATTCTCATCTGAGAAGATAAGGCTGGATGACAACGCAAACCTTTGAAGCAGCAACTAAGTTTATGGAGAAAAGGCCAATAAAATTGTATTCTTCTTCTTCTAAACCCTAAAGGATTTGTTAGTACTCAGTTTTAATTCATGTCAGTCTGTTTGGCAAGGAAGTTTTGCCTCCAAATTACCTTGCTTTGCTTACCTTACCCAGCTGGCTCCCAATTTTGGACAGTGATTAGGTAACACACTGGAGCTTGAAGGAGAGAGGTTCATAACGAGAAACGGGCCCTCCATCTCAGTAATATTCAGCTGTAACTGGAAACCTGGATAAACATCTGAGAACTGAGATTTACAAAGGCAGAATCCCATCAAGACATTATGAGCATGGTAAAACCCAACAGCACTATTTAAGGATTATAGTCTGTGCAGGCAGAATCCCGGACCAGCAACTTCAAAGGTGTCTTGTTTAACAATGCATATACACAAGCCAATTTCAATTCACAAACATGCCTATCCTTTTGTCACGCTGTGCTCCCTCTGACCCTCTGCCCACAGGGTCCTTCCCAAAGCCAAAACTTGCCCAATCCTGATCCCTTTTCAGGCTTCTCGGCAACAAACACCACCACCATCGCCCACCGCAGTCACTAGTTACTTACATAAGAGACAGGTGCCTGAAAAATTTTGAGTGTAGGTGTTCTAAATTACCGTTAAATGTACAAGTCTCACTTTATCTACAGAACTTTAAATTATCCGTAATTGTGCTGGCTTTGATTACTATCAAACTCTATAATCAGATCCCAAGTTTACAACATCTGGTAGAACTCCCTCCGAATTCTCATTCCACTCATGTTTTGGTCCACTTTTAACAGCCCTTCTGCGTTGTCACACAGATATAAACAGGCAAAAATAAACATGGAATAAAGAACACATTTCACACTTCCACATGGCTCAGATTCTGTACCAAGAGAACTTTAGGTCCTCAAACACAGAACTGTCAAATCTACTAGAAACCAATTTGCAGGTCATGGTCTGAGAGCACAGATTTGCGTCCAGGTGCTTTCGTGCTTGCGAACCATTTGTAACTAGTCCACTGTCTTGTTCCATTACCTACATCACAGGTCAAGTAGGTACTTTCTGCATCCTGTCTGGGATTAATGGAACTCACTCGCCTTCTGAACCTCAGTGTCACATTTAATGCTGATCAAAATACCTATACAAAACACGAGTACTTGTGTGAGTAAACCTGAGGGGGTCTAACATTAGTAGCAAGTAACCAGGACAAGGTATTTGGCCCAATCAAAATCAGCTTTTAAACAGAACTGGTACCTGGATTTTTTAAAAATAGTTATTTATAATTAAGTCCCACATAGCACATTTTAAAGCATAAATCAGTTACCCCAGCTACCAAGCAACCAAAACTAGTTTTACTTTCATGAAACGCAATTATACAGAAAAACTGCTCGCCTTCTCCTGAAAAACATGGGTTTCTCCAAAAACTTCTGGGGACATCTGATTCCAGCCCGAAACTGCTCTCAGAGCAAATGTGTTCCATAGAACGCCCAAAACACAATGCAAAAGCCTTATGCTCGTGTAGCTGAACCACCTCCAAAGCCTTCTGCAAGGCTGATTAATCACAACGGAGCAAAGCCTCCCCAGCCAACTGTGCCAGTAACCCCACTGCTATCAGCAGCAACACACAGAGGGCATGATGTGTGCATATATAGATCCACACATACTTCATCTTCTGTTCATACGGCTTTGGGACCCCACCCGGTAATGCAGCATTTAGTGTGAGACACTGCTGGACCTTTAATCTTCCTCACAGTAGCCCTCAGACGCCAACCTGTCCTGCATGGAAGTGGCAAAGGAGTCTTGAGGCAACAACCTGAGGGCAGCTTCGCCAAATGCACATCCCCGCCTCTCTCTGTAACTCCTGCTCTCAGAAGGAAGGGTTCTCAAAGGGTGAGAAGGGTTTTAAAAGGAACAAAAGGGCTGGGGCCCAGGTAGGCCTGAACCCTGAGTGAGTCACCAACGTGGCAGACAAAGCCCACGACTGCAGATAAAGGTGGTCAGCAAGGAAAGAGCAGCTATACCCATCTCGTGGTGAAGATGAACCTACCACCACCCCTCACGAAGGGGCCGGGAGCCGGGTAAATCCAGCCCGGCAGTGGCCGGCAGCCCTCGCCATCACTTCAGCCCAGCGCACCTTCCCGCTCTCTCCGCCATCTACGCGCCTCGCTACGCCAGCCGCGTAGGGAAGAGTAGCCAAGCAGGACCGCCCAGACCGGCCCGCCAGGTTTACGCAGATTGCGCAGTGGCGGCGGGAATGGCGGGCCGGGGCGGGCCGGGGCGGGCCGGGCAGGAAGGGGCGGGCGGGCGGAGGCGGAAGGGAGCGAGGCGACTGCTATTTGAGGCCGGGCCGGCAGCAGGTCGGGTCTGGGTTGGGGGAGATGGGGAGAGGGTTTGGGTATAGCTGGGATGCAGCTCCGCGGGCTGAGGGGGCGAGTAGGAGGGACCCTGTTCTCACGCCGCTCCCTGAGGGGAAGGCTGTGGCGGCTTGTCCCCGCTGCCGAGGGCTGGTTTCCTCTCCTCAGTGATTGTCAAAAGCGGTAGTTTCTGTAAAAAACCCCCTGTGTTCCAACAGCAGAGGTGTCAGACACAAAGGACTGGCGATAACAGTGAGTATCGGCAGCTGTGGAGGCGTCGGTCCTCGCCGTTTTCCCAGCTGAGGTGTTCCCTTCACGGTTTTCCCGCTGTGGGTTTCTCTGCTGCTCACGTCCTTCTCCGCAGCTTTGCCCACCTTCTGTGTACCGACATGCCTTCTCCATGCTCCCAGCGTGGAAGCATTGTGTGTGGCTCTGGAGCCTCGTGCAGGTCCCCATGAAAATTCATCTGCCCCAGTGTTCCCGCAGTCATGGTGTCTGATGCTTAACCGCATTTCGGCTGTGCTGACCCCTGGTAAGGGACTTTGTGGGCAGCCCCACCTGAATAATTATCCGCAGCTACTTGTCAGAAGTTGATGAGATGCCTCATTAACTTTTGAGGGTCTCTGAGATTAACGTGTCAGCGATTTTGGTGATGTAGTTGAGGATGAATGGGATGCCAGCATCTCTGTCATCATCCAGCAGTAGGGAACATGCATGTATTATACAGATCTGCAAAAGGATTATCTTTTTGCTTTCCAAATAGGATTTTGGGAACTGCTATATAAAATATGCCACCTCTCGAGAAAACAAAGGGCTTTGCGTGAAAAGTGAACGCGGGAAGTGACAAAAAAATTTCTCTTTCAAGTGACAGTTCAGATTATGGCAATGCAATTGACTGCTGAATCACATTGTTCGAGACAGAGACGTGAATTCCAATGCTATGAGCTGTAAATAACTTGGGATATATTTCTAGCTCTCAATTCCCTCATCTTAGATTTAGTGGAAAAGCTTCTTGGCTCGAGTTTTCTTTACTAAATGGCATGTTGTCCTTTTTTCATGCTGCGTATGTGAAATCCAAGCCCATTGTTTTCCTAGATATTTATGAAGAAATAGATGCTTACACCTATCAAGTGTACTGACAGAGCATCTTCAGAGCAAAGTCTTTCCAAAAGAGTAGGCTAGATGTTCCACATCCTGAATTATTGGTTGCATAACAACAATAAAGGGGCATGTAAGAAGCCACTATGGTCTGACTCCATAATTGGTCGCATCTTTTATGGTTGAACAGTTAAACAAGGTTAAAGGTTGTTCTGTTTCTGGGTCCTTTTTAGCTGCTTCACTTTTCATATGAGCCTGTGTAAATCATCAGGCAAGAGGATTTTATTTTCAATGCTGTCTCCCATAATAAACTGATAAATCTATGTCCAGAGGCGAGGAGGGATGCCAAGTAATTGTAAAGTTGTTGAGATTTTAGGTGTTAGATTGTTTCTGGGAAAATTGATCTGTAAATCTGGCTGGTTTGGGAAGATCAGAGCCTAGCAAATGACGTGAAGTAGATTTTGGGGTTCCAAATGAGAGTTTTGGAGCTCCTGAGGTAATAAAGCAGTCTTGGGAGTTTGTAAGAAGCCCAGGAAATCCTGGAGACATGTCTCACCCCACCTTCACAGCTATATAAATGCTGCTGCGTGTTGAGGTTGGTACCAGGGCCGGGATTGATCCCGAGCGCCCACTCGCCCCAGGGAAGCGTAATCTGGCCCTTCCCTTCTCTAGTTGGTACGGAAATAACGGAGTTTATTTATTCCTGTGGACTTTGTGCTCCCGTGTTGCTGGAATGTGATGTTTCCATGGAAACGCACTGAGATGCCTTAGACCTGTGTGCTCAAGCCTACGGACAGCACCAGGAGATAGGTGTTGCGGGCTGTAGTGTCAGGGGTTCACAGTTCCTATTTCCCCACTTTCCTTTCTGCGGGGTTCAGAAGGGAAACGTTTAAGTAGGAAGTACATAATGAAATAGGTGGTTTAGGACCCTTAGAAACCAACTGAATCTTGATGAAGTCAGCAGAACTTTCAGGTGACATAAGTGAGCTTTGGAGCAGATCGTTAACCCACGCTGAATTGTGAAATGAGCTGTTGTCACGTCTGCCTGATTTCGATCATCTGGATGGCCACCTGTACAACTGGGGGAGCTCCCGGGGAGCGGTTGTAAGACGTTCAGTTGGAAGCATGCATGTCTGTGCTCTGAAAGCATAATATTTTGGCCCAGCTCAAGGTCCGTGTGGCGCAGGGATCATATATTCTGCAGCAGGCTGTGTAGAGGGGAGAGTGTTACAAGCAAAGCACAGCAAGGTCCGTGGGACACATGAAAAATTCTCCTCGTCAGAGGCTGCAGCTGGACTCAACTTCCTTAATGCCATCAGCAAATTGAACAGAGGAGCAATTTGGGTTGAGGATGAGAGAGGGAAATTATTTCCCAGGCAGCTGCACTGGTCCCTGCTGCAGGTGCAGAGCTTTTATTCTACACGTTGTTTCTGCACTAAACACGTGAATGATATTCCTGAATGGAGCCCGGTCTCTTTGCATCTCGAAGGGGACTTGTCCTTTTACTGTGTGAAGAATCGTCGGCTCCTTTTGTGCAACGCTTTTGAGAACTGGTGAACAGAAAGTCTCCTGTTGTCTCTTTGGTCACCTTGTTGTGTGTGGGGATACACAAACTGGACGGTGACAGACTTGACGTAATACCAACAGCAAGTGTGACAGCGAAAAAGCAAAGGCAATCTGTCTCCTTGCTTCCTGGTTTCAAACTGGTTGTTGTTTTTCTTTTCTTCTGCTTTCTCCTCTTCAAACTTGCAGGTAAAAATGGCTGCGAAAGAGAAGTGGAAAAGTTGGGCTTCGAAACAGAATGGCAGGGCTGACCAGGCAGGTGAAAAAGAACCGTGTGTGCATCTGGGCCAGCAGCTGGGCGAACCGGGAAGATTCGCTTATGCGGCGCTTTGTGGGGTATCCCTGTCATGGCTGTTCCCTGAGAAAGAGCAAAGGTACTACACGGAGTAGCAGGGGCTGAGCAAGGGAGGTGGGGTTTGTGTAGCAGCTCAGACAGAGCTCGTATCAGACTGTCTGTGGGGTCTTCTGAAGTTAAGGGAGTGGGTGATATTTTCGACATTAGATGTTTCCTTAACGATATTGACTTTCTCTCTTACACCTTTAAGATTTTTATACTTCAGCACAAATTGCATCCCTTAATACTACAGGCTTCAAAGGTGTGTCGATGAAAGGTCTGGCTCCATTCAGATGGCTTGCTTGTTTGTTTAGCCAGCCTCTGTAGCAATTCACCTTCTGCTGACTTCTTACTCTGCTTTGATTTTTGTGTGATTGTTTGAGAGCAGGAACTGCTCTAAAGTTTGCAAAAATCCCCAGTTATGGAGCCTTAACTGCTGCTGTTGCCT
Source organism: Rhynochetos jubatus (assembly GCA_027574665.1). Taxonomy (NCBI): domain Eukaryota; kingdom Metazoa; phylum Chordata; class Aves; order Eurypygiformes; family Rhynochetidae; genus Rhynochetos; species Rhynochetos jubatus. Next base: position 8,244,622 of record CM050669.1, read on the forward strand.
TACAGCTCCTTCAGGATGGAGTTCATTGAGGGCTTTGTGAAATGGCTGGACCTGCCCGAAGCTGTCTTACCTGCCATGACAGCATTTGCTAGCGGCTTGGGAGGTGAGGGCACAGAAACTTTTGCCCAAATTTTGCTGAAGGATCCCATCTTGCAAGAAAATCCAGTTGTCATTACCCAAGTAAGTTCATATGCTCTTCTCGCCCGTGTTTGCTTATGCAAGAGAGATTTGTCATATGTGTCTGTCTGCAGCTGAAGTTCTGTCTGTACAGTCAAGGAAGGAAAATCAGTATTTCTCATGTGCATATATTTCTGAGCAGCTGTGGGGGTGACTGGCAGTCTCTCCGGCCATTAACAGGTCGTGGAAGTGATGAGCGTGAGGCACGGTTACTGTCTGTTGAATTAACAGTTTGTCTCTTTGATGCTTTCCCTCTACAGAACAAAGAACTGTCAAACTTTTTACTTTTGATTATTACTGCAGTGGTTTTGATTCATACATGCGCTCTACAGATTTTGTTGAAGCGCTGAACTGCATAGGCCTGATTTTCACTTGTTTCAAAGCCCCATTCACTACACCTGTAATACAAAACACCTCTACATTCCTGCTCCAAATAGCACAATTCCCAGAGGCTTTTCCCCAGAGTCAGCTTTGTCTGGAAGGAAATAAGTTACTGTGACTTTATTTTCTTTCACTGACAAGGTACTAGTGAGACTGGGACGACTCTGTAACATGCTGATGTAAAGATAAAAGAGGTGAAGCATTTTGGTGGCATTCACCTTTGCTGCAGAGGCTCAGCTGGGGAAGATGCCTCCTCATCCAGCCTCACCTTACGCCGGGCAGGGCGAAGAGCACGTTAGGCTGCTGCTGATGCCAGACGTAACGTGGCCACCATCACCTTGCACCCTTCACTCTGTGCTGCACACAAGGAAATAGCGAGACGTGCCGCATGCCAACAGTACTCTGATATTAATAGTTACCGCACACTCACCTTTAGCAATGGCCTGAGAGAACAGCGGACGCTGTTTTTCACTGCGATGTGGATTGGATGCTCTCTGTTGTTGAGGAAAAGGGTTTTGAACTTGCAGAAATTCGTAAAAAGCTGAGAAAGTCTCTGAATAAAAAATGCTTCCCTTTCTTTGAAATGTTTCTTGGTCATATGGGTGGTAGTCTTGTGCGTAGAGTGTACAGGGAGATTCAAAACACCAACTTCAAAATAAGACTGAAATATAATTGCTGTTTAGAGGCAGAAAACAAACTACTGGTGAAGTAATCTAATCAATGCTGATTGGATTCCAGGTGACTGCACAGCAGTGCGTGCAAGGCCTACACCAATTAGAAGTAGTTGAGCATGCTAATTGGCACAGATGCAATAAAAACAGTAGTTCCAGTTTATCACCTGATTACCTGTATCCATCGCCTTTTGCAATGCATGCATGAAAGTGCTTAGGTCAGATTTTTAAACAAGGTTATTTGTTATTAGGTGCCACAGACGATACTGGGCATACTGTACAGGATCAGAGTCAACACCCACAGCTCCATTTGCCACACAGAGGGAGAATTTATTGCCTACAAATGGACTCTGCACAAACCAGTAACCCTTTACAAGGGGCTGCTTTGCCCGTGGAAAAGGATGGCAAGAAGCCTCACCTTATTCTAGACTTCAGGCTCTTTGGTCAACTTTCGGCTTGAGGCTCCCAGCCCTGGACCTTCTGCTGGGCTTTGACACCTCTGTGCCAACCCTTCCTCCCAAAAGTGCAGCTGGGGAGGAGGTGATGCTGTCCATGTATCTAAATCTTGGGTAGTCAGAGTACTCGGGCTCTGGGAAGCCAGAGTTACATTCCTCCCTGTGCCTGTGTGGATTAATGGCTCCAATTCCCACATCCCACCAACCACCCTGGGGAACAGTCTGCAGCGTGTGTGTATGCACAGAATATTAATCATCACCAGACCTAAAAAGAAGCCTTTTTTTTCCTGCAGCATGGTGGTTGGGAGAACAGAGGAGACCTGACTCAGTGACTAACTTAAATTAAAAGCGTTATTCACACACTGGATATAACAAACCAGGGCCCTCCTTGGGTGAGCGCTCTGGCTGTTGGGATGCAGGACGCCTGCTTTGTGCAGAGTCCAGCCCAACAGATACCTACTGGAAATGCTTATCCCTTTTGGCCTTGCAGGACAGGAAAGCAGAAGAAGGCTTTCTCCGTTGATGGCAACAGCCACCCAGCTATTCAGCGGTAGAGGTGTGTGCGTGAGGACGTTAGTCAGCAGTGGAGCGAAGGTTTTGGGGCTGTACCTTGTGTAAAACCACCCATAGGTTGGAGTTCAGCTGCCCTAATCCTTTGGCTTCCCCAATCCTGTGCAAAAGCTCTCTCCTCCTTTATGAAATAGCAGACTTTTCTCATATTACAATGACATCCGGAGTCCAGGCACTTACTTTTGCCTGGATAATATCTACAGTTTGCCCCTGTTCTGCTAGGAGTTGGTTAAGGATGGCTTTTTCTCTGTTCCACACTTCTCATGCAGTAGGGAAAAGATTAGAGACATCGTTACGATACAAATTTTGCTTAGGAGCTTACGGGACTAATAATCATAAACTCTTTGGCAGCAGTCTACATCTTTGGCTGCATTTTTTGTGTTCCCAAAGGGCAGAAAGATTCCCTGTAAAATTCAGCTGTGCTTTATTTGTGTGTAGGAGAGGGAAGCAGCTAGACTGGTGTTTAGTGTTGTAGATACATAAAGAACTTAAAATGTATCCAGTGGCAATAAAAGAGGAGAACATCATAGTAAAAACACTGGCCTCTCTTTTCATGGATTTGCCCATAGAAACCATCTATTGGATTGATCTATTTTTCCGATTTTTTAATGGTGGAGAGCCAACACAGAAGTTAAGTCCCTCAGTATTAACAGATGGCCATAAATCCTGAGTTTTCCTTTTTTGAAGCACTTAATCCAAAAGAACTTCATGCCAGTTCACCCTTACTGTCTAGAGCTATGAATTCCCAGAATGCCAGAGAAAATAGGGGCCACTGGTCCATCACAGTAACGTTCAAACCTGTCACTTGTGGAAAATGTGAGTGTATATGGCTGGATAGCGAGCAGGAGGCATTAGAGCAGTAGGAGGATTAAAGCCCTGTTTTTCCAAACTTTGAAGTCCGGTGTAATCGTGGTGCTTTCGCTTGCAACAGGATTTCCAAAAACAAAAAATATGGGATGCTTCAGCATATACCAAGCATTATCTGCTTCTGTCCAGCCATTTGTACTTGCATACAGAGAATTTGGTACTGGAAGCACCTGGCTTTGCTGTGTGCTGCCTTGCTGGCTTCCCAGCTTTATGAACTGTCATGCTGCAGTAATTAAATCAGAGTTTTCATGCCTCTATTTTGATACCTCCAGACATATAGTTTTAACTTGAATGTTCCTTTTTTTTCTTTGTAGGACCTTCTGTCCTTCTGTCTTAGAGATGGTAAGTTTACCTAGCTTTTGTTCTTTGTAAGAATCGCGTCGATGAGTTTACACCTGATGCTCCAAAAACTCAGGGTTCCACCCTATTTTATCTTAGCTTCCTTTATAACAAAAGCAGCACACTTTTTCCCTGCATCAACAGGGAAAGCAACTATTATATAAGCAATGATTAATAATTCCTGTTAAAGATTGAACACCCGTTCACCTCCTTAGCTTCACATGCTGTGCATCGGCATGGAAATATATGTGATGGTAGAAAAGTTCTGGACTGAAATACAAGAGCAGGGTGTTTTCTCTCCCATGTTTCCAGGGGAGCAGACGACCTCTTCCTCTAGGAAGGCAGTGAAGCTGTTACAAAAACTACTTGCATTTTTTAAATCTCTGTGGTTTGACATGTCACATGAAAGCACTCTCTGGTTGCTGATTAGCCTGTTTCGCTGCAGAACAAAGTACCATTTTTCTTCTTGCTTTATTTTTTAATGGAAAATTGACAACTCAGTGCAAAGCTGCTAATTTTGCTAAGTTGGAATTGAAAAGAAATATATTTTCAGACCTTGCTGACTTACTGCCAAGCTGGCTAAGTAAAAAGCAAAGTTGTGTATCAGCAGGCTGGAAGCGAGAAGGCCACTCGTTAAATCACCTGTTCGGGATTGCAAGACATGGCACATATCAGGGATGAAGTGAAGATAAAATAATATCCTTATTTCTCAACTAGGTGCAAATCTTAAAGGTGGTGTCATTAAAGGCTACTGAAGTAGTTCAATATCTTGGTAATGATGGTAATAAATAAACAATAGATTGCCGGATGCCATGTTTGATCTACGTGCAGTGGGTATCTGGAACATACTCTGCAGCCAGGTCTTGCTGGTATCTTCACCCTTCCCTAGAAAAGCAATTGCATTTTTCACCCCACAGTACACCAAGAGCCCTTTCCAAAAGGCTGCCATCAGGAAGCAGCAGGTGCTACTGAGAGAAACACATTACAAAAGCAAGAATTGGCACAAATAATTTAAAATCCATTACATTCAAAATGTCTTTTCTTTAAGAACACCTGCTTATAAGTCCAGGGGTGAAAGAAAGATGCAGCCCATCCAGAGCTAAAAGGCCTCTGTCACAGAGGATGAAGACCAAAGGCTTTGAGTTCCTTTTTCTGCCACAGAGGCAATTAACTGGTGTAGTGACTTTATCCACAGGAGCAGGTTTGCAGGGAAGAAGGATTTTCCATTTGTTGCTCTCTTCTCTAGATCACAGGAGTTGTGTTCAAATACAGGGAAGACAAAGAGGGCCCGAGGGAAGGAACTCTGCTTGTAGGTCCTTTAGCCACTTGCTATTTAATCTCGTGCAGTGCAGACTGACTGATTTCCTGGGTTTCCCTCTTTTTAAGGGTACTACGATGCTCGAGCCAGGGTGTTGATCTGCCACATCACCTGGCTGCTGAGAATCCCCTTGGAGGAGCTGGAAGTCCTAGAGGAATCTTTGCTTGAGAGCCTGAAGGAACAAAAAGAGGAGGAAACAGAGTAAGAGCATTTTGGTTGATTATAGGATGAAAAAACGCTGCCGGTGCTTGAAAGCTTAGTAGTAATTACTTGTGCCTAAGTCCAGTCTCTGATCGTTCCCCTCATGGCTCTTAGTGTAATCATTTATGGCTTGATGAGGGTTGCAGAGCCCTCGCAGCACTTCAGCTGCACCAAGAAGCAGGACAGCTCAGCATTCTTAACTTGAGACCTGAGACCAACCTTGCAAGCTGGTAAAGGCACTGAACTGCCTTGTTTCCTCTTTCCAGTTGCCTCTCCTAGGCTGTGGATTATGCTTAAAACATCTCAAAGATCTTGTGTCTCTTATCGCTTGGCCCAGTATTCTTCAGATAGAACTGCCTTTTGCAGAAAGTAGTTCCTATAAATTTCAGGATGAGATCCTCAGCTGCTCATTTTCTATGGATCCGTCCTCTGCACCTGTTTAAAAGATGGCTAACTCCTGTTGAAGGTAGATTTCTGAGGACTGCAATCTGTGTCTTTAGATGCTCCTAATTCTGTGTCATTCATATAAGATAAGTTCTCTTCATCACCACTTCTTAGATGTGAAACAGTCAAAAAGTTGGTACCTGTAAGAAATGTATCAGAATCATGAAATGGTTTGGGTTGGAAGGGAGCTTAAAGCCCACCCAGTCCCACCCCCTGCCATGGGCAGGGACACCCTCCACTAGCCCAGGTTGCTCCAAGCCTCATCCAGCCTGGCCTTGGACACTCCCAGGGATGGGGCACCCACAGCTTCTCTGGGCAACCTGTCCCAGTGCTCCCCACCCTCTGCGGGAAGAATTCCTTCCTGATGTCCCATCTCAATCTCCTTGCTTTCAATTTAAACCCATTACCCCTTGTCCTGTCACTCCCTGCCCTTGTAAAAAGCTCCCCCCCCCCAGTTTTCCTGTAGCCCCCCAGGCACTGGAAGGTGCTATAAGTTCTCCTTGGAGCCTTCTTTTCTCCAGGCTGAACACCCCCAACTCTCCCAGCCTGGCCCCTTAGTAGAGGTGCTCCAGCCCTCGGAGCATCCCCGTGGCCTCCTCTGGACTCGCTCCAACAGGTCCATGTCCTTTGATGCTGGGGGCTCATGAGCTGGATGCAGAACTCCGCGTGGAGCCTCACGAGAGCAACTGTAGTGTTTTTATATTCCGCTTATCAGGCAGGAATTGTGTGAAGGTTTAGCAATGTGTGAGGGAGTAAACATGACTGTAGTGGACTTTCAAGAGACCTTTTAATATTTTTATCTGTCAACTCAGCAAACAGGTTCTGAGATTAACCTGAGTGCTAATAAAGACTTTAATCAATGTCCCTGACACAGTACAGTTCCGACACTACAGTGGGGTCCAGCATGTGACAGGTATCTTTCTCTTATAGCTTTATTTAAATAAAGCTTAACTTTATAGCACACTGTAAAAAGGGAAAGTCAAAATAATCTCAAAGATCATGGGCTGCTAAACAGGACACTGTTTGGCATGCAGGAGCAAGGGTTGGTATTTTGCTGCGGCTTGTGGAAACAAGCTCAATCCTGGGCCTTTAGTGCTCGATGCCGAGGGTGGGATGCCACTTGCAAAGATGATGCTCCAATACCTAATTCCACATCAACTGGAACTGCGGTTCCTGTAGCACAGCCCAAAAAAAGATAGCGGCGTGTCTGGTAACAGCAAGAGCGACTGGGGAATTACGCTGCATACGTACAAGCGTGGCTTTCCAACGTTGTCTCTGACCCCATGGGTTTTGCACATATCTGGGGTGGTGAAAGCCATGGGTTTCATTCTTGTACTTTGCCCAAGTTGCAGCCGTGGAAATAAAAACCTGTGAGATAAAAGGGGAAAAAAAACCTTTATAGTGAGAACATGGCAAGGTGTTCGTTAGTGCTGAAATGAGCACAAGGCTGAGATTTGTGGGGAACCGCTGACCCTTTGTTTGTTTTAAAAGCAGGAGTCAATGGGGGAAGGAAGTGGAATATAAATCTGTCACCACTTTGACCTCACAGACACAGGGCAGGGAATACATTAACGTCTCCTTAGGATGCTTCCAGCTTTGGCCATCCACTGCAAGAGGTTTTGGAACAGCAACACCCAAACAGGGTTTTGGCAGCTTCGGTGTAGGCATTTTTTACTGATGTTGGTTAACAGGTTTCCATCCTGCTTTTGCTGCCGTGCATGTGATGGGCTGTGGCCCAGAACCTGCAAGGTTAAGCATACAGTCACCTATAGAAAAATGCTCAAAATGCTTAAATCCACGTTACTAGCACCAAACGTGTTGTGACTTGCAGGTGTGAACCTCTCTTTTGTACACGCTTCTGTAAGAAACTGGAAAACGTGACGTCAGTTGCTTGCTAATGTGTACTCCTGCCACTTGTCATAGGGGAAAAATGACCTGAAATCCCACTTATAAAATCTCTGTGAACATAATTTGTGGTTCAGGCAAGAAGCTGCCCATCCAAGATCACTGAAGGCAGGAGAAGCACCAGAAGAGGCAGTTAATTACCGTAGTGGATAAAAAGCACAAGTGGTAATTGTAATGCAGAAGCTAGGAAAACAAGTGTCAAAAACAGTTGCTAGCAGCTATGGGAGGAGAGCAATGACAGGCAAAGGGTCGTTTTACTTACTGCGTCTCCAGGCAGGATTTAGCTGCAACTATCTTTCTACCCACATAACTCAAATTGCTCATTGTTGCAACTAAAGCCAAGTTAGCCCTCGTTCGTCTCTCTTGACGTCATCGTTTTCAGCCCGAGACAAGAGCGTGTTGGCTATGAAAGCCAATGAACCACTACGTAGAACAAAAATCGCTGGATATTGCCAAGGCAGGTATTAACAGTCAGGCTGCAGCACTTGTTTAAAGAACTCTGGGAGCAACTTTTTCCAAAGCTTGGTGACATTCAGCTTGGTGACTGCACAAACCAGTGTGTATCCAAACACCGCTTTGACCACAGGGTTGGAGAAACTGAGCTTGGTTATACAGAAATCGCTGAAGACGTAGCCATTGCAGGCTGCACTGCTGTTGTCTGCAGGCATTAACGTTTGCAGCTGCAGAAGGTAATACACAGTGTTTTTTCAGGGGATCTCTGCGGAGACAAAGTCTCCGTGCCATGCAAGTCAGTGGGAGTTCTGCCATTGACTTCAGCGACGCAGGGATTTCACCCACTGTGCCTCATTCTCCTCCTGCTGCGTTTTACAAAGCTGCATATTGTTCGGGACTCATCTAAAATTGTCTTTATCAAAATTACAGTGCGCTTAGGGGGTTCCAGGAAGGATTAGGCAATTATATGGATAATGAAAATCCACAATTAGGCTAGGATTAAGAGGGAAAATACCCAAGTTTGGAAGCAAGATAAATTCTCATGTTTCAAGGCCCAGATTAACCGCTGCGTAAGTAGGCTGGAAGGAACGTGCCTCTGTAAACAACCTATTCCAGCATCCTCTGTTTCTCGCACTTTCCTCTGATGTGGGAAGTATGTCTTGTAAGAGAGAAACCAAAGACAGTGGAGAGCAGCCAAAAGTAGTGCCCAGTAAGTGATATTTCTTCCTTTTAGCTTAATTTACGTGCTTCTGATAAACTCATTAAACTGTCACTTAAATGCGTGCAAACAAATGAACTAAGGACTGGGTTTGTTACCTGTTACGTTATTATACTGTGATGTGCAATTAGAAGGCGGCTGACTACATACGCTCCTTGTTGGAAAGTAGTTCAATTCCATCGCTGTGTTTGCTAGCACAAATTACCCCTATTCCCTTTTGTTTCCAACACTTTTCCCTGTTTCCACTTAGCTCCCTTGTGCTTTTTTAGGACGCATAGGCAGTATATGGTTACTGAAATGCTTTTGACTTTTTGTTTCTTTTTTTTTTTACAAGCTTCAGCCCTATTAGGAAGGGTTTTCCAAGTAAGTAACATCTGTTGGCTTTTGTCAGAGATTAAATCGTTTCAATTTAAATCTGTGGGTTTATGTCCATGCTCATAAATCTGAGCGTGTTGTCGCAGTCCACACCTGCATGTTACTTTTTACTGTTCCCAGTAGGGAAATTACACTGAGGAGATTAAAAGCGGTTTCTGATGCAGCACTGTTATCCGTCAGGCTTTTCCGTCAGCTTTTATGTTTCTAATCCCCCTGCAGAACTGCAGAAGTATCAAGAAAAAAGAAAGAAAGAGGAAGAATGCTGAAGAGATACCTGCTGATCGGTTTGGCAACCGTTGGGGGCGGAACAGTGATCGGTGAGGCTGCCCTAGGCATTTTGGAGACTGGTTCCTGAGCTGGGTGCACAGGCCTAGGGGCAGAGGGGAGGGGGGCCTCTCTGAATTACCCATTCAGCAACAGAAGCCATCATACCTTTGAGCCCAAGCTCTAATTTTAATGCCTTCACTGCTTTTCTTTGCCAGACTGAAGGTAGTATGTCACTTCAGAGACCAAAAAACATCCCAAACAAACAAAACCAAACCCAAACAACCCAACAAAAGAAACCTCAAAGCCACAAAAAGTATTTTCAGCCACATAAACATAAAACTGAAAGAATTAGCTGGAAAAGTTATTTGTGTAGTTTCACTGGCTGTGGGAAGTATTAAACTGAGGTCATCACCCTTCAAAAATGTTTTCTCCTCTTTTGTGTTAACAGAGGATCAGATTTTCAGCTCTAAATTCAAAATAGCGTGAGACTAGTTCGGTATTTCCTGGGCAAATAGGGCATGGCTCACCCCAGTCTCCCACACGTTATTCCTTTGACTTTTACATGATTCTTTGTGTTTACGGAAGTCAGTCAAAGGGTCTGCGCAGAGATGCAGGGCCTGGGGAGCCTCTCCGAATGCCCCCTTATTGGTGATGCAAACCCACCATCCTTTGTACTCCCTCAGCAGCATTAGCAGTACTCATGCAGCACAGGACAATGACTGCCTGTTTACTTGTTGCATCTTCAGGCTTGACAGGGGGTTTTGCAGCTCCTCTGGTTGCTGCGGGTTCTGCTGCTATCATCGGAAGTGCTGGAGCAGCTGCTTTAGGTTCGACTGCTGGAATTGCTGTCATGGCATCCCTTTTCGGAGCAGCTGGAGCTGGCCTTACTGGTAAGGGAGTGACCACACACATTTCTCAGCTACTGAGGCGCAGGATCGTGTCTGCAGATGCAGAGCTAATGACTTAACTGAGCTCTGCAGAGCAAGAGAAGCAATTTGAGGTGTAATCTTACAACTGTGAAATGTTTATTTCAGTGCTGATTAAGATACTGTGTAGCCCCTGATGAGCAAGTAGGAAAATAATACTTGGTATATGGCTAATGAGGGAAATGCTGCTTTGGATTAGAAAGATGCAGCCATGGAAAGCAGTGGCTCTCACAGCTGATGTCTGGCCTGCAGCAAAAAAGCCTTCTGCTGGGATTCCTTCAGATCACACAAGCTCAGAAGGATCATGTTGGCTCCATCCAAGCTCTGAGTAATGCATGGATTTGCTGAGGGTTTTGGAAAGTTAAAACCCTCCTCCAAGTTATCCAAGTAATATCTTACAAATTTCTACTGTTAGCAGAGTCTATCCTTGCTGTGTGATTTCTGACTCGTGTTTCTGCCTCGCTGTGTAGGATACAAGATGAAGAAGCGTGTTGGAGCCATCGAAGAGTTTGAATTCCTCCCACTTACTGAAGGAAAGCAGCTTCATATCACCATAGCAATTACTGGGTGGCTCTGCACTGGCAAATACGGTAAGAACAAGACAAGGAAATGGGAGAGTCACGTCTCTGTTCCACTCCAGGCAGCAGTTGTGCTCTCATAGCACCGTGTCTTCCCCACACTTGCACGGCCTGGTAACTAAAACATATTGACTTTCAACATAAGATGTTGTAACCCAAACTGCAACCCCAATCAAAATAGAGGAAAGAGAGAGGGCAGTAAATTGGTAGTGATAGTAGGATTAATAGTAATCTTAGCAGATTGTTTCTGTTGATAAATGCTGTCTGGTTTTGCTAGGAAAGATCTGTTTGGCGTGGATGATTTCCAGAAGTAGTACAAAGTGTCTCACCTGTCTCTGAGACCTTATGTTTATCCTCCAGCAATTAACAGAAAATAGTGTCTTTTTTATTCCTCGCTATCTGCCAGCTAATGAGGTTTATTGGCAAGAAAGTTCTGTCAAGTAAATCCTGTTAAGAACAGCACTCAGGAGGTGAACTTACAGGCAGCAACCTTGAAAGGTCTGTAGTGTTTTGGTTTCCAGAATAGCTTGTCATATAAAATATGTCAACTGTCTGCTGATGTGTTCAACAACCTGACTGAACAGCTGCCAATTTATTCAGAAGCATCACAATTAACATCGGATATCGTTAATGCAGAAGGATGCCTCTTTCCTGTTGCTTGTAGTGTTGCAGCTTGCTGTCGGAGGAAGGTATTGTCACCTTGCAGTACTGCACTTTGGCTTTTCTCCTTGTCTGCTCACTAGGGGTCCGAACCCTTGGGGTTGGAGGGCTCCCAGGCACTGTGACAAAGACAAGTGTATCCCCTTTAGGAACCTTTTTGTGTCTGTTTGCCCTTAAAAGGGAGTTATAAATGACATGCATTCTTCTTCCATAACTAGCAATCTGCTATAATGTTTAAAAAAGCAAAACTACAATTGTCAACCATTTTCCTCCTCACAGCTGTGCCTGCCTGTTTACACACGTGCATGACTCTTTAAAACAGGGGGACTAAAGACAGGAGTTTTACAGAATTCGCTACCTTGTGATTTTTGAGCTCCTGCTAGCTGACTGTCTGTACGTTCATGAACCTGACAGTATATTGTGGTGCCATCTGGCATGGGCTGTCTCATGCCTCAACCTGCATTGTCTGGGGAAGGAACAGTGTGGGAAGGGTTTCAGTTAATTAAAATGAAAATTCTGCTCTGTCCTTCAGAGTTCATCTGCTGTTAATAGCATTGTCAGGCCCCTCCTGGCCGCTTAGCACAAGATACACTACAAACAGGAGAGAGTGTGGCTTAAAAATTGTTCTTTCAGCTGAAAATTAGACTGGAAGTTATCCATTGTCTCTCAGACATCCAGGTGCTGCTTTTGATTAGCACCTGGAGGGAAAAAATTAAACTGAAGGGGCTAACTAAGCTAGATGGCAAAGTAACAGGCATTGCAGCCTGGATCTGCACATGCAGATTCCTTGTTTTCAGACAGCTGTTGCTGCAATCCCTGCCCATGTAACTGAACTGCTGGGAAGATCCTCTGCAATAGATTTTGATGAGATCTTACACATTTTCTGTGCTTCTGGTCCCACCGAACTCAGTCCGTGCAGCCATTCAGCACTTCCTATTGCTCAGGATGGGCCCTCCTTTGGTCTATGGGAGAAGGTGGAGCTGCAGGATGTGGCCTGACATCTGATGATAGGAGGAATGTCCTTAATACCTGACCTAATTTATGTTAATGACCATCTATCTTGGCAGTCTCTGAGAGAATTGAGTGGGTCGTGAAGCCTGAGCCTGTCCACACTGAAAAGTTGCCAAGGCAGCTAAAGCGTTACTTAAAAACCCCAGATTTATTGTCAAAGAGTGGAAACGTGGAGTCTCAATCTAACAGTATTTTTTAATATGATCCCTGATAATCACAGCATATCAGTATATTCCAGTGTCCTGACGGTTCTTTTGTGATCTCTGTTGGACTCATCTTGCCGGGTGTCAGCCCTTGTGTTTTTCCTGAACATGAATTCCGCCTTTGCACCCTCTCTCAGGGAGCTTCACAGCACCGTGGAGCAGCATGTTGCAGTCGAGTGAGCAGTATTGTCTGGCCTGGGAATCCAAGTACTTGATGGAGCTTGGCAATGCCTTGGATTCCCTGCTGAACGGTTTTGTGAACATGATGGCTCAGGAAGCCCTAAAATTCACTGTCTTGTCAGGTAAGAACCTAAATTGTCTCAGACATGCTGGAGTGGCTCTTGTCCGGTTTGACTGTTGGTGTTTGTTTCAAGGAGCTTTCCGAAGCAAGGAAGTCTCTGAGAAGGCATCTCCCATGGCAGTGTTGGCACCACCCTGCAGAATTGGCCAGAAAACCTTCTCTGCCACACCTGTAATTTAGATTTGCTTTCCTGGATTGCTGTGCCTGTGTCAGTGACTCATTCTTTTAAAATTACAGCTGGAATCACCTTCCTTCACGAGTGACTGTGTTTATTTCTCTACGTTATTACGCTGCGTTTTACTGCTTCACACAAACCCTTCACACACGTAGGTTACATTCATGTGTAGCGTCTGTTTGTCTCCCTATCAGAACATCAGATTCTTCCTTATCTTTAGTCTAGCAAAACATTTATCAGATCAGCTCTTGAGAAAGAAGAACTGGAAATGACAAAAGGTCCTAGGTTTAGCTTTTAACTTCAGTGAACCGTCTTGCTTCTGACGTTTCCTAAGAGCAGCCCAGATTTGTGACTGTGCCGTGCTGTTTGCTTTGTGCGTTGCAGGTATCGTAACGGCCTTGGCTTGGCCAGCTTCACTCTTAACTGTCGCCAGTGTCATTGACAACCCCTGGGGAGTGTGTCTCCATCGCTCTGCCGAAGTGGGCAAACACCTAGCGCATATCCTGCTCAGTCGACAGCAGGTAATCAATTCTCTTTAATGTCTTAATCAATGAACTGGATGAGGGGATCGAGTGCACCCTCAGTCAGTTTGCAGATGACACCAAGCTGTGTGGGAGTGTTACAGAGAGGTGGGGTTGGTCTCTTCTCCCAAGTGACAAGCGGTAGGACAAGAGGCATTGGCCTCAGTTTGCACCAGGGGAGGTTTAGATTGGATATTAGGAAAAATGTCTTCCTGGAAAGGGCTGTCAGGCATTGGGATGGGCTGCCCAGGGAGGTGGTGGGGTCACCATCCCTGCAGGGATTTAAGAGACGTGTGGACGAGGTGCTCAGGGACATGGTTTAGTGATGGTATTAGCGTGTCATTAATAACCATGTGAAACAGCAGAGTGGAAACAAACTTGATTTCTCATAAAAATACAATCCCGGGAAAGGCAATAAACTTTGTTTCATACAAGCCCTGTGTTTTGCCTGGAGGCATTTGTTACTGCCTTTTAAGCGCTCGCTATTGTGAAAACATGCATTCTGATGTGCTGGAGCGTCTAAAAGTAGTGAGCGTGATGTCTAGGGAGTTCGTCGCACACCTGCTCCCTGGTTAGTGCAAAGGCCATTTTTCACTGTTGTTGAGATTAGGCTCCCTTTGATCTTACAGAAAATCTTCGTAGGCTGTTCAGAATAAAAGCCTACCCCACATCATTTTTTATAACAGCCACCCAGTGCTGCTGCCATTCAGTCTGAAATCTGGAAATGTCAGTATTTTTGTATTTCAGCAGCTGCTTCTGTTTATTGACACTTTTCTAGGAAAATTTTGTTCCGTGGATTAGGCTTTTCTTTGGAAATTTTGAAACAGTGACAGTGAATATTTTGTTTCTGTTTGAAACCTCTAATCTGATTAATCTAGATCCAGTCTAACATTGGATCTGTTTTGAGTGAGATGACAGGTTGCCCAGAGAAGCTGTGGATGCCCCATCCCTGGGAGTGTCCAAGGCCAGGCTGGATGAGGCTGGGAGCAACCTGGGCTAGTGGAGGGTGTCCCTGCCCATGGCAGGCGGTTGGAACGGGATGATCTTTAAAGGTTCCTTCCAACCCAAACCATTCCGTGATTCTAAGCGGAAGTGCTTTGGGCATCCGGGTGTCAGGGATCCTGCGTCCGGTCTCTCTTTCCGGGTCTAGGGCAGGATTTGATGGTGTTTTCTCCTTTCCTTCCTTCTTAGGGCAAGCGACCTGTCACACTCATTGGCTTCAGTCTAGGTGCAAGAGTCATTTACTTCTGCCTGCAAGAAATGGCTCGAGAAAAAGGTAAAATTCACCTTCTAACCTTTTTCTCCTTTATTTTCCTTACTGCTGGTAGAGAAGTTTCATTTCCAAGAGGAAGAGTCCTTCTGGAACAGAGCTTGGGTCTTTTAGGATTGGTCAGAAACCTAAAATAAAATAGTTTGGAAATGCATTCAGAAGCAAATTCCACGGTCATTTCCACCAGGTCAGTGGATTAAATCCGCTGTCTTCACTCAAGGGGCTCCGCTGCATCGGTTTGGTCTCCAGTCTGTAAACAACAACTTGACGTTTTGTGACATTCGACTGCTAGATCAGTCTGCGAGCTGCCCCCACGCCACTGTGATCCTGGCAGAGGATGCTTTGCCTTTAGTGGAAGCTCTGTAGGTATTGTATCTGCTTCCCTGAGCCCTCCCTTCCATTTAAGTCACTGAAATGCCACTGTCATCTGCTATTTTCATGGTAATTTTTCCCAAAGTCAAGTATAAAGCCATCTGCCAGTTTATTACCCGTTGTGGTTCTGTTTATTAATAGATTCTATTTTTAATTTAGAAAGAGAATAAAATCAGTTGATGTAAATTGCATCTTGGAGTTGAGTCAGTAGTGAGTGTGTGCATGCAGCCTGCCTTCCCCCCTGCGTAGCTAATTTAATTCATTAACCATTTAGCCTCACAAAGAGTTGCTAATAAATAAGGAGCTTTATAAAGGAAAACGTTCAATAAAGCTCAAGAAGGTGGGAATAGAGTCAAGTGAGGACGGAGAAGGTCGGCATTTTTTCCATTGACAGCTGTGGACCAGAACTTCACTTCTGGTTGAAGATATACAGGAATTGTGTTCTCAAAATAAATCTAATCAAATCCAGAGTGATCCTAATGGAGTTAGGCTGAAGCCAGAACGCAGATCCTAATCTGGCCCTAGATCGACAATTTTTGTGTCCCAAGAATGCCAAGGGCTGAGATATTTTCAGCCTTTTATTGAACGATCTGCAGTCTCTCGCTGGAATAACAGGGGAGCGTCGCTAAGTAATACGTGAAAGGAAATCATTAGGGGCCTTTAGGGTTGGCTGCCATTCTAAAGAAATCTAAGCATCGTAATTATGTATCATAGCAGCTCCCCACTGTACACTGATTTTTCAGTTCCTTAATTGAATTATGAAAGCTGAGCTGTTTGCAAGATGAAAAGCAGCATGTTTTGCGCAGATTGCCAAGGCGTTCTTCGCATGCACATTCCAGCGCAAGCCACAGAAGGAATGGAGCTGGGACCTGGGACATCTGAGACTGATTTGGGTTTGGACTGGGATGCCTCGCACAAAAGCAGTACGAGGCCTAGTCATGCAGGCCTTTTGTATCCAGATGGCAGTGGCTTTTCTGAGGACAAATAACTAATCACGGATTATCCAGTGAAACACCATGGCAGAAAGTCAAATTCTGTTAAAAGAAAATACTCTTCTGCAAATCAATTAAATAATCTTTGGGATACCTCATCACAAATGACTTTGGAAGCCAGAGCTTGGTAGGTTTCCAGAAAATGACATTACAGCAGAAGATGTAGTAAAGATCCATCAGAGCCGAGTTACTGCATGGGAAGATCATTGGGCTGATTTCTTCACCACGATTCCCATGCATTTTAGTAAATGAGACTTGTAAACTAATGAAAATTGATAACGGCCTGAACCTGAACCTTGAAAATGTGCTTGATAGGAGCGAGGCGTCACCCACTGTGTATGTGTCTAACGCTGATCGCAGTGTCCTACAGAACTACCTCTGCTGTGCTTAGGTACCAGGAACACTGCTGCCAAACTCTGCCACGAAACACAGTCCCCACCGCCCCGAGCTCACTAAATTCCACCCCTATTCTCTTTTCAGCGAGGATTAACACAAGGAGATGCTTTCCTCTTTGCCCAGTGAGTTGTACCCTAAAGGCAGAGCACAACACAGCTCCTGAGGACTGGTTGTGGCCTCTGGGTCAGCTTCTCTCTTCCACACCTTTCCTGGACAAATCATCGTACCACTTTCTAAATTTTGACCATCAGTAATTGCTCCCCACCCCCCCATTTTCCCGCTGTGCAGACTTTATTATTCTTACTCATAGAAAAGCTTTGCAAACTGTGAAATACGTTTAACTTATCTAGGGTGTCAGCACCTACGCAGGCCAGTGATCTGTTCTCAGGTTTCCGTCCCCCTCTGTCAACATTTGAAGAAAATGAGCATTTTTCAGCCAAGGCTGAACATTTTTGTTCTGAGCAAGAAATAGGCTGGACTGGAGCAACAGTTGACTGGAGCAACAAAAGCTTCTGATACCTTGCCCAAATGTTCAGGATCCTGATGAATTAGCTGTTTGTTTATTCAGTTGGCTCACGCTGTGGCCATGGAATTTAGTACCTTGGTTGGAATGAGCTTCCCGTTCGCAAGGCTCTGGGTTTCTTTTTCATTGCCCGTGTTTATGGGAACTGGACTTTATTGCTCAAGGATTACACTAACAAAATTGAATTGCTCTTTGCAGTTCTGATTGGTGCAAAATTTGCTCGGCAATAAGAAATAATACCACGAGAGCTTGTTTGGATTGTTGTCAGGTGCTGGGATTTACACTGCAGAGAAGGATGCAGGCACCTCAGGCAGCTCCGAGTCCTTTACTGCCGTTAGGGGAAGGAAACCAACGGATTTACATTTAAAAAGTCTAGCCAGGCAGCACCTCTCCGTCATAACTTGATGGGGTAGGCAGTCATTTTCACTTCCCCATAAACTTCAGCGTGTTATTTTACAAACTGCAGATGCCAGCCTGAGAATGGTTTAGAGGACGGAGCTGGGATGGTACGCCCAGGAGTCTCCAAAAATGTGTGCTGCTGTGAATCTCCTTTCACTGTATGGCATCAGGTGCTTGATCTCTCTTGATGAAGAAGATTTAGGACTAGATATTAATACGCTGTTTAGGAGTTTAGGAAAGGAGCAGAGCTTCCCAATATTTCTCATTCAATAATTATTTCTACTGAAATTCCCCAGCTGCAATTGCCTGATAAGAGAGGAAGATTTATCATGCCTAAAAGCCAACATTCCTTTTCAGCAAGTCATGCCCTGGGCATTCAGGTTAAAGTACCCTTCAGAAAATCAAACCAGTTTGATAGATTATCACTTGGTGTTGGCAAATGCCTTCATTGTTGCGAGTTCCCAATCAATATTCAGAATTTGAGAGTTTTCTGTTGCGTGTGGTCATGTTTTTCACCAACTCAGCTCTAAGGACTGGTTGTGGGAAGAGTTTTTCGTACTTAATGTATGACAACATTTGCTCACTGTATGGAATGTCAGGCCCTTTCACCTGTTCCAAAGTGTAGTAGGTCAGCTCTGTGCAAACCCAGATCAATACGTCTGTGGAAAGAACTTGCCACAGGTTTGCTGCTTGAACTACATCTTTCTGGACAGAGGCCAGGCCACTTCTCCCTCTTGCCATCAGCCTAGCTCCTTTCACTGTCTCTGTGATTTTCCTGTTTACTGACTCCAGCTGGAACTGCAGACATTTATACAAAACAATGTTTAAGATCCTCCTTTTCATTGTTTTTGTCTTTAAACCACAGAAACTATGACTTTTCCGTAGCGCGTGTCTGAACATACCCCTCCTCCACGTACATGTAAAGATATATTTTCCCATCCGTCTTCTAAAGGTGAGCTGTTCTGCTTTCTTCTTAATAGATTCTCAAGGGATCATTGAAGACGTGGTCTTACTGGGAGCTCCAGTGGAAGGAGAAGCCAAGTACTGGAAAGCTATCACAAAAGTGGTGTCGGGCAGGATCATAAACGGTTATTGCAGGTCTGTACGCGCTCAGTCCCCCGCTTTATTATCCCTGCGTCACTTCAGAATGGTTTTGTACATTTATCCCTGCGGTCAGCTGGCTGGGCGCGTTTGTGTGCATCCTGTGACATATTCCAAGGCCCCTTTAAATCTCAGCTTTACGGAAAGGACTGTAAATACGGGTGTTAAGTTCAATGACAGTTAAAGAACGCAAATTAAAATCTATAAAGGCGTTGAAATACAGTTCACTAGGGGCTGCTTATGGGGAGCAAGATGGGAAGGTGGCAGTGGAAGAGACGGAGGTCAAGCCAACGGGAGGTTTTTATATCTAGAGTCAGTTTCTGGGCAAGACAGTCCACATGAACAAGGTATTTTACTTACACAGGAGGTATAGACGGGGAAGCTGCAGCAAATTTACTAATGATATGAATGAGTAAAGAGGTTACCTTGAAACCAAATATCAGCCCTTTAAAACTGTGCAGACAACTGCTACGCAGAGCTATGAGAGCTGTTGGGTGAGAAGAGGGAGAGTCAGAGGCACGAAGTGTCTGAAGCGATCTTATAAAAGCTTCAATTCAAGTGACAGAATCGAATCTAATGACTGTGTATTGGAAGATAATTGTGACAAGAACACTGCTTACCAGCACAATTAGAAGAGGGGAAATTAAAATGAAGGAACGTAGCAGGGAAGACTAAGAGCAGGGGAAAATAAATTGAGAAATAACGAGGCAAGAAGATTAGCAAAGAACAAGTAACTGCTTATAACGCTGTGAGCCCTCAGGTCAAGGGCGGCTGGAAACGCTGGTGGTGCTTTCCCTATGCACGTACATACGCCTGCGTACAGACCTGTAGGATGAGGAAGCATTGTATTACTGAGCACCTAACGTAGCACGTTAATTTACAAAGAAGGACTAAAGAAAAGAAGGAAAAGCATTTGAGATTAAACCAACAAATTATTAATCCCATCTGTCAGGCTGAAAATCGTTGCTTTTGTCCTTTTGAGATCACAGGAGGTTTTATGGAGGCTTGATGCATACACTGGTTACAGCATTTCTTCATGTGACATAAGGAAACAGCAATTGGTGCCTCCTTGGGAGCACTTCTGTGTTCCTCCAAGAAGCCATAAATGATGGCAATTGTTGCATATAACTGAATTTGCCCTGGCAAATACCATTCCTCCCTGTGTTAGACAAAAATCAGTTTCACCGCAAAAAGCTCAGTGCATTCATTTCCCATAATATAACAAAACCCCAGAAGAGCTTGTTATAGTTTCAAAGCCTGCCTGTGCTGTTGGAATAAAGTTGTGTGTGTGTTTGTGCCTCCGTGCATGCGGTGATTCGGTTAGTCCCTGCTTTGGCAAGCCCAAGTCTTGAATGTTGAATGAAAAATGATGTAGAAATCATAGCTTGATGTTCGCAAATAGGGAGAGGCAGGTGAGGAGACGGTCGGGAAATATTCCACCAGGCTGGATCTCTACTTTGCTCTCAGATGCTGGATTTGAGGATTATTCAGTTAGCGTGAGGGGCAGCTAGAGGAGGTAACTGAGAGATACGGAGAATTTATGTGAGGATATTAGATATGAGAGAAGGATTATACAGACATTTTGTGGTAAGACCTCACCTGATTCTGATTTCTCTTGCTTATACAAATCATGGCCTCATTCTGTCACTTTAGGAGTAAGTATTTAGGTCAGATGAATTACATTGAATAGAATTCCTGCAAGATCAGATTTGGGCCCAATTTGTTGAGCTTCAGTCCAGTGTAGCTCATCAACTTTGGCTTTGAAGTCTGAAAGGACATGGAGAGTGAAAGCCAGCTGTCAGAGCTGTCCCATCCGATTTCACAGCAGGGTTACAAATTCCTAGTGGGAACCTTTAACCAAATTAGACAGCATCACTCAGCTTTTGAAAGAACCCGCGCCTGAATAGCGTAGATGCATCTCCAAGATTTTGCAGAGATCTGCATAGACTTACAAACATCTAGGATAGACCATTTTGGAGTGGACAGGAGCAGCCAGAAGGGGCCACTTGTGCAGGTGCGTTTCAGCTGCTGCCCTCACAAAGGCCACTCGCACCCAACTTCAGTCCTACTCTGTAGAGCACAGTGGCGTTTAGGTGCCCACATTTTAGGCTGTTGCTCAAGTGCAGGAAAAGAGGTTATATATTTCCAAAGGACGCATCACCTTCTCTCATTGTGCTGTAGTCTATCCTGGAACTGTCACAGTGATTTATGGCAATACTTTACAGTGGGAACAAACTCTTCCCAGTTCTGTCATTGAAACCGTGTATTCATACAGTACCTATAAATCAGGAGCACTCTGAGGAGCTCCACAGTCGACATTTATGTCAGCAACATGGGTGTTGTAGGCCTCATCATGTTTACAGCTGTCTACAGGCTGGAGAACTTCTACCTATTAGTACCTTAAACAGGTTAAATATATGAATGTATTGCAACCCCTAAGCAAATACAGAAATAAATAGAAGGGTCAGATATTTAAACCTGCTGCATGTAACAAGACTATACCCACGAATCAGGATTAAACTCAGACTTACACTGCCATGTCCCAGGAACCTGCCCTGAATTCGGCAACTGCTGTGATTCCCACATCAGACAAAGCTGAAGCAGGTCTTCGGCCAGACATCCCTCTGCTTCCCAGCCCTTCTACTCTTGTGGTCTGAGGAGTCACATATTGCATTGGTTTGGCAGCAGGATGTATTCACGCTGTTCTGCTTTGCTCCTAGAGGGGACTGGCTGCTGGGGTTTGTATACAGAACCTCCTCTGCCCAGATCAACGTTGCAGGCCTCCAGCCAGTCGACTTGGATGACAGGAGGATGGTAAACATGGACCTCTCATCTGTAGTAAGTAGTACTTCTTATATTCTCAGTTTTTTCCATCTGCCCTTTGCTTGCAGCACTGCAACCTCCCCCTCACTGATTAGGAGAAGACGGGATACTGAAGAGAGCACCTCTGTGTACATTGTCCCAGACTCATCTCAGACTTCACTATAGATTTTGTTGGCCCAGCCCACACTCAGTATGGAGCAAAATAATGAGAATTTGTCTCTTTTGTTGGATATGTTTGGGGCTTTTTTCTGGTTTTGAAATATCTCATACTGGAGACAGCAAATGCCATTATTCTCCAAGAAAGACCTTGCTGTCCTGCAAGCCCCGGATCAGCAGGTAGGTAGGGTCAGCAGCTGAGAAACCTGGAGCTCAAACAAACAACAGTGGAGCATGTGCAACCTGCAATCTTATCTTGGTGGAGCCTTCAACACTGTTCAGGTTCATGCAGGGACAAGTACATGGGCCTTGTACCTTGGTCCCCTGGGCTGCATTGACGCCATGGTGGAGGAGCCAGTTTGTAATTACAGAAGCTCTGCAGTATCAATGGTGGGTGCAGACTGGGGCTGCTGCCTTTTTGGAGTGTAGGTCTCCAGGAAGCAGGAAGAGATTCACCTGTATGTCTGGTAGACATTTAGTTTCCTCAAAGCTATCCGGTGTCATTAATGATAAGCCACTCTGTGTCTAGCAATATTCAAATCGATCACCGTAAGCAAACTTATGATCTCATTGCCTTATCTTTACTCATGAGTGGGCTCTTCCACAGAAAACCATGCAGAACTTACATGGTGTATTCACATTTACAGTAGTCTTGGACATCCAGTCTTGTTTTACTGTATTTTTATTTTATCTTAATGTTATAACTCACTTTTCACTCTGCAAACTGGACTGGAAGATGCTCAGGCTAATTCCATGGTCATTGTTCCTGACATGACTCCGCCGGAATGTCCCCACAGGCTGGTAGGGATCGTCAGCGTTGCTCTGGAGCCAAAGACACTTTTAAGTGCTTTCAGATTTTTTGGAGCACCAGCCTGCTGAGCCTGTAAATACCCAACTGTTCCCAGCTCATCTCATTCATTATAACTGAGCTATGTACAGCCCTTGCCAGAAAACACAGGGCTTAAAGCTGTACAGATAAAATAGACTGCAGAACAAAATACAGGCTTCCCAGAAGGAAGCAGTATAGTTGAGGTTTTTAAACATGGTCCAGCACTCTAGCTGTCCTTGTATCTTTGCATCTTGCTGGGTTGTCTCGGTTAGCATTTCCACATGCTCCCACATCCCTTTTATCACCGTCCCCAGAGTTGCCATTCATCGCTTGCGAGCTGTGACATCTGTTGCGGGCATGGAAAGAAAAATGGCCAAAGACATCAAGCCATGGTGGCACTGGGGTGACTTTTCCTGTTGTTTCGGACCATGTTGCTCTCCTCTTTTTGACTTCTCTTCAAAGACCCTCTTTCTGCTGACCTTCTGTTTCCCGAGCTTTGAAACCCCCCTGGGATCCTGCAGACTTGCTCCTGCCTGGCTGGCAACAGCCTCTCCGTTTTTCCCCAGAGGAGCAGTATTTACATTTCAGCTCAGTGAATAATGGCTGCAGAGCTGCTATCTGCTAATCTTCTATTGTTGTGCATCTGTATCCCTGCTGCACGATGCCAGCAGACAATCCCAGCACTGTTCTCATTGCAGAAAGAGCTGACACTTTCACTTGCTTAATCTTACTGCAGAAGATTGGGGTAGGGGGGAAGAGCATCACCCGCCAGGGAAAAAACCTGTATTAAGTAGGTGTCATTCTCTTGATCTATTTTCCAGACCATGGAGCTTTATGAAGAGAAATACGGTGTGTTCTGGGGAAGATTTTAAAAGTAAAAGGAGCAAGAATGGGGAAGGAAATATTCAGGGGCAGTATTTTTTAAAGTGGCAAGAAAGCAAAGGTGGATTTTGCTGCAAATATAGTGCAGTAGCATAACAGAACTATAGAGCGGGGTATTTTCTGTAATGGGAACCAGTTCCATCCCCGCTGATGCCCTCGCTGGAGGTCCCCGTGAGCCTCCTGCCAGGAATGAGAAAGGACAAGCTGCGAGAGAAGAATAAAGCATAGATATTGCAAAGGTGTTCAGCCTGCAGATATTGTGCAGGCAGCCTCAGGATTTTAGGCATCTCCCAGTCCATCCATGAGGAAAACTGGACTGGATCCAAAGGGCTTGGTTCTCTTTGCTGTGGCAGCATCAGAATCCTCAAACGAGTGGAGGACTAAGAGACCTCAGTATAAATGGGAGTTCACCCCCAAGGCATTTATTGCATGTCTCTCTTGATTAGTATGTTTCTTATCTGACTGTCAGTAAAAAAAGGGAGAGAAAAATGTCCTCCCACTCAGCAAATGCAGTTATAAAAGCCTTCCTAATGGTTACAATGGGACTGATTTATTCCATAGATTTATTTGACAGCACCTGTTAGAGAGACCAAGGAAGTAATTGAGCTGTAGTGTATTAGATTGATTGGTGTTTGTTCAAATGGGATATTGTGGATTACATTTTGCATTAACATTTGAATGTTGCAGAAATGCTGAGAGTCAGAACTAGGCAGAGCATGTTCACAGAGGCTCAGAAGTCAAGAACGTGTTCCTCTGGGCAGTTTTACCGCAGCAGAAGCCAGGGATGAACTTGTGAGCTCAGGGGACAGTAGGAATGCCTGGCTGGAAGTCTAGTAGGGAGCATGGGTGGATCGGGACAATTATTGCAGAGGGCAGTACTGTTCTCTCGTTAGTCCAATGTGAAGATTGTCTCAAAGATCTTTAGACTATGATTAAGTTTTGCATCGACTTCAGAACTCCTTCCTTTCCCGTGCTTTCCACGGCAGCTACGTTTTCCTTATTCCTCAACGCGTCATCTGTATGGCCACTGATGGTGCTCACAAATTCCGGTAAAGGCAGCACAGCTCAGAGTAGACCCCTCCTTATCCAAACACGTGGAGTGCCAGCGCCGTGCTCCATACAGCCTGCAGATAAAGAGACAAAGTACTCTTATCTCCAGAGCAGTCACTGCCGTGGTAACGTAGAGACAAAACGTGCTGAGGCATTTCCCAGCCGGGCTCTTCTCCTGCAGCATCTCTGCGCAATGGAAGGCGAACAGCAGAGCTGCTTTGGAGAATGGTCTGTACTGCACATCGGCACACCTTTGCTTTTTCCCTCTGAGGTACCTCAGAAGCTTTTTCCCCTCTTCTTTGCTGCTGTAACTGAGCAGTGGGAAAGCTCTCTTTATGACAGTGATTAAAACCCAGGAATAACTAAGCTCGCTGTCCAAAAGCTCACTCAGAAGAGGGGCCTGGTATTCCCATTAAGAGGGAAGGCAAACAGATTCAAGGCAGCCTGGCCTTCAGCCAGGTAGGTATACAGCATGCATAAATACCGAAAGCAGATAAAAAATCTGAATTTTGTGAAATCCAACTGATTTGGTACTTCTGTGAGTCAGGCCAATTTTTCCCCAAATGCATTAAACTGTGGAATTTTTCTCCTGTATTCCTAAGACTTGCAGCAAACAATTAGCTGTGGTTACGAAACGTGGATTAATTAAGAACCCTGGGGAGTTCAAAAGGCAAAAGGTTGCCTGTGTCTCATGACACCTTTGTTTCATGTGTTTCAAATGAGCAGTGCCACCTCCCATGGTGACAGGCATTAACAGGATCAGAAGAGCAACAGCTAGGAGCAGAACTCTGCTCCAGGCAGCAGCTCCAAGGAGCCTGGAGAGTCCTTTTTCACATCTGGGGGGTCTTTGTGGAGTCTATGTGGAAACAAGTCTATTTGTCTGCTGGGCTACAAGGTCACAGGGATGATTTTTCCCTTTCTGTGTGGCCCTGGAGTCATCAGTGGCTTAGTTTTCTGTGATCCTTCTTGCTGTTGATTTGGGAGCTCTGAGAAATCACACATGAAACACGTATTAAATACATTCTTCCCTTTGGGATGCGAGCAGAGGGTGCTGGCAATGTCAGTATGTTAGAACAGAGGAAGGAACTGAAAAAGCTTTTCCAAAAAAAAAGTGCAAACGGAGCCATTAATAACTTGCAGTTTGTTTTTGCTTTGTGGCAGACAACAACTCAAAAGGCTGGTTCCTCCTTGCTGCAACACAGATGTACCGCTTGATCCTGATGTGCTCTTTGGAAGGCTGGGGATATTTAGCTGCTTCTAACAGGCAGAGAGAACCATTTCATAGTGCTCCTGGAGCGTTTATTTCCTAAGTCTGGTGCCAAAATTCATGTGGGCGCTGCCTCTCAGAAGCAGCGTGGTGCCGTAGCAGTGTGGCCTTCCTGCAGATTTATTGAAGTAATGTTCCCAGTTCCTCCATTGTGCCTGGAACCTGGGCCTGTTGTTTCGCGGTGGGTTTCCGCAACATCTGTTTGAGTGCATGCAGGGTTTGGACACCCCAACTTCCCTGGGCAAAGCTGGATTTCTAGGACCACACCCATCTCCTTTGGAAAAGCTGAGTTTACCAAGTGCCACGTTTTAGAAAAACACAGCTTATGTTTACATTTACAAGGGCCTGTAGTGACAGGACAAGGGGTAATGGGTTTAAATTGAAAGCAAGGAGATTGAGATGGGACAACAGGAAGGAATTCTTCCCGCAGAGGGTGGGGAGCACTGGGACAGGTTGCCCAGAGAAGCTGTGGGTGCCCCATCCCTGGGAGTGTCCAAGACCAGGCTGGATGAGGCTTGGAGCAACCTGGGCTAGTGGAGGGTGTCCCTGCCCATGGCAGGGGGTGGGACTGGGTGGGCTTTAAGGTCGCTTCCAACCCAAACCATTCCGTGATTCTATGATCTAATACAATTCACCATACTGGAATTTGCTACTCCGTTTGAGTAACCAGCAAAGTTTTGATGCCATCTTTCTCCCATGGAGCGTTACAATTCGCATCACTTACCACTTTCTATAGATTTTCTCTTACACTTTACAAATCAGAGAACCTTGCATTTGAAAATAGGACTGTTCTTGCAAAGCCAGGCGTTGCGGGCTCCGTTCCTGACAAGTTTGCGGTGAACAGGTTTGTAGCTGTTGACTTGGCAAGCAGCTATCCCAATCACACAGCCCTTACTCAGGCAAAACTGCCGGCAAAAGCAGTGGGAGTTTTCCCTAAGTAGTGTTAATAATGTTGGATTCTGTGAGAGTGGCTACACAAAGCACAGTAAGGTGAATTAAGGATAGAGAATTCAGCTGTCTAAACGCTAATTCTTTATTGTTTCTGTGTTCTGAGCTTCGTTTCTAACCTCTTCAGCTAACATGGAAAGAAAATTCGGTTGCAACATCCAATTAAAAGTGTTAATGAAGGGGAAGAGCATCTTAGCTGACACATTGTGTACGGGAGGTGTTCTCCTGTAGTGCAGTTTCAGCTCATGTCTTTGAGATCCTGCAATTACAGCATGATATTATTTATATTAGCTGAGCGGAGCTG
Organism: Rhynochetos jubatus; assembly: GCA_027574665.1. Classification (NCBI taxonomy): domain Eukaryota; kingdom Metazoa; phylum Chordata; class Aves; order Eurypygiformes; family Rhynochetidae; genus Rhynochetos; species Rhynochetos jubatus. The sequence continues at coordinate 8,271,450 of CM050669.1, forward strand.
AAACATCCCTGCCTGCTGCCCCAGTGACACTAGGGTAAGGCAAGGTCTTAAACGCCGCTGCTGATTCCGGTGGGATGGATTTGTAGGGCGCGTTGCTAAGTAGTAGTAATGTTGCCAATGTTGCACTACTCCCTGGCTGTTGAAATGTCCCAAATGCCCAAGACTTCTTACCCAGATACATTATTACCATCAACTCATGAAGGAGATTAAGGGATGGATAAACTGAGAACAGGTCATTGTCCCCAAAGACAGCCAAAATTCCCTTAGTTAACCAAAAAGGGTCTTGTTTTGTGAGAAGCTGGTTTGAAAGCCGCAAAGATGGTAACATTTTGGCTGCCAAATCTAGTGTATTCCCAGAGCAAGATGGGGAGAGGAATGGGAATCCATCCCTTTCGGTGTTACAGAGGAGTCATATTCTGCTGCAGGCAGGTCCTATTATATCATCCTGATGATGGAGGCTGAATCTCATCTCAGTGTTTTCATCTGGACTCAAAAAATTCTCCACAGTCCTGTCTTGAGCAATAGAGCAGGTATTTTGGGTCACTCATGGGCTGCTGTAGTTCGTAATATCTGATATCTGGGTCCCCCAAGCTATTTTTAGGAACAGTCCAGCTCAGTCTATCAATCCAGTCTTTGTTTTTGGGGATCTCTATCACCAAGGCCCAAGAGATTATGTTCAAATCATTCCCCAGCGAGATCTACATGCACAGTTTATGCTGGGCCTTTTAAAACATTCTTTATACCATCTAATTTAAATAATTACCACTTGGATTAGAACCAAAAAATAAGTATTTGATTACAGCCACCTTAAAAGTGAGTGGCATGTTTTGCAACTTTGATAGAGCTGGGAAGACTCTGGAGTGTTCACACACCAACCTAATAGCTAAAGAAAAGAACCGATTCTACTTTCGGCAGTCGTCAGAGCATCATCAAAAAACCAGTCAACAGCAGCTCTGCACGCAGTTGACAAATCGATGGAGGCGGCCGCTGCCTTCACCGGGCTGGCTGGGCCTGCGGAGTGCGTCACCTGCGAGCAGAAGGACATTGGTGACGGCACCTTTCCCTCTAAACTCTTCCAAGGGTTCTCATTAGTTCAGAATTTATACAGTGTTTTCTCTGAATTGTCAACATCGACACGTTCCCACGAAACATGTCAAAGTCTGATGGAAAAAGTTATCGCATTGGTGGGAAATTGGCCCGGGTGCTGTGGTGTGAGGTGAGAACGACGCGATCAGTGAGAGTGCATGTACAAATTAAAGCCTTGCTCAGGAAATGCCGCTGTAGTTAAAGGAGAACATTTACCGGTCAAGTTAGTTTTTAAAATGAGAAGAAAATTAAGAATCGAGCGACTTAGTCTGTTCACAAGGATTGTAATTGTGCGAAGGGACGATTGAGAAGCAAAGCCTTTTAGCTTCAGCTGAATCATGCTCCAGTCTTTATTCCGTCAGTTTTGCGGAGCAGAAATAGAAACATGAAAGAGGAATAATGCAAATGACACTGACAGTATTTTCAAAATAAATTCAGCTCTGTAAAGTTTTCCTCAAGTATGTTTTTCTTAGCTTCTCCTCGGCTGCAAACCAGGGCCGCTGATGCTCAGGATGTACGCATAGCGCAGGGGAGGACTTGCTGCAGATGCCAAATTCACAGTTTTAAAGAAATCCATTTAAATTTCTGCTTCTGAATTCGTGGATGTGTTTGCTGTCCTCACTTCTGGAAAAACGTTGTTTCCTAAGAACCCAAACAGAAGAATTTTATTTCTATTTTAACTTAATTCAGCCACGGCCTCTGTCAAGGTTCGTTTAATGTTCTGGTTCTCACTGGGAGAATCTGCTCTGCCATTGGCTTTGCCCAGCTCCAGCTGTATTCCCCTGCCTGGGTGGCGTTAGGCCTTTGCTGTAAGCTTTCAGAAAACTGTGGAAAACAGATCGGACGTTTTCTGCCAGGCTGAATGCCCTCTGCCACGCACGGCCTGCCCAGCCCTCGGAATTAAGGCTTAGGCTGACACATGGGAATAACTCAGAGCAGAGGAGCCTGCCAGCCTGGCAGAGATGACTGCGCTTTGAGTGATAACCTGGCACAGCGTGGGAGTCCTGTAATCAGTCAGTCCTTGCCACCATCTGGAAGAGGAGGGCTGCACGGGTTCGGAGGCAGGATCCACAACCAAGGATTTTTGGAAAGCAATACTGGCATTTGAGTTTTCTTCCCTTCTTTATCAGTGCTGCCCCAGAACTGGCTGGCAGTTTATTTCAGGGTGCAGGGTTGAACTCCAGTTCTCGTCCTGAACGACTGATTCCCTGCCACTTCTGGAAATGGAGGGTAAACCCAAGAGCTGAACTGGCAATAACCGAAGTTGCTGAGCTGGCTCTGTTGAGATGTGCCACCGGAGGCAGTTTGCATTTCATTACGGGTGTACACAGTGCGCCTGACACGCCAGCGGGAAGAAAGCGCTGCTGAAAAGTGAGGTGTGGTTATTATCGGAGCTTCAGAAGCTGCAGCTCACTCTATTAACTCTTCTCACCCCACACAAAAATACCATTTTCTAGTCAAGCAGATATTTGTCAAATGGGAATCCTGCATCTGTGATGTAGTTGCTCCCGATCCTGCTGAAACAGCGACGCTACGGAGGGACATTCTAACCTGAGGGTAATTTTTCCTGCATGATGAAGTTGCTCTTTGGATGTGACGGGCTGAAAACAAACCAAAGAGCTGAAATTCTCCGCCGTATTAATGACCTGCACTCCTGCGATTTGCTGAGTACCTGCGAATCCTCCGCTTCCGCTGCACGCCTCACATTCCACTGTAATTCTCCTTCGATCTGTTGGACGTTTGGGCAAGGAGAGCAGGAGGAAGGCAGAGCCCAGCTGCTCTCCTTGCTCTCTCCCTGCAGGCAGCAGGGAGGCCAAAGGGACTTTCAGGTGAGCTCTTGTTCGCAAACAGCTTTGCGAGCTGTGCCAGGCTTTGGAGTCGGGGGTGTGCTCTTTGCGTTGGCTGCTTGGAATGGGTGGACGAGCCCTTTTTGAAGGAAACTGGACAGGATCTTACAACAGTTGCTCTGGAGTGAGCAAAGACTTCTCCTGCCATATCAAGCAGTGTAACACTGAGATACCCAGCGTAATGACGGAGTAGAAGTCTTGCCTGTGCTCCCGCGTGTCCGTGGCAGAGCCATGATCGTGTGTAGTATCGCCCTTCTCCCGGGTCCTTTCTCTGTCCGCCTCTTGGCAGACTCCCCAGGCAGCCCCTCTGCACTATGGGGGACACCGTGGGTTCCCATTGTCCAAAATCCGAGAGAAGTCGAGATTCTTCCTCTCTCTTAAAGGGCTGATCTTCACAGGTGGATCCTGTGTCGGCCCTGTAGCTGTTCTTCCGCAACGCTGGGGAAAGCCAACCACAAAGGCAGTTGTGAAGCCATGGAGATTGCACCGGCTTACGCTAACGGAGGGAGCTGTGTGGGAACTGCAAATGAATTCCATTCTCCCCTCTTCTCCAACCCCCGGTCTCTGTCCCCTCGCCCTCTCCACCTGGAAGTGCTGTCATCGACAGGGAGAGCAGCGTCCAGTATGGCGACCAGCTGGGGGCAGGCCCAGGAGTGGCATTATTTGTTTCCAAAGCTCCCGTAAACCAAACTGGGTTTTTTATGGCACTGTAACCACAGGCATTATTGTGCCAAACAAAAAGACTTCAGTTTGCATTTCATACAGGCAGCTGATCCTGCTCGGTGACATTTTTGACACTTTCGGGTGGATTTGAACTTTAAAACCTTCTCAGACTCACTGGACCCTTTTCAGCTGCCTGACGGACCCACCGTCATCTTAGTCCTTCGGAGATCCTCCTGAGTGCTGCTGTAGTCCTGCAGCAGATGCAGCGATACAGGCAGCTGCCTTGTGCTTTCCAGTGAGTCAAAGCAACCATAAAATCAGGTACAACAGGGGAGAAGTCACCTAGGCACGCTGATAAACCTGCCCTGCTGTTGCCATTTCCTTGTAACAAGCATAAATACTGTTTGCTTTGGTTACAAGAACACTTCTCTATTCTATTTCTTTTGAAATTCCTTCTGTACTTTGTTCTGACAAATATTCAAACAAACCTTTTTCCCTTTAAAGTTTTTATTGTCCCTTACAGTGTTTCAGATGCTCCCATACCTCCTCCGGCACAGCCTACCCAGCGGAGGAATTCAGCTTCCGATTGCAGATGCAAACAGGCTTTTGCGAGATGGAATTGCTGAATGTTCCCACCAGGATGGCTGCACAGCTTTAGAGCGGCAAAGCAATTTGTTGGCTGTTCTCTTGCTGATGGTACTTAATGTCACAGTACGGCAGAGAAAGTCCTACCTCCTCTTGGGCTTCTCAGGGCACGCGTTGGTCTGGCTTTATGGAATCCTCTCCTGGGCTATCCTGGAAACATGAATGGGTTTCCTCGGAAGGGATTTAGTGGCATTAGCAGCCCTGCAGTAAGGGACAGATGTTCAGGAGGTCTCAGCTTCTCTTTCAGCTGCATAAGGGGAGGCTCAGCATGTTGGAATTGCTCATACCCAGTGTCTCTCGGTGATCGTGGTGCTCAGGAATTCCCTGTTGCTTTAGTGGAAGCTGCTGGATATGAGGAGTTAGGAAAACCTAGTCCTTACTGGGGGGGAGGTACTTTGTTCGGACTGATGACTAGGCAAGGTAATGGGCTGAGAAATCCCCGGGCGCTGACCAGGGCATGTACACTGTAACGACTGTAGAGGTTTCGGAGTACAGCAAACCGAGAGACTTCCGCAACCCCTCTCAGTATGTCCATTTCCTTCTTGTTTCTCTCCCCAAATCCAATGCCCTGCTCTTTTCTCTACCACCAAGCCCCCCTTCTGAGTACTAAAAGGTTCCTGCTTTTTCAGAGAACAATGTACACATCTTAACAGCCAGTTCATTAGTCTTTCAATGGCTTATTTTAATTAACTAATCTGTTCAAAACATCAAGAGCCTGTTGAGCCATCTGGACTGATGAAAGTCGCATATTGCATTACTAATGTGCTGATTAAATCCTTCATTTTGCTCCGACTCCTAAGCTCATCCAAATGTTACCACTCCAAAGCTGCCTCCCACAAGCTAGGAGGTTTGAATTTTGCCCGTGTGGGAAAGGAGGTTTGCTTTAGCCTGGGGGAGAGGGGTGCTGGTAACCCTGGTTGCTGGCATAACGCTGAAGGACTGCCCTGAGCAAGCAGGGAGGAGAGCAGAGGGTCCACGGCTGGCTGTCTTTGCTCTGCAAAGAGCTCTTGCTGTCTTGTATGAGCAGACAGCCCCTTCCTGGGGCTGGAGAGCAGGAAACTTGGGACTGCGGTGCTGGGTATTCCTTCTTGTGGAAATTCCCTAATTACTAGCAAGAGCTGGGAAAATAAGAGGTGGTGTTGCCTGAGACAGCTTCCTGGCTGGGTCAGGAAGGATTTAAACTGTTAGAAATAGGAATTACCCAAGATATAAGTATTTTGGGATGCCCATCATGCCCCTTTGCTGAAGTCTACAGGCCAGCTGACAAGCATACCATCGAAATAGCCTCGCCCCTGCCTGACCGCCGTTTCCTCTCCACAGAAAACCCCACTATAAACCCAGCTCGGGATTCTTTGCTCCCAAGCTCTCCCTCCTGTCTTGGCTGTGAGTACAAGAGCAAGGGAGATCTGAAGGCTGGTCCTTGTAGGATCTCGGCTGTTGTTCCTTCAAACCCTCAGCTTGCACAGGACACCTGAAATAGAGAAGGCAGTTTCTGCCTTTCCAAACAGGTAGCACATGGCAAAAATAAGCTGCAGGGGAGGTTTTCTCTCCCTCCTGTGCCCTGACTGGAAGAGTGCATTCCAATATCCATCTCAGAAGGGTTTAACTTATCGTGGAAATCACTTTACAATAAAAATGTGTGAGGTTTTGCATGTACTGTTGCTTTTAGTTGGGTTTATGAACCCATAACTCTCAGACTGCAAGTTTTATATGGTGTGGGACAGAGGAGTGCACCTTCCAGCCAAGAACCTTAACACGCTTGGTAGCTGTTGTGAGATTTAATGGCTATATCCTAACTTAACTAAGATAATCTTTGCTTTTACGAGGGAGCTACGGCACGGGGAGGACAGATGATTTAGCAGAGAACAGGGAGTTGAACTAAGACAACATGGCTCCTACCTGGGTATCTCTCACCATGGCAGATCACCTCCTCTCCTACCCTCGTGGCACTCAGAATCTGGGGTTTTGTCACTCGGCTGTGTCCAATCATTTAAACACGTCTGTCAGAGGAAAAACAACCCCACAGCAGCGTGTGCCACGAAGGGTGCAGCCAGGTCAGGATATTCAGTGGACGACTGCATTTTTCCGACCTTATTCTTTCAGCCTCTCAGAGCTAAAACCCAGTGTTGTGGCAGCGGTGCCTTGTGAGACGAAGGACTCAACTGAGCTGGGCTCCCTGCAGCTTCCCTACTCACAGGCCTCTTCTTGTTGCTTGCAGGTAAACGGCCACCTGGACTACATGAAGCAAATGGACATGATCCTAAAAGCTGTGGGCATTAAAACCAAGGAGTGTCGGCTGGAAGAGAAGAGCAGCAGCAGTCCTTTCTCCCCTCTAGCCAAGACATCACAGCAGGCAGCAGACAGCGAGGCTCGGAAGGAGGAAAACACTGTGCAAGAGAAGGATGCAGCTGAGGGTGAGGCTTTCCCAGCCGGCCGTGCTCACCACCATGATTCCCCCAGCTGTCCCTTGGGAGAACCCTCACTCCCCTGCCCAGGCTCTTCGAAGAGCAGGGACAGCGAGAGTCAGGCAGCGGGCAAAGGAGCCAATTAGAGTTCTTCATGTTGGGCAGAGATGCTCAGCCAGCACTAAAACTGCTTTCAAAGTGCTGTCTGTTGCACTGGGATTCCCCAAGGAGCGTCGGTAGAGCCGGCAGAGCTGTAGCTGCAGTTTGCAGACTCTCCTGAGAGCCTGGAGCGTGGCACCAGCGTGGCACTGGATCAAAGCTTTCGAAGCAGCCACCCACAGCATCTCCCATGGACAAGAAAGGGCTGATTCCTGCCTGAATCAGCATTGCTCCTCAGGAAGCGGTGGCGCATCCCTCCTAGCACAAACTGGGTTTGTTTTTGAGGGAAGCAGCTGTCACCGTTAGGGACTGTGTCTCTGCTACGTAACTCTTGGGTTGTGGGTATTTTTAAACGTATCGTGGGGCTCATTACTAGGAAATTAAAACCAGTTTTCCACCAGTGGGTCGATTTGGCTTTTGGTTTTCACGTCAGCAGGTGTGTCGCATGCTCCAGCTGCCCAGCTCCGTACCTCGGCGGCCGCTCTTCAGCTCTGCCAACCGGGAAGGTGAAAAGCTCAGGCTACCTGGCTTCATTCCTCCATCTGCTGCAGGTTTGCTGCCGGGGCTTGGGCACTCGCCAGTCAGCAAGAGTGTGTGCGAGCTGAGGGCGATGAGCGTTCGAGGCCTCGTTATTATTAGAAACGTGCCTTGAGTCCCTAGGTGAAAGACAGCAGAAGAAACAGAGTGGGCTTTTTTACGGCTTGTTACTTTGGGGAACCTCCTCCCAGGCTTTCCAAGCCAGCAACCCACGGAGACTTTCGTTTGGTGTCCCACACACATCTCCAGCCTGAAAAGCCCCCTCTAGACATATTTTTAATTGGCTTAGAATAAAAGTGATACTTGGCACAGGATGAACACGAATCTGTTTGATTTCTGCCTCCTTCCATCAAAGCGAATTGGCATCCACTCTCTTCTCCCTCGGTCTCAGACCGGAGAGAGGGGCACAGCTTTACATCCTCTGCCGTGCAGAGCCTTCCAAAACCGTATGGGACTGATCCACATCTTCCATGAAAGGTCCTTTTCTGGCCTATTTTGCTGCTCAGCCCAAGAAAATGCCATCTAGCAGGAAGATGACAGGAGGATAAACCCCCTCCTGGGAACACCTCTGTGTTGTTCTGGTTTAAAACAAGGGCCGGTGGGTAGAAGTACCTTCCCCTGTCCCGCTCTGGAAGCTCTCGTTGACTCACGAGAGGGAAAATACCGATTGCAGCTTCCGATTTTGGTTCACACCAGCTCCCCCTCCTCCCTCCCCCTTCCAGCAGCTACTTTAATAACCACCTCTCCTTTCCTTCCCGAGCTTTCTGCACGCCTTACCTGCAGGTTATTCCTCACGAAGCTGAAAACGCGGCTGTTTCCGGGGGCGGCAGCGTGACCTGGCAGTGCACCGCAGCTTTGGGTACAGCGTCCGGCTTTTCCTCTCGCCAGTTCTCCGATTCTCGCTGCAGAGCCACGTGAGACATCTCCGAGACAGGCTGTGGGGCCTGTTCTGCCGCTGGCTGCAGGAGAGGGATGCCGTTTCCCCGCCATCATCAGAGGATTTGTCCACGAGCAAACTTTCATTACAAAGAATTGGCTTGATGAGAGAGTAGCGTGTTACTGCTTCTGAACGTTTGGCTTGAAGAAGCACTCTCTCTGCCCCTCTCCTGAAGCCTCTGCCTGCTGACTCGGATACCTAATGGACTTTGGGAGTTCATCGTGTGGTTTTTTCCTCCTTTTTAACTGAAGTTTAGTCATAGTATGTTTTTATATCAATCCATTTGTGGAAAGATGGACATCCTCATCTTCATGTGTGATGCCAAACCCAAGCATTCCATCCACATATACGTGGCAAAAATATATTAAGCAGTTCGATGTTTAATATATTTATTATACTAACCTGTGCTCACTTCATTTGTCACGATCATTTGTCCTTGCGCACTGGACCAGCCGCCGTTTCCAAGGGAATTTGTAGCAAGTAAATATCCAGTTACTCATAAAAGTACTTGGTGTCCAGTTCTGGAACAGCAACGTGGAAAGGAAACTAATGAGACTTGGCTGCTTGTCCACCGTCCCGTGTGCGAGGGATGCTTCGTGTTCGCTCCTCTGCAGAATCTCCAGCCTCAGAAGCCCAGTCAGACTCGTCAGCGTGAGCTGGGAAACAGGCAGCAAGGCTTGCAGGGTACGAGTCCAGGGAGGGAGCAGCAACCAACTACCAACCCTTCTCTGCCTCCGAAAGGCACTTGAGGATGAATTTGCTAAAAGCCTTTATTGTTTCCTTTTATTTGAAGTGCCCACTTAGCACATTCCTCACTGTTCTCTCTGCTGAGGGCTATGAGGAGGGGTGGGGGGATCGGCATCGTCAATTAAAAGACAATATTCGCTTAGATTTGTATCTGAAGGGGGAAAAAAACCCAACAAATATATTTTCTAATCGCATTATGTAAAAACTGACGGATTGTCGGAGCAGAGTGTGATGGTCATATGCCAAAAATAGGGACCTGTAGGATGAAATCCGAAGGGAAGCTTGTTCCGTTAGTTACTCCTGTCAGGATACCCGTAGAGCCACGCAAACAAGTGGAACACCCACACCCTTGCTGAATCGCCAAAAAGCGGTGCCGAACGCTTTGCATCAAATTTAATCCCCCGTAGCGCAGGCTGTTCGTGATCAAACACGATGTTTTCACTGTGTTGCAGCTCACTGCCTGCGCAGGAAGCCGAGACAGACACAGTCCGAACCGGGCGAGGAAATTAAACTCCCAAGAAGACGCGATGTTCTGTGGACTGAAGCAGCCCCCGTCCTCCCGTCCGTGAGTCATGGGTTGTGGTTTCTCCCACTCCTCCCGGTGCGCTTGGTGAGACAGAGGTGATCTGCTGAGCTGTGGAAGCCAACACCGGGCCTTGGTTTAAGTTTAGGGAGACACAGGCTGGCGGAAGGGGCTGGAGTCCGAGGGTCAGACCGTCGGGAGGTGAAAAGGCCACGAGAAGCAGCTCTGGGAGAAGGGTGAGAGATTGGTGTCGGTGAGCAAAGGAGGGATGGGAAGAGAGAGAAACGAGGCAGATGATGGTCTCAGCGGTAGAACGTGGCGTTGCGCTGTTCAAACCTGCCTGCGGAAGTGCTCAGTGCCCCCGTCTCCTCCAAGGAGATGCACCTGAGGTTTGCAGAGGGTATGGAGCAGCAGCGGGTGGGCAGGGAGATGTCTTACGGCAAATCAGCCCTCCGGAGCGTTTGCGTTGGGCTGGGGGACCCTTCCCAGCACCCAGAGGTCCGTAACGTCGGCGTCTCCCCCGGCCATAGCCCCACGGACGCCCTGGCTCAGGCCACGGGGGTGCCGAGCTGCTCGTGCTGCAGCTCCGCGGCCCGGCGTTCCACGTCAAAAAGGTTGAGCAGGCGGGCGCCGGGGAGAGCCGGGGGACCGTCGCCAGCCGGCAGCAGGCTGTGTTCGTTCCCCAGTGTGCCGGAGTCAATCGAGTCAGTCTCAGCCTGCAAGGTGAGGACGTTCTTGAGGGACATGGCGGCGCGGGGCCCGCTGTTGGAGTTCCTCATGGAGAGGGAGATGGCGCTGGGACGGGGCTCCCCGGAGCGCCGGCAGCAGGGCAGGTATTTGCCCATGGCTCTCTTGAAGTCCCTCATGAAGAGCGGGTAGATGATGGGGTTCATGGTGCTGTTGCAGTAGCCCAGCCAGGTGAGCACGTCGAAGAAGCCAGCTGGGACGCAGCTGCAGACTGCCTGGCAGGGGGGACACAGCAAGGATTAGCAGCGTCTCCCACCTTGACCCCAACCCAGAGTGGTTTCCCAGGTAGGCCAACGTTTTTCTTTTGAAGGAACCCTCCACCCTTTCAAAGGGTTTTTCCTTGGGGAAATTGCATCTTTGGTCCCAGAAGCCTTTCCAGCCAGACCTGCGGGCATCTGAGATCCAACCCAGCTGGACTCCCAGCGAAAAGCTTTTGAAAACCTGACATAAACCCGTGATTACCTGTGTCACGTTGGTGACGAAGAAGGGGAGCCAAGCCACAAAGAACATTCCCAGGAGGATGCCCAGTGTCAGGCTGGCCTTCAGCGCCTTCTTGCTATGCTTGTTGGTGAACCTCCTGCTCTCGCTGCCGGCCATGGGCTGGCTCGGGGCGCGCGGAACCTGCAGCGGGAGACGGGGCGGTGAGTGAGTGCTTCACCCCAAGCCAGAGCCACCGACACCAACCTCCCAGCCAAGAAAAGTGGTGTTTGATGCTGCAAATCCTGCAAAACCCCCTCTGTTATGTCCCTGCTGGCAAGGGGCAGAAGGGTGGAACACACTGCAGTCCCTGAGCCCTAAATCGGGAGGAGGAAGAATAGGAACCCTCCACATTGAAAGGATTTTATTGTCTTTACTGTAAAATAGGGGCTTTATCATTAGGCTGCTGCTTGTGGAGAAAAATCCACCTCAGCCAGTGTTTTGGTGAGGATAAAGCATGCCCTGAAGAGGCAGCTCTAGCCGCTGATTAGAGCAGCAAACTAATTATATTTTTAAAAGTAGGACATGAGACATTTCAGCCGACAAACACCACAGCTAACGCAGCCCTCTACCCGCCCTTGCAATCTAAAACCCATATCATCTCAGCCCTCTGCTGTAATTAAGTGAGGCCCCGGTGCCACTCAGCTTCCTGCCCCCCAAACAAAAGAGAAAACAAATGTGGTTAAAAAGACAGAACTGGAGGGCTCCTGGCTGACACCTTGTTTTCAGCTCGCCCTCCGCCTGAGCCGATTCAGGGCTCCTCGGAATCTGCCGGGACGCTCGCCTCTGCTGAAATACGGGGCGGGGGGGGGGGGGTGGATGCTCGTTTTCCACGGCAGAGCGATGCGCCTGAGCATCCTCCGGTCCCCCGAGCACTGGGGCCGCAGGGCTGTGGTGGGTTCTGTTTGTAGAGCCCAAAAACCTGGCATCCTGGGGAGAAAATGTAAATTTTGTGCTATGGGGTGTTTATTCTTTGATTTTCGTTTTCCTTTCAGAAGCCTGGTACACGTGCGGGAGAGCGGGTCGGCTCAGAGACTCTGCTTAAAAGAGAGAAGAACAAACTAAATCAAGGTATTTAAAGGCAATTAAGTTTGTCTTTTCCCTGTAGGATATGAGGTCAATAAAGCCTGTTACGGGGAATTAAAGCTGTTAGATTTAGCGGCAATTACCTTCTCCCGGAGAAATCCAAACAAGCGCAGCCGCGTTTGGGTTATAAAACCCACACGTGCTGGTTTAACCAGCCGTGGAGCCAGGAGCGTTGTGCAGTTCCCGTTATAGACCAGGTAACAAAATTAGAAGCTGGCTCTTCAAAATCAGGTGCTCTCCAGAATTTGGGATTCGCTATTGTTTACTCTCCTTCTCCCTCGTACGTCTCACGCCCACCACGGCCAAGATTTACGAGTGGAAAGTCAGCTAGGATTACAGCCTGCTGGGCTGGCGCTAGCCAAGAGGGGGGCGAAACTGCATTTGCTTTGCGCTGCTGAGCATTTTTGCTTGTATCTTAATTTATTTCTCTGCTTCTGCTTGTTCTCCTTCTGCTCCCGAGCAGCTTGTAAGCGCATCTTTGCTGGGACAAGACACTGGGCACCTCAGGGGCATCCGGAAGGTGGATGTTGCCCACAATCTCCCTCCCTGCGCTCTGGTTGACAAAGCCCTTTGCCTGCCCCAGCCCCGAGGCCGTCCGAAAGGCCCAAACACCCAAATCACAGGGTTCTGCGAGGAGCACTGGCCCTGCGGCCACCTTACCTGTGTCACGGTCTCGGCGGCGGTGGCCACGTTGGAGGCGAGGGAAGCCACCTGCACCGCCTGCTTGCGGGCTGCCAGGAGGATGCGGCAGTAGGTGAAGGAGATGGCGGCAGACGGGAGGAAGAAAGTCAAGCAGGAGGCCACCAAGGCATAGGGCAAGCTGACCAGCAGCCGGCACTGGTCCTCGTCTCCCCGGGAGGTGACGTTCGGGGACCGGACCTCAAAGTCCAGCTTGTGCCAGCCCATCTTGATGGGCAGGAAGGAGGCCAGCGCGGCCAAGGTCCAGGTGGCCAGGATGAGCCAGAGGGCTCTGCAGGAGGTCATGCGCAGCTTGTACTTGAGGGGGGAGATGATGAGCAGGTAGCGGTCCAAGCTGATGACGCAGAGGTTGAGGATGGAAGCGCTGCAGCACATGACGTCGAAGGAGTACCAGAGGGAGCAGAAGTCGCCCCGAAGCACCCAGCGGCCGTAGAGCTGGTTGAGCATGGCCGGGGGCATGACCACCAGCCCCACCATCAGGTCGGACATGAAGAGGGACACCAGGAAGTAGTTGGAGGTGTTGCGGAGGGAGCGCTGGGTGACAATGAGGAGGATGAGGAGGAAGTTCCCTGCCGTGGTCAGTAGGATGATGAAGCACAGGAAAGCGGCCACCCAGCTGCTCCCCACCAGCAGCGAGCGCTCCCCCAGCACGCTGGCATTGGGGGCCCCCAGGTCACCCTCCATGAGGAGCCAGCGGGACCTTCTCCAGCCGTGACCTGCGCTAGGTGATCATGGCCGGAGCCGGCTCCAGGGGAAGAAGTGCCGTCGCTCTCCCTGCTCTGTGTCCGTCCTCCTTTCTCCTCTCCTCCTCCTCTCCCTCTCTTCCCCCACTCTCTCTCTTCACTGGCAATTGGGGCAGAGTGACATTCCCAGGAGCCGATCAGCAGTAGGAAGCATCCCCTCCCCGTTACTCACAGCCAGGCATTTCGTTGTCCCTGCAAATTCTCCTGCGGTGGGATGTCCCTGGACACTGCTTCTGGATGCTGGGGATGCTCTGGATGCTCGAGATGCCACGGTTGCTCTGGATGCCGGGATGCTCTGGATGTGCTGGACCAGGGAATAATCTGGACCCCAGGATGCTCTGGATGCTCTAGATACAGGGATGCTCTGGACCCTGGGATACTTCAGATGCAGGGGATGCTCTCGATGCTGGGGATGCTCTGGACGTAGGATGTTTCAGATGCCAGGGATGCTCTGGATCCCAGGACGCTCCGGATGCTGGGGATGCTCTGGCCCCCACCATGCTCAGCTCTCGCCCCCCCGCTGGGCTCGGCTACCTGCAGAGCTCTGTCCCTCCGTGCCCAGCTCTGCTGCTGCTGCAGCTGGAGACAGCAGGGAGAGGCAGAGCAGCCCGAGGCGAGCACAGGGATGCTCCCAGCCGAGCTGCTCCCGAGGAGGAAGATGCGGGAGTGTGGGAAGGTGTCCCTCCCCGGACAGGGGTGCGGGTGAGTGCGTGTGTGCAGGTGGAAAAGGATGGAGAGACGCTGATTCGAAGGAGGTGGGGCTGGAGAGGAGGAGATGAAATTAAATGCTAATGAAAACAGGGATCTGGTGGAAACTCCGCAAAGTGGCAGCCTGAGAGTTCGCTTTTCTGCCTTAAAGAGACAGCCAGCACCGAGCTCGTCCTCCCCTCTGCCGGCCTCCACCAGCGCCGGAGGTTCACCCGAGCGGTGGGCAGCGACCCCCGGGCCAGCAGCACTGAGCGCCAGGCCCCGGCCCCCGTACCAGGGGATAAAAAGCAAGATTTTGCAAAGCCAAATAAAAAGGAACGAATCCTGCGCGTAACAGCCCGGCATCACCTGCTCAGGAAGCAGCCGGAGGCACGGAAAAGACTTGCTGGCTGATTTTCCAGCCATCTGCAGCCAGGGACGGAGGGTGCGAGCAGACACCAATAGCTGCACCCACACTGGGATAACCGCTCCGGGGTTACTGGGGCCGACCTCGGGGCAGCCCGGGTCCCAGCCTTTGCAGGGTCAATCCCCGATGGACCCACGGCAACTTGCCCTTTGGCAAGCGGGAGGCAACGTGGCAGAGGACCTGCTGGCTTCGGCATCCCTTCTGGTTCGGAAGACACTTTGGAATCTTCAAGTGGGTCTCCCGTGCTACCACCCCCGTGCTGCAGAGCCGATACCTCGGGGTGCTCGGCAGGGACTGATTTGGGGTTTTTAATTACCTGGCCGCCAAAAGGTTGGATTTTCTTCCAACGGCTACAAGTCCAGTCGGGGGAGACCAGAGCCGAGAGCACTGACTCCCGCACAAACCGGAGCTGCGTGTGTCTCTGTGGTGCCCCTGGCACCGACCCCTGCGGTCACAGGGCCGGACACTGCCCTCTCCTCCCGGCACTGCCACCGAAGCTTGCGTTAACACGCTTCCCCTGGGAAGATGCTTCCGCAAACATGTGGGCTAGAGCCGGCTCTGCACGCTGCACACTCCACGCTGCACACTCCACGCAGGCTGCACCTCCCCCACCGCCGGCCCCGGAACAGAAATTTGTCTCTTTCCCAAGATCTACTTTTCTAATCACCTTTTCCACAACTTTGTCCTGCTTTTCCTAGTGGGTGAATGGGAAATTCACCTGGAAACCACCTCTGAGCAAGGGACGGAGACGCAAAGCCAGGCTCATCCCCATGGGTGGACAGTGCCCATTCCCGCCCAGCATCTCCATCCCACTGGGAAGCTGTTGGGTAGGAAACAGCTGCCATCACTCATGCCGGGACCAGCTTTCTGGGGAACTCGTGCGTCTGCCCTCCCTCTGCTTCCCCAGGACCGTCTCCTTGGATGCTCCTGGCCAAACCCACCTCGGCCACTCTGCGTCACTCCGTCCTGGCAGGCGGCCAGGGCAGAGCACTCACACGCACGGCTCTGATCGCAGCAGGAGGCCGCTTTGGAAAAGCGCTCCTACCAGGAAACCCTCGCTTCCTCGTCCCATCTGGGCTGGGAACAAGGAAGCAAACCCATGCCGCGGAGGCCTCCCCAGCAGCCCAGATCTCTCCCAGCTGGATCCAGACTGATGCTCCACGAGGAAGTCGTGCAAAGCTCTCCAGAGAAGGAGACTGGATCACAAGCGTGCCCTCCACAACCAGGCGTGCGGGAGGTTCCGTGCGCTCGGTTTGGGGGTCTTTGCTGGGGAAGTGGATCTGGATTGATCCAAGCGCAGTGTGTTTAAAAAAAAAGGCCTTAAAATGTGGCCCGAATCCTACTGTTGTCCCTGCAAAACCCTCCTCTGCTCCGGCAGCTCTGCTGACCCCCTTGTGCTGCCCGCCCTGCGCTGTGTTTCTGGGGCTGTGGTTTCCACCAGCACTGCTCTCCAGTGCCGCTGGCAGGGAAAGCAGAGCTGGGGTGTCAGCAGCCACCCAGGCGTCAGCACAGCCAAAGGGCTGCGGAGCCCGAGTGAGTAAACCGGGACCTCGGGGAGGACACGCAGGCAGTCCTGACCTTAACACGGCGGCTCCAGTAGTGCAATCCACTCCCTGGATCTCATTCCAGCCTTGAAGCGGGATGCTCCTTAGGGCAGATTGGACACTAGATACCTGTGACGAGTTCTGTTCTCCTCTGCACAACAGCCCTCCGCTGCCTGCCTCTGCTGCAGCTCACGTTGTGTCAAAACGTGGAGACACCCTGCTCCCAACACCCTGAACTGCAGCTCCCGGAGTCTCCAGAACAGTCCCACTGCTAAATCCAACTCCTCTTTCCACTGCACACCAACAGAAGGGCTAGAGGTGGGTGACAGCATCGGGTTTTCCCCTTTTTCCTGCCTCCTGGCTCCGGTAACGCTCCTGCCCTTGGAGGGCACTCCACAGCCTAACAACATTCTCCTAATGCACTGGGCACTTCCACCCCTGCCAGAGTCCCTTTTCAGCCCATCCCCTCCGCTGCTGCTCTCCCGCTCCAGCACCCCGAGAGCTGCCCTCCAACTGGTCCAGAGGCCCTGGGACTCAGAGCTAAGAGCTGGCCGCGTGCCTGGTGCAGCCTCCTGCCTCTCCCGGGGCAGATGGACCTTCCCCAGGGTTGGGCTCAGCCAAGGGAGCATCATCACATCGTTTCGGAGGGCACAGCCATGCCGGGTGTCCCGGCGTCAGCGGGAGCGGAGGTTTGCGAGGGCACGCTCTGCCCTGCCCAGGGAACGCTTGATCCAAACACCCCTGGGAAGAGCCCAGCGGTTTTCGGCCAAGGCGCTCGGGTCCCCTCCTCACCCACATCCATGTCCACGTCAAGGTTCGCCTTCCTCCACTCCAGAGGCGCTTCTGGAGGCCGTGAACATCTGGATGCCAGGAAACAGGCTGGATCAAGAGTGTCACCTAGTGGCAACAGAGCCGATAAAGGTTGTATCATCCCGCAGAGACCCCACGCACTTCCCACACAAGTGGGACCCCACAGCCCTCAAACCTTCATGACAGCTGGTGTGCAGGCTCCCCGTGTCCACACGCAGCCCAGATGCTCTGTGTTTGGGGTCGGTTTTCCTTTCAGCATCTCTCCCTCCTTCTCCTCCTCCTCCTCCCAAACTGAACACGGCAGGAAAGCTGAAAGAGGCCCATCGTTCTGCCCTACGCCAAACCCTCCTGCGCTGCTCTCCCGGCCGCTCTCCGGCTGCCAAGGGCCTCTCCCCGGTCAGCAGCGCTGCCGCCCCAAACCCGACGGGCATCATTGAGAAGTGGAATCACAACTAATTTATTTCAGCAACGAAAACAACCACCAAACCCTTGTGAAACGGAGGGGGAGGCATCGATTACAAGCTCTGGAAGCTCTTGTCAGGACAGCGCCAAAGAAATCAGCTTTATACAACAGAGAGAAAGGGGTAGCAGGAGGGGTCCGGGGCCGTCCCCCCACCCCGAGCCTCCCCAGCCCTTCCCTGGGAAGACACATCAGCATCCTGGCACTCGTCCCCCTTCTCCCTCCACCACGATTAAAGTGCAGCAGGGAGAGTGGGGAGGGGGCTGGCTCCCCCTGGCGCGGGCCTGCTCTTGGCCTTCCCCTGCGGTGCCCACGGAACCCCAGTGCCCAGGGCACGATCCAGCTCATCCCAGGGAGCTACGTGGTGGCCCTGAGGACCAGGAAGGAAAGGCTTCTCCCCACCACGGTTCCCAGCAACCTCAACGCGCCACATCCTGAGCCAAAAATCCTCCCCAGGGGCTCCCTGAATGAAGGGGCTGGGCTTGAATGAAGATCCAGCGGATGCCAGGAGCAACAGCGTGTCCGTGCTGCGCCCACGCGGCCTTGGGCTGGCAGGGCAGAGAGGAGGAAGAAGAGACGCCGCCAGTGCCACGCACCCCAGGAGAGATGTCTGTCTCGTGGGGCTGCGGAGAGGACACGTCCCTTCTTCCTCCGCCCCGGGCACGAGCTGTCTACAAGGGAAAATCCCAGGAGGACTCGGCAAAGGCTCCAGAGCAGGTCAGGAGCCTGCAGCCAGCCCCCGGGGAGCCCAGCACAGCTCCTGCTCTCAGCTGAAGCCCCTCGCCCGGGTTCCCACTCCTCTCAATATATTATTATTATGTGCAAGTAGTTTTGCGCCAGAAAACCCCCGAGCCCTCCCCTCTCGCCCTGCAGCTCCAGCCCCACGGCCGCCCCCCCTGCCCTGCCCGCGCCTCAAAACCTTCCTCCAGCCCCGGGGTGTCATGGAGAGCAAAGCGTGAGGGTAGCTATTAGACAGGAAAGACTCCACCGCCCCCCCCCCCCTCCCTCCCCCAAAACCCCGTCCCTCTCCCTCGCACACACCCCCCGCCCGCGCCACCGGCTGCAAGGACAGTCCGAGAGGGCCAGGTCACTCGTCGCCCTCCTCCTCGTGGTGGTGGTGGCTCGAGGGGGGAGGTTCTTCCACCTCTTGGTGGTGGTGGGCGTAGTGGTGGGGGCTGGGGCCTTCAGCAGGCATGTTCTCCTCCGCGTTCAGGTAGACGTTGAACAGGGCTCCCTCGTGGCTCGGCTCCTTCCCGCAGGCCTGGCAGCTGCAGTGAAGTATCTTCTCCACCAGCTTGTCAACCCTGGGGATCTCCTCGTTGCCTGGACAGTCCAGTGTCACCTGGGCAGGGGGACAAGGACACGGTGCGTGAGCGTGGCCGCTGAGCCGCCCCTCGCCCTGCAGACTTTGGGGGGTTTAAGCCCGAAGCGATGGTTCGCCGCCCACGCAGACAGCGAACCTAAACTGACGGGGGACAGCGCTGCAGAGCGAGAAACGCACCGTTCATCACGGCAGGCACGACGCTTCCCGCGGCCCCCTCTACCCCAGGCATCTCGGGAAAGGGGAAAGCCACCGAGGGACACCCCGGAGGGAAACCACGAGCGGGGAAACCTCGGGGCTGGAGGGTGAGTTGCCCTGAAGCGGTGGCGGAGCGGAGGTGAGAGCCCCTGAGCCTCAGCAAGGATGGTGGAGCAGGCCGGGATACTCACGATTTCCCACATGGACTGGGCTGGCATGCAGGAGTCGCAGTGAACCAGGGACTCCGTGGACTGAGGGAAGGTGTTGGGGACGCTGTAGCTGAAACACTGTCCCAGACAGGCCCTGGAAAGACAACAGGAGGGAGGGGGGCTCAGGGGAACTGCCTGCTCTTCCCAACGAAGGCAGGAGGATTCGCCTTTCCGCTGAGACAGGCGGGAGGCAGCCAGGCAGAGGCAGGACGTCGTGCCTGGCTTCTTGGGCGAGTGACAGTCCCCAAAGCCGCTGCAGAGTCCTCAGAAAATGGAAACGAGCCGCGTCCAGCTCTGCGCTGTGGATCTGTACCTGTTCTGGATGGACTTGGACTCGCAGCCGCTGTGCCCCACGATCTGGGTGATGTTCTTCGCCTCGCACCAAGCGCTCTTGTCCGGGAAGAGGGCGAGCTTGTTTATGGGGGGCGGTGCAGCCAGGAGCAGCGCGGGGAAGAGGGCACCCACCACGAACCGTAACATCATGGCCAGCTCTGCCGAAATCCTACAGCTGGAGACAAGAGGGCAAGGCGTTAGCAGGGAAGAGAACAGGCCAGGCGGCTCGTTTCTCTGACCCCGCAGCGGTTCCTGGCACAGGTACATCTCCCGCTGTGCTGGTACTCGCATCTCCCTCCCTGGCCTGGGAGGCTCCCCGAAACGCCGCACCGGGAGCGGGACGTGCCGCTCTGCCTCTTCCCTCTTCGGAACAAGCCCTGGGGCAGGCAGGTACCTGCATTACTTCTCCCGAGCTTTGTGCCGGGAGCAACAACAGCCTTTTCGGCATTTCCCACCCAAAGCTGGGCTGGGAGAAGTTTGCAAAGCAGAAGCGTCGCTGCCGCGGGGCCGAGGCAGGTCGGAGAGGTGGCGGACCGCCGAAATGGTTTTATTTGAGGAAGAAGCAGGCTTCCCCGCTCCCTTTTCTCCCGCCTTAAAAAGCCAACGCTGGCTTTGCTGCAAGCCTTCCCAGAGAAATGGGACCGCTTTCCCGGGAAGGAAAACCGCTCTCCTCCTGGAAGCGCGCAGCAGATGTCGCTGCGAGGCAGCGGCAAGCGGGGAGAGGTGGGAACCTCAGTCCAGAGGCTGGAAACCGCAGGAATACGCGTTCAGTCTTATAGAGCCACTCCAGTTCAGCCAACGGTTACCCCAGGGACGGGAACCCGGCTGCAGACAAGGGAGGGCCCTTCAGTACCTCGCAGAGGTGGTCGGTGAGGAGGTCACCGAGAAATCCCACGCAGGGTTTCCTTGCGGGCTGGCTGTTTTCTCCAGCCAAGGTGCCTGCGTGAACACTCCCAGTCGCTGGGGAGAGGCAGATGGAAAAGCATCACAGAAACAGGGAAATTTTTTCCTTTGTGGGGTTTGGATGGAGTCACCGCGCCAGGCAAACATTTCTACGCTCTAAAATATTTGGTAGAACCATGTTATTTGTTATTTCCTCCTATTTATTTATCCAGACGAAGATCCCAAGCCCACGCTGGAAAGCCTCCTGTTGATTCCCATGGTTCCTGGGCCCAGCCCTCTAACGCTTGCTGGGGAAGGAGAGGAAAAATGCCATGTTTATCAGACACCAGTGTTGGAGGCAGCTCTGTGCTGGGACTCCCAGCTGGGCGCTCCTTGGGTCGCTCAGCCTATCTGCACAGTCTTCACCAACACATCCCTGGCCAGCGGCCCCCCCCATCCCGCTGAACTATGGAGATGGGCTGGTAAAGCCCCTCTCACAGCTCCGGCCCGGATGGGGCAGAGCGTTTTGCCCTGTTATCCCTCCTCTGAGCCCAACCTCCTGGATCTGAATCAAGAGAGACACCAGAGAGATACTGCCCCATCCTCCAGCCCAGCAAAGGGCGTCCTTGTTCCCCGACCCCAGGATCCCTGGAGGAATCAGGTGCTAAATTTTCCTGCTTCCTGATGGTACAGGAACCGTGATGGTGTAACGTACCAGCGCCCTTCCAGCCCCGGTTTCCTAACCCTTGCTGGTTCATGAGTCCCTCGCTCCCTGTGAGCATACCTGTGCAAAGCAGGGTTTGCAGGTCCTGGTTTGGGCCAAGCAGAGGGTTTTAGCCCCCGAACTGGCAGCGCCGTCGCTGACAGCGGGGCGCTTGGACACGTCTGTCCCAGAGACAACTCCCCGGGCTCAATCCTGCTCCCTGACATTATGTTTTTCCGTTTCAGTGTGGGAATTCTGCAGTTTCTAAGAAGCAGCCGGCTGAGCCACGCAGTTTTCAGAAACGAGCATCACTCATTCCTCAAATGCCAGCGGCTCCGCGCTGTGGAATCCTGCTCCCAAAGGCAAGTCCGAGATCAGAGCTGGGATGTGACCCAAACAGCAATCACAACGCCCCGGGGAACAGCCGAAATTCCTCTGGAGTCAGCACACAAGTTCACTTCCACATGCCCGATTAGAGAGCAATCTCCTTCTTTCCAAAGAAAGGTGGTGGCTGGTTTTTCCCAGGTTTCTCTCCATCCCTACCCAGCGGCAAAGACACGGACGTTTCTGCCTGCGCTGACAGCCCTGCTTCCCGGGGACCGGATTCCTTTTGCCCTGGCGGGAGGTGTTGATCGCCTGTCGGTGCAGACCCACTGCCGGAGGCAGGAAGGATCATCTCCCAGCATCTGGGCTCCCGTCTTGCTCCGATCCCGAGAGGGAAATGAGGGAGGTGGTGCTCTGCTAAAGCCCAGGACCTGGCCTGGATTCAGGAAAGCACTTAAACACGTGCTTAAGCCCTCTGCTTTCCCTAGCCAGGATGTCCTGGGAAGCAGGGCCCCCAGCAGCGCAGGCATGGGGCGGTCAGCGAGCAGCGGGGAGCGGGCACCTCTGCGGAGCAGGAGCCACGACCCTGTTCTTCAAGGAATTCAGGTGCTGAGCGTGGCCATCTCCCGCCGATTCTGAGCCCTGAGCAGGCCACATCCACGTGGAGTTTTCCTTCTCCCGAGAATGCCCTGGAACCCGCCGGGCCGCTCTTCCAGCAAGTAACAAGGTTTATGCCAGTGCCCAGGAAAACATCTGATGTGGCCGGGTCTGGGAGGGAGCTGGGGCTGGAAGCAGCCGGCTCGCAACCGCGGCATGTTCGCTGGCATAGCTGAGACCAGTCATGCGAACAGAGCTGCCACTAAACCCATTCATCTGACAGCAGCCACAGCGTCCCAGACAAAAGCACCGTGTTCCTTCTCCTCCCCGAGCTGGGAAGGGAAAAAGGAAGACGAGGCACCCGAGCAGGTCTGCGAACTCCCCGTTAAATAAAGGCATTGAGTACGTTCCTCTGGGACAAGCTAAATGACTCGGTGCAGCTCCGAAAGGAAGAAGCGTGTGCCCCCCGGCTGCCCCCGGCCTGGGAGCAAGCCCTTCCCCACCGCAGCGGCTGCTTTCTCTGGGGCACGCTGGATTTGTTCCTGCTAGCCAAAGCAAGCGCCGCTCGGTTCTGGCAGAGCCATCACCCCGCGAGGGTCTCCCCCGTCTCCCTCCGCAGGGAACCACGCGGCAGCTTCCCCCGCCATCCCTTCGCACGCGTTTGAGAAACCAAATGACTCAGCCCTCGAGCCTGGAACGTCCCGGACTCCGGAGACAAACAACTCGGCGCACGCACAGCTGCAACCTCGTGCCGAGCGGCCCCGGAGCCCTCTTCCAGCCTGTCCCCGTGGCCCGTGAGCCAAGGGACACGATGCCGAAGGCGGACGGGTCTCAGCTGTACCTCAGCATCCCTTCGAGGCCCGGAGAGCCTGGCAGGGGCCCTGCCGACAGCTCAGCCTCCCATAAACCCGGATTTGTGATCTGGCGGCTCAGCCTCCCGGTTTTGAGATGCGGTAGTGTGCTCAGATGTTTTGTGTCGCCTACAAGAGCTCCGTCCTCCCATCCCGGCAGTCCCGGGGACTCTGAGGAGGCCCACAAGCAGGACAGTCCCCGCCAACGCCTGGAAGCAGCTGGGAAAATCTACATCATTACATCGGCTGGAGGACAATCACGGGAATTACCTCGGAGGCCACGTTCCCACCATCCAGCCCACAGCTGTTCCTGGCCATTTGGAAACCCAACACTTTTGGAGGAAAATAAGAAAGATCTAATCAGTTTTACCCTCGTTTTTTCCAGCAGGAAGTTTACACCGTAATACAAGGCCAGCCTGCAGGTGGACACGGGGAACATTTCATGAGTAGTTTAAGATGTTTATAGGTGTTTTTCTTATCCGGGATCTTGCAATTTTGCCAAACGCGTAAAAAACACAGACACAGGTACATTGTGCTCCTGGCCACACACGCGGCGTCCCCGGTTCCGAGACAAGAAACGCCCGAGCTGTACAAACATCGCTCAAAGCCCGCAAATGCAGCACAGGCACAGCGCGAGCTCCACACCGTCGCCAAGGAAAACGAGGTACGAAGCCGGGAAACGGCCCTACCTCAGGCCTTGGGTGAGATGCACGAGATCTCGGCAGAGATGGACGTGGTGAAGGTCCATCGCCTGGTCTGGATCAGAGCTGGGATCTCCACCTTCCTCTCCTGCCTCCCTGGACACAGCGCTGTCCTGCCTATCGGAACCAGCTTCCCACCCCGCCCGGCCCTCGGGCTACGCCGCGCCAAGCTGCCCAGAGCAGGTTGGTGCTGGCCATCGATCCAGCAGGACAGGGTCCTGCCTTTGTGTTCAGCTCGTTATTTGTGCCATTTCACTGGGCACGGTGCTGCCGGGACGAAAGGTGGCCCCAATGACGCGCTCCTGAGCGCACTGCTCCGTGCCTCAGTTTCCCTGCTTATCAGACCAGAGACGGGAGCGCCGAGAGAGCTGACGGGTGCAGGAGAATGGGAACGCACGGGGAGGTCTTTGCGTGCCAGACTTCCTTCGAGGGAAAGGGCTGCCCGGGGCAGGAGGGGAGGGATGGCTGCCAGCAGCCCTCGCCCCACACGATGTGCGTTCCTGGCCGGGAAGGTGCTCGGGGAAAGGCCGTGCCGCGGGGCAGGCAGGAGTCAGGCTGGGACATGGCTGCATGGGGGGGGGTCGTGCAGGGACACCGTGCTGCTGGGCGAGCAGGGCTCGCTGCTGAGGACTCCGGGGGATCACTCCTGTGCATGGGGGTGGCCAGGAGCGCTCTCTCTTGCAGGCAGCTCTAAGGGCTAAAAGGCAACCGATTATTTGGGTGCCTAAAAGGAAGCAAAGGCTGATTTGGTGGCAGCTGGAAAGAAACATGTCCCTGTCCCAGCCAGATCCTGGGCACGGGTCTCCTCAGACACAGGGTTTTCCTGTGATACTACAGAGAATTGCCTCCTAGGAATCTCAGCTCAGATCGCACTTGCTTCCATGGAACAGAACATATGAGGGGCCAGCGTCGGTAGGAAGAGTTTAAATCTGAACTGGGAAAGCCTGAGAGGTCGCAGCGTGCTGAAAAAGCCCCAGAACAACCAGTTTCATTCACCACTTTCCCCTGATCAATACTTCCCCCTTGTCCGAAATCTGCATCCAGCGAAACCTTCGGTCGCTTTACATTTTTCAACCCGCCTGCAAGAACACGCAGGGCACGACCCCCTTTGGGGGCCTCTTCTGCTGGGCCCACAAGAGCCCCAGCTGATCCGATCGATGTCCCGACAGTATGGCCAGGGGAGAGGGAACTACGCACTGAGAACGCCTGGGGGTGACTCCGCGGAACAGACGGGGGTTAAGTGAGCACAGAGGCCCCTCCTGAGCTGAGCGCTTCGGTCTTGCTTTGCCGAGCTGCAAAACCTGGGAAGACATGACCAAAAAAATAATAAAAGGGAACTACCCCAGGAAGACGTTGGATGTTTAACAGGCGCAAGAATCGACCCTCTTTGATAACGGAGCAAAAGCCGCGTCGTTTCTCCCCCTGGATCTGGCTGTCTCTGCTCCTTTGGAAAGCAGGAGATGCCACAGCTTCCCTTTCCCTAACGTAGCCCTTTCCACTCCAGCATGGTCGGGCGATTCACAGCAGTAAGGCAGAAGCAGAGAAGAGCGGTGCAGCCTTTTTAAAGCCCTTTCACCTCCTCACGTTGGCCGGAATTTCAAAAGCCTTTGCTACATTGGGACCTTAAATCTGGCTTCTCGACCACGCACTGAGCACTCGAGAAATTCATTTTATGCAGCTGGAAAAAAAAATCCCAGCTCCTTTACCTACAAAAGTCACTGGGAAGCTACCTGTGGGCTCAGGCTTAGAACGGGGTCCGAAAGGAGCTCTGCTGGAAAAGGGAACAGCTGACGGCCTGTGGAGGAGGCAAGAGTCGTATGAACAGTTTCTGGTAATTTATTTCAATTGCTCTATTTCTTCAGCGTTAAGAACAATCACGGCCAGGAAAATGCATCAGCCGAAAGCACAGGAACATACCCCGCTCCCTCCCCAAGCACCTGCTCTAAACGTGGGGCTCTGCAGAGCAGCGGGGCGAGCGGGATGGGAGCAAGGATCAGTGTCGGGGACCTGGAAAAGAAGCCTGGTACTAGCCTCCAGCGGGTTTGGGGGACTGGGGTGCCTGGGCGAGCCGGGGAGAGCGTAGCCTGAGACCCTGCGCTAGGAAGGCCCAGCCTGCGACACGCCTCGGCTACACCAGTCCCCAGCGGTAGGTCGTGTGCGAGCGCGCGGCAGAGGAGATGAAAACTCGGCGCTTCCAGACACAGCTGCGAGCAGCGTTTCAGCCAGAGGCCTTGCTGCGTGTCCGGACCCGACCGAGGCTCGGCTCCCTCCTGCCTTTTCCCTGGAGCGGGTGTTTCCCACGCGCCCGCTGCCGAAGAGCGGGCGGGGGCTGCCGCGTTGGCGGATCACGGGTGTCCAAACGCGGACCGTGGAGCCAAACCCCTTGGAAAAGCCCAGGGCAGTAACAGGGAGAGCTGCCCTCCAGCGGGGCTGCCCGCCCCAAAGCTGTCTCTGACCCCTGCAAGCAGCAGATTCCCACCCAGCGTGGAAAAGGGCTTCTCCTCGGAGCCTGACTCCCCCCACGGCATCCCCCCAAAGCTCCGGCTCTCTCCGGAGCGCATGCTCACACCGTTTGCCCTCGCAACTGAAACCACTGCCTCTCCCCTCCTTTCTCGAAAACCCGCCCCCCTCTGGGAAGGGTCCCCAGAGTCGTTTTTACCCTGTCGGATTTGCGATCTCCCCGGGGAGCGCTTCTCCCAGCAGGCCCAGTTCTGCTTCCGCTCAGAGTGAGGTAAACTGGGACCGGCTCCTCCGAATGACTCCACTGGTGCAAATGAGATCAGAATCTGGCACCGCTCGTCTTACTCAAAACAAGCGTAACTGGAACCAGATAAAACCAGTTCTAGTACATAGTGGCCACCAGGATGATGCGTTTCTTCAGGCGGCACACGCCGCGTAAGGCCATCCCGCAGTCCGGGATGGGGCTGTCTCCGATGCCAACCACGCCGGCCTCGGCCTCGCTCGCCCTTTCGGTACCGAACCCGCATACAAAAGCCCCGAGCCCTGTCCTAGGTGCGGGGCTGCGCTCGCAGGACCAGGCTCCCGGCTGCTGGAGCAAGGGGTGGGAAGAGGGAAGGAGAAAGGGGTTTGCGGCTGCGGGTCTTTCAGTGACGGTTCAGGATCCGTCCTCCCCTTTCCCTTCCCTTTACACCCGCCGGGGCCACATTCTGGCCACACCAGCGGCAATCCAGCCGGCTTGGGTGCTGCTTTTCCCCTCTTTTCATCTCTGCTTCGCGCTGCACCAGCCTGCTCAGCTCTGACGACGTAAAACCCGACGTCTCTGCCGCTTACCCACGGCACCGACTGCGACGCCTCCAGCGCCGAAGCACAGAAACACGTGGCGCCGCGGGGCCGGCGGCTTTCGGGGGTAACGTAGCAGCTCGCAGCCCCGTTGGTGTTTTCCATTGCTACCAGACGTGCCCGGGGCTGACCTCGCACTTGACATTTAGGCTGTCTCTCCTAACACTGCAGGATCGGGCCCAGTAACCACACGGAAATCGAGCTGCGAATGGAATGCCGGTCTCTGCCCCTCTGGACAAGGCGCCTGGGCTCTGAACCACAGAAGGAGGAGGTTTAAGCCCCACCCGAGAGAGTGGCCAAAGCGAAGGCCCGATCCTGACGCCGTTTCCAAAGCTCAGCTCCCAAGGACTGAAGTCTCGGCTGGATCGGGGGCAGCGGCCCAGCCCAGCTCCACAACCGGCAGAAAGGCGTGTTGGGTCGCTCCGTTCCCACCTGGATTTACACCCAGGAAAGCGCTGGCCCCCACCGCCCCGTGTTGCTCCCTCCCTAAACAGCACCGTGCGAGGAACAAAAGGTCTGGGAAACGGCAAGCACAGCGCCTGCCAGCGCTAACACTAACGGGAGGTGCGGACAGACCAGCCCTCCTTCCCGCTCCAGTCCTCCCCCGAAAGGATGATTTTATCAGCCGCTCAGGTTTTGAAGAGTCGGAGTGAGGAGTCTCCCAGCCCCGAGCCGTGCTGGACCCGCCGGCACTCTGGTCCTTGCCTCCTCGTCTCTGAGCCCGGGTGAGTACAGCGCAGGGGATTTTTTTTTTCCCCAGTGGATTTTAAAGTCCTAAGAGCAGGAGCCAGGGCCTAGGACGGCGCAAGTCCCCGGCTCTGCCTGCCCCGCGGTCGCCGCAGCTACGGCACGGGAGCCAGCGGAGGTGTTGCTAACACTGGGAACAGCGCGGAGCTCGGGGAGGGATAACCGCCCAGGAGTTTACTCGGCACCAGCTTAACACGACCTGGGCAACGCCAGCACACGCCGCGGGCAGTTACTCCCACACGGGCAGGTCTTCGAGGCTACCTGAAAAGCAGTTTGGCTCATGGCCCAATCCTGCGCTTCCCCGGCACCCAAAACTCCCTCCAGCTCGACCATTCTCCTCGCTCCGGAAAGACAAGCGGGCGCTCTGGAAGCCTCTGCTCGTTCACCCTCTTTGCAAGACCGCAAACTCCCCGAGCTGGAATTCAGGCAGAGAGGTCAAGCCAAGAGCCCGGATTCTTCTCAGGGCTGTTTGCAAACACTTGGGATTTTTATACTGAAGGCAAAATTCCATTTCCCATCCTGCGGTTTGCAAATCTGAGGCGAGCTGCCTTTCGCGAGAAGGGAGACTGCCTTCGGAAAGCAAAAGTGCCCGTTGTACGCCGCTGCCTTTTGGCTGGTTGGGCACTGGAAAGAGGACATTAAGTTCTCAGGCTAAAAATACAAGGGGAAATCCGGGCCTCGCCGTAGCACTGGGATCCTTCCCACTCTTTTCCCCCCCACCCCCAGAACCCGCACGGCAAAGCCGCGGTGCCCCGACCCCACGAACGCTCCACGCAGGCTGAATTGTGAAATTGGTGGGGTTAATCCTAAACGTAAAAGCAAGATTGCGGAGCGGAGCTGAAGTTTCTCCACGACTGCCCTCGTAAGAGAAACCTTAGAGTAGGGGATTGTGCGGATCAACTTTTAACGCAGCCTGAAAACGAGCTGGAGCGTGTTCCGTCCCCGGAACACCGCTCGGAGCCAACGAGAAACCCGCACGGCGCATAAAACGCAGGGGTTGTTGCGCGGAACAAGTAAGAATCGCCGCAAACGCTTAGCCGAACTGAACTGCTGCGTGCCGGCTCAGGAAACAGGTAGAGACACATCGGGGGTAAGCCTTTGTCACGTTCCCGCGAGCAGGAAAACTCTGTGCCGGAGACGTGGACGTAAATCCATCCCCAGCGCAAACGCGAACACCAGTTTACCGCCTCGCCACGGGGAAAATTCCCGTTACGGTACCCGAGCTACGCGCCGCGGTCAGTCGGTGAAGCCAACGTCCCCGTCCTTTCCCCCGGCACTTTTGCCGGGGAGCCGGGATGGGTGGGAAGGGCTCTGCACCGCAGATGTGCAACCGGCTGAGCGCGGCTCCCAGACCCTGGGGGTTTGATTTGATTTGAGCTAAAGGAAATAGCTTAAGGATTGCACAGCAGATCTCCCCCAAGCCCGCCTCAGCTGCAACTCATTTCTGCCCGTGGCAATATTCTCATCCTCCCGGCCATCAATCACCCGGGGAGCGGGGGAAGAATGGGAGAGGGAAAGAGGCGGAAAATCTGGCGCTGCGCAGCGGCGGGGGGAGAAGCGGCAGGTCCGCTCCGTTCTGGGGCGGAGGGGAGGGACGGGGGACACAAAGCCGAGGGGTACTCACCACCCAGGCGACGGCGGGCACATCCCATGGGGTCCGGGGCCGCGGGCGGGCGGCTACAGCCCCGCGGTGCCCGGCGGCTGCCGCATCCTCGGCGCCGCGGCCCCCGGAGGCGCGGGGCGGGCGGGAGCCGCCTCCCTCCCCCCCGGTGCCGGGCTCCGGGCGGTGCCGCCGGCCCCGCCGCTCGCGATTGCACAACCGGGGCGGGGAAGGAGGGGGAGGCGAGAGGAGGGGAATGGAGGGAGAGAGGGAGGGACGGGGGAGGGAGGGCAGCGCCGGCTGCAGCGCCCGCCCGGTCTGCGGAGGGGGTCGGCGAGTTCCGAGCACCCTGGGGAGAGCAGCCCCGGGGAGAGCAGCCCCCCGGAGAGCAGCCCTCCGGTAGAGCAGCCCCCCGGTAGAGCAGCCCCGGGGAGGGCAGCCCCCGGGAGGGCAGCCCCCGGTAGAGCAGTCCCGGGGAGGGCAGCCCCGGAGAGAGCAGCCCCGGAGAGAGCAGCCCCCGGTAGAGCAGCCCCGGGGAGGGCAGCCCCGGGGAGGGCAGCCCCGGGGAGAGCAGCCCCCGGGAGGGCAGCCCCGGGGAGGGCAGCCCCCGGGAGAGCAGCCCCCCGAGAGGGCACCCCCCGAGAGGGCAGCCCCCGGGAGAGCAGCCCCGGGGAGGGCACCCCCCCGAGAGGGCAGCCCCCGGGAGAGCAGCCCCCCGAGAGGGCACCCCCCGAGAGGGCAGCCCCCGGGAGGGCAGCCCCGGGGAGAGCAGCCCCGCGGAGGGCAGCCCCCCGGAGAGCAGCCCCCGGGAGGGCACCCCCCGAGAGGGCAGCCCCCCGGAGAGCAGCCCCCGGGAGGGCAGCCCCCCGGGGTGCCCATTTAAACCCAACATGCGACCGAGTGCGTGGGGCAGGGTCCTGGCCCCAGCGAAGATGTGGGGAAAGTTCTCCTCCAGCACAGAGAGGATGGGTTTCTCTTTTTGGTTTCCTTTCTTTTCCCTTCCTCTTTTTCTCCTTCTTTTTCCCTTTCTTTTCTCTCTCCCCCCTCTCCTTCCCATTACAAACCTGAACAGCCAAGCACAATCCCCATCAAACCCCATTCATCACCATCTTTCCATTTCCATAACTGTCCGAGGCCGGAAGGGCTCTGTCTCTGTGAAGGCGCAATTAATCTAATCAAGCCGTCCGCATCAAACACTGGCCCGGCCCTACCCAAATCCGAAGATACCCGCGAGACTTGGATGGGCTCCGCTGGCTCCCGTTCGTGTGAAGGTTTGCGCAGCAATCGGAGAAGCAGGAAGAGGAGATGGTAAAGCCAGGGCTGTGCCGGGAGAAGCGTTGGTAGTGCCCTGGCACCGCTCCTGGGAGAAGCTAGGAAAGCCAGCGCTGGGGCCGGCTGCGAGCTGAAGGAACGGTTTCCCTCTGCCTGGTGCCTTCTAGCTCTGGAACAAGAGGATTTTGTGAATAGGATGGCAAAACCCCTGCTGCCGTCATCACTTTCTTACCCTGCTAGGTGCAACCTCCCCGGCCCCAAACGGCGCTGAGCTGCTCCGCTCCAAAAGGGCCAAGAGCAGACAGCGGAGCAGCCCCTCGCTGCGGGCAGTGCGCCATGGGGAGCCTGCTCTCTAATCGCCCAACGTTTTCACCCGCTGCTGGACACGGGCCTTTGACTAATCTGCTCCTCCTGGCCAGCATGACCCGCAGCGAGCTCCTGCCGGGGAGGGCATCGTGTTCCGAGTCAGGCGAGCCAAAGGGGGGACATCAGAGGCTTGGAAGCAAGTTCTTGGGTCTGTGGATACATGAAAACCAGGACGCAGACGTGACCAGCTATGAAGCGACCGACCGCGGCATTAAGGTGAAATTCGGCCAAGCCTATCAGCTCCACGGCTGAGCATTTTGATGGTTTTCTGTGGGATCCTCGGCCCTGGGCTGTGCCGACTCCGACTGGAGCGCTGAGATGTGAGCCAGCGTGTGGTTCATTCACTGCTTTCCTACCATGCCTTCGTGTTCCAGTTCTGTAAGCAGCCGAACAGCAGACCTGGGAAACACAGGAATCCCTAAATCTGGGGGTGGGGAGGCACGAGGAGCAGAGTTCAGGTTTTCTGGGGGCAGAAGAAACAGGCAGAGGTGCCGTAGGACAGAGCAGGCTGGCTGGAGGGTGAGAGAAGCTGCCCAGAGGCTGTCAAAGCCCTGGCCCAACGCTCTTCCTCTTGGGCAGCCAGGAGGAGTGAGGACCTGGTGCTTGCAGCCATCACCCAGACAGACGCTGGCTCAGGCACGGGCTAGGGGCAGCCGCCCCGCAGCTGGGAGGGAGAGCAGGGAGGCAAGACGGGCAGGAAAGGAGCCGTGCTCACTGGCCGGGCCCCTCGCCCCTCGCCAGGGTCGCTGGCTTCGGCAGCCTTCTCAGACTCTCGTTGCGCATCACCCCCTCGTTTGCCAGCCCCCCGCAGCCTGTGAGGAGCCTGCCGCCCGCCCCGTGCCAAACCACGCTGCTGTTTTCACGCCGAGTGGGGCGATGCGTGGGTCAGGAGACGCAACTCTCCACTCTCACCCCTTGACGTCAGCCCCTTTCATCAGCCCCTCCTTTTCCATCACACGCAGACGCCTCACGAAAACACCGGTGCAGAGCCCTGCCCAAAACATCCATGCACCCACCTATGTCTTCCCCCTCAGCCCTCTCCCCTGCTGTGGGATCGCCAAAGCTCTCACGCACGGAGACACAGCAGAAACCTGCTCTCCGTCTCCAGGACCTTCCCTCCCTCGCCCGCTGTTGCTGTTTTGGGCCTGCTGACAACCACCCTCAGTGCCAGGGGCTCCCCGCTTGTCAGGACAGGACTAGGAACTGTGGGCGTGAGAATTAAAAGGGTGTATTTGTACGTTAAAAATAAAACTATCCCTTTTATTTGCGTCCTAACGCAGATTCCAAGGCTCCCGGCCCGTAGCCGGATGGTAGAAAACACACGCGGGGAAAGGCAGCTGGAGAAGAGCGAGCGAGAGCGCGTGTATCCACGAAGGGCTGCGGGAGCGACGAGGGGGGAACTGCCCTGCGCACACCCCGGCGGCCGGGCCCACGCTCCGTCTCACCCCCAGCCACCTGTGCTTTGTTCGCCGTGCCCGTGACACGCCGCGCAGGGTCCAAAGAAGCGCTCTCAAGGGCTAAACCCCCCGCTGCGTGAGCCACGAGGGATTTGGAAGGCTGAGGTCTGGGTCTGCCAGGGACCGCCCGGCCCCACCTCGCGTCGATCGCTTCACCTCTCTGCGTCACACCTGCCACCAGGTACAAACTGTACCGCAGCTCCGCGGGATAAAGGTGGCTCTGCATCGGCTCCCTTCTCTCACTGACCATCACCTCCCAGAGCCGAGCTCCCGCTGCTTCCTAAACATGCTCTGAGCCGGCTCCGAGATAACAGCGCCGGACCTCGGGGGGCTGCGGGTAAGCGCCTGCGCGCCGAAGCCACGGCAGCCACGCTCACGCCAGGAGACTCCTAAAAAAGCTGGGGGGTGATTTCCCATCACCGTCTCAGGTAGGGGAAGGGACGGCGGTGGCAGGCAGGGTCAAGCCGCCGAGCACGCGACCCTCACGTGTGCAGTTCCAGCCCCCAGCATGGAGCAAACATCCTTCCAAATGCCGTTTCCGCGATCCACCCAAAGATCCACCCAAAGCACGTGGGTACGACAGCGCTCTCGTTCGGAGCGGGTCAGCCCACCCCGAGCACCGCGCCCAGCTTAACGGCCCGCACAGAGCTGAGGAGAGGCCGGAGGGGAAGGTTCAACCGTGGGAGGAATTTGGAGCGGCAGCCTCCATCGGGTCACAGCTCTGGGACGGGCCTGGAGCTGCGAGCCCAATCCCTTGGCGCAGGCAAAGCGGAAAGGCGTGAGTCCCAGCGGTGGTGCGGCCGGCTGGCTTCAACTGCGGAGCCCAACTCGCCTGGCCATGCGCAGAGGGATCTAGGGGCAGACCTGGCTGGCAGGGACCGTGCTGGGCAGCCAAGGGAAAGGTTTTATCACAGAGCTCGTTAGAAAACATCTGGGCTCGGCAAATGACCTGGAATGCGACTCGGCAGCGGGGCGCTCCTCTCTTCCCGAGTCCCGAGAATGCGAGCTCCCGCAGGGTAAGGCTCGAGCCAGCTGTTTCCTCTAATCCCATCAGCCTTTCCTTCCACAGGGCTCCGAGCAGGAGAGAAGGAGAAAGTCCCGTTCCCTCCCCTCGGTGACTGGGTTTAGTGGTTTCTCTGTAGTGCTGTGCCAATACATTTTGGGGCCCTGGGGCAACAGTAATTAAAAAAAAAAAGTACCCCTCCCATCTCCGAGCACGTCCAAGTGCGTTTAATCGCTTTGTTTTCCACCTTGCCCAATCGCTCCCGCTCCCAGGCACTCCGGGCCCCTTCGTCCCTCCCTCCCTCGCTTCCCCTCCAACTCGGGTCACGCAAAACCTTTCTCCCGTTCAGTTGTTGCTGTCAGGGAGGGCTGGGAAGGGGCTGCTGGGCTCCATTCGCAGGTGCCCTCTTCCCCACCGGTCCAGATTTTATTCCTTCCGCTTCCAAAACACGTTTCCTCCCCGTTACACCCAGCTAAATCCCCCCCCCATAACCACCTTATTTCCTGCTGCACAGCTTCCCCCTGCTGCGATCGCTCAGAACCTCCTAGTATATTAATTATCTTCCTCGCAGCACCGCCTGAAGGCCCCGGCCAAGCCCAGGGCCTCGTCACAATAGGTGCTTGTGTGTGTTTAGAGACAGTTCTGGCACCGGAGCGCCGACGGACTGTCAACCAGCAGGAGGAACTCACAACGTCCACATGTGTGCAGGGAACATTTTGCACATTACCGAAAGGAAACCAGCACCCGCCTGAACGGGGGTGACTCAGCGCAGAGCAATACTGCGCTGCTGCTGCAGGGGAAGAGGCTCGCGCACCAACCTCTGGCCTTTCAGGAGAGCACCCAAAACCAGGAGTCAAGGAAGGGCCGGTTTCGGAAGCCCTGTGGCTGCAAGAGAGCGTCAGCATTTTTTAAAACCCAGAAAAGAGCGTGTCTGTGTGCCCGCTCACAGACTACGCTCCTCTGCGCCCGCTCCCCCCGCCCGGCAGGAGCCAGACGCAAATATAACAAGGCGATAACGCGATTTTCAGATTTTAGAGGGTGCGGTTCCTAAAATCGCAGAAACGTGGGACCCTGAGAAAGCTGCCGTCGCTGCCTCCCCCCGCTCCCGCCCTGCAGCAGGATCGGGATTTCTGAGTTGGCGAGGCAGGTAACACAACAGCGGCTGACGAGGATCCGAATGAAACCGGCCGGGAGTCGGCGGATCGCCGCTTGCTGGAACACGCCGAGGCACCCGCGCTAGGACCGCGCCGATTTTTCGTCGTTCTGGTTTGAATTTTGGTCACGGGGACTGCCTCAGCGGCTGCTCCAGTGCATGACAAGAGTTAAGGCTGCAGCCTCAGTTAAACAATTACAGGCTCGCCGGCGCTCAGAGGAGTCACCGCGACCTTCTATCTGCCAGCCTACCTCTGTTTATGCCTAATATGGATGTAAAATCCGCGACGTAGCAGATGATAGTAAACCACAGCCTCCCACGAGCATGTCGCCTACCAGGGTGCTCCCAAAGACCATAGGGAATTAGTTCTCAGTCCTCAACAGAACCCGACAAATTCACTGGGTTCCGCCTGACACGCTGCTGCGGGCTTTCCCACGCAGCCCTTCCGGGGCACCTCCAGCCCCAGGCTCCCGTCGGTCGCTCAGAGGTGCGTTTACGGACATAAACAGCCCAACTCTCGACAGCTTAGCTATGAAACCACGTCATCTTCGAGAGAAGCGGCGGAACGAAAAACCAAGACAGGCCCCGTGCCTGGAAAAAAGGAGGGTGGGAAGCACAGACCATCAGCCATTCCCTCAAAGGAAACCAAGGAAAGGAGTCCAAAAGGGAGAACTGGAAGAACAAAGCAGCAGGATGGGCACAGAAATCGGTTGTGTGATGCCCGAGAACCGCACCAGAGGCAGAGTCTAACAAAGAGGGTCCTCGAGCTAAAAAACGCTGCATTTAGCTCCTTCCAGCTGAAGCCATGGGGTGGAGACCAGGAGCACCGCAGACAACCTGGATGGCCTTGGAAGCTGAAGAGAATTTATGGCCAGCAAGCACAGTTAGATCGTCTGATACGAACCCACGGCTTCCCCCAGTCGCTGCCAGGCGGAGCACGGTAACTGGCATTTACCACATCCCTCCGCTCGTCACCCAGGGCCAAGCTGCTCCTCCAGCTTCGGCCTCCAGCCACGGCTTCTCGTTACGCCTCTCCCCGTTAGCAGCAAACCCTTCGGCTCCTGGGCGTCCCCCAGGTCCCTGCGATCTCCAGGTAGGATCCGCGGTTGTGGCGCCAGGAGGCCAAACTTCGCATTCGGTTGGACCAACACCTACGTGGCTCCGCTTTCTTGTCCACCTCGGCAGCATCCCACCAAAGAGCAACGAGTTTGGAAACGACAGATAATACAAAGCGTCACGCCGGCTCCTGAGGGAGCCACGGCCCCCGCAGCCCCCGGAGCACCACCGGTTGGCCAAGCAGGACGTGAAGCGATTTTCTTCTCCTGTGGCCTCAGGCGACCGCTGGACCGAGAAAGAGGCTGCTAAAGAGAGATGGCGCAACCCGCCGCCCCTACCTTCAGCCTCCGTTCCCCTTACTCCGTTGCTCAGTCGGGCTCTTACGGCCCCAAGCACCGTGTCCTGGAAAGCAGGCGCAGGAGTTTGGCGACCGGCCGGAGTGAAAGGGTGGGTAAGAAAGCGCAGAAACACTCCCCTTTCCCCAGCACACCTCTGCCTTGCTATCCCAGCCCCTTCAGAGAGCAGAAGGCAAAGCATTTCGCGAGCTGCGGAGCGCGGTTCGACCCGGCGCGGGCGGGAGGGGAGCCGCGCCGTCCCTCCCTACGTGCACTGACCGTACGGAGCTGGGCTGTACAGGGAACGAAGCAGGTCTTAAAGCCACGACCAGGCGGAGGGAGTATCGCCCTTTCCATTTCACAGGGCAGGCCGTCGGGGTGCTCCCACAACCGGACTCCCAAATCCTCAGGGAGTGCACGGCTCATGGCATTAGCAATGGGTTTGGGTGAAGCTGTTAGTCACCACTCACAGCGGCAAGTGCGGTACCGAGGGGGCGGAAGAATACCCTCTAAAACTTCTAAAACCCAACACTCCTCCGTACAACAGGGGATTTATGAACCGAATTTGAACCGATTAGGGCATGACCTTTTCTAGGAAGGCGCACACGCTCCTCACCCTAGAGCTGGAGCCTTTACAAGCGCTACCAGTACAGACTGTAGACGAAGAGGGATTTATTAGTCACCAGCAACTTTCTCAGCATCCTTACAAGCTACGGGAGGTGGGCATCCACCACCGCGAGGAACATCCAGCCCTGAAGAGCCAGCAACGCCGCACAGCCGAGTGCTGACAGCCAGCAGTCACCAGAGCAACGGCGATCCGCAGCTGAATTTCCACAAACTGCGTTCCCGTTTAGTATCCAGCTCGGTTCAGCTTGTCACCGTGGGTGGGCTACAGGCCGGGCTCTCGGAGCAGTTAAGAGACAGTACGCGTTGCGCGCAGCTGCCTACCAGAGCTGGCGTGCCAAAATTTGCACCAGGCCCGTCTACAAAGCCAAGGGTGGGGTGGGAGAGGAGGAAAAAGTTTATTTCTGACTGTCGGGATGTGTGTGGTAGGGGGAGAAAAGCTACAAAAGGCAGCCAGCTGGGAGCAAAGGAAGGGTCAGCGGCGCCTCGCTGACTCAGAGCACTGCTGAAAGACGTGTTTTTCCTAGCAGGTCACCGATCGCGTCCTCCCTGGCTCTGCCACAGCCTCTCCCTGCTAGCTAAGGCATGAGAGCCGTACCTCGTGGTACATCACCACCGCAACCACCACCGTCTCCTTCTGTCCACCCGTGACCCACCGCCTGCACTTGCAAACAAGCGCCTTTGGGATTTCCCTTGCACTGCTCCACAGACTCGGAGGGAACCCAATAAAAATAACTGGGAAACCAATTTCTCCTCCGTTGGAGAACCACCCTGTGTGGACCTTCTGGAAGGGTTGAGTAACGCCATGGCTGCTGTGTTCCCACTGCTGGAATGGCGTGGGCTCCCCGATACCCTCCCCCGATCTCGATCTGTTACGCCTCAGCTCGTGGTTAAGGTGGGTCGCCTAAGGCAGTGACTATCTGCTGCTACGATGCGTATGTCACAGCGAACACAGCGGTGTCCCGGTCCGTGGGACACAAAGAACTGGTAATTTTCTCACTATTTTCTCTCCTCATCAGATTCCGATTTAACCCGAAGTCGGTAGTGAGGATCCCAGTGGTTTACACCTGTTAGTGACGCCACAAGCAACCACCTGCCGGGCAAACCCCCCGAATTCCTAGCTTAGCAGAGCCTCGCCGCTAAGGCTTTGGGGCAATGTGAGGACAGCCAATGGCTGCAGAACGTAGCCTTCTGGAGTCTCCTGGGCGGTAAAGTGGGCAGCCTGCCCCTGCGGCCCTGCCAAGTGACAGAAGGGTCGGGAGGGCCGGCTGGTGGAGTCACTGGCTCAAGGCTCAGAGTCTCAGCTGCCTGCCACATCCCCTCCCAGACTGACCACTGACCTTGCCTACAGCCTCTGCCGTCTTCAAAACGGGAATTACAAACCTTCCCACCTCCCGTAGTCCCATCTGTTTAGTTTGTGGACTCCCCGGGGCGGAGGCTGGTTGGTTGTGTGTACGGCACCACGTACAGCAAGGTCCTGATCTTGGCAGAGGCTCCTAGGCACGACCGGGATACAAAGAGATGACGGTATCTTGATCAAACGTGAAGAACTCACATAAACAACAGAGAAGCAGCTTGATATTTTCTTTTCCTGCGGGCTCTGCTCTTCCGTGACTTGTTTATTCATCTCAAAGCCTCGGCAGACATCTAATCAAGCTGTTACGAGTCAGATTTGCGGCCAGTCAAGCACTCTGGGAGTTGTTAAAGGTCCAAGACCAGTTCTATTCAGCAAACAGCTCCTGTCTCCTAGACAGCGGTCCGGTGTCTTCACTCGCTGTACAGTCACCATTTTCCTGTTCCCGTCGCATCAGGGCGACACAGTAACTTCACCGAAAGGTCTCCCTACCTTCTGGGTAGGGCCACCTGACCCTTCGAGGCCTATCTTGTTTGCACCCTTTGGTACCGATCCAAATCACGCTACAGTCAGACGAAGCAATGATTTCAGCAGGCTTCAGAAAGAAGGAAAAATGTGATCGTTTCCAGATGAGTGTATTACACTAAATTTAACATGCCTTTTGGTACTTAGAATTTCCACTTTTCCCCCTTCCATTTATGTAATTAGAAATCAAGCAGCAGGAAACCGTTCCTGTTCCAACCTCGGCTGGGAACAGTATGGTCTCGCTCCCACAGAGGGAAACAGGAGGCTTGTCCTCACAAGGAGGTGTTCTGCACAGCTTACACGGGCGGGTTCAAAAAGAGCGTTTGAAGGACACAACTTTAATTAAAGCAAAACAAATACAGGCCAGTTAGGTGCCAGCTATGTAGGCACGTACGTATCTCTCAACACAAGCAAGCCAAGACAGCTGCGAAAACCAAACCCATCAAGTTCTTACCCCATTTAAAGTGCAGTGACAAAATGCAAACCCCACTTTCGCAGTAAAAAGGCTGCAATTTTTCCACACTCACCCGAGTGAATTTTGTAGCAACGAGCAAGAACATTTGTTCTGATTGTTGTCACTCTCGCAAGAAATGACACACGGTGAGCAGGGTACAGGGGTACCCTCCGAGTTCCAGGGCCACGAGACCAGCTCCATCACGGGTCACAGGAGACGACATTAAGTAAGAATGAACCCCAGGAGGTCATGTTTGAACTAAAGCAGAGCGTATCGGAGCAGGACAACTCCTTCCCAGGGACAGTAACTATAAAAGGAACCCATCATCACGGCCCAAACGCCACGGCGCTAGCTAAAGCTGCTTCTGCATGCTGGCAGGCCTTATCTTCAGAGCGTTGCCACCGCTTCTGGTTCTCCTGCTTCTCACCCAGGTCGATGCTCTTCTCTCCAGCTGAACCCGCTGGCTTCCCAGACCGCTAGCATCGCAGCACACACGCAGAGGACTCAATAAAAACACTTTCCAAACCACAGACGAGCTATGGCTCCAAAGTACATAGCTCAAATTAAAAATTGGGGCCAGATAAAATGATTCAAAATTGGGAAGAAAGAAAGAGATCCTGTTCCCAATAAGCTGTTTTGACCTGACTGATGAATGCAGTCCGGCGAGGGAGGAGGTGGAAAAACAAGGACATGCTCAAGCAACGGTCCTGGATGGTATCAT
Organism: Rhynochetos jubatus; assembly: GCA_027574665.1. NCBI lineage: Eukaryota > Metazoa > Chordata > Aves > Eurypygiformes > Rhynochetidae > Rhynochetos > Rhynochetos jubatus. The sequence continues at coordinate 8,310,765 of CM050669.1, forward strand.
GCTTTGACAGCCTTTAACGCTGCCCTGGCATTAAAGCTGTTTTATTTCACAAGTCCATTGCTCTAGGCAAGCTCTTCAGCTTCTGTTGACTCTGGGCACAGCTCAACATGTTTCTTCAGCGTGCAGGATGCACACGCGAGTGCCCAGAGGGGGTGGGGGAGCGCAGGACTGGTGTAGCACTCAGACCACGTCGCAGTCCCACTGCTCAGGAAGATAAGGAGTTTCTCAAGCTCTCTGGACTCGGCAGACTGCCCTGCAGTCCATCCCCTTCCCTTTTTTGGCACCGTTTAAAAAAATCAAGATTTTCCGTTGGGTTTTCCTTTCTGGAGAGGAAATTTTTTGTCACTCTGGCATCTGCCAGTGCTCACCACGCAGCAGGAGAGGCTTTCAATAAAGCAAAGCTCCGTATCAATCTATACCATTCCCTTTCGGCCTCAGGAGACGTGCATTTACATCCTGTGCTACGCAGACAACAGACAGCAAGCATGGGAGAGAGAAAAGAGGCCCTTAGGAGCCGTCTCGATAGCCAGAAAACAGTGCCGAGTAAAGGAGACGTGAAGACAACCTCTCCAGTCAGGAGAGGAGCAGTAGACAACAAACCAACAAGTAATTACAAGGGCTGGAGTAAACGTGAAGTAGAAGGGAGTACTGGGACCAGCGACGTGCCAAGGTAGTAAGGAGCTTTAAATATCTGTGACCCTTTCCCAGGCACTGAAACCCCTGCGTTCTCCCACAGAAGAGGGGTGAAAAAAACAATCGACCTCCAAGGTAAGCTCAGAGCCAGACAGCCTGGGCATCTGTTCACTTGGCCCGCTGTCCCGAGGAAGCTTCAGCCTTGGGTCACTCCACGACTCGAAGCTCCAAGAGACAGCACTGGCGAGCGGCACTGCTCCCACAGGTCGGCTCTGCCCTTTTGGATTCCCTCTCTTTGGAGAGGACAAACCTCCAGTTTTAAAGGGCAACTGTACAAACAGGACATAGGAGTATTTATATTCCTCTCCAAACAGCGGCGCAAGCCGCAGGGGTCTAGGGGGTGATTTATGAGGTGGGAATGCTGCTTTGAACGGTACGTTAGATGGGGGTTGCCTTTCCAGAGTGGAGTGGAACATACGACGGCTGTCTTTTCCGAAGAGCTCTCACAGTGGCTTTTACCCAGGTGGTCGCAGCTGCTAGGTACTCGGAACGGAGTCCTCTCCTTCCAGTCTCTCTCTCACCCACAGACAAATTCAACACACCAGAGAAGGCCATTTCTCTTTTATTTATTTCCCAGAAGAGCTCCTCCTTGCACTTTGCAGACACGATACAAAACAAGCAACAGAACTTTTGTTTCATGTACAGAAACAGTTTGTTGGAGTATAAAGAGTTACTGGTGATCGTTACTGAAGAATGTTGGCTTATTCCAGGGGCACTTCAGTATTCCTGAGGAATAATCATTGATCTCTCCTTCCTTCCCACTGGGATAGTCTTAGTCATTAGTCACTGTTCCTGTAAAGCAAGAAGGCTTGTGTTATTAAAAAGCCATTTGGGTTCCTGACGTGGAAGGTGCTGCACGATGTAAGGCAAGGCACTTAGCTTTGTAACATTTCCAGGAGGTAGGCTAACATTTTCATCCTTCCCTACGCTGAGCAGCTGAGGACGGAGCAGTTAAGCAGCTATTTGCACACCCGAGGCGTGCCACGTTTTCATGCGTAACAGCCTCCGTTCTGATAAAACGGGGACTTCAAAAAAAAAAACAACCCCCAACGTTATCGTTCACGTGAACTATTCGCAGACTGACTAGAAATCAGACAGAAATCACAGCCACAGAGGGCAGGAGGAAAGGCTCCGGTTGCCAAACTTCTCGTACTGTTGCACATCAGTATCGCCCGCACTGCCATCAAAGCGCAGGCTAGCGGTTTTGGGGTGAGAAGTAACCCAGGCCAAATAACCTGAAAAATACGAGACTTCCTATTCTGCAAGGCAACCTTAGGCCACGTTATTCGCAGCCATGCTGTTTTAAACCTTGAAATAACTGCTGATGTTGATTCTGACTTCAGCTGAAGTCACAGCGACACCCACTTGATCAAATTCCTTACAAAGCCCTCAGACTCTCAGGGCCACAGACTGGAACTTGTCTGCATTTGAAGCAGTCTCCTGGCCTAGGTGAACGGCTCTGGCGTCGGTCGCAGCGTTTCACGATCAGCTCACTGACCCAGAGGATGGGCAGCGCGATCTGAGGCAGCTGCAAGGCTGCTTTGTGATCTCCTGATTATTTGGGATCAGGAAGATCCTCTGTCCTCTCTCTTTCTCACCTAGGACTCAGAATTAAGAACTCGATCCTGAAGACTCAAGAATCCAGACTGGATAAAGCCCCATGGAACCTGGTCTGACCTCACAGATGACCCTGGGTTGAGGTCAGACTAGACGACCTCCTTGAAGTCCTTTCCAACTTGAGTTATCCTGTGATCGTACAAACTTGACAGGTTCGGAAAACTAGAAATCCTTTTCTTCAAGCTAATCTGTGTTACGTTCCTCTCCCTCTTAGTAAAGCAGGTTTTCTTGCAGAATCTCACATTGTGACAAGTTCGCATTTGAACAGAAGCTCAGCTCTGTAAAGGAGCCCCACAGGGTTTAGCTACAACCCTGTTTTCTAGGAGAAAAACAGATGAGTGATAATGCAACAACATTTTCCATGCTCCTAACCAACAGAAATGAAATAATTTTTGTTGTAATAACCCCGTAATAATCCATGACACGACATTTTGGAGAGAACTAATGACACTAACCATTAGACGGCTTCAGGCGCGTCTTCCCTCCCTCAGCATGTTCCGCCTCGTTGTGCCAGAGGAAGCTAGCGGAGACAGTGCGCTGGAAACTATTTGTCTAGTCTTGTGCCATGCGGGCAGCTGCGCTTCTTCTGTGAAGTGTCCTTTCAATTACCTCATGCTTCGAAGGACCACCCTTGCTCCAGAGCACAGATTAGTCCTTAATCCAAACAAAATCCTCTAGGCTGACCGAAAGTCAGTTTTCTGTTGCCCGACATCCCTAGTAACAAGCATCCCTGAATGACTAATGCTTCCTCAGAACACGCGAGCAGGGCATTCACCATTCCCGCGAAGCCACGCACGTGTCATTCCGGTTTCTTCGTGGAGACATAAATTGGAGGAATACCCTCGGGACGGTGTGGAAAGCCAACAGGTTTTGATGTTAACAAACCCTAAGAGCCACGCGTGGAGTTTTCATTCTGGGCTGTAGCTGGCAACGTTGTACCGGCTGCATCTAAGCCACAGTTTGCCTGTACTGCTACCAAAATGTTTTATTCTGAAGTTGTAGGAATCTTGTCATTGCTTCCCTTTCTTTAGGGGCAGCTGAAGATAGTGTTTGTCAACAGACACGTACAGCAGGGCTGCAGAAGGCCGGCAAAAGCTCATCTGCCAGTAAACCGAGAAAGTCTGAACACCTTCAGGCCTCCCTCGGTAGGCAGACGAGCAACGCAGGGGCCGTTTTGGCGTTGTGCGTGCTTGCCACAAACGGCATCCTGGCAGGACATTTTACCTCAGGACTTTCTGAAGCGCTAGAGTAACTATAAATATGTCCTGGTGGATGCCTCTCCACCGGCATCAGTGAAATCTTTCAGCAGTACCCGGCTTTGTGGATCTGAAATATGCACGCACACTACCCTTTTGGGTTGTTTTCCAGATGCCACGATGACAAATTACCAGAGGAGCAGCCCCAATTTTTACAGGTGAAGAAATGCAGAAAATATGAATGGAGTCAGTCTGTGGGCTTGGTGCACTGTAGGCAGTTTGTGAGCAAGTGCTTCCTACTAATTAACCTCTTTTTAAATATTTTATCTCAGCATAGTCAGTGATACTACTCATTTAACATATCCTCTTCCAAACTATTTCAAGTGTACAATTTCTTCAGACTAACTGTGCCATGACTGTGCAGCCAAACAAGGTACAAAGCTTACAAGTAATTCGTGTTTTCGTGCTGGAAACCCCCCCACACCCCCAGAAGATTTCAGATCTGCTTCCACAGGCAGACCCACCTAGTTCTACGTGTTCGCTCCAGTAAGTTTGCTGCCAGACACACCAGGTATTAAAACTTTCTACAGAGCAGGGGAACGACCCCCGCTTCAGCAACACAGTTTTCTTCCTACCAGCGCTCTTCTGGGCACGGCAGAGGAATGTCCGTGGCAGCGGTGCCCAGACGCAGGGCTCGCTGCCAGCTCAGTTACCAATTAACAGTACGTAGTGCTGGTGCTTACCTTCACGAATTTGCCGTGGAGAAGATACGGAGACTGGAAGTCATGCTGACAATTGGAATAAGCCATTCCTAACCCCATCCCTGACCCAAAAGCGATAGGCCATGTCTTTCCTGCGGGGAAAGGCAAGCAGAGAGGAGAAGTTAAAGTCAAGCAAAGCCGCTCATTTCACATGAGGGTGACACATTGTTAAACAAGCACCAAGAAAGTATCAATTACCCTAAGATCATATTAGGCATTTTCAAGTTCCACGAGCCCTAAAATCAGCGAAACCAGACCATTTCACGAGAACAGCCAGACTAACAGTAAGACATCATCTTTAGAATTCTCTGAATTCAGGATCTTACCGAAACGGTTCTGTTACCAAAGCGTAACTAAGAAGAATTTAGATCAGGTTTAAAACCCTGGCATAAACTGATGTCTAGACACAGGGCTCCAGTAATTTGGCTCAGGGTTTCTTGCAATTCCGGAATTTGAGCTGAGCACAGTGGGAGTTTCGAGAGATGCCACGTGTCACAGCCTTGTTATACAAGAGGTAAGAGTTTAGGTAACTCCATTTCCGCTGAGAAGACGTGACCGATAATGAAAGAATTGGTCTAACATGCTGATAAAGTTTTACATGCCTTGCTTGTAAACTGTACCTACAACAGTCAGAGGTTTGGAAAGCAGGCACTCCAGATTACCGCAGTATACTTACTTTTGAAGAAGATGACTGAGAAAACAATTCCTAATCCAAATCCAGCACCTGTAAGAAGAAATGCAGTGAGTGAGGACTCAGACTACACCTTACTGCAGGACACCAAACACAAGTGTTCTTAAATAGCAAAGCTGGAAAAAAAACCCCTATGGTTTTCTTAGGTAACCATAGGCAGCTAATTCAGATTAGAAACGCAACACACACAGTATCAGAAAGATCTGGGAAACAAAGCAGACTCTCAGCCCAGGGAAAGTGTCTGAATTTCTGTCACCATCTACAATGTGGAATTAAGATTTATTTGGCTCATCGTCAGCAAATGAGAAACACTTAAACGAAAGCTTATTGTGACCTTGAGTTTTAGATTTTGCAGATGAATATCTTATTGTATTTCGTTTATCTCACTCCTTTAACTACTTCAACATGTGTCCTGAGGGCAGCAGAACTTTGATGCTCTCTGTTACCCTATACCTTGCAAAAGAAAGCTCCAGGCTGCTTATCTTTCACATCCACAGCATTCATTATGGAGCACATTTAAACACATTAGGAATGAATGACTTTTCACATCCTTATACTATATATAGAAATAACTGCAGCAGCTGAAAAAAAAAAAGTTATCCAGCACCATTAAAAACTCGGCTGGCGTATTTAAAAATAATTTTTGCTTTCCTTGGAAGGTGCACTCAGCATTTTTTGCAAGAAGTCAGGCAAGTCTGCAAAACTCCTCTCCTGACTCAATAAATACAACAGTGAAAACTTTAAGCTCAGTGGGTAAACTCTACCTTTAGTTATATCCACTGAAGAGAAGGATTTTAGATAAGACACAGAAGTATGAAAGTTCAAGAGGGTAGAAAAAAAATTCACTCATGCGTACGCTGATAAAAAAATACCTAACAGTTTCAGGTTTATTTTGCAGCAAACACATCCTGTTACGTGTTTCAATTCTCTCCTCTCAAGACAAGAAATCCAACTTCACTATAATGAGTTTTATTAATTAAAAACCATACCTTTCCTTAAAACAGTCCTAAAAGCCTGTGATCCTTATTTGAGCTCCTGCTGAACGCATTACTAGGTGGGTTGAGTCCAGAACAATGCCAGAGAATCCTATACCCTCTTGGCGTAAAGGAAAGGAGTACATTTCTTTTTTTTAAAGTTTCCTTCTGCTCTTGAAACCTTTTTCCTTGCAGTAAGCACACAAACAGCAGCTTCCAGCGAGGCACAGACGCTTGAAACGCTACTTACTGCACTACCTAGTAAATTAACTGAGCGCCTCACATTTTTCATTGATTAAAAACCCCTTGAATGTTAGAAGAGAGATGACCCAACAGACCTGAGCGAACCCCCTTGGGTTTACCCTCCCATTAGGAGCTCACCGTCCGTATTTACTGGGGGCTGGAAACCAGAGCTGCTTTTGCAAACCCTTTTCATTTTACTACAGATTTTCAGTTGTGACAGAGGTTAACTGCTTTACCAGGTCATTACAACTTTGGAGCAGGCTTTACAAAACATGCAACTGCAGGGAAGAACTTTGACCGCCTGCCAAGTGGTCCTGACATAACTCCCCCAGACATTTTAGAAGCCGAGCATTTTGCAGAAGGTCAGGTTTTCACTCTAATCATTTGCACAGCGAAGGGAAAATCTCAGTTCCTCAGTGGTCTGGGCAGAGCTTCAGGCTTTTTTTGCATTTCAGACAGCAAGAGAGACACTACTTGAAGCATCTCTATAAACAGCTAGCTGCTCACCCGGTGTCACTGACCGGCATTTATACGCAGACTGGCAGACATCGTGCAGTACCAAGAGCAGCAGTTCACCCGGGCTAATTCCTCCACTCCCCCTCCCCAAGTAGGGCCTTCCTCCCGTCCCTCTGCTATAATACAGCTGCTGTTGGCTCTCCCAGAATGTTTACGCTATTAAGGATAATTACTATCTTCCAGAATTCATCCAACGGACAACTGCTCGGCCTCTGACCTGCCTCCCTCCGCCAGTCCTTTTCTACGATACGCAGTTACGTTGCCTTTTTGCACCGGGCCGTTGTACTGCAGGTCTGAAAAGGACTTTCTGGAGGCAATTCCCTTCCCTGCAGACAGCACCGGCGTTGTCTCAAGTGTCCGGTTCAGAAGGCCTGTCACGCAGTGAGTGATACTGGTCCCACGCTTCCTGTCCAAGAAGAGATCCCCTCCGCCAACCCAAACAGTTTAGCTAATCAATGAGACACGGTTTACAGGATGACAAATTCTGCATCATCTCGACGCAGAGCCCAGGCAGTTTCTAATGTCGCCGCATTTTCCACGTTACCAGGCAAACCCACGTTCTTCTCACCGGCGTGGTGGCGAGCTCCTTGCTTCCTTGTCTTACAAAAAGCCCGCACTAAGGACAGAAACCGTATTGACAATAGCCACTGCCATCGACGCCCAGCAAAGTCCATTATCTTGTATTCTCTTCACCTCCTTCGCACGCTCTCTCACATTACACCCCCATTTGTAAGGGCTCCACGCAGACGCCGTCGATGTCGCTTCCTGCTGGCCATGGGAGAAGCTACAGGATGCGCTTCAAGGTGAAAAACGTGTTCTTGTTGCCAACTGCAATTCAGCCTAAGCCTAAAACAAAGCCTGGGTCTTCCCCCATGCTAACAGCCAACACTGGCGTTACACAGATGTGGTGCAGCGTGAACGACTTGGGTCCTGCCTTTCCTAAGAACGCTGCTTTCTGAAGCAGTGAATCCGCTTGTCCATGAAAACGCAATTTTAGAGGCTATCACCGCACCCTGTTCCGGCAGGAAGGGAAGTTCCGTGGCCCATTACTTTCAAAACACGACTCAGATGCCCAGGGCCTTGCTTTAAGTAATGACAAGGCTACAGAGAAGTAAGGTAGGAGATCTGACAGCTAATGGTGGTTTTGCTTTCTGTACAAAAGGCAACTTGAGAAACAAAGCCAAAAAAGATCCCAACACCCTGTCAACACGAAATGCTGACATCAGCCTATGCCTATATGGCATTAGGTCTTTTCTACTTGGCTTTAACATTTACGTGCTGGTTCTAACTTCAAATCAGAAGCTTTAGCTCCACTTAATTTCTCAGCCCATCTGGTGAAGAACCTAGTTCTGTGGATAGTTTGTCACTCATCTTCACTCCACCAGAAAGCCTTTGCGGTGATGTGGTCGTTTCCTGCGTCTCCAGGACCGCAGGGGAGCTAAACCATCTTGCCTTGGAAGCAAAGTAATGCGTTTCATTCTATATAAAGTTACGCCAGAGATAAACAATGGCAGAGCTGTTGATGAGTTTTACAGGTTTAAGTTCTCACATGCTCAATTTCCTTTTAAAGGGGCAACGTGTTGCTTCAAAGAGCCTCCCACCTGACCAGGGGACACTCAGTCTGCAGCTGTTTCTGCTAAGGATCAGCACCTCTAGGCCAGGCTTAAACTTCGTAACAATAAAACGCGACAGGTTTATCTTACAATAAAAACAAACCAGCACTGAAAAGCTACAGGCTTGATCCATGCCGGGCGCTTTTTCCCTCCTTTTCTTGCATGACCAACTCTTTGGAGGAAAAGGCCACAGGAAAGAGTACGATGCATTTTTCACCTCCTCTGACAGCTTAAAACGTTTAACTAGAAAAACAGTCTCCTCCGCCCTACATCTATCACTTCAGCTTAAACTCATTTACGGTATCAACAGGGGATGGGACGGTTCTGCGGACATCCCGCTCCCCGGTAAGCATCCCGGCCGTACAGACCAGCGCAGCCACACGGAATTGGTATTAGGCAGAAAGCCCAGTCTCCAGAACTTTTTCATTCTACTCTTTTGGCTCGTACACCTTCCAAGAAAAATGTCACGGTACCTCAAATCAATCTAACACACAGAAGAGCACGCGCCGTGTACCCAACAGGACATCATAAAAGTGTCTGGGAGAGAAACACAAATCTTCAGGATGGGCTCCTGCCCTGTAAGAACATCTGGGAAAAGCTTTTTCTATAAATTTAATCAACGGTCCCTCCAACAGCGATACTACACGGTTCTTTCCTCGGCTACCCAAGTCGCCGCGGGCCGAGGCAGCTATTAAGACCGCCACACCTAGATAGACTTCGCTTCAATAGCTTGGAACTTAAAATAGAAGGATTAAAAATACGCTCTTTGACATCTGGCAAATGTGTCGCTGTTACTATAGCAGCTGGAAGTTTTTAAATTACTTAATAGTTTTCTTTTTGTCACCAGATTATTTATCTCCGCCATTCCTTCCCCACAAACACAAAACAGAGAGCTTCAGCCCCCTCTCCTTCACATGCTGTTACTTTACCCTTAAAGAACAAAATGACTGAAATACAATTAAGAAGGAGCTACTGGAAGACAGCTTCTCATGCAAAGAAGACAGCACCCACTCTGTACAGACAAGACTCTCTAAAATGGGCCAGGGACTTGTCCCAACAGAGAAGATTTCTTTCCCAACTAGAAAGAGAGCTCCCATTAGGATTAAGGAAGCCTGCTGAGCTCAGTTAGCTTCCCTCTGGGGACAGTGAGAGCAACAGCTTCCAGGTCCAACAGCAGATCTCACCCACGGGCCTGATGCCGTGGAAGTTTCAAATGAGCATCAGCTCAGCCCAGCACTAGAACTGGCTTTAGCTAAGGAAATACCAAAGAAAATTGAAGAGCTTCAAAACAAACAAAAATCCCAAGCAGCTCTCTAACTACATTCTCCCTCCCGTTGCAGGGTGTCCCATCCTGCCTCCCTCCGATCCCACCTGAAGATACAATGGTTGTGCAAAGGTGGTGAGGAGACCCTTCTTCAGACACCAGGACCTTTACAGGGCAGCACTTAGCAGTTAGAAATCTGAGACCATGAAATCCCTGATCTACTGAGAGAATTAATTTCAAGCAGACTCTTAGCAAGGTCTCTCGTAGCAGGCATCAAATTTTCTTCAAACACCAACTTTGAAGCTCTCATTCTCATCTCCCCCGTTGCGTGGATTGTTTACACAGCAGACAGAAAAATGAGCAAGGACACTGGGAGAAACCATATACCGAGTATTCGAGGAAGAAGGAGGGAAAAGTGTGTTTTGTTTTCTTCTAGCATTTGACTGTAGTAACAGAATACTTGGAATGACAGAATCTAAATACCCAAATGCCATTATAATACAAAAATCCCAACAGGCTTTCAGGGGCTGCCTTCACCCTTCAGCAGTCCCACAGGTCGGCGCCGCCCAAGGGCTAACCGTGGATGAACATCGGGCTCCTGCAGACGGACAGAGAGCAGCAGAAGTACGGCTGTCCGCCCACGATCTCCCAGGCAAGCACAGCAATCACTCCCGTAGCGGCCCGGACACTCTTCATCCTCACACCGGTGAACGAGCTGGTGGGAAGAGAGGGCACACGCATTTCCTCCTTTTTTTAAAAGGGGAAGGGGAGGAGAGAGAGGAAGCTGCTCTTTGAACAGTGCAACAAAGGATCTCATCAATATCACATCAAGCTTTTACACAAAATCAGGGTGGCAATCGCTTTAGAAGCACATATATATGAAATCGGCAAGATACTAGTCATATGGACAATACACCTTGGCCAGGAAGCTCTTTGTATTACTGCAATCAAATACTCCGCTAAGGAAAACAGCATTGCTATAAAGAGAAGTTTCGCTGGAGTAAACACATCCACACTTACGCTTTTGCAAGCCTAACTGTGAGAGCTGGCAATCACAATTCGGCACACCCATCCAACATAGGTTGACCATTACTGACGTCTACTGGCCCAGCTAAGAAGTAGAGGCAATTTAGAGCAAGCAGTGGCATCTCACTAGCAGAAATATGAAGGAAAGAAGCCTGATCCTCCTCAAATCTCTATTACTTTATTATCATCAAGGACGTGCCAACAGCCCTGAAAGGATTTTCTCAGAGAGCTCTCCCTGCTGCAACAAAGAACAAAGAGATGTTCCCACCTACTGCTGTAACATCTCAAGGGCCGAACGAGTGGTTTAGGATGTCACTTGGCTGGAGTACCCCTCCCCTGGACAGTGTCACCGTGTGCCACCGCCCCGAGAAGCTGGCATCTTATCAAGGCACTAGCACAGGGGACCAGGGAGCCGGCGCGCTCTGGATTCACTTCCAGCAGAGGAGCTCTTGCGCAGTCTGGAGTTTTCCACGGCCGCACCATCAGACGGATGTCACGGCTCTTCGTTCTGCCTTCCGTGCACACCAGAAGCATTGCCAAGAGCAGGCTAGAAGGAGGGACGCGCAGGGCTTCCCCCGGCCTCAGGGAGCTAATCGGGCACACCTAGGCAGGGCAGAGTTGCCTGACTGGGTCGGACGATCGGCCAAAGAAAGATGCTAACGCCCTGATTTGTTGACGATCGTTGTGTTCAGCACTCCGCTAACAACATAACTAAATACCGCTGCTAGATTTTTGACTGAAAGCCTGTTCTCCGAACAGCATTTGTCCACCCCTTCCAAACAAAACATTCTTTTGTTGGCTGTCTTGCCTCCCCACGCAGCCTAAGCCGTAAGCAGTTAATATTCACGCTGCAAGATACAACTAGTAGAATTGGATCTCCTCCTGCACAACAAAGGAACGTAACCTGGGCTTACAAACAAAGCTCACGTAACAATGCAGTTGTGTTCTCCACTATTAAAAGCAAAATCCCAAATGAAGTCTTTTGACCTGGTAGCTAAGATTGGATGGTCACATTACAATTGCCAAGCAAAAAAACCCACTTCAAAACAGGAATTTCAGGATTTTTGTATATTTAGAGAAGATCTAATCCAGTTTTCGGAAGGCGTAATCAAGTTTTATCATTATATAGACTGACTTTATCCTATTCATAACCATGTGAAGGATTATTTAAAACTACTGACACTGCAATCCGTACAATGATTCTTTCCGAAATATTCAATCTGCGGAATGACACAAACAATACCATTTCACCCTTGCCATCAGCAGAAACAGCTATTCAAGCAGGCCAGATGATACAAGCCAGAAGGAACCATGTAACAGTTGCAGGAGAATTCAAAGTGCCCGTTTCCCAAAGAATTCCTATTAAAGGGAAATTAGCAATGTTTTATTTTTAGATGTCAAAACAGAGGATTAGAAGAAAATGAACATTTACTACACTGGGTTATCTACAGACTTCCAGGCTGAATTTTGGTCTGACACAGATATACATCAAAACATTTGTCTCCTGGAAAAAAACCCCAAAAACCAACCCAACAACAACCTTGAGCACAGCAACCTAACAGGATCCAAGAAGCACACGGTTTTCCTAAGATTACCTTTCCATATAAAGTAAATTACAATGATCAACTCACTTAAAACTACAAGAGTTTCAAAACAAGACAAGACACCCAGGCACACAAATCTCCCTCCCCTTCCACACATACTCTTTATTGCCTCCCTGTTCCCTGGAAACGGCATATAATAATAATTTGTCCAAAATTATAGCCTCGCCAAGAAAAAACAACCCTGTCAGGCCTTCGTGAGTAATTGTCTTTCTAAATAAACATGCATGAACTACCAATCAGTTAAACAAACCAACCAACCCTTTAAATGGGTTTGAAGCCAGTCGGATGGAAGAAGACCACAGCAGTATTGACTTCCCCGACCGCTCTGCAGAGCTCTACTGGTTTTTTACCAGCAGAAGAAATGGTTGTGAAGGAGGACACAGCTTATAAAGCTTTGCAAGCTGGGAAGAAAGAGAAAGCCGCTGTAGAGTCTCCTTCCCCACACATGAAACAAGCAACTTCGCTGATGGGTAAGAAAAATCAGTATCGGGAAGAAAGATGGAACAGAAAGTTAAATAATTTCAGTGAGTGCATGTCTGAAAAGTCTTGAGAACGGTGTGAAGCCAGAGCCAGCATCACATGCATCGTCCGTCAGCGAAACCGCCTGGTCAGCCAAGAAAGCCCAACCCAGCCCACTACACACCAACCACCGTGGATACGGCCAGATTTAGAAAGGCAACGAAAACACCTAGACCCACCCCCACCCTTACCAAAACCAGTAAGTGCCAGGCCTAATAAAAAGGAGTGAGGACATAAACTCTACTGAACAATGTTTCCGTGTTTAAACAGAGGTTCACAGTACTTTTTGAAATGAAATATTCTCATAACAACGCCTGACAACACGTTCTGTTTTGAACTAACAGGAAAAAGAAAGAGTTGCAGTATTAAATTACAAGATGAACACGGGTAGTGACCAAGAGGTCAACAATATAATACAGTATTTCAAAAGATGGAGCGTAAGACAAATATGTATTTTGGACATTTTAGCGGCAGGAGATCAAGTTTCTTCCAGGAGTTTGATCTCCAACTAAAACAGTACAGCATAACTACAAACACAGCCAACTACAAATACGCTGGCTTGAGCAACTGCAGCGGAAAGCCTGACAGCCTAAAACAAGACAGGACAGGCTGCACAGACCCCAGCTATTATTTAAAACACATACTTTTGCTAATAAAGTCATCCCAATAGCTGCTACCTCCCCTTCTCACTCCCTTTCCCATGTCCCTCCAGCCCTCTAACCCACAGGAGTTAACTGTCTCTACAGTTCTCACAGGCGCTGGAAAACTGCCATGTGTGCAAGGCTTCGGAAGTTCAGTGCTGCCCATTATTTACAGGCTCTGGAATGAGAAAACACAGGGCTAATCACAATGTTTGGTTTTCCCCAGCCATTGGCAGCCAGGAAGGATGCAAAGGAACCTACAGGAGGGAAACTGGCCACCAAAAGTCCGACAAAGAAGCGAGGGCTTGGTAAACTTCTATAACCCATGTAACAAGCAACGAAATTTGAGTGAAAAACTTTATTTTCTTTCTTTTTTTCCGGTGTAACAACCACCCTCGACAGTTTATTGGAAACTCCAGCAAACTTTGCAGTGATACTACAAAAACAATCATCACAACCACACGGGTTTTTAAGTCCCTGCAGAGAAAACAATCATCTCCACTGAGACAGTGTGAGAAAAGCTGCATTATCAGCACTCAGTTCACAGCTTGCACAGCTAGGCCACCGACCCACTTCACACTTCAAGGCCTCCATCATCATCTTCAGTCACAACCTCCCAGAGTATGAAGCAACTTCTGGGTTGTTCTCACCTCCAGAGTTCATACCGACATCCCAAATTTCAAGGAGGTTGCCAGCGCAGACGCTTCACTGACTGCATCAATCGTCAAAGCACATAAAATTGAAAAATGCTATCACACATGAAGAGGAAGACGTGTCTGAGGCCATCACACTGCGTTTAGTGGTCAGGATAAAATTACCGAGCTGCCGCCCACGTGCCCTTTGTGGGCAATCTAATGAAAACCATGAATCTTACTGAGACCTCTACCCAACGCCAGCACGAAGCCAGCGCTGGGAATCTCTGGTCTAACGCACCAGTGCAGAAAATCTACACCTATTTTTTTCTTCCGTTGCCACTTTAGGATGGAAAACCCCACCAAATTAACAAGAAAGGCCTGCTGAAGAGAGGCTGCATCGACATCAGCTCCGTATCCACCTCCTTCAGCCTCCTGGAGAGACTTCCCATGCACAGGATTCCTACAGGCACAGCTGCAGCATGGAACAAGTTCTTGTTTATAATTTGGCATAGTTAATATTTTATGATAAAGCAACCAATGCTATGGAAACATAAACATATCCGGATATGTTTGTCAGAGAAACCTGAATAGAATTTCAGGAGGCAAAACACTGCTCTGGAGCACTTGACACTTTTCAAAGGCCTGTTATAAACAATGGAAGTTTCAGTTTACTTAAAATTATTAAACATCTTTTCTAATGGAAAAGTATTAGGCAACTAAACCCCCGAGCTCCTCATCAGCTTTCAAGCGTAAGGCCACTAGAGCAGCAAGAAATAAACATCCACATTTCTCAGATATTTATGGTTCTAAAAGAGACTTCTGCACCCACGTGGAACGTGTACCTTTTGTGCTAGGTGCTTCACCTCTTGCTCTGCACGTTGCATTTAAAGATTTGCTCTGACATACGCGTTTCCTAAAGCCACAACCTCCGTCCGGTCGATCTGCCAGCCTGTCACATGAAGAGCACTGAGCTGCGTGCACACAGTCACTCATAAAACACAATCAATCACACACAAAACACACAGTTCTGTGTGAAACACATGAACGGTTTGCGACAGAGCTGAAGCACTGCACGCATGCACGCCAAGTCCTAACTTCTAAGGACAAATAAACGTGGAAGAAAGTTAACAGAGCCGTTCCCCTGTTCGAAAGCAAAGGCACAAGGCTCTGCAGCGTCGGGACACCGGGTGGAAAGCTGCCCAGTGCCAAGCCGCGCACGCTGTGCTAAGTAACACACGCCAAAACTATCGGCGTGTCACGCTGCGCCCTGCTTTTAATAAACACAGCCCACCTCGTACACCGAGCGATGCGAACAGCTCTGCGGAGAGACGTTTCGAAAATGAAGCCGTCGACACAGCCAGAGTAAAGGCGGGCAAGGTCGTGGCACGCAAGGAGCGGGTTATGCCTGCTCGGGGCCCATTCATCCCGGGCAGGGGGCGTCCCGCCGGCCCGGAGCTCAGCGCACAGGGACATTTCCCCGGGAAACCTCTCATCCTCAACACAGCGAGTAACCAGAGGTCAAACCCAGACCCTCCGCTGCCGGATCGCGGGTAAGACGGGGCCGGACCGGAGAGAAGAGTCCCGGGGCAGCCGCGGGAGCGGGCCCGGCGTGGTCCGTGCCCGCGGCCAAGGTCACCTTGCCAGGCCCGGGGCCGCCCGGCTCCCTCCCGCCGAACCGGTCCCCAGCCCCGGGGGCAGCGCTGCCCTGCGCTGAGGGCGGAGCCCCAGGACACCCCGCCCGGACCCGGCAGCGTGGCGAGGACGCTGCCGACCTAGGCCGAGCGCGGAGCCGCGGGGGATACCGGGCCTCACAGGGCCCTTACTCGCCGGGGCCGGCCGCACCGCGGGGCCGGGCAGACCGCGGCACTCCCAACCTCGGGGCGCTCGGCCGGCGGCCACCGCTCCTCCCCGGGTCCTCCCCCTCCGCCCTACCCTCCCCGCCCTTACCCAGTTTGACGGCGGAGTCCGCCAGACACCGGTCCCACTTCCTGCCCAGCTCGCCCTCCGACGCCATCTTGGCCGTCCCCTCCCACCGCAGGCCCTGCCCTCGCCTCCTCCCCCGCGCAACTCTCGCGAGATCTGCCAACGCGGGCATACGGCGAAGCGCCACATCTCGCGAGAGTTCTCTCCCCCCACCTCCTCCCCGTCCGCGCCGCCGTTGTCAAGGTTACCGGCGGGACGGCGTCATGGCCGCCGCGCTCGACCTTGGGCCCGGCCCAAAAACCCGCTTCTCCCCGTAGCACCCGGCTCACCGCAGCCCCAGCCCTTCCTGGGCCTCTTCTCTTCAGGCAGGGCTCCCGCTGTGCCCTTGTGAGGCCTCGTATCCCTCAGCCTAAGTCAGGATCCCCCTCTCCTCACGGAGCTCGGGCCCACCGCCGTCGACCTGCTCCCCTCAGGGCTCTCACCTCATCCTTGGTAAGAGCTGATGTTTGCTGTAGGGTCCCATCTCCCTCACTACAGGGCCGGGTGTATGCTGCTGGACGTGCACTCTGGTGTAGCTTTTCCCACACAGAGGTGCCCCATCCTACGCAGCTCCTGTGTCTTCGCTGGCTGACCTCAACGTACCTTCAGGGCCTGAAATGAGGTAGAGGTGTGTGAAAAAAACAGCTGTTGCCAAGCCCTGTCGATGTCCCAGAGATCACCTCATTTACTTAAGAGCAACCCAAGCCCCACACCTCCTTGTTTAATTTGAAAAAGGAGGTGAATAATAGCAGGGAGAAAGGAATACTGTAGTCAAGAAGTCATCCCATACAATGGGATGCTGATACAGAAGAGTTGTGGGAAGAGTTCCCAATGATTTATGAGTCTTTGGCACCTCCTGAAGTATTGTGGGACCAGGAATGTAAGTGTGAATAGTTTCAAACCTACTGTAACGAATTTTATATTGCAAATGTTGTGTAGGCTTTCTGGAAGTCATTCTCCAGAAGCCTCGCGAATAAAATAGAGTGTTTTTCAAGTGATAATGTCCCCATTCACACTTGGTAAGGCAATTTTTAGCTGTGGTTACTTGTTTTGATTTCTTCAAGTTCTGACAACTTTTTTTATCAAGTTGGGGAGGAGGTGGCTCTCCTGCTTTATAAAACTGAAAGTTCTTTAACAAGTCAAAGGCTAAAGCAACAAACAGAAGCCAAAACTCTCTGGGCAAAAAGAATCTGATATTATTGTTGGTGGTCTTTCATTTGTTCGCTGCTTTCGATCTAGAGCAGTGATGAAAGATGAACTTGGTTTAGTTCAACTTCTTCACGTATCACTGAACAATCACAACAGCCTACTATTTTTACTTAGTTAAAAAAGCTAAA
The DNA here is from genome assembly GCA_027574665.1 of Rhynochetos jubatus. Lineage (NCBI taxonomy): Eukaryota > Metazoa > Chordata > Aves > Eurypygiformes > Rhynochetidae > Rhynochetos > Rhynochetos jubatus. The sequence goes on from CM050669.1 coordinate 8,328,057, forward strand.
TGGCTTTCTAAAACGCTTCTTTGGCAGGGCACATGGTTAAGCTAAAGTCCTTGCAGGTTCAAGAGGTTTCCCTGGAGAAGGGAGTCCTTGGTTTTTTCTGTGAAGGAAGCCTCCTTTGATTTTTTCCGCCCTCCTGCAATTTACTCAGATCAGTTTGCATCGCTGCGTAGTCGGTATCAAAAACAGACCCGTGCGTCAAGTTGCTTATCAAAATACCAACAGGATCAAGCAGATTATTCCCTGACTGGATCAAGAAGTGTTTTCTGAAACCACTGACCCAATGGTATGTCCCAACGTGCCATCTCCATCCCCCCATTTCCCAGCAGCTCTGGAAAATATCAGGAGGGGAAAGATACTTGAAGACTTAAGATAATTCTTTCATTTTAAATTTTTTTTCCCTCAAAATTAAATTCCAGAAATCAGTGTTTAAAAACAACCCAGAAATGCGGTTTTCTCTTTGGCAAAACCAAATACCAGGCGCGGGCCAGTGTGTAGTCTCACTTCACACTTCCTCGTTTTCAGACTGCTAGGCTCACTGGAACGCGCCCTTCCTTTGGGGATGAAGGAAGCGGTGGTGAGCTCTTGGACCATAAGGGGCTTCATAAAGGGTCGTGTTGCTGTGTAATGGGTCTCAATGCATGTTGACAGCCTTACGTCAGGAACCTGGTGTATTAAACCCTTTCTAAGGAGATGGAATGGTTCTGTGTAACTGTTTTGGAAGTCCAGCTTCCTTCTGAGAAATGAGTCTGCTTCTTTTAAATCCCGGAGTCACTGAGTGATCACAGGCGCTCTGGAAAACGTTATCCATTAAAGCTCTAGAGCACATTTTCTGTACCCCTACCCCTCCCCGGGGAAAAATTAAGACGGGAGGGAATGTGTCCAAAGACAGCCTTTCCTCTCCATTGCTATAGTTACTTGGCAATTAGACCCTCTCAGTGTAATATTGAGTATTTATTATTGTATGACTCCAAGGTGATGTTCAGAACATGCGGTTTTGAAAAACCTTTTTTGCATTTTACAGCCCAGCGTGTGCTATCCCAGGGTTCCTGCCCTCTCTTCTCCCTTCTTTCCAGTAAATAAATACATGAAAAAACAGAGGAGGCTGAAATGAAGCCAGAAAGCTTAAAAAATCCCTGCCTTTCTCTGGTGTAGCTCAACTTTTAGTAGGTTTCAAACTTGTATCACCAGTTTCCTTAACTGCACACCCAACTGGAATCTTGTATGAAATTAGTTAAGAGTACTGACGGACTAAAAGTGGGGCATTCTGATAAATGCACTGCTGGTTGGTTTTTCAACAGATGGCTATCAAAGAAACAGGTAGAATTGGGAATCTTAGATGAGTAAGCACCACTAATATTCTTCCAAAACCCTATTTCCCTGGTGCTTGGTGAACCAAGTCACCTAGAGGGCACGTCCGTGCACGTATGTGGAGGTGGAGAGCTTCTCTGGGGCTGCACCACCCGGAATTCGAAGCCCCTTTTCAACGTGACAGACTTGGGTTTCTTTCAGCTGTTAGCCCTAGCTTTTACATAGTGCAGGGTAGGATCGTTCACTCTCGCTCCAACAGCTTTTGTTTTAAAACTTCCAAGTGAGTTTCTTTTAAGCCTCGATCCTTCCCCAGGATAAGTGTATCACCTCCCACCCTGTTTTTTCAAAGAATCCCGTATCATCCCTCTTGTCAGTTCCACACTGGATACGAATATGCTCTTAATCTCCTTTTCCAAAAAATTCACATCTAAATTCTCCCATAGTTTTAAATAACATGAATTGCCTCCCACACACACTTTTTTTCTTTATTTTCTGCGAAGAGTAGCAGGGATCTGCAGAGGAAGACAGCAGTGTAGGAGTTACCTGCTTGAAGTGGTTGACCCAGCCTTGGTAGCGGGCTCCCGCTTCTCTGTCTGTCCTTCCAGAACGCTCCTTTCATGTCACAGAGCGAATCAGAGCTGGGCAGGAAACCTCAACTCTTGGTCTCCATGCCAGTTCATTGGGTTTTTTTCCTGACAGATACAAGCAGCGTTCACCAGCAGATATTGGTGCTTGTTTTCCTCTTTGAAAGCCTTCTTGCTATCCAAGCGCCACCAACAAAAAGTCAAAGTCGGAAGTCTGAGGAAAAAGAAACCCCTCCTCAGCAAGACATTGCCCTAAAATGGGAAAAATGCCAGAGGCTCCATTAAGTCTACTTTGCTATTCTTATTGATTTGATGTGGCGGGCAGTCGGATACTGTGGGGGTGAACAATAGGCTAAAGGCTGAGCTAGGCTCGCATTGGGAGAGACGGCTTGCGACGCGGGGTGAAATATCGTTCAGCCTTTTCACGGTGATCACGTTCACGTTAATAAGCAAGTCCGTTTTGTGTCCGTGCTAATGTATTTTCACGCCAGTTTTGCAAAGCTGATGTAATGTGCTATTCGGTAGCGTGGTACTGCTGGCTACACTTGTCAGGTACGGGTGATTGAAGTGGAACTTGGAAAAGCGGAACAAGATGTGTCACAGCTCGTTGTGCTAATTCTGCTTTAAGCTGCTTTGGCCGTGAATATGAAGTTTGCCCCAAAAACCTCTGGAGGAAAGCACTTGCATGGAAAGACTGATCTGCCGTTTTGCTAACTCCCGTTACACGCCTGAGCACCGCTATGACATTCCTCGTCTTTATGTGATGGGTACTGCCTTGTGATCATTTCCTAGCTTAGTAGTAGGAACGGGAAAAGGACTCCCACGCTGTATTGATAGAGGGTTGCTAATGAATACGTCTGCAAAAGAGTGCTATTTTTCAGCTCTTGAAGTATGTTTTTCCATTCGTCCGTGTCACTGGCTAATTCTATACAGATTCTAACTAGTGAACCGTGACTCTTGTATGAAGAAAGAATCCAGGCCCTTACAATTCTTTTGGCTGGTGTATTAGCAAGCTTCAAATGAAGTGAAACGTGTCAAGGAAAAAGTAAGGGAACAGAAAGTTTTGTTTCTTTCTGGTGCCTTTAATCAGCTTCTCCTTGGTTCTTATTTAATGACAGGCTGCAGGCATTATTACTACAGTTAATGCCCAAGTTTGACAAGAATCTTCTCAATGCTGCCTTTTCTCAGGCTAAAGACACTTCTGAAAGCTCCTGTCAAGCTTTCTTGCTGCAGATACAAAGATACGGACCCAGAGTGCAGAGGTGTGACTCTTGAACGTGACTCTGCTAAACCCCTTCTCTGCATATTGGCTTCGGCCGAGTGGCTCACTCTGCTCTCAGTCTGTGAAAGAGGAGTCTGGGACGTCACTTGCTCTTAGCTCTTTAAGCAAAACAGTTCTAAGAAAATGGTCACAGCCAGAAGAACCCCGTGCTGCGAGTGATAGACGTGCTTGAGTGATGCGTACCCTTTGATTTCCCTGCCATTGCTGTGACAGTGCCGCGCTCATAGTAGAACGTCTCATTTTTGGCCGGTATATGCGCATCTTAGGCTGGTAGGTTTACTGTCTTTTACATTAATCAGATGAGCAGATCTGCTTGGGTGCTGATGAAGTGGAAAAAAGTCTGGTATTAGCACTCTTTGAGGGGCTGAATGCCTCAAACCTCACACTTAAATGGGCAATATGTTGGTTTTCATTAAAAATGGTATTTTGATTGACTCATCGGTTCCTGCAGTGAATGGGGAAACTCTTAAAACCCTTATAAAACCTTAAACTCTTCTATTCCAAGAGTACCCTCAAGTTGCCTTGGAATCGGAACAGGAGGGAGGCGTTTTTTATTGTTTGTGTGCTATTTTGACAGTGTGTACAAAGATCTCCATAGTGAGAATTATCTGTGGCTTGAATCCGGAATTCCAAGACGTTGGGTAGTGTTGTAGGTACCTTTTTCCTATGTTTGTTTCCAAGAAACGCTCGGCTTTCAGCCTCAAATCAAGCGATGCTGCTGGTTTACTGACTCTGACTAATAAAACCCAGCGAGCTAAACTTTACCATTGCTGGAAGACGCTTGCAGCAGTAAATTCAATTTATGAGAACCCCTAATAAAAGTTTACATATCTTTCAAGTGCCATGAGCTTGACATGAAAGAAAATGGGCAAGCCAACCTAAAAAAGCTCAAGATGCGGGGGTTTTTAATAGAAAAATGAATATTCAGTGAAGCGTGAAAGTTTTCTCTAGAACCTTGTTTCTAAGAATGTTCTCGCAGTCACCCTTGGTCCTGGCTAAACACTGGAATAAGCAGAATAATAAATGGCATTTCACCACGCAGGCAGGAGGATAAAACAAAAACCGCGTCGTGTTGGACCACAAATGCTTTGCAAAGTTTTGGCTAAACGCGAAAAGTACTTTGTAATGCTAATGAGTATTTATCCTTCTGCTTCCTCGAATATAATCAAATGTAGGGGGAAAGCACATGTATTTTATAGTTGCTGATTGCAAGATCAAAAGCTTGTTATTAATTGCACATGAATTTGATGATGTAGGGCCATTAAACCGTCAACTGACATCATCATTTGCTTCCTTTGTTTATAGAGTCTCCTTTGAAAGATGGGTGATGCCTGGCACAAAGCCTTTTGAGCACACTCTTTTCAGTTTTGGTGGGTGACTCCACGCCAGGAGAAGTGGGAAATGCCTGTAGCACAGGTAACGCTCCCTCACAGCCCTCGGATTTATCGAATATCCCTGAATTAGCTGTATTTGGTATCAACCCCTCCACTAATCCCAACTCAAGGCAGGAAGGGTACAACTGGCTACGTCGGCGGAGCCTTCTGCCTGCCGGGATCCGCTCCGCGCTGCAAGCTGCAGCCTACCAGGGAGAGTCTGGACTTACATCATAATAAACAAACAGCAGAAAAGATTCCCTTTAAGCATGGCCCGCTGTAAACAAGCGAAGCAAGCAGCTGGTCCTCATTTGGAAAGATGTTACATCAATTGCAAAAGGCATCTGCGGATCTTCTTAATGCAAATATTTTTGGGAAAACAAAAAGCAGCTGTTTATTCTTCTTTATACCTATTAAGCAGGAAAATAAAATCCAGGATGCTTGTATTTCTTTCGCTAAGAAAAACATCCTCTTGGCCTCAGCATTCATTTGGATCTCAAATTGTTTAAAATATACTAGGCTGCATAATTCTGGCATTGCTCTGCTTCTTCAGCAAGCAGCTAGAAACAGTTTCTGTTCGTAATTATAAATGTACAGTAGTCGTTGAAGAGTTTGCATAAGTTTTGTGAGAAAAAGAGAGACGGTTTAGAACTTGCGTATTCAAATTCATCAATTCTGTCCTCCCAGATCCTGCCCCAAGAGAAAACATGCGCCTTAGGCGGGCGGATCCCTGTAAAATGACTGAATAATTTGCCCTGTGTAATGAACAGGCTTGCTTTCCTTAATTACCGCTGGTAGCACCTCTGAGGGAACCTAAGGACGGAAGGATCTGGGGATTGCTAAATAGAAGCAGCTTCGGATTGCTGTGTCTTAGAAACTGGGTTAGGCTGACTAGTATGGGCAAGGAATTGAATTTGGAGACTCCAGAGGAGGAAATGCCTTCTGAGGTCATCTGGCCCCTCCACCAGACACGGCACGATCGTTTCCCATCCTGGATAGTGGGTTGTTGAGGGAGTTTCACGCGCTTTTGTTTTTCTGTGAAGTAACGTAGCTCCGGGTTTTGTCGAGAGATGGTTCTACGATTTTCCATCCTTCGCTTCCCAGATTCATTTCGTCCCTGCACTGAAAACACCAAAGGTTTAAACATGGCAACAGAGGAATGGACAAAAAGGCGGGTAAAGGTTAATTTAGCGAAATGGGTGACAGTCCCATCCGACAGTCATCAACACACAGGGTAGCCTTGGTTGTCTCGCTGGCGCAAGCCGTGAGGTCTGCGTGTGCTTGGTTGGTGTGCACACTCAGGGGGAGCAGTTACGCCTGCACGCTCGCTCCCGTAACTGGATGCAGCTCCCTTCCCTGGAAATCCAGGGAAGAGAGCCGCGGTTAGGTTCGACGAATGCTTGGAGTTGTCATCTCTGGGAAGGTCCTGTTTGGTATCCGATAGCAAGGAAACTTAGAGTCGAGCCACAAACATCCGTGCTCATCTCTTAGCGAAGTCAGAGCATGGCCTTGGTCGTCCCCGGCGGGAAGGGCGAACCGGTGCGCGCCTCCCTCGCCAGCATTTCCCGTTAACTGAGGCAAGCGAATGGAACGACGGGAGGGGTTTGGGCTCACGAGGGTCAAGCGTGCAGCGCAGGAGCCGGAGCGCACCCACGGAGGGTCCTCGGGATCCTGGCACCAACACTGGCGAAACACGGGCCAGGCAGTTGGTCCAAAAAAGCATCAGAGGAGAGCGTTGTCACCTAACAGGTCGGACGCTTTCCTGGGGTAACCAGCTCCTAAATTCACGGGGCCACATTGAGCAGGGTGAGCCAAGACTCTGGAATCAGGTTTTACCCGAGATCACCGAGGTGTGAATTAGTACATTAGAGGGGAGAAAAAAACCCCAACTGTTTACTTTCTGGGACGGTCTGAGAAGCAGAAGTGTTTTATTTGTGCATAGACCCGGAACTGCTGCTTTCTGTCCGGCACTGGGAGACCTGGATCGCAGGTGCCTGAGCCCTGCAGGCATCACGACACACAAGCAGCTGCTTAGCTTCCAGCAGGCACCTACCGGCTTTGGCTGAGCTTGCCTTTCAGATTAATTAACCCCGGCTTAAGCTGCCAGCTGCTGACCGGTTTTCCTCGCAGCTTCGGAGCTGGAGTAGGCGCGTCGCAGGCAGCACCGCTAACGATGCTCTGTTACCGCTACCTCGGTAAAATCCGGTTTCCAGCGCTGATGGCGTCGCCAAAACGTTACCCGTTGGGGCTGATGGTTTTCGCGGTAACCTCGTGCCGCGTTCCGTTTAACCTTAAGGCCCGTTTAGATGTGGGGCGGAGCGGCGCGGAGCTGGGTGCTACTCCCGCAGGAGCCGGGGCCGACTGCCGGCCGGCGCCACGAGGGCTCAGCCGCTGGCGCGCCCTCCCGCAGGCCCCGCCCCTCTCCCCGCCTCCCCGCGTCTCTGATTGGTCGCCCTCCTTCCGGCCGCGGTCGGGTTTACCCCCCGCGGGGGAGTTGGTGTCGCCCCGAGGCCCGCGGTGTCGCTCCTTGCCGCGTTCGCGCCGCTCCGCCTCCCCGTCCCCCTGCCGCGGCGGGGGGAATGGTTCTTCCCGCTCCTCCCTCCCGCCCCGTTCGCGCGCCGCGCTCCATACTTGGCGATGGCCAGCGAGCCGCGCTTTGATTGGTGGGGCGGCGGCGAGGGGGCGGTGCGGCGCGGCGCTGACCCGGATGTTCACTCCTAGGCAACGGCGGAAGTGGAAGGGCCGCGGCCTGCCTCGGAGGGAGACCGGACGGGACCGGGAGGCGCCGCCGTTGCTACCGCCCAGCGCAGCCCCGCCGAGCCGCCATGGTAAGGGCGAGGAGGGCGGCCCCTCGCCGCTGCCTGCTCCCCCTCTCCGCGCCCTTCTTGCCTGCGGTGGTGCTGCCCCTTCCCATCCCCCCGGTGCCGCGCCCGGGCGGCTCCTCCGCCGCTCCCCCATCTCCTCCCCCACGGTCACTTTACAGTGGGGCGGCGGAGCGGGTGGGCCTCGCCCGGTCTCCCTGGGGCGGCGGTGGGGGACGGCCCGAGCCGGTGCTACCGGGGTGGCCCGGCCCGGTGTTGGGGGCGGCGGCAGCCGAGGGGGGGGCTCTGCCCGGGGCGTCCAGGCCCGTCCCGCTGCTCTGCTGTCCAGTTCCTTCCAGGTTTCTGGGCCTGATCCCTGGGGTGGTGGTCACGGAGGGAATGCTTCCGCTTTGGACGGCGAATGGTACCGCTGGAGGTAGTTGCGAACGGAGCGAGCGAACGGATGCAGCAGCGGCGTTTAGGGGCGGGGGGGGGGCCCAGCCTGCTGTCGCTGCTGGTCGTAAACCCCAAATTATCACCCGTGGCCTGGCATTTCCTCTGGAAGCAGGAGGAGCTCGTTAAGGTGTACTAAGACGTAATGGAATCTGTGAAGCGCAGGAAAACCAGGCGCAGTCAGAGCGGGTGATGTTGCAGCAGGGGATGCCCCTCTTCCGCGGGGATGCCAACTTTCTGTTTTTCCCATGGGTACCTCTACTGTCTTCAGTCCTGTAAAATAATCTCCATCTTGCTGTGTGTTTGATGAATGGATTAGTCCAGGTCACAAAACCTTTCCATTTCGCTTTGGTGCTGTGTGTAAGGGGGGCAGATTTCATCAGCTCTAAACACACCTGACAATAAGAACGGGCCCTGGCCTGCTCCCAGAGTGGGTGAGATTCACACCTGGATGGACACGTGCTTTTGAGGAGCCTGTCTAAGGCAGCGTAACCTCTGTGGATGTGATTACTTGTATGGAATCACACACTTTTGGGAATCTGTGAGTCAGGTTTTCCAACATAACAATTTGGAAAAGTTCAGAAGTATTTAGATTTAAAACCCAACCACCCAGTGCCTGAGTGTAGAGCGATATAAGGGCTGGTTAAGCAAGCGTCATCCTTTACTTCTTACCTTCAACCATGAGAATTCTAGAGACAATACCTTATGGGTTTTATTCTTCAAAGCAGAAGATCACGGTGGTATTATGCAGGCCAGAGTGTTGGTTTCTGGTGAGAGGTCAACAATGCTTAAGATCAAGGTTCTGCTTCTCTGTTCTTGTTTGTACAAATGAGATGCTCTACCTGACTGCGGAACAAGTAGCCTTCATGTAAAGTAGCAATGGTGATACCGGCTTCTTTTTGTGGGATATGAAAATATGCTCTAAGAAGAATCCAGTCAGGCTTTAAATGGAACTACATCAGTCTCCCAGAGGAGCTAGAACACACAAATCCTTTACAAGTTTCCTGAGTGTTCTAAGCTTATGCTGTCTTCTGATTTTTCTATGTTTAGTCATGGAGACCACTGGGTGTAGGAGAAATTTGATTAGGACTTCCAACGCTACATGCTAGTCTCCGATGCTGAGTGGACTTCAGGGATAAAGCTGCAGCAGCCAGTCTGTTACTCATATGTCGCGGTGGCTGTGCACACATCTGAAAACTCGCTGAAAGAGTGTGGCAACTTAAGCATGGTTTAGCTAAACCCAGTAGGAGCACGCAAGATGAATCACTCATCTTGTTTGCAGAACGCAAACAGTCTGTGGCAACCTTTTAAAACTTCACTGACTCTTAGAATTAATTTAGCGTTATGCAGATAGTGCGATTGCAGCATCCGGTTTCAGCTTAATTCCCAGTCCAGCCTTTAGAATACTTCCAGGATCTTTCATTTTAATGGGTATGAAAGCACAATTCTGGAACGGAGCACTGAAATGGCCCTTCCACTGAAGGCAACAGCGAGTCTCACGCCAGCGGGGGGAAGCTGGTATGATACAGGATATTAGGTCAAACATCTTGGTACCACGGGGTTACCAATAACTGTGTAGAGCAGAGAGATGGGAACCTTTTCCTTCTCTTCACCATCTCAAGTCTGAATTGCTCCTGGTGAGCTTAAGTGAGAATTCAGAAGTGTGTCTGCATTTCGGTCAGGTGCTTGGTGAAACAGGGCAGGGCAACACGTGAAGCTTGAAAACTGCCTGGATGGATGCTGTCTCTTGTGCTAAAAATAAACTGAATGCACTGCTCAGGGCAAAGCAGGACTTGGGAGTGTGGATCTGCTGAGATTTCTGGAATTGTGGGTTATGAATGGATGGAATCCAATTGCACTTTGTAAAAATAAAAATCTTCCTTTCCAGGTTACGTAAACTGTCATGTTAGCAAGTATTTCTTGTGCGATGCAACTCTTCAGGAAAAGGCGGGCAATTTTAGCAAAAGTTATAATTTAATCACCCATAAATTCAAACTGTCTAGGGTAGCGCTGGCTGTACATCATCCGTTTAGAGTCTGAGGCAGCTAAAAAGCGCCGAAGCGCTGCCAAGGATGCGTGATGCGACACTGATGCTCAGTACGTAAACCTCCTGTGCTGCTCCTAGGAACTAACATTTTCAAGGTAGGGGTTGTTTGTCTTGAGCGAGCGCGTTGCTGCTTGATAAATCCCCTTGGTTTTGTGCAGCTGCTCTCAAAACCCATATGAAGTGATTTGTGAAACTGCACAACTCAAGGTGGCACTTTTGCAGCTGCTTGAACACCGAGCCGGTGTCTCTTCTAAAGTGATGGTGTCACTTTTGGAAGCCTACCATGTAGCACGAGAGCTCAGGGCGGGTTTTCACCGTCCGCAGCGAGTCCTCGGCACCTCGTGCCTCCTGAGAAATACTGGCTCAATCGATTTTGTACAGTCCATATCTTATTAGCCAAGTATATGAGCTTAGCTAAATGTTACTGTAAAAGGCAAATTCCCAAACCAATCAAGTTAGAGGGTATCGTTGGGATAGGGAGTGCTGCCATTGCAGTGATGCTTAATCTTGTGGTTTATTAACGAAGGGGGAAGCATTCTTGAGCTGAAGTTGTTCAAACAGGGTTTCCTCATATGGTAAATACATATGCTGCTATCTTCCTAATTGACATCTGGGAGTAAAACAAAAGGAAAGTGCAGTTCAACTCTCTGGATTACTATTTTTAGCCCTTATTCCTGTGGTTGAGTAGAGAAATTACTCTCTTTGGGAAAGAGACATCACTGCCCTATTCAGTTTCTACTTCTCCGGTTGTGAGTTGCGCTTTCCGGCAATTGATTGTCGTGTGGGAAGGATAACTGATGAACTGGGGGGGTGGGCATGATCACGCAGCGCTGCACGCTCATCCAGTTTGAATTTGGGTAGGTGGCTACTTCTGAAAACTAGGGTGGGGAGTGCCAGAGTTCATCCTCCTGCCTGCCCTTTGGAGGGGCGTTTGGTGGAGTCCAAATGGCTCCTTTCTCTGCTGAGTAAACTGGTAGAGAGGGTTTGTTTTGTTTTGTTGAGGTTTTTTCCTTCCCCTTGAGCTGGTACACGTTGTAGTAGTGCCACTTCAGGTTGAAATAAAAGGGAATGTGTTTCCTTGTCTGTTGAAGACATTTTACTGGAGAAGTGTGAAGTGCTGAAAGGTGCCTGTACAGGCAGCGTGAGCTGGAATATAGGTCTATGCTAAGCCCTGGTTTTTACTCCGCTTTAACACAATGTGATGTTTAAGGGCTTTTTTGTCGGACGAAGAACACGACTGCACAAGTCTGAGGTGCTCAAAGTGACGCTGATCTTCTGTTTGTATTCGTATTCTGTACATTATAATTTCCTACTTTCCCATTCATTTATGCTAGGAGTCCTAAAGAGTTTAAAAAGCCTCAGCCAAATGCACAAGGTCCAAAGCCTGTGTATGCTTCAGTTCTCCCTAGTCCTGTGCCGTTTCCAGGAAGAAGGGTCTGGGGGAAGAAAAATTCACTTACCGACAGGGGCCTTAGGTTTGAATTTGCTTTATGGATGAAACCTGTGTGGTGTGAGGGAGCGGTTATTAAAGCTGAACCACATAAGCCTTTCCCAAGCTGCCTACTCTCTGGGCGGGCTTGAGCCCAAGGTTTGTTTGCTGATAGGTTGCGTTAATGAAAAAGCTTCTCTAACTTGAATATAAAGATGAAGAGTTCAGGCCAGTGCGGTGGACGTGTATGGGTGCTTTAAGCTGGAGTGGAAACTCAGTTCTTATGTGTAATGCCACCTTAAATACTACTCCACGAATGAGGTGTTCGTGTTGATATTAACCTGAAGATTGACCAAATACTGTGGGCGAGGGCCTAAGACCTGTAACCAAAACTTGCACTTGGGCAACATTAAGCTGTGGTGGCTTCCTTGAGCTGGGTTATACTGGGTTCTTCTCACCTGGACCTGATCAAGCGGCCAAAATTCACTTACGTGGTCTTATGTCCTAAAGCAGGATGGGGACGGGTGCTTCCAAACGGGTTGTCTAGGGAAGTTTGAGCTCTTGCCTGGGTGGTAGATGTTTGCTTTTGAAACTTCCTGTATGGGGCACAAGGGTAAATGCTGGTTGAGCAAGTTCTGAAGACATTTCCCTGTTAGTTAAGCTGAGAGGATTTATTATGGAAAGAAAATGCAGCATACTTGAGGAAGCAGCTTTGCTTGTTTCCTAATTAAAATGTTGTAATTTTTCAGCATAGGTGCTGTCTGGGTAATGCCAAATGCAGTGGCAGCCCCGTCCTTTCTCTGGGGTCCGAGTGAGGAATCGAAAACAGGATCTATTTCTTACTTGTGCCCAAAATAGGCTTCTGTTCAGGATTACTTGAGTTGCGTTAGATAATATCATGTGCTGTGTTTCTTAGAGGTGGCCTGAACCTTGGCATCAACCAGTAAGATTAATTTTCTTGTGTTATCTGGTGCTGTTCTTTGCCCTACCTTCCTCTTCTAGGGTTCAGAACGAACACGTGCTTTGCGCTCGTGCGCTCTGTGCTGCTGGTTCCAGGTTGGGCTGGAGAATAGCAAAATGTCTTTGCAACACACTTGACTTACCTGGCTGCCCTTGTCATAAATGACCTGCTTTATTCCTGCTATATGCAAATTAAACCGTGGTAGTTCATATTTCCTCAGCATAGCCTGTGCCGTTTTTCAGCACAGGGTTGGTTTAGGAGTCCTGACCCTCAGTTTGAACCCCTGAGACATCCCCCAAAGCGTCTGCAGCTGTGCTGCAGCGCGTGTCCTTGCTGGTGCTGCTGCCCTGAGTATGAAGAGGATGTCCTCCGTGTCTTTTTGTTACAGAAAGTGGAGCCGAGTTCTTTCCTGGTGCGTTGACTTGGAATTTCAGTCACGTCCTTGTTGCAAAGTGGGAGGGTTACCAGGCTGGGTGAAAGCAGAACTCAGGATCTAACAATTTTAGCAGCATCAGCTGAAAGAAGACTGAAAACGGCACTTAAGTAAGAGGATTTTGTGCGGAAGGAAAAAAGGGTTGAGGCTGCATTGAAGACATACTCTTAGTGGTTGCCTAAAGCCACCATAAATAAAATACTCTATTCTCTCAGGGAATTTTGTTTGCGTTTCTTCAGGTGATACTTTCTATCTTTTCCATTAGACAAACTGCTGAGTTTGAAAATGATGCCCTGTTACCTGCCTTCCCTGGTTATTTTTGCTTTGGTAAATATCAGGATTTAAAAAAAGCTTGCTGCTAGCAAAGGTGATTGGTGCCTGGCTGATAGCTGGTGCTTGCAACTTGAGATGGGCTCAAGAAACAAGAGATGGGTCTTTTGGTGAGTTAATTCAAAAGAGGAGAGAGCCATGAAAGGGAGGAATGAGGTAAAATATCAGCAGCGTTACGCTGACCGCAGCACTTAACGGCTGTATTTATCCTGTCGCTGTGCAAATGTAGGGGTCATCATGGGGAGTGTTGGATGTAACGCTGAGAACGGGCGTCATCTGGGCTCGGTATTGACAGGGCTCTGATGGATGGTCAAGTACTGCTTTCGCGTAGCCGTTAGTAGAGGCAGAGCTATTTCAGAGCTCGGTGAGGTGCAAAGTGGCCAAATGGAGTAAGTATTAACTTCCTATTAAATTGCCGGAGAAACCTGACGTGGATTGAAGCTGGCACGTGCCTGTTACGTGAAGCTCTGCTCCCGCATAAAGTGTCTGGACTACTTAAATCTATGGAAAGCTCTGCAGCACTTGTATGTGGTGTTAGGTGGCGTGGTGTCGGTCTGCAGCTCTGACTTGGGGGTAGGTCAGACGTTCAGAAATGGCAAAGCAAGCCTAAAAGGACTGAAAGAACAGGCAAGTCTGGGAGTTGCAGCACAGGAAGGAGTTCCAGGAAGCACAAGTATCTTGTTAGGTGATGTGATATTCTTACGGCATAAATATAGGCAAACCATTAGTTTCCTAGTTTAAAACGTGAAATCCTTAGCACCGAATCCCTTGGACGAAACCGAACTGTCTTGCGAGCTTTGCGGTGTAGTCAGCAAGGTATGGCTTGCTAGACACCAGCAAAAGGCATATTAACCTACTTTCTTGACCTTTTAGGCAATAGGAGAACATTCAGGGATGAGGACTAATTAGATAGCCTCTCTCTCTCCCCTCTCTGCCTTGCCAGGCATCCGATTACTTGCCAGAGTTATCTCGTGAATTTACAACCCTGGCTACTAGACTTCAGGACGCTGGAAAGTGCTGAGTTTTGCATATTAAAGTGGGGAGCTGTGCGGGTGGCGGCGGCTTACCTAGGGTGACGGGGGCTCTACGAGCAGGCTGGCGAAAGGCACCGTACCCGATTTGTGATGCTGAATGTGTTAGGCTTTCTGTAAGCATGTCTGTCGTCACTGTGGCGGTAGTGTGTGCCTCCCGCTGCTATAATAACGTGCACTTTCTCAAACATTTTTGCTGTAAGTAAGTTCTCGTATGGAAAAAAATCCAGGTTGCAGTTGACTGGAAGGAGAACCTGGATCTGTCGGGCCAGGACTGACTTTCCAAACCTGGCTGTTTCTGCAAGGGAAAAGGTCTCCGTGTGGATTGAGCAGTTCCTCTTCTGTTACTTTTGTGACCAGGCTGATTTGGAGATACAACAAGCAGCGTGTAGAACAGAAGAGCGTTTTGAAAAGATCACCCAGCATTACCAGGATTAAAAGAGAGCGTCGCAAACAATACGCTTGCGGACGTTCGGGATGACGAGTGGCGGTGTTGAATCTCAAGAGCTGTTGTGTTTGTAGTAATTAAGGTTTCAATTTGAAAAAAAATTTGCCCCTGTGGAAATGAAGCGGGCCTTTGCTAGAGAGTGATTTGGGCATGTCCCTGGCAGTATTTGAATGGAAGGTGAGGAGGCCGTGCGGCTCGACAGCAGGTCATCCCGCTGGTGAACCAACACAGCTCTACTGCGTTAGCTTGTTTCCAAGACTGAACTCGCCTCGTTAGCCAGTGAGGAGTAGGTTTGCAGAGAAAGAATGAGGTAGTGAAGTGGGAGGATGGGGATGAGAGTATGAATTGGTAGTTTGAGATACGCGTGCAGGGTTGAAGCTGTACTAAAGGATCTTGCAGAGGTAACGGGAGTTTTTACAAAAGGGCTGACGAGGTCAGGAAGAAGATCCTGTGAACGATTTCCTGTGAAAACTTCACTAGCAGTGATCTTGTTTGGTGTGAGTCAGCATGAGCGAGCTGGTGGGGGCAGGAGGGTGGTTAGGAGGGAGCTTCACAGTTTTTAGAAAGCAAGACTTGCCTGCACACCACCTTAGTACAGGCTGAAGTATTTGTGAACCTACGGAGTGATTGCAGTATAGTGCTGAGTGAATCATGGGGGAATATCCAATGGTTACGCTGCCAGTAAAGCTGTGTCTTCTAGAGATACAGGTGTGCTTGTGCCCAAGCCAACATCTGTTCTGATAGTGAGACTATTACAACCTCCCTTAAGGAGGGTTTGAAAAACTGGGACAAGTTCTCCCATCTCAGTGCCATGCTGTGACAAGTTTGGGGGTTTTTGCATTTTGTTTAGCTAAGGTTTCCTACCTGTACATGTAACTAGAAAAGGAAATGTTATTTTGTGTTAAATTGAGACTTAAAACGGGAAAAACGCACCCATTGTGCAGTAACATTAACCTGATTAAATCTCTTCCTGTTAATTGGAATAGGTGGTCAGCTCTGCAGTCGACATCAGTGACTTTAAGCCCGTTTATTAAAGGTTGGTGATGCTGGGTTTTGATCTGTGCAACGTTTCTATGTAGCTGTTTTACTGCTGCCCCTGTTTTACTCTTTCATGTGGGGCTAATAGATTGCACACTCACTTGATGCCGTGATTTATTGGGAAATGACTTTCTGCTAAGTTTATGCTTTGCAGAAATTCTTGGCACCAAATGAAAGCGAGTCAATTACATTGTCGTGTTCAGTGACAAGTTTAATAAATAAGACATTCTTTCTGTTACCCAGAAGACAAACACTGGTGTAAAAATCATTAGTGATGGTGACAAAAGGTCAGGTTGAATAGCCTGTTCCCAGAAAGCCTTGCTGCTTGTCCATCCTACTCTTCTGTTTGGTGGCTCTGTTTGCTGGACAGGTGATGGAGACTTGCATTGGACTTGATATCAACTATAGTGATGGGTATTTGACAGATGCTTGAGAGGTGAGCTCATGCTGAGCTCATGCCAACCTCATGAAGTTCAACAGGGCCAAGTGTGAGGTCCTGCACTTGGGTTGGGGCAATCCCAGCACAAGGACAGGCTGGGCAGAGAATGGATTGGGAACAGCCCTGAGGAGAAGGACTTGGGGGTACTGGGGGATGAGAAGCTGGCCATGAGCCGGCCGTGTGCGCTGGCAGCCCAGAAAGCCAACCGGATCCTGGGCTGGATCCAGAGCAGCGTGGCCAGCAGGGCGAGGGAGGGGATTCTCCCCCTATGCTCCACTCTGGTGAGACCCCGGATGAGTTCTGCATGCAGCTCTGGGGCCCCCAACAGCAGAGGGAGACGGACTGGTTGGAACGAGTCTGAAGTAGGGCACGGAGATGTTCCAAGGGCTGGAGCCCCTCTGCCATGGGGATGGCTGGGAGGAAAAAATTCTTCCTGGAGAGGGTGGGGAGCACTGGGACAGGTTGCCCAGAGAAGCTGTGGATGCCCCATCCCTGGGAGTGTCCAAGGCCAGGCTGGATGAGGCTGGGAGCACTCTGGGCTAGTGGAAGATGGGGTGGGAACTAGATGACGTTTAAGGTCCCTTCCAACCTAAACCATCCTACGAATGTGTGTTGAATTAGTTTTGAAAGCAGACCCAAGCATCTACCATGTTGAAACATGCCCTGGCTGGGAGGGAGGCGCTGAGCAAACTTTGCTTTTCCCAGTGCGCTGTACAGCGCTGCAGGTGTGCTAACAGGAACGGAAATGCATCTGGTCAAACATCAGCTCTGAGGAGTGTAGACCAACCGCAAAACAAACTCCAGGAGATGCTGAATTCTTGCTTCTGGAGCACTCAGTGAATTACAGCCTCCACCGTACTGTCAGGGGTGGTTATATTTTTTATCAAGCTTTTTTGTATCTACTGAGAAAATAGTTGTAAGATTGAGCTTCTTAATAAAGCAGTGCCACTCACATTACTTTATTGGGAAACTAATGAACGGAAATGCCTTGGGTGCGTTATAATCCACTCAGTAATCGTGTCTGGAGTTGAGCTGTGCTGTTGGGTAATGCCCCAGGAACAGGGATCCATGCTTACCTGATCTGGAGGGAAGAAGGATGAAGCAAAGCCAAACACTGTGTGACTGAAAGGATGCTTGAAAGGTGAAACAACAAACAAGGATTTGGTAAAACACTGATCCCAAGCTTTGAGGTGCTCATGGAACTTGACAGGAGGGGGAGATCTCTTTGGTAGCTGCTCCTAGAAGAGCATTGCCACTCCTTTAACTAGCCATAGTTGTGCTGTCAGCCTGAGATGGTGACAAGTATCCGATGTCATTAGCATGCTGCTGGCAGTGGAACTGAAGCTGCCTCCTTTGCTCTCCTTCCCGTAGATTATTGTAGTTCTCCTCATGCATCTTCGGAGCAGCCATCTAAGTTACTCTTCCCTGTAGAACCTCTTTAGAGAAGAGATCCCTCGTGAGCACTTGTCTTTCTGAAGTTAGTGTGTATTAACTTTCTGGACCAGTGCAGAACTAAAGCTGGACACTGCTGCTGAGGTGGAGAGTGGCCTCTTGTTTTTGAAAAGCACGCAGGTGCATCCGTCAGTGTGTACAGCACCTAGACCTGAGTTAGCAAACAAGCCACGGAGCTGTTTTCAGCCGCTAGGTAGGGCGCAGAATAGGGTTCTGGAGGAGAACGCCTCTGGGAAGGAGTCGCTGGCTGAGAGCTGTGGTGGCACTTGTACAGTTGCTCTGTAAGTAAATACTGGTTACGGGGGAGCTGTGGGAGATAGAACACAGCAGCTTCTGCTAAAATCTTCTGATCCATCACCTCTTGCTCTTATTTTAGGGTTTAATCCTTCTCACTTGTAATTCATGGGATGAGTCCTCTCAGCAGTTGGTCCGTCTGTTTGGTCTTGACCGCAGCAGGCACATGACCACAGCAAATGGAGCTAAACACGCTGCTGAACGTGTGACGGGGTCGTAAGTGTCTGAGATAACAAAAGCCCCTGGACCAGTTCCTAACTAGAGAAGACAAAGCTAGAAGTGGTTAAGAAGAATATAGTCTGCATCAGCGCTGTGTTCTTTTAATAACCTTCAACCTGTTCTTTTATGACTATCCACAACGTAGCAGATCTTCAGCTTTTATTACATTTGATTGTTTCTTAAATACACTGTCACTGTTTCTCCCACCGGTACACCTTGCTGTCAGGAAGCCCTGATTTATGTAAGTGCATTACAACTGGTTTTAGATAGGATCTGCCGGAGAGGGTTAATAGTCAAGGGAAAAATTATGTAGGAAAACAGATTGCAAGGAATATGTGCAGCTGATGGAAACGTTGTGAGTGCAGAACTTGTCTGGGATTCATAGATCATACAGAGTTATTCCCTTTCCCATCTTATAGCCTAAAAAGTGAATGCTGACAGCCGAGAAAGGAATCCTGCGACTTCGCGTACTACTGTGCTTTTTATTACACGGGGGTTACAATAATTCAACCCTTTACTAAAGCTTCTAGCAGTAATACAATCCTATTGTGTGATTTGAAAAGGGAGTCTTCTGTGTTCTGGGCTCTGGAAGTTGGTGAGAATTAGAATGACAAGCAGGAGGGGAAGCGCTGTATCTGTTTCAATTAAAAAAAATCAGTGTTTTAGACCCACAAAGCTGAAACATTAGTCAGACATTCCTGTTGGGACAACTGACAGGAAATAATATGATTTACAATCTGGGGTATGTCTGCAACATAAAAGGAAGAAAAAACCCTAAGTCCTGTGCTGGTTGTATACTTCTGGCCCTGGGTTGGTTTGTATTTTGCTTGTAAAGTGACCAGCAGCTGAAGTGGTCTGGTGTGTGATGGCTTCCCATTGCAGCAGCTCAGCAAATGTTCTATTTCTGGTGTCCCGTTAGGATTTTATCTTGTATTTCTCTTCTCTGAAAATGGAGATGCCAGCATGTACATGAAGTTTGGGTAACCTTTCAGATGCCGGTCTTGAGCAAAACTGATGTGCGAAGCAGCTCAAAGACCTTTGTTTTATCTGTTACAACCCAGCTGCGGTGTCCTAAGAACAGTGGCATTTCAGCATCGGGCATGGGCCAAATAACGAATGCTCGTATGGTATGTGCTTTCTTACCTTGATCCTAACAGCTGAAGTGATTTTTAGGTCATCCAGTTCTTCTAAGCTGTCATCACAGATGGGAAAGGGGGTAGGTAACCCAATCATGCCTTGAGTAGAAGCATTACGTTTGGTTTGCTCTTGGGATAGATTTGGTGGCCCGAGTGGCTTATTTCTCAGAAGAGGCTAAACTGGGGAGGAGCTGCCACCGCAGGGGCATTGAACTGCCTCAGGTGGTTTCTCTTGGCTCAGAAGTTAGCTCAGGGTAGTGTTAATATAGAAATACAATGCAGAAGTGAAACCAGCCTGGTTTTCTTTTTGAAGAAACTGCTGAACTCTGTTTATGCTCAGCAATAACGTAGTCGAGTGAGCAGGAGCTATCAGAAGAAAGCTGTGAAGATCAGGGGATTAAATCTGCAGGACTTTAGGGTGAATACAAGCCAGTTCTTGATGACTGTAAGGATGGGAGCTTTAAATGAAATCTCTTCCCTCTTTTCAAGTGGAATGGGTTAGCCTTTGAAACAGGCAGAGCTGCAGGTTTGCATAAACCCTCTTACAACCAGGCAACTAGCAATAGAGAGTTGTCAAAACTTGTGAATAAAGTGTGTGAATTTCTGTAAGAGCCTGTAGTGAAAAGCATGTGTAAAGATATGTAAAAAGAGAAGTGCAAAACACTTGCAGGTAGTAACTCAGTTTGCTAGTATCTGTTGAGAACAAACATCTGGGAAGTGTTCTACCGGTGACACTGATCTCTGAAAGGCTTTGGGTACACATCTCTGCTTATGATAACCTCATTTATCACGTGACCGTTCTGTGCACTGTCCAATGCAGACATGGTATGGTGTGTTACCTGGGTCTGGCAGGGCAGATCTGGGTGCCTTGGACTATAAGAGCTGCAGGAGAAGCAGTTCACTTGCTTGCAGGTTTCCATAACCTTAGGTCAGGGCCTGTTACCTGATGTTATCCTTGTACACTATGCTGACAGGGCACCATTAACAAATACCAGCTATTCCTGTGTCCTACCCCCCTCTATCTGAAGGAGCTGCGTGGTTTAGGGGACATGATAAGCAGGAGTCAAAAGGAAGTTCAGCATTTTGCCTATTTTCATTTTTGCAATTTGCATCCTTTTTCACGGTAACTGCATACAAATGAGGAGCTGGTCTTGGGGTACTGGTGGATGAAAAGCTGGCCATGAGCTAGCCGTGTGTGCTGGCAGCCCAGAAACTCAACCGGATCCTGGGCTGGATCCAGAGCAGCGTGGCCAGCAGGGCGAGGGAGGGGATTCTCCCCTTCTGCTCCACTCTGGTGAGACCCCAGATGAGTTCTGCATGCAGCTCTGGGGCCCCCAACAGCAGAGGGAGACGGACTGGTTGGAACGAGTCTGGAGTAGGGCACGGAGATGTTCCAAGGGCTGGAGCCCCTCTGCCATGGGGATGGCTGGGAGGAAAAAATTCTTCCCGGAGAGGGTGGGGAGCACTGGGACAGGTTGCCCAGAGAAGCTGTGGATGCCCCATCCCTGGGAGTGTCCAAGGCCAGGCTGGATGAGGCTGGGAGCAACCTGGGCTAGTGGAGGGTGTCCCTGCCCATGGCAGGGAGTGGGACTGGGTGGGCTTGAATGTCCCTTCCAACCCAAACCATTCCGTGATTCTATGAAGCATAAGGGCAGAAGAGTCCCTTGCTCCAGATGAATAACAGTGACGATAGCAAACACTTGTTTCAAGTACTGAAAATGGAAATACATTTAATTACACACAACAAAGACCTTTTCAAAATGCCTGAATAAAACCTGTAGTAACTTCCTGGAGTTCTTTGTGTTCTGCATTGAAGGACATCTGCCCATACTCAGCCTTTGAACGGCTGCTGAAATTGCTTACAGTGTGAATGAAATTAAAGTGTGCAACTGTTCCCCTGTGCAGCTACACACTTACACAACTGCCCTTTTCTCAGCAGTATTTGTTTTTCTTTGAGCCCCAACACAGTGCCTCGGTGACCCGAGACCTGCGGCTGTTCGAGAGGGTTTCCTTTGGAAATAAGGACATTAAGTGGCAGAGAGACTGAAGAGAAGAGCAGGCACTGGCAAAGGAACCTAAACAAACACACTCCTATAGACATACTCGTAACACTTTTCCCTCTGGTACTACTATGGGAGTGCTATAGCAGATGCTTAAATTGAGATTCTAGATAGCCAAACATCTTCAGAGGAAACTTATTAAGGAGCTTTCATCTAAGCTAATATTTTCAGTCTTTGAGATTCCTATGATCTCCAAATCCTTCAGTGACTTGAGCTGTAATAAAACTTCATTTAGAATTTCTGTCTGAACTCCCTACTCCACCACAGGAGCGCTGTGCTGGATGAAACGGAGGAATGGTGGAAAACGGCCTCCTATCAAGTAAACGCTAAGCTCGTTAAGCCCTGCAACCTCAAAGAGCTTGGCTTTGAGAGCAGCCCAGACTGGGAGACAGCCTGTCTAATCACCTTCTCAGCGAGCAGGGGTTTATAAGGCTCTCCATGTCTGAAGGCAAGAGTTGTGTAGCAATATCTTGTCTGGAGATCGGTTAGGAAACGGTGTGTTCGGTATGCAGTTTGACGAGGGGGTTAAGGGAATGGAAATCCAGAACAGGTGAAGTGAAGAGTGTAGGGACAAGTAGGTTGGGTCAACTGTAGTGAGGTAGGTGACACATATCCTGGGTTCCCAAGGAGCACCTTGATTTGTGGGATTTTTAAGTGTCGCCGGTAACACGCCCCTGTCCAAATGGCAGTAGTTGTACATCCCCGGGGGTGTTCGCCTTCCTGTAAAACCAGGGAACACTGTCATACCGGTCTTGGCACCTTGGATGTGCTTCCTGTCTGTGACCATAGTCCAGGCTTTTAAAACCTCACTTCCCCTACAGCGAAAGAACCAGAAGCAAAAGATACTGGTAGAATGACCCGTTTGATTCTGAGCTGGGACACACCAGGTGTATCCGGTACCACTTTGCTCTGTAGTTGGTGTGCTTTGTGGTGCCTTTCTGCCTGTGCCAGCACAGGTTTATGCTGGATTAGAGTGACCATATAACCACAGATTTAGGGACAGAAATACAGCAGAACCTGTCATTATTTCAGTGCTTTAAGAGATCTGCTGGCAAGCTCTTCAATTATTTAGGTGCTCTGCAAGAAAACTGAAGAGTCCTGCTGCTCAGCCTTGCTTTTTATGTTTCCGATACCAGAGAAATACATTGTTAGCGTGTGCTTGGATGTCTTTATTTTTCCATTGCAGCCAGTTACGCCAGCTGTGCCTGAACCCCTTTAAGAATCTCTTCCTTAACCAGGCTTCCTCGTGTCTCTACAGCTGTTATGGAATACGTTATTATAAAATGGTCAGCCTGAGTTCATTTGGTTAATCCATAAACCACCAGAAGTGTAGATACCCCGCCGTTCAGTGGAGTTTATTTCAAAATTGTCGCACTGTAAAACACTAATTCTGGGGTTGCAGCTTTAGTGGTGGTTTTTGACATCATATTTCCCTAGGCTTTTTTGTCTTTGAAACAATTCCCGCTGGCAGAGGAGGACGGAGCACTTCCCTAAGTGTTCCCACGATCCCAAAGCGAGGAGCGTGACCTTGTGCCCATGTGCCAGCTTTCCTTCCTTGTAAGAGATAGCGGGAGGTAAGGACAATACGTGGTGAGAAGGATCCCCTGCGTGAGCTCGACGGCTGGAGCTGGGCAGGCGTAGGCCATCTGGGTGTCGGCGCGTCCTGCTTTCCAGGCTGAAGGCTCAGATCTTCAGGAGGTTATTGCCTCATTATATTGAGAACGTGGGAGTTCGTGCCTAACTGTCTGTAGAGCTGGAATAGTTGGCAAAGATTATGTCCTGAAACCTGGGCTGGGTGAGAGATACAGACGTCATTTCCTCGGAGCAGGCAGTCTGACTTGCTGGCTGTAAAATATTTATCTTTTGATAGAGAATGGGTAGTACCAAGCACAGCTTTCCTAATGGATCTGTACTAAACGGAGAGCTCCCTCCTTCCCTCGTCGCTAGGGTATAGCTTAATTGCAGGAAACTGCTTCCTGCTTCTCCCTGACCTGGGGGCTGCTCCTTGAATAATGTGATAACTAACTGCTGCAGTTTCGAAGCCTTTCTTAAATAGAACTCTTGGAGCTTGGCAGAACACAGGAGGGGCAAATTAAAGCTGAGCTCCTTGTATCTGGATGGCTAGAAAATCGCAAAGGAACCAGGGAGGGGAAGAAGTACTGAAAAACAACTGGTTATGCTGCAGCTGCCTGGGCACCTGCTGATCAAAATAAGGTGCAGATTTGGGGTACTGTTAGGTTGGCAAACAAGTGTCTGCTTGTATCTTTTGGTGAGAAGGAGAGCTAAAGGCTCAGCCCATCAGGTCTCTGTGGTAATGTCTGTTCCCTGTTTTTGGACTCTGAAGTGAAGTTTAAGGGGTGTTTCTTGGGGCAGACTAGGATGAGAGACCTGCTGCAATGAACCCTATTGGAGTATGTTGCTGGTTCAAAATAACTAAAATCCTTGTTTCCTCAGATGCAGGCAGCTTTTGGTGTGTGTTTTACAGCAAGAAGGAGGTAATGGATCATACTTTGTGCGTGTGCTTCATTCTGGTTTTGGATGTAGCTGAAGGAGGGAGAGTGCGCTCTGGGTCAGAACAGATTTTCTCTTGGATGCTGGTTATCTCAAGCTGAACGGCACAGTACAAACGAGGAAGTGTTAAAACTGCTTTGGGAGAAGGAACTTTCGGTTCCCTAACCCACATTATTGACGCAGCATGGAAAAACAATGCATTTACACGTTTGCCCAGGCGTTGGAAACGGGTTTTGGTGAGGCAAGGACTGGACTCCTTTCCGTCATCAACGTGGTGTTAAATCGGTGGCATGACCCCAGTTTAAACTGCGCTCTTAAATCCAGGGTCTCGAACGCTTTTTGCAGTACCAGGTCAATAATCCCCAATCAAACGGTACTGAACTTTGTTGAAATCTGTCTGTATTAATACAAGACATGCTGCTGCTTAGAACTAGAAACTGCCTCTCTCGTTTCAGAGGAGTCAGCAAGCACTGCAGTTCTTGTGCGTATGTGACGTGTTACCTGTGCATACTGTGACGGAGGGATGTTCTTGTTTCTGCAGAGTGACCAGCAGCTGGATTGTGCCTTGGATTTGATGAGGCGTCTGCCTCCGCAGCAGATAGAGAAGAATCTCAGTGACCTCATTGACCTGGTGAGTATTGGATGCTGTAACCAAGTGATGGCCAAAGTCCTGGGTGTGACAGAGATTTGGTATGTAAGATCCAAAGACTGAGACAGAATACGTCAGAACACTGGGGTTCTGGAGAACACCCCAATTTATGCCGTAAATGTTCTGGAGAACACCCTAATTTATGCCGTACCAGGTATTCTGCAATCCAGTGAGTACCCAGAAAAAACTAGCCCACCATCCTGTGCCTGATACCCCTTTTCTGCTTGCCCCTGAAACTTCTGTTTTCCTTCTGTAAACTGCTAATGAAGAAAACTAACCTAGGGAGGATGCTCCTGAGTAGCTGCACAGGATTTAGCTGTGCATCCTGTGGTGCACAGTTGGGCGGTGCTAGGCTTGCTGGTGTCTACTTTCCCTGAAAACTGCGTGCGGCACAGTTGCCACTGGAGTAACCTAAAGTATTACTGAAAGGTGGATTTAATCTATATAGAACCTGCTGTATGGGAAAGCTTGTTTCTGTTGTCCAGTCTAAATATACGGCTTTTTTCTGACCTTAGCCTCTGAATTTTTTGTAGACAGAGAACATTGAGACTAGAACCTTTGAATTAAGCCTTTCCTCTTAACTCTAGTGAGAACTACATTCCTTTTCTGTGGCAGATTTTATGCGTGATGTTGGCAGACCTCATCTGGGAGACCCTAAAAGCTGATTGTTCAGCACACAGCAGCTGTTTGAACTAGTACCTCTTAATTAAATTGTTTAAATTGCGTGTCTGAGCTGTTTGTCATCTTTTCTGTATGCAAAAGAGCAGCTGCTTAACAAGTCAAAGTCAAGTTGAGGAGCTCTGTTGTGGTACTGAAGGTGGTGTTTGCAAACTTGAGGGCAGTCCCATGGTCAAAACCTGTGGCTGAGTTGAATTTATTGAGCTGTATTTAAGTGCTGCTTTCAGTTACGTAAACCAAGGTACAGGTAAGAAAGCTCTGTGGGTCAGGAAAGAAATTATTCCCTGCAGGAAGGGATTATTTCTCTTTCTTGAAAGCATTTAGTAATTGGCTACATCTGTGCCACCAAATCTCTTGGCAACCTAAAGCATCATTTTTGTGGCTGTTGCTGGAGGTAGGACACAGCATAACTAAATCATTGATATGATCTGGTGTGACACGGTTGGTTTTCTGATGAAGTTTGGAGGATCGAATGGATACTGGGGTTTGAGCAGCCCCGAGGACCGTTCAAAACAATGAATTGTTCGGGGAGCTATGGTAAGCTTGACTGTATAATTGGTATGAGGCTTTTTTAATGACTCAGAAAATTGCTGGTTACCTCTGAAGGTTGGAATTACTTTTGGATGGTGCTCATTAGTGCTCTACATGCTTTCCATCAGCAACACGCTCACTGGGCTTCTTTTCATATTGAGAGCGTAACATGAAACAGACCGCTTTGAATGACGCTTGTTAGAAGGGAAGGTCTGCGCCATTCCCACGCGAGTCACTGCAGCCCTTTCTCTGGGGCAGGGATGAAATCATTTGTTAAATTCACTATGATTTCTTTATTGTTGAGACATCCATAGCCCTCTTCTGCAGCCACTCGCCCTGACATCCGCACGGCTGAATTCTACGCTGCAGTTAGACAAGAGCAGTGTCTGCACTGCCACTTGTAATAGTTCCAAAAACATCATAAGCCAGACTCAAGCAAATAGTTTTTTGACCTTTTTTTGGCAAGTTTTATCCAAACCTTTACTGCTGACGTTTTTATTCTGTTTCCTGTGCCATTACCAGACAATAACCTCCTTGAAGTAAAAGGTCAGACTCCAAATGCGTGATGACCATGAGAAGATTCATTAAATTCGTGACAGAATTATAAAAGATGGCACCCTGACTTCTGCCTCCTTTGTGCTTGGTTTCCTTGCTTCATTACACAGCCACGCTGGAGTAGACATGAAGCAGAGGCCCGCGTAATGTTTTTGTTGGTGTGAAGTGCAGCTTGTTACTTGAAGTCTGCTCGCAGCTCAGCTTGCCGTAGTCATCTTACAGGAACTGATCTGCAGACTGGCGAGTGCACCTACTCTTTTGATGCTTGCTTATGATCCACTGAAAGGAGGTGAAGATGACTTAAAAATGCCTTTGTATGTAAAAAGTTTTCCAAAACTAATATAGTGAGAAGCTAACATCTACTTCATAGGCTTGCATTCCTGCTGGGAAGGATAACCACACTCAGTTCCCTCCCTGAGGTCCCTCTTACTCTGTCACAGCCATGCTCTGCTGCTGCTTTTTAACAACAGGGCATCTTGGTGCCAATATGAGTATATGGAATAGGCTCAAGGCTGTGCATTACTGCCCTCAAGTGTTGGGCTGACCGGGGAAAGGGTCCAAACTTGAACATGAAGTAAAGGGTTGGGTGGAAGAAGAGAATTTTTGGGTCACTGGCCCTCATCAGACCAGACACTTTTCATTCATTAGCAAAACAGTTTGTGGTTTGCCCTTTTACCACATCTGTTGATGAATTTTTCAGACTGCTGAGCCTTCAATTAGAGTTCATTAGAGACCTTGTCAATCACAGGACTCCAGAAGGCCTGCCTAAAAGAAGCTGTGCGAGGTGCTGGTAATGTGCCTTGGCGTGGAATGCTCTGGTTGGAATTCAATTAGTCGTTATTTGTAAATAGACTACCCAGAGGCTGTCAAAGTGTACAACAGGACTTCAAGTCTCTACAAAAAGTTTAGTGTAGGCACATACCCTTTTAAAGACAAATAATTTAAATTAGAATAATTTTCTGTGGAGCTTCTCTGGAAACTGAAGCCTTGGAGCATCTACCTGTCAGCCAAGTCTGAACTGTAAAGCTGTTCCTGTAAGAGGAGCACTGAAGGTGATTGCAGTGCTCCTAGATGGAGTTATCGTGAGGATTTGCCAAGTGGTAGCATTTGTAACATTACTTGTGTAGCATAAATGCTGTCTTACCTCTTTATCGTTGTCCAGAAGTTGCTGCTGTTGATGTACTGTGCTGCTTGTAGAAGTCAGTCATGAATCACATCTGTTCTCATCGCTTGCTGAAAGGAGAATATTAAGGGTATTTTCTGGATGGAAATTCTTATTTTATCAGTTAAGAATGAGATCTTGTTTTAGCTTGGTTTGCCACCTGTATCCAGAGCAGTGTGGCCAGCAGGTCGAGGAAGGGGATTCTCCCCCTCTAATCTGCTCTCGAGACCCCCCTGCAGTTCTGTGTCCAGCTCTGGGCCCCCAGCATCAGAAGGATATCGACCAGTTGGAGCGAGTCCAGAGGAGGCCACAGGGATGCTCTGAGGGCTGGAGCCCCTCTGCCATGGGGACAGGCTGGGAGAGTTGGGGGTGTTCAGCCTGGAGAAGGGAAGGCTCTGGGGAGACCTTATCGCAGCCTTCCAGTGCCTGGGGGGGCTACAGGAAAGCTGGGGGGGGACTTTTTACAAGAGCAGGGAGCGACAGGACAAGGGGTAACGGGTTTAAACTGAAAGAGGGAGATTGAGATGGGACATCAGGAAGGAATTCTTCCTGGAGAGGGTGGGGAGCGCTGGGACAGGTTGCCCAGAGAAGCTGTGGATGCCCCATCCCTGGCAGTGTCCAAGGCCAGGCTGGATGAGGCTGGGAGCCACCTGGGCTAGTGGAGGGTGTCCCTGCCCATGGCTGGAGTTTGAAACTAGACAGTCTTTAAGCTCCCTTCCAACCCAAACCATTCCATGATTCTCATGGAAATCGTAGTGGCATGAAATAAGGAAGCTGGTAGAACTCCCTGCTGAGTGGCTAAATCATTTATACTAAAAGCCAAGAACCATCTGAGAGAATTGTCTTCCTTCTTCCTCGTTCTTAAGGTAAGTTTTGCAGCAAGTCAGTCCCCACGTCCTTTTAGCTATGCTCTGTCCAAGAGAAGCCCCGAGCAAGGCACCAGCTCTCGGGTAGTGCTGTCGTGGAGGAGCTCTTCCTAGGACAGCTTGGCAGCACACATGACAGGGTAGGTGAGAGACAGCCAGGGTCACAGCCTCCAGAATCAATCCTTCTGGGTTGTTTTTGCAAGACAGCCTCGCTCTCTTGTCTTAGGGGATGCATCTCTGAGGAAGGTGGAAGATGGAAGTTGGGTTTGTTGTGCCCGTGGGCCATGTGCAGTAGATTAGGGGTCTGTGACACACCGTCGTGATGGCTTTGACTTGAGCAGGGAAGTTGTCGTGCTCTCCATCTTGGTACAACTGAAGCAGGTTCCTTTTGCAAGTACGAGTTTCCTGCTGAGTGTTTCATTTGGATGTTTGCCTGTGTGTATATAATATAAATTAGATGAGAAATGTAGCTGACACAGGAAAATCAGCTAGCTGGCATGAAGTGGGGATGAAGACTCATCCTTACAAAACTGGCTCACTAAATGGACGAGCAGACTCGCCAGGAGAGTGGGGTTTGCACACAGCCACAACTTGCTTCCTCTCTTTTCCCAGTAAGAGTGATACACAAATAATATTCCGTTTATTTCCAAAGGTGAAAGATTTCTTGAAGTACAGAATCGAGTTATGCCGCCATGGAAGGATTAAAGCTGGAGTTCGTTATAGATACAGTGGTCGGTAACTTCCCTGGTTGTTGTTCAAGACTCTGTTTGCAATTAAAGATCTGGGAGGTGATCATCTTTGCTTTCTCATCGCGGGAGAATGCTGAAGTATTTTTAGTAAAATGTATTACTTTCTAAAAAGCCCCAGAGTGATGAATTCAAAAATGTATGAAGTTAGGATTTTGAAATATTTGAACAATATTCAGGACCTTGCTTCGTGTGGCTAGTGTGCCGCCAGGCAAGGCCGAAATCGGCTTGTGTGCCGTTAGTAACTGAAGATATATGAAGCTAGAGAATTTATCCGCTGGAAAACTGCGTTGCCTGGGCTGCACAGACCATAGAGAACATGAGAATGTGACTGGAGCTTTTTGTGTTTTGAGTCCAAGAGCCTAAGCAGTATCAAGGAGAAAGATAAAATAATTGAATGCAGATGCCTAGCTGAACATCTAGTGAGGGTGGAAGAGGTTTAAAAGTAAAACCAAACCCAGTGAAAAGAAGAAAAGAGTGGAAGCAGGAGCGCATTGACAGCCTCGTGGTCTCAGAGCTGAGGTTTTGACCTCCTGTTCTTCCTGGCCTTGTTGACTTGTGTGATAGGCTCTAAGCAGCCAGTCGGGTTTCTGATGCGAGGATTATTGGCTAAAGAAAGGGGCTCTGGCTCTTGGAATAAATTTATGGTTGTTGAGAGCCAGTTTTCCATTTGGTGAGTGGCTGTAAGCAGGAGCTTTTCCAGCTAGAAAAGATTACCTCTGGATATCTTGATGGTAATTGGAGATGGCAGTTAATAGATGTAAATTGTTAATGTGGTGCTTGGCTTAGAGCTAGCAACTCCACTTACTTGCGTGAGATTGTAAAAGTGAATTTCACTTCTGGCTTCATATTTGCTTATTCTTTTGCTTTTTAAGCCTAAACTCTGCCTTTTTTTCCTTCCAGACTCCTGCCACTGCACTGGTGTTAGACATCCTTAAGATGTCTGTTTAACTATCTTTCTAAAGGAGTGTGCGGAGATGACTCGATGAGCCTGATCCTAATTAGAAACATATCTCACCTCTTTTAAAGATGGGGAGAAGCTAGGCTACAGAAACACTGCTGGAGAGAGTATGCCTCTGCATATCCCTTAATTGTTGCTGGATATCTCCAACACCAGTGAGACTCCTGATCCAAACAGGCAAGGCTTCCCGAGATATTGATATGCTGTGATGGCTCACGGGACTGGTGACTGGTAATGAGATACAGAAGCCTTCACCTGCAGGTCACTAGTCAAAGGCTAGGGCAGTCTAGTTGTGCCTGCCAGATGGCTAGCTTTTGTTTCTCGGTAAGCTACAGAATGCTGAATCCAGCAAAAGCCCTATTTTATCCAGCAAATCACAGGAAGAAAGCCAAGGATCCCGACTGACAAACGGTAGTCACCTTTCAGAGCTTTTTAGATGTTGTTCCTTGAGCTGAATTGAGAAATTCTCTAATTAACATAATGTTTCTGCTGTGACAACGCTAACTAGACGGACTTAAATCTGCAATCCCGTTAACGTTTGCCTTTTTCCGGAGAAGCTGATTGGTTTTCAGTTTGGTTTTGCTAATTCTTGCAGTGCAGGGGTTCAGTGCAAATGCTTGAACAAAGCTGAGCTGTTTCCAATATCAATTACATCTGGTCTTGAACACAAAAGTCCATTTAAGTGTCGTTTAATAAACAAAGCTTGAAGAATGTGTGGCCCTTGGACATCTGATGGATCAAATTAAGGTTTAGCAACGTGCGGATTTGTGGGAGTGACTTTACTAGTGGTTTTAGGCCCAAGATGAGTGGAGCCAGGCTTCCTTCTTGAGTTTCCACAACATCCGTTAGGCTGTGTCTGTGTTCTGTAGGAACAGGAAATTCTGAGGCTGTGGAATGACTCAGGAAAATTATAATAATATTTTATTAGATGCTGGCCCAGAGGGGAAAGAATCTGAGCTGAAGGGGGGTCGCGTGGCAAAGTGGTTATTTTGCAGGAGTGCTGGGTACTTTGCACGGGCTCTTTGCATCCGAGCAGTTTCCCCAGGTGATGCGGGCAGTGGATTTGTCCACTCCCACAGGGATGTGAGTTGTCTTTAAAAAAGAAGAAGCAGGTTTTAAGAGTTCACGTGCCGTTAGAA
Organism: Rhynochetos jubatus; assembly: GCA_027574665.1. NCBI lineage: Eukaryota > Metazoa > Chordata > Aves > Eurypygiformes > Rhynochetidae > Rhynochetos > Rhynochetos jubatus. The sequence goes on from CM050669.1 coordinate 8,358,973, forward strand.
TAGTTGCTTTCCTGTTTGCATGTGGCTTTTAGTTACAAACTGCTCCAGAGTCACGTGTGTGTTCAGATACCTGCACCTTGCAGACGCAAATGCAAAAGGCAAATGGATCTGAACGCCTTCTTTGCTCATCTTTTGAAGCTGGCTTCATCTTCCTTCTGGATCTTTGTGGAAAAAAAGTGATTCATCCTTAATTTTGCTGCATTTAGCAGAGTTTTCCAGTGTGTAAGGTTCCTGTGGAGGTCAGTACACACTGACCTCTGAATAACCATGGAAAAAGACTATTTCCTAGGACAGAACCTTACACCAACAATATTGCTGTTTCAGTTGTACACGTGATTCATTTCAGTCAAGGCTGTAGAAGAAAACAACCACCTTAGTGTGCTCGAGTGGCTAGTAAGCCAAGATATGAATTGTCCTATGTAAGGTGAAGAATTTGATGTGATTCAGCCACCACGACCCAAGCAAGGATGGGGAGCACAGCTAAGACACGAAGAGCTGAAGTACTGTTCTTCTTCCCTCTAACCTTTTTTAGGTGATTGGTTAATCATATTTAAACAAAAATAATTCAGAAACAATTGTTTAATTGATAATAAGTTCCTTTACCAAAAACTTAAGTCAAGAAGGAATGATTATTAGGTTAGCTGCTCCAAAAAGTCTACGGTTTCGACTTCGGCACAAGTGATTATTTGTCTCGATAGCAGAGCAGTTGACTTAATTAAAACACTGTCCCCATACCTGGCTTGCTGCGATGGAGAATACTGTTACACCAGACAACAGCATCCTTGTTCAACATGCGGGAGGGTATGCTTAACTCACTTTTCATTCAGTTTTTCTTTCCTCTCTACTACCCATTCATTGTATATCTCCTCGGGAAAGAAAGAAATCCCACAAACACGCAGCCCTGTTGCATGGTATGTGCTTCTGAATGATGCTGCTGTTCCGTTCCAGGCTGAACAGCTGAGTCTAGACCCCCAGAGATTCTTTTTTCTTTTCTGGTTTGCATCGAGGGTGGTCTCGCTCCATGGCTGCACATACAACCACCAGACTAGGCGGTTGAGGGCTTATTTCTGGAAGCACGGGTGCGTTAGGGTCCTGGGTACGCTGTGGGCCAAATTAAATTAACGATGGCCTTTAGCTAAAGATACAAAGTTAAACTTCTATGTTTGATTTTTCACTGCTTAGAGCGGGAAAAACTTGTGTCAGACTGAAGATGGGAGCCCAGACTTTGCGTATAAAACAGTCCTCATGGCTTCAGCGTTTTCATGGCTTGTCTGTAACGTGGTGATGGGGTGAACAAAACCACCGATTTGGGGCTTCAGCGGTTGGCCTGGGGAGGGGCTTAATAATGGCATTTCTAAATTGAAGTTCCCTATAGACTGGCTGTTGCAGACATGGCCTCAGGCACCTCGGTGGCCTTTCCATTAACACAGAAGCAGCTAATAAGAAAAATTAATGATGCAAATCCACTGTTTCTGGCTGAAAACTGAGGATCAGTTGCTTTTCCAAGCAGAGCTGTCTTAGCTGGGATCAGATTTGGATGTTTTCTTCCTAAATATTAAGTGGATTCCACAAGAGTCTGAATGTGCACAAAAGCAAATGCTTTAGGAAGGTTCTGTATTTGATGTGGGGAAGGATTTAAGGAAAGGTATATGCATCGTGTAAAACAACTGCTCGGAGCTTACACTGCAGCAGCTGCATTAGCCTGGCTGGGCCAAATACCTTCTCATGGCACGTTCTGAAATGCAGAGGGCCTAAATACAGAAGGAATCAAATCGTCTCATGAACGTGTAACTCAAGTGTTTAAAGCTGCAAATCGCTTTGTTCAAGTTACTGCCTTTGCCTTGTAAGCAGCTTTGTAAAGTAGAAGAGGAAGGCCAGTGTGCGTAAATCTTGTAAATTCATTCTTGGAAGGGAAGTACAGCAGCTGTTGAAAGTTGCTGTAATAAATGGTACCAAAAAATACTCTTTTTGGGGTAATCATGCCACACTTGGATGCTTTTCCGATAATTAGTTACGTGAGTGGTTCCATCAGCTGGAATATCTCTGTTCTTTTTATAAACATGCTTAAATTTTCTAATACTTCCCAAGTAGCTGGGTGGGTTTTCTTCCCTGTTTTATTCTGAAAGGAGAAGGAGAAAAGAATACATGGCCTGAAGTCCTGTAGTGTGTCTGTACCAGAGAGACAACAGGCATATAGCATGCAATTACAATGGAGTATTATATCATGTTGGAGTGTTCCATTCTGGGGTATAAAGCATTTGCTGTTACGGCTGTAAGACTAGTCACAGCTCTTAGAAACTGAAAAAGTGACTGTGCTCGTGAATATCTGTGTTACCAAATCATCCAGAGATAAGTTTAGTTCACCGTTACTATGTGGAAATTAAATAGATTGGGGTCTTAAAACCGTGTTAAGGGTTCCTTCTCGTCAATCATAGAATCATGGAATGGTTTGGGTTGAAGGGACCTTAAAGATCATCCAGTCCCACCCCCTGCCATGGGCAGGGACACCCTCCACTAGCCCAGGTTGCTCCAAGCCTCATCCAGCCTGGCCTTGGGCACTCCCAGGGATGGGGCATCCACAGCTTCTCTGGGCAACCTGTCCCAGTGCCTCCCCACCCTCTCCGGGAAGAATTCCTTCCTGATGTCCAATCTCAATCTCCCTCTTTCAATTTAAACCCGTTACCCCTTGTCCTGTCACTACAGGCCCTTGTAAAAAGTCCCCCCCAGCTTCCTTGTAGCCCCCCAGGCACTGGAAGGGGCTCTGAGGTCTCCCCGGAGCCTTCTCTTCTCCAGACTGCCCAATAAGTGTTGGTGCTCTCCCACGGAGCATATGGAAACACCATCCTAGGCATGTGCGATTTTTCAAATAAAGTTAAATTTAGAAGTAGTTTGTGTGGCTTTTTGTGAGGGTCTTAAATTCAGATGGTTATTAGGAGCTTTTCTGCAGGGGAATTGACTCTGTGTTGCGTGTGGGATTCCTTTTGAAAATGCTTTGTACATATATTTGGGTTTGAAGAATTGTAGAGCGAGTCCTCTCGTGCTCCCTTACCGCACGTGTAGCAGAGGGCTTTTCCCAAAGAAATTCAATAGAAACCCGGTCTGGGAAAAACACCACCTTTCCCCAAGTTGTGTTTTCATCACTGTTACTCATTCTAAGCGCACGTCAGAGCGAGGAGTCTGTTCCTAGACGCTTATCTCTGCTGATGGGCAGCCGGCCAAGGAGCAGGAATATATTCAGCTGGTCACCCTTAGGAACAACACGGAGCATAGCTCTTAACGAGGAGGTGCTTTGGGTCCGGCATGTGCATCTCAAATCGCAGCAGTCATCTCAAGTTGCTCTCCTCCTGAAGAGTCAGCCTAAAATTAACAGCTAATGGAGAAGCGAAGGAAGAGATAAAGTGGAACCAGATGGGCTCGTGAACACAGATACATCATTTCGCTTCTCTCGTGCCACGACACTGCTGATTTGTATCAGCTCCGTGGAGTACTGGGGTTGTCTGTTTGCAGAAAAAGGAAAGGTTTTCCGAAAAGCTGCGTGCTTCCTGTCCGCTTTGATTTACTTGGGGACCATGTAATGGTTCCAAGGTTGCTTCAGCCAGGTCTCCAAGTATCAAATGAGGAACTCCTAGGAGAAGCATCGAGCTTTATAGAAATGCTTAACTGCCCTGCTCCGTTATCTGGGCTCTTCAGTTATCGCTCATTACCACGACAGTCTATAGAGACCAAAGTAAAAAACCTCAGACTAATGTTTCAGCTTTTTCAGCCCCGTCGGTAACCTCAACAACCATTTCTTGGTTTTCCTCTGATTTCTGGTGTGTTTACAGAGTGATTGTGGGGGTTAGCTAGCCACATCTTGATTCGTCCTTTGGCCTTTCCAGGGTTTTGTTTTTGTCTTTTGTGGTCACGCTGTTTCATATTTGTCCCTGTTTACTTTGACTTCATATCCTCTGTATGTTATTGCCTGGCACTTGGGATTAGGAATGGTTTTGTTTCAGACAGTCTCATCTCTTAGGTCACATCTAGTACATGAAATAGTTTGTGCTTGTGCTTCTGGGAGCTGTTGTGCCCCTAATTTGGTTTTTCTCCTCTAGGCTTCTTTCCTTTGAAATGATACCAACCAGTTCACTGAATCAATGGCTTGGGGGGGGAACACCACATTTCCATATTTTCTTTATTCCTTCCTCTCTCCCTTTTTCATTTCTTGTGTTGTGAATTCATCACTTCATGATTAAACTTACCCTTGACTGCCTTTTGTCTTCCTGTGCTCAAGCAGGTTTTCTTCTCTGCAACGTACAAGAGATTCCACATTGGTTATTTCTTTCATCTTCTTTATCAGCATGTTGTCACCAATATATTCAGGAACTTGCCGGTTGTTCTATATCCTGTTGCATTCCCAACTTTCTATTGGGAAAGGGCGTTTTACTGTAGTCCCTTTCCCTTGCAGTGAAATCTGGAAGGCTTTTCCTAAGGAAATGCTCCATACATTAATGGTTTAATAATGGCTCCAGGAACGATTTGTTGATCGTCCCTTGGATGGATTGGGGCACGCTGCTGCACGTGCCCTGAGTGTGTGCAGGGGAGATGGGGTTCCTGGAGGAGGCTGCTAGCGTGGCCAGCGCCTACAGTGCAGGGATATTGATATGGATAACGAGGCCACCATCAGCTCCAGAGCAAGAGGCCACGGGGTGGAATTTGCTTGATTTGCTCGTGCTTGCGTTCACGCTAGCTTCAGGCTGCAAAATGTCATCTCGTCTCTTTGCAGTACATCAAAGCCTCTCTGCCACGTGAAAAACAGGTCTCGTAGTCTTTCTCCACATGAAGTGCAGGGAGGCAGCTAGGATTATGAATCCGTTAAAAGCTACCTGTGTAGGAGATGTATTTGATTTATACATGCACGCGCACAGACACACGCGTATTTTTATTAGCCAACATGGTAATGTTTGGCCAGCTGCCTGGAAACTATTCTAAACTCTACCCGGAGTGGGAGCTTGTGAAAAATATGCGCTAGCGTATGGATGGTGTATTCTTTTAGCAGCTCCCTCGCTTCCACTCCATTATAAATATTTACCCTTATTCATCAGTCCTCAGCAATCACTTTACTGGCTGTCTTTGGCAAGAAGCTAACATTGGGAATGTATATATATGTGTACTGGACCACACCAGTGGTTAGGTAATTAAATCTGAAATTATTGGAGGTGGGAGCATGGGATTGTGTTGGAACTTAAGTGCAGCTTGCCTTTTTTTTTTTTTTAGAGGATTTCTGGCTTTGGAACAGATGTGGGCAAGAGCAAAATCTGTTCTTAAGGATGCCAGTCTCTTCTAACTTTAATATGTTACCCTCTCTTCCCTCCCTGTGTTTTCTTTTTCTCCACACCATCAGGTTCCAAGCCTCTGTGAAGATCTCCTCTCCTCTGTTGATCAGCCATTGAAGATTGCACGAGACAAGGTGGTAGGAAAAGACTATCTATTGTGTGACTACAACAGAGATGGAGACTCATATAGGTGAGTTCAGATCCAAAGCGAGGCGCTAACTGGCTTACGTTGTCGATGAGAACTGTGTGCAAGTATTGCAGTCCCTTCTCCCGCTTACTCGTAGCCAAAAAACTGAATTTAATGATATTAAACTCTTCTTGGCAATGAAGCTGGGGCTGTTTCAAATCCTTACCTGAAGACGTTGAATGTGGAAGTTGTTCTTTGCATTCCCCTAATGTGAAAGGACACAAACACCTTCCTCTCCGGATCACCGTGGAGTGCTTCGCTTTCAGATAACGTGGTTGTAAGGCTACTAATCTGATGACCTTTGCAAGGCAGGTCCCCGCTGTCTGTCTTCAGAAGATGATGTGTTTTATCCTAGAAACCACAGTGTTGCTGCACGTTTTCTTTGCAGTGATTTGCAGTCGGTCATTGAAGCCTCAAATGTGATGATGTTATCTACTTAAAGGGGCGACTAACACATTCCCTTGGGTTTTCTGTAGTACAGTTACATCTTAGAGAATTAAAACCAGTGGGACCTCTAGAGGTAATGGTTGTGATGGCCTTGGCGTGGGATTAAACCACGTGTTACAGGGTTGTAAAATAGATAACAACAGAAGAGAGGTGATTTTGCTTGAAGTGACTGCTTGCATCATCTCCTGCTTGTACAAAACCGGGTGGGCCGGTCAGTTGGGAAAGGCTCCTTCACTCAGGGTTTGCAAGGGATCGGGTGTGACTTGGACACACGATGTCATTATTCTCTGTGAACATCTTGGTCAAGGATTTTAGCAAAGAGGAGGAACGCCCTCTCTACCAAAAGAGCTAATTTATTCTGAGGACTGTAGACAAAACCAGTGGAAACATTTGAACAATATAAGCTGTATGTAATTACAACAGATTTTGAAGTAGAAAGGGCTGCAGTGCTGGAGTGTTGAGTATTTTGGCTGCCACTTTGAGTGCAGTCTCTCTTTTAATGTTTCTATTCTCTACATTGCCATTAGGATGATTGCGGTTGAGGGACTTCTTTTTTTTTTTGGTAATTTTCCCCCTTTTTTGCATTCCCTGCCTTTTCTTAATGGCTCTAGTGACAGTGGCCTAGTTCCAAAGATCTAATTAAGAATCACAAAGCTTGTAGTCCAGAAACCTTTGTGAATATTGCATCGCCTGGCTTTTATTCTTCTCTCCTAAGGCGGGCTTGGGCTGTGAAGTAATGGCCACCATTCATCTTCTGTCCTGAGTTAACAGCTCGGCCATTCTGCTGCTTCTGGCTGTGGTGATGAGGGTTACGTCTCTGGCTCTCCTTGCAGCTTCAGTGTCACAGCTTATGATTGCAGTGCTAACGACTGGAAGTGATCTTCAGTAAGAATTCAGCTGTTCCGTGCAGGTTTGCAGTAGTGTTTCACGTTCATCTGGCCAGAACGTTTCAAGAATTCCATTTCAAAGTGGAATTTACATAGTTTAACATTTTTTTTCCTTGGCTCAGGCCATCCTTGCAGAAGCAGGTGAGCTTATAAAGGAGTCTAAATAAATTGATTTCAATCGCTTTGAGTTGCAGGAAAGGTACTCACCTAAACCAGAAGCACATCTGCCTGTAGCTGCTTTACAGGGAGAACATGCCGAGATTCATTTGGTCCTAGAAATAGGAGGAGGAGACTAATAATGGCTGCAGAGTTTGGCAGTGCAGCTGGATGGTGGCTGAGCATAAATCCTGATGAGTTTTATTTAAATACGACCCGTTGCAGTGGGCCACGAAGTAAGGTGTCTAAGGAGAAGCGTTCACTCGTGTTCTGCAGGGTACTAGCCTGGCATTGAAAGTTTGTTCGACCTTGTACAGAAGAGCCTTTGGCTTTGGAAAGCATTTATGCCTTAAGCTTGCATGTCTCTGTTGGTCAGATCTACGTTGGCAGCTACACACAATCAGTTCTAAATTAGTAGCTGGAGCAGAGTTTTATCGCTTCTGCCCTCTGCAAGAGGTACTGATGCGGCTGCATGCTCTTGGGCCGATGCGAGAGAAGGGATTGGATCCTGTATTTCCTGTGGGTCTTTCAAGAGATGCTTTCTCACGGAAGCTGTGATACGTTTCTTGCAGGCCCCTTGCATCCCACTGAGGCTGTTGATACGAGCATCTATCACCAGCGGCACGGGAAACTTGAAAAGGCACTTGTTAGACAGTATTGTGACATGCTGCAATAACTAGTAACGCTTGTTCCGCCCCCCACTGCCCCTCCGTGTTTATTAGTGCGTGTGGCAGCGCTTTCTTCAAGGGTAGTTTCATGCTGAAATTTGCTCCATCTCTTTCTTTCTGCGGGGATGTTTAAATGGTTACCAGGGTGCGGGAGGACTTGGGCTTTTTTAAATCACTTTGAAATTTTCAGGACTTGTTAAGTAATGGGGTTTCAGAAAAGCTGTTTCATTTGTTCGTATCGAATAGGCATAATGCTTTAATTGCTGGTATTAAAGAATGCTGTTCTTTAAGGCTTTTGATTCAAGCATTCTGGATTGAAGTGATTCTTCCTTCTGGAACTGATTGGTCTCGGCTCTGTTTCGTGAAGTAAATTCTTTCCTTCAGCGCAAAGCAGAAGCCTTTGAAAAGCAAGCAACACTAACATGTGCATGTGTTAATCCCATTCTGTGCCTGCGCTCAGACACCCTTATTCATACCTCATAAAGTCTGATGTTGTTGCTGGGAAGTGGCTCTTAAACTAATTTAATCGATTAGCCCAGAATCTAGGAGGAGTTTTTAAAAGCTTTTGATATTTCCACAAAGATTGTTCAGAACCACACGCTCGATCAGAAGGCCCAAGAAATACCCATCCCTGCCTGCAGCGTGCTGCATCCCCAGTTACTGCACGCTTCGAACCAAACACCGGTTTTCTTACTGGAGAGGTTGCTAGTTGCATTTCTTTTAACAGAAATCCAAGGATTTCAAAGCATTCTGGGGACAGCTACGCCTCACGCCACTTCAGTGGAAAAGGTGGAGTGTGGTAGTCGGACTTTCTCACTGGGAATCGAGGGTTTTTTGGGTGACTTTGCAGTTTAACTGGGGATTATCACTGAAGAGAAGCTGCTGCGGGATGTTTGGCCATTCAGGTGGTAACTCCACCGGTTTCTTGGGAAATTATATCCTAATGCTTAGGCCATCACAGTTTACTCCTTCCTCATATTTAGACAGACTTCATTTTCCCCATGACCAACGTGGATCGGACCAGCAGGTAGATTTTTTGGAGTCTCTTGTATCTTCATAAAGAGATAATTTTCAGCTTCTTCATATTACCGCAGCGCTGCCTGCGGGAGCAACCTTTGGTGCTTATAGTCACGCCGGCACTTCTGCGGGGGCTCCTGCGCTACCAGAGGGTTGGGGGCTATCAAACGGCCGTGGAATCCACGTTGTGAAGGCAGAGCTTTTATTATTTAAAATAAAAAATATATAAAAGACTTCAAGGTCCCTGGCTTTGTCCATACATTTCCACTCCAAGTATGTTTGATCGCTCTGTTAAATGGAATCCTTATGGGGAATTTGGTGCCCACAACACTGAAACGTGTTAGCTGAAACAAAAAACATTCTCTTTTAGGGGAATTAGAGGTCTGACTGTTGAAATTTAAGTGCTTGTCTGTGTGTCTATCTTCAAAGAGTCTCCATTTAAGTTTTTAAATGTATTGTGAGTACTCTTCCACCAAAAAAGAAAGACAAAACCCTGGCATTGTTTTATGACGTCGGGGTTTTTTAGGGGAAGTTGCTGCTGGCTCCGGCTGTAATGGGTTGAAAATGCCCCAGTGTGGTAGCTAGAAGAACCTCTGTTACTAGGCTTCCCTTAAATCCCATTCCCACATCCTGCAAAAGACATTTAACGTTTACAATTAAACTATCCTACCGTGGCTTCTGTATGGATCCTCTGCTCACTGATCTCGAGGAGCGCAGCGGTCCGAATTTACAGAAGGCACTAGAATTTTGGGGGGAATCTGCCTTCTAAAATTTAGTGGAGGCAGGCAAAATAAACACATCCTGATGAATGCTGCAAAGGTGGCAGGACGCGTCTGCGTTGCCTGGCAGGCGAACGCTGGCTTTGCCTTTGAGGACCTGGTCGTAGCCCGGTCAGCGCTCCGTCTGCCTGAACTTTGTGGTGTCACTGGTGTGGTGTCACTGGTGTGGTGTCACTGGTGTGCTGCCTGATGGGTGTAGGTGTGCCGCTGGGGAATCCCGCGGGCCGCGCCGGGGGTGATTCGCGTGCGAATCTCTTCCAGATTTCGGAGAGACGTTGGGTGAAGGAGCACTACTGTAGCTGTCGACTTTTCTCCAAAGCAAACGAGTTTTAAGCAACTGTTTCAAAACGAGAACCACCACTCGAAGCACGTTGCTCCAGGTGGAAGTGCCATAATGATTTAGCTTTTCCTGACGTCTCACCTTTCCAGTCAGATGTGGTAGGGGAGGAGTGAGGTGGTGTGAAAGCGCGGAGCCTGTTCTTTGTGCTTTGCATTAAACAGATGTCAAAACTAGATGCCTTGCTGAGAAATGAATAACAAATGCTGCTGAGGAAAAAGCCCTCGCGTATGGACTGCATTAAGACCTGGTGCTCCTAGGCTGGAGTGTTCTGAAAAGCGAGTAGGTGAAGGGTAGAGGTGCTTCTCTTTAAACTAGCTGTGATATATGTAGGTTGGTTATCCACAGGGGAGATGAACAGGAGAATGCAGGTTTACAGAATGGGAATTATAAAAGTCTCAAGCAGATGGGCAAAGGGTTCCATTCATCTTTTAATACCAAATCTTTCATTTAGTGCACAAAATCTCTTCCACACCTGCAGAAAAAGTAGTAAAACCTGCAGCTTTACAAACCCTATTAAACCCTTCGAAGGGTTCCAACACTTTCCTAGTGTTATGTTGAAAGTAGAGTTGATTTCAGAGCAAAACAGGGGAGGAGAATTTGGAGTTTAATTGTAGACAGCAGTGTTTAGCTTCCACACCGTCAGATCCCAAATAAGTTAAATGATCCATTTGTATTTGCATAAAAATAATTTTTCATGTGCAGCAGCTCAGGCCTCACTTTTGAATATTTAAGAAGGAGCAGATTCAAACCCCAGGATGATTATTTGTACAGTAGAAACCTGGAGACAGGGAGTGTTCCCCAGGTACTCTGTAAACTTTGAGGTGCCAGTGTCCCCTTTTCATCAGTGAGGGTGAAGTTCTTACAGCAGGACGGCTCTCGGTACCGTTTGGGTTTATTTTGGAAGTTCAGCGAATGTGGATCTGCTCAGACCCACCGATCTCAAACCTTTGAGTTTGTCTCCGTTGTCTAACTGTCTCTCTTTTCCTTGTCTCTTTGGCAGATCACCATGGAGTAACAAATACGATCCTCCCCTGGAAGACGGTGCCATGCCATCTGCTCGCCTGCGCAAGCTGGAGGTGGAAGCCAACAATGCCTTTGACCAGTACAGAGACTTGTATGTCAGTTCTCCTGTACAGAGCCCTCTGCTTTCTTTGTTTCCTTCAGCAGGCGTGCAGTACACACTATGAGGCTAAAACGCAGTCGCTAGCCGCCTCTGCAGGCGGCAGACCAATGCGTAGCAGAGGAAGAAGGGTAGGCAGCCGCTGATCCGCTGCGGGAAGCGTATCCGCTGTGATTTCACGATACTAAAGCATGATCAAATTTGTCATCTGGTGCTAAAGGCAGATGCTGAGGTGCTTTCCTGCCTCCCTCTCCTCTTTAACAGCTTAATGGCATCTTTGTCCTGAAATGACCTGTGTTCTTTTTGATCTTGACTAGGTTCAGTCTTAAACCATCTGCTTTTTCCATTCCCTAAAGACTCTGCTCTCTCAAAATATATCTCTATAGCAGCAAGTTACACGTCTTCCAGTAAAATGGCACATGCTAGTACACTGAAAAGCAGGGATTGAGGTACTTCTGCCGCAAGGGCCGTTCTCAGATGCGTGTTCTAGGCCCTGTCTCGTTCAGGAGGTGTGAACAAAGGAATTAATAGCGCATGTGTAAGACAAATGTAGATTGGGCAGCGTGTTTCTCTTACAGCAGTGATAGCAAACTCTCTGGGTGACTTGTCAGTCCCAAGAGCGTTTCTAAAAGGTGGGACTGTGCTGCTCTTGCATTTCAGTCACATCTGAGGCCTCAAGACGTCAGATGTAGCTGTCTTCTGTACAGTCTCCTAAGCAGCGATGGGGTGGAAACAGTAATGCTAAAGCCAAAAAGCGCGTGCGTGTGTTGCGAGGCAGAATGAACGTACTGCTTTAGCCAGTATCGGGATACTTGGAGATGCCTGATGACGGTGGAAAAGGTGAGCAAACCTCATTGCTGCTTCATGTTGGCCAAGAATGGAGATAAAGCACATCCTTGGATGTAGTTCATCACGTAAGGAAAGCAGGTTAAAGGTACTTTCCTTGCTAGGTGCTCCACTCATTTTAAGATGTGGCTTGATGTAAATGTAGCCTGTCCAGGTGTGTGATCTTCACACTTTTGTTACAGGTATCAAATTTTCACTTGTTTTTCCATGCCATTTTCATAGATGCCTGACTTCTCTTGTCACTAACAGTTGTTACAGGTTTCTGAACTTACTGAAAGATGGGGCCAGGCTCTTCTCAGTGGTGCCCAGTGACAGGACCAGGGGCAGTGGCCATAAACGGGAAAACAGAAGGTTCAAACTGAACATGAGGAAACCCTTCTGCCCTGTGAGGGTGACAGAGCCCTGGGACAGGCTGCCCAGAGAGGGCGGAGTCTCCTTCCCTGGAGACTTTCCAAAGCCCCTGGCCTTGTTCCTGTGTGATCTGCTCTGGGGGATCCTGCTCTGGCAGGGGGTTGGACTGGATGGTCTCTAGAGGGCCCTTCCAACCCCGACCACTCTGTGAGTCTGTGAAAAGGAATTTTGCATATGCAGCAAAGAGGTTTGCAGTCGCTCCCCAGGTGCAGAACAGACCAGGACTAGTAGAGTTTTTTTAATACATGAAGATGAAAATGAGGAGGTTTATGGAACCAAGGTTGTCTCTTTAAATCCCTCTCTGATCAGATGACCGTGAAGGCACAGCTGGACACAATAACCCCTTTGAGAAGGTTTGGTTTGCAGGAAGAAAAGCAAGGTAGAGGTTACTCTGAGGTGAATCTGCTGAACCCTGCTCAGCATGGAGTACAAGGGTAGCCTTAATAGATTGTATGGAAGTAAAAGGTGAGATCGTATCAAATTTCATCTGTCAATTGACAGCACGAGTGTTGCAGGCAAGAGGAGTTCCTCACAAAGGCTTCGTTCTCGTGTCATCAGCCGGCAGCGCTGGGGGCGTTACGGCTTGCAGCATAGTTGGGCTAGATAAGCGCATCTGTCAGCGCAGCGCGCTTCGATGCGATCCCCAAAATGTGTCAGAGAGAGAGGGGGTGCTTTACGTTTCGCTGAGCAGTGTAAGAACTGTGGCGTTTTTGGAAAGAATTTGCAAAGTTAGGGAAACTTAACCTGACCGTTTGAAGGGTTCCTCATGCTTGAAATTGGAAATGACTTGCACTTTACCTACAACAGAGTTTTGGAGAGAAACATGCTTTTGTTCTAGTAGTTGGACTTGGCGGTTTCCATAATAAGACAATTGGATTTTGTATTTTGACAGCAGAAGCTGACTTTCTACTTGGAGATTGGAGGGAGGGAAAATGAGGTGGGAGCTAACCAGTGCCAGCTCTTCTCACTGCTGCTCTCTGGCCTTGCCAATACATCGGGAGTCTGAGGTGCGGGAAGGTTGCAGTGGGAACAAGATGGCAATCGCAGTGATGTAATTTCCATGGTCTGCTAGAGCTGGAAACTAATACTGCACACCCACAGTAAAGCCAGAGTAGGTCTGAGCCACGTGGTGTCGATTAAAGGTGTCACGGGCATTCTGGTTTGGCAGCTTGCAGCGCTGGGGAAGGAGGGCACGATGCATCGGCTCCAGGACAGAGTTATCAGTGTCGTTTCAGATTCCAGAGCCAGTGACAACACAGGTTTTCCAGCATTGTGAAATATTTCAGGCTCGTTTGAAAGCATTGGTGTATTAATGAAAAAAAAGTAGCGTGCTGGCAGTCTTCGGTACTGGATCCATTGTGGAAATTATGGTTTCTGGGACGTGAGAAGATTTAGAGCAGGTCCACCTTCCCCTAACGGTGTTCTTTCCGTACGCAGCGTGCAAAAAAAGCTTCTTGACCGGACCTGCAGAGACTTTGGTGGTCTCTGTTCACTCCGCTGGGGTTCTCTGCCCAAACAGACTGTTCATAGGTGACTAATCAATGTTCCTCATTGCAAACTCTCCCTTAAAAAACACGAGTTGAAGGGCAGCGGGTGTTGCACTGCTAGACCTGCAGCTTGCAGTGCAGATTAAGAGGATGAAAATGATGCTGAGAGAGAAGCCTCCGGCTTGACACATCAGGTTCTCATTCAGCCGTCCCTTAAGAGGCTGTTCTGTCCTGCTCTCTGCAGGGTAGAGAATGGTTTTGAACTACACCTCTAACCACAGCTATGCTGTGTTTTATGGCAGAGAGGTAACAGTTAATACAAAAATAATCTTATGTAAGCAGTCATTCACAGAGGACACCGAGCTCCGGTGTGCTTGAATTTCCTGGGCTGTTAGACATTTTATTCCTCTAACGAGGGTTTCTGCTGATTTTTTTCAAAGCAGTTTGTGGCTTTGTTTCCAGCTTTGCTGGCCTGAGCTGCTGGCTCTTGTGCTTGCAGCCCTCTGGCCAGCATGGTCTGCCCCTTGAAGAAGGATGATGTGCGCCCTAACACCGTGTAAGCTCTTGCTTCTGACATGTCGCTCTGCGTGGTGCTGGCTTCACTCCCCGGTTTTAAAATGCATTTTATACTGGTCGTTCCAGTGGGGAGTGGAAGGGGAAGATGTTTCCTGGCTACAGAAAAATAAGTACTTTTGAGAATAGGTGCTATTCCCAGTCTGCTCTCAGCATATGGTCCAAGATTCCTCTGGATTATCTCCCAGTAAGTGGTAATATCTCAGAGTTCACCTCGGGCGTCTCCCAAGGCTTCGGATAGTTTCAGTTTTCCTTTGTGTGAGTCCCATTTGGCCCACATACCATTCCTTTTTAGATTTCTGTTCTAATCAGGTGTGGTAAGCATCCACCTACATTCAGTGAGTCATCGGCATGTATTTGCCATTTCCCAAGGGGTTGGCACCTGCTAGTGTGGGTGTTTTGAGGGAAACAGCCTGCTACCCGTCCGTTAACGACTTGTGTGAAATAAGCCTTCAGAGTTCCGATTTGCTCCCTGGTGACTTAAACTGGAGTTTCATCCCCAAAAACTTACTGGCCAGCACACGGAGTGACTGTAGTGTGAAAGTACGCTTGGAGAAATCTTGCATGGAATTGTTTCAAATCGGGAAAGCTGGAGAAGAATGAATGCTGCTGAATCTTCAGTGCCTCCTGCCCAGTGCGGAGTCGTTCCCTCTGCGTGTCTGTTTTAACACAAACTACCTTGAGGTATCCCTAGGGTTGCCCGCCTTTTATTTCTGGAATCATGCTCACGTCTCTTTGGGCTCAAGAGCAATTATCGTAGGTTTTAATTTCCTCTCTATTATATATGTTAAACAACAAGCATATTTCTTGGTTATCTGTTTTACCAAAACGCATGTCGCTTTCCCCAAAACCAACTGTTTAATTTTGATCTCCTGCTGCCAGGTTTAACTTGGATACTGCCTGAAGCTAATGCCTTGGTATGTTTTTGTTCAGTAGGTTATTATTCCCAGATGGAAGTCTAATATCTTACACCATTCGGTTAGAGCCTCGGCTCTCCGCTTCCAATATCACAAAGATAATTTTGTCAAACACATGGTTGTAATTTATTGCCCTTTGCTTGACGTGTGTGCACGCGATTGATTGAAATCAAAGCGTAATGAGGACCAGGGTATCTGGATAAATCCATCTATCTTAGATTCTGTGTTTTGTTGTTTTGGGTTGGAGATAATCAGTGCTTTAATTAAGTAATCTAATTGCTCTTTGTTGTCTGGAAGAAATTGTTTCTGAAGTGATTAAATAGACCTCCCTGGGGAAGGATGCTGCTGATCTGTTTACTTCTACAAATAACAGGAGTTCTGGCAACTTTGGACGGGTTTAGTAAGCTGATGTGCGTGTGGAAAGCTATCCCTTACCTCTTCGTTTCTTGGGTTAAGTTGGATTTATTGGTACTTTCGATTTTTTTTTAACAGCTTTAAAAAAAAAAAAGCTAAAAGGCTCCTTTTAATCACTCTGCTCCTTAAAATGTTTTTATTGATTAAGGTTTTGAGTTTTCTCGACAGATTAAGCCATGAAGCCTTTTGAACCTCCGCTTCTATCTGTGTTTTGATGTTGATCCATTTTCAACTTGTTACGTTTGAGCTCTGGGCAAGGAATTTGGTAGGAGCGGAAGGAGGTCTGGGAGAGGATTGACCTCTAAAACGTCTCCATTGTGCGTAATCCTCTTGTTATTGAGTTTTGGATTGGCATCCTGTCCGAACTGGGGTAGTCGCTCACGTTTTTGATGGTGTTAGCAGTGCTGAGGGTGGCACCCCTGCCAACCCAGCGTGTGCAGCGTAGACACTGCCTAAGCTGAATGTCCGTCGCCTTTCTCCAGGCGGAAGGGCGCCAGTCGTTCCCTGTGTAGATGGGCTAGAGAGCGTGAAGGGGCCTCAAGTCAGGTTCAGTAGCGACATCCCAGCTCACCCTTGCATTCTCAGAGTGCTCAGGGGTGACTTTTTTTTAATCAGTGTGTTTAATCCCATTGAATAGCCTTGATTTGATCAACTTGAGGGGTGTCTCATTTTGACTCTGTGGCTCTTTGCCACTGAACCCTGTGCTGTTGTCTCTTTTAGCAGGTATGTTCAGGTATCCTGTAAGCTGCTGCATAGCTTTCCCCTTTTTCTTAGTTTATTTTGGTTTGTGTGCTTGAACCACCTCTGATACCAGCCTTCGTCCACTTACCTTGATAAGGAAAAATGGCAAACCTCTGTTAGACTTTGAACTCTCAGAGTTTTGCTGTGGTTTGTCATCAAATTTCTCCTTCCCTGCCTTTGTATATCCCTTTTTCTGGCTGTTATGTCCCTTTACCTGGTCTCGTAGACCATCATTCTTCTCCAGCGCTGAGAGTACTTTGCACTTCCCGCAGCGTTTGCAGCAATAGCTGTACTTACCTGACCAAATGAGATTTACTTCGTGCATGGAACAGCGCCGATCCCACCAAGATAATAAAAGGAGAGCGCCAGATGCCGGAGGCACAATTAGCGTGTTGGGTTCAGCACGGCCTGGCAGTGCTCCTGCCTGTAGGTGTGCATGGGGGAGCAGTCGCCCAGCTTCCATTCCTGCAGTGCAACTTTCAGCTCACAAAGCCGTTAGGCAGCTGTGAGCCCTTTATGTAAGTGTTCTGTCTGTGTTTAGATGTAAACCTAGTTTGCCTGAACTCAGAACCCACGGAAAGCTTTGAAGTGACTTTATTGCCATTAGCTCACTGTTCCTCATTACTGGTTACTAGCCCTTTGTGATGCCTTTCTCTTGGGCATGATAGTTACTGTGGTTTTCACAGCAAGGGCCCTGGAGATTGAATCCAGATGCATTTGTTATGCATCCCAGCACTAAGGAAACCTGACTTTCCATCTCACTGCTGGCTAGGGTTTTGCACAATAGGGTGTGACATCAGGATTATGTCATCTGTGAGATTTTTGCCTCCGGGTTAGACTGATAAGTACAAGATGAAGACTCATAAGACAGACCTAAACTGCCAAGATGCTCGCCGCTTTAATGTTCGTGGGCTCTTAAAATTAAACCCATGATGTTTTCCCAAGGATATTGTTTAGCTGTAGGAGTAAACAGAGCAGCGTTGGAGTCCCTTCCTTAACTCGCCCGTGGGCAGCTCAGAACAGAATCAACATTGAAGCTGTTGATCTATATTACACAGATTAGAGCAAATTTAGAAGAAGAGAGGAGAAAATGAAGCATGCTGTCACGCTGCACAAACTGAATTAGTTGCTTTTCACCTGATTTTATTATTTTTCTTTCTTGCGGTGCTTCATTTCGGAGCAGCTCTGTTCAGACCGCATTCTTATCCTCTGAAGCCGAGATAACTCAGCGCAGGAGGAGTTTTTCCCTTGGGTTCCCACGGTTCTCTGTGATTACATAAAATCCGAACACTGGAGAGGGAAAGCGTCTGTGAGGAGGTCAGCACCGATGATGCAGCGCTATCCTCAAACACCGCGCTCTGAAGGTTTTTAAATCCCTAGTAAGAAATTACTCACATGCTTTAGAAAATGGAGTGAGACTGAATTTTAAACCATCGGTTTATTATGATCTGGAAATTTTTGGACTGATTATCTCTAGCAATACGTGGCTGTGCTTGCACTTATGGATCTTTTTACTTCATGCTGTCACAAATGCACGTTTTTTTAGGAAAATTGAAGACTGAACGAATCATAGCCATCTTGTAGCAGCGCTGATCTGTGCCTATTTGAAGGAAGAAGCATGGCACATGAAGTCTCTGGTCTGCACAGACTTTGGCAGACTCAATGCACGACACGGACGACTTCCGCTGCTGTCTTTCCCTCTCCTACCCAGACTTGAATTATAGCTGGCAGAGTCTAAAATGTGTCAGACTGTCGGTGGATGAAGCAGTGGGCTGTCTCTGCAGAGCACGCCGGTCCAACGGACGGGCACGGGTGAAAGATTTGTAAGCAGTCGGCACTTCCTGGCAGTTAATGAACCGGGTTACTCGTTTGGACGTGTTACAAAGTGATCCATTGTCTTGCTTATTAGGTGGCTAATGGAACTGTTTCCAGGTGACTTCTCAAAAGGGATTTGGTCATTAGTTTCCATCTGCCAGGAGCAATTGGATGGTATGGAAAATGTAAGCAATACAGGGTTTTTTTTAAATGATGGAAGGTACTGGAAAGCAGAAAATGGATGGCTCTGGGAGATTATTAGCCTTCAGGATCACATTGTTTGGATACTCTTTTCCTTCCTTGCAGAGTTCTTGCCCTTCACAACTCTGCGTCGCAGTTTGAGTCATCCCACCGTGGTCCAGATGTGTGCTTTCAAGTACAACTGGCACTGAAGTTACACATACCTAACCAGATTGGTATGTTTGCTCGAGGGATTTTTGCACCTGTGTATGCTGGAAAGAATGTCCGTAAAATACCTGTCCACAAGCAAACTTTGGGCTGTGTTCATAAGCTGTGGTGAAAAACAGCTGGTCTGTATACACAAACATTTTCCCTTCTTAATTTTAAGTATTTTGGTAACATTCCCAAAGTGTTACACAGTTGCACTCCTGGGACCAAAGAAGGAGGGAGGGAGGATTTGTAAATGATCTGTGTTCCCAGCAGTGGAAGAAGTGTTACATCCTGGTCAGTTCCTGGTACCAACCTGCCCTCCTTATGGAGGAACAGGGTCTTGAGCCTCGTTACTAGAAAGCCGGGTGGAGGACGCACTCATTTAGAGACAACTCTGATCTCTTGATGTTGTCCTCAAGGCTTTTATTTCCCCCCTTCACTTGGGTTGTGAGATTGCAGGTGGTTTGCATGAACAATGTTTGTGTTTGGTGGAGGGTGGGTTGCTGAAATTCCCCATTTCCTTCATGTTTCTGTTGCTGTTTACGCGCTGGTTTGAAATGACGGGGTGCGGGCAGAGGGAAGGGACTCGCTGAGAATTGTGCCAGGTCATTTGCCGCTAGTCATCTGGTTTAGTAATAGCTGAAACATCTGCTTCCTCACCTCATCTTTTAGGGAAGGATTCTGGGTTGCCGTTCCACACTGGCTTCTCACGTTGTGACTGCAGTCAGTGTCACACTTGTAAAAACATGCGTAGCTGAAGGCTCACTGTTTTCCCTTGGGGCAGGCTTTTTAAATGACAGGTTTCTTGGAATTCTGTTGATCTAAACAGATGAAGACATTTTCCTTTCCTCTGCTGACCTTCTGTAGCTGGAAGAAATAGCTATGCAACCTTTAGGGAGGGGAAAAAAAAAAAAGAGAACATGTTTTGCTGCTTCAGGGGAGCCAGTTTGAAACACTGTGCAGCTCTTCTGAAGGTTGGCGTCGCCGATCTGAGGTTCCAGGTATTGGTACTTTGGCATCAGGGTTTTGTGGCTGAGTGCTGTGGGAGTCGTAAGCCAGCGGTGCTGGGTGGGTTTTGTCTCTGGCTCTCCGTGACTTACTGGAAAATACACAAGTGTTTTTATGGATGGGTGATTCGGTTCTGAAGCGTAATTGAAAGTCGTAGCTTGTTTTTTTATTGCTGTGTGGTGGAAACTCATTTTCTCTAGGGTCCAGCATTCATTTGCAAGGCTAGCGAGGAGCATGCTGTCAGGAGCCTTTCTGATCTGTCCTTCAGTGCTAAAACCAAGTGATTAATCTGCCCTCCTTTCTTGAGGTCTGTGCTGAAAGCTGGGGGATTTCCTCCCCTATCACGCCCCTCTTGAAGTTACAGCTTTGTTCTGGCCACAGTCTCTATTTCATGGACGCAGCTCGAGTTCCTTAAACAAGTTTCCATCCTGTGTCTCCACCCGCTTAAACTTCAAACACTTCATAAAGCTTTGGATCACTTGTAGCTTAAATATTTTATTTTATTCTTGCATTCGTAAAGTAGGTCAGTCTTAAGTGTGACATTTTTTGTATGAAACAGCTTTTTTCCAGGAGTTCTGTGGTTGTTGAGTAACGGATACAAAACTTAGGTGTTTGATCATGCCGTTAAAACTAGAATGGAGTTTGAATGAAATGCTATTCTGAATTTTGTGAAGAGAATGAATGATTACATTGGGCCTTAGGCCTTCCAGTCACCTTCCTGGGCAAGTTCAGGTGGAAGAACACCGGCTGTCCTTGGAGACGACAGGGGTATCATTTGGACCAGATGACCTTTGAGGTCCCTTCCAACCCAAACCATCCTGCCACGTCAATTGGCAGTGGTTTGGTTGTTAATAAAGGGATGTGACAACCGTAAGACTATGTTCTTTCATTTTTTTTAATAACAGACTTTTGCCCTAGGTATAAACCCAGAGCACATTCTGGAGAGATCCGTGTCCTTAAGGAGAAGCAGAGCGATTGCTTTGCTTTGAATTGCCGTCCTTTGAAAATGGTTTATCCTTTGGGGATGTTTCTGAGGCACCCCCGTACCAATTAGCCTTTTCCTCCTACTTCAGACCTCTTACACATCTCAAAGGTACCTGCTGATTGCTTTGTGCTGGGCCTTGGATGCTTTGGGAGGGGACTCGAGCTCCTAAAGAGGACAGATTGCCTTTTACTACCGCTGTTGCGCGGGAGGATGACGTACCACGAGCAGGGCTATCCAGAACGGGCAACGGCAGAAAATTACATTCGACCCGGGAGCTGTGTCGTGTTTTTCCAAGTGTTTTGCTGCATCTGCTGCACGTAGCTTGGATGGACCTGTGCTCTCCCATTCTTTAACAGAGAGGATACCAGCTTGTGCCTTCCAGGAACCCTTTCCAAGCTGGTTACCCCTCCTGCTTGGATTTTAATAAGTGCTGCTTTTTAGTCTGTGCTGAAGGGGTTTCTTGGAGGTAGTCCAGCCTTCTTGCAGCAAATCCACGTTCATGAATGTAGATTTAAATTCCTACCAATCTGTCTGTCATCCAGTTTTCTATTACGTGGCAGCCAATTAACCTGTAGCGCTTCTTTATTTTTCTTGAGGAAAACAGGTTTCAAGGAATGTTCCCCTCTCCAACCATGACTTTCCTGGGTTTCGACAGTCTGCAGGAATCCCACTGCAGCGCATTTTAGTTGCTGCGTGAGGAGAGGTGAAATCTAACGTAGTGATCGATGATAGATCTTTTCTCCCCGTGAAGGAGGAGTGGATTTTTGAAGTCCTTCTGTAATGCTGAAGCACAGAGGAGGCTTTGGCTGATCTATATCCCGGCGTGCCTTGGATTCATAACGGCTCAGTCGCTGGCATTGTTGTTTGAGTCTCAAGACACTGGATCTGGCTATGGCAAAGGAACTTTATTGAAATAGCCTGTTGGTATTTAAAACAATATTAATACTATATTTGATTCATTAAATATACAAAGGCGAGTTAAAGCGTTTCCATGTGTGCACTGTTAGTTCTGGCGGGAGGTTCTTCAGATGGTTTTATGTGGTTTCAGACAACATTTTAGCACATTCTTAAAATACCCACAAAAGCCTTTATGTAAAATCTCATAAAGGTGAACCACATAAAAATTATTTTTTTCCTGTTTCATGTCATTAGGATCAAAGTACAGTAGGTAAGAATAAATCTCCAAAAACCTTGTTTTGGTCCCTCTCTTAATTAATGTTTCATGCTCGTAGCAAGCTCATAAAGTGGGTAATGGGGAAACTCTCTGTACACACTGTAATATTCTCAGTGGCTGCCAGTTCATTTTGAGTGAATTCACTTATTCTGTGTATGAATTTATTTTTTTTAAGGGAACTTGGTCTGGAAATGGACAATAGCATCTGCTCTCTGGCCTTTGGTTCATGCTGCCCATTTGTCAAAGGAAGGGTCGCTTAGATTGGAGCTGAGGTTTGCTGTGTGACTGAAATTCCCATTAACCAAAATCCATTTGTGAATTCCCCAGGGGATATAAAAAGGGTGTTTGTTGGTTTGTTAGGTTTAAATTGCCTGCTGGAAGTCTGGCTTTACCACGCCTGCGGAGCAGAGGGCTTTCCTTTTTTAATGACGTACTATGGGTGCCTCGACAAATGTCATAGGACATTGGTGTCTGTTGGTTACTGAAACGCCCGGGTGAAGCTTGGTGACGAGTAGCAGTCGTCACCCATTAAAAATAAAACAACGTGGTGAGTTAACACAAAGCCTCGTACCCCTCCTGGGGTCAGCCTTGGTTTTGATAGACTCGGATGGATGCAGTTAAAAAGAACTGGGGCTCTTTTGGTGACTGCCTTCTTGAAACAACATTCCAGACCGATCAGCACGGGGAAGATGTTGAAAGGTGCCTGTGTAATTTGCGTTCACTTCCCAGTATCTGTTCTCCTGACTCGTAGGGAAGGATGGGTTAGTGTTGTGCCATCTGCAGTACTTCCAGCTAATCCGTGAAGTCCGTAAGTTCACAGTAAATCACATCTTAAATGCCATCAACAACTGTCAGGCTCGTGTTCAGAAAGAAGGGGAGCGTGAAGGTGGGAGGGTTCAGCAAGCGTTTCGTGTTGGTGATGAGTGATACTTTCCTTTCTTGCAGAAGAGGAGAAACACGCAGTCACTTGCAGTTCTATTCGGTCGCCTCGCTCCTGACAGTACGAGGCAGGAACACGAACACTTTAAGCTGCGTGACGCTCAGCTTAGCTGCTGGGAACCGTCAATCACAGCAGCTCCTTGTGTCTTCGGACGAGGAGCTTCTGCTCTCCTCCAGACAGTGCCTTCTCTGGTCTTTTATCTGCTCTGTGCACGTGCTTGCAGAAGGGCAGGAGGTGCTCAGAAGAGTGTAGAAATGTCTTGACTACTAACGTGTCTTGTCGTTGATCCGGCTCAGCTGAAGCTGCCTCTCCTCCTTTCCTTAGTTCTTCGTAGGAGATGGTGGTTCTGTGTGGTGTGAGTTCATCGCCGAGATCCGAGTCGTGCTGTGAATGAGTATTTCCTTTTCCTCGCCCCTCCTTATGGCGTTTTGGGAGCTTGAGAATGGAAGCAGTTGGTAAAACGCTGGGGGTTAGAGTTTTGGTTTTCTGGAAGCCAAAATTGTCCTTGTGCCTCTTCCTACAGTGTTGGGTTGTCTACCATGATTCTAAAGTGCGACTTTGATCTGACACATAAGGAGCCCGGCGTTGGTGTTATAAAGGAGTTGGGCTCTGCAGGTGTCACTGCTTTGTTGGGTTTATGACAACGTACCTTTGGCTACCAGAAACCCGAGACTCAGGTGATCTAGCCTGCTCTGTTGTATGCCGTATCTGAAGCCGGAATAATACGTACACCTCAGCAGCATCCCTTCCTTTCCTGAGAACCTTGGTTTCAGTTCAGCTCCGTTTGCAATAAATCAGTGTTAGCCTCACGCAAGCTTTGGAGACAGCAGCATAAAACTACTTAGTTGCTCGCTTTTGTCTTAATTAGCGGACTTTGTTGTAACGAACTTCCAGACTTTCCCAATAGCGAGAGAGAAGGAAAAAAAAAAAAAGACATGACCAAACTGTAAAATAAAGCCTTACTCTCAGCCTACTTTGCAGCTTGTGCTTTTCCCAGCTGTTGTAGTTAATTGGAATCAGAGGAGTTGTTTGCTCAAGTGCTGTAGGAATCTGTAGCCAGTTCTGTTTCTCACTAGACTTTTATTCTCCTTTAGAGAAATGTTCAGTGTTTCACAATTAAATCTGTATTATTAAATGGTTTACACTGCCGTGTTTCTAGGTGTGTAACTGGTGAGTGTGTGCCGTCTGAAAAGAAAAAAACCCTGTGCTAGGATATAGAGATTCTGCTTATTTAAGGTTATTATTGATACCTGACTCTGGCTCGGATCCCGCTTACCTTTGACATGCCTATTGGATTGCGTCCTGCAGGTATTTTGAAGGTGGAGTCTCGTCTGTCTACCTCTGGGACCTGGATCATGGTTTTGCTGGGGTGATCCTCATTAAGAAAGCTGGAGATGGATCAAAGAAGATTAAGGGATGCTGGGATTCCATCCACGTGGTGGAGGTTCAGGTACAGCCTCTGGGGCAGCTGATATTCCAAAGTGAAAACAAAGCCCAGTTAATTCCAGACAATTAACGAGCGCAGGTGTCCCACTGAACAATGCAACATTGTGTTAGGGGCTGTAAACTTCTTTCCCTCTTAATTTCTGCAGATTCCCTGAAGCGATTTGGATAGAGATAAGTCAGGGCTGTAATCAAAAAGAATCCCAGAAGAATTGGAAGTATGTTACTTTCTGTGCCTGTGATCCTGTGATTATTATTTTTTTTAACATAAAGGTCTACAGATAAATATCACTAATTGGGTAATAAAAGCAAGGTAATAGGAGGTTAAATTGCTCTGGCTAGATTTGCTTTGGAAAACTGGGGGAGGGTGCGCTCTTGCAGTTGTTTTTAAGAATCAGACTGTGCTGCGGGAGTGGAGTTACACATCTGTCTTGTTGCTCGTGGGCTCCTCAGGGCCAGCCACCACTGAGTTTTTGGAGGGATTTTAATCTTCTGTCTCTGTCCTTTCTGTTACCCTTCCCTTCTAGGAGAAATCCAGCGGCCGTACTGCTCATTACAAGCTGACCTCCACAGTGATGCTGTGGCTGCAGACTAATAAAACCGGTTCTGGTACCATGAACCTCGGAGGGAGCCTTACCAGACAGGTAGGTCTGGACGTGGCACGAGCGTACGTTGCGGACCCAAGCCGTGCCTTTCCTTATTTACACACCCAGTAGCCCCCGTCAGGAACAAAAAGCTGATTTTGTGAGGTGTTGTATAAACATCTCTCCTCCTGCTGCGTATGCAGCCCAGTGAAGCAGTTAATGCCTATGTGTGTAATTACCAGGAAGCTCCTTGAACCTTGCCTGACGGCAGTGCAGCTTCCAATTAAAAATATAAAGCCTCCAGTAGGAGTTTAGACTCGCTTTTAAGTCTTAGTTTTTCTTTTGGTATTCCTAAATTTTTATACTTCCATATGTGTTACCCAGACAGATGTTTTTATCTGGAAGATTTGCCCACTTTCTTACTGGAAGATTCCAATAGAGTTATAAAACCACAAGATGACCTCTTTTGTTATGTGTCTCTTTCAAAAGCCAGCGAGGTCGCTGTGAACAGACGGGTATTTTGCATTGACTGTAGGGTGGCTGACAGGCCACTTGGTCCCTGACAGGTGGGACCTGCTGGGTTTGACTTGGCTGGCTGAAGGCACCTCTGCCCCAGCCACCTGCCAGAGGTTGCCGTCTCCGTGCTGCTGCCCAATTGCGGTTGCTGAAGATCTGAACTGTGGCAATCAGTGGCTCGAGCAGAGTAATAAACTCTGGAGGACAGGAGGCATATTGTACGGTCGGGAGTGACTGGAGAGATTGGCAGCAGCCGACACTCCTTTATGAGACTTCCCGGGGCGGACTGTTGCCGTCGATACAAAGGACAATGCAGACTCTGTTAAAGAGTTCATGTTTTTGTACAGGTTTGAGCCAGGCGAAGGGAAGGAGGATCCGTGATTGCAGAGAGGAACTGAAATTGGGTTAGTTTTGCAGTTGCAGGAGCTTGCCCTACACCTAGGTGATTTTTCTTTCCATGTTGTTGATTTACAGGAGAAGCTGATGGAAAAGCCGGGCAGGAGGGGGGGGGGGGGGGGGGGGGGAAAGCATCTGGAGACAGTTTTTGAGCATTGCATACTCTTTTAAAACGTTTGCAGTAATTACACCCCAGTTATGGTGACCCGGACAAATATTTAATCGCAGGCCTTCCTAATACTTTAAATCATGGCTGTGAAGTGGAGGCCAAGGGCTCGACTCTGGCCGTGGCCTTGTGGTGCGCGAGAGCTGTGCCAAGGAAAACAAGCGTCTGTTGAGAACGGGTGTCCTCAGTACACCTTGGCCTGAACTGCTGGGCCTTGTTTAGTTTGACTTTCACTCTCTAAGCTGTAGTGGGGAGATTCATGCTTCTGTCATCATTTTAACAGCAGATCATTTAATTCATATGTGATGCATTAAAGCAGGGGCCTGCTTCCAATGTAAGTAACCATAAAAAAGCCACTGGGGTAATGATGCACTGCTTCTGCACAAACAATGGAAACTTGACTTTCAGAATTTAGCTTTGGGCCGGAGATTTTCTGTTTGCAGATGCCATAGTAGGCTTAATGGCACAGGCTTCGTCAGAATCCATGGCAGCAAACGAATATCTTCATGCTGCCTCGAGGTACGCTGTGTGAGGAGGAGCTGCTTGTCCCGAGCCATTTATTTAGCTGTAGCTGGACTAAACTCCTGAGGGCAAGGCTTTTACTTCGCTGTAAATCCAGTTTGCCACATCACCTACGGACAGGAGGTTTTATTTTGATTTTTGGTAGGCTCTTTATATAGTCTGCAGCAAACTTAGGCACCGAGAGTAGCTTTTAGTTCTCTCTCGAACGCTGTGTTGCAGTTCTACCGTGACGATATGGGTAATCCGATGTGCTAACCATAATTCTGAAATTTTGTCCATGCTAAACTGTACGTGGTTTTGGTCAACTAAACATTTAAGCTACTTGACCACCTTTGATCCTAAAATGCCAACAGCAGATGGCCTTGCGCTTCAGTGGAAGCTTTTGAAGTGTTCACAAGCTTTGTAATATCCTGGCTTATAAACTGGTGGCAGAGAGAACCTTTCAGTGCTGTGAAAGGGAAGTCTGCTGAGAGCCATTGCTTTGAAACCAGTTTTGCCTCGTAGCTGAAACGGGGTATGTTTCGAGTGATGACTGGAACGATTAACTTGGTGGGCAGGAGCACGCGCAAAGGAACAGCTCATGTAATGCCTCCTGATTCACCACCTCTGGCAGCCACCGAGAGCTGGGCCTGTCTCGCACTGAAATGCTGGGGGGAGCATTCGCAACGTCCCATGGAAACACTGGCTTGGTAATTCCCCTTCCCCGTGCCTGACACCGGTGCGAGTACCGAAGCAGTCCTGTCTGTTCCTCTGTGGTGGAGCTGAGCTTGGATCTGGAATGAGAGTCTAGTTCTCTGGTGGCATTTCCTGCTGGTGAAATACTGTTGCCCTGCATCAGACACAAACCTGGGGGGTTGGGGGGTTGTTGCCTTGGTCAAGACCGTTTGGAAAAACTCGTCTTGCGTTTCTTGAATAGCCCCAGACTCTTGTTACTACAAGGCTGCCGCTTAGGCCGTTCCTAAAGGTGTTGCACCCAGTTTGATTGGGGTTTTTTCTGTCTCACGCTCTGGGGAGACGCTGCTTAGAGGCTGTGTCCCTGTCCTACGTCTGCTTCAGTGTCATACGCTGAGAATTGACGTCTCTCTTCCAACTCGTGGAGCTGCCGCTTTCCAGTGGCTTTCCCAATGGAGTTTCTCATGTGCTACAGCAGGAGTTGTCTCTGTTGACAAGGGGAGAGGAACGGTACAAGCATTTCGCGTTTGTGAGTGGACAGAGTAAGGAAAGAGAGGGAGAGACATGGTAGACGGAGGACTCTGCCTGTTTCGGGAGGTTGAAGATCACCTTTGTGTAGCTTTAATTTACCTGGTGGTTTTCAAAATGAGAACTTCAGGCTTTTTCTTATTAAAATTTCTTACTATAATTACATTTCTTATTATAATTATGAAATTTTTCTTTTTAAGAGTTGGAGTATAGACTGATTGGAATAAAATGGCATGGGATGTCTTCTGAACGGAGTTTTGGATTTCGGTTCGGTTTCAAGAGTAGGATTTCAGATTCTGTTCTGATCCAATAGAGAACTGTGTGTATATACACACCCAGGTATGCAACACAAACCCAAACGTATAGTCATGCGTATTTCTTTGCATAATCTGTGCACGTGCATAACTGATTTATGTGTGCACCTGTCATCTCAAGAGGATGAAAGAAGTCCTTAGCCCTGTGGGTGTAGCATCCACAGATCATAATTTTGGTCCGAAAAGTTGGGGAGAATTAAAACTTCAGTGACCTCTTCACATCGGACGCTTCCTTAGATGCTCGTTGAAGCAGCCCTTCTGTGTGGGAGAACACTTGTCTCTTTGCCTAGTGAAGACTAGGACAAAATCGTTAGCAAGATACGTTGTCGTTACACATGGATACCGACGCCGCGTAGGTGGCCACCGCCGTTTTGACTCCCAAGGACATTAGAGAAGAAGCTGTTGGTGGAATTGGAAGGAGAAAACTGATAATTTTTCATTTTTTACTCCCTTGCTGTGGTTCTGCCCCACAAGGCGTGCGATGTCAGATAGAGCGCTTTGATTTTTAGTTTCCTAAGCGAGGGCGCTCTTCCAGGCAAGTCCGTTCAGGAAACGAGCTCGGAGTTGAAGCGCTGCCGGCCACGATGAAGGAAGTAGCTCTCAGCTCGTGTCCGGCATTGGCAGGCTTCAGTCAATACGAGGACTGAGGCTGGAATTCGGGTAGGGGAAGAGTGATTGGCGTGTTACACGCCATCTGCCCTGACGAGGGGCCGCAGACCGGAGGGCTGCACGTCTGAGAGGAAAGGACAGGACGCGTTACCTTCAATTTACAACAAAGGGAGCAGTGCTTGCAGGGAAATGAAAAATGCCAGCAGGTTTTCAATTACCTTGCACGTTCTCCAGTGACTGCAGGTAACTCCCACCCCCCTCCTGATTCAAGCCAGATGCTTGGCAGATGAATTTCTCCCTGACAGACGCTGGGGTCCCGTCCTCTTTGTGTACGTTGGAATTACTTGCGTCGTTCGCCACGGCGCTGTGCTGCTTTGGCTGAGCTTTGAGGTTTCGTGCACTTTTATTTAAGGTAAGAGTAGCTGTACGATCCTGTTTCATTTTATGCAAAGGAGCTGTAGCCTTCCCCTTTTCTGGCAAATGGTCAAACCTGCACTTTGTTGGACAGATTTCTGGAGCCCCCTCCTTAAAAGCAGGACTAACAGGTGCCTTTCGGAGATCTCCTTGCGCACAAAGAACCTGTGTGTGTTTCCTGAGCTAGGATGGACGTCGTGGGGAAGTGCGAGTTTGCTGAAAAAGAATTTGGCTCAAAACCTGTAGTTTATTTACGTACGGAGGTGTGGGAAGGGGCGGATATAAAGTTGTAGGGGAAGCGAAGCCTGGGATTTCAGATTAAAGCAGCACAGATGTGCCTTGATTCTTATACTCAAAATACTGTCTAAGCAAAGGTGGAACGTTTTGCAGAGCTGGATGAAGGCTGTTGCAGACTGAGCTCTCCCTGCGTTCAGGAAGATGTGCCCTGCGATCTATTACCTCTCCATAAAACACCAGCAGAGACAGTCGGCCGTTTATCATAATAGGTAAATCCTCCGAGGTTTGTGCTCTGCAATTAGGAGAGTCATCTGTTTTCATCAAGTTAAGCCTTCATGCAAAGGCCTATCCCACCGACTTCCAGATGTTGTAGCGTTAAGTGAGGCGCTGGGGAGCGTTTTTCCACCAGAACAATCTTCAAGTTGTAGCTATGGCGATCCGCAAGCTCCCCCTCAGCACTTGTCCAGTTTCCTGGAGGCACTGTCTCTTTAATTGCTAACCGAGTAGGATTTTGGGGTGCAGAGGTTAGCAGAGATGTACTGAACAGTAATCATCCGAGAAATTATTTCTGCTCCCCCCGAACATATGGATTTTACAGAGGTTCAGTTATATAATCGCTGGTTTAGAAAAAGAGGGAGTAGAAGAGTTGAGCACGCACGGCCGAGTGGCGTGTCGAGCCGCTGTAGCATCACCAGATTTGCTCATGATTCTGACTGTGCAGCTTGGTAAAGGATATGGGATGGTTTTGGTTACACTGGTTAAATACACACGAAGGCCGTGAAAGAATGAGGTAAGCTCTCAGCTGATTTCCACAAAGCTGCAAGCTCCGTGAAGCTCACAGCCTTCATTTGTCTAGCTACGGTTTGAAAGGAGCGCTGGGGAGAGAGGCCAAATTTGGCCACACTGATAGCCAAATAATTCCACAGATTTTCCACCTGGAGACTTGAGTCTGCCTGTGGCTTGGGAGCCTTTGGCTCGCAGTGCCCTGTTTGTGTTTCATTAAAGAGATTTTCCTGTCGCTCCGTGGCCAGAGCAGCTGTGGATGTTGTTGTCAGTTCTTCAGAGCAGAATGGTGCATGAGTTTCCTCCTTATCTTTCTCATATTTTTAGAGGCTTTCCTGGTGAACCAAAGCGTTTTTCTATCTTAACACTTCTCTCTTCATATTAGCTCTTCCTCCAAATAACGTTTACAGAAAGCCCAAACAGCAGCTGCTACATTCCACGCAGGAAACATCCAAAGTGACCAGCCCGCGATGGAGAGCTTAATATACCCTGAAGAGCGAGTTTCCCTCTGAGTCAGACGCGCAGCAGATGGCTGGGGAAATGAGGCAGGGAAGCCAAGCGGCGTATCTCGGGCGGGAGAGGAGCGACCGAGCCGTGCACGTTGGGCTTGGCTCGTTGTGGAGCCTTAGCTTCTTGGCTGAGCTCGACGGCAGATGGGGAGTGACAGTGGGAAGATGAGCCGCTTGTTAACATCAACTTACAGAATGGAATTTCCCCTCGAAGCAACCTAACTCCTTTATTTAAGCAGCTCTGGGCTTTCTGCTTAGGTCCGTGCAGTACCAGCCACCGGAAGGAACCTTTTAAAAGCCCAACAACTCCGCTGTTTGTATAACATGGCTGCTTACTGACTCTGAACCCCATTAAAACAGCCTCTCATAACATCTGGGCTTCTATAGCATATAAAAACGTTTTCCTTCTGGCAACAGTTTTTATGGAGATGTAATAATATACGTTTTGCAAAAAAAACCCAGCCTAATTCTATTTTCAGATTCTGGTTCTTACCAAAGGGCTCGGCCTGTCCAGGTGCGGAGGAGACGCAGTGGGGAGCCCGCGGAAGTCAACGACCCACTGCCAACTCCCCGGCTGCCCCACATTTGGCCGATTTGCTGATAGTTCCCAAACTCACCGTAACATCTACGTGTGTGTTTGCGTAGTTGAGGCTTACATCCCCCCTCTACTGCAACTGGATCTGTTCTCCGGGCGGCATGTCTCTGTGACATGTAAACAATCTGCCTGCAATCTAAGGGAAAAATTAAACGCCCTTGTTCTCCTTCTCCCCCTCTTCTAGGTTATCTTTTGCCTTCAGGGTTCCAAATAAATTACATGCTTCCCCAAGCCTGTTAGAGACTTGGCTTATTAGAAGAAACCTGTAGCTGGCTGAGATTTTTAAACTCTACCCTGAGGGAGGGATATGAACAGATGGATAAGAGAATTCAGTGGGATTAGTAAAACCCTTTGAAGACTGTTCTTCCCACTACATTTTTCTCCCAGTTTTGTTTTTATGCCGTCTCAGCACATCTTGTATCAATTGAGGTTCCTGGGACCGACGTTCGTTGTTCGGCAGCTTGTCTGTGTCTAGCCAGAGTTTTCATCTCCGGAACTGGGGAAGATGGTCTTTCCCCTCGCACCGATCCTTGGATGGTCAGCTCTGGCCTCTGGATGAACATTACGTGGGGCAGAGTCGGATGAAACAAAGCAAGTATTACTCTCCGCAGTACCAGCTCCCTATTCTTGATCTTGGGGATGAAAAATCTCCCCTAGTTCGCTTACCCGTCTCCTGTTCAGACACTGCACTAAGAACGTGGTACTGTTTCCCACTTAAGTTGATCCAGCTCTGAATTTCTGCTGCAAAAGGCAGGCTGGTGCTTCCCCCCGTACTTGCTGCTTTGTATTTCCTTCCTCTGGTAGTTAGGTAAATGTTGGTTCAGGTTTTCGGTCTAAAAAGAAGTACAAAATGCCAAATTTCTCTTTCCCTATTATTGCAGTGGTTTAAATCCTCACCAGCCTTGCAGGTCGTTGTGGTTTTGTATTCTCTGCACCTTCCCTCTCTAGTGGAAGGTAAATAACACCCCCGGTGTCTTGCCAGGAGATGCTGAGAGTGGAGAATGTGGTGGGAAGTAGCATCTGAGATGCAGATTAAAAGAAACAGCTGGTTTTGCAGGGAT
Organism: Rhynochetos jubatus; assembly: GCA_027574665.1. Lineage (NCBI taxonomy): Eukaryota > Metazoa > Chordata > Aves > Eurypygiformes > Rhynochetidae > Rhynochetos > Rhynochetos jubatus. The sequence goes on from CM050669.1 coordinate 8,390,936, forward strand.
AATTCCCAGCTGCTACGCTGACAGCACCATCCTCGTGTGCATCCCATCAACAACCACCTTGTTTTCACGTCCACATGCTGTGCTTCTAGTCGCGTTACATGCTCGCTACCGTACGTCTCCTGCAGCCCCTCGGTAGGTAGGGAACGACGGGTTTGTAGCACCTGTCTGCGCCAGGGATCTGCAGCGGGGTTTTATTTTGATTCATGGGTTTTATTACACTGCGCTTCTGTTAACAACATGCGAGCCTTTGTCACGTTCTGGGAACTTCTCAGTACGTTACCGCTCCGTTTGCACGTTGAAAGAAGAGTTCACTCTGGGATTTTGAAACCCGCTCCTTCCATCCCCTTTGGTAAGGAAAGCTCTCCTGCATCTACCCTCAGATTTCCGCGTTACCAATGGACTGTCCTCTCTTTCCTTTCCAGATGGAGAAAGACGAGACTGTGAGTGACTCCTCTCCACACATAGCCAACATCGGACGCTTGGTAGAGGTACGTGCTGTGCAGCCACCGCGGCTGAGCCCACTGCGGGTCCTGCCGCCCGTGTTTGATCCCGAGCCGGAGGATTTTGTTGCTTTTGTCTTTACGCACAAGTTATTTATTCCTACTGTATCAGATCTAATCTTGTGAACATTACCCAGTGGTTGGTGGCTCAGCATTCCTCCTAGCCCAACTTCCAACCGTTTGTAGATACAAAGCCACCACTCTGCCCTTTGTCTCCCCCTCGTTACAGCCATAACCCTCCTGGAGGACAAGCGCTCCCTTCCTGAGAGCTAGTTAACAATTTCCCACCCCCTGTTTGTTTCTACGGTCACTTTTGGGCAGGATTATTCCAAGTCAGGTTGTGTTATGCAGACCTGCCCCTTCAGCTCTAAGTTCAGTGTGTATCAAGCGCTTGCTGAATGCACGGGACCTGGTTTTATGGGACCTGTCAGTCCTGTGTGCTCAGCGTGATGAGTGCAGGACGCGATTGCCTTCGCTGCTCAAAGGCTCTGCGCCAACGCTTGCTGTCTCCACGCACGGTCCTGTACGAAGGGGCTCTTCATTCCCTCGATCGTTGTACCCGCTTTGGTAAGAGAGGAGGAAATTCCCAACTAAAATAGATCATCATGCTTTTTTTAAAGGAACTGGGCAGTGAAAGCAAGGCAGGGTCTTTCTCCATCCCTTAAGGTTTTGGCTTGAGTAAAAGCGACCTAATGAAAAAATGCTGCTCATTTCCAAGATCTTTCTCCGTGCCGCTTTAATGAACGACTCGCCAGCTCAGAAATTCAAGGGAACCCATAAGCACAGCACCATTGGCCTGTTGGTTAGGCCGAACGACGGACTGGCTGCTGGTAGTCCCTTCAGTGCCAGGAAATTGCAGAGCACGCTGGAGGCAAAAAGCACTTTCTGCAGCTGGATGCAGAAAAATGGATAGCTGGAGAGAAACTGCCCTCTTGTGGTCCCGGCACTCACAGCCTGGAGTAGGTAGCTGGGAGGAGAGGATGGGAACAGAGCTAAGCCTTTATTTCTTTGCTGAGAGCAGAGAGAGGGTCCTAGTGCCTTCTGTGAGAACGTATGCGTCGGGCCGTGCCGCGGCAAGCGTCGTGCGTCGGTATGAACAGGTACGACGCACGGCTGAGCGCACCGTTCCCGGAAACAGCCGACGTGACTAAAGGTCTGGTTTCTTACCTCTTTTTTTTCTAGGACATGGAAAACAAAATCAGAAGTACACTGAATGAGATTTATTTTGGGAAAACAAAGGACATCGTTAATGGGCTGAGGTAAGGTGACTGTTCCCTTCCCTGCCGTGCCTGTTTGAGCTGCTGTAGGTTGCTGGAACTCCCCTTTCCAACACAGAGTCTTTTCACGTCCCTAATTGTTCACCTCCCTGTGCTTTGGAAACATTATTTGTTGTGTGGAGTTCAGGGAACGCTTCTACCTTGTAACTATAGACGTTTGAAGCCGTGTTTTAATCACTTGTTCCCCCACCAGGAAGAAAATAGCCCAATTAGCAGCACTTGTCTTTCAGAATGATCTTTAATTGGGAGTTTTATTCTTCACAGTCCTGAAAATTGTACTTAAATTCTGACTTTTCTTTCTACTATTCTTCAGAGCAGTCGGTTGGCCCCAGAATTAAGCCATTAATGGTTTGTGGTATTTATACTGGTTTTACATTCTGTCTTTCTCTCAACGCCGCTGGTCAAAAGACAGTGTGCTGGAACAGGTTAAGTGAATAAACCCCCTGTGCCTTGCCGTAGGGAAACTGTACTGCGCTTTTCAACCCCTGCTCGCTTCTGGGCAGGAATTTTACGTAGAAATCCCAAGCCGGTGGTTCTCGTGCTCGTAGAGGAAAGGGCAGAACGGTGATGCCGTTTCACTTTAGACTGCAGAGAGACATCCTAGCGCGGCGTGACAATGTCGAATAGACAAGTGGCACAAAAAATGTACTGCTGTTCCCTCACAGACCGAAATGGGGGAGAAGATAGAATAATGGTGCTAATTAAATACTTGGGCTGTCTCCTTAACAGCATGGGCAGAGGGAGATGGCAGGAGCTGACAAAGCAGCTGTTCTGGGGTTTTTTTCCCCCACCCCAGCTTTCCTAACAGGCCTGTACTTTGATTGTGGCGGGCAGGGCTTTAGCCAGGAAGCATTTATTAACCTTGGAAGGAAATAGGTAGTAGAGTCTTTTTCCTTGTGAACATTGCCTTGAGCTTTTGTAATCGAATCTGTTCCCTCTGTCTCCCCATCGCTCAGTTTGAGTCATGGTACTTTGTGCATCGGTGAGATGATCTGCTCAGGACTGGTAACGCAGCGCGCCTGGCTCTGGCTTCCCCTCTAGCCCCTTTCCTCTTCTCGCCTGTGTATTTACACTTACTCTTCTGAGCGTGCTCCTGGTGGTTTCCAGAATACCAGCTCTGTGTTACTGCGTTCTTCTGACTGTTCTTTTCCCTGTTTACCCCCCTCGTTTCTAAACTGCTCTCTGTAGATCTATTGATGCTATCCCCGACAACCAAAAGTATAAGCAGTTGCAGAGGGAGCTTTCTCAAGTGTTGACCCAGCGCCAGATCTACATCCAGCCTGATAACTAAACCAATCCAGGTACCCCTGCCTGTGAGGTGTGACAACCAGCACTAAACCAGGACTCACCCAGCCCAGCCCTCTGCATGATAACCGAGGCCAGAACTAACCCCTAACTCCCGCAGACTGAGAAACGACATCTGAGCCGTGTTTCACCCAAGGGTTGTTTCTTAATACGGCCGACTAAACGCTGTGATTTCTTTTTTTAATTTTAAATGTTACTCCGCCCCTTCCCCCCGCCGTGTGAAGTGTCACGCTCTGCAGTGTGGCAGGACTTACCACTTTGCGCTCGAGCTTTGGGGGCGAGCTCGGAGCATGTGGTCACGTACCCCAAGCGGGGTTAGCTCAGGCTGAGTCGAGCCGGGAGCCCCGAGGCTCTGCCCCGCGCGCACCAGCAGTGTCTTGCACAGCCGTGGCACGCCGCTCCCCTGAAGAAGCTCCCTGTAATCTTAGCGTCCTCCCTGCGGAGAATGAAATCTTGGAAGTCTCGCAGTTTTGAAAACCAAAAATGACTGGTGCTTCCCGTGACTTCTGAGGACACGTGAGCTCGCCCCACGTGCACGTCCCCTTTGCCTGGTGTACCCTGAATTTCCTCGGAGCTTGAAATCCAGTCCCGCCCCAGCTCCGCGGAAGGGTTTCTGGCTTCCGCTTGCCTGTGCTCGGCACGGCTCGCAGGGCCTCGTCCGTACGCTCTCACTTGCTCCGGAGCTCCGAATGCCTGGGCTGCGCGGCAGCGACTAACCCCAAGCCAGCCTAACTCCCACCCGTAATGAGTTACAGATGTTGGCCTAAACACGAAGGGGAAAATGCTCTGTCTGTTGATAATGGCCCAGAACCACTTCTTTAGCCTGTGACCGATGCAAATATATACATTTTATATTTTTATTGAAGCGGCGGAATTCTCCAGAGACAAGAGAATGGAAGTGCAGTTATAAAAATGTCAGGAAAAGAACTGACACACAGAGCAGCCTCGTTTACAGGAGACAGCGTCCGGGCAAAAGGTAGCTTTGAGTGCTGAACAAGGGTGTGAAATACGGTTTACGTGGGGAGAGATCCTTCCAAACTGGATCCTAACCTCCTCCCTGTGGTAGCAACCCCTGAGAAGCCTAGTAGGGTTATCTCCATCAATGACGGTATTTAAGAGGGCTTTTAAAAAAAGTGGAAGTTTCTTACCGTACCGCTGAAAGCGGAGGTTCCTCCGCACCTGTCTCGCAGGGCAGTGAGCCAAGATGACGCCTACAAGCTGTAGCTTCTCTAATCCAACCTTTAGCAGAAGGGAACCCCTGGCGTGACCCTTCCGACAGCATCTCTGTTCTCCTCGGGCTGCTTTGATTCACTAATTGCTCTAGGTAAGGCACAGACTGGAAAAGCAGATTGGAGAGCCGGAACCGGCCGCTCTTCCCACTGGGGAACAGGCTGGAGGGAAGTTTTTGAGGCGGCTGCTCGACCCTGGGTGAACAGTCTGCAAATGCGTTCCGGAGCTCCCCCAGCCCGGCCCTTTTCTGGTAGAGGCTGGGCTTTCTCTGCCTGCCCCTCGCGGCCGCTGGGACAGCGCTAACACCCCTTCGCTGGGCCACACCGGGGTTCTTCCTGTAACCTTCACGTAAAAATGGGGAACCTCCCGCCAGCAGCAGGAGGCTGAGCGGCGCTTCTGGGGAAGCGTGGTGCCCTCCTTGCTAGGGTGAACTCTGCTTCGACGCGCTCACCGAGGGGTTCGTTTGCCTTCTGCTTTCCGTGTTGAAACAGGCCGGCTGAGTGTGTTTCCTCTGAGCCTGGGTTGAGGTGCTGCTCCTTCCTCTGACTCACGGGCCGGAACGCTCCCAGCTGCATCGCCTCTCACTTGCGTTCCCTTCTTCCCCGCAGGTCTGTGCAGACTTTTGCGGACAAATCAAAACAAGAAGCTCTTAAAAACGACCTGGTGGAGGCTTTGAAGAGAAAGCAGCAAAGTTAAAATCCTCTCCATGCTAACAAGACATGCCATGCACTCGTTAGATTCCTTTCGTAGAAAACTCATCCCCCCCCTCCCCCCCTTGCCCTTTTCTGTTCCGTCACGTCACGATTTGCATTCAGTACTACCCACGCAGCGCCATCTCCTCCCCATGAATAAAGCTGTACAAACTTTTTCAGTCTCTGAGGCCTACTTTGCACCACGTTTTACTATTGAGACCTTTCCGTAGGAGTCCATGTGTTCTTTTTGCTTTCCTCCTCTCTTCCACCCTCCCCCTCCACCCCATTTATACGCATAAACACAGATCATTGTTTGTCTTTCTCCTCCCCACCCCCTCCTGCCTTTTGTTACATTGGTGTAAAAAATGTAAAACAAAAATTTATTAAATACTGTGGTGTGTGAAAGAGGAAGAACTGGAAGAAAAAAAAAAAAAATTAATAAATCTATTCCACGTATGTTTGGGGGCTGGGCACAGGGGCTGGCTGGCGGGAGGGAGGGACGAGAGGCTGTTCCTCGGGGTTGTACTATACTGACTAAACCAGATTTGCGAGGAGACCTGCTGAAAGTTCTGCTCTTCTATTAGCCTGGTTCCGAGGCGCTTTTCTGTCGATTTTTATGGAATGCAAAAAGGGGGTTTTGGTTTGTTTTTTTTTGGTTTTTTTTTTTTTTTTTGTAAAGCTTAAATTGAATCTACATCTGATACTTGAGCCTCCATACTAAAACAAAAAATGAAAAAAAAAAAAGACTAAAACAATAAAAATAAAAAACCTCCCAGGAGGCAGTGCGTGCGGCTGGTGTCCTCCTTATTTCCCCCCCCCTTCCCGCTGCGGTGCTCCGGGTTCGCGCTGCGAACGCTTGCCTTGGCAGCCGCTGGAACTTGTTGGAAGAGGGCGAGCGTTCCGCAGCTGGGGCGCTCGCAGCCTGCTGTGCTTCCGGGGTGGGATGCTGGCATCCCGCTGCACCTGCCGTCCGTGCTTCGGGCAGCCAGCCGACGCGGAACGGCTGGATGTAGAGGAAAAGGGCTTGTCCGGCTTCACCGGGGGTGATTGTTTTAGCCTGGGAGGACCCTGTGCGTTGAAACGCTCCGGCGGGCAGAGGCATCTCGGTTCCCTCGGCAAGCTGAGGCGGACAGTTCCATCGCACAAAAGCCCCTTGGTCCCTGTGATGTGTGCCCCTCGTCCAGGCCTTCCCCTTCCTCCTGCCCTCGGTGGTCGGAGGGACCGTGGGCAGGCCCAGCTCCGCTGCCTGTTCCCACGCGCTTCGGCCGTAACTGGCTCTCCATCCCGGTGAAACGGGGCAAAGCAAGGCCCTGCTGGGCTCTGGGCTCCGCCTGCGCGCGGCCGTTGGAAGGAACCTGTGCAAACGGAGACTCTTGGCGTTAACGCTGATCAACCCGCTCTAATTTTGCTTTTCTGACGCGACCTCTTCCGCTATCTGCGGGCGGTTCCGATCCCGCAGCGCTCTTAGCCCAGCTCTCTCCAGCCCCTGCTGCAGCTCACGTGGGCGGGATTCCCCGGGACGTGCCTCGAGCCTCTCCGTTCTGGCCACGGAAAACCTCTTTTGAGGTTGGAGAGAAGCGTGCGCGACCTCCCGAAGCTGGGAAAGCAGCGTTGGCCTGGCACGGCGAGACTCGCGGCTCCTCGCGCCCGTTTCCGGTTGTTGGCGCGCTCAGGGTTTTTTTGGGAGTTTGTTTTCCTGCTCCAAAGCCACCTCCGTGCACACAAGTCGCAGCGGAAGCGTCTCGCCCCCGGCGTAACGCGTAGGCTCGGGGTGTAGAGACAGAGCGGCGGCCTGCGTGCAGCGACGTTCCCTTCCCACATCCGCCGCCCGGGCACAAGCCGCGGGACAGCTCGGCCAACAGAACCCTGTGCCTGCTACGGGGTGAGGGGCAGCGCTTCAGGCCACCGTGTTCCTGGGCCGCGCCTCCTCCGCTTTAACTCGCCTCTGCGACGCCTCAAACGGCAGGCTCCCTCGGGGAGGGCTGCGTCACCGTCCCGGTGGGGCGATAACCTCTTTGTGACCCGCATTTCCACCTGCCAGCACCTCGCTGGCTGCTGGCACGTGAACCCTTATATTTACCTCCTCGTGTCAGAGGTGGTTTCTCCGGCTTTAAGCAAAGCTCTCCGCTACCCGGTTCGGGGTAATTATTTAGTGCCACAGACCTTTGTGTCCGCAAGATAAGCGTCCCAAATCCCACCCCGTCCCCCTGCCACAGGTCAGCTTAGGAAATCCAGCGCTCAGCACGTTCCCCAGCACTTGGGGCTGAGCAGCAGCGGAACCGCCGCCGGCTCGAGGGTGGGGGAGAGGCGAGCGGCCCCGCCGCCTGCGAGCCTGGAGGGGAGGGACTGGGGACTGACGGAGTGAAAAACCCACCGGCTTTGCTCGGGGGGCTCAAACAGCCTGAAAAATAGTTTCTCTTTCCCGAAAGCAAATGGGTCAGCTACGGGCACGGCTTGTGTTAAACGGGCCTGGTGTTGCAGCGTGACTGGCATCGCGTGGCCCGACTCCTGCGTCTCGTGGGATCTAGGCTGAGCCTTGGCATCACGGAGCTGTGGCTTGGCTTCCTCGGAGCGAGGACGAAGGGAGGAGGGCGGCTTCCTCGGAGCGAGGACGAAGGGAGGAGGGCGGCTTCCTCGGGAAAGACAAATATCACGGGACTGGCTGAAGAATCGTAAGTCAAACATGGTTTGAATCAAACACAGTTAAAGCCGAGAGGGGAATGGAGCCGGGTGCTGCTTCCAGTCCTCCTGCCATCAAGGAGCCACCGTGCAGGGCCCCGAGAGGGGGCCAGTCAGCGCTGCTGGGGATAAATTCCTCAACGAGAGAGAGCAGGACCAAAAACCAGGCCGAGCAGAGAGGCAGCATCTGCTGCCTGGGTAGCTGCCTCCGCAGCTGACCAGAAAGCGATGGAGCAGCTTCCCCGGGAAGCCCCTGCAATTAGAAACGGAGAACTCACTCAGAGAACCGGAACGAGGAGACACACTGAGGAAGAGGCAGGAGCTGCCACACGAACAGAGAAAATAAAACCAAAGGAGGCACGTGGGGCAGGGCAAGGACTTGTTTTATAGCGGCGCTGATGAAACCAGGGATGTGTGTACCGACACGCTTTGGTTACGCTGCTCCTTCCCTTCCTCCTTCTGAGCTGGTTCCAGCACACCGCCGCATCTTCCAGATGGAGCTCGGCGGGGGAGACCGAGGCCCGCAGAGGTAAGCGGTGCTCGTGTCCGTGGCAGGTCGGTCACCTCTGTCCTTCCCCGCAGCCAGCGAAGCTCCAGATCACCCTTGGGAGACGGCAGGTAAAGCAGAAGCGACCGGGCTCAGCTGTGGGGCTTAACGGCAGTGAAGAGCCACCTTTGGAGGTATCAAATAATTCCCTGTTTATCCCAATAGTGTCTTTGGTATCAGAGGCACGAGGTCTCTCCGCAGCATCCTCTGGCACCTGGCTGGGCTTAGCAGCACAACACGTCCCCCGCCCTGGGTCAGGTCCTCTTCTCCCAAGAGCCACCAGGATGGAGGGGCCGGTTTGCCCGGCGTTAGGGCCAGCTTTCTCGCCGGCATCATCCCGTTCTCCCCCGCCCCGGGGCCGGTTCCTTCATCAGCTGTCTCCCTGCTCGCCGAGAAGAGCATCCCTCTCTTCCCAGGTACTGGGTCTTCCTCTCCGATAAGCAAGGAACTGGAAGGAGATCTGAGAAGAGGTTAAGGCTCTTCACGCAACCGAAGGCGGATCTACGCGACGTGCTGGGTCTCACCGCCCAAAAAAAGGGTGTTTGTGCCAGGAGAGGTGGAAACCGGGCAAGGAGCTGAAGGGTCTGAAGCATCCTGTTGCAGCAACACAAATTACTCACTGGCACGTGGGTGAGCAAGCACAGCCCCAGAGCAACCCCTGAGTAGCATCAACCCACCCGCTTCCCGCCTAACCCCGCCCGCCCGAGGCAGGATCGCGCCCCGCAAAGCCTTGCCGGCGGGATGTGCCGCCGCAGGGAAAAGGATACAACCACGTCGAGGGAAAGGACGCCCAGGCTGCCCACCAGCCAGGGGAGGTGGTGCAGGACGTAGTCGCCTTCGCCTTGTCCCGGCTCGGGGTTCTTCAGGAGGACGCTGAGGCCGTAGAGCGAGTTCCCCAGCATCACCAGGGCAAAGAGGGAGTAGGAGACCCCGATGGTGGATCTCCTCTTGTACTGGAAGAAGAGGGGACAGAGAGAGGAGCCGGGGTGCGGCTCTCTGAAATCTCACTAGAGTAGCGTTGGTCACCGTCCCCCCAAAAAAACGAGAAGAAGGAAGGTGGTGACTCGACGTCAAGAGCCTTTTAGTTCCCCTTTTGCTTGTAAATAAAGTCAAAACGCAAGCCCCACCCTCAAAATATCAGTATGTTAAAGGAAGGGGAGAAAAATTAAATCAGGTTTCAGAGCAGAAATAAGAAAACCAGTCCCTGTGAAACAGACAGGGATCTCTGGTCCGCCCACTCCTCTTCTGCTGGAAATCCCAGGCCCCCCTGGCTCCCCCCCAGGACCGGGCTGCTGCCCTGCCCCGCTCCCGGCACGGCACTCACGTTCGTGTAGATCTGGGGCACTCGGGAGCACAGGTACAGCACGGAGGAGACGGAGCCGATGGCGAAGCCAATGATCTCGTTCCTGCTGAAAGGCTGCAAGGCGGGGGGGGGGCCGCAAGCAGCCCCCGGGGCGTTCAGAGACGCGCTTGCCACCCGCGCCACAGCTCCGGGCGAGGCGACCGTGGGACCAAAACCCTCCGATGTCCCCGTCTATCCCTCACCCCACCGAGCACCAAGCGGGATGGCGCGGGCGCAGCATGACGTGCCCACCCCACCGGATCGTTTATCGCCTCTCCCCCCATCACCCAGCTTTAGGAACCCGCTCACCTTCGAGCCAAGCTCCTCCACGCGAGCAGAGAGCAGGGACCTCCCTCTAAACGTCGCTGGGTCCTGCACCACGGCAGCACCTCTGCCCAGGAAGGCGGCGGTCGACATCGTCCCCAGGGAAAGGAAGACGAAGGCTGCGTTGATCCGGGCGGCGACTGCGAGGAATCAAGGAGGCTGGTTGGCGAGGGCTCCTCCCCCAGCCCCCAGCCTCGGTGGGTGCCAGGACCCGCCGGATGAAGAGACCTTCAGGCTCTCCCTTATCTCTGCGGCGGCACAGCCAGCACCAAGTAGCTCGGGCAATAGCTGCTGCGGGCGTTTTATCTCGCGGTGATACGGGCAATCTGTGAGTTATCGGGGGGGGGAAACTGCTCCTATCGCAGCAGGCCGAGAGATCTCGAGTTTCTTCGGCTGTAGGGCTCTTAAAAATCAATCCCCCTGTCTGGAAGCTTTTCACAGTCTGAACTCATTCAACTCCCTGCCGGACCAAGCGCTGCTTCGACAGCAAGACCTGTGTTAGATTCTGTAAGCGAGCTGGCCAGCATTAACAAACTGTAGAGCCGATGGGCCATCTGTCAATCCGTTTAATAAATTCAGACGGCTTTTGTAAGTTAAATAGTTTTCGGGGTCCAAAGGGATGCCTGTTGGCAGTTCACAGAAAGCTGCTACGCTCAAAAGCGGATTTTCTCTTGTTTAAGCCTTGCAAGAACTGCAGAGCCCCATTCCAGTTCCCTTTTTATTCCATCTGAAGAGGGAGGAACTTCTCCATCATGTCAAGGCTGCCATGAATTGCAATTTGACCCCCAAACAAGCCAGAAAACTTCAGCCCTTTCCCCTGAATTGCTGACCTGTCTGTGATTTCCAGCTCCAGGGTGGAGTCACCGCCTAACTGTGCTTAAGGAATTTATTTCTATACTTCATCTCTGCCCCCACACATCTCCCCCAGGGATTGCTTCCCCTCCTGGCTCCGCAGCAGAGGGCAAGCCAGCCGGAAACACCTACCCGGGGGGACCCCACGGCCCCAGCGCCCTCGAGCCCCCAACTCACGTCCTCCACCCCGGTTCTTTGCTTTGTAGTAGCAGTAGAGAGACAGCATCACCAGGTCTGCCAGCACGTAGTAAACAGCCGTGTAAATCTGCGGGGAGAAGGACGGGTTGGCCCCACCTGCAGAAAGGCTGCCGGGTGGTGGCTGGGACGAGCCAGCATCCCGGGGCATAGCACTGCATCCCTTGGGTGGGGGGAAGAGAGCATCCCTGGGCTATTTGGGTCTCTGGTTCCGTTGCCGGATTAAGCAGCACGCATCCCATCCCTCCTCCTTGGAGTTTGGGGTGTTTAAGAGCCGACCCAGCCCCGAGTCGGTTGGTACCTGCAGCGGCAGCTGATCAGCCAGGAAGGAACCGATGAGGTTCAGGAGGTCTCCGCCCAGCCATCCCAGCAGGAAATATATGGATAGAGCCCGGTCCATGATGCCTGTTTTGCAGGCTTGGTAAAACTGCCTGCGGAGAGAGTTGGGCCGAGACGCAAACTGTTCCACCCGGCTGGTTCCGCGCTTCTTGGGAACCATCCCCAGGTTTCCCTGTTGCTCCCACCTGGACCACTCTGCAATTACCACGCGCCCAAAGCACTTGGGGGGGGAGGAAAAGCAAAGATTTCCTCTAGCAAAGCCCTGTGCTTCCCTGCAAACTGGCCCCCGGGGTGCCTGAGACCCACCGGGGTGCTCGCAGCAACCCACCCGGCTCAGGCCATGGCGACTCATCCCTCGTGCGAGGGCAGAGAGCAAGCGAGGAGAAGCACCAGTTGCCGAAACCGCCTCTCGGGTTACGAAATTATCTCGTGATACACCGACACCAGGCGTGACCCCCTCCACGTCCCGCTCTGCCACAGTTATCCCAGCACTTCCAAGAAGCCCAGGGCTCCTGGAAACCTTTCTTCCGCACGTATGACCCGCGACGGCCGCACTGCAGTTGGCTTACGTGGTTGTTACAGCTGCCGAGCGTAAGAATAACAATATAATCCCAAACAAGGCTTTGGGGCTGTACCGCCTGCTCCTTTTCTTCCTGTTAAGCCCAGATTTTCCAAGCCCAGATTGCTTTAGCCACGTAGATTTAATAATTCAGCCAGCTGGGACTTGAAATCTGACTTTCGGAGCGGGGCGTTGTACCAAGGGAAGGGCTCGGCCGCGTTTCGGGAGCAACACTCACGGGAAAGAGGCAGCCGCAAAGCAGAGGATGGACACCAGACCCAGGACGACGCTGGCGATGTCCCGGCCGTCCTGGGCGCATTCTCTGAAGATGTCCATCACCCAGCGGGATCCGTTGGGACAGTCGGAAAGGTTCCCGGGTTGGAGAGCCCTCCAACGCCACGCACCCATGGCCTCCGGTGCTCTGCTTGGGGGAGGGACGTTTATTAGCGTCTGGCAGCGGAACTGTTGGGATAACACGGCGGGAAAGGGGATAAAATGGGGAAAAAAGTGAACTAACACCAGGGAACAATATACCCATATAGGCACAGGCTCACGGCTCCGGCCGAATGCTGCGAGAAAACCCCTCGCTGCTGGCCAGTACACCCTTATGGGCCCTAACTTGGCACGCAGGGGATGAGCTGGCCGGGGAGGCGGCCGGGGTTTGGGCTGGCAGAAGGTGTCCCCCCGCGTGTCCCCGGGCAGGGACTCACCTCCCGCCCTGGCTCGTTCCTTCGGGCACCCGCCGCCTCCTCGGGAACTCGGGGCGGGGGTCGGTTTCTTCTTGCAGATCCACCGCTCCGCTAGAACTCCCTCGGGTTTCCCACTCCAAACCTGCTTTTTCTGAAACTTGCCGCTTTTCTTCCAAATCTGCTTTTTCTGAAACTCGCCGTTTTTCTTCCAAATCCGCTTTTTCAGGAATTCGCTGCTGCCCCCCCCCCCCCAAACCAGCCGCTTTCTCGGGAACTTGCTGGGATGATCCAAATCTCCTGCTTTTGGAGGAAATGACGGTGGGTTTTTTTTCCCCAACCCGCTGTTTTTCCGAAAAGCGCTGTTTTTCGGAGCCGAGCCGCCCGCTCCCGCCCGGCGGGTAAAGCCAAAGGCTCACGGACCGAGCCGGCGCTGCTCCTCTGCGCATGCGCGCCCGGACCTTGTCCCACGGAGCCCCCCCCCCCCCCCCTCCTGCGCATGCGCGGTGACGGCGGCGGCGATGGCGGCGCGGGGCGCGCGTCCCGCGGTGGTGCTGGGCGCCATGGAGGTGGGGCGGCGGGCCGGGCCCGAGGCGAGCGCCGAGCTGCTCCGCGCCTTCCTGCGGCGCGGATACCGCCTCCTCGATACCGCTTACATGTACGCGGGCGGCGAGTCCGAGCGCATCCTGGGCACGCTGCTGGCTGGCGGCGCGGAGCCCGGTACGGCCGGGGCCGGTCGCAGCGGGGCTGGGGGTGGGGGGTGGGGGAAGCGGGCTCTGAGGAGAGGGATCGTCCCTGAGGAGAAGGGCCTTCTCCCGAGCCCTTTCCCTGAGGAGAAGGGCCTTCCCTGACAGCCTGACACCATCCCTGAGGAGAGGGGACTTCTCCTGACCCCTTTCCCTGAGGAGAGGGGCCTTCCCTGGCAGCCTGACACCATCCCTGAGGAGAGGGGCCTTCTCCCGAGCCCTTTCCCTGAGGAGAAGGGCCTTCCCTGGCAGCCTGACACCATCCCTGAGGAGAAGGGCCTTCTCCCGACCCCTTTCCCTGAGGAGAAGGGCCTTCCCTGGCAGCCTGACACCATCCCTGAGGAGAGGGGACTTCTCCTGACCCCTTTCCCTGAGGAGAGGGGCCTTCCCTGACAGGCTGACACCATCCCTGAGGAGAGGGGCCTTCTCCCGAGCCCACTCCCTGAGGAGAAGGGCCTTCCCTGACAGGCTGACACCACCCCTGAGGAGAGGGGCCTTTCCTAGCAGCCTGACACCATCCCTGAGGAGAGGGGACTTCTCCCAAGGCCTTTCCCTGAGGAGAAGGGCCTTCCCTGGCAGCCTGACACCATCCCTGAGGAGAAAGGCCTTCTCCCGAGCCCACTCCCTGAGGAGAAGGGCCTTCCCTGACAGCCTGACACCATCCCTGAGGAGAAGGGCCTTCTCCTGAGCCCTTTCCCTGAGGAGAAGGACCTTCCCCAACAGCCTGACACCATCCCTGAGGAGAGGGGCCTTCCCTGACAGGCTGACACCATCCCTGAGGAGAGGAGACTTCTCCCAAGCCCCTTCACTGAGGCCAAGGTGTTCCTTGCCAGCTGACACCATCCCTGAGGGGAAGGGACTCCTCTGCTAGTGCTGCCCCGCAGGCCTTCAGGAGAAGGGCCTCCCCAGGGTAAACCTGCGGTCCCTGAGAAGGGCTTCCCCTGCCAGGCAGACATGGTTCATGAGAAGGGCCATCCCTGAGACCCCTCATGCAGTACTTAAGGCCCTGTCCTTACTCATTCTTTCTTTCCTTCTGCCAGTGGAAGTCGCCACCAAAGCCAATCCCTGGGATGGGAAGACGCTGAAACCCGAGAGTGTGCGATCGCAGCTGGACACGTCCCTGGAGAGGCTGAAGAGAACGAGCGTAGAGCTCTTCTACCTCCACGCCCCCGACCACGGGACCCCGGTGGAGGAGACGCTGCGTGCCTGCAATGAGCTGCACAAAGAAGTAAAGTGGGAAGTCTAAGGACCATCTCTTGATTCCCTTCATCTTTTTAACCCAGGGCTGCTCGTCGCGCCCTCCTGCAGCGCCGGGTTTGCACAACACTGGGCAGAGGGGACACAGACGACCAGGGCAAAGCCAAACAGCTGACGCCGTGCTGCGTGTTCACGTGGTGCACTTTGTTCTCAGAAAGCTCTTGGAAACGTTAGAACTTCTGACCTTTGCTTTCAGCCGTGTTAACTGACTAGGTTAAGATTAGCACTGGTAACGGGGGAAGGATTCCTGAACAGCATTACTCTGATAGTGCCATTTAAATGAGAAGGTGTGGATTCCAAAGGAACAGAAAGCGGGAAATGCTTTTGTCAGGTCGCGTAATTCATAGTCATGTCGAGGTACAAACGGACTTCTAAAGTCTGGAGCTGAAAGCCCTTTTATTCCTCTGCAGGGAAAGTTTAAAGAACTTGGTCTGTCAAACTACGCAGCGTGGGAGGTCGCAGAAATCTGCACCCTCTGCAAATACAACAACTGGGTGATGCCAACCGTGTACCAGGTGAGGGAGGGGCCTTGCAGATCTTGTGGAGGCTGAGATGAAGCGAATGAAAAGAATCCGAGGGTTCGGATAACAGCAGCGTACAGGTGGTTCTCTGCATCCTTACAGCAAGGGTCAGTCACCGTGGGGAGGGGACTGGGAGCCCCAAATGTCACCAGCCCCCGGCGTGCCAGATATAAACACGGAAAAGGAAGCTGCTGCAGTTAGTCTGGGGAGTCCTTTGGGGACATGCATGATCAGGAAGGAAGCTGAGGGAGGCCAGTTCTGGGAAAAAGCTGAGTGCACGGTTGTTGCTCAGCAGTGACTCCCTTGATGTGGGACTTAGTGCGTTACTGGCAGTCCTTTAGAAAGCCTGTTCCTAAGCAGTAACCTTGTGTGACCCGAAGGCGTGCGTCTGGGTAAGAGCGCTGGCGGGGAAGGGCAGGGAAGAGGCTGTTAGGGTGCTCGTGCTCAGTCACGAGCTGCCGTTGGAAGCTCTGCGTCTCCGTCATTCTCACGCAGGGTATGTACAACGCGACCACTCGCCAGGTGGAAGCCGAGCTGTTCCCTTGCCTCAGGCACTACGGGCTGCGGTTCTACGCTTACAACCCGCTGGCAGGTACGGGGAGGGAAAGACTTTGAGACAAAAACATGCGAAATAGGGGCTGTGGAAGAGCCAGCCCATCCCTAAACGTGCTGCTGACCTTTTGCAGGAGGGCTGCTGACCGGCAAGTACAAGTATGAGGACAAAGACACACGTCAGCCCACTGGAAGATTTTTTGGGAATGACTGGGCTCAAGCTTACAGGGACAGGTACGTTTTGAGCCAACAGACGAGCAGGGAGATGTGGGAGGAGTGACTACGTGAAAGAAAAAAGCACACTAATGATCTGCTGGGAGGAAGCAGAACTGACCAAAGCTTGTGCAGTGATTACGCCTGCACGTGTGGTCAGGGCCGAGGCTTGTGACTGAGCTTTGCAGAGTGTTTTTTAGGCTCAGCTTCCTCCTGGCTTGCCGTGGGGGTTTGCAGAAGTCCTCCGAGGCTACGAAGAGTTGTGCGAGGCTTCCTGAAAGCCTTTTGTACGTGCAGGGACTATAGATGTACCATTCAGCGGAGATCCCGAGGGCAGTAAGAGTGATTTCTTTTCTTGCAGGTACTGGAAAAAGCACAATTTTGAAGGAATTGCCCTAATAGAAAGAGCTCTGAAAGATGCTTACGGCCCCAGTGCACCGAGCCTTACCTCCGCGGCTTTGCGCTGGTTGTACAACCACTCCAAACTGCAGGTAAGGGCTTAATGCGGCTGTAGCCGGCAGCCTGTGCAGCACCACCACAACCAGGCTGCTAGCGCGGCACGCAAACAGGGACACGTCTGCGTCCGGTTATCTTTAACCTGCCTATCCCGCGCGCGTGTGGCGTTGCAAAGTGAGTCCTGCTGTACGCACTGTGCCTGCCGGGCTGTAAGAGCGAGCGAGCTCTGCCTTTCCCCCCGGTATCCTGCGTTCGCAGGACTGGAAGAAGTGGAAGATTGCAAGTGCCAGTTCCTGGGGTCTTGGTTTCCCACCCAGAGAGCTTCCCTGCGAGGAGATGACTTTGCTTGTCATCAGACTAGGAAATTAATGGTTATATTCCCCATCTCTCCAAAATGTTCCTGTCGCCCCTCGTAAAGTAGGATTTGGCATGACTTGCGGAGTTCTGGCCTTGTGAACAGAAATACGTGGTGTCATTTGTCTTAAGATCCAGGAGTTGCTGCCTTATTGAAAAGAAAGTTTGCCCTGCAATAGCCGGGGAGGTGAACTAGGTGGTTTTTTTGGCACTCAGCAACTCCTCTTCCTGCTTTCCAGGGTCCTCTTGGAGACGCAGTGATCATTGGGATGTCCAACTTGGAGCAGCTGGAGCAGAACCTTGACTACAGCGAAGAGGGTCCCCTGCTCCCGCCCGTCGTGGAGGCGTTTGATAAAGCCTGGAACCTGACTGCGCACGACTGCCCCAACTACTTCCGCTAGAGACTAGGGTAGGGAGAAGAAAGCGGGTGTTGTGGGGGTGGATAATCGAACACAAGCCTCTCGAAGCACCGGAGAGGTACTTACCCACCCACAACGTGCAAACCGTTGGTGATTTTTTCCTGTATTAATGAAGCTTTATAGGATCCACGAGCACTGTAAGCACTTGTATTGGCCCACGTGTTATTCTTTCTCCCCTCGTGGACTTGCAGCTCTACGCAGCGCACACTACGATTTAAAGATGCAGCTGACTGGGGAAAATCGATGCGTAACGGGACAAAGGCCCCAGTCCTGCTTTAATATGATGTCTTAAATACAACAATAAAGCCTTTTGCTCATCTCTTAACTGTACCTAGAGCCTGGCTAGTATCTCCTCATCAGCACTTGGTGATTTTGAGCTAAAGAGCTGCTTCTGAAGCTTTTATGAGCAGATAAGAACAAGCCCTCGGCATCTTCCCCAGCGTCAGGTGCGCTACGTCTAAGTTGTGTTACGCTTACACGCCTTCTCCCTCACTTTTGTGTTTGAGGTGGCGTTTCCCAGGCTATTCAAACAGTAACAGGCAGCAGCGACAACCATCTGAATTTTTATATGGAGGTTTATAGATAAAAAAAAAAGCATTTTTAGGTCATTTTTTATGAGGAACATATTTGAGCTGATCATCCTTGTCCTCCGGGTGCAAACAGGGAAAGGAAACATCCTCCTCTTTCTGTCTCTGAAAGGGAGAACTGTCTAGTGTCCCAGCGCAATGGCTGCTGCTAGTCCTCGTTGCTGTCGTCATTGTCATCCTCCTTCCCTTCTTCCTCCTCCGCTTCTTCCTCCTCCGCTGTGTCCCCCACAAGCTTCTGGAAGTCCCCCGTCTCAGAATTCCACAGAAATTTGAGGGTGACTTTAAACTCCGCCATCTCATAGCCAAAGAGTTTCTGGGAAAGGACACAAATCGGTCATTCCTGCTTTACCGTCTCCGTGCTCAGCCTAGCAAAACCGCTTCCAGGTGGGAACTGCAGCAAAGCAGGAGCCAAACTAATCACTGCAGGGTTAGGAATACGTAGGGATGTTTGCTGCACCAGAGACTGACGCCCAGAAATAGCCCTTGAGTTCAAGGACTCGCACCCTCCGGCAGCGCTGGGCCGATTACTGTGTATCGGGGGAAACGGGCTCGCGCAGACACCGCGTTACACCACTCACCAGGACGCGGGCTTGTTCGGGGGTGAGAACGTCCCCTTCCTTGCAGACCTCGTAATCCGAAAGCAGCGTCACCACTCCTGCGGGAACAACAGCTCTTGAGGTGGGCTCACAAATACTGGGTAATACCCCCCACTGGGATGCGGGGTGCAGAGCCAAGACTAACACCCCCCTTTGTGGCTTACGCCTTTCCACGCACATATTAGCACGCCCCAAAAAGCCGGGCGAGATCAACTCTAACACCGTCCCCCCATCTGGTTTCTGAATGGGATGCCAACGCGCGGGGTTAGGCTGAGTTGTTCCGCGGAAAAAGGACGGTATCTTGTAGAAAATCGGTTGTTTCACTTTGACGGGGGTTTGGGAAGAGTACAACGAGTTCTAACACCAGCCCAACAAGCAGAAAGTTGAATGGAATTTTCTCCAAAACCAAGTTCTACTTGATTATCTAACATTCTCCTTAAAAGATCGTCTCTGCTTTCTTTCTCACCCGCTCCACCTACCTTTCTTTAACGCCGTTGGCAATCCCAGCTGCCGTAACTGGGGCTCCATGGAGTGGGGGAACTGCTCCAAGGGCCCCGTGTCCAGGCTCACCGTGTACGTCGCCTTGTTCCCCGCGCGGGCAAAGTCCACCTCTCTGAATTTGGAGAACCACCTGAGGCAGAGATGGGTAACGAGAGCTTTAGCTGCGGAAAGAAGGTCCCTTGGGCTAAGGCAGGGATTCCGGCACGGCCCGCCATAACCTCTTCCCTGCTGCTGCGGGGATGGCAGAGAAGGACCATCGCCACTTTGAGAGAAGCGTCGGCAAGCGAAGCAGCCGAGTGGCAAAGAGGCTGCCGGCGTTTCAAAGCCACGGCTGTAGCACGTGCGTACTTACTCGTCCACCTCGTCTTTGGTGCGGTTAGTGAAGAGGAGACCAACTTCGCCTCGCAGGTGTTTGCTGACCTGAAAGAGAGGGGCCAGCCATGCGACTCGGGCAGCACCCACGGACGTACCTCGGCCTCGCTCCTGTACAGCCCCAAAAGCTCCACCAACAACAGAGCGTTCGTGTCGCGCCGCGGACGGCTTCAATTAAAACACCCGCAGAAACGCGACCCGAGGAAGCTCCGTCATCTCCCGGCGTTACTCCGCGAGGTGAATCTTTAGGAGACGCAAACCCCAGCCCCCCAGCCCCTACCTTGTGCAGGTTCTCCTTGTACTCGCTGCTCTGCTCGCGTCCCAGCGCCACCATCATGACTTTGTTCTTCCCGAAGAAGATCCTGGGGGGGCAGGAGGAGGTGGCTGTCAGCTCCGGGGCCGCCCTCACGCCTCGGGCGGCACCCCCCCCGCCCCCCCGGCTCACCTGCTGTGCTTCCAGGCGTTGCGAACGTCCTTCAGCTTGTTGTTTCTCATGTTGGCAACGGAGAAGACGAAGATGTGCTTGTAGGTGTCCACGCATCGCCGCAGCTGCAAGGCAGCGGTCAGCGGGGGAGCCGGGGCAGCGGGGCACCGCGCGGGGCCTGGCCGGGCCCGGCCGCACTCACCTCAGCGATGAGCGCCTGCTTGGCCTCCAAACCCTTCCTGGGTGTCCGCGTCAGGGAGACTGCGGGGAGCGGAGCAGAGGGGCCGCGTCAGGGTGGAGGCGGGGAAAGGGAGCGGGAGACGGGGGTCAGGGCGCTCACCTTTGCGGTCCCGCTTGGACTTGGGCATGGCGCTGCCGCCGCCGCCGCGCTTCCAAGCCCCCTCGGCGCCGCGCGAGCTGCTGGGAACGGGCGCGGGCTGCCCCACGCGGTGCCTGCGTCCGCCCGCCGCCGCTCACGCCGGTTTTCCGAGCAGGCGGCGGCGCGGGCGGCTCGCGGCGTTAAGGCCCCCCCTTCCCCCGCACCTTCGGCGGCCGGATCGCGGCCGGGCGCTGCCATGGCGGCGGGGTGGTGGTGGGTGTTGGCGCTGCCGCTGGCGGCCGCTGTCTACGAGGATCAAGTGGGCAAGTTCGACTGGTGAGCGCTGGGGGAAGGTCGGGGTGTCCTCGCCGCGCTGGGGCTCCTGCGAGCAGGCCCTGGGGCTGTCGGGCCGCCTCCTCCCGCAGCCGCCCGTCGGGCCTTCTCCTCCCGCTCCCTCGGCCAGGCGCCCCGTTGTCTTGTCTCACCGCCACCCGCGTTTCCTCTCCTAGGAGACAGCAGTACGTGGGGAAGCTCAGGTTCGCCTCCCTGGAGGCGTCGCAGGGTTCGAAGAAGCTCATCGTGGCCACGGAGAAGAACGTCGTGGCCGCACTGAACTCCAGGAGCGGTGAGATCTGTGAGTTCGGTGGGGTTTTCCTGTTGCCCCGGGGCTACCGTGTCCGTCAAGGAGCACTGTGCTTTCAGAAATCAAGGCTGGCGATGCTGCTGTGTCAGACAGGGCATTCAGACGGCAGTTCAAAGGCGGTCGCTTAGGGCAGGCGGACTCTCCTCTGCATAAGCTTATCGGCACAAAGAGCCGAGGTTTAGAAACAATAACAAAACGATGCTTTTGGAGGCACAAATCTTGTTTTCACGTAACTCTGTTTCCTTCAGTGTGGCGCCACGTAGACAAGGGAACGCCCGAAGGAGCAATAGATGCGATGCTGATCCATGGGCAAGGTAAGGAGAACACGCAGATGGTGACCTGCGGCGAGCAGTTGTCCTTGGACGTGGGATCTCAACCACGTGGTAGACCACAGGTTGAACTTGGCAGAACTCGTTGGTTTTGATCTGTGGTGGGACGCAGGTTCTGCATCCATCTCCTCTTCTTCGTTTCCCCGGCAGATGCCATCACAGTGTCCAATGCTGGACGTATTCTGCGTTCCTGGGAGACCAACATCGGAGGGTTGAACTGGGAGACATCGCTGGACACTGGCAGGTAGGCTTTTGTGTTTGCACTGTCTCTTTCCCTTTGTAATCCTGGTCTAGGAAGGAAGAAAAGGGTCGTTGATCTTGTTTGGGCTTGCATTGTAGGGAGCAATTAGTTAGATGTAAGGTTTCTGAAATAACGTTTGGCTGAATTCCGTAGGAATGCCTGAACCTTCCACTTAAATCTAATGCTGTTGCTATTAGCAAATCAATAAGAGGAAGAGAGAGAATGTTTTTCAAAGAATGATTTTTTTCTTCTTTAAATATACAACACGGTCAACCTGCATCTGCTTTGGGGTGTTGGGATCTCAGCCTAGTGCTCTCCGTTGAGATTTGCAAGGATAGATAAAGTGGGCTATAAATTGTACTGCAAGACTGATTTTGGTGTTTGAAGAAAGTCTTCAAACAGTGTGGTTTTGGGGTTTTTTCCCTAGTAGAAAATAACTTCATAACTGAGTGTCTGCGACCTGTGCTCAGTTTCCAGATGGCTAGTTTGGTGGGGCTACAGGACGTGGTGAAATACGTGGCAGTCCTGAAGAAGGCAGCCGTCTCTCTTCACTACCTTTCCAACGGGCACCAGAAATGGGTGGAACACTTGCCGGAAAGGTAAGAAAATACTGGAAGTGGAAGAGTGAACTTCTGACAGGGAGCGTGTTGCCTTGGAGAGGAAAGGTTGCTGTACTTGCCTTTTGCTTTTGAAAACATCTGAAAACGGTAATTTGAGAAGATGATGCTTCATGGTTGCTGCCTCTCTTGCAGTGAGAGTACTCAGTACCAGTTGTTGTATTCCCATGGGACTGGAGTGATCCACGTGCTTGGAATCGTTCCTCAGAGCCACTTGAACGTCTTAACGTTCAGTGTAGAAGATGGAGAAATTACAAACCAGGTAGGGCTCGATTATGGATCCAAAGTAGTGAATTTGGTGTTAAAAACCGTACTTCCAACTAGCCAGGCTGTGGTGTGGCATGCGGAATAATTGATAGCTGTTGTAGTGCTGGTAAACTTCCCTTTCACCGTGGCATTTTCTGTAGGCAAATAAGTGGATTTCAGCGCTGAATGCCCTGAAGGCAAAACTGAATTGTACTTGCAGCTGCTAGTCACTACCGTCCTAGAGATCTCATGCTGATAGATAGTTTCTCCCAGGGTCACGGGTAAAAATAATCCTGACTTAAATTCTTGGTTGTGTCCAAGTTGGTTCGTTGAAGATTTTGTGCTGTTGATGGCATCATCTCTTTGTTTATGTCTCGCTTGGCAGATGAGAGTAGCAGCCCCGTGGCTGAAGAGCTTAAACGGCGGGTGCAGCGTGGTGGGGGAGGCAGTGCTGGTGTGCATGGACATGGACACGCATTCGCTCTACGTTTGCTCCTTAGAGACGGAGCAGGAGATGAAGCAGATCCCGCTGCAGGTGAGAAGTGCTGAAAGAGCATTGTCCGTAATTCCTTGCCCAACTGGTTTGGTGCCTGATGGAGCCTGGCAGCGTAGAGGGTTCTCCTGTCGGTACAGCGCAGACGGACTGAAGAGGTGTGGGGAGGAGCATGATCCATACGTTGAGGGAAGGGAGGGAGAACTATGTATTGTGTTTGTCTAATAACTCCTTCTGGATTGGTGTCTCCAAAAGGAGCCTAGGCTTCCTTGCTTCTGCCCCTAACATGGGGAACCTCTTCATAAAGCTCCTATTACAGCTAATGAAAGGAAGGTACTAGTTTCCGTGAAGAAATACGCTCATGAACACATACGCTTGTCTCCCTTTCAGTCACTTGACCTGGAGTTTGCCAATGGCTTCCAGCCCAGGATCTTGGCCACCCAGCCCAATGTGGTCAGCGCTTCGCGGACCCAGTTTTTCCTGCAGCTCTCTCCGAGCCACTTCTCTTTGCTGCAGTACAAACATGGGCTGCTCAGCCACCTTCGGGACTTCCAGCAGGTAACCGAGAGAAACGTACTCGAGCGAGCGGGCCAACTGCAGCTTAAAATTCTTTAAAATAAAGAAAAATACCCTTGTACTGCACATTCAGAACAAACTGCTGAGCTTCTCGTTTCAATTGTGCTCTTGGCTGCAACTCTCGAAAACCATGTGGTTTAATTTATGCTAGCTGCTGAAATATTTCCAGACACGGGTGTGGGTATGCTTTGTTGTCAACAGCTGGCGGCACTGGGGTAGTTTCCTGAGTTTGGGGTAGCTAGAGAGACGCAGAATAAAGCAAAGAAGCCTTAAAAAGCTCAGTAACACTGGATGTAGTGGTTCAGCAGCCTGTGGCAGGTCAGCTGTTTCCCTCTTTGAGGAGTATTTTCAGTGTTCTAAGATAAGTTTTTTCTTCATTTGGTGAAAAAATGAAATTTAAAATTGGGTTGTGAAAGGTTACGTTCCAGTGTGGTTTAGTTTGCTGCACAGGCAGGTTTTGGCTGGATTTGGGGATTTTCTTGGGTTTTCCTATGATTTTCCTGCTGTTTATTTTTTTCTCTTCAGGCAGCTCTGGTGAGTTTTGCAACAACTGGGGAGAAAACTGTGGCTGCTGTCCTGACCTGCAGGAGCGAACTGGTGAGTGCAATTCACCTGGGCTGCGTAACAAGCACAGCTTTAGTATGGACATGCGCTGGGGGTGGATTCCACAGGTGTTTTCCTTCGCAGGCCCAGGGATGGGTGGTAAATCGAGGAGGATTTCCTTATGAAGGAGGACAGCGGTGATGCATGCAGGTCTTGATTACGTGCAGCTAGGGCTGTCTCTGGCTTGATGAAGCACGCTGTCCTGCGTGCAGCCTATTTCAGCCTTGTAGAGGGTGTTAGCATGTAACCTAGGAATCAGCTTCACTCTTCTCCAGACAATTTCAGTTTTAGGGATACCGAACTTAGCAAGGTTTCATTTTGACCAGGAGTAGAATGGACGAGACATGCTTCCTGCCTGTTTTCAGAGTCAGGGCTTGCTTTTCAGAGGCTTGTCAGGCACTCAAAATCCTGTTTTTTAAATACTCTTATTGGGGTCTGAAACCATGATATCTCATCCTGATTTCAGAAATCTGGAAGTTCTGATGGCCTTCATGCTGGAAGTACTCTGGAGAATTCCCGAAAGCAGGTATGAAGTGTGCTTGTTCCCCAGAACAGCAGAAGTTCCTGACAGTCCGTTTTCCTCTTTGCCTGTGGGAACAGAGTGAAAAAGGTGTTACACCATGTTTTTGGAGACTGATGTTTTGCAGCGGCTCCATATAAATCATCTAAAAGTACCTTGAACCCACAGTTCTTGCTCAACAAGAAATCCTCGTGCAGAATTTGGTGTGGTATGTGTGCTAACTCAGCTGTTTTCTGCCTCTTGCTACAGGACTCCTTAACCTGTTCCAATCAAACCTACAATATTAACCTCTACCTGGTTGAAACTGGACAAAGATTGTTGGATACCACAATTACCTTTAACCTGGAGCAGAGCGGTGCCAAGCCGCAGCAGGTGAGCGGGGAGAGGTTATTTCAGTCCTGGGGTTTAACAGACTGGTGGTGCTCTCCATACCCTGATGTGGCACAATCGGTAGAGCCCTTCAGCCCGGGTGAAAAGCAAACACACCATATGACTGCAAACGGTCACACCGTTGGCTCGTTTCACCCAAGAGTTCTGGTTTTCTCCAAGGAGATGATATGATCAGCAACCCCACTGCTTTGCTTGCTCTTTTTTCCAGCTATACATCCAAGTTTTCCTGAAGAAGGATGACTCTGTGGGCTATCGAGCCTTGGTGCAAACAGAAGATCACATGCTGATGTTTCTCCAGCAGCCAGGTAACTGGCACACAGCTAACCTACTCCATTTTTAACAGTGCACTCCCTGTCACTGTAGGACAGGAAGGAAACTCCAAGTCCCGAATGGTTATGTTTTGTCACTGCTCTGTTTGGAAACTGGGAAACGGGAAACTGTCCCGTGAAAGATACTGGAGACTCTTCCACCCTCATAAGACATTTCTTCTGAGAAAACAGTTTTGCAGTGTTCTTTGTGCAGATGGAGCTTTTGAATTTCATCCCATTTTTGTGGGATGCGGGTCTAAGTCCTACTGCAGATCTTCCTCAAAGTTTCTTCAGGAAAGAGGAAATGGCAGAAATGTGAATTTGCAGAAAGGGTTACAAGTCCATCCCAGTGATGTGAATTTTAGCGTTTAAAAGGGACCCAGGTGTGCACACTGTGTTATCTCTTACTTTAAATAGATTCAAGGAGTGTAACCCCTTTTGAAACACCAGAGTGCTTTTACTGGTCCTGTGGGTTTTCCCAGAAGCGGCTCCAGTTGTGTCATCGGCTTATGAGACACCTCCCCGCGTGATGTTAGGTGGATCCACGCTGTTCTGCTTCGCATTAAGAACAGTGATTTGTGTCCGAAGGATCCACCTGGAGATATTCCTGTATCGAGTGAGTTTATTCCAAGCTATTAAGTTGATTTTTGAACATTCTGCTCTTTTTTCCTTCCAGGAAAAGTTGTATGGAGTCGGGAGGAGTCGCTGGCGGAAGTGGTAAGCTTGGAGATGGTGGATCTGCCTCTGACAGGTGCACAGGCTGAGTTGGAGGGAGAATTTGGAAAGAAAGCAGGTAATTACCTTTGTGAGTTTGTTTTTCTTCCTGAATAAATGTATTTATTGTTTTCCTTTTCCTCTGAGATGAGAGTTAGGATTCAAATGTCTACTGATAGCAATTAAAATGAGCAGAAACAAACCCATTTCTGTCTTAACCTTTTGCAGTGCAGTGTCAAAGGCAGATGACCTGAGTGTATTGCATTGAAAAAACAGTCAGCAGGGATAAGAGGGATTTTGGCTCTCTCTCTCCTAAACGTTTCCCTTTTTCTGGAAGACTGGTTTGCAATAGCTTTTGTTTTCGCTTTGTTTTGTTTCTCCTTGCTGTCCTGGATGCAGCCATTCAAGGTAACCTCAGACTGCATGCAGTGTTTTCTAATACTTCTGACGGATGCTTCCTCTTGGGGCTTGGTCTCCTCTCTGCTTGCTTTCCTCCGTGGTGAAATATAGTTGCAAGTCTGGTGTTCTGCTTATTTAAAGAAGCTAAATATAAACCCTGATCGGGCAGAATGAAGTATTTTGTACTTCAAGGGTTTCTTTTGCTCTGAGTCATGACTGCAGAGGGAGATACAGACCTTAGAGGTGGGTGAGCTTTCGGGGGCACTTGCTGTGATTGTACCAGTGAGAAAGAAGGAATACAAAGGAGTAGATGATGGACTCTGCAGGAAGGTTTGCTTTCAGTTGATGAGGGCGTCTTTTGGAATGAGTTACACCAGAGTGAAGTGGGAAGAAGGTTGGTAAATCCAGAGTCTGTCATAGAACTGCTGTTCTGGAGCGGGAGGCGGAGGCCAAGAATTATCATAGGTTCATGGCAGCATTTCTTCTGCTGGCTGAGGCCATCATTTCAATTACGGAGCGGGACATAGTGTTTTTTCCCTCGTTATCGCTGTCGGTCTGTTTGCAGATGGTTTGCTGGGGATGTTTCTGAAGCGGCTGTCCTCCCAGCTTATCCTGCTGCAAGCCTGGACTGCGCATCTCTGGAAGATGTTCTATGATGCCAGGAAACCCCGGAGCCAGATTAAAAATGAGATTAACATTGACAATTTGGCCAGAGACGAATTCAACCTCCAGAAAATGATGGTGATGGTTACTGCTTCGGGAAAGGTGAGGAAGCCAGGGTAGGAAACTTTCTAGACTGTAGCAAAGAGTCTCAGCTCTGAATTCCCACCCCTGTTTTTAGCCAGGCTTTGGGCAGAGGGTCATGAGAAGGTGCACAGTATGTTTTGTGGTAGCTTTGGAGAGGGGCTCTGCTTTCCTTGTCATATCCTGAAGAAAGATGCAGCACTGGGATGCGAAAGATGTCTTGTTCTGAACTTTGCCTTCACTGTGTCTCTCCTGTCAGCTTTTCGGCATTGAAAGCAGCTCTGGCACCATCGTGTGGAAGCAGTATCTCAGGAATGTGAGACCGGGCTGCTCCTTCAAGCTGATGGTCCAAAGAACAACAGCCCATTTCCCGCACCCTCCACAATGTACCCTGCTTGTTAAGGACAAGGTGAGTCCCTTTCCCCTGTCCCTCCACAAACCTGCTTCGCGTGGAAATCTGCCCTTTGAAAGGGCGGAAGAAAGCATCTTCTTGGGTATCGTTACCGCTGACGTGGGGACAGGAGGAGATGGAGAGCTGGACAGAAGCAGACACACAATCCAAAAAAACTTAAGGATGCTCATTTTGAAGCCTTTTATTGAAGCAAAAGAAATAATTCAATCCAGTTTCTTTGGTTCCTGTGAGATAAGTCACGCGTGGCCTTCGTTAGCTGGGCAATAGTGGGTGTCCTTTAGCTAGCTGCAGGGTGTTTTGTACTCCTTGCATGAGGGAGGAGGAGTTATGTATGAAGGCTGCCTCAGCAGGTGGCAGACAGGGTTTAGTTCAAGCCATGAACACCGTCTCACACCACACTATGGTCTTCCTAGAGAAATGACTTCGTTATGTGCTTGTCCAAACGAAATACTTTGAGGATGGAATCGCTGAATCCAGGGTATGGGTAGCTGACACCAGCACGTAACCAGTAGAAAACCAGCTCTTTTGTCTGCCATAGAGAAAGTTTTATGTCTTGTTTGGTTTTTTAGGAAACCAAAATGAGTTTTCTGTATGTCTTTAACCCCATCTTTGGGAAGAGAAGTCAAGTAGTTCCCCCTGTTTTGAAGCGTCCGGTTCTTCAGACTTTGCTTCTGCCTATTATGGATCAAGACTACGCCAAAGTACTACTCTTGATCGACGATGAGTACAAGGTAAATTACTTTGCCTGAGGGCAGGTTTCTTCATGTTCTGGTTAATTATTCCCCTCCCTTTTGGGGCAAGACGAAAAATGCCGTTGAGTCACATTTCACGCAAAATTGAGGTTTTTCTGGTGAGACAGACCTCATCCTGGTAAACATGTTTGAAATAATCTTTCTGTGGGTGTTTTGTTTTTCTTTTGTGTGTTTTTAACCTGCTTTTCAATTCTTCTTCTCCAGGTTACAGCTTTCCCAGCGACTAAAAATGTTCTTCGGCAGTTAGAAGAAATAGCCCATTCTATCTTCTTTTATCTAGTGGATGCCGAGCAGGGAAAACTCTCGGGATTCAGGCTGAAAAAGGTATGGAAGACTCATCACGGTCTAAGTGTACTTTCCTAAATGTTCTCTGGATAATGGTAGGTCTCTTCATTGGCTTTACGGAGTCTTGCTTGGGATAAAAACATTGCAGCTTCAAAAACGTGCCGAAGAAACTTTTCAAATTCAAAAGCAGAGAAAGCTTCCTGCCTTTTACTGCTGAGGACAAGATAAAACCTCCTACGTCCTGCTTTTTTCTGGCAGGACCTGACCACAGAGGAGAGCTGGGAGGTGATCATACCCACCGATGTACAGAGGATAGTGTCAGTGAAAGGGAAGAGGTCCAACGAGCACGTGCACTCCCAGGGCCGCGTGATGGGAGACCGCAGTGTCCTCTATAAGGTACCGTAGGAACTTCGTGTTGGCTTTCTCTTGATGCATTATCTCACGGGAAGATCTGGCACCATTTCTAGGCACTACGTTGCGATTAACTGCCCTCTGGTGCCATTTTTTTCTATATATGCGTCAGTGTCCAGAACCTTCTGCAGAAGATGCTAATTTTGGTGGTGATTTCTCTTGTAAAACATTTTCGCGCAGCAATTAAGACACTCAAACATCCTATGATGGGGGAATAGCTGCTTGATTTCTTCAGGTGATTTGTGCTAATAAGATAGTTTGTTTATTATATGCTTAGATGAAATGCAGATGAGCCAGGGGCCTGTGGGGCTCAGTATTTTCTTTTTCTCTAGTCCTTGAATCCAAACCTGCTCGCTGTGGTGACAGAGAGCACGGATACGCATCACGAGCGCACTTTCATTGGAATATATCTGATTGATGGCGTCACAGGCAGGATCATCCACTCGTCAGTACAGAAGAAAGCCAAGGGACCTGTCCACATTGTCCATTCAGAGAACTGGGTGGTGGTAAGAGGTTATTCTTAACCTTGTTCTTTACCCCTGGGAGGTAGGGGCACCTGCTGAACCTGCGTGACATAGATTTACTGACCACGCTCTGTGATTTCCCGCTATCTCTGTATGATTGACTCTGCCTGCCCTGTGTTCCTTAAAATCTTCTCTCGTTTCAGTACCAGTACTGGAACACGAAGGCACGTCGGAACGAGTTCACTGTGCTGGAGCTGTACGAGGGGACGGAGCAATACAATGCCACAGCCTTCAGCTCACTTGACCGCCCGATTTTACCTCAGGTCCTCCAGCAGTCTTACATCTTCCCGTCTGCCATCAGTGCCATGGAGGCCACCATCACCGAGCGAGGCATCACCAGCCGTCACTTGCTCAGTGAGTACATGCTGCTTTGTCCTGGATGTGTTTACGCTACCTGCATGAGGTAGGTTTTGCACTGAGAACCAAGTAAAATGCGGTTTACTGCCAAAAATCATGCCTGTGGGCTGCTCTGGACTCCTAGTGAGCGCCCCAAGTGAGCATTTATGTTAGCTGTTAGAAAATGCTGTCAGAAATGGCCATTTTAAAAATGTATTCCTTTTAATGCACAGTTGGGCTTCCCTCTGGGGCCATCCTCTCCCTTCCAAAGGCTCTGCTGGATCCTCGTCGCCCAGAGATCCCTACGGAACAAAGCAGGTAAGGAATGCGCGATAACCGCTGTTCCTCGGCAGCTTTGAAGAGGGATGGATTTTGCGTGTAACGTGGTAGCGTGGTGTAGGACAACTTGTCCTTCGCAGCTTCAGGGCAATTCTTGCATGAAATGAAGCAGGGTTGCTTTGTTCCCAGCCTGTGATGATGGAACATGTTTGTCTGTGATACAGCAGGTCTCATCATTAGCAAAGCCAACCTGTTGTCTGCACCATAAGAAGTAGCAGTCAGAGTAACTGTCCGAAGTTTTTAGAGTGACCCTTATTTTAGAAGCCTAAAAGGAGGCTGCTGCGGTGTAGCTGACCCAGCGGGCGCTGGGAAAAGCTGCTGAATTTGCTGGCGTAGGGCAGCTTGCGATGATCAAACTGGGGAACGCAGAGAATGTCCTTTGTGTGCCATTTTGATTAGGTTTTTATTTCTCTTTAAATGCCTTTCAGAGAAGAGAACCTGATTCCATACTCCCCTGATGTGCAGATCCACGCCGAGAGGTTTATCAACTACAATCAAACCGTATCCCGAATGACAGGGATTTATACAGCCCCCTCTGGCCTGGAGTCGACTTGTCTGGTGAGTACAGGGCGAAGGGTTCAGCAGGGCTGTGGGGGTTGTGGGTAGAGCAGCGTGATACCGTAGCCTGTGCCAGAGCGGCCTGTAACTTCCCATCGTCTGGCTGCTCACCGCTTAAACCCTTTTACAGGGCTACAGACCCGAGTCAGGCGTTTTTGA
Organism: Rhynochetos jubatus; assembly: GCA_027574665.1. Taxonomy (NCBI): domain Eukaryota; kingdom Metazoa; phylum Chordata; class Aves; order Eurypygiformes; family Rhynochetidae; genus Rhynochetos; species Rhynochetos jubatus. The sequence continues at coordinate 8,421,379 of CM050669.1, forward strand.
TGCCCGTGGTTTGGTGCTGGCAGCTCACTATCTCATCTCTTTAGGTTGTGGCATACGGCCTGGACATCTACCAGACCCGAGTGTACCCGTCGAAGCAGTTTGATGTCCTGAAAGACGACTATGACTACGTGCTGATAAGCAGTGTCCTCTTCGGGCTGGTTTTTGCTACTATGATCACAAAGAGACTTGCTCAGGTGAAGCTGCTGAACCGGGCCTGGCGGTAAGGCTGCGGGGGAAGGGCAGGCTGAGGCTGGAGGAGGTGTCTGAGGTTGGGACTGGCTGAAGATCTGCCGCCCTGTGTTGCTGCTGGGTTCGAAATTCCAGCTTGAGTGACTGATGGATGCAAACATCTCTATGATATTTTTGCTGGAAGATATTTGGGAGGAAAAGCTGTTCACGCAACAAAATACGCTGCCTACGTGCCTCCTAGCAAGAAGAAATGGGAGAGCGATGGACAAGAGACTACAAAAATCTCCCAAACCTCCGTTAAAGCCCTAAAAACTGCCGTCACGTCATCTCCCCGATGTTAGCGAAGATGATGCTAAGGACGCATGTCCCCTCGGCCCTCGCCTCTTCCTCCGCGCCAGGGCCGACGTCTTGGCGCCAGGGCCGACGCCTTGGCGTGAGGACCGATGCCTTGGCGCGAAGGCCGACACCTTGGCACCGGGAGGGTTTGAGGGCTTGTCGGCTTGCTGGGACGCGAAGGCGAGGCTGGGTGCCACGCGAGCTCCTGTGTGCAAGGCCCGCGGAGGGGAGGGTCGTTTCGTTGAGGAGAAGGTTCGGAGTCACGTGGGTGTCGGTGGGAAACGGCCTCGCGGAGTCACCTCATCGCCAATCGAAACGTGAAGCCTCTCCGTGTTCTGTATCGATGACGATAATGGTTCCTTCCCGTTTGCTTCACACTCTCCCGTACTGGGTGGGAGACACTGGGTTGAAGGTGGCGTGGTTTGGGAGCGGAGAACCTCGTGCCCCTTCGGATAACGGCCGTGGGCTCTGTACGTGGATTCTGACTTTCGTAAGCGAGTTGTGCCCCCGTGAGCGGCCGTGGCCCGTCAGCCGCCCCCCACCCCCCGCCGCTCGCCTCAATAAAACCCGCCTCTGGAGGGCCTGGCAGTGTCTGCGCCTGTGTGCGGGGGACTGGCAGCCCAGCCCCCGCTGCGGCTTCCAGCCCGGGCAGCGCGCATGCGCTCCCGCCCCATTCCCCTCCCCACCCTGCGCTCTGGGCGCATGCGCCGCCGGCAAAGTTGCTGACTCATGTACTGCGCAGGCGCTCGGGACGGGCCTTCCTCTTCCAATGGGGTGGCGCGACGCGCGCGTGGGTTTTGGGTCACTTCCTGTCTCGCCGTGCGTGGAGGCGGGGGGGGAGGCACTTCCGGCCCGCCGTCCCTCGCCGCCGCCGCGGCCCCCCCTGGCCTAGCGGAGCGGGCAAGATGGCGGCGGGCGGTGGCGCGGGGGTCGCGGCGGAGCCGGGCTGGGAGGTGGCCGTGCGCCCGCTGCTCTCAGCCTCCTACTCGGCCTTCGAGATGAAGGAGCTCCCGCAGCTGCTCGCCTCGGTTATCGAGAGGTGAGGGCTCGCCTGCCCGGGGCGGGGGGGGTGGCCCTGCCCCTGCCCTCCGCCTCCCCTCAGCGGCGTCCCCTCAGGGCGGGTGCCCGGCGGCCAGGAGCCCCTCGGGGTTAGCGCTGGGACGGTACCGATGGCGGTACCCGGGGCGGGGCTGCGGGGGGCGGCTGAGCAGCGTCTCTGCTTGGCGCTGGGCAGGGGACAGCGGCGGGGTTGGTCCGGGGCCAGGAGCGGTGGCCAGCGCCTGCGGGGGCTGCCGGGGAAAAAGGGAGCCCCGAGCAGCGTCCGCAGAGTTACTCACGCCCAGCCTCCTCCCGGTTTCCTGGGGACTGGGAGGCTCTCGGGGTGGTGCCCTTGGGACCTAATAAGCGGGGGTGCGGATGCACGCCCGGCTTTTGGCGTTGGTTGCTGCTCGGCCGCAGCAAAAGCGCCTTTGACAGTTGCCCCGCGGAGAGGTTTCGGGACTGTTCCTGCCTTTCTGCTGTTGTCAAAGCGCGTTACGCGTTTGCAGGCTGCGCGGTGAAAACCGTACTCACCTGGGCTGTCCCCTCTGGGGGCAGACTCACGGCGGGGGGGTCACCGTGTGGCACTGGCTTCCTTCTAGGTTTCTACCGGTGAAATGCTTTAAGGAGAAATAAAGCTCAAGCGAATCAAGTCTGCTTTTTCTGAACTGGAAAGGTTAGGCTCGGAGCATGAGAGCACTCACTGGAGCTCTTTAATTGATCTTCCAGCTTATTTTGTGGTCTGAAACACTAGGTATGAGTGCCACAACATACTCGGTTACAAAGCTATAACCCTGGCCACAGTAAGTTGTGAGGAAAGAGAAAATAAACAGCGTGCTGAGGAAGATAATAAAATAAAGCCTTGTGGTAGTTTGCTTAATGTAGAACGGCTGAGCCTACAGGGGGATGCCTCAAGCCGGCGTTCCGTACCTGTATGCGTACGGTAGCGGTTCACCTGGACACCCGCGTGTACTCAAGAGTTGCGTGATGCGGGCACTTCTTAGGCTGATCCTCGTTTAAGGGACCGATTCAACTTCAGTTTTCCTGGCGGAGCTCCGCTCCCCGTGTGCCTAAAGGTGGTGATTGGAGTGTTGAGGCAGAAGAATGTCACTGAAACACTCAAGTGGATGCACTTGACTTTTGGGAGAGGTCCGTTTCCTCCATTAGTGCGAAGGATGCTTACATTTTCCACTTGAGACAGCAGTTTGATGCCTTTAAGTAGTGCTGCCGAGAGGTTCGAGTTGCGTGCCTGATGCTGACTGTGTTTCAGACCCAGCAGGGTTTAGTGAGCGCGAGGCCCGTGGTGTCTTGCAGGATGGTATCTTTTATTTCATGCCTTGGGATGACACGTGGCAGCTCACAGAGGAAACAATACAGCTGCTTCGTGTTTGGAGCCATGCTATTCTATGCTGAACAAATAACCTGTCTTTAGATTTCCAATTGAAAATATTTTGTCTGTTCAGGTTATTTTTAGAAGATGATTGTTAGCTCTTGTAGTGAGACTGTTGGTTGATACCATCTGAAAGCGGCTGGATTTCCCGTTAAACAAACAGGGTGCAACAATCACTAACATTGTTCTTTCCAAAATAAACGAATAAACTCCTTGTCTTAGCAACTCTTACGTTTCACTTTTAAGTTTAAGCATCATGAAGTTACTGGCATTGCCCTGGTTGCATGTGTGTTCAAGAACTGGTAGGCTTCGGCCTCTTATTTGACATAAATGATGGAAATGCTGACTTGGAAAGATGCAGCTGAAGGGGAACGCGAAGTCTCTGCCGGTCAAGTGAGGCCAGTTTTCGGGGAAGGGCCTTCCGTAGGGGGAGAGTTCCTGCACCTGCTGCTGCGCCTTCACGAGGAAGAGGCTGCTTTTGTGCCTGCTGCCTTACATAAAGGGTCTATTTCGGGCCTCTCTAAGGTTTGGAAGCAGAACTGAGAGAGGAGGTGGTATTTTTTGCCGACGTGTTACATTTGATACTGACAGGGAGGCTTCTCGCCCAGCGTGAGTAATGGTTTTCCCTGGGAAGCAAATGTTATTTAAGCAATAAATCGCAGTACGGTTGCTGGAAGTTGTTATTAAATCTCACTGTGTATGCAAAACACCACTCCGGCACATCACAGTTTAAACTGTTATCTTTTGTTTATGTTTGTTCACAAGGACTTGATGATTAGTTCACAGACGCCTTCCACTTTTCACTATCCCAACAAGTCCCCGACTTGTTTCTATGGGACTCCAGCAACGTCCTGCCCAATCCGGATGAAATTCTAGTTTCTGCACCTTTGTGTTCTTAGACCTCGCAGTTATCGTGTCTTTCCCAGCTTGACCTATACAGCAAGAACGATAGTTGAGGAGCTGCCAATTTCTCCTGTACTGTTATTCCCAAATTATCCTTATTTATTCTCTTCAAATACATTGCACACGCCTACTGCAGCTAATTTATAGTTGGGCAGCTGAGCAAAATCAGTGTGGGAATATAAGAGAGCGTGAACTTTTTCGCAGGTTCAGTCTCTGGGCTCGTTACCCATGGGTGCGTTTCTGGCAGGAGACGGAGAGGGGAAGCCTGATGCTGAAGCTCGGTCGTGTTATGCTGCTGTATATCTTTGAGTGAAGCCTCTCACTTCATAACAGCTACTTTGCTGTTTCAGCTTTTTGGGTAGACTAAATAAAAAACCCTGCAGAACTAGGAAATCCGAGCTACCAAGCTGTGGAGTATTTATTTCTGTGCATTTTTCTGGAAGAAATGATACATTCTACAGTTTCTCCTGCTTCAAAATCTCACATTATGCCTGGAAACGATGGGTTAGGCTAGAAAAAGGGAAGGTGACTGGACATAAACCGCGTGCTCTTCAGGTCAGCAGGGAACGGTGTGCCCTCCTCTTCCTCCCGCCCTGCCGAAGCTGGCGTTGTCGAGTGCGGGTGGGCGAAGGGGCTATCTGGGTTCGATTTGCCACACTCTGCAGCAGCGCTAGTCGTTGCCCAACTTGAGAAATCATTGGTTTAGTTGGGGATAGCGTGCCGGAGCAGGCTGAGGCCCTCTGCTCCCCAGAATTCTGCTGCCAGAGGTGGAGAAGGGTGTGTTTTGAGAGGTAACAGTGAAGCAGCCAGTGAAGTTGAGTAGTATAATCTCTTCTTCCAACTTATTCATTTGCATCCTCTATGAAAACAGGAAATAAATTGATTAATAGGTAGATATCTATGTAACTTAGTTTTGTCACAGGAGAAGTGAAGGGCAGAACTGGCTCTGGAGGCAGAGCTGTGTCTGTTCTCGAGGTGGTTGCCTTCAGGTTTCTGTGCAAATAGGATGTGGCGTGACCCTCTACTGCAGCAACCTTTAACGTGTCATTTCTGTGCATAAATAGATGGCCTGAGCCTCACGCAGAAGCCTCGGGGACTTGACTTTCAGTGTGTTGATGCGTGTTTTGGCTTGAGCTGGCATTCTGAGTTGCTCTGAGCTTTGGGTTGATTTGTGTGGGGGTCAGAATGATGCAGACCTCCGAAGGGGCAAGCCTCTACCCATGAGGCTGATTGCAGAGGATGCTTTTTCCTCTGCTCTGTGTTACCTGCCAAAACTCTTTAGTCCCCAGCTTGCTGCAAACTCTGCCTTGTGCGTTTGTTGTTACACGATTGCCTGGTTTGATCCTTCTTCTTTGCGGCGTTGCACAAACTCCACTTGACTCCGTGCCTTGACAGAATGGGAATGCTCCAGTCCTGGCAAATCCTTAACAGAATAAACAGCCCAAACTGAGCAGTTGGGCGTAAAATAACTTAAACGTTAATGAATCTGTGACTGGGAGACCGATTGTTCAAGAGGCTGACCTGTTGATGATATAAAGGAGAAACTTTAGCAGTATTGGAGCTACTTTCTTAAATTTCCTGTGTGGGTGGTATTGCTGGTGCCTCCATCTGCCTGCTGCTGGAGAGTCAATCCTGAGGACACGGGAGGTGGGACACGAGGGTCCCACCCACGATGCTAGTCATAAAACTCGGATTTGGAAAGAGCGTGTGGTCTTAATGGTCCTGTCTTACATCTGTTAATAGATACTCTGAGCGTTGTGTGGTGCTGCTGTTGTGCTGTGTACAACTGACGTGTCTCCTTTTCTCCTGTTGCAGTGAGTCGGAAATCCTGCACCATGACAAACAATACGAGCCTTTCTACTCCTCCTTCATTGCACTTTCTACACATTACATCACTACTGTGTGTGGTCTAAGTAAGTGTTCCCCATCCCTTGCTTCCCTTGCTCTGGTGCTGTGACCAGGATAGAGTAAAAGCAAATTAGAACTTGTCTTTTAGCTATTTGCCTCCAGCCTTCTTTCTGACTCGGACTTTAGGCTGAGTGTGTGAGGCCAGTGTTGCTTTTTTCCTGGCAGAATGTCAGTTCAGATAGAAAGGGAAACTTGTCGATAGAGTATTTGGTCACCAAGTACTGGGTGGCATTTACCTTGGAGTTGCTTAGTCATTGGCCTGACTTCATGTAGGGAAAATAATTTTTGGTCAAATGATGTGTTTAAATCTGTTTTTAGGATTTTTAGATAATTCTTTAGCAGGTATGTTAGAATTAATGGTTGAGATGATGTGGCTCAAAGTATTTGATGTTATTTTGGCCAATAGAATTTGGCAATTTCAGCAAAATGTGGGTTCTTCAGTGCTTTTGTCAGTATTAAATCAAGTTGCTGGGGAAGCCGTTGTGTCTCTAAATTACCTTGTCTGGGCAGATGGGATTATCTTTGCTTTAATGACAGTTTTTGTGTTACAGTTTAACGAGACCCAAATGATATTTCATCTGTGCGCTAGGCACGAGACTGCCTAGCGCATGGGTGTTGCAACTATGCAGCTAGTGTGGCATAGCATTCTGTTTTACTGAGAGCGTGAAGGACATCTTGCAGTGACTTATTTAAAAGCTTGTACTGAGTGATGCAAGCAGTTGCTTCTTTTCAGTACCGAGAAACCAATTGCAGTCAGTGGCAGCTGCTTGTAAAGTCCTGATTGAGTTCTCCCTGCTGCGCCTTGAGAACCCGGATGAAGCGTGTGCTGTTTCGCAGGTGAGCTCCCGTTCTGACCACGTGGGCAAGCCTGGGTGCGAAAACGGACTTTGACCTCTAATTCCCAAATATTTGCTTTAATGTTGTATAAAGCAGAATTAATGGGCGGATTCCTCTGCATTCTTCTCCCAGAATTTCAGCTTGTGAGCAAGCTGAAGCCTTGCTTAAGCAGATCTCGGTTAAATTTATTGCAGTTCCCTACAATCTGATTTGGTGTTGTGCAACAACCTGTATCAAAACTGTTTGAGTTTTTAGAGACGGATTCTTTCCCAGTTGTGTTTTAGTCCTCTAGGAAGAGCTGAAATCTGTTTCAAAGAGGAAAGACGCGTGAGAAGTCTTTGCATAATGTAGCTTCTGACAGAGCCAGCATTAAACCTTAGTGTGTCACAACAGGGAGAGCTTTTCCAGATGCTTTTCCAGAGGAAGCACATGGGACAGTGGTAGCGATCTGAATTATCTGTAATTAATAAGCTGTCACAATCTTTGGTATGAGATCACAGTGGATTTGAGATGTTGCGGTAGCCTTGCTAGCTGAAGTTGTTGTTCTCTTAACGCAGCTGCCTAAAATGATACAGAGGAATAATTGGAATTAAGAGTTTAAATTGTACTTTGATGTGTTTTTCTTTGTAGAAACACCTCATTCTACTGATAAAGGGGCTCTGCACGGGCTGCAGCCGCCTGGATCGCACTGAAATTATTACCTTCACCGCAATGATGAAATCGGCCAAGCTGCCTCAGACTGTCAAAACCCTCTCTGACGGTAGGTGGTTTGCTTTCTGCTTCTGTCACATCGAAAATCTTGTAGTTTTGGTGTATGAAACAATGTTTTGCTGTTTCCCCTGCAGTAGAGGATCAGAAGGAGCTGGCCTCCCCGGTGAGCCCAGAACTAAGGCAGAAAGAAGTGCAGATGAACTTCCTCAATCAGCTGACATCAGTCTTTAACCCGAGAGCGTCATCCTCACTGTGTGTCACCCTGGAGTCACAGGTAAACCAACAGCCCTAGCGCAGAAGCAATCTGAATGTGAGCATTAACAACATTGGTGTAAGCAAGGACTAAGTGGTAGTTTTTTAATACACACCTGTGAAGAAAACCCTTTTAAAGTATTTAAATCCTCCTTGCACGTTGATGAATGGCAAATGAGAAAATACTGTTTGCATTGTGTGGGCAGTAGTAGTTTTGTTGCCTCACGAAAGCTGTTCGGTGATATTCATACCTCTTGGGTTCTGCTGCGCCGTGCTGCTGTGTAGACTCACTACAGTACTGGTTGTTTGTAATGCTTCCAGGATACATTGAGTATGGGCTTGCTTTTTTTAGGTGGAAGGAGAGAGCGAGGATCAAGCTTCCACGGATCAAACCTCTGCGGCAAAGACGAAAAGCATATTCATCGCTCAGAATGTAGCCAGCCTGCAAGAACTTGGTGAGAATCAGCTTTTTAGCATTGAGGGAGGAAAAACCCAACCTGCTAGAGCAAATGACTGCAATGTTACACCTTACAGCTCTGAAGGGCAAGAAACTTTCTGGCTTAAAGGATTGGCGTGGTTGTATGCGGATGTTACCGAGGGAGGTTGTGGCTGTAACGTAGGGCTCTTTGTTGCAGAGGAGAGGAGCTCAGTATGTTTGTACACAGTCGCTGTGGTTTGGGCGGTAAAGAAGGCAGAAAATCTGAAATAGCTTATAGGATGTATTGAGCAGGTGTGAATCAGGCCTGGTGTGGCCCATAACATGCACACAGAGCTTTGTAACACCCGTTACAGGTACCGGCTAACAACTTCACTGTCTGGTTTATGTGTTGTAAACTGGTCTTTATCCTGTTACTTCATTTATGGTGATATTTTCTCACCACAAAGAATAACTAAGTCACTGATGACCATTAGATGTGTTCTGCTTAGGAGCTCCCCTGTGGAGCAGTAAAAAATAACGCCGCGATTCTTGTTTGGTAGGTGGCTCTGAGAAACTGCTGAGAGTGTGCCTGAACCTCCCGTACTTTTTGCGATACATAAATCGATTTCAGGATGCAGTGTCGGCCAACTCGTTCTTTATTATGCCAGCCACAGTGGCAGATGCCACCGCTGTTCGCAATGGGTGAGTCTGCCGTCGCTCTTCGTTGGTAGATGCCGGGTGCGCTGCGCGAGAGGAAAGAGCTCTGCTCGCGACGCGGTATCGGTTACGGTGCTGCTCCTGCGAGCTGCCTGATGTGCACGCTGCATTGCTGAACCGTGACTTGTGTCGTTATATAGATTTCATTCGCTGGTAATAGACGTGACCATGGCACTGGATACTCTGTCTCTGCCTGTATTGGAGCCTCTGACACCCACGCGTCTCCAGGATGTGACTGTTCTCGCTCTCAGCTGTCTCTATGCAGGTGAATGGATTCCCTGTATTTTCTGTTGGAGCTTTAAGTCGCTCTTGGTTTTGCTTTGCTTTGTTACCTCCACGCTTGAGGCTCAGCCCACAGGTAACCTTTATTTCTCATGAATCTGAAAGCTATGCGGCATACTGCGTAGTATGGTGACTGGCTTAATGTAAAATTGTTGCAGTGACGCTGAAGTTCTGCGAATGTTCTTGTCAGTATCTGAGAGACTGACTGAACATCTTAATGGCCTGTAATTTCTACTCTCTTTTTTTTTTTAATATTCAGATCATAATATATTTTTGCAACGCTTATGGCTTCGGGTTAATTGGTTAAATCAAAAAAAAAAACCAAATCAACTTGATTTCCCAGGAGTGGTTTAAGTACACCAGAATTCCGAGTGTTGAATTGGTATGGGTTAAGATTTTAAAGGTAGGACAGTCGAGTATGAAGATGGTATTGAATTATACAGTGGAACGTTTCCTCCTTTTAATTGTTCTCACATGTTTCTGTAGGACAAAACCTGACTCTCTGGGGGTACTTCAGAAAGGTTTTTTCAGTCTGCCAGCTGGAGTATTGAGTATTCCCAGCTCCCTCAGGTTTAGGGACATGTTTGATATCGCTTGTTTTAACGAGCTGAGTAAGAACACCGAGTCCCAAGATTGGCTCTTAATAAGAACGTTACCTCCACTTGTTTCCACTCAGGTGTGAGTGTGGCAACTTGCATGGCCATCCTGCATGTGGGTAGCACTCAGCAGGTACGAACTGGGTCGACGAGTTCCAAAGAAGAAGATTATGAAAACGATGCTGCTACTATTGTACAGAAATGTGTAAGTGGATGCGAGAGCGTTTGTTGTTCTCATTCTTGGCAAGTCAAGCGTGTAGAATTTGAATTTCTTTGGATTGCAATATGTGTCTCTTCTTTTTCATCATTAGACTTGCTGGTAAAGGAAGTAATGGGGTGGCTAATTGTAGAGGGCAGAATACCATTGTATTTGGAGTTATAAAAGCGTGTGTGGTGGTTTATTATTGCCCAGCAGAGCGCTTAAACGTTACTGTGGTTTGGGATTTACTTGCAGCTTGAAATCTATGAAATGATTGGGCAAGCCATCAGCAATTCACGCCGTGCAGGGGGTGAGGTAAGATTTGCATCTCGGGAAGCTTTTGTACTGCGTTTGTGCTGGTGTATTTTGTCATTTGGATTAACACTATTTTGTCTTTCTGGTGCTTTCCCCCCCCGCCTCTTCCCTTTCGCTTTTGGGACGATAGCATTATCAGAATTTCCAGCTGCTCGGGGCCTGGTGTTTGCTAAACAGCCTCTTCCTCATCTTGAACCTCAGTCCCACGGCCTTGGCTGATAAGGGAAAGGAGAAAGACCCATTGGCCGCTCTTCGCGTCAGAGATATTATTGCTCGTACTAAGGAGGGTGTTGGGTCTCCCAAACTAGGACCTGGGAAAGGGTATGTAAATACCTTGTTGAAGTAATCGTTGTCCATGTATCTAATCGTCGTGCCGTGTATCTAAGCAGCTACTGCTGAGCCTTGTTGATCTCTTGAAACTTTTATCTCCATTTGTAATTCAAGCCTTCATTCCTGAGGAGAAGTTTTCTTCAGTTGAGCAAAGCAATCGCTTCACCCAGTTTAATATATATATATATATATATATATATGTGTGTATTTTTTCCCCTTGAAGTTACATTGTATCCTTGATGTTTCTGTAGGCATCAAGGGTTTGGCGTTCTGTCAGTGGTGCTAGCAAATCATGCTATCAAATTGCTGTCATCGCTCTTTCAAGATCTGCAAGTGGAGGCATTGCACAAGGTATGTAGGTGGCGTGTACCTTCTTGTGAAGCATTTTGCCTCTCTGCTGAAACACACGTTTAATTCTCTTTTTAATGCCATCCTTCAGGGCTGGGAGAGTGATGGTCCGCCAGCGGTGCTGGATATCATGGCTCAGAGCACATCCATCCAGAGGATCCAGCGGCTCATAGATTCTGTACCACTCACTAATTTGCTGCTGACTTTGCTATCTACTTCCTACAGAAAGGTAGGAACTGGCTTACAGCTAGAGAACGTCTGTAGCCGAGCCACTCCTGGGTGTCACCTGCATGGAAAAGTCTTACTTTACCAACTGTGACTGTGCTAAGAACAACTGAGATTTCCTCTGTCAGAAGCTCTCCGCTGGGGCGTCTCTCTCTCCTCTTTTCAGAGATGTAAAATTGACAAACTTGCAGTAATAAAATTTCTATAAGCTGAGTGGTATTTGGGAGTTGAGTGAGAAGATGAAAAGGCCACACTTAGAACGGGTGGGTTTTTGTTAGGGCTGTAACTTGACGTGTTGCTCACGAGCGAGGCATAGGTTATTTATTTTCAACCATCCTGCGTAATTTTTAATACAACTTAAGGGTGAGAAGCCTTGAAAAACTGTTAATAAATGGAGTTGAATTTGCTAGGAGAAAATTAAAATGCATTATATCCTCTAATTTTCAAATTCTTTTCTCTGATAATCCTAAAATTTAACTTGTTCTTCTCAGGCCTGTGTCCTGCAGCGTCAGAGAAAGGGCTCCATGAGCAGTGATGCAAGTGCCTCCACTGATTCTAATACTTACTACGAGGATGACTTCAGCAGCACAGAGGAGGACAGCAGCCAAGGTAACAGAGTTTGCAGCGAGCAACTTAAGTCGGGATTTTACGCTGTCTTTCAGGTTTAGTGGAAACCTCAGTCCTGGGCTGTTGGCCTGGAATGTCGTGTAATGCTGAAAATACGAAACAGTTTGTAAGATCTCTTTGGCAGAAGTAATGCTGACTCTACTCTTTTATGTAAAGTGCAGCCCGAGTGGCTGGGATTTGGCAGTATTTGCCTGAGAAGAGAGTGGAAATAATTTCTTCTTGTCAGTTCCTGCTGGGCTGCTGTAAAAGTGCTTAGCCTTGTGATTTGGAAAGGGAAAACAAAGACAGCAGGCGCCTGTGCTCACCGAAACTTTTTCAGGCCCTTTCTAAGCCGAGTAGTTCGCATCGGGCAGTGGCTTATGGTCGTATGCTGTCGTGTTTTCTGCTTCCTGTGTTAGATGACGACAGTGAACCAATCCTTGGGCAATGGTTTGAAGAGACAATCTCGCCAAGCAAAGAGAAAGTGGCCCCCCCACCTCCCCCTCCACCACCACCTTTGGAGAGCTCGCCTAGAGTGAAAAGCCCTAACAAACAGACTGCTGGAGAGAACGGGAACATCCTGGCCAGCCGCAAGGATCCGGAATTGGTAAGGGAAGGGCTTCGGGGTCGGTGAAATCCCTGATGTGCTGTAGCGTTGTTAACTTAGCAGTGGCTGGTGGCATTGACAGACAACGTGAAACGTGTCGGGTGTTTTCAGCACACTGCTGATGGAGAAAGATGGTTCCAGTACTCCTCTGTCAGGAGGGATATCGGAGTGTTTGTTACTGCCAGGGAAGCAAAGCCTGAAGATTACCTATTTAGGTTACGGAGGGAGAGGGAAAATGAGGGCAGAACTATAAGCAAAATGGCTTGCTGACAGAGTGACTTTAGCTCCAGCTCTGTCGGTAAGGACAAAAATAAATGCTGCACTCAAAGTTCGAGGCTTGCAACCTTTTCAGAGAGTTGTAAAATCCGTTCTGATGCAGAGCACGGAGCGCAGCAAGCTGCGTTGCAATGAGTAAACCCGTGCTCCGCTGCTGGGGTTAGGGGACGTAATTTATTTTGCCGGGAGTTCAGTTTTTGTTTAACGTTGTCCTGTACTGCTTGTGTTGCTTCTATAGCGTGTTTCTCTTTTCTTTTCAGTTTTTGAGCCTAGCTTCAAACATTTTGAACTTTATCACTTCTTCTATGCTGAACTCCAGGAATAACTTCATCCGCAACTACCTGAGCGTGTCTCTTTCGGAACAACACATGGCTACGCTGGCTAGCATCATCAAGGAGGTGGATAAGGATGGGCTGAAGGGTGAGTGGGCAGAGCTCTGCCAGCAAACACGGACTGTAGGATTTATAGGGGTGCGTTTTCGTTGTTTCCTGTGGAAATGAATGAGCAGTGGTAATGAACAGCTTGATCCCTGTCTTACAGGCACGTCAGATGAGGAGTTTGCTGCTGCACTGTATCACTTCAACCATTCCTTGGTGACCTCAGATCTTCAGTCCCCTGCCTTGCAGGTAAGTCGGAGTGTATAAATAAAATCAGTAAGCCTTAGTGTCTGTTAAGGTCTCCACACCTAGAGTGGCGTGTTGATGATTCCATTTCTCCCTAGGGTATATTCTTTTAAAAACAGAGCTTGGAATACTTTGGATCCAATGAGTTGGGTGACCTTTGCAGTCACCCAGTACAAAATGTTCTGCAGAGTGTAAACTTAATGTTTGGGGTTCAGTTTAATCCACTGGATTTGAAGGTGAAGAAAGCTGGAAAGGAGATGAGTTTGTACATTTGGTTTTGGAGACTTGCCTCTATCCATGTGTTGATCAAGAGGCATTCCTGCAGATGTGCTTTGCTGTCAGGACTGATGCCAAAAGGCCTTGGAATTCTCTCAGGAGAGAATCAAATTAATCCTTTCGCTTTCATGTACTAACTTTGTAGGCTTTAGGGGTTTTTTTGCTAGGTCATGGGCTGACCCAACTTAACACTAAGCAGAGGTTATAAATCTGCTTACCAATCAGTGAATTCAATCAATAATTTTGTTGACTGTTTTCTACTGTATCTAAAACACTCTGGTGGGGTTGGGTTTTTTTGAAGCGGCTGGACTTTTCAGAAATCTGCCTTTTTACTAGGTTTGAAGAGAAGCCAGCATTACTGTGACCGAAGGGGTCTTCCAAATTCTTAGATACTGAGCATATTAGCATCATCTCTCCTGCTGTGATACTGCAGTGACTGAGTAGCGCTCATTAATGACGTTTTTTCTGCCTTGGCGTTGAAGTTGAAAGCTTGTGGTGGTTTAGGTGGCAAAGTGACAGCGTAAGTGTCCCTCAGTAGCCATGCCACGTATTTGAGATAGGAGAGAGATTGCAGTGGGAACCCTGACAAGCTCTGAGAGCCCTGCTGTTTATTGTCATCGGTGTGTTTAGATCACACTTTAATTAAAGCCTCAGACATGCCTTGCCTCTTTTCAACAAGTCTGTTTTGTTCCAGAACACCCTTCTTCAGCAGCTGGGAGTTGCCCCTTTTTCGGAAGGTCCGTGGCCTCTCTACATCCATCCTCAAAGTTTGTCGGTGCTCTCGCGACTCCTCCTGATTTGGCAGCATAAAGCTACTGCCCAGGGAGATCCTGATGTTCCAGAATGCCTTAAAGTTTGGGAAAGGTGAGAATATTTTTGTTAAGTTGAGACAGTCATCAGTTCCCTCTGTCAAGTGAAAATGCTCTGGGACCAGCGTAACGAGCGTGTGTGTGTTCTCAGGGCGGTGATGGTGTGCAATGCTCGGAGGAGCAGGGGGTCAGTCTTCCATGTTGCTGCAGCCCTTCACCTAGAGCATAGAAAATGAACCCTAGAATCTGGATTTAAGTGCGTGAAGGCTACATTACTTACAGCAATGCTGATTTTAAAAAGGGAAGTGTCTTATTTCAGCAGGTTTCTGGTAGGTTCTGCTACGATGGTGCCAAGATTTTTCCTCTCTGCCATTACCTGGGTGTGAAAGTCTCTGATAGGGTTTATCTGACTTAAAGCTATAGTGGACAGCCTTTCCTTTGGGAACACGTTTGTGTCTGTCTGTCTTTCTTTGAAGGATTGCTTGGATTTTCCATCAAATGTATTTGCTGCTAATTGAGTTTCTCTAGGTTTTACTGTTTGCGTAGTCTCATTCCAGTACGTGACATAGTGAATAATAGGTGGAATTGCCAGTATTAGACGAAAGCAGAAAGATGTAATTATGAAAATATTTCTCTAATCTCTAATTAAGGAGATATTAAAGAGGGATCTAAGCAAGGAGAAAAGGAAATTTTGTAAACTTCCTCTCCTGTTGTCAGGTTTGTGGGCACGCTGAAGCAAAATGCCTTGCAGGGGACCCTTCCCAGTGACACGGAAGATTTGAATGTTGAACATCTCCAGCTGCTGCTGCTTATTTTTCACAATTTCTCTGAGAGGGGCCGTAGATCTATCATGATGCTCTGTATCCAGACAATTGTGGAGCTGACAGCGAACATGGATACCCAGCAGTGTTCTGTGCCGCTTATTGTGGCACGTCTGCTCTTGGTGTTTGACTACCTGCTCCATCAGTTTTCCAAGGCCCCCATGTACCTATTTGAACAGGTAAGGTTTTGAGGTCCTGTTCTGGATATCGAATGGGTCACCCAGCAGGAATCTGTAACAGGCAATCATCTGGTGCATTCTGGTGTCTTCATGACCTTTGCGAGTAAATCGGGTTTGATGTTGCTACCAGCCTTGGACCAACCTGGGGTTGCTGATCCCTGGCAGCAGGTTCAGTTTGAGTGTAAATTCTTTGTGTAACTACTGTCCTAATAAATCCTGGTGAGGACAGGATGAGTGACCCACCTTACCTTTCAAAATCTTGGGTGTTTGGGTATTCAGGTACCATTTCACAAACGCCTTTGGTGAGGTTGAGGTTTTTGGTACTTCTCTCATTAATGGGATGCTAGTGTTTTGGGTGTCGCTTTTTTGCTTGTTGGAAGCTTTGACTCTTGGTTTAAGCTGCTCACTCCAGAGTAAAAATCATCAGGTGGCATCCAGGGTTTCTCTTAGAAGCTGGGAATGATTGTTTCTCAGCATCAGGGGTTTGTATTCTGTGGTTGTTTTTCTGTTGGTTGTGGTATTTCCCTTCCTACCCCTTAATTCCAGGGACGACTTGGGGTTTTTTTGTTTTTGGTTTTGTTTTTTAATTTAGGTGCAATATAATTTGCTGACTCCACCCATTGGCTGGGTGAGTGGATCCCAAGACAGTAGCAGACGAACATCTGTCCCACTTTATCATGGGTTTAAAGAAGTGGAAGAAAACTGGACCAAACACTGTTCATCAGGTAAGAGAGAAAACGGAAGGCAATTTTGATTCCAAGATTTGCTTTTACAAATAATAGAGAGCCCTTGCTGTGCCCTGGTGTGGGTAGCTTTTCCTGCTTTTAACAGGCATAGTTACAATAGACAGATAAAAATGCATTTAATGCAAGAAAAAAATTTATTAAACAAAATTATTGTGTAGGAGTATGCTACAGATAATTCAAACGAAGTGTTTATTTATTATGCCAGGATTGTATGAGTAGGAAAACCTTGGCTGCCTGTACCGTAGGTTAGAAGCATGTCTAACGTGTCATGGAGCTAGCTGAGTAGGGTCTGGTGTATTTAAATTGTGAAAGGTTGTGGGGATGGAGGAGAGAGCAAAACGCAATGCTGCCTGATTAAAACTGTCACTTTCGAACACTGTTTTCTGTCCTCGTGTTCCAGATGCAGTTCCACAGCCCAGGTTCTACTGCATCCTGTCTCTAGAAGCTTCTGAAGACGATCTGAACCGTCTAGATAGCATGGTATTGGGATTTCTGTTTTAAAGACCTTTCTGTAAGCCTTGAGGGCCATGTTGATTTGACAGGTGCCAGGAAAAAATAGACGAGATGGAAAGACTTGATGACGCACCTAGAGCAGACGCATTTCACAAAGTGGAGGAAAGAGTAGTGGCTGAATAAGATAATCTTGGATTCCTTTTTGTGTGTAATTACTTCAGGGAGCTCAGTAGGCAAAACCTACGAAGATGTGTTGGGCTACTTGTAGTAACGCGTGTGATCCGAATGTGTGTGCTGTGACAGAGAGCCCTGTCCTAGCCACGCTTATTTTTCAGTGCTGCCCAAACATCTGAGGCTAAGACACGTGGCATTAGAGTTGCTTTCTCATCGTTTTGCTTCCTGGGTTTTGTTTCCTCACTAAATTTTTGGGTCATCAAGGTGATGGGCTTGCTTTATGCATGCTTCCTCAGAACCAGTTCGTTGGTGCTCTGACTGGGGAGAGAAATACCTGACAGAACTAAGTTCCTGAAGGTTTGTTTTGCATAGTTTTGGTCTGTGGGTATTCCGAATACTTCAGAGCTTGCCTGTATGCGAACGCAGAGCTGTGCGATTTGCAGAGCAACGACCCTGACTTCTCATCTCTTGCAGGTTTGTGAGGTCCTTTTCTCTAGGACTATGAAGTACGATGAGCTTTACACAGCCCTGACTTCGCTACTTGCGGCTGGATCGCAGTTTGATACGCTCAGGAGGAAAGAGAACAAAAATGTCACTGCACTGGTAAGACTGTAATGTTGTCTGTGTTGAGGAATAACAGGTTTTCAAGCGAAGTGTGGAACCAAAGTGTGCTGGAGAGTGGTTGGAGTAATGAGGAACTTAAAAATCCCAGAGCTGATAGCAGTGTGTGTGGTGATGGTGTTTAATTCCTAACATGTTTTAGACTTGCTGTGTGTCCCTGCTAATTCCAGGACGTCTGGCTAGAATCTGATGAAGCAGAAAAAAAATCTGTGTAATCTTTCTTTTTTCTTTTCTCACTCCTCTCTGTTGCATCATTTGTTGTGTAAATTGACAGAAACTCAGTCCAGTACGCACTCATCTGCTCTGGCACACCCACCCAGAGTCTCCGAGGAGATCATTTCAGTAGCTGTAGTGATCGAAACTGCAATCTTTCTTTACTAATTTGTCCAACCGTACGTTTGTTTAGGAAGCCTGTGCACTTCAGTACTACTTCCTGATTCTGTGGCGGATACTAGGGATTTTGCCTCCATCCAAAAACTACATGAATCAATTGGCCATGAACACTCCAGAGATGAGCGAGTGTGATATTTTACACACGTTGCGCTGGTCCTCCCGTCTGCGGATCACGTCTTACGTCACGTGGATCAAGGTACAGCCTTGCCTTTATTGGGGTGATTGGTAATGTTGATATAAGGGTGTCCTGTTCTTCTGTGCTGTGCGTGGGATTTGCGGTGTGGGCACGGTGGTGAGCAATGGGAACTTGTGTCCCTGTTTTCTAAAGTGTTCTAGGCTGGTAATTGGCAGAGTGGTTAATTATAGAGCACTTCCAGAGTGTAATGGGTCTTTTTTTGGCATCTGTAGGATCACCTTACCAAGCAGGGCATGAAAGCTGACCACGCGGCTTCTCTCGTTGAACTGGCCTCCAGCAAGTGCAGCTCAGTGAAGTACGATGTGGAGATCGCAGAGGAATACTTTGCTCGACAGGTGAGGTGGTGTGAACGCAATCCTGCCTCTGGAGCTTCCGGTTCTGTGGAATGATTTGCACTTACTGTTCCATCCCTTTGTATTTTCAGATATCTTCTTTCTGCGGTGTTGATTGCACAACCATTCTCCAACTGCACGAAGTTCCCAGTTTACAGTCCATTTACACCCTTGATGCTGCCATTTCCAAGATTCAGGTTTCTCTGGATGAGCACTTTTCCAAGCTAGCTGCAGAAACTGATCCACACAAGTCTTCAGAGATAACCAAGAACCTCCTGCCTGCTACGCTACAGCTTATTGACACTTACGCTACGTTTACCAGGTACAGTCCTTAGGACCGTTAGTGGGAATACAGTTTCTTTCGGCGCATGTGGCTTTCTTTGCATTTTGCTCATTGTTTTCTTAGAGGTAGGTGCTTGGTTTTTTATAGTCCAGTATAATTAACTTAAATCCTCTAGGGCATCCATAGTTTCAAAAGAAAGCTAAAAAGCAGCTTCTCAAGCCATGTATCTGAATTTGTTTCGAAGTAGCCTTCTCTGGTTTTCAAGACTTTCTTGCAAGCTTGCAAAACCAGCTTTTCCTCCAAAGAGAGAACTTTTTGCCACTCTAGGATAGTGCTACTGAAGGTTATGTCACTGGGATGGTACTGAGGCTGTCGGGCCATCAAGAAAGAGAGGGGGTTTAATTCTTAGAGTAAGAGTCTGAAGTCTTCTAAACTCTCGTTGGAACCTATGTAGTCGAAAGCAAAAATAAATCAGCTTTTTCTTTTGAGTGGGTGCTTTTCCTGGTAAGCAGCTTAGAGGAGGTAAAAGCCCAGAACTCCCTTAGTGGTGTAACCTGAAGTATGGAGCAGAACTTGAGAAGTTTGCTTTCTTATCTGTCACTGTATTGACACAATTAGTTCTGAAATGCAGAGCTGTTTCCTGAAATGAGTCCTTCCCATCCTGAATGTAGATCTTACTTGCTACGGAGCCTCTCTGAAGAGGGCTCCCCTGAGAACAAACCCTCGGAAGAGAAGCTACGAGGTTATGCTGCTGTCCTGGCCATTGGATCCAGCCGCTGCAAGTCTAATACTCTGGGTGAGAGTACTGGATAGTTCAGATTTCCTTCTTTCTGCAGGCAAAGCTGTCTACAATGCTGCCAACGTTTAATTTCAGAGCTGTATGCTGGTTAATGTGTTCTCAACCACTTGGTTCGAATGAGGGCATTATCCTGTCAGCAGCAGACTGGGAGGTCTTTTCCTTTAAGTACCCTAACACCTGAAACAGTTAGGCAAACCTTGAAGAGTAACTATGTTCTGGGCTTATCTGGCTTATTGAAATGCTTTTATAGCCATGTTGGTACTCCGCTGGCACGGCACAGTAAGGGGAATTGTGAAACATTGATAAGACTGCTGTGAATTAGTGTTTTTGCTGTGTTTTCTGTTGCTCTGATAAAGTGAAGGAAGCTGGGAAGCTTTTGCAAACCTGAGGGATAGTTTGGAGTTGTAGAAAAGCATGAAACTAGCCCTCAGTAGGATTACAGCTCAATTTAGGGACGGTTTTGTCTTAATCAAGTGATCTTAAACAGTGTTGTAGAAGCATTCTGCTTTTCAACAGGACCTGTGAAATTACTCAGGGATTCATGATCCTGTATTAATTGCAGGTCCAACACTTGTTCAGAACTTGCCATCAGCTGTGCAGACCTTGTGTGAATCGTGGAACAACATCCATACCAACGAGTTTCCGAACATTGGCTCATGGGTGAGTCCAGCTTCGTGGGGTGATGTGGTGCGATTCTAACTCCACGAAGCGCTGGGAATGGCAGGCATTGCGTCTTTCTGTTCTAAAGATCAACGGTTCTGATTCTTGTGCGTGTCTCAATCCTCAGCGCAACGCCTTTGCAAATGACACGATCCCCGCGGAAAGCTACATCAGTGCAGTTCAGGCCGCCCACCTCGGTACTCTCTGCAGCCAAAGTCTACCTCTTGCAGCTTCCCTGAAGCACACCCTTCTTTCCCTGGTCAGACTCACTGGGGATCTCATTGTGTAAGTGCCGTGGTTCATGTTCTGTTCTTGCTGTATAGATCTGTCTGCTCTTCCTCAGGCTGTTGGGGTGGAACACTGAGTTCAAAACACAGCGCCAGTTCCCTAAGCCTCTGACGGAGTTGCTTTCAGTTTACAGTTCCAGATGAATGAAAGACAACCTTTCTGTCTCAGTCTGGTGACTCTCAAGTCAGACTCCCTGAGAGAAACCTTTTGTTCTTGTTGTCGAATAGGGACTTGAAGAACTGGGATGTAAACTGAGACAACATGGCTTGTGTTTTGTTATCATTCACTTGTGCGAGGCCTTCAAAGCATAGGGAAAAAATTAAATGGGTGAGATTTTTTTCCCCAGGGACTTACTCTAAGGTACTCTGAGACAAAAAAATGTTGTTGATGCTGCAGAGAAGTCCAAAAGTCTTATTGTGTGACAGCGTGACTGTCTAGGAAAATGTTCCAACTGTGTATATGCAAAAGTAATGCGTGTAGTTTTCCAGATGAGGATGGTTTTTCTGAGGGGAAAAATGGCTGGGCCAGTGTACTTATCCCAGCTTTCTAGAAAGGGTTTTATCACTGATTTCCGTCCAGACTTGTCCTTTACTTGTGTGACTTCTGATTTATCCCATAAGGACGTTCTCTGAGACATCGTGCAGAGAATTAACTTGTTTGCTTTTCTTTTCAAGCTGGTCAGATGACTTGAACCCACCACAAGTGATTCACTCCCTGTTGCCGCTCCTTTTGGAGACCAGCACGGAGAGCGTGGCAGAGATAAGCAGCAACTCCCTAGAAAGGATCTTGGGCCCTGCAGAATCGGATGAATTCCTGGCGCGTGTTTATGAGAAACTGATCACGGGATGCTATAACATACTGGCCCATCACTCTGACCCAAACAGGTAACGGTGCTGTGTGGCTTGTTGTTCTCCTCCCATAAAGCTGTGTACAAAGAATTACTACAGTCATGTTTTAAACTTCAGTGTCGGATCTTGAAGAGCACAACAGAAAGGTGAAAAATCATAGTTTTGTCTGTTGAAGACTTCTGTGCTTACAGACTAAAAAATACAAGATATTTTATTCATATTACCAGAATTTTCAGTGCTGCCATTCAGGCAGTGTGGATTTTAATCATCTCTTGTCCCTCTGGATGGAGTATGGATATATCTGGATAGTATTTTAAGCAAATTGAAAATTACTGAGATATAAGCACAAAATCAAAGCTGAAGATGCCGACCTAACTTGCTTTATATTCCTTTCCTTCTCTTCTGGCCGCTTGTAAGGGTGGCTAATCCCTGCTTTATCATAGCAGACTAGCCAGATTTGTGCTTCCCACCCCTTCCTTGCTGTGTGTAGAGAACCAGCTTGATGCGCAGGTGTTGATTCTGCCCATCTGAAACGTAAAGCCATTAGGCGTGGTGATGTCCTGTTTTTTAACACTGATCCTCTCCGGGTAGAAGGTATGCAGAGGGAAATGTGCTGCGTGTTCTGGTAGGGAGTGTAAACGGAATTGGATTTCACTTGCAGGGTGTGTTGTGGAGTGGGCATGAGCACAGGGGAGAATGGGCAGGAGTACCACTAAGAGAGACTTAAAGTGTGAAAAGAGCAGCCGTTCAGAGGAATTTGGAATGTGAGGTGTCTGAAAGGTCTAGATTATTCCAGATTTCAGACGGTGTAACTTGCCTACAGCATCATGTGCCACCTTTTTTCTGGATATTGGTGGTTTTGTTGGCCTTCATGTACGTTTATTCATCAATCGTTTTCCTCCTGTCTCCGGGAAGGAGAGCTGCTTGCAGCTAGCGGGAAGGTCTGTTAGAACTATATTAGCAAAATGCATCGTTCCTTGGCTCTCAGAATTGTTGAAATTGCTCTTACATATTCTTAATTAATACGCATCTTTTTGATCCTCAGTGGCCTGGATGAGTCCATCTTGGAGGAGTGTTTGCAGCATCTGGAGAAACAGCTGGAGAGCAGCCAGGCCCGAAAAGCCATGGAGGAATTCTTTTCAGAAAGGTGCAGTCATCCTCACAATTATATGCCAAGGACTTTTTCCTCCTCTTTTTTTTCTTAGCTTGTCACTGTCACTAAGTGGTGGTCATGCCATTGAGCAGGAAAAGGCAGAAGCATGTAGGGGTAGGATACCCTTCGAGCAGTCAGGTCCTCGTAGTGATCATCGGTGGGGCATCTTGCAAGATGATTAGCTTGTCAGAGGCATTGTAAGGAGGTTTTCGAGGGATGCTGGTCTACAAGGCCGTTGCAAAATCCCAAGTTCTGTCAGCGCTTCCTCGGGGCAGTAGGTTAGTAATTTGAAGGGCAGAGGTGGGGTATTGGCCTGACAGAATTATGAAGGCAAATTGTGATGGAAACAGCACAGCATGACCACAGTGTTGTGAAGAGCCGTGGGGGTGAACTTGGAGGAAGGTTTTTCTCTATTAGAAAGCTGACCTTTGTCTGGTTTTGCTCTCTACTTGTTCAGCAGTTCAAAACTGAGGCAGTCTGGCTGTTGTACTTTGTTAGTGCGAAAGGGAAAACCAGGCAAGAAAACCAATTGGGAACCAATACAGGCCCTTTTGTGACTCTGTATGTGAAGAATTTTCAGGAGCTCATGAGATTTACAGGTTTTAGCCTGAGCTAAGAGTGTGATTTTTGTCTGAAAGCATTTCTGTGGCTTGGCCACTGTGCTGAGCGATGTTACACAGACCATTGCCGACCTTAAATGTGAAGGCAGATGTACTAAGTGCAAATGAAAAAAAGGAATGGGTCGTCTTTTAGAAAGCTGGCTGAACTTCCCCTCTTCTTACAGTGGAGAACTGGTCCAGATCATGATGGCGACAGCCAACGAGAACCTCTCGGCGAAGTTCTGTAACAGGGTGCTGAAATTCTTCACCAAGCTCTTCCAGCTAAGTAAGTGTGGAATCTCTTGTGTCCTGCCTTTGTCCCCCTCGGACTGTTCTGGTGTTAGACTGCACTGTGGAGGTGCTTGAAAGGAAAGCTGTAGAGGGAAGGGGAGTGACGGCTTCACACTTCTGACAGAAAGCTGTCCTCAAGCACCTGCCTTGTAGCATCTGTCACTAGGAATTCTCTCCTCCAGCTGAGAAGAGTCCCAACCCCAGCCTCTTGCGACTTTGTGGCTCTTTGGCTCAGCTGGCTTGCGTGGAGCCTGTCCGTCTCCAGGCCTGGTTAACCAGGATGACCATGTCCCCACCTAAAGATTCGGATCAACTGGACATTGTGCAAGAGAACAGGCAGCTGCTGCAACTCCTGACAACTTACATTGTTCGGGAAAACAGGTGAAGTACAGCCTTTGTCATTTCTTTTGGTTGCTGTTTCTTGTGTTCTCTGTGTGTCCAGATTACCCGTGTGTTGCTGGTGGCTTTTTGCTGTCAGCTTTCAGAGGAGGGATGGGGCAGGGCTGTTGGCCGTGAAGGCCTTGCAGCGTGGGGCTAGCTGTATTTCAGAGGGTGACGTACCGCCTCTGAAACTTTCTTCTTCTTGATCAGCCAAGTCGGAGAAGGCGTGTGCACTGTTCTACTGAGTACCCTCATACCAATGGCAACAGAAATGTTGGCCAACGGTGATGGCACAGGCTTTCCTGAACTGATGGTCGTGATGGCAACGTTGGCTAGTGCGGGACAAGGTGCCGGGCACCTCCAGCTTCATGGTGCTGCTGTTGACTGGCTGGGCAGATGGTAAGAGTGAAGCTGTACTGCTGTTTGCTCATTTGTGTCACTTCTATTTTTATTTTTCCTGGTAATTAAGGGACAGAAGTTCATGTTTACTGATCTGTGCTTATTTTTTCGTTTATTTTTTGTTGATTGGAATAGAAAGTGCCTGAGATAACGGGGGGACACAGCTCAGCCTGAGAACAACCATGTGTTTTCTTTGTCTCTTCCACACTTGCTGGTTTAATTACTGCATTGATGTGTTCCCTGTTGCTAATCTAAAGCAAAATGAATGTTTGAAGCTGTTGGTGAGAACTGAGTTTATACTTCCCAAAGACTGCTAGTTGTAATGCTCTTCTCCACGGCTTTGTGTTACAGCAAGAAATACCTGTCTCAAAAGAATGTGGTAGAAAAAATGAATGCAAATGTCATGCAAGGGAAGGTAAGATGTGACTATTTCTTAACTTACAGCTCATGCCTGGGATTTATTTCTGCATCAACTATCCTGTTGTGGTTGGGTAGTGGGAGTTTTAAAGGAGTTTGGTGAGGGGAACTGTTGCATTTTCTTGCTTTACAGCAGCTATTATGGGATCTGTATATTGCCTCTCGTTTTCATTCATCTCTACCTTATAGCATGTGACTATCCTGGAGTGTACATGCCATATTGTCTCTTACCTGGCCGATGTCACTAACGCGCTGAGCCAGACCAGTGGCCAAGGACCAAGTCATCTTTCTGTTGATGGAGAGGAACGGGCGATTGAGGTGGATTCAGACTGGGTGGAAGAGTTGGCAGTGGAGGAGGAGGACTCTCAAGCTGAAGATTCGGTAGGCCATAGGCACAGTTAATGCTGCAAATGAGATGAGGATTTATTTTGCAGCTTCCAAATCAGAATTACTCAGGTTATAAATTAAGATGATGTTGTTGTTTGTTCTAATGTGAGACAGAGTGCAGAACCCTATTTGTCCGATCTGGAAGAGAATATCTGGCATTTGTGTGTAGATCTGTTGACTTTATGATGTCAGCAAAATGAGAAGTAGTTTGGTTTTTTTAAGAAAGCGGGGTTTGTTCCTGCTGGCTTGTTTGTCAGTTACTAGCTTTTGTATCAACAAGCAACTTTGCATGAGACTTAAGTGCTGTTGGGTCGGAAAAAAAAAGCTGCTGTTAATATATTTTTTTAAAATTTGTTGTTCCAATAATATTTTTGTTACTATTTTCTTGATTCACTCTTTGGAGCTCCTTATAAATGTCATCATCTCGTTCCACGTGGTTTGATGCCAGCTGCCTTCTTTTAGCTAGGTGGTGCTAAAAGCTGCTGTTCTTAAAATGACTGTTTAATGTCTGAGGAAGGCGTAGTGTACCGTGTGCCTCTACTGTAGCTGCGGTCAGCACCTTTCTGAAACGACTTTCTTCTGGACAGGATGAAGATTCTCTTTGTAATAAGCTCTGTACCTTCACCATCACACAGAAGGAGTTCATGAATCAACATTGGTAAGAATCTCCAACTTGTGTCCCGAATTTCAGCCTGATATTTCTGGCCCTTGAGAAGGAAAGGGCTGCAGTCTGCGGGCCTTCTGGAAGCATGGCGTTTTATAACTCGTCCGCTTTATTTTGTGCAGGTATCACTGTCACACTTGCAAGATGGTTGATGGGGTCGGTGTTTGCACAGTTTGTGCTAAAGTTTGTCACAAGGATCATGAGATTTCTTACGCCAAATACGGATCGTTCTTCTGTGACTGTGGAGCCAAGGAAGACGGCAGTTGCCTGGTAAAGTCTTGACATGCCTGTCTTCATGTCACCAAACAAGCTGTGATTTCTTGAGACTTTGAAGTCTTTTGCAGAGGCTTCTGTTCTGCAATAAGTTACGTCATGATACGAGTGCGTGAGTGCCAAGATGTGGAGGGCTTGGCTTTATGATGAACCCTCTTAGTTTACAGCTTGCCTGGTGATTTAGTTGTGTGCACCAGGGGCGTGCATTGGCAAATCTCTGTCCTAGTGACTACTGGGATTCCACCCACCTTTACAGGATTTGCAAGTTAGCTTAAGCTACACGGCAGCCAGATACTGCCTTTTCCCATGTTTTCCACTGGCAGCAAACAAAGCAACTTTATCTTAAATATGAAAGTTTTTCTAATACTTGGGTGGAGAGTGGCATGCAGGATCATTATTTCTTTACAGTTACAGTCTAAAGTTGCACATTTATTTCTTTAAAATGACGTTAATCCTGCTGCTGTTACAATCTGTATTTCTTCGTCAGTGGTAGAATTGAGTCTGGTTTGGGCTTTCAGCATTGCTGTGTCATTCCTAGGCTTTGGTGAAGAGAACTCCCAGCAGTGGCATGAGCTCTACCATGAAAGAGTCCGCCTTCCAGAGTGAGCCCAGAGTGCCTGAGAGTGTCATTCGGCATGCAAGCACCTCTCCTGCAGAGAAAACCAAGGTCACCATCAGTGAGGGGAAGGGCCCTGACGAAGAAAAACCCAAGAAGAGCAGCTTGTGTAGAAATGTTGAGGGCTGTCGGGAGGAATTGCAGTCCCAGGTACAGTTATCAACTAGCTGTTAAGATGGTTTGTGAGGGGTTTAGGCAAACTGTGTTGCTTGTCAACCAAGTTGTTTGATTTTCGTGCTCTTTGTGATAAGAGGGATCATATAAGCAACAGCAGGCTTTAAGAACCAGTTGATAAGCAGCCCTTGTGAAGACTCCCAACAGGAGCATTTTGTGCCTCACTTGCCGTGTCTGTTTCTCGTAGGCCAACTTCTCCTTTGCGCCTTTGGTGCTGGAGATGCTGAATTTCCTGATGGATGCCATTCAGGTAAACTTCCAGCAAGCGTCAGCCATGGGGAGCAGCAGTCGTGCGCAGCAAGCTCTCAATGAGCTTCATACCTTGGACAAGTCAGTGGAAATGACGGATCAGCTGATGGTATGGCACTAAAGGGGTTATTCTGAGTGGGCATCCCGTGGGATCGCCGTTAAACAGGAACGTTTCAGTGATAGGCTTTCGTATGCTGTTACTGATGTCTCAGGTCCCAACGCTTGGCTCTCAAGAAGGTGCTTTTGAGAACGTCCGCATGAACTACAGTGGTGACCAGGGCCAGACGATCCGGCAGCTGATCAGCGCTCACGTGCTGAGGCGGGTGGCCATGTGCGTGCTGTCGTCCCCGCACGGACGTCGGCAGCACCTGGCTGTCAGTCACGAGAAGGGCAAGGTGAGTGCTCTAATTCTGGAGAGGATGTTGGACTGTGGAGGAAAGTGAAACACCTTAGAGCACTGAGCAACAAGCAGAATAAGATTTGGGCTGCTTGTTCCCAGATCTGGGGCTTCTGTAAAGTATTTCATAGCTTAGAAAAACCCTTTCATTCTTCAGAGAAAAGAGTTAATGCAGCAAAAGCGGTAGAAACTGCAGGGACACAGTCATGGAGCTGAAATTGAAATTCCTTTTTACCCTTGGTTGGGTGAGTAAGTTCATTTTGTTCTGCAGATCACGGTCCTTCAGCTCTCAGCATTGCTGAAACAAGCAGACTCCAGCAAAAGAAAATTGACCCTTACTCGCCTTGCATCTGCTCCCGTCCCGTTCACTGTACTGAGCCTAACTGGAAATCCCTGCAAGGAGGACTACCTAGCTGTGTGTGGACTGAAAGTAAGTGCCCGACGAACCCTTTTCTAGGAAGTCGGAAGCGTCATCTCAAGACTGGCTGTGTTTCTTTCCTCTGAGGAGCCAGCGCAGAGCTGGCTCCAAGGGTCTGTCACTAATTTCAGCTCACGAATTACTTTCTTACTAGATACACGAAGTGAAAGAAGCAGGTTCTATGTGAATAATAAAATAAATGAGACAGTGCCTCAAAATAATGCTTCTTATTGTATTTAGGCCAATTTTGCTTTAAGACATGACGTTTATTTAAGACATGGCAATTTTGCTTTAAAAGGTTAGGTGTAGTCGTGTGTGACTTAGTGTGTTAGAAGTAGTCTGTAACGACGAGTGTTTTGCAGCAAGGACTCCTCTCTTGTGTTCTCCCAGATTTAGATTCAGCTTTCGCAGTGCAGAAT
Organism: Rhynochetos jubatus; assembly: GCA_027574665.1. Classification (NCBI taxonomy): domain Eukaryota; kingdom Metazoa; phylum Chordata; class Aves; order Eurypygiformes; family Rhynochetidae; genus Rhynochetos; species Rhynochetos jubatus. Next base: position 8,449,200 of record CM050669.1, read on the forward strand.
CCACCAATCTGTTATTTAGCTAAGAAACGACTGGACTCTCTGCTTTTGGTTTGGTTTTGTTGTTGTTGGTTGGTTTTTTTATTTAGAACCTTTCATGTCATTCATCTTAAATGTAGGAATTTTACATCCTTACTCTGTGAATCATTATTGGCACGCAGAGGAACGCTGGTTTTTAACTCCATCCTCGGTTTGCACTGTTTATAAACGTTTTGCTCTAACACATGACCAATTTTTTTCATTACTGCAGGACTGCCACGTGTTAACATTCAGCAGCTCTGGATCAGTCTCTGATCATTTGGTACTTCATCCCCAACTAGCCACTGGAAATTTCATCATTAAAGCCGTGTGGCTGCCGGGATCTCAAACAGAGCTTGCTATTGTGACTGCGGACTTCGTGAAGGTATGTTTGGTCAGAAGCTGTTGACGATATGTGCTCGCCTTCTTTCAGACGCTGGAGCCTGGATCTCTGCAGAGTTGCCTGTAGAGGAATGTGATAATAGAAATAAATTGGAAATACAAATCTGTGGTGTTTTTCTCAGGGCAACAGTAGACAAAGCAAAGCCAAAGAACCCAGAGAGCAAAAAAATTAACTGTAACATCTAATAAGCATTCCCTTGTCTCAACTTTTGCCCACTTGCACTGTTTTGTATCGCAGTAGTTAACTATTTTCTTGGTTCTTCCCACAGATTTACGATCTCTCTGTAGATGCCTTGAGTCCAACTTTCTATTTCCTTCTACCGAGTTCCAAAATCAGGGACGTCACTTTCCTTTTCAACGAGGAGGGGAAGAACATCATAGTGATCATGTCCTCTGCTGGGTACATCTACACACAGCTCATGGAAGAGGCGAGCAGTGCCCAGCATGGACCGTTCTACGTCACCAATGTGCTTGAAGTCAATCACGAGGACTTAAAGGTACCGGTGACTTCCCTTTCTTCTGGTATGGGCTGCAGTGCCTTTGATTGTGTCTTACACTTGAAGGCAGAATTTTCCTTTTTTTTCCCTTTTTCCCCCTTCTTTTCCCTTTTAAGCCTACTGATCTAGATCAATGAGCCTGCCATTCCTCTAAGGAGAGAAATATCCTTGCAGTGAAAGGGGGTGGGGGTGAAAATTAAACCCCTTGATCCTTTCATCCAGAAAATGGAGCATGTTTTCCATGGCTGGCTCTGAAGTCATGCCCAGCAGGATTTCTCAGCAGGGAGATGGCTTCAGAGCGGTGCTGTTCTCAGAGCGAGGCACTCCGAAGGTGCGGTAGCCAGAATGCTGGGGCTGCAGAGGTGCAGTGAGTCTTTGTTTCTGGTCAGCAGCAGCTCTCTACTCTTGGGGGTGACTTGTAAAATCTGTCCACATTTCACTCAGTGTTTTTTTCCCCCAACCTGCTCCAAAATGGGAATAGCTGAGAAGGCAGCCCTCAGGAAAGCTCTTTTATGAGCTGGGAACATGGGGAGTGCTCCATGTGAGATTGTCATACGACGCTCAAGTACACAGATGCAGTAGCTGAGGGCGGCACCCACAGCCCACGGGTATGCAATCTCAGTATCCCCTCAGAAGCCTTTGAAGTGTCTGACGGATGAGTTCACCAAGGAGTTGGGCTTAGAAAATTGTCATTTAGGTCTGCGTTCTCTCGCTGGTGGGGAGTGGGCGGGGGAGAGGCTTTTGGAATAATTCCATCATGAGCAATTGAAATGCCTGCTAGTGTTTTGGAGGATGTGTGTTTAGCTGAAACGTTGTTTCGCTCTGACCCTTACAGGACAGTAATGGCCAGGTAGCAGGAGGCGGTGTGTCAGTGTATTACTCCCATGTGCTACAGATGTTGTTCTTCAGTTACTGTCAAGGCAAATCCTTCGCGGCCACCATCAGCCGGGCCAACCTGGAGGTGCAGAGGCTATTCCCGATTAACATAAAGAGGTGAGACTTGTGGAAGGCTCCCCCAAAGGTTCAATTTCCTTTTGTTGTTAATAAATATTACTAATTATTCTTACCATCCCAACTCTGAATGGCCAGAGTTTGTGGTGAACATCCCCTTTTGGCCTGATGATTTCTTGCTGCTTTTCATGTTGCTGCTGCCCTAATTGCAGAATGATTTGAGACCAAAGCTGGCTGTTTCAGCAGTGGGGCACGCATGCACTTCTTTCTTCCCGCTGAGATTCCACAGCAGAAAGGTGCCTTCGGAGCAGCCTCGCTGCACAGTGCAGAGCTGCTACTGGTGCAGCAGCTGGAACCGATGGGATTACCCACCCTTGTGGAGGCTGCAGAGCAGGAAGCCTTTGTTTCCTTTTGGCACCAGTACTGCAGTGGACCTTGTGTATTGTCCACATTAGGGCTTATTTTCAGGCTCCCTTGAGGGGACACCCATCTCTTACGCTATGAATGTGGCAAGAGAAAAGCTGTTCTGTCATCTGTTCTGACGAGCAGAGCTGAGCATTTAGGCCACAAGACTCTTCACTAGCCTGACACAAAGCCACTGTCGTGAGTAGGCTCTGTAGAAGGGTCACGTTCCAAGAGGTCCTGAGCCCTGGTCGAGTTTGGCTTAGGCTTTTTGCAGCTTTGGGTTTTTTTTTCAGTGAGCTGACCTTTGCTTAGTGTTGCTGGCTATGTTGAAGCATGGAACTGCGCATCTGTTGGGATAAAAATATAGGTGAAAGCCATTTTAAAATCACTCCCTTGGCTTTGGGGGTAAAATGTTACTTAGTGAGTGTCTTTCCTTGAGTTTTCAGCATAGAGATCAGTGCTGTGAACTGGGATGCTTGTGCCTTCTGTGCTCTCGCGTAACTGTCTTGGGTTTCTCCCTTATAAACTGGGCAACAACATTCCTGGCTTTCAATAATGTAGCTCTTTGAATTCCTGCTGAGGACGAAGCTTTAACTGATTTGAATGGTGATGGATTTCGTGTGTTTTCATTTGTTGTTGCTTCTTAAATTAATGTTATTCTGCCCTTCATCTCTTGCAGCTCAAATGGTGGGAGTAAGACTTCACCGGCACTGTGTCAGTGGTCTGAGGTGATGAACCACCCTGGCTTGGTGTGCTGTGTTCAGCAAACCACGGGTGTTCCTCTGGTGGTGATGGTGAAGCCGGACACCTTCCTCATCCAGGAGATTAAAACCTTGCCAGCCAAAGCAAAGGTTAGTCATAGTTCCCTGTATTTTTGGCCTCTAAAATGTGGTTTCTTCTTGTTCCACCAACAAAATCTCTAGTCTTTACAGCTTTCCTAATGCAAAGAGTTTGTTTCTTCAAGCAGCAGTTCCCAGTTTCCCAAGTTTCCTTGACCTGCATTGCTTGCCTTTGCAGATTCAGGACATGGTGGCCATCCGTCACACGGCCTGCAACGAGCAGCAGAGGACCACTATGATCCTCCTGTGCGAAGACGGCAGCCTACGGATCTACATGGCCAATGTAGAGAATACTTCCTACTGGCTCCAGCCCTCTCTCCAGCCTAGCAGCGTCATCAGCATCATGAAGCCAGTTCGCAAGCGCAAGGCAGCTGCTATTAGTAAGGGATTTCTCCTGCGTATCTTGTGCACGGTAGCAGTGGCAAATGTAGGTGCAGAGATTGATTGGCGTTGTGTAGATGCTGAAGATGTTCACTCTGACAGTTATGGTTAACCTCGAGGCTAAGTCTGGGTAAAGTGTTTCCATAGGTGTGTATAAACACACCTATCTGTCTGGCTCACGTGGGTATTTCCAAAGGAGACAAGCTCATTCTGCTGCTTTTTGACCACAGCTTTGCCTGCTTAGAGTGTATTTTGCCAAAACATCTCTCTTCCCTTTTAGCAACTCGCACATCCAGCCAAGTGAACTTCCCTATTGACTTCTTCGAACACAACCAGCAACTCACAGATGTAGAGTTTGGAGGCAATGACCTGCTGCAGGTTTACAACGCCCAGCAGATAAAGCACCGGCTCAATTCCACTGGCATGTATGTGGCCAACACAAAGGTGAGTGGGGCAGTCTGGGCAATCTCTTGGGCTCCTAGTTGATGTTATCGTCCAGATGGATAGCGTGCCTTTCCTTAGAAGTCTGCGTTGTTCAGATGACCCTGTCCTGTGATGCTGTGAGATAAACAGGGGCGGCACCTGTGTGCAGACATCGGGTTCTTAGCTCAGCAGTGAATTTCTGACTTCACCTTTCTGAGCTGTGGTTTATCTTCGGCAGCCTGGGGGTTTCACCATTGAAGTGACAAACAATAACAGCACGATGGTGATGACGGGCATGCGGATCCAGATTGGCACGCAAGCGATAGAGCGAGCGCCCTCGTACCTGGAGATCTTTGGCCGCACCATGCAGCTGAACATGACCAGGGCTCGTTGGTTCGATTTCCCTTTCACTCGGGAGGAAGCCTTGCAAGCTGACAAAAAACTAACCATCTTCAGTAAGTCTCTGGGAATCATTCACTTTGCCTACCTGTTGGTTTTGCTTGGGTGGGCTGAAGCTACTGTGCTTCACCTCGTAGTAGGGAGGGTTTCCACAGTCTCTTTGCTTGACTTGAATCCAGAAACAGTTGAAGGGGCGGATCATGAACATTTAATGACTTCATGGCCTGGTTTCTTACTACCGTGGACGAATGTGCGATAGCTTAGCTCAGTAATTTTCTCTTGAGGTAACAGAGGAGGAAAGTGGCCTTGAAAAGGAGATTAAACTCACAGAGTGGGTGTATATTAATGATGGAGTATAATTGCTACCCTGCCCTTACGAGGCTATGTCTGTATTTCAAAAACCCCTGATTTAGTTTTTAAGCAACTTCTCTCACCATTCAGTTGGGGCCTCTGTGGATCCTGCTGGAGTCACAATGATGGATTCCATAAAAATCTATGGCAAAACCAAAGAGCAGTTTGGATGGCCTGACGAGCCGCCCGAAGATTTCCCATCTGCTTCAGTGAGCAACGTTTGTCCCCCAAACCTGAATCAAGGGAATGGCACTGGAGACACGGAGTCGGCCACCCCCGCTGCTGCCAGTGGGACTGTCCTGGAGAGGTAGCTGCAGCCTTTCTTGTGTCATTTCTCCTTCGAAGTGGGCAGTTGCGGGCAGTTGCTCTAGAGGGGGAGCTGGGTATGCGCGTGTGCCTTTCTTAGCTGGCTGAACGTGAGGGGGTCAGTGAGGTGTTCTCGCTGCCAACAACAGCTGAAAAGTCAGTGAGTATCTTCGAAGGAGGGCTTTGTGCTCACTCCTGGTTTATCTGGTGGAGTAGATGGATAGATCTGTGTGCACGCTTCATTTTGCCAAGTTCATTGGTTAACAGGAGGCTTGTAGAGCTCAAAGATGTTTCTGCCGCCTTTGGTACATTTTCTCATCCAAGCTGGCCCTTTTTTCCTTCTCTAGAACTCACAGAGGTTAGGCCTCTCTGAAGTTCGGTTCAGTTTTGGGGAGGACTTTGTGTATCACCCTGCTTTAGGTGAGTGGTTCCCACCAACTTACCTTAGGGCCCGTATCTCAGGCTTAACTGCTGTGGTGGAGAAAGTTTTGTTTCTCCCCACCGCAATGTCCCGACTGAGAGTCAAACCACAAGTCTGAGCTGAGCCTGTATTTAGCAGAGAGAGAACCTGGGGGTTTTGATATCCACCCTGAGCTCATAGCCTGTGCCGAAAGGGTTGTAGAAAGCCTGGTGAGCCAGCCTGGATAGGAGGGAAACACTTCAGAGAGGAGCTACAGCTTCTGGAAAAGCAGCGTTTTAAGGGATACACTACTTGACTGTGATTAAGCGGTGGTTAGTTTTGTCTTACTGAAATTCTGAGGTAAAAGGTCAGGGTGTGTCCAGCCAAAGGACCCGTTTGGCCATCCTTTAATGCTTTGTCTCACAGTTCATGGGATTTTTTTTCCTGTGCTTAATTTCTCTTTCCTTCCCTCCTCCGCTGTGACGTCCCCACAAGATGGCCCTCTCTGTACAGACATTCCTTCTGCTTTTCCAAAGCGCTGGGATTATATTCTAAAAACTCAGAACAGCAAAATAATGGTTCTGGTGGGTTTTCCTGACCTGTTACAGAAGGCAGCGTGGTTGCCTTAGAAAGGGCCTCTCGAGTAGGAACAGCTAGTGGCAGGCGGCAGCTTTCCGACTGGAAGTTTGGTGTCTCACCTTCAGTGGCGCTTTAAGCGATGTGCTTGGCTTCTCTGTGCTGGGTGGCCTGGATCTCCTTTCTTTGTTTGGCTATTAGGCAAGCGTCTGCTGCCCAGATAGAAAGAACCGTGCGTAGATATACTGTACCTAAAGCTCTCCTGGCTTCCTGATTTCCCCATTTAATTTGCCTTTTGCTTAGAATGTGTTTGAGGGAGTTTTTTCTGTGAGCTTTACACATTTTTATTTTGTTTTTTTTTTTTTTTTCCTTTTTCTTTGCTCCCCCAAAGTTCTGAAACTGAGTCCCTAACCACCCTGGACCGGTTAGTATGTCATCCTTTTCTCTGCACGAATGAATGTGTGTCAGAGAGCCAGAACACATGGTGTGGCTTTTGTTGACTGGGGTTTTGTTTTGTTCTGTTTTCCAAGTGCCATTTGCTTCTTTACATTCTGGTCATTGCATGGCAGATGGTTTAGCGAAATGTAAAGATGAGGTGGTTTGCAGATTCTTGCTGTACACAGCCTAACCGTTGCTTGTTTGACAGACTCCTCTCTTCGCTTTGTTCCCTCCTTGCGCCTTTTGATCCCACTTACCTTCCCCCACTAGCTTGGTGGAGGGTGGTTGCGGGTAGGGGCAGGTAGTATTACTGATCACCACCAGACAATGATTGTTTCTTTTACCTCGTATCCAGTCCTACACTGTTATTTCTCCCCTTAATGCTCTTTATTCCCTCCTTTTCCCTGTATTCTTGCACTGCTCCTTCTGGTGTGTCAGATGGCATTTCAGGTAGTTCTACCGCGAGGCATGAGGTGGTGCTGCAAGGGAGATTCAGCACTTCGCTGCGAGTTGTAAATAAGGTTTTTCCCTTGGGGCAAGTATTTTACTGGCCTGCCTTACCGCTGGCAAAAGCTTGAACTTCAGCAGTTCTCACTTGGGTCATACCCAGTGCTCCAATTAATTTTCCTCCGGAATATTTGGTGCTGAAACTCCAAATTGGAAAGAGCAACCTGTGTGAAAATAGCAAGCGAGTAGAATCTTGCTCCCTTAGAAAAGTCGGTTACGCTTTTTCCCATGTGTCATACCAACCCTTGATCTGCAGTCATATGTACGTCTGTGGGCCATGGTGAATTGGTACTGTCAAGACAATCCAAGTTATCCCTGCTGCAGGCTGCGTGAGGAAGTGTTTTATCCTCTTTGGTAGAGAAAAGCCCCTGTCTTTCAGCTGTGGATTATTAAAGCAGTCCTAAGTTTGTCTGTGAGCGTGAGCCAGGTTTAACTCTGGTCTGTAACACAATGAAATGATATGCATGGTGCCTGTGGCAGGTTTTATCATGCTTTGATTTTGTACTTGGCATTCGTTAGCTGTCTCTGAGCTACTCATGACTGTAGCCCGCATAAAGCAAAGTGCTAAGGAGAGAGAAGGGTTGCTGTACTCAAGCCTGCTTTCCTTTCTCCCTTCAGGCTAGTAGTGAGTTCTTTAGAAGCGCTGGAAAGCTGCTTTGCTGTAGGACCAGTCAACGAGAAGGCAAGTAACTTTCTGAATACATTCTTGAGCTTTCGGAGATGGGGAGGAGGGGCGAGATCAGCAGCACCTCCTGCAGCCCCGGGGGCCTGATACGGAGGAGAGCCGCATCCGTTTTGCTCAGAGCGCTGATCTGAAAGTTGACTTAGCGAAAGGCATTTGAAACTACTTTAGAGTGACAGTTGGCATTTGCATTTATCGCTGGTGGGATTTTTGTGCTGTAGAGTGACCTCGTTTACAAAAACAGCAGAGTAGAAGCTCCTAAATCTCAAAAGGGCTTTTCTTGTGTGGATGTGGGAAATGTTCTTTAAATGTCAAATAATAAATTGACAATAAATAAATGAAGGTTATCAAAACTGTATCGAGGGAAGGCAAAAACTTGTATGCACAGTGCAAGGAGGGGAGGGAGCTGCAGGTACGCTGAGAAATCAGACTCGTGCGTCACTTTCATGGTAAATGTACAGGTTTTTGTCTGTTCTTTGAAGCAGGAGAAGAATAAGGTGGCAGCTCAGGAACTGGCCACTATGCTGCTCTCCATGCCAGCTCCTTCCAGCGTCCAGCAGCAAACCAAGAGCCTCTTGGCTAGCTTGCACACCAGCCGCTCCGCATACCATAACCACAAGGTAACGTGGTACAGGGATTTCAGGGTCTCCTGTAACTTCCCCGTTTATGGTTGAGGGGCAGCACACCCCTAGAAAGCTTTTCCTTCCGTGCAGCATAAACCTGCTGCCTAATTTTCCTTGAGCTCCTGCTGCCTGCCTTGCTGGCTTTTGTGTTTCACCAGAACTTCACTCCTTACAATGCTTTTTGAAGATGTTGGTGGGAAATAATGTCAATTTATGTAGAGAAAATCAGGATCTCTAAACACATGAAGTTTGTTTGCAAGCGGCGGAGCTCTGGTTTCCGTTTCCAGAGGCATCTGTCTTAGGGTGATAGGAAAATACTCGGGTAAGTAGTGGTTAGACTGTAATTGTGGCAAACACGCAGATGCCTGCGGACAGCCTTTGCTAACCGCTTGCAGGGTTATGTTTAGACACTGGTCATTCCATCTGCATTTAAGCCTGAGCGGAAGAAAATGTGAAAGTCCGTTCTCAAGCCAGGTGTCTCTTATTCCAGGATGACTTTTTAATATTAGTTGTCCTTCTTAGGTGACATTGGCCAAGAATTAAAGCAGCGAGTGCCAGATTTCCCAGATCCTGCAGTTGTATTTTGGTTGCCTTGTTATACTGCTGTCTGTTGTTTTCCTTGGCCTATGTTATCTTTCACTTTACAGGATCAAGCATTGCTAAGTAAAGCCATTCAGTATTTGAGCTCCTCAACCAAAGAAGGAAAGGACCTTGATCCTGAAGTGTTTCAGAGGCTGGTCATCACTGCTCGGTCCATTGCTATTATGAGACCCAACAATCTGGTCCATTATACAGAGTCAAAGCTGCCACAGTTGGAAACAGGTAGAGAAAGCTGGATTTTCCTTCCGCTTGCGCTAACTGAATGTGTCTTGGGGTATCTGGTTCGGCGTGACAGGGGTTGTATTTGACACGTTAGTTAGGTAGGCGACAGTCCTTGTGATGAGGACATCAGAGCCTCTAACCGAAGCTGTTTTGAGTAAACTTGATGTTACCCTGCTTGTTAATGTTTTCCCCTGCACGGATCTGACAACTCTTTATTAATCCCTGCAGAGAACGAAGAGGGGCAAGAGGCACAGAAACACGCGGAAGGAGATGGCTGCGCATTTATTACCCAGCTGGTCAACCACTTCTGGAAGCTACATGCCTCAAAACCCAAGAACGCCTTCCTTGCCCCAGCCTGCTTGCCAGGTGTGATAGCTCTTTTTTGCTATTGCAAAGCTTGTGGGTTTTGAAGGAAGCCGGTTTTAAGCTTGTAAATAAAGTGACTTGTTCCAAACTAGGCTTAAGGTGTTAATGATGCAGTGAATGCTTTGTAAGGCGTATCTGCTCAACTGCTGTTGTTCAAAAGTATGTGTATTGTGCCAGCAAAGAGGGACTGATGATGGATTTAGTCTCATTTGACTTCATGGATGGGGTTAGAGGATGTTCAGTGGTGCGTGCGTGTGGCGTGCGCAGATTCCAGCAGGCAGACGAGACTGGTGTGTAAGCTCGTTTTGGATGGAAACCTCGGTGTATTTGAAGCGCTGAAGTTGCGCCTTGAGGTCTGCAAACAAAAGATGCTTCCTGCAGTGTCTCTCTTTGTGTGCTGAAATGGAAAGGTAGTTGATTATAGTCCTACTTTTATTCCTCCTTAGGTCTCACTCACGTTGAAGCCACAGTCAATGCTTTGGTGGATATTATCCATGGATACTGCACGTGCGAACTGGATTGTATCCATACAGCATCCAAGATTTACATGCAGATGTTACTTTGCCCGGTGTGTAATCTTGCTCTGCTGTGCTTCAGCCTATAAAACTGTACCAGGGGTGGTTTAGATTGGATATTAGGAAAAATTTCTTCGCCAAAAGGGCTGTCGGGTTTTGGAACAGGCTTCCCAGGGAGGGTGGTGGGGTCACCGTCCCTGGAGGTATGGAAAGGACGTGTAGATGTGGCACCTAGGGACATGGTTTAGTGGGAGTTGGCAGTGTTGGGTTAACGGTTGGACTTGATGATCTTAAAGGTCTTTTCCAACCTAAATGGTTCTATGATTCTGTAATATGAAGAGCACTAAATACAGCTACAATGACAATACATAGTGCGGATACAAAACAGAGGCATGTCGCCGAAAGCATACAGCCAGAAGTGAACGAAGGAGCAAATTCTCTCTCCTTCTTTTAGTAATATTTCTTATGTGCAGCAAGAGGCACGGTAAGTATTGCTTTATGGCTGCTGGGGGAGACAGGGAGTTTAGAAGTTAGGCAGTGACATGTCGTGCGTGAATCATGTCCAACGCAGAGTCATAAGTGTATTTTTAGCTATCCTTCCAAATACTGTGAATAAGCACTTAAAGCTTAAGTAGTTTAATCATTAACTATTAACCCTCCAGGATCCTGCAGTGAGCTTTTCTTGCAAACAAGCTTTGATCAGGGTGCTGAGACCAAGGAACAAGCGGAGACACGTCACCTTGCCGTCCTCTCCTCGGAGCAATACTCCTATGGGTATGCAAGATCCATTCCTCTTTGCCTTGAAATGAGCATGACCTACTTTATTTGTCAGAAAAGACCAGAAAATAGTCTTTTAAATAGGACAAACCCCAGTCTTTTTCCTTGCTGTTCTCTCTTGCCCCCTAAAAACCTGTCTTTTTTAATTTTCACTTCTTCTTTGATGCTCATGGGTTCAAAGAGGAGATCTCTGAGATATTCCCATGGCCGTGTTAGGGAAACGTGGCTGTTTTGTCTAGGGGGTGGCAATCCAGACTGTCCGAGTATTTCTTTGCATATTTTCAAGTCCTTATCAGTCACAAAGATGTGTGCTGACTAGAATTAGGGTATCGGATCTCCATCCAAGCGATACTTTTCCAGCGTTGACGTGAACTGTAGTTGTCATGGATCTATTAGTGGCTGGGGGTGAACTGTGGACAGCTTGGGTTTTTCTCCAGCATTATCATCTGGTCTGTGATGATGTGAGGAAAGAGTGTGTTTGAGAATTACTATTCCTTTGTAACTCAGGCGATAAGGACGATGACGACGATGACGACGCAGAAGACAAGCTGCAGGGTTCTGGGATAGCAAATGGCGAGCATATCCGACAAGAAAGTCAGGAGCAAAGCGAAGTTGACCACGGGGACTTCGAGATGGTGGTAGGTCCCGAGTGCTTCTCTTTGGAGCCTTTTAGGTATGTTAGGCACTCAAGTTTCATTTTGCCACGATGAATCAGTTTGTGGTGCTCCGTTAGCTGGTGGTGGTGTGGTGAAAGCTCTCACTGTGTTTCCTCTCCGTAGTCTGAATCTATGGTTCTGGAGACTTCGGAAAATGTGAATAATGGGAACCCTTCTCCCTTGGAGGCTCTTCTGGCTGGAGCAGAGGGATTCCCGCCTATGCTGGACATTCCTCCAGATGCAGATGACGAAACCATGGTGGAATTGGCTATTGCCCTGAGCCTGCAGCAAGATCAGCAAGGTAAGATGTAGGTGTTATTGGCAGTCAGAAGGGCAAAATAGAATATGAGGAACCTGGGAAGGAAACAGAGCAGAAGCTGTTGATGTTACCACTGACAAAGCAAAGAGAAGGCCAGAGTTAATGTCATTCCCTCATAGAAATAAGCTCATTATTTGTTTTCTTCTTGCAGGGAGCAGCAGTAGTGCACTTGGACTTCAGAGCTTAGGACTGTCTGGCCAAGCCCCCAGCTCTTCTTCTCTTGATGCTGGGACGCTCTCGGATACAACCGCATCAGGTAACTGTTCACTGCGAAGAATCAAGCTTTTTTTTTTTTATTTTGTTTTTAATTTTTTTTTATTTTGACCTAAAGAAGAACTTAACACCTGTATGTAAATACAGTTTTGAAGAGCCAGTTACTACTATTGGCTTCATGTACTTCTGGTAGCCTATCTGTGGCCTTTTCCTGCTTTGATGGACTTTAGTTATAGACTTCTGAGGATGTTATTTCCTCTTAAAGCAGACAAAATAAATCATATACTGTATTTCCTTTGCATTTATAATAACTCGAAGACATTGTTCTTCCAGTAACGTATATAATTGTCTATTTGATGAGGAGGTTTCCTTCTCAACATATCTCCCCTCCACTGCTTTTAGCAGTCGTGAGTGTAATGATGGACACTCCTAAGTTCCCTTTTGATCTGTAGTTGAAAATTGACACAAACCCCAAAGGCAAATACTCGTGGCTGTTCTTTTGTAGTATGTGCTTCTTTTGAAGTTATATCAAGGCAGTGTTTTTACTTGTAACAGCTCTCTTTATTCTCTTAGCTCCAGCGTCTGATGATGAAGGCAGTACAGCCGCAACAGACGGCTCAACTCTTCGCACTTCACCTGCAGACCACGGTGGGAGCGTGGGCTCCGAGAGCGGAGGCAGCGCGGTGGACTCCGTAGCTGGTGAGCACAGCGGTAAGTAGCTCTCGCTGCACCGGTGTCTGTACGGCTGTTTTCTACTGTAACAGGACTTGAGCAGAGCGAGAAAGGGGTGCATGATCCCTGTCAAAGGAGAAATCTCGGCTCCAGACGGTGCTGCCATGCAGCGCGTTCTGGTTACTGCCAAAGTGCCCTGCTGAGTAAATGTTTACTCCCTTGCTGTGGTTCTCTGGAAGTGTGGAATCTGCAGTAGTTTTTGCTGGCCTGGAATAACAGGATGCAGTAGCCTAGAGCAAGACTGAAAGAATTCACTGTCCTGATGGATAAGTTTGGATGGGATAGAATTAATTTCTCTCTTGCTTGGGACTGACACCCAGGTAAAACTAGACAGACTTTTATGTCCATGCTGCCCATCCTCTGTATGTAACACGCGTTGTCTGTCTCGGTTTAAATTACTGCTGTGGAATCCATTCAGTTTGGGCCACAAAGATGAGGGTGAGCAAAAGGATGCTGGGACTGTCAGTACCATCTCTGGAAATGACTCTCTTGTAGCTTGACTTAGGAACTGCCGTTCTAAGGAACGGTGTCTTCGGTTACCTTCGTACAGTTAGCCGTGTTGGTTAGGAAGCAGGCCAGAGGTATGTTCCGTTGTGCTGACATGCTTTCCCTTTGTTTCTTTCCCCCTCAGTGTCTGGCCGTAGCAGTGCCTACGGGGACACGACAGCTGAGGGCCACCCCGCCGGGCCAGGCAGCGTCAGCTCAAGCACGGGCGCAATCAGCACTACCACGGGCCAGCAAGAGGGCGATGGATCGGAAGGGGAAGGGGAAACAGAGGGAGATGTCCACACCAGCAACAGGCAAATGGCTTTGCTTTTCTCTTCAGAAATAGCCTGTCTGGTCTGCAGTGCCATTGTGTATGGAGGGGAGAACTGTAGGTGTTGAAATTAATGAAGTACGATTGGTGATTCTGTCGAATAATAAAAATTGGAGGTCAGAAATGCAGAGTAGAGCCAACTGGCATTGCAAAATGCCCCCCTCTGTGCATTCACCGTGTTATACGTACCTAATCTGTATCCCACAAAACTGCTGCCTCTGTGAAGTGATGAAAAAATCCTGCATGGCTTTATTAAACAGAGGAGTTGCTGAAATCTACAACTTGTGAGCCTGTGAAATTCATTGTTAGGAAAAAAAAGAGTATGTGCAAGGGTGCTAGGAGCTTTGGGAAAGATCTGCAGTTTTGTGGGAACAGAGGCCCAGTGATTTTTACAGTGCAGTTTGGAACGGATTTGTAGTGCCTGTTTCTAGACAGCTGAAGTCTCCAGGTGGGCATGGTAGGCAGCATAGTTCTGGAGTGAAGAACTACGTCTGTTGTCAGGGTTGCTCTGCATTGTTGACATCTCTTGACTGTCAAGTCTGAGGGAACCCACTCCTGTCTGTACTGAGTTGATGACCTTGGGATTTCTTCGTGCTCTGAATTTGTGATAAATTGCAGTTCTGTGTTGGTAATCTGCTGGGTCTAATATTTCTCGGGATGTGTCTCAAGTCCTTCGTTTCTGATCGCTGGCTTCTGACTTCCCAGGCTGCACATGGTCCGACTGATGTTGCTGGAGAGGCTGCTGCAGAACTTACCTCAGCTGAGGAATGTTGGAGGAGTCCGGGCCATTCCTTACATGCAGGTAACTGAGGAGGGCTGAAGAGTTAAGCCTTAATAAAACAGTTAATCACTACTACTGTCGGATTTCCATTTGCATGCTTTTCCTTTCTCTTTCCTGCCAAGTCACAGTATGAGCCCAGCTCTGGAGTGTTTGGCTGGACAGCATTCCCATCTCGTAGATTTTTGCTAGATGTGTACCCATTCTCAGCGTGGCATTAGTCGGCTGATGAGCCGAAGGCTGAAATCCTTGAACCCCCATGTGTCTGGGAGAGTCTTTCGGGTTGATACTGAATGTTCCTATTGAGTGTGATGGTGCAGGCAGAAGTTGGGGAAAGAACATAAATCAAGACAAAATCTGCAGGGGTTTTGTGAAAGATAATATGTATTTTTCATAAGAACATGGAACCTGCCTTCTTTTAATTCACTGACTCCTATTCCCAGGTTATTCTGATGCTCACAACAGACCTAGATGGAGATGATGAGAAAGACAAGGGAGCTTTAGATAACCTTCTGTCCCAGCTCATTGCAGAACTGTGCATGGACAAAAAGGTAAGCTGGGGTACGAGCACGCTTCTGTTTGCTCCTCCTAGACGGGGCTTCCTCTTGTGGAGGAATTAAATCCATAGGAGTCACAGAAATACACTGCTGTATGGATGTGTTCGGGCAGTTTGTCTTGGCTCACTACACGTAAGGTAGAAAATGACCTGAGTGTAACACTCACTGTTTCCTGGTCTGGCATCCACAAGTGAGCATGAAAATACGTTTTGCTTGAATTAAACTCTTAAAACAGGTGTGCTCAGTGATGCACGATTTAAATATATACCTTTTCATTTGTGTAGTGCTGTTCTCTGACATCCAGGCCATTGCCTACCTTTATATTGAGGAAATTGTGCTGGTTTTTCAGTATTGCTGCTCGAGCTTAAATTGGAAATGCTTGATGAGGATCAGAACACTGAATTTCAGATGCTTAGGCCAATATGCTCAGCTCTGTAAGCAGACAGGCTCTCTCCTTGCAGGATGTGTCTAAGAAAAATGAACGCTGTCCTGTGAACGAAGTGCACTTGGTGGTAATGAGGCTGCTGAGCGTGTTCATGTCCAGAACTAAGTCAGGATCCAAGTCTGCCATTTGTGAGGTACATTGCTCAAATTGCTTTGTTGGGGGGGGCTTTTGTAATCAAAGATGGTCTAAAAGCTGCTAACAAACAGCTGGTCTAAACCTGAAAAACAGTTAAAAGTGCTTTGGTAAAATTCATAAGGAATCTGTAATGTTACTTGACTCTTGTGAAGAAAGATCTTTGCCAAAACTTAGAAGGGAGGAGAACAATGTGTAACGACAAGTAGATTCGCTCGTTCTGTGCAGTTTCTGACTGAGCGAAGGGCAGCCCGTTCATGATGTTATTTAAAACGGACTAGCGGATTTTTTCCTTCCATCTTCCTGGTGCTGAAGGGGTTAAAGAGGATTTGTAATGTGATTATTGGAAAGCAATATGCTGCTGTGTCAACGTAAAAGTCGCTAAGAGGATTCCTTAGATATTTGTTGCTAAAAGGTACAGTAATAAGGCATAAAAAGCAGTATGTGTGGTGGGAAGGAGATTAATAAAAAAGCATAGAGGTTAAAAAATTTAGTCTGAACTGCATCAAATTTTAATGAGCTTATGAGCTGTGGGGTTTGTTTGGATTTACAGGGCTGCTTTAATAGTTTTATTTACAGTAGCTTTTTCTCCAGCCTTTGTTATTCACTTGAGCTTCCCACAGAAATCAAAGCTCATCGTCTTGCAGAATGCAGGTGGAGCAATACCTGGGTGGAGCAGAGCCTCTGAGCGGCATCTGCAACAGGGACTCCCTATCTACCAGAATTCACCCCCAGCTGGCCAAATCCCAGATAAACAAATAGAAATCCCAACTTTAAAAAATAAAAACCACCCTAAAAAAAAAAGCTGGGGAAAAAAAAAGAGCCCTAGTTGTCTAATCCATGGCAGAGTGGCCTCTGGCACATGTGTCGAGGGGAGATTAGACTTAAGAGGAGATTTTATTTGTTTTCCTTTACTAAGCGCTTGTTCAAAAGACTCTCTGTAAATATTTGAGTTGCTTTTCATAAACACAAAAACCCAAAAACCCCAACCTCAAACAAACCCCAAACTTAAAAGCTGCCTGTAAAGTTTCATGAAACCCTGCTCTCTCATCCATACTGTCAGCAGCTGCCGTAGGATTCTACGGCTTCCCTTGCTCTGCCGACACCATCGTTCTCAGGTGCTTTAGTAATCCACCTCCTCTTTGTTCCAGTCTTCCTCCCTCATCTCTAGTGCCACCGCTGCTGCGTTGTTGAGCTCTGGTGCTGTTGACTACTGCCTGCACGTGCTGAAGTCTTTGCTGGAGTATTGGAAAAGCCAGCAGAATGACGAGGAGCCTGTCGCCACCAGCCAGCTCCTGAAACCTCACACTACTTCTTCTCCACCCGACATGAGCCCTTTCTTCCTCCGTCAGTATGTGAAGGTGAGTCCTACTCTACGCTCTTATCTTCACCTGGCCTGCAGTGAAAGGCTGCTGCACAGCAGCAAGAAAAAACATCCTTGCAGGACTGGTTTTCCCTTAGTAGCACCATTAAAATCCATTCCCTTAGCGTGTAGGTACAACTAGAATTGCCCTGAGATCTCTCAGCAGCCCAGCTCGCTACATCCATCGCTGCACTCCGAAACCCGGCAGTTCTGCGGAGCCGCTGGTGCTGTTTCTGGTTGAAGCATGGATCTTCCTGAAGGGAACCTACTCTGTTGCGTGACTCCTTTTGCTTGGCGGGCAGAATTTCTGAACCGCCGCGACCGTGGCAAGGAAGTTGATGGGGATTTCCATGCTAAATCCTAGACTGGTTCAACCACCGTGGTCCCTTTTATGCCAAGATGCTGCTGGGGAAGGGGGGGCTTTCAAATATGTACAGGTGCAGTGAAAAAAGCCTGGTTAAACGTAAAAACGTCTCTAAAGTTGAAAGCTCGTGTTGAAATGCCTTATTGCTACAGACTAGCTTATGGCATCCTAGTTGCCACCTAGTTAAAGTCCTCGTGTGGGTTTACTGGCTTGTTTTATTTATCAGCTGGGAACGTTTCTTCTGGCCACAGAGCTGCGGAAAAGCTTTGTTTTCAGAAAATCAGTGAATGCACCCTGTAGCTTGCCATGACAGCACACTGGGAGCGTTTGGTGCCAGAGCCTGATGGCTTGATTGCTCTTGCTATCAGGGTCACGCTGCAGATGTTTTTGAGGCCTACACTCAGCTCCTGACCGAGATGGTGCTGCGGCTGCCCTATCAGATCAAGAAGATTGCAGACACAAACTCCCGCATCCCACCTCCCATCTTTGATCACTCCTGGTTTTACTTCTTGTCTGAGGTAAGTGAGAACATGATACATCTACTGGTTTTAACAAAAATTTCTACTAACGTCAGTTTTCATGGGAGAGATGAGCTTTTGTAGGCCTGATTGCAGATTTTTGTTTTCTCCCCCTTGAGAGAAGGTGAACTCTCAGCTTTGCTTTACTCCTGTTGAAGAGGGATCTATAGGAAAGCATATGTGAAAAATAAGATTGCTGTTTCTCTCTGTACCTCAGTGTTTGCTGCCAGAAGGCTCGAGTAGAAAACTTTCTCAGAGATGGTAAAATGCACCATCGTGCTCAGTTTTTGGTACTTAGCAATTTCTTTTTTAAGGACTAAGTTATTTGCAGTGTATCTCTTCAGTTCCTTTGGTTGTATGGCTTGAGATAACAAGTTATATCTCAAATTTGCACAAATTTGGGGAAGGAGCTCTTAATTAGGCTGGACTAGCTTTTTATTTGAGGTCATAGATGACAAAGAATGGGTTTCAGAAGCAGTCTCTGATTTGCGCAGCTCAGGATGCTGCAGTGTTGCTGTGCACTGTTTCTCCTGCCTGTGACTTGCTTTTACATGCGCCTTTGCAGCACCTTAAAGCTGGTATCTCCCATGTCTTGGCTTTTCATAAGAAAACACATCCTAATTTTGTTGGAGCAGGTTGCCTGCTGGTGAGTTCACGGTGCTGATGTTGTAGGCTTTTCTTTGTCTAGTACCTGATGATCCAGCAGACTCCATTCGTGCGCCGCCAAGTCCGCAAGCTTTTGCTCTTTATCTGTGGATCAAAGGATAAATACCGCCAGCTCAGGGACCTCCACACGCTGGACTCTCATGTTCGCGGAATCAAAAAGCTCCTGGAAGAGCAAGGCATTTTCCTTCGTGCCAGTGTGGTCACAGCAAGTTCAGGCTCTGCCCTGCAGTACGACACGTTGATCAGCTTGGTAAGGAGAAGCGTGTGTGTTGCATTTAGGTAAGATGTCACTAAGAGAAACGCTGACGTGATGGCTACTCCTGTCCCGTTGTCCCTTTCAGATGGAACACTTAAAGGCTTGTGCAGAGATCGCCACGCAGCGAACGGTGAACTGGCAGAAATTCTGCATTAAAGACGACTGTGAGTTCTTCCTCTGAGGGTGTTTGCGGGAGCAGGGAGGGGGGCATTGCGAGTCTTGGTCTGAGCCAAGACTTCTCGGGTGGGGAGGCTCAGCGGAGAAGGGGACACAGCTGAGAGTTTTGAGTAGGACTGAACTGTTGCCAGTACTAATTATCACAGTGCTCTAATTGCATCTGTTCCTGAGCTAAAGAATGCAGTATGGTGTGATGGATAACTTAGAAGAACTGCAGTAGGATTTCTGTGCCCTCTTGCTTGCAATGCCTTGTTCTAGTGTGTAATCTGGGATGAGACACTTTACCTTGGTGTACCCAGATGTTGTGCTTTTGTAGTTTAGGGACAGGAAGGTTCTGTGAGTTTGTGGGATGGCCCTTCTTAGGTTCAAAGGGTTTTTTCCTTGAGGCTGGGGTTTTTTTGCTTGCTTTTTAAAAATTCAGACTTACAGATTTTCTTCTCTCTGCAGCGGTTCTGTATTTCCTCCTTCAAGTCAGCTTCCTGGTAGATGAAGGAGTGTCACCAGTTCTGCTGCAGCTGCTGTCTTGTGCTCTGTGTGGCAGTAAAGTGCTGTCTGTGGCTTCATCCTCTGGATCAAGCACCTCTTCCACCTCCGCTCCTGCTGTGTCGGGTTCTGGGCAGCCAGCAACACAGAGCAAATCCTCCACCAAAAAGAGCAAGAAAGAAGAAAAGGAAAAGGAGCGGGAGGGTGAGCTGCAGCCGTGCCCTGTTCTGTGGTGGTTTTAGGGGTGAAGTCTGCTGTTCTCAGCCGTTCTTATGTCTGTTTAGAGAATTGCTTGCTTCCTGTAATAAAGAGCACTGTTGCGGAAGGGTCGTGGATTGTGGCAAGGGCACTTGCAGACTGCAGCAACAATTAGGAGAGAAGAGCAGTTTTACTATATATAGATTGGAGTAGGTCGAAGGTGAAGCAGTATGCCCTAAAGGTTGGGGCTGAAATCACATGCTGGGTGTTTCCCAAACCCACTGTATTTATTAACTTGAGTGGGCTTTAAGTTCTTTAATGGAAGTTACCTATTCCGGTGACGAAGGAACTTCCACCTACCTTGCCAGTCCTGGGTTGTAGGAGGTTGGAGATTAAAACAAGTACTGGAGTTGCGCACCCAGTTAGCTCTGCTCTTCAATGGTTGTGTTCAGACTTGTATCCTCTGTCTGACTTGTAAGCTACGTTGGAGCCAGGGCTGCTGCTTAATGGGTATCCAAAGTCCTGGGAAAGTAATTAAGCTTTCCTATAAAAGTCATGGGCATAAATTCTCTCTTGGCTTTTCTTCAAGGGACCATTTTGGCTTTCTCTGCCAGACGCTTCTCTGCGAGCCTTCTCGCTGCCTCATCATTGATCCTGTTCTTTTTATCAGGATGTGTAGCACATTTCTCAGGTCCTTACTGGCAAGTTTTCCAGCAGTTTCCTTCTGTGTTAGTCAGGAATACTAGGTTATATTTTTGGAAGAAGAAAAGAACATTAAACTTGCTTGTTGCCTGAGACATGGTAATTTGTCCCCATTATCCTCACTCGATGATCTATAAAATAGGAAACTGGCCTGGGTGTGAGGTACTGTATTCATCTGCTTTCTTAATTCTCTCTGTCTTCTGCCACCCGATGTCCCCTAGGCGAGAGTTCGGGCAGTCAGGAGGATCAGCTGTGCACAGCCCTGGTGAACCAGCTGAACAAGTTTGCTGATAAGGAGACCCTCATTCAGTTCCTGCGTTGCTTCTTGCTGGAGTCCAACTCATCCTCTGTGAGATGGCAGGCGCACTGCCTCGCGCTCCACATCTACAGGTGAGCTGGGAGAGCGCCTCTGACTGGCCTCGGCTCAGTTATGAACCCGGGGGGGATGTGGGCTCGAGCCTCTGTCCAGAAGGATGCTGAGCCTCACAGATGACTGCATCCCTGTGTATTGCTCATGCTGTTTTGTGCTTATTGGGGCTGGAGGTAGAAATTGTCACTTAGTTGTTACTGACCACAAGAGTTATGTACAAGAAGCATTTTATGCAGAATCTGGCTCCTGACGTCTGTGGGAGCAGGTACTCGTGGGAGAGTGAATTTCTGAGGCAGATGCAGGCTTGTACAGTTTAAAAAGTAGGAGTTATGGCACACTTTGGGGTGCTGACCTCCTTCAGGACTCTAGTTGTTGTGAGACAGCTGCTTTCACTTCAGAGTGTGCAGGCAAACTACTGGTGGCAAGAAGAGATGAGACCTAACTCCATGATCTCTGTCTAGCAAGATAATAGTTTCCAAGTTGGGTGAGCTGTAGCATGTGTTTTCCTTTTGAATAAGTTTCTGTGCTCTGCAGTCGGTCTATCTAGCTGTCTTTACAAACCTAATTGTTATGTAATCCATTCATCAGGAACTCGAACAAGTCCCAGCAAGAATTACTGTTGGATCTCATGTGGTCAATCTGGCCAGAACTACCAGCTTATGGAAGAAAGGCTGCCCAGTTCGTAGATCTCCTGGGATACTTCTCTCTGAAAACACAGCAGACTGAGAAAAAGGTACAGAGTTGTCCTGACAAGGAGGTACAGCATCCCAGGCCCTGCTGCTTCCCGTGGGTTATGTCAGTGCTCGTTCATGATACAGCTGGCACAGAGAGCTTCTGGTAGAAATGGGTTTTGTTCCCAAAGTTTGAATGTTGAAAAAAGCAAGGTACTTAAAACCCCCACACTTCCCAATTTGTTATTTTGTGGTGTGAGTGTTTTTAATTTAGAAAACTTCTTTCCCACAGGAAGCCTTTGTGGGAAAATATGTTTATCTGCTAGCTGTAATTTTTAGATTTTTGGTATTTCAGCTCCTAGAAATCTTTTGTAACCACGACTCTACAACAAAGGAAGTGGTAGGGTTTCCTAGAGGAACAGCGAGCTTGAGAAGAAATAATTTAGATACGCTGACACTTGCATGCGTGTGTTTAAAGAGCTGGGAAAGCCTTGTGAATCTTAGTGGGCATTTGCAGTCGTTGGCTGACAAATAGCATTGTTATTGTGGTAAAGGTCTAATTTTAGGATCTCTTCATTCCTGGGTAATGGTTTAACCACAATTCCTGTGGGTATAGTGCATGCATCTTTGTTGGGGAGGGGGACACGGAACCTGGAACGCCACAAGATGAGATATCTTTGTAGCAAGGAAAAAGACTGTTGAGACAACCACATTTTCTTAATTGTATTTCAGTTGAAGGAATATTCCCAAAAGGCTGTGGAGATCCTCCGGACTCAAAACCACATTCTTACCAACCACCCCAACTCCAACATTTACAAGTGAGTTACTCCTGGCTTTGATCCATTTCACTAAAGGAGCTTTTCAGCGGGGGAGCCGCAATCCACGGGGGAATGCACGGCTCCTCTAATAAAATCGTGATGGCGGAAGGACCCCTACTGAGATCGCCTGCTTGCTGCAGCTGACCTTGGGAGCAGAGCAGATTCCTTCCTGCCATCTGCAAAGCCTGGCATTCCAGGCGCTACCAGCAGTAGTTTGGCTTTAGCTTTTTTGCTTTCGGTACGTGTTAGCAAATATTAGGAACAATTGGATCATACGGAGCTGCAGAAAGAAGTGTTGTGTTGGCGGTTAATAATTACATGGCAATGCTGCCTAGTGGAAAACAGTAATTTTCAGTGTGCCCTGCGTTGCGACGCTTCTGTTACTAACTCTGGGAGTGGAGGTAAACTAACGCTATTCTGATTGAATGGCTTGCGTTTAAAACATGGTGAATGCCGAGTTCTGTACATCAGTGTTCTTCCCCTCATTCCAGCACGCTGTCTGGGCTGGTGGAATTTGATGGCTATTACCTGGAGAGCGATCCTTGCCTTGTCTGCAACAACCCAGAGGTGCCCTTCTGCGTAAGTAATGGCTGTTCTTAAACCATACCCTGTTGTGGGGATCCCAGCAGCGTGATTTGCTGTGTTTCTGAGGTTTTGGGGATGTAATCATGTAGGCAGTGCGGCCTTGTTTTTCTCTTGTCAGTACATCAAGCTTTCCTCCATTAAAGTGGACACGCGGTACACTACCACCCAGCAAGTGGTGAAGCTAATCGGCAGCCACACCATCAGCAAGGTGACAGTGAAGATAGGAGACCTGAAACGAACCAAAATGGTCAGAACCATCAACCTCTATTACAACAACAGGACAGTGCAAGCCATAGTGGAGCTGAAAAACAAGTACGTCGGTCCGTGGGCTTTGTGTGCGAGTCTCTGAATTTGGCATTGTGGTTTCTACTGAGGTGCCTGGCTGCTTGTTTCAGCTAACGTTCCTTCCCTATTCCCTGGTTCCTTCACTATTACTCCCTGCTGTCAGCCCGCTTTAGGTGAGATTGTGCTGACTCTCCTACGATAAATTGTTGAAGGAAAGATCCAAATTTCACCCGGAGCTTGGAATACGCCTGTACAATTCATCATTGTACAGGCTCAGTTTTAAGCACCTAACTTAATTTTGTGGAAACAAGTATTAATTCGCAGAGCACCTCCTAGAGCATTTGACTCGGAGAGGGATTTGGACCTTGCAGCATGTCCAGAAATGCAGAAAGCGTTAACGCTGCTTGTTTGAAGCCATAGAGTAGAATTCATATTAGAAGTTGGATGGCCTTACTCTCGGCTGCTGCTTTACCTATGAAAAATGGCTCCTTTTCAAAACACTGCTCAGTCTGGAGCCACTTCTGCTTATATGCTTTCCCTTCTTACTTCTTGAGATGTTCTCACCAGAATCAGATCTCTCTGGCTTAGGGATTAATCCGTGCCTGCCGCTTATTGCTTATTTGAAGTCTTAATCCTCTGTGACATCACAAGTGGCTGCTGTGGAGAGGATTATGATGTCACAAAGAGAGGATTCTGACTTCAGGTTGAGAATAAGCAGTAGGAGCAGATGAGATCTTTAGAAATAAATATCCTGTTTTCATGCAAATGTCTTTACTAATAAAAAAATGGAGGTGAAAATCCCTAGAAAATGTCTGTAGAATTAAAGTTTTTCCATGAGGCATCAACAGCTCTTTAATCCTAAACAGTCTCTCTCTATGAAGAGGATAAAGGCTTAAAATGTATTTCTGGCTACATATCATGTCAATACAGAAGCTAAGGAAATGAATCCTAGAACTGCTCTCCATTCATCCCATTTAAAGTAGATTTGGAGCCGAGACGGTTGCGTTTGGCTTCTCTTCGTGCGTGGGCAGGGAGGGTACTTCCCCACTGACAAACGCTGCCGCTTTCTTTCCTTTTCCCAGGCCGGCTCGTTGGCACAAAGCTAAAAAAGTCCAGCTGACCCCAGGCCAGACGGAGGTGAAGATTGATTTGCCGCTGCCCATCGTGGCTTCGAACCTGATGATTGAATTTGCCGATTTCTACGAGAATTACCAGGCTTCCACCGAGACCCTGCAGTGCCCCCGGTGCAGCGCGTCCGTCCCAGCCAACCCGGGGGTGTGTGGGAACTGCGGCGAAAACGTGTACCAGTGCCACAAGTGCAGGTAACGTCATCCTCGTTCCTCCCCGCGGAGCCAGCGCCGGGGCTTTACAGATCCCTTGTGCCGTTGCCCACGTTGGATGTTCAACAAAATACCCTGCTATTTAAATACACGATTCTGGTTAATACAGCCACACAATCAAATTAGTCGAGAAGTATAAAACAGGCTTACAGGGATTTCATGTTAATGCAGGCTAACAAAGGAGGCCTGATACGACAATACTGAAAAACACCCAAGTTTCAGATCAAGCCCTCTGAAGTTGAAACGAGAATTCCCGGGAGGTGATTATTTTTGGCCTGCCTGGTCAGGGGCGTGAGGCTGGAGTTCACTTATACGATTGCGGGGTGGGGGGGTTCCCCACGGGTTCCCTGACATAGCGTGCAGGACAGACAGTGCTCTGGTCTATTCAGAGCTTTTGTTGTACTCTCCTCATTCAGAGCAGGGCTCAGGGCCCAATTTACTGTGCGCTATTCAGCCTTTCACTACAGTATTATAAATCCTCCTCCTTTGTGAGTTTTGTCTCCTTATCTGATATCTCTTCTCCTCTTATTCTTGTCCCATATTCCTCTCTAATCCTCATGGGATTCAAGGTGTTGAGCAGATTCTTTCCGTGGGTCAGCTGATCACTATTGAAAGGTTTCAATACCCCTTCCTTGAGCTATGAATCAGGTCGTGTCATGCTACTCTAGTCTGCAACGGGATAATAAGTATGCTGTAGCTAGTCTCACTGCAAGTGGGTAAGGAGTGAACGCTATTGAAAGCCTAAACCTTACAAATAAAATGGTTCCTTTTTATCTATGTGCCTGTAAAGGGCACAGTGCCCTAGGCCGATGTTCTACTGGGGATTACTGTAGTTCAAGTGGAATTGCTGGGCACAAATTCACATCTGTTCCTGCTTTTTCCAGCCAGAATAAGGATATTTTTTGTTTTGGTTTTGTTGTTGCCTGATTTGGAGGTTTCGCTTCTCATGTATTTCACTTGTGACTTCTCCAGAGTGGTTTGATGTGTTAGATATTTTAAGGGCCATCCTTGTCTTTTGCCTACTGAGTCCTTTGACGGCTTACTTTGTTGCCTCAGTTACCTCAAGAAAGCTCAGCTGCATCCTTTGACCTTTCTGACTTGCCTTTCAGATCCATTAATTATGACGAGAAAGATCCCTTCCTTTGCAACGCCTGTGGGTTCTGTAAATACGCTCGCTTTGACTTCATGCTGTATGCCAAGCCCTGCTGTGCAGTGGATCCCATAGAAAATGAAGAGGATCGGAAGAAGGTGAGACTAATAGCAGATTCATTAATGAAATGCTCTATCTCTTGGCCAGGTCAACAGTGCAGGGACATCAGAGGTTCATCGCCCGTGGGAGTAGTGTGAAAAGCAGTGCTCCGTCAAGGCTTCCCACTGGCTAATGCATTCCTTACCCTTAATGCATTCCTTATGCCTTGCTCCACTAAATAATTTTTCAAAAGACATAATTCAGTGCTTTACTTACAAACTGGCTGTCCAGCAGCGCATCTCTGCCTTGCTGTACGAGGGAGTGAATTTGGGTTGCATTGTGTGATTTGCCATCCCATCCGAGCAGCCCTGCTAATGAATGCAGAACCCGTTGCAGTATGTGGCCTGTCCCACAGCGTCAGCGTGCTCAGCGTAGCGTCAGCCAGGGGTACCTGTGGCAGAAACAGGATCACTCGTTTTTTTCCCCGAAAGAAGGCAAAAGAGACGTCAGACTTGGAGGTTGGTGGCTGTAGAATTAAAAATCATGTATGAACGAAAAATAAGAGTTTCCTTTTTTATTTTAGGCAGTAACAAATATCAACACTCTCCTGGACAAGGCTGACAGGGTCTATCACCAGCTAATGGGACACCGTCCACAGCTGGAAAACCTTCTGTGTAAAGTGAATGAGGCAGCTCCTGAAAAGCCACAGGTAACAAGGGACAGATGGATCTTGCACAGAAGCCCAGGCTGGTGAGACACTGGCCTTTATACTGCCGAGAGCAGCTGAAGTTCCTGCGCTCAGATGCTCTTCTGCAGTAGTTATTTGTGTGTTTAGCCTCCATGTGTGACTCCTGTCTGTTTTCCCCTCTGTTCCAGGATGAATCTGGTAGCAGTGGAGGGATCAGTTCTACCTCAGCTAGTGTAAATAGATACATACTCCAGTTAGCCCAGGAGTATTGCGGTGACTGCAAGAACTCTTTTGATGAACTTTCCAAAATCATCCAGGTATGAGGTGCTTTGATTTGATTTGAATTTGAGTCAAGTGTTGTTTTCTGTCACCAGATAGAGTGCACAGCCAAAACAGGTAGTAAGATGTTGCCGTTCTGTGTTTAATGATACCGCTAACAGTAGGTGATCGGCTGCCTGTTTTCAGGGAAATAAGAAAATAGTCATTTCTAAGGGTTATGTTTGCCATTAACCCTATGGATTTGTCACAATTCCAGTGTTATGTTGTATGTAATGTAAACAAGCCTTTAAACAGGGCAGATAACTGGGAGTTAGGCTGATATTTCTAATGGATTTCCCAAATCTGCCATTAACTTGAAGGATCTCCAGTTCTGAGATACTTGCTTAAAAAAGTTTCACCACAAAGTGCACAGGAAAAACAATCTGGGAATGGGATTGGCAGTTATGTGCTGCCCCACAATTCCACAACTTTCGTTTCTCCATTTCTCTGTTTCCAGAAAGTGTTTGCCTCTCGGAAGGAACTCCTGGAATATGATCTCCAACAGAGAGAGGCGGCAACGAAGTCCTCACGAACTACTGTCCAACCCACGTTTACTGCCAGCCAGTATCGTGCCTTGTCAGTTTTAGGCTGTGGCCACACATCATCGACCAAATGCTATGGCTGTGCCTCAGCCGTCACTGAGCACTGCATAACGTTGCTCCGGGCTCTGGCGACCAACTCTGCCATCCGGCATATCCTTGTGTCCCAGGGCCTTATCCGAGAGCTCTTCGACTACAACTTGCGGCGGGGCGCAGCCACTATGCGGGAGGAGGTCCGTCAGCTCATGTGCCTTCTGACCAGGTTAGATGTGATTCCCGGCTTGCAGCCCCCGAGTTCCCGTGTATGCAGTCAGAAAGCAGTAGCTTTAGAGGGAGGAGATGTTAGGTCAGCAAACTGCAGGCTGTAACTGCTTGTATGTTTGTTATCAGCTAAGCTGAAATCCCAGGAGCTTTTGGTATTTAGTATGAGCACAGCATAACAGTGCTCTCTCTCTCTCTCTGCAATTAGAGACAATCCAGAGGCCACACAACAAATGAATGACTTAATCATCGGGAAGGTTTCTGCAGCCCTGAAGGGACACTGGGCAAATCCAGACTTGGTGAGAGACTCCAATGTTTTCCTATTTCTTTTTTCTGTCCCCCTGCAATTTGCTGGTGTGTTCTAATCATGGCATCTTCTCTCTTATCGTGGTCTATTTGTAACACAGAAAGCATTTGTGTCTTAATTACTATCAAGATAAACGTCAGAGTAAAGCATGAAATGGTGTGATTAGGTACATGCCTGAGTTTCCTCGGGCAGTTCTGCCTGTCCTGGCTGTCGCATGCAGCTCTCAAACCGGTTGCCAGTCGTCCCAAATGGGCATGGGATTAAATTTACTTAGAACAATGTGTTTTGAACCTGTGTTTTTTAAATATGAGAGGGCAGAAAGGGCTGCTGCATCACCAAGAACGTGTGTCTGTTACAGGCTAGCAGCCTCCAGTATGAAATGTTGCTGCTGACAGATTCCATCTCGAAGGAAGACAGCTGCTGGGAGCTCCGACTGCGTTGTGGTGAGTTCAAATGACTAGTGTGAAAGCTTTATTTTAAAAAGCTACGCCCAGGCCCACGCACTGTGGTGACGTTTAAGGGAACTGATACTGACTCAGCTTGTGATCAGAATTAAAAGTGGAGTTAGCTCAGGCAGCTCTGTCTCAGGGTAGCATGTTTCTTAAAACAGGAGTGCTGAGAAACAGAAAGGCGGGGGTGTAACTGGAAGGACGGCAAGACTGTCTTGCTGTAATAGAAAATAGTTGTTTTCCATCCAGGGCTGCATGAGAATGTGATGGTTTTGCTTGAGGATATGAGGTCTTACCTAACTCTAAACGCTTGTAATTTGCTGTGGAGGTGTACTATCTACACGTCTTACAGTGGTACCAACATTTATGTCTTCTAGCTCTTAGCCTCTTTCTGATGGCCGTGAACATTAAGACTCCAGTGGTTGTTGAAAACATCACCCTCATGTGCCTGCGCATTCTTCAAAAGCTGATCAAGCCACCTGCTCCAACCAGCAAGAAAAACAAGGTGCTGCCTTTGGTGTTGAGCAAAGCATTCGAGCATTTGCTGATTCAAGTCTGGCGCACTGATCTCAGTGCCTAATAACTCTGTGAGGAAGCCAGGGCTTGCTTTTCCTGGTCCTGGTTACTGGGGAAGCACAAGCCCTGTGACTGTTGCCTTTGCCAACTGCAAATCTGAGATAACTGCTTTCCATTTTTCACTGTTCTTCGGTGGCTTTGACCACAGCTGCTCAAAAACGGGCTTTGATTTTTGTTTCCCCTCAGATTTGAAGCATGGGGAAAGAGTTACTTCAAAGCTATGGCTTGCTTATTTTGGTCGAGCTTTTGGTGCTTTCAGCAGCTTTGTAGAATCAAGTACTCTTGACTCAGATTGTTAAATACAGAGCCACAATTCTGATAAAAATGTTATTGATTGGCTGCTCCTTGATTGTAATTGAGGATAACATTTGCAGGGGAGATGGTCTGTTTCTGCTTTGACCTAGGTATGTGATAAACGCAGATGGATATCAAAGATGTCTTTATTGGTGTTTCCATAGTAACTGGAGTAAGGCATCTCTCTTAGTTCACCATTAACAGAAACTGTAGACCCTGCTCTTGTCCAGGAGCTGTGTTTGCCCATTCACGGAGCAGACACAAATGGTGATTCACCTACAGGAGTTACTCTTAAGGCAGTGAATTTCCAAAGAATCATAGAGCTTTTTTGTTTGTTAGGATGTGCCTGTGGATTCTCTGACCACTGTGAAGCCTTACAGCAATGAAATCCACGCACAAGCTCAGCTGTGGCTCAAGAGGGACCCCAAAGCATCATATGAAGCTTGGAAAAAGTGCCTCTCTGCCCGAGGTACTCATGTGCTTTTAGCTTTGTTAAATTTTGTGACGGAAGGTGTACTTCCCACCAGGTTTAGTAGGGCATTAGCTTCTGTGCCCTGACATGATACCATCTTCACACTTAGCTGTGTAGTCCTTAGCCATAGCAACCCTGGCGTTTGTACGCTGTGTCACTCCAACCCTGAGCAGAAAATGCACTGTGCCTGAAGATAATCAGGGGAAATGTAAAAAATGTTGCTTATTTAAAAATATCCAGCCAACTGAAAAGCTGGTTGAATTCCCAGAGAGGCTATGGGGATTTGCATCTGGCTTGGGAGCGAACATCGCTCCACACATAAAGGAAAGTGGCAGCAGAAAGAACTAGGAAGCTGCTCAGCTGGAGTGTGGAGAGTTCCAGTATGGAGGAGAAAGCACAGTGGCAGTTTGCAGTTAATAGCTGATGGCGTTTCTCTTGAGCTGTGTTCAATATTGCAGTTGTAGATACCAATGGGAAATCTCCCAGCAAAGCTGAACTTCACCAGCTCTACTTGTCAGAGAAATACGTCTGGAAATGGAAACAGTTCATGAGTCGCTGCGGGAAGAGAACTTGCCCTCTCGATCTGAAGCTGGGACACAACAATTGGCTGCGACAGGTAAGCGTGGGTGAAAACTCCACTGGGCAGTCAACCGTCGGAGATTGTGGGTAGTTGGTCGCGTTGTATGCGCTTTGCAGACAACACGAGCAGTGATATTTGGGGCAACTGTAACTCCAAGTCAGGTTTGCAGCTTTGTTCCTTTAAAAATGCTGCATTTAAACCTTTATCTAACAGTCTGCGTGTTCTTCAGTTCTGAACCTTGAGTAGCCACGGTGCTCCTACCCGCCTGCTTAGCTGCATTTTGACTACATTTCATAGGTCCTGGGCAAAAGTGTTTCTTCTCGTGCGTGGGGATTAGCAGGTCGCCTACGCAGGGCATTGTTTGCGTGTTTTGCTGGCAGGCAAAGTAGGCACTCTCACAGAATCCAGTCTTTGGAAGAAAAGAGAATGCTGCCACTGGGTCACTGAACTGTCCTGACGTATGCTGTGCCTCTTGATAAAATAGCGCTAGTTTATCTGTGCACATCAAACGATAGCGCCTTTTAATGCTCTGCCCGTAGGTGCTGTTTACTCCTGCCACTCAGGCCGCGAGGCAGGCTGCCTGTACTATTGTGGAAGCTATGGCTACCATCCCCAGCCGCAAACAGCAGGTCCTTGATCTCCTGACGAGGTATTTCTGTGTTGCCACACTTGACAGCTCCAGGATTATTTTTCTTCTATTCCCATGAGAATCTTTCCCTTCTTCCAACTTTTTTCACACCTCTCCCTTGTATCATTCTGGTTCACAGGTCTTTTTGGGCTGGATTCTAAAACTTAATTAGCTGGGGTGGTGAAGATTTAGGGAGACTTAGTATTATTTTTGCTGCCTGGTAATAAGCTATTGCAGTTCTGTACTTTTTCTATACTCTCTTCCAACTCCTGTGGCATAACATATCCCAGCTGGCGCTAGTGGCACAGCTGGGAAGCTCCTTTTTGGGACAAAATACCCCTTAGCCGTCAAGTATTGATACCAGTTACACTGGTAGCTAGGAGGACAACAGGGAGGATAGACTTATGGAGGTGTTTTCTTTCTTTCCATGGTGTCCTTAAGCTATAAATACCTCTTGTTACTGTGAAGTGGTTATCAGCTTGTGTTTCTCTTCACTAGCTACCTGGATGAGCTGAGTATTGCTGGCGAGTGTGCTGCAGAGTACTTGGCCCTGTACCAGAAACTCATCAAACCAGCCTACTGGAAGGTCTATCTGGCAGCCAGGGGAGTTCTGCCCTATATTGGCAGCCTCATCACAAAGGTATGGACTTGTGTGGAGGAACTAGGCAGCAACAGAATGCTTGTCCCTTGCCAGTTTGGCTTTTTTTGCTTTGAAATCAGCTCTTCATCCGGTAGCCTGTTGCTGACCCTTGCCAGGTTTATGAAGTTCAACTTCCAAGCTGTCATCTCTGATCAGAAAGAGCTACAGCGGTTTTAGCCTCAGCTGTGGCATTCTTCGGGGCAAATTGGCTGGTGCATGTAAAGTAACTGCTCTGGGGGCAGCTATGCTAAGGGGTATAAATAGTGCTACGCTGACTTGGCACCAGGTCCAAGCTGGAAGCTGTCTTAGCTGCCAGGCTGAACTCTGAAAGCCCTTCATGACAAGGGAGGATTAGGTGTGCTGCCGTTCCTTGAGTATGAATTACAGCCTGTTGGAGAAGCACCGCGTTTAAGTCGCAATCAGCATTAGGCCTTAGGAGTTTGCTGTGGCTGATCCCTGGTGTGCTCCAAAGAGGCAGATGATGCTCTCTTTATTAAGGGTGGCCTTGAGTCCGTCATGGAGGGCCACTAGAGCAAAGCAGTGGTAATGAGGAGAATGTTTGCGCTAGTTCTCCTCTCCTGTTCCTTTTCCCTCCCCACTGTTGCGTTGCTGTCTTGATTTCTCTGTGGCTGGCTTGGTTTCTTTGCAGCGTTAGACACTGGCCAGCTAGTCATCATCAGCATTGCAATTTCTTGTCCTAATAGGCTTGCTAATTATTTTCAGGAAATAGCTCGTTTACTTGCCTTGGAGGAAGCAACACTCAGCACTGATTTGCAGCAGGGATATGCCTTGAAGAGTCTCACAGGTATTTGGTGGAATCAATGCAAGTCCTGTAGTCGGATTAGAGATGGGGTGATGACTGTTCTGTAAGAGCATGTAGCAGAATTTCAAAGGGATGTGATTCAGTGTTCTGCAGTTGTCAGCGCTGGATTTTTGCCATCAATTTACCACTTAACCCCTAAATGGATTTTTCCATATGTTTTTGTGGTCAGTTTGAGTGTTTAATTACTTGAACTGTGGTAACACACCACGAGCAAACTTCAGCATATCACTTTCCTTCTCCGTTTCTTAATTGCGGTACAATTCCTGGGGCCATTGCAAACTCTGCTGGTTTATTCCTACCCACTTACCCTATGGTAGCCTTTCTTTTTTGAGTCTTCTAGGGTGTGTGTTTTTCAAAAGCTTGGTGAAAATGAAAGTATGCCATTAGCTCCGTTGTTCTTGTCTGTATCCTTTTCCACATTCTTCAGAATTTAGTGGACTAATTCATAAAGCCTGGGAAAGAATCTAAAATGTTATTCTTGACTTCAGTAGAGGAGTGACCGCTTTGTAAGTCACGTACCCCACTTGCTGTCACACTAGCTGAACGATTGGAAGCGGAGCAGTCATTTGCTTTTGAAATACGTTGTGGCAGAAGACTCTCAGAAAGTGCAGAATTTGGTATTAAGCGTTTAGAAAGCTCGCTCTATCCTCATTCCCTCAGTTCGTACACGGGAGTTTTAAACCACAGGCTGACGGTGGGAGTTGTAACGAGCCGTTGCATTGTGCTGCTTTTAGGACACTGTCCCCTATTTGCTGCCCATGTGAAATGTAGAGCTGACAAACCAAACTCACTCCTGCTTCCTGAATATCTCATTGCTTTACAGGTCTCCTCTCTTCCTTCGTGGAGGTGGAGTCCATCAAACGGCACTTCAAAAGCCGCCTGGTGGGTACGGTCCTGAATGGTTACCTGTGTCTGAGGAAGTTAGTGGTACAAAGAACAAAGCTGATTGATGAAACCCAGGACATGCTGCTGGAGATGCTGGAGGATATGACAACAGGTAAACTCAACTCAGTTCCGTAAATCCAGGATTTGGGTCAACCAAGATGAAAATGTAGATTATAACAGCCATGCAAAGAACTTTGTTCTGCAAGACTACTCTAGTGAGGGATTTTATTATGGCTTGGACGTTCAGATACTGCCTTTTGGCATGGAAAAGATAAACAACATTCCTGGACTTCCTTTATTTTCCAGGAATTTAAACCTTCTCCTTTTTATGGGATTGCTTTGCTGCAGCCCAAGCATGCTAAGGGTTTTCCTAGTAAACACACCAATAAATAGCCTTTCATCTTTTAAGTAGTGGATACGCAGAAGAAGAGGACACCAAAGTATGTTGCTTACTGTGGAAGGATTTACTGTGTATCCTGAGTTAAAACAGAACCTGTAAAACTGACTCCTTTGTCTTTTTTAATACTTGTGTGTCTTGGCAGGCACGGAATCTGAAACCAAAGCATTTATGGCGGTGTGTATAGAGACTGCGAAACGTTACAGCCTTGATGACTACAGGACTCCTGTCTTCATCTTCGAGAGACTGTGCAGTATTATCTATCCTGTAAGTGTAGGGATGGCTGTAGCATCGCTTGTAAGGTTAAACTTCTTAAATAGATATAAATGCTTGCATTTTGGGGAAAAAACCCAAAACAGTAGTGTCCACAGTAATGATTTAATATTATCATAGAATCACAGGCTGGTTTGGCTTGGAAGGGACCATAAAGCCCCCCCAGTCCCACCCCCTGCCATGGGCAGGGACACCCTCCACTAGCCCAGGTTGCCCCAAGCCTCATCCAGCCTGGCCTTGGACACTGCCAGGGATGGGGCACCCACAGCTTCTCTGGGCAACCTGTCCCAGTGCTCCCCACCCTCTCCAGGAAGAATTTCTTCCTGATGTCCCATCTCAATCTCCCTCTTTCAGTTTAAACCTGTTACCCCTTGTCCTGTCACTACAGGCCCTTGTAAAAAGTCCCCCCCAGCTTCCTTGTAGCCCACTTCAGGCACTGGAAGGTGCTCTAAGGTCTCCCTGGAGCCTTCCCTTCTCCAGGCTGAACAAGCCTGAATATTGGCTACTGTAGAACTGGAGTGGGACAGCATCCCATTTTAGTGTTTGGGTTCTCATGCTCTGTGCAAAAAAGCAGAACCGACAGTATTGTTCCATGCTGATCCTAGACATCCCCTAACGCCACGTGTGACCACGTACAGCAGGTGATGGAAGGACTGGACGTCCTGCCACTCGCTACCGTAAAATGGTTAGGGAAAAACAACTCGCTCTGTCTCTGCTGCTGTTCTTTAGGAAGAGAATGAAGTGACCGAGTTCTTTGTGACTCTGGAGAAAGATCCTCAGCAGGAAGACTTCTTACAGGGCAGAATGCCAGGAAATCCCTACAGCAGTAATGAGCCTGGCATTGGGCCACTCATGAGGGACATCAAGAACAAAATCTGTCAGGACTGTGACCTGGTAGCTCTGCTGGAGGACGACAGTGGAATGGAGGTGAGAATGCACAAGTGGATTTCTTGCACGGATACGTGGGGATGCCGTTTCTAGGCAGCTGATGATTGGTGAAACGGTGATGCACTGTGAGCTCTGCTTGACTTTTTATTTTATCCCTTTCAGCTTTTGGTGAACAATAAGATCATCAGCTTGGATCTGCCTGTGGCTGAGGTCTACAAGAAGGTGTGGTGTCCTGCTAATGAGGTATGCATTCTCTTTATATATGTTAACAGCACAAAGCGCCTGTCCTTAGCAAAAATATAGGAATAAAAATAAAAATCACACAAGTGAGGATTTGTTTTCTAGCATATTTCTTGAGTCTAATTGGTCAGCACCTTTTTGTGCTCAATTGTGCAACATAAGTGATTTGAAAGCACATAATGCTGACCCAGGTGAGGCTATTGAACTTAGCTGTGTAGCGTATCAGGTATGTGAACCGTTGTCTTGGACAACAAACTTTCTTCTGTTCCTTTGGGGAAATGAGCTGAACGTTGCGTCACCGCCTTTCAGAGCGCATTTCACACTCCATCTGCACGTGACAGTTTAATGCCTGTGTACAGACAGGGACACCAGATTGCTCCGTCAGTCTGTGCTTCAGAGATGAACCCGGGTTATTTATGCAGAGAGCAGCCAACATTTCTCCACGTTGTTCTGCACTTCTGCTCTTGTGCTTTTCATGTAGGGATCTCAAAACTTGACAGATTTCATCCTCCCAGTTTGCTCTGTGTGTATTGCCTATTATTCAGATGAAGAAATGGACCCAACAGTCTAAAAGGACTAGTCCACCATAGAATCACAGACTGGTTTGGGTTGGAAGGAACCTTAAATCTCATCCAGTCCCACCCCCTGCCATGGGCAGGGACACCCTCCACTAGCCCAGGTTGCTCCCAGCCTCATCCAGCCTGGCCTTGGACACTGCCAGGGATGGGGCACCCACAGCTTCTCTGGGCAACCTGTCCCAGTGCTCCCCACCCTCTCCGGGAAGAATTTCTTCCTGATGTCCCATCTCAATCTCGCCGCTTTCAATTTAAACCCGTTACCCCTTGTCCTGGCGCTACAGGCCCTTGTAAAAAGCTCCCCCCCAGCTTCCTTGTAGCCGCCTTCAGGTACTGGAAGGCTGCGATAAGGTCTCCCCGGAGCCTTCCCTTCTCCAGGCTGAACAAGCCCAACTCTCTCAGTCTTTCTTTGTAGGAGAGAGGCTCCAGCTCTCAGTGTCACAGTAAGCTTGTTCCAGAGGCAGATGTGGCCCAGAGCAAGCTCTTCCCCTTTCTTGTAGCCACTAAAATAAACTCACACTGGGATGGAATCTGTCTGACTGAATCTTGCCCATTATGAGTATGTTCTTCAGAGGCGCTGCTGGTAGCCCTTGAGATTGTAAAAGGGGACCGTATTGCCCAACATTTCTTCTTCACTCCTCATTGACTCTTGGGTTGCAGTCACCTTTGACCTAAACCTCAATTTCCTGAAACCATTTGTTTGTTACGCTTGTCGGGAGAATTCGGACAAAGCACCTGTTCTCGGTGAATAATGGTATGGGGAATGGGTCTCACCAAGCTTTATTTAAGTTAAAAGCCTTCTATACTGCAAAATCAAGCCCAAAGCTGGGTAGTTTTTTTAGTAAGATGCCCACTTGGATAGGGAAGCGAGGGGCTGGTTGTAACCTGTGAATTCTAGCGTGACCTCTGATCAGAGTGCCGAGGGAAATCATCACACGTGCTGCCCCAGCCTGCCCGCCCGCGCCGAGCGGCGAGGTGCCGTTCCCGTGAGATGCCGACGTGCGGCTCTCCCAGGATGCAGTGCTGGTGGTGAGAAGCAGAGTTTGCTCAGCGTTACTGTCGCTCAGCAGCTTTCATCTGTCTTCCTTTGTGTGCGCCTCCCCAGAGCGCTTCTGGAGCTGCAGCTCGCGTTCCCTAGGAAATAGACAGGCGCACAAGAACGCAACCTCAGGCCCCTTTTTGTTTCCCTTGTCTCTCACTGGCTTTTTTTGTTCATCTGCCATTTTACCAGGGCCCCTGTGGTGTTAATTGCTGGTCTCTAGCATGGCCTTTGAGCAGATCTTCCCCCTGGGGCTTTCCCTGTGCTTATGTATTTGCTGTGACATTAAGCACTGCTTATTCCACATTAGGCTTAGTGCGCTCTCTGACAGGTTTTCTCTCGCAAGGTCTCCTGCTCCCAAATCTGGGATTTTTCTTTTCTGCTTTTTATTCAGACCTATGGATTAAAATGGAAAGTTTAGTCATATGCTGTCAGTATTTCCAGCTGGAAACGCAACTGGAAAACTAGCCCTTTCCCAGGGTAAAAACACAGCTCGTGCTTCAGTGGGTTTGGCTGCATCATTTTAGTAATATACTGTCTTACTGAAAGCTCATTAAATTGCCCTTTACTCCTCCTATTCCATTTTCCATCGCTGCAGATTTTATCTGTTTGAAAGCGCTCATCCCATTAGCCTCTCCTGCTTCATTTACTGGGCTGTGCCTGATCCCTGCGTTTCCCAGGTATGCTGTGCAATGCCCTCGGAGGGAAAGGTTGCCACGGAAAGCAGGCGTATCTCTGGATGAACACGTTTTGCTTGACTAGATCTTTCACTGGTGCTGAAGGAAACTGTTGGAGAAGGTACAAGGAGGGAGAGACTGTTTATTCCCAGCCTGTCCATCTAGTTGGCAGGGCTGGGGAAAGGTGGCCAGAGCAAGAGATGAGTTATTGATGTTTTTGAAGGTGGTGGCTTTCCTCTTGTTTTTACTTCATCTCAATAAGGGCAGAATGAGGGAGTGAAAGATTTCTCTCTGTTACCATCCGCAGTCAAAACAGCGCAAAGGAGAACTGAGGCTGGAGTGCGTGTTACACACTCGTAACGGGAACCTGGCTGGTATGCAGGTGTCCTCAGAGGTACAGTCCATGTAACGCTCTCCTCTCTTGCAGGGGGAGCCAATGAGGATCATTTACCGCATGCGAGGGTTACTAGGAGATGCAACTGAGGAATTCATCGAGTCTCTTGACTCCACTACCGGTAATGCACTTGCCTCCTGAAAGCTGGGATTAGATTTGAAATCTGAGGTTTGCTGCAGAGCAATGACACTGTTATCCTCGCAGCACTGAGCTTAAAGTTGATTGACGTTGCTTTGGCTATGTTTACCTGCTTCACCTAGAATTGGAGGGAGGAGGATTTGAACAACACTTTAAGTCTGTACTTGAAACGTGAACACTTGCATGGCACAGGACCGTTCTGCCTGGCCCTTCTTTGGGTTCCTGCTCATAATTCTTTTCAATTTCAGTACAGTTGAAGTGACATGGACTGCTGGTGAATGTGTCCTACAGTGCTGTCCAGTTTTGCTTCGCTGGTTTGTCCCCTGTGGGCTGCAGCAGCTTGCCTGACTGTAGCTACTTCCTCTCTTCACAATCTGTGTCTGTCCTGTAGATGAAGAAGAGGATGAGGAAGAAGTTTATAAGATGGCAGGTGTCATGGCCCAGTGTGGAGGCTTGGAGTGCATGCTCAACAGGCTGACTGGAATCAAGGACTTCAAACAAGGCCGGCACCTCTTAACCGTGAGTCTCGGCTTCTGTTCTTCGGGGTCAGGAGTTGTGCACTGGAAAACACTACAAACGATTGGAGCAGAGCAGAGGTTTTGATTCAGTAGAATTTCCTGAGAAATTCCTTCTTTTCCCTCTCCTGTTCTCTTGGTTAACGATTCTTTACAAAGACCTTGAAGCGCGTAGAAGCTGAGGAGTTGGTAAGACTTAAATCCTGTCTTGTGAGAGTGATTGTTTTCTGCCTTGGCCTTACTTGAAAACCAAAGCTGTCCTAGGGTTAATATTGTTTAAAAACCTAGTGTGTGCTTTACCCCAGAGGTCTGGAAACTAGGTATGTTATCAGGTGTGTTTAGTTTGGGCAAAATTCTCCTACTCATTTAGAAGGTGCTGTAGAGAATGCGTTCTCTGTGTTTCGTAGGTGCTGTTAAAACTGTTCAGTTACTGTGTGAAGGTGAAAGTAAATCGGCAGCAGTTGGTGAAGCCAGAGATGAACACGTTGAATGTCATGCTGGGAACTCTTAACTTGGTAAGGACAACACGGACTTCAGAAAGTGTGTTCCATGGACTCCAGTGAATTTAAGTTACCTCTCACTGTCGTGCTGCTTTATGACAGCTACAAGGGATCTTAAATATTGCTGAACTGGCAATGATCTGTTAGCCATTCCTTATTGGTTAGTGAGTGGAAGTGCGTGAGCCAGTTAAACCAGTTACTGCTGGTGTTACAGTAACTGCTGCCATCTTCCCCAGGCTCTGGTGGCTGAGCAGGAAAGTAAGGACAGCGGAGGAGCGGCTGTGGCAGAACAAGTGCTTAGTATAATGGAGATCATACTGGATGAATCCAACGCAGAACCTCTGAGCGAGGACAAGGTGAGTGCCTGGGGCTTGGTGCACAAATCATGTTCAGCTTTTCAACTCCCAGTACCCCCGAGTTCTTCTCTTCAGGGCTCTCCCAATCCATTCTCCTCGCAGCCTGTACTTGTGTTTGGGATTGCCCAACCCGTGTGCAGGACCTTGCCCTTGGCCTTGTTGAACTCCATGATGTTGTCATGGTCCCACCTCTCCAGCCTGTCCAGGTGCCCCCGGATGGCATCCCTTCCCTCCAGCGTGTCACCACACCACACAGCTTGGTGTCCTCGGCAGAGTTGCTGAGGGTGCGCTCAGTCCCACTGTCCGTGTTGCCAACAAAGCACTGGTCCCAGTACCGACCCCTGAGCAACACCGCTTATCGCTGGTCTCCGCTTGGACATTGAGCTGTTGACCACAGCTCTTTGAGTGCAGCCATCCAGCCAGTTCCTTATCCACTGAATGGTCCACCCGTCCCATCCATGTCTCTCCAATTTAGAAACAAGGATGTCATGCAGGACAGTGTAAAATGGAAATGTTGACTGAGGTTCGAGGCTTCCAGATATCTTACCGCCGTGATGCTGAGCTTCAGGAGCTGTAGAGGAGCACTAGATGGGAACATAACCCTTGTTACGCTTGCTGGCATGTCTTAGCAGGCCTTGGAGGGCAGGGCAAGAAGAGCGCTCTGCACCAAAAGCACTGCGAGGCTTCTGGTTCTTGCACAGTCGGGGTGGGGGTTATTAAACACTGCTTGGATCCCTTCCTTGCTGCTTTGGGCCACAGGCCAGTGGGAGACAAGAAAAGACACAGCTCTGCCTTGGGTTTTTGGGTGTTTTGATACATGTTGAAAACATGTCTGATCTGCCAGCTAATTGAGGATATAAACTATATCTCAACTACCCTGAGAATGAGAAGAGTTTCTTGGTCATCTTTTGTAACTATCGGTTTATAGGCATCTGACACCCTTTGGGCCAGAATTATTATACCTCTTTGACTAGAAAATTCTGTAACAGTAAGTGGAAGGAGTCAGTTGGCAGCTAGAGGAGTTGTTACAGCCATTCCATGAGCCAGTTGGGAATGAGGCAGGCTTTTGTTTTTCATCAGGGTCTAGAGCTCTAGTCCTTCAAGACTGGAGTAGTCTATGAGCTACTAGTGAGGGTTTTCTTGACGGCTGTAGATTTATTCCTGAACCTAAATCACAACCTTCTTCCTTTGCAGGGTAACCTCCTCCTAACTGGTGACAAAGACCAGCTGGTAATGCTGCTCGATCAGATTAACA
The DNA here is from genome assembly GCA_027574665.1 of Rhynochetos jubatus. Taxonomy (NCBI): domain Eukaryota; kingdom Metazoa; phylum Chordata; class Aves; order Eurypygiformes; family Rhynochetidae; genus Rhynochetos; species Rhynochetos jubatus. Next base: position 8,489,216 of record CM050669.1, read on the forward strand.
GCACTTTTGTCCGTTCCAATCTCAGCGTCTTGCAAGGCCTGTTGCGCATCATCCCTTACCTGTCCTTCGGGGAAATGGAGAAAATGCAGATTCTGGTGGATCGCTTCAAGCCCTACTGTAACTTTGATAAGTATGTTGTCATGTTTCAGCTAGGAGCATGTGACATCAGTTGTGCTGAGAAGTCTGTACTTTTTTTTTTCCTCACTGATGCTTACTTCAGTGTAATGCAAAGCTTTGGAAATTCCTGGTGCGTAAGCTTAATTTCCTATTTCACTTCTAAGCCATTTTTAAAAGAAATATGTGCGTGTCTAGCTCGTGAAATAGGGCTTTACAGTATATTGTGAGATGACAGGGGTCTGAGAATCTTTTCTGAGTCTCTGAGCTGGAGTAGGCACATGTGGTCAGTGGTGATTTAAGGAGAATCACAGGCAGAGACCTTTGGAGAAGCCTCCAAGTTACTATTTCTTCTCTTTGTTCAGGTATGATGAGGAGCACAGTGGGGATGACAAAGTTTTCCTAGACTGCTTCTGTAAAATAGCAGCGGGAATCAAGAACAACAGCAACGGCCATCAGCTGAAAGACCTCATCCTTCAGAAGGGGATTACGCAGAATGCCCTTGACTACATGAAAAAACACATTCCCAGTGCAAAGAAGTAAGAGTCCCTACTTAACATATGTGATAATCCTCAACACGCTTCTCTCTCTCATTTCATCGCCACAAGAGTCTTCTACGAAAGCCATCAGCAAGTCCGTTTTCAGAGTGTTTAGATGTGGTAGGGCAGTGATACAGAGGGTCTGGTGAGAGTGGTGGGCTAGAAAGCCTGTAATCTTCCCAATTGATCTCCACCCAAGCTGATTTCTTGGATAACGTGATGCTTGCGTTTCCTGCCTGTCCCCTACCTATCGCACGGTAACAGAGCTTTTGCTGTTGGTGGCCAACTCATGAACGCAAACCAAATCCCAAGGCTAAGAGTTGACACTGTCGTTATTAGCGTGCGCAACATGGAAGTGGGAGTGTGAATGTCACTTCGTTAATTAACGGAGGAGAGACACAGGGGGAAGGGTGCTTGTCTTGCCTGCAGCCTGGGCTCTGCAAGCTGTGCTGCTGGCTGGTTGCCAAGTGCCTTTTCGGAACGGGTGACTGCCCTTCAGCTGCTGCCTCTTGTTTTCTGTGCAGCTTGGACGCAGACGTATGGAAGAAATTCTTATCTCGACCTGCACTTCCTTTTATCTTGCGCCTGCTCCGAGGACTTGCCACGCAGCACCCTGCTACACAGGTAAGGAGCCAAGCAGGACATAGCTGGCTTGTTACATGGCTTTTTGTGGCTGTAGCTAAGCAGGCATTTGTATAATAGTTGATAGTTTCGGGTGTCCCCTTAGTCTGGAAAAGGCTGGAGGGCAGAGATTTTGACATGAGTATTTTCTCATGCTGTGTGATGTGAGATTTAGACACCAATGTGAAGAGAAGGTAATTGAGGACTGTGAGCTGTATAGTATTGATAGGCTGCTCAGGGCCTGATCGCTGCTTTAAGAATGCTCTTCATCCAGCATTCACATCTGAGCTTTTAGCAACGGCCAGCAAATTGCCCCGCTCTCGTACGCGCTTTTAGGCTCCAGGGTCCATAACGTAGGAGCATCAAAGAAGAAAGTAAGACACTTGGCAAAACTTGTTCCAGGTCGGTGCTTCAGGTCATCTGTTTGGGGTGACATTAGTGGGAACGGTTACTGTCACGTGGGTTTTGCTGTGTTTCAATCCCTATTAGGTGCTAATAGGTACAGACTCCATCACCAACCTGCACAAACTGGAGCAGGTCTCTAGCGATGAAGGGATCGGGACCTTAGCGGAGAATCTTCTGGAGGCACTGAGGGAACATCCGGAAGTGAATAAGAAGATCGATGCTGCCCGGAAGGAAACACGTGCAGAGAAGAAGCGTATGGCCATGGCAATGAGACAGAAGGCCTTGGGCACTCTGGGGATGACGGTAGTGCGTCTGCGCTGACGGCAGACTAGTGATCTTTTATTTCTGTCTTGCTAAAAGTGCCACACAAGGAATTGTGTAAAATGATTTATTGACAAATATTGCAGAGCTCAAGGCCTGATGCTGCTTGGAGGATAAAGCCGGTTGCAAATAGCAGGCTGGGAAATGGGTTGGGCATCCCTGTGGCGGTGGTGGGGATGGCGGGTGTTCATCGCTGCCTTTTTAACCTGCTTGAGTTGTTCTCCCTTGCAGACAAATGAGAAGGGTCAGGTAGTGACCAAGACTGCGCTGCTTAAACAGATGGAGGAGCTTATAGAAGAGCCAGGTCTGACTTGCTGCATCTGCCGGGAAGGATACAAGTTTCAGGTAAATGGAGAGGGACTGCAAAGCCCCCTCAGCAGCCGAGGGGACTTGCCGGTGTCTGGCTGCAAAGGGCTCGGCACGTTGGCTCTGGGAGACCAGGAAATCTCAGGTTTGGTCCTTGGGATCAGTAATTCCAGAGGTGGTTGGGAAGTGGAAATGCCTTTCTAGTGAAAGCTGAGAACAAATTTGGTTGGTGTAATTTTGAGGTAGGGGCTGGGAGAGATGGAATTCAGTGCAGTGTCAGAATAGCACAAAGTGTGAGCTGTTGCAGATGCGATCGATCTTTAACTGGCTGTTGTGTCATTGCAGCCTACGAAAGTCCTGGGTATTTATACTTTCACCAAACGTGTTGCACTAGAGGAGTTTGAGAACAAGCCCCGAAAACAGCAGGGATACAGCACAGTCTCTCACTTCAACATCGTCCACTACGACTGCCACCTTGCCGCCGTCAGGTACGTTCTGGTCGCAAGCTGGAGAGCGGCGGTTGGGGTTATTTTCCAAGGTGGTTTCTGAGCGTGGCACTTGGCCTCGTACCTCGGGATGGATTTGCTTATGAGCTGATCACTTTACAGCCTGGAGACAGCCATGGGCTTCTCAGTTCTTTGCTTTTATGTGCCAAGCAGAGGTCAGGCCTGCACACTGAAAAGTGAAGTCCATCGTTTAATGTAGCTGTGGAATTATCAGTTTTTTGATGTTTCTTTAGACAAAACCTTGCATGCTTCTAACTTGCCTGGGTGTGGCTTGCTTTCTCCATGCAGACTTGCTCGCGGCCGTGAAGAATGGGAGAGCGCAGCCCTGCAAAATGCCAACACCAAGTGTAACGGGCTCCTGCCAGTCTGGGGACCTCACGTGCCAGAGTCTGCTTTTGCTACTTGTTTAGCACGGTGAGTAGAAAGAGTTACTTCTCGAGCTGGTTTGCGTTTGGGTAGGTGAGTCAGGACGTTACTGCAGAGCTTCAAACCGTGGAATCAAAGGTGATGCAGCTAAATCTTAGCAAACCTGAGCCATTTCAGATTCTGCCATCAAGAGTACGTCTCCTAAAAAAGCACAGGTGTCTGTCTGCTTCTTGGCTTCATATAAATAAATTCATTACCTCCTTAGCCCCCGTCACTCCTCAAGATGCACCGTGCAGTCACAACGTGGATTCGTCTGTGGCCCAGTGACCCCCCCAGCTTTACAGAAGAACCCTGTCTGACCCCAACGGATTCCCTTGTGTAGCTTTCCAAAGCCCTTCCGGGTGGTAGCGAGTTACAGTAGCCTGACCGCTTCCCGAGAGCAGATGGGGGTGGTTCATCCTGGTGGTTCTAGTTCACCTCGCGCTGGGTTTCTACGGTCACATCAGAAATCAGGAGTGGTAACATCTTTGGTGCATTTCAGCCGGGTTGCTGTATCCCAAACCCCCTGGAAATGGGAAAACGCTATGGATAAGTGTGTGTACGTATGCAGATGGTGGCACTGCTTGCATTTTTGTATCCTGATCGTTGTTTAGAGCTTGTCTGTGAGATACTTGCTCGGATTCTGGGCCGTGCTGTGGAAGGAGAAAGTGTAACGCAGCTTTGAAAGGGTTTTTACTGAAGTAGCGCTTCCTGCTGTTTTGCAGACACAACACGTACCTCCAGGAATGCACAGGGCAGCGGGAACCCACCTACCAGCTCAATGTCCATGACATTAAACTGCTGTTTCTCCGTTTTGCGATGGAGCAGTCGTTCAGCATCGATACTGGAGGAGGAGGAAGGGAGAGCAACATACACCTCATTCCGTACATAATCCACACGGTGCTCTACGTCCTCAACACGTCAGTATCTTTCTCTTGGCAACAACCTCTGCCTTCCTCTCTTAGTCTCAGAAAGGGGCTGCAGTCAGGGCTGAGCATGTGTATGTGGCAGAAGTGGTGGAAAATCACACCGAAGTTTTAGGAGGAACTAAATTACACATTTTAGGCAGATTGGTACAGGCTTATGTTGTTTGGGGTGAAGCATTGCCGCCTGGACACGCAGGGTAACAGGGAACCTATTGAGTAAAAGCAATTGGGAATTAGCTTCTCTTTCCATTCTAGATGTAATTATTACCTCTGGGCTGAGCAACAGGGTTATTAGATTAAAAAAAAACCACCGCCAGCTTAATTTTTGCTGGAACAGACAAAAGAGAGACTACAATGAAGTAATTGTTGTTGGTTGAAAACTTAACCCTGGTATCATCTTAGCCACCATGAAAATAACACGATCAGTCTTGGCTCCAGTTTTGACATACCGGAATTCTCCTGTAGCATTCGGGTCCGTCAGATTTTCCTGGCATTTGTAAGAATTGTTATTATTTACATGAACACCAGCGTAGGAACCCTTCTGTGGAAGTGTTTCAGTCAGATCTTGTACAAAGCATAAATACCGGGCGTGCTTTGGCTTGACGCTGTGTCTGAGTGTACACATCTATAGACACCTGCGTGTTTTTGAGTGCGTGAGCGCTGATAATACAGCACCCCCTATGAAAGTGCGATGCCCCGTGCCTTTTATTTGTGTAGTTAGATACCAGAAAGTAACAGTAATTAGGCGAGGGTATGAATGTTAACATAAACATACGCCTCTTCCACCAAGGTCACTCCAAATGGAGTGCAATGAAATCTCTCTCACTTTCCCGCCTGGAACTAATCAACGTTTTGGCTCTAATACAATTTGTCTTTTGTTTTTAATATCTATCTCCAGATCCCTGTGCTATTGTTTTCTGGTCCCTTGGGAGACAAATAAATGAAACTATTCTTTTCATCTCGTTAGTCTGCTTACTGGCACCAGAGCGCCCAGCACCCGCTGTGTGCCTGTTGGATAAAAATGCATTATGTACTTCCCAGACGTGATTATTTTCTTTTTTTCTCAAGACACATTTGATATTAAATGGAGAAAATGAAGAGCTACTAGTTGGCTACCAGCTGCATCGTGTAGCAAATGAAAAGGCCGCACAGCACTGACACCCAGACATGGCTTTATTTGCTAGGATGCTGCTTTATGCCTTCCTGATGGGGGGAGAGTTTCTCTGACTTAAAAATGAAGGGACCTGCCTGGCTGGCAGCCTCTTCCTGATGCAGTAGAGCGATAGACTGGTAAAACCTGCTCTGTCTTCACAAGGTCTGCTGTTTGCACGGTGGGCTCTGGGGTGTCAGGGCTCCTGAGGAGACTAGAGCTAGGGGAAGGGAAAAAAATTAAGTATGTGAGCTTACAGTAAATACACTGTGGTTTTGGTTTGGAAATTGGCCTGCATCCTTCTCTGCGATTGCTTTTGCCATAGATGAAGAACATAAATTGACTGTAAGGTCTGGCTGTAGGAGCTGCAGTCACGTGCTTAGTGTCAGATGGGAGATGGTGCGACTGGAGCACATGGGCTGGCTGGCCTGCCTCTTTCGTTCTCTGAGACAAGGAAGAATAGCTCTGCACCAGTACGGCCCTCTGTTGGGGCGATACCAACTGCCTGGTGAGCCTGGAGAGGTTTGCAGTGCAGCTCCAGCGCTCCAAGGAGCAGTGAGTGTGTTGGGAGCAAATACTCAAGCAGTGGATGAGTTTGGGAAACACCTGACATTCAAAGCTAGCGCTGTTTTTTCCCCGTCTAGGGCCGCGTGAGTGCAGTACCGCAAAGCTCCCGAGCTGTAGCCAACTACCACGCAAGAGCCAGAACAGCTGCTGAAGCTTTTCTTGTCTTTCAGAACTCGAGCAACTTCGAGGGAGGAGAAGAACCTGCAGAGCTTCATGGAGCACCCCAAAGAGAAATGGGTGGAGAGTGCCTACGAGGTGGACGGGCCCCATTACTACACCGTGCTGGCGCTGCACATCTCGCCCCCTGAGAAGTGGAAAGCCATGCGAGTGGAGATCCTCAAGAGGCTCCTTGTCACCTCCCACGCGCGAGTGGTGTCACCAGGGGGAGCCAGCAGGTTAGCCACGACCCCACCGGGCCTGCTCCGGTGCTGGCACAGGGCTCGGAGCCATGGGCAGCTCGTGGGGAGCTAAGGGAAAGAGCGTGCTGTTCTAGAATAGCAGATACTGACCCTTCTGTGTCGCTTTGCACTCAGCGTTGTGGAGGTGTGAGCAGGAGCGTTCAATTCTGGGGGTTTTTTGGAGTAGATCAGTAAATTGATTGGTGGAGACTGCACTTTTTGTATGGCTGATAGTAGGAAAATGGTAAGATGTGCATTTCCCCCTCCTCAAGTGAAACACTGTAGTAACATCCGTTGTGTGCTGTTTCAGAGCTGCTAGCGTGCTCTCTGCTTGCCTAAAGAAGCTGTTTCTGTGCTCTTTTGATCAGCGCACCAGCTCCCTTAAATAGAAAAATAGAAATAGAAATCAAATGCCGTTGCTTTTAAAAAAGAAAAAAAATCAATAGCAGCTGTCAGGCACTTGAAGCACAAGAATAAGTGGCTGTGCCTGCCTGACAAAAGCCTGTGTTTCCAGAGAAGGAAGGGGAATTCCAGTTTCTGAAAAGATGATTTTAAATAGCTGTCATAATTAGGAATCAATTCATTATTTTTCTAAGTCGCCTTAAAGGGCGTTCTTATTCTGATGACATTAATTATGTGTTTGATAAAGTCATTACATTGTAGTAGCACACAACACAGCATGCATCAATGCTATTAGAGGCATCAAACGTGAAAGAGCCCTGGAAGGGGCTCCTGTATTGATTTCTCTGCTGGTTTCTGCTGTTCGAGCCCAGCCTGCGCCGTCTCTGCTAGTTCCACCACCCTGCCTGAGTTCTGGGCGAGGGGGTTGAACGGTTACAGAGATGCTATCGTGGAGGTCTGGTTTCTCAGGCACGAGGGCGTGCGGCTCTTCATGTGGCCTGCAAAAGAGAACTGGTAGAGCAAAGCCCCTCCGTGGGTTTGCTGTGGGTGTTTGATGGTTTTTTTTTAAACTCTCATTAACGATTCTGTTTCTTTGCCAATTTATCTCTAAGCGTGGCTGTACTAATAGCATATTGGAACAGACATAGCATGCAAATTCCAGCTAAACCATCCGATCTCTGGAATTCCTGGGGAAAACACTCAGAAATAGTTCTCAGGAATTATGTCAAGGTTTATTTAAGGGCTTTCTTTAATCCCTGCAGACTAAGAGAGCACAAAGCCTTCCACTGATAATACCTCTCAGAAATAGAAATACGGCAATTCTGATTTCCAAGGTCTGTGCTTATTTATTCTTGTGGAAAATCAGGAAGAGGGTGATGGATGGTGAAACGCTCTACAGATAAGTGCCAGTAGCTTGAAGTTGTAGGCTAAGGCAAAGAGGAAGCCAGCGTCTGTCACGCCAGAGTACCATGTCTGCCTGCAGAAGATACAATTAGCATTCCGTGTAGGATGCAGTACCAGCGTGTTTCTGGGAGCACAGCCATGCAGAGTGCAGGGGGTGGCACAGGCTGAAGGTTAGGGAGATGCAAGGACTCGCTGCTACCTGTAGCAGGGTAGACGGAGAGGAGTCGCTGTAGGAACCAACCGTGTGTCTAAAAGCAGCTGAGTGATCTTAAAAAGGGCCTGTAAGTCTTATTAATGAAGATGCAGGCAATACTCTGCATGCCTTGAGTAAAGGCAACAAACACTGCCCGTGCCCTGTCCTGTGGTTGGGTGTTTTATCCAGCTGCTGTGCTGGATTAGTCACTGAGGAGAGTCTAGCCAAAAATGTCTTCTGTCTCTGCCAGGAGCTAGAGCTATCGCAGTTTGTCTGCAAGACCAAAGGGAGAGATGCTCAGCACCTTCTGTGTGTTTAGAGACACTCTCTATTTAAACCCAAAGATGAAATCACCAGAATGGCTTGGAGTTGTGGGTTTGTTTGGTCTTTTTTTTTTTATAAATATGATTCACAGATTCTAAAGAACTGAATCAAGTGACCGATTACCTGCTCGGTATCACTGAACTGAGAGTTCTGCCTAGAAAAATCCTATAGAGACACTTCAGTATAGCTTGCTTCTGGAGTTGGGGAGGAAAACATCCTTTTGATCTTTTTTTTCTTTCCCCTTTGCTCCTGACTGTGACCTTTCTAAAATACTCATGAGAGAAGGGAGGCTCCCGAAGTGTTAATGCCTAACTTTCTGCTGGCAATCCATGCGTAGCTGATGAGCCTGAACCAGCTTACATTAATGAAAACGCGGCAGCTATTCTGTGAAGGAGCTGTTCCAGGAGGTAGCTACCAGACTTAACCCACAAGGGCCTTTTAGTTTTCAATTAAAGGAGCAGACTCCAATTAGATCAAAACCATTCACATGAAAAGAAACTCTGTCTTGCAGTATTTGGGAGTCTAGAATTAGCCTCGCTCAAAGTTGCTGTTCTTCCCGTGGAAATTTAGTCACCTTTACTAATTGGTTTCCCTTTAAATAATTAAGCCGGGCTGCCACCTACCAAGCTGTCTGTTTTAAGGGCAGGCACACAAATGTCACCTTTTGGAATAAGAGCAGCAAAATGTACGTTTCCCCACAAACACCCCAACTTGTGTTAGGTTGCAGTTAGGCCCGTGCTCACCCATTACCCTTTTGTCTTGCTGACTTACGGTGGCAGCTGAGCTTGTTCTAGATGCGTAAAAAAGGGCTTTTTTCCACACCCCCCACACCCCCCCAAAGCTTTTAAGTGACGAGCAGGAAGCGGCATGTGATGGAGGCAGATGTACCTGAGAAACGCATGCAAGAGAATTCCAAACCCATTAGAGTTGCTGGCAGGAGGTTTTGCCTTGCCAGAACCTGTTGGTGATTAATCCTGTAAACTCTGGGAGCTGTTATCCCAGGACGGCTCCGCACCTTTTACAGTTTTTCTTCAGCCAGATGCTGAATTTCCAAAAGAAATCCTGGCTTGGCGATAGAGTAACCGGGAGGGTACTAAATGGAAATCCCTCTGTTTCTTCAGGGGCAAAGTATTTCCCTCAGAGTCTTTCAGAAACAACTTTTAGAAGCACAACCGTGTTCTCTGTCACTGATATAGACTGTCTGTGACGGAGATTTAGTTATTTCTTCAGGATCCCGCTGCACTCCAAGCGATGACCATACGCATGGGGCCATGCGTTGGTTTTTCCAACGCCGCTACTTACTTCCTACGTAGTTTTAGCAATCCGCTTCCCTCTCCACTTGTTTTTTCCCTGTGAAATAAGGTTTTATTGGCTAACGTGCTTTGGTTACCCTCGGTGCAGCTGGTAAAGTGACTTCCTAGCCCCAGGAATCATTGCATCGAAATCTCCGCTGCCCAAGGATTGTTTGGTGTCCAAGAGCACACAATGGAGCTTACCCAGGGCCGTTCCCCACACGCATTATTGATAAGGCTTTTTGGCCGTTTCTGCTTTCGTGCTGTTCATCAGATGGGTTACCAAAGCATGGTAAAGGGATTAATTCAGAGCTTGATTTCGTTATCTTCCTAGACTGGCGGATAAGACAGTGAAGGAATACGCCACGTACCGCTCTGGCCTTCTCTTCTGGGCCCTAGTAGATCTCATTTACAACATGTTCAAGGTAAGAAATAACATTCCAGTTCGTCTGCATCAGCTTTCGAACCTGGGCAATGACACGTATTTGAAATAGGAGACAGAGTTCGAAGCTTCTTTTTCCAAGATCCTTGTAGACAGAAAACTTCACCTTGTAGGAGCGGAAAGGCTGCAAGAGGCTGCCTGTGCTTGTTGTACCCAATTTAATATCTGAAGGATTGAGAGACTTTTCCAGTTTGCAGCACTTCTCCTGTGTCATGTACTCCCTTATTTTTTCTGTTCGTGGTTTGCTAAAGCCAAGGACATTCAGAGCTGCACCAGAGAAACAGCTGGGTAAGGAAGGAGGTGGGGGCATCCACCAGAAAGAAGCTTGCAGCTTCCAGAGGGGGTTAAATAATTAGGGTGAGAAAATCCCTGCGACCATTTGTGCATTCTCACACGTGGGGGAACTTCTCTACGTGGCCTGTTTACAAGAGGCAGGGGATGCAAGGCCAAGAACAACGGGAGAAGGCATCAGGGTTTGCAGTTACTCTTCTAAACAGTTATTTTTTTGACTGATTTTGTCCCGTTTTCCCCTCTCGTAGAAGGTGCCTACCAGTAACACAGAGGGAGGCTGGTCCTACTCTCTTGCCGAATTCATACGACACAATGACATGCCAATACACGAAGCTGCAGACAAGGCCCTGAAAACCTTCCAGGAGGAGTTCATGCCAGTTGAAACGTTTTCTGAGTTTTTGGATGTGGCTGGTAAGCGTGCGCTTTCCCTTTTATAGGCTGTCTTATGCAACTTGTGACTGCCGCTTGCTTGAGACAGCAGCATTCCTGACACCGCTGCAGCAGCTTGTTTGTACGAGGCAGTGAGAGGAGGAGACCTCGGCACTCCAGCTACTGCCTGAGCTATTGCAAAAACACTCGGGAGACACGCTTGAGCTTCCCCAGGCAGGAGAATTTCTCACCTAATCCTGCGGGTCCTCCTCCCGCTGTGTTACACACATCACAGTGTAAGGGTGGGTTTGGGGATATGTGGTTTGAAGGCCAATAAACAGATGTGACTGTGTACTAGAGGCAGCAGCGCAGTGCAGCCAGAGTTCCTGCCGTAGGGGTTTTGATACTGCCAGGACATGCTGAAAATTCACCTGCAGAGCGGCTACTTTGGCTTCTGCCACACGTTAGGTGTGCGCCAGGCGCCAGGGCAGTCTCTCAGCTGTGGAGCTGCCAGGCAGCCAGCTAGCAGCGTCCCTATAGCAGCTCTGGTGCAGCAGAGCAAGTGCCATATGGATTTAAGGTACACGCTGTGGTCCCTTCTGCACATGCAGCCAACAAGGGTTTATCTGCATCGTGTCCGTACTTAAAATACCATTGCAGCTGTCGCGGTTAACTTCCGCACGCCCGAGCACAACTCCCTGACGCAGGCAGGAGAAAGCGCTTTGTGGATCTTAATCATTCTGTGTTGCCTTCTTTTCGTTTAAAGGGCTCTTGTCAGAAATCAATGATCCCGACAGCTTCCTCAAGGATCTGTTGAACTCCATCCCCTGAGCCGCCAGCACAGAGAAGCGTTGGGCAGAGACTACACTAGCTTGCCTTCCATCCCTTTGTGTTCCTCCTTGTGCAGTCTGTCCCTTCCCTGAGGAGTGCTGCAGTTTGTTGTTGTTCGTTTTTTTTCTTTTTTTTTTTTTTCTACTTTTTTTTTTTCTTCTTTGGAGTGGTTTGGAATTTAGATTTGTTTTATCTTGTATTCCAGTGCTTCTATCTGTAAAGCCTTCTGTATTTGAGCTGGTTGAAAGAACTTGTACAGAGAGGAATCCAAACCAGTAAATCTTAATGCTTTAGTGTGCACCTCTTTGAAGTTAAATAAATGGAACAAATGGGTAAGATGGGTTTGACTAGTACTTTAACCATGCACTAGCCTAAACGCCAAGTTCTGTCTCATCTTTTCTTGCAGAGCTCCTTCTCTCGGGGCTCAGAGCTGCTGCTCTTTCCGGCCCATAGTTTGGACAAGGAGACACAGGAGACAAAAGGCTCGTAGCGAGCGAGGAAGCAGACTGACACTCTCTTCACTCATTGTACACGCAGAGCAGGTTTCCCCTTGTGGCACGTGAGCCTTAGCGACTCTCAGACTGCAAGGACAGCCTTTCCTTCCACCCCTCCTTCACCTGGGTGAGGGCAGCTGTCCCCGCCGCAGTCATCTCCCCCAGCACTTTGCGTTACCCCTCTCGGAGGCGTGTTGCATATCACTGTCTTTCCTGACTTTCCCCTCGCCGAGGCTGTGTTCAAAGCAGGCGCGCGCGTCGTCGCCTCGGGTCGCGTGGTACTGATGGCGACGTTGCCTCTCGGAGGGATGCTGCTCACGTCGAATTTACTTTCTCTGGTGAAATTTTCAGCTTCAGCAAAATGCATGGAAAAACAGGTGCTGCGCGCTTCTTGAGCCGGCCACTTGCCCTTGTCGTTGGTGTGCATGCCCTGACCCGAGCCAGGTACCGGCTTTGGATACAGCCTTGCCTTCTCTCACCCAGTTGTGCATGCTGGTCACTTACCTTTACCGCCAGTTCTGCTGTCCTGTAACCCAGCTGACACGTGGTTAAGCTGGAATCTAATAAAGCTTTCCCTGTCTTCCTCGTCTCTGTTTGAACTTGAATTGCCACAATCCTAACACAGTCCCATCCCCTAAGTAATAATTTTAGAGGCCGAAGAACTCGGCAACCCGTTTGATGCCTTTTGTTAGCGCTGAGCGCGCGTTATGACTCGGTGATTAGCAACTGGGGGAAGGCGCAGCGTTTTTCCTCTCGCCTCCGTGGGTGCTTAGGTCACTGCTGGCAGTCGGATTGGGTCCGGGGAGGAGTGCTGAACAGCAGCTCGCCTCGAGAAGTCTGGGTTAGTGTCCTGCAAGGGACTGGAGGACAAGGCAGCGGGCTGCTTGGTCGGCTGGGTAAATGTGTCTTGCCTTACAGGAGGGGGCTTACGTGTGGAGTTTGGTCTTTAGTACGGCGCTACTACGCTTCACCCGCCTTTTAACCACATAAAAGGAAAACACACCTTGTTTTAAAAGCACTCTAACAGTCTTCTCCCCAAATAAGCAGCTGTAAAACACCTGTGGGTGGGTGCACCAGCATTGCTCACCAATACCAGCGTACGGAGCAATACTAAAACCCGTTTTTGAGCAAAGGACCCTTCATATCAGTATGATTCCTGAAGGCAGCAATGAACAGGTAACAAAAAAGCAGGTTTTTATGACTGTGGTTCTAAAGCTTCTCGCAATACGGAGGGTGCGGGTGCAAGACTGAAACGCCAGCGCGTTTTGACTTGGTCATTTGGGTGAGATCGACTGGTTAAGCTCCAGACAAGAACTACTGACGTGCTTCAGAAAGCAGGGGAGGAATGCTAGGCTGCCTTGCTACCTACTTACGTCTTTTCACAGAAAAATACATCTTGTTTTTTCCCCCTTCAGCCATGCCTCAGCGAGCCAGGCAGTCCCTCGGCTTTTGCTTCACAGCTCTTGCCCCACTGCCCCGAAGGAGGGTGTTGGAAACGCCTCATGCAGTACCTTCCTTCAGCTTACCCAACCAGGTAACTTGGGCGTCGATCCAGTTCTGGCTGATGCAAATCCTGGTAGAGCTCTGGTTTTGCTGGCACAGGTCTCTTGCGAAAAGAGTCTCTACTGTTGCAGGAACGGGTAAAGTTCAGACCGGCAAAGTAAGTCTTTTTCCACCTGTGCAGTTGGATCAGCAGATCCTTTTACCGGGAGCAGAACGCCATCGCCATTTGTTCCCCCGTGTTGCTGCAACTGCGAGGAAGTAGGATGTTCACAGGAGGTCGTAAACTGTCCTTACCAGCATAAGCACAGTTGCAGTAGACTACTCAGAGCTGCTCCAGAGGGTGCTGTGAAGGCCCAGGGATGTATTTTGGAAAATAAAGGCATTGAGTGCCTCCCTGCCCGGAGCACAAGAGGGCTGTGATTTATGGGGAAGGCAGATTTGAAAAGAAGGTGGAAAGAGCATGATGATGCTTCCGTGCAGCAGAATAGCTTGGGAGGGACTACAGACTGAAAACAACCACCCCAGAAGACCCAGAGAGGGACAAGAACAAAAGAAAAGTGTTTTGGAAAGTTTCAGCTGACGCGGGCCACACACAGAGCCCTGACCGTTCGCAGTACTGCACAAAGGCGATGCCCTCCGGGCTGCAGAATCCTCCGCGGGCTGGGGCTGTCAGCAAAGACTTTTGGGAGAAGCCTGTTCCTTAAATTAAAAGAGAGGAGCAAGACTGAAGGAAAATGCCTCAAAACGGGTAAAACCACCCGAACTGATGAACCAAACCACTAGCTGAGAAATAGTCAACCCCCTCTGCAAAAACTTATTTGTAAAAGACCTGTTTTAGGGAAAGGAAATCGTTGGTGATGCACAAGAGCCAGCGTGACCTCCCCGACTGCTTTGAACCTGACTTCACGGGCGAGAGCTTCCCCCAGATGACCCGATGTCCTTGCGGTGGCTGTTCACGCTGGGTCAAACTCATTGTTTATTAATCAGTCTTGGGGGTGACACCTCCCAGGGAGAGCAAAGTGCCCGGCGCTGCCTGGGGCACCGGCTTCGGCAGGGACACGAAGGGCTCTGGTGCCTGCTGCAGGCAGAAAGGTCCCCGTGAGCCTGAGTTTGGTGGTGCCGCTGCCACGGCTCACTTCTGCAATCACACGAACCCCTCGGGCAGGTGGTGCCTGAACAAAACTGCCTGGTAGCCAGGGCTTGTTCCATAAAGATGGGGAGCCCTGGACCTTCCCCCTTGGATTTCAGGATGGTTTCCTTTGTCACTCTGCCTCCTCCCCTTCGTAATTCCCTTTGTGAAGCCAGCCCTTGTAGAAGCGCTGCATGGCTCTTTCCAACAGCTGTCCAGCCGGGATGGGAAGCTTTCCTTCCACTCCTCTCTGCCCTGCTGCCAAGGCTTCCCAAGCTTCTCTCCTCTGTTTTGTCTCTTACTGCAATTGCCTGGAAGTATTTTCCAAACAAGTGGTAGAATTAGAGCTGCTTAGCATAAACACGCTGTGAGCTGCAATGTTTCAATGCCATAAAAGATTCCCTGGACTTTTTCCGATGCAGGAAAAGAGATTTATCTCCCTGGACCCATGTCTGTGCAGCTTGTTTTTCAGGCAGGGGAAGGACACGTGGATCACGTGTGTGCCACAAGACCGGTGAGGCTCTGATGCAGAAATTCAGAACAAGAAACCTCATTTCCCTTTATCCAAAGTTTTTGGGGAGCTTTACTATGCTTGAGCACAGAGTACAGAAGGCTACCTTGGTGTTAAATAGCAAAAAAAACCCCTTTTCATACAAAACCATCACCAGTTTCTGCCAAGACAATGATGAGACATTGCTCAAGGAGCCTACAGCAAAGAAGCAAGACACCAGACGTGCCACTGGCTGCTGAACCACGTGGAAACGGATCCTACGGCCGGGCTTGTGCTTACGCCGGCAGAAAAGTTCATTCGTGCGCTTGCCAAAACTGGGTTCAGTGATTTTACTTTACCGAGGCTCCTGAACCGCTGGCTCTGGGAAGCGCAGAGGCTTTTCTCCATGCCAGGCAGCTAATTCCCAAGGTAAGATCCCCAGTTTGCTGCGTTTGATGGGCACTACGTAGGGCTGGGCTGTCCCTGCTGCTGCAGCATCATTAGCTGAATTATCAGCCCCCGCTCTGCAAACCTCATCCTCTCCCGGCTTGCTCTCAGCATCACCGGCTGCTGCGTGGGCACGGTGCCGGCGTGGACACTGACCCTCGCCTGCACGGACCTGTGTTGGGTCCCACGTGCTTATTTTGGCCGTTAAACACTTTTTTCTCCAGGAAGATCGCACCAGGCTCTGCCAGCCCTTTCCGTCTCCATCCCAGGAATAACTGCTTTGAGCACACCCCTTGCAGCGCCCGCCATGCAAACAGAGAGCGGCTGTCACGCTGGCTTTGCCGTCTGCCTGAGACAGCAAATCTTCTGCAAAATTCCCTCCCTGCCACAGCCTTGCCTTTCAGGCCAGCCCCGCTTTCAGTTCAGGGCCTAATCCTTACCGACTTGTGCCCCATGGAGCAGAAGGACCAGCTCGGACATCCTCTGGGCAGGTAAGGGCCATAAACAAGTACAAAAAGCACCGAGTCTGGGCTCTCCAACCACCTTTACATTCACAAGTGCAACCAGGTGCGTTTGCAGCTCCTCCGGAGAGCGGCCACCCTGCCAGCCCGAGGAGCAGCTCTCCCACACATCTGAGGAGACCTCCCACGGTCTGTGCGAGCAGAGTTAGAAGCTCCCCCCCAGCCCCCTTGGGCCTATTTCTGTTCCTTTCCCGATAAGAAAATCAGGTTGGCCCCAAAGAAAATCGTTTGGGGCGCATTGCTGGGGCGCAGCCCGGCCACGTTCTCACCCCGAGCAGGGATGATTCACATCTCACGTGTACGGAGCTGAGGGAACAGGGACAAACAAGCCGCTGGAAAAGATGCTGGGGCGAATGAAGTACCAAGTCACTTTAGGGATGTCCCCCCTGCCCCAGTACGTGAAGTTCCTGGGAGAAGCCAGCTGCATCCCCCTGAACCTCCAGGAGTAGTTACTCGCTTGCTGGTTTCCAAGAGGGGGGGAAAAATGACGGTTAAACCCCCTGTTGGTGGATTCTTTTTGGCAGGATCGATCCCGCTCGTTCACATTAACTGCTCAGCTCAGGAAGGCTCCATCCCTTTTATCCAAACCCCAGAGGTCGGCAGGGACCCCGAAGGGCAACACGCCGGTAGGAAGAGATGCTTTTGAGTGAAAATCAAATGGTACAAATGACGTGTTGAGGGGAAGCCTTCGGGCTGTGTTTTAACGCTGAGACCTGAGGCAGGGTAGGGGACCCCGGCCGTCGTCCCCCCTCTGAAGGCAGCATCCCCAGAGGGGATGGGGAACGCAGCTTTCAGCCCGCTGAGGTGTGTATCCAGGTCTGGCCGCTGCCTCTTGGCAGGTTTTATTTACTTTCATAGTGCTTATTAATCTTTTATTAGAGCAGGATAATCCCGTGCTCAGTGCTAGTCCCTGCATCCAGGCTCTGTTGCTACAGGTCCCAGATCTGAAGCGGGAGTTACAACCTCCCTCCAAACCTCCTCTCCTGCCCCGCAATGATTTTTCCCTTCATCCCACCGTTACCACAGACCCGTGAGGGATCAGCCGCGTTCCTCGCTGCCTAATTCGTGCAGCCGGGTGCTGCAGAGCTCTCCTGCCCCTTCCTACATCACCCCGGGAGCATCAGGCACCTCGTGATGGATTTCCCACTCCAAAAAAGTAGGGGCTTCCTTCTGGAAATGTGCCACCGCGCCGACACTCCTCTGCCTGACTCAGCCTGTCCCTTCCCTTGTAAAACATAAACCGCTTTTAGGTGAATCATAACCAAGCCCGAGCTGCGAGCGATCTCCAGCCAAACCCGGTGCAACCTTCCAGCGAGTCCTCGGTGACCTGCAAATGTCCAGGGGGTCCTGGAGCCGCAGGAGAAGTGGCTTTGGTGTAGGTGACCTGGGTCTGCTTTCGGGGCCACTGCGAATAACCCCAACCTGCTCCCCAGGGAGAATACATCGATTCCATTTTTCCATTGGTCTCATGCCACTGGAGAAGTGGGATAACACCCTTTCTCTGCTGGGGAAGATGCACGGTACAGAAAAGGGACTATATTAAACAGAAATTGCAAAAATTAAGCTCTTTAAGGTTTAAGTTCGGCTTTGAAGAAAGGCTGAGATTTTTAAAGTACGTAGAAGTATCAAGAACATTGTGTTTAGTCTTGGCTGGTCTTGCCAGCGATGTTGGGTCCGGCATCTTTTGCATCTTCCCCGCTGTGGGCAGGCGGTGGAGGCTGGAGAAGGTGGGAGAGGAATAAGGGAGATGCCTTAATTTGGGGAAAGGGCAGCCAGGGACACCCGCTGATCCGTGGGCTTCGGGCTCAACTCGTTTAGATGTAGAGATCTCCACCGTGAGGATGATAACCCAGGATGGCACGTGTGCCCGGCTGATAAAATCTCCTTTTCGGCCCCTAATGGGTGTTGGTGGAGATCTGTTGTGCTGGTGTCCCTGGTGATCTGTTGTGCTGGTGTCCCTGGTGATCTGTTGTGCTGGCGTTGGTGCTTGCCACATCGTCCGGGTGGCTGAGCACACCTGCGTGTCGGGACACCCCACGAGCCGTTCTGCCGGTGTTTAATCCCTGCAGTTTCTCCCAGGCTGGTTTTTGGGGTTTTTTTAATCTTATTTAATGAACAAATATGAGGGTGTTCTAAACCCAGCGCCATCCTTTAATTATTCTTACTATTTGATGACAGAAAACCTAATTCCCAAATGATGACATCAGGCATTAAAGGCACATCTCCTGAGTGCCAGGTCATTAATATTTCTCTTCCCTCGGTCCGTATTTTGCCTGCTGTAAGCAGTTTTGGTATAATGAGCTCGGTGACTGCATCAGCCGGCACAGTGGAAAGGTATTTACCAGCCACAGGCCACCGGGCTGCATTACGGGCTGGGAATCACTGACAACTGGGCGTCTAGCTGTCAGGGCGCTCCACCCGAGGACCTCTCCCTCAGAAACACCCCAGAACGTTGGGAAACGCAAGAGGGGAGCCGCTCCGACAGCTTCGGCTCACTGACTCACTGCGCTGACACCAGGTTTTCTTGAGGCCGCCGCGAGCATCCCTCCGGGTTCAGGGTGGGAGGCGGAGGGCTGGAGCGGTCCAGGGCTCCCATCACCAGGAAGCCTTTCTTCATCCTGCGTCGTGCCAAACGTATCGGGCGTAAAACCCCACAGTACAAGGAATGAAAATACTCAGCTACTGGAAGAGAGATTTAGATAGGGAGCTAAAAATACATCCCAATTCAACTTAACCCTCTTCTGCGCTCGGAGCTTTGCTGCTCAACCCATCGCACAGGTTATGAAGCGTGGGGGAACAACGAAAAAGTAATCAGATCATATCCTGTCTTTGCCCCAAAGACAAAAATCATTTAGAAGTTGTTCTGCGTTTAAATTAATCAGGTCAGGGTCTACCTGCTGCCTGCAGAATGAAAAGCTTAGCACTGATGGGATTGAAACTGTGCACTTGGGCATGCACAAATTAACGATGCGGCATCCTGTGATGATCCTTGATGAGCTGCCAGAGCAATTGCCGTGTCCTACAACACACCTGCGCCGGCCTGTGCTGGCTTATCGATGCATATTTGCTGCTGTACTCAATACAGATGCAAATATTTGGTTACTAAGGAAGCAGTGAATATTGCCACAGTCTCCAAGGAAATACTACGGCGTGTCTCAACCACTCCAGTGAGTGGATGCTTCACAGTCGCTCTCTGCATCTTTCTTGCTGCATCCCTGAGTTCACTCACCTCTTTGGGTTGGAGCTGGTGCAGAACCTTCTGTTTCCAAAATATTTACACGATCTCTAGAGCAAAGATCATCCCCAGCCGAGGGGAGAGGGGATGTGCTGAAGTCAGCCAGCCTGGGTCCATCCTTTGCATCCCCAGTTCTCTGCTGATGGGCTGAGGACAGATGTAGCTCTTGGGCCGCACGTGAGCGGACCCTCAGCATGCCTCTTCGTGGCTGAACTCTGTTTTGTGGCGCTGATGCACATAAAACCCCCAAATGTGGCAAAATGAGATTTTTTTTACCTCAAAAAAAAGCAACTGGAGCAAAGGAATAGACCTGCCATGGAAGGAGGTGCTGGATTTAAGCAGCCGCTTCGGTTTGATATGAGCTGTTAGAACGCATAGAAAATACATGGGGGGAAAACCCCGCTGTTTGAGGGGGAGAAACCTCCTTTAAAGGCAACAAGGAACCTGCAGGGAGGAAAAATTGCTGGTTTTGTAACCGCTGATGTAACTCATTCCTCTCCCATTATCAATAGCAGCCGACCTGCCAAATATTTTCTGTTTCCGCAGCGTGACGCGATGACCGATGCGATTCCCGACACGATCCGAGGGCTGCCCTTATAGGGCTGGAAACGATAACCCTGGTGACTAACTTTCTCCGCCGAGCGACACCTCGTGCAGAGAGGTGCAGCCTTCGTGTCTCCACGCGACGGCAGGGTGCCTTCGGCAGGCTCTGAGTCACCGGCACGGCCGGCGCGTTCTTGCCCATCTTCCCACGTGCCTGTTGCAGGGCACGGGCAGGCAGGGATGGTTTCTGCTCCCATTTCTCAAGAAACAGCCCCGATGCTGGTGCAACCATGGGAGCCTGCGGGGGAAAGGGGCCATCTGGAGCTGGAAATGCTTTGCCGGCCAAAAATGCAGCTGGGATGTGGCAGGGCTCGTTGCAGCAACTCCTCAGGTGCTAATGCCGTCGCCCTGCTGATGCTCGTGCACCATCACAGGGGTCTGAGTTAAAATCCAACCATTTTGGGGAAGGTGCTGTTAAAAATTCTGCTTATTTCATTGGCCTGGTTTGCCCAAATACCCTTGTTCAGGCAGCAAACTGCAGCGCAAGGGTAGGAGCCCCAGGTGAGGGATACTAACCCCAGTTTAACCGCTTAAGCTTGCTGGTTGTTAAATGGCAGCCTCAGAAAGAAGGGACGCAGCTCCCTCTTGTTTCTGCAGAGGCCAGGTTGAATAAATCACCCTTCGCCATCCCTGAGGTCGGCAAAGAGCAGGCTCGGGTGGTTGCCACAGCCCCAGGAATAGGGATGCTGCAGGTCTCCGGAGGAGATGCTGCTTCACCGTGATGCTGGGAAGTCAGAGCCCAGGAAGAATTCCCTCTTCCTTCTGGGATTATTGAGTTGGGCATTTTCAGGGGCTGGGCTGGAAGGGGGATTTATTCAAACACACCAACTCTGCAGCGATGCCCATCAGCCCCGGGTAGCGTCACGTAGTGGCTCTAACTCAGCGCGGTACGGATGTGCTGGTGGGGCTGCTGAGCTTGGTTTAGGCTGGCTGAGAAACGGTACCTTGGAAGGAAGGCAGACCCAAGGAAACAACAGCTTCCCGCGGGTGTCAGACTGACAACGCTCCAGCGTATATAACCGAACCGAGGAAAACTAACACTAAAACCACCTCAGCAGATGTAGAGAGCAGCCAGTGAGGTTTGTGAGGGAAGGGTGGTAACAAAAGGGAGGTTAAAATGGCTGTAAAAATCAAATCCAAGGGTCCAGATTCCTCAGCCTGAGTTTGGGTGAAGCAACTGAGAGCCAAAATAAGTCCGGTGCATTATTATTATTATTATTAGCATCGCTGGGGGGGGTCACCGTTAATTGCCAGCTAGTTTCTGCATTCAGAAATAGCACCATTTCCCATCCCTTTTCCTCCCTGTCCAAATAGGAAAGGGCTAATCAGTGCTTCATTATTTATATCTGCAATTGGCAGGCAGCGGAGAGCTTTCCACGGCAGGAATTGGAGGAATCCCTCCAGGAATGTCCCCAGCCGCCGCGGGTTATCCCATGCTCCGGCCCGTGGCTTCTCGGTGCAGCGTGGGTGGCAGCGGGTCAGCTCCGTGGTTGCGCAAGCCCTCGTGGAAGAAGGATTCCCATTTCTCCAAGCCTAAGCCTATTTAATTGTTGCGATTAATTTAGGATGATTCACTTTCAGGGGCTGGGATGAAACCGTAGCCCGGCGGCGGAGCGGGATGCTGGTGGTGACCGTACGCATCCCGGGGGTGAGCCAAAGCCCATTAGGAAACAGACTCATTGATTTAATGACCTTTGGATCGGGCCGTGGCGATGGGTGCTGCCTAACGAGCGATCACAATACGCATCGCCTCACAGGTACAAAAGCATTAATTAATTGGCCGGTTTATCATTCCTTCTGGTGTTTTCCTGCTTCCTTAAGGGAAAAAAATAAATAATCTCTTGTTGTCCAGCGGGATTTTCCCAGCTGTTGACCGGGCGGTTTCGCCGGTTTCTGCAATCACCCAGCTCTTCCCAGCATCACGGCTTTGCCAGCGAGGGTGCTGTGTGCCTGAAAACTGGGATGTTACCCAGATCTGGGAGAGACCTGCCCCTACTAGTAACCTTACGATTGGCAGTTTTGGCCTGTCCTTGCGTCCCGTGAAACGGCAGGGCGGTACCTGGAAGCGTTGCGCAGTGAGCTGCAATTTTTTTCTTTAAACACGGCTGTTTGATGCATCGACAGCACCCGACATCAGTTACAGCCGTGCCCTAGCGAGCAGCGCGTTAAAGGGGTTCTCCCGTAACCTCAGCCATGGACGCGGGCTACAGCCTGCAGAAACTGAGCCTGACTGGGTTTGTGCCGGGCAGAGATCATCTTCTCAGGTGTTTCTTGGAGTCGCCCTCTTAACAGAGCGCCTCCACCCAGGACATTTATTTAGTTTTTCCCAGGAGGTGCTGGGAAAACACAGGTTTGTAACACATTAACCGAGTCCTTTGAAGAGCCTTTGGTTACGGCGCTGAGCGCGTCCGGCGGGGCTGATGGTGTTTCAGCAAGTGGGTGCTCCTGACCCACGAAATGTAAATATAATATAAATAATAAAGTAGAAATTGCAGCCTTCCAGTACCTGAAGGGGGCTACAAGGAAGCTGGGGGGGCTTTTTACAAGGGCCTGTAGTGACAGGACAAGGGGTAACGGGTTTAAACTGGAAGAGGGAGATTGAGATGGGCCATCAGGAAGGAATTCTTCCCGGAGAGGGTGGGGAGCACTGGGACAGGTTGCCCAGAGAAGTTGTGGATGCCCCATCCCTGGGAGTGTCCAAGGCCAGGCTGGATGAGGCTGGGAGCAACCTGGGCTATGGAAGGTGTCCCTGCCCATGGCAGGGGGTGGGACTGGGGGGGCTCTAAGGTCCCTGCCAGCCCAAACCAGTCTGTGATTCTATGATAAATATAAATGGATATAGCATATATATTTTATATATTAAATATAAGTACTGTAGATATATAAACATCCTGGCAAAGCACCATATTTTTATTTCCAAAACCCTTGGAGCGAATAGCATTACTACAGCTTTCCACCAGCGTTACCCAGCGTTTCCCGCGTACTGTGCTGGCCCGCAGAGCGTCGTTCGGATCCGCGGCAGCGCGAGGGAGCAATCACGTAATTCAATTAAACAATATCCTTTGATTGCCGAGCGGCTCCGAGGGCCAGCAGCAGCAGTTGGGAGACGCTTATCTAGTAACTGGATTGTTATAAATACCAAGGTGGTGTCGCGCTCGGCGAACGACATTCACCCCTTCGTGGTGTGGGTTCGGGGGGTGCCCCAAAGCGCCGTACGGAGGCAGGGAGGATGCGGGGGGCGCTCCCACCGGGCAGGGCCATGGCTCCGCGTTCCTTTTCCCTTACCCAGTGAATCCGGGGTTGTGGGGGGCGCGCTGAGGAACCCGGCCGCCCCCCCTAACCCTCGCAGGGGACACGTGGAGGGTCCCCCGGCGCACACGCGGCCCCCGCGGGGGCGTGGCCACGCGCGGTGATGCTGCGGGAGGGGCGCGGCCTGGCGGCAGCGCTGCCCGCAGCCCGTGGCGGCAGGGGCGCGGCGAGGCGGAGCCGGGCCCGCCCCGCACCGGCGGCCGCTCAGTGCCTGGGCAGCGGCGGCGGCAGCCGCAGGAGCGCGGGGAGGCGGCGGCGGCGGTACCGGTCTCTCTTTTTCTCTCCTCGGTGGCCGTGAGCGGCCCGCGCGCTCCCAGCCGGTCACTCCGCCTCAGCCGCGGCGACCGTTAAACCGCCGTTTCCGGCCGCAGCCCCCCCCCCCCCCCCTTCACCTTACCGGTTGAGGCGGCCGCCGGGCGATGAACTCGCTGCTCTTCGGGGAGATGGCCCGAGCCTTCTCCCCCGCCGCGGCGACCGCCTCCTGCCCGCTGGGGCCCGGCGGTGCCGGCGGTCCCGGTAGCCCGGCGGCGGCGGCGGCAGGGGGGGGCCCTCCGGTAACGGCGGCGCTTCGTAACGACCTGGGCTCCAACATCCACCTGCTGAAGGGGCTGAACGTGCGGTTCCGTTGTTTCCTGGCCAAGGTCCACGAGCTGGAGCGGCGTAACCGGCTGTTGGAGAAGCAGCTGGCGGCCCAGCAGAGCGAACGCGACCGCCGCCTGCGCTACAAGACCTTCTCCCGCGACCAGGCCGTGCAGACCGACTCCGGTACCACCCCGCTGCTGCCGCCGCCGGGCCCCGGCCACGGGCTGGCCGCCGCTCCCCTCGCCTCGCCGCCCCACTACAGCCGTTTGCCCGGCACCATCTGGAGCTACACCCAGGTGCGGCGTACCGGGGGCGGCGGGTTGGAGACGGTGCAGGGGCCCGGCGTCTCCTGGATCCACCCGGACGGCGTCGGGGTACAGATCGACACCATCACCCCCGAGATCCGCGCCCTCTACAACGTCTTGGCCAAAGTCAAGCGGGAGCGGGATGAGTACAAGAGAAAGTGAGCGGCTGCGGGGGAAGCCGTGAGCCTGCGGGAGAGGGCGGGGGTGGGGGGGGGGAGGGATGCGGGCCGCCTGCTCCTGCAGTGCGGGGAAACGGGCGAGCCCCTCCTCGGGGCGGAGGGAGCGTCTGGGGAGCGTGGGGAGACCCCTGAGGACGTGGGGACCGGCCTCCCCCCACCCCGGGGCTCCCTCCCTGCGGAGGATGCTCTGTCCCTGGGGAGGATGCTCCCGTGGGTTTGGGGAGGCTCTGCCTCGGGTGGGGGCGGGGGGGGCTGGGTTGCGCCTCAGCTTGGCGTCCAGAAAACGGTGGGGTTGGCCGGAGAGCCTTGATCTTAAAGGGAGCATCGTCAGCTTGACTGAAAAAATAATTGCGAGAAGGGAGATGATGTGCGATGGATAGCGCAGTGCACGGTTACTCCTAAATTTAGCTTGCCGTCGTTCTCTGGACTGATGGCTCCAGTAGTCGATTTCGTGTGCCAGCTCTCCGAAATTAGCTCAGTGCTGCAATATTTGGGTTGCAAATACTGCAGGGGAAGGTTTGCGCTCCATGACGTTCCTCTGAATTGCTCAAAACAAAAGCCCAAAGGGCAACCTTTGGGAAAGCCGGGGGTGCGGAGCCTCCTCGTAGCCCGTTGGGAAGCCCTGGGGTTTTCAGTGGTGCTGTTCTCCCCCCGCCCCCGGTGATGGATAGCGTTCCCTTCGGTTTGCCGTATTCGCCTGCTCGGCGTGGCCGTGGCAGAGATGGAGGCCAGAGGAGGAAAAACCCCGTGTAGTGAGGATTCTGCAGGGAGATTCCTGCATTGTCTGAAGAGCTGCCTGTCCTTCGGGGCTGGCGTGGGCACTCGCCTTTCGGAGTTTTGTCATCTTTGGGCTTAAAATGCGTTTCCTCCTTTCCCAGCTCCGTATTCCGTGTTGGGGTTTTGGGTTTTTTTTCTGCAGAACGAACGTAATCCTTTCTTATTTTTTTTTCTGGTTTGGAAGCAGCCGGCGTTTCTCGGCTCTGTGGCCTGGGAAGCGTAACAGAATTTCTTCTGTCCGGGGTAACAGGACTGCAGTGTGCTCCCTGCGTTCCTCCAGTCATCAGTTTTTATAACTGACCTCATCCTGTGAATTCACTCGGTCTAGAGAGGTTTACGGGCCGGTAATGCTGCTCAGGTGGGAATTTCTGGCCTATGCGTCCTTTCAGTGCATCCCGAGGCTTGCCTGCCGTGGTTGCCCTGGGCTTTGTGGCCGGAGCACCCACTGAATCTGGATGGCAAAAGAAGTTTGGCCTCTCTTTCTCAGTCTAGGATGGTAGATGGCGTTGCGACACGGGGTTGTTTTTGTTTTTACGGTGGGTACCAAGGAGATGGGAGTCGTGGTGCTTCAGAGGAAGTTGATGGTGGCATGGTTAAGGAAGATATGTGTTGGTTGTGGGTTATGTCACCAAAAGCTGGGCTGGCTTCTTCTTTTTAATGGATACGTGATTTATTTTTCTTTCCTTAGGGAAAAGGAGGCATGTGGGCCGTTTAAGTTCGGTCTTGCGATGGATACGTGGCTGGTTCTGTCTGCCGTTGCTCCCTGGCATACAGCTGATTTTCACCCCAGAGCCTGTATTCGGTTGCGACTGCCGTCGCGCTCACGGGGATTGCATAAACCGCGTGAATCCGCTGGAGCGAAGGGCACCTCTTTGTAGGCGATGGCGAATCTTATCCTTGCTGCTCTCGAAACAGGTTTTACTCCTGAGGCTTGAAAATAAGGTTTGATTAACGCCTGTCAACACGTATCACGCTAGTGTTGTCTCCGCACCTTGTCGTGACGGTACGTTACTGTGTGAGCGCAGCGATTGCTCCGCTCCCCGTGACCTGCGCTGGGCAGACGGACGTCGCGCGTTAGGCTCTTCGGGGGGCGGGTTGCCTGTTCCGTTTGTGGCCTTGAGCACGCTTTTGCCTGCTTACGGAGTAATGGGGGGCTGTTTTGAATGCAATTCTCGCAGGCAGAGTAGGTTAATCGGGTCGATTTCGTTATCGTGAGCTAATGGGGTGTTGCAGTGTTTGTCAGCAAGCCTGAAAAGATCGGTACCCGTGTTTTCTTTTGCAGGGAAGGGGTTCTCTGTCGTGGCACGTTTGTGTGTACGTACGTGTATATAAGCACGCGCTTTGGGTTTACCTTATCTTGCTGTGAGCCCTTGGATGATGGAGCTTTATTTAGGGGAATCGGCTCCAAGTGGAAAATCCGCCTCGTGCCCGTTTCCCGGGGTGCTGTTAGGGCCTGCAGAAAGTTCAGCGCACGCACAGGTTTCCAGCGCAGCCCCGTGGCCTTGGGAAGGCGCCGTGCTTGCCCGCAGGGCAGCCCCTGTGCCCCTGGCAGGCGGGTGGTCCCTTGCAACGGCACGGCCCCAGATGGCAGGCATCTTTGTGTTGGAAACGCCGTCTTTGCTAGATGAGTACCAGAAGGTGTTTTTTTTATACGTGGTTGTTGCTTTTTCACACCAAGAAAATAACCATTTTGCTTGACTCAAGAGCAGGCAGCCTTTTTGAAGCAACCAGGCCGTAACCTGACCCATAAGCCACCAACTCGATGTGCAAGAACGCTTAAGCAGGTAGTGACACATCTATTTCCTAAGACACCAGAGGCTTGTTTCCCTTTCCAGGCTGACCACTTGCTTAAGGAGGTCACCGCTGGGAAATGTTCCTTGTTTGAAATAGCTGGCTCCCAGGAAAACGCCAGGCAGATGATGGCATTGCTAAGGCAGGGGCCACTGCTGGAGCGAACGCTTCGTTTCCAAGACACGTAGCTTGGATATGATGTGTCTCTTGTTGTTGAAGACACACACTCATTGATGTCACTGCGTTGAAGAATGCAGTGGTGGAATTCAGAGGTGAAATAATTCATTTTCTTTCTTTCAAAAGTAGCTTTACTGCTTTTTATTCATCGCCCAAGATGTTCTTTCCAATGAAATGATCTGTGCGGTTTTTGGGATTACCAATGGCTTCATTTTAGGAAAATATGTTCAACTCCTTTGTTTCATTTCCTAAAATATTTTTCTTCTTGGACTTCCTAACACAAGAAACTGCTTTGGAGTTCTGAGGTCTAAAAAACACCGGAGTGTGTAGTGGAGCACCTAGATGGGATTTCACCCCGGGGTTTTGTTTGTATCTGAAGCACCAATGACAAAATATTCCCCCAGCAGATATTTGAGACCAAAACAGCTTTATTTAATCCCCCATATCATGTTATTTTACACAAATGGTATATACATTTGAATCTTTTTCTGCTTAACATGCTGGTTTAATCTTACAGTATTTTTTTAGTGATCACGATTTTGCACTGTGGATTATGACTTAGCTGTGGGAGTCAGCAGTTGGAGGAGATTTATAGGAAAAATGAACTGGAAATTCATTTTCTTTGTGGTTTGTGGGTTGTTTTTTTTCAAACTATGCTAGCGTTTAGAAGAGCTTTTGGCCATAGATGTGATTCCAAATCCTTTGTTATTTCTTACCTGTTACTACCCTTTTAACAAGGAAAGGTAAAAGTTGAACTAACTCAGTAAAAATTACTTTCAGGGGGGTTATCTGAAAATGGAGGTTAATGTCAGATGGCGGGAGCTGAAACGCACGAGTGAAGCGTGTTTTCCGAGGCAGAAAAAGAAGGGATTGACCGTAGCGCTTCACCTCCTTTGGGGCGAGATGAAACAGCTGTGGGTTCTTCAGTGACTGGTGTTTGCACCTTGGTTCTCTCCCCCCATCCGTTGGGTCTCCAGCTCATGGCGGGGAACAAGCAGGTTTAACCGCAGGCCTGTGTCCGTGCCCCTGCCCTGCGAGAGGCGTTGGGTTACTGCGATCTGTTTAGGTTATTTAGGAGAAAAATCCGCTCTCTGAATTGCAGCTGGGGATGCGAAACCAGCTACAGAGCTGCCCGTCCCCCCCTGCCCGTGTGCTTCGGGGTCGAGGCTTCAGGCAGCTGAGCTGAGTGGAGCCTCGGCATCTCGAAGGAAAGAGGATGCCCGTGTTGGCTGGTAAACGTGCACCCCAGGTGTTCCCACCTTGGCTCTGTGCTGTGACGGTCCAACGGCTGCGTGTGGCCAGCGCCCGTCTGCTGACTTGGTGAAACCCTTCTGCAGTCATTCCCTCTTCTCCCTGCTCTTTCTTTTTTTTGTCTTCTAGCTGCAAGAAGGCCGACGCTCCGTCCGTGCAGCGCTTTAGCCTGAACACTTGAATAGATTTGTCTATTATGGTTTCAAAATTGGTCTTAATTGGTGCAGATATTGAATCTGCCAGATGTTAGCCGTCTTTTCCAGCAGAGACTTAACTGTTACTAAGAGTTGAACTGGAAATAATTGTTTTACCTCAGGTTGGTATTTCATTTGGAAGATTAATAAAGTCCACTTGAAAAAGAGATTATCTTAAATTTGCTGCAGCTGGGAAGGACAAAGATTATCGTTGTCAAAGGCAATGCGCGTCAAAACTAACTGGATCTCATTTTTTTTAAAGAAGGGAACTTAATAAAAACGTGCTTAAGATAAGCCCTGGAGGAATGTCTGAAAACTTTTAAAGCTAAAATATCAGTGGTAACAAGATGCAAATGTTACGCGTAGACCCAATAAAAAACAAATAATTTTTTTATCCCTACAGAAGAATGTAAGCGGCGTGCTAGACTTCTGTCCGTGCTTCAATTGGTTACAGAGCTGGTAATAATGCAGCCTCTGTGTCAAGCCAGATATATAGATACACTTAATTCTGGTATTTCTGCTTCCCTTTTTGTGTTTTAAAGGGGTAGTTACGTTTCAGTGTGGCTTTTCACTGAAGCCTAGTGTTCCATACCACTTCCAAGGCAGCCACGCAGCCTGGTGTAGGAGATTTTTGGGTACCACTTATAAGACGTGAGGTTTAAACGTTAAACGCTCGCCCTGGTGAAACCTGAGACTCAGTCTTGAAAAGGCTTTTTTTTTTTCCTGGCACTGAGAGGATGTAAATTTTCTCTGTGAAGAATAGATAAAATTGTCTAATGTGAAAAAACTTGGCCCTATCACAAAACTATACGTCCCTTACCGCTGTTGGCTGGAAAGCTGTACTGCTTGGAGCTGCGCAAATTAAATCCTGTAGGAATAATGTTTGTTTGGGTGTCAGGCGTTTTTCTTTAAATGATGCCATCTTTGCTTCTAAAACCCCGCGGCGAAGACCTGCGTTTACAATATTCATGAATATCTGGAGCACGCCAACAAATCTCGGACTTCCTTTATTTTTTTTCCCGTGGTAGAGCTAAAAACTGGGACTTCAGGGTTGTAGTAATGCAGGAGAATTTTTGGAAGGAGAGGAGGACGTTTCCCTTTGATCCTGCTTTCTAACAGTGCTCCACGGTGGGATTGGGGCTGTACTTTGTTAAATATTTAAGCAGATAAATCCCTGTGTGTGCCTGCCTTACGCTGGCTTGCGATGGGAGCAACCAGGGAGGGCTGAGATGTGTTAGGACTGATTGGAAATAGCTGTGTTAGCCGCCCAAGTTAGCTATTTACTCCAAACTTTATCTCTGGCTAACTGTTAACTCTGAATTCTAATTAAAATAATGAATTCAGAGATGAACTAGATTGGATGCAGCAGAGAGAAAAGCCACCACCGCGTGCTGTGGTTTCAGAGGCACTCCGGCCAGGATCTGTGCCCTGCTCTTCAAAGAACAGCTTCCTCTGTTGCAAGGGAACCACAGCATTTTGAATTTACCTTTTGATTCCTCCTGTGACTCATGGTGGGAAGCGTTGGGCTTTCTGAAGGCAAAAAACCCCAGACTTTCAGAGCAGAGCTTAAACGTTGAGTAGGTCAGGGAGCAAAAGCCCCCAAAATACCTCTGATCTTAAACCCAAATAATCTCCGCAGACCTTTGCAATTTAGGGCTGAGGTGAAAACAAACACAGAAACAAGTTATTTCTAGCTCTTCATCGTCCGTAATCACAGGCTTTCCTTGCAGCAAGGCACGTTGGGTGCTGGGCTTGCGTCTAAAGAAAGCACTGAACAGCTCAACAGCTGCTTTTTTGTGGTCAGGGTTTTGTGGTGATGCTGTGCCGGGTCTTGTGCTGGCTTCCTGCGTATTTCTTTCTGTGACTAAATCTATTTTTTTTTTTCAGTTTGCTAGAAATACTCGCAGGATGTTGCTCAGTCTCTGTCTTACTGGGTAAGACCAGCCCCTTTGTTTGGACAAGAAGGGGTGAGATGCCTTCCAGCTTAGTCTTTAAAAAAATAGGTAAAAACTTACGAGTACGTATCCATACGCCGTTCAGCGTGACTGAAACTCTTCTGCAGCCTTGTGACCGCCTGAACTAAAAGCTTGTCTTGTTCCCAGAACCGGTACGTAATAAATGGGACAAGACTGATTTTGCTTAGTAAACAAAGCACAGGGAAATCCTGTAGAGCGCGGCTGTGCTTTTAAACCAGTTCTCAAACCCCGTTGTGCTCTGCCCTACCGCGGGGCTGGGTATTTTTTCTCCGTTACTGTCTCCAGTTAGTGCTCTCCGACTGCTTTCCCGTGCTGGTGTCACCCTGGGCACGCTTCCTCGAGTTACCTCCCTCCCCTGCACCTGAAGTGAAGGAACACGTCTCCACTTCATTATACGTTTGATATAGAGGGGGAAATAAGATTATTGTAGTATGGTGATAGCTTGGACACACTGATTACTGAACTTCAAATATACTGCTAAAATGCCTTGGTTTGGGGCTAGAGGCGAGTGGCCGTGGTTAGCGACGTAGAGGTGCCCGTCCCTGCTGATTAAGGAGTCATTAAGGAGGGTGGGATTTGGTTTTGATGCCAAAGAACTAAGTGATGTGTATGGTGTTTCATAATCCCTGACTGTCGCCTAGCCTAGAAACTCTGCTTATCAGATCTTTGTGCTTCAAAGCAGGCTTGAAAAAAAGCTGAGGGGGTAGAACGGTGCCTGCGAGCGCGTTACCTGGGTTGCCCGGGTCGGGCTGGGTGTTTGTGACGGTGTCAGAACGATTCGGCGGCTTTCTCTAGTGTTGATGCGGAAAGCAGCAACTGGGAGGCTTGTGCTTCCGCCACGCTTGGCTTAGCAAGGTGCTTAGTTTCAAAAGACACTTAAAAATTACATTATTAGCGTTTGCTTAACATACATAACGTGTGGGAATCTTTTTCAGCTTTATTTGCTGTGAGTGGTGTCGATTCATGTACAAAAAATGACATCAACTCTGCCTCTGGATCGACTTCAATAGCAAGAGCATCGAGAGAGGCCGGGGAGAATGGCGCTCTGTGCCCATTAATGATGCGCCCTGCTTGTTAGTGACACAGAACATGGACTGGTTGCATTGTTACTGTGTGAAAGTGAATCACAGATGATGCTTCGTTCAGCCTTTTGAAACGTTTCCACACTCTAACTCATCCACACATGACTTGGTGGTTACTGCACTCAATTTGGAAGCGTTCTGCTGGACTCTATGTATCCCGCTTCCGCCAAAAGATCGTTAATTTGAGTCCCCTTCCAAGTAGATTTTGGGACTGAACCTAGTCACGTCCGCTTTTGGTGCGGTGGCTTCAGAAATAAGCCCGCTGCTGCATCTTGGAGCTTGTTCTCACTGGAGAAATGTTCAATTCTCCCTTTTTTGGTGTTTTCTGCCTGGGAACCACCACCACACGATGCTTTCGGAAGGATTTTAGCTGTGCGTGATCAAATGGATGGCTTGCATTATCACAGAATCATGGGATGGTTTGGGTTGGAAGGGACCTTAAAGATCCAGTGCCACCCCCTGCCACGGGCAGGGACACCCTCCACCAGGCCAGGTTGTTCCAAGCCTCATCCAGCCTGGCCTTGCTGCTGTTGGTAATGGGGCTCTGAGTTTAGTCTTCGCCCTGGTGCTAATTTCAGCAGATTTATTCCGCATTCGCACCGAAGTAGTTGAAAGCAAATCCAGGTGTTACAGCCTGATTCCATGGAACTTGACAAATCTCTTGGTGCTGTGGAGAAGCCGAACGTTTTGATTTCCCAATCATACATGGTTTCACAAATCTGCATAGGAGCTCCACGGCCTTTGCGGGCAGGTAGACTGCGGATGAGGCTCCGTATCGTCACGAGCCATTTCGCAGTCCTCGGGTGTGCCGCTGCCTGACAACCCCGGGCCGGGTTGCTTTGAAAGGTGTGGGGGTTTTGTGTACGTAAGCAGAGATCGACGTTGGTCCAAAGACGTGACGCTTCAGACCCTGCACTAAAAAGAGGAATGCCTGGGAAGAATTAACTTGGTCCCCTTCGTGTGGGCAAGGAAATGTATTCATTTGCAATGGCTCATTCGTGCAGAGATGCTGAGGGAGGTGATGGTGTGCAATAGGATTGGATCTCCCTTTACCCTTTAATGCAGTAGATGTGTTTAGTCCATCCAGTGACTCATGCTGGACTGGGAGGTTTAAGGGATCCTGGCTCAGTATTTGTTCCAAATCACTGTTTTTGATGGAAAATATATTGTTAAAATATACCAATATATAAAAGAAACACAAAATGTAAAAACTATACCCATCTGTGGATTCTTACAGGTAAAATGTGTCTGCATGTCTGAGGGGAGAAAATAGAACCATGTCTGGGTTTTTTTAAAGTTTTCTCTGATACAGACACCAGAATTGAAGGTCAGCAGGCCCAGATCCGTTCAGTCACAGAAGTCAAGCCCTGACTAGTCAAATCTAGATAACAGCAATACTCGGTGTGGGTGAAATTTTGCATCGTTCTGTGGCATGGCTTGGGTGCATTAATATTGAATTGAAACAGGGATATTTTAAGGGCTCAAAAAGTTATTGTCACTAAAACTGCTACGAGAAAATTTCCCCCCTTGCAGCTATGAAAATCTTAATTTCCCCCTCAAACTTTTTCACTAAGGTGTTGATGAATCACTTCATTGCATCCTAACTCTTCTACTGATTCCTCCCCCCCAATGACTGTGCCAGAATCACCTCGCCTTCGACTGTTCCTGTCATCCATGCAACTCTGAAAGCCCTCTCGTTTTTTGTTTTGTTTAAAGAAAGGGAAAAAAGGGAGTGCAAAGCACTGAAGAACTCCTTAATGCCCTAGAAAAATGTTTTTCCACTAATCTGTATTCTTAACCAGAGCGTGGAACTGCTGGTTGTCAGTGGGAGACCAGCTTTTCTTGTTAAAAGGGACAAAGTGACCCTGGGAATGCAGGCTGGCTTGCAGAGACGCTGTACAGAATTTTATGCATCCAGGAATGGCTAGGGGATGTAAGTAAGCTCATTTGGTGATAACTGTCCCTGAAGGACAGCACGCTCCTGGTGCTAGCTTGTGATGAAGCTGCTAATAAACCCGTTTTTCTTCAGAGCTTTTCTTCCCCTTTCGGGCATTAGATCCTCCTGTCCATTGACACGCCAGACTCTTCCCTGCTGTATTTCAGTGTCTGGGAGGAATTTACTGTCCTTCCTGCTTATTATTTCCCGTGGGAGACCGTGGGAAGAAGATGGGCCGTATTGCAGTGGGTGCTGGGAACTAGGTGTTGATGCACTGTCATCTTGTTTCAGCCCGAGAGAGGTGTCATCCTATTTTCAGATGTACAGCCTTTTTCTTTCTCCAGCGTTCAGTGAAGCGTTAATTACTGTTTGCTCTCTCTCCTGTAAAATTCACAGTGAGACACAGCTCCAGGCCCGCGAGCGGGGGTTTATTCCCCGTGGTGAGCGAGCGTGGCGCTCTCGTTGAGCGGGGTTTGGGTCCGCGGCTCGGCCCAGTTCCCCTGTAATTAATTGTAGGGCGGTCGGAGGGAATGAGGTCGCTGTCTCGGTCACTGTTCCTTGTCGCTGGCCTTTTGCATTAAAAGCAAGTTTGTACTGGAACTCTTCGCCATCCGTAAATAGCACAGGGTTGCCACTACCGGTAGTTTATGCCCCCCCCAGTAATAAAATTTGCAGTATTTCAGGCTGGATTTCGTTTGTGAAAGCGTAGCAGCTTCCTGGGCAGCAGCAGGCAGCCTGAGCTTACTCCCTGTCAGGGAGGAGCTGAGGCTTCTGTAAGCCCGGGACTGGTGTCTTCGGCAGCGGGCCAGTATTCATCAAGCTTTTCTTGTCATTTGCCTGGGAATTCAGGTACTGAACAGTGACGTTCTTGGGAAAGGCAGCAAAAACACCTGTTTGTGGGAACTGAAGACTCATTCGCCATTGTACAAATATTTAAAAATGCCTAATCTTGAATTTTATATCCTCCTGGCTGTCATCTTTATTAATTCGCTTCCATCTCAATGGCACAGCGCTGTGGCAATTCTGTAAAGGCTCGTCATAATTAACTAGAAATACTAAACTATATTAATCTGCCCATTGTACCAGCAGTGATTAAAGCCGCTTAAACAGCGCGAGCATTCTTACGTGTCTCGAAGAGTGCTGCGTGTTTGCTCGCGTGTCGCGGGAGCCTTTGAAGAGCCGTTTGTTTCTTACCCTTTCATACTTGCGTTCTTACTGTCCTGATAGTGCACATAAAAGCTACACTCAAATGTATTTACTTTTACAGAGGTAATAAACCTCTTCAAACGTAGATAAGATAATGGATGTGCAGGAGTGCTACTGGGAGGCGTTGCTACGTACGGGGTGTGTATCCCACCTGCGCTCCGACTCCTGAAAATGGATAAGCGTGATGAGATTTTAACAAACGGTTTCCTTGATCTTCAACAGGTTCAGTGAAAGTATTTCATATTGGGGCAGGGATTAAGGCGACTTCTAGCCGGTGGTTTTAAGGCTGGTTCTTAAAGGATGTGGGAGAGCAGATGGAGATAAACCTAAAGACAAGGTAAGGAGAGCAGCGAGCACTTTAGCTGCACTTGCTATTATTCTTGGCATTTCCACCTAAGAGCTGCAGAAGGGCATGAAAATATTGTGGGAATACATTCCAGCAGGATCTCCACTCCTTTCCGCAGAAGAGTAATCCCGATCTGTTATCGGTCTTAGCCGAGCCTTTCCAAATAAGTGTGGAGGTGCTAACAGCAGGGTGGTTACAGCATGGCCAGGAAGGGCAGGGCTGTACGTACACAGCTATAGGTACGTTTACTCATGAAATCAGGATGACAAATGAAGACCTTTTTGGAGAGAGGTTGGTAAAACACCAGCGATTTGAACTTGGTACAGGTTACATTCTAACAGCTGTGCTTAGCTAGTTGTACATTTAATTATACAGTTGGGTAGTTCTTTAAAGAAAAGGAAGAGTTTTTCCCCCAAATGGGTGATTTGCCTAAATACTGACATGAGAGGATGGGAATGTGTGTTGAAAAGGAGGTGGGGTTTACTGTTAGTAGACTGCAGTAGGTGTTGAAAATGGTACTGTCTGCTTATTTTGTGTGCTGCCAGTGACATATTTCTTCTTAAGGTCACCAGCTAGCCCAAACCAGACGTGTGCCAGGTAGTCTGATGTGCTCCTGAAAGCAGTTCCTTGGAAAGTTAGCAGTTTAGGATTGTTTTCAGCTGCGAGCTGTGGACATCAGACAGACATCCTTGGTTTGCTCTCCAGAGTGATGCCGGGCTTCGTGCTGGCTTACTGTGCAATCCCCAGTTCACGAGAGATCTAGCTGGGGATCCGTTTGGTGGAACCCTGCTTGAAGCCCATAGATAGACTCAATGTGAGCGTCAACATCCCGGTGCCAGAAAATCCCTGCTGCGTCTGGAGAGCGGGAGACCCCCCCAGTGCAACAGCAGTGCTCCAGACATCCAGGTTTTCCTCTTCGTAGCAGATTGCCATGAAGTCCTACGGTGGTTCTGGAGAGAAATAATCCTCACCCTACATGGGAAGAATTTTCTGTAGTTGAAAGCCTGTTAGATTACGTCTCTTAGAGCCGTGATGTAACACTCTTCCATGTAGTCATGTGCATCAGCTGAGATAATGCACTATTTTAACTTGGCAGCCTCCAAGAGGACATTCATGAAAGCTTTCATTAGGTGTTTATAGAAAATGGAAAGGAAACTCATGCCACAGAAGTTTGCCTGTACTTTCCGACAGCTTAGCCTTAGATCTTATTATGGCTTTAAATCTCTTCTGTAACTACTTGTCTCCTCAGCTGCCAGACTTTTGGCAAGGTGTCTGCATTTTGCTAAGAGTCCTTAGCGGCAGTAGGAGGCGAGAAATTACAAGTGAAATGTCCTGAACACCATAAAAATACAGATGTATTTTTAAAATGGTGATGGTGTATATTACAGCAGGCTTGGTGACATGGTTTTAAACTTGCTGCCAGGCTAGAACTATACAGAATTACACTCTTTTGTTACAGTAAGCGTTCTGGGCTAGAAGTAGATTTCAAATCTGGTTTATTGTACACTTTCTTTTTCCTTCTGCCCGAAAGACCTCCTCCTTATTAATATTTTTATAGCTCTTGAAGCGTCTCCTGCGTTCTGGGGATAAAAAATAGGGAAGAGAACTGATAATTAGGAGTAAATAAAAATAAAAGGGAAGGGGGAATACAGTTATCTGTGGAAAAATGTGGATTCTTCTTGTGCTGCTGCAGACAAGGTGGAGGAACTTGAAAATCCGCTTGTGTGCTGGATTTTGTGGAAGCTATGAAGCTCTTGGGGGGCTTGGCTTCAGAAAGCTGGCACGGCAAAGTCTGACGTGGTCATGTCCGGTAATACTTCTACTGACCTGTTAGGTTTATTAATAGGTATTTTATATTACTCTTGTACAATTAATGTGCTGAAGTGGAGGTAAAAGGCTGTTAAGCGAGTGCGCTAGGGAGAAGAGAAGCAGGATGGGACCCCCGCGCACAGCAAGGTCAGATCACCAGTTAAAGTCTTAGCGTGGAGGATGGGAGTTGAACGTCGTATTTGGCGGCAGGCTGCAGAAAGCTTTTCTTTATTACACTTATTTCCTTAACACTACCTCGTGTGCCCTTTGCAGTGGCGAGGAGTTTTTTTCTGAAGCACTCGTGGTGGTGAAGCACTCGTGTTGGTAGTCTTGCACCTTAGCAAACTCTTAAAATTGCACCAAAGGCCTGAATAAGGTTGATTTTTTTTTTTTTTTTTTACCTTGTTATTTTTCTTTAAGCCAGTGAAGCTTCAGATTCTGGGACAGGCATGCTGGTGCCTATCTTCTGCTGTTTAAATACATTTTATTAAATTAAGAGCATTAAGCAATTTTTAAGTTTCCCTAAACAATGGATGGATTTTTCTGTGATTATTACATGAGTCAGTTATAATAATCCCTTTTCATTCTGCAGTTTCGTTGCTGAAACCGGGCACATTGTTAGTAACTCCCTTATAAACAACCCCGCTTCCAATTTGGAGATTTTTCTTGCTGGGTTCTGGTCTACTGTAGCCTGTATTTATTTCAGTAACGCTGCGGATGGTGGAGATGAGCTGTCCAAAGGAATCACATGGCTTTACTGGGACACCGGGATAATAGCATACTGTGTTCCACAGCTCAGGCTCCTCGCGCAGACTGCCCTTTGTCTGCCCAGGGTCTCTGAAGGCTTGTTTTGACCTTTTCGGCGCAGGAGACTGCAATTCTACAAGTTTCTCACATTAACACTTGTCCCAGGCTATTTCTGCATGTTGACCGAAAGAATTTGAGCTGAATAGTCGATGCAATAATGGCACTGTGGTTTAAAAGCCCTGCATGGGCTGCTGTTTCCTGCCCTGCTATTGCAGGGTTAGCAAAAAAAAAAAAAAACCCACTACTTCAAGATGTTCAGCTTCTGCTTCTCATTTGTTCAGAGATGCTTATGCCTGTCTCAGACCCACATAATGAGATTTAACCCCCCTGCTAGGTGGGTAGATAAACATAAAACAGTTTCTCAGGAGGAGTAAAGAAGAATGGGCAGCTCTTTGACTTTGCAGGAAGTAAAAACATGAAGTTCAGGCTTACAGTCTCCGTTCTGGTCTTTGTCCCTCACTTAAGTTTTATAGGATCTGTTACTAGTAGTATTTTCTTGTAAGAGGATGGTCATTAGTAGTGAGTTTACCTGGGTGAATTTTACAGCCGCTTTATGTACGCCTGTGCCAAAGCGTTAGGACAAACCACCCGAATATTAGCCGTACGGAATACCACGGAATTGTGGCTTGTTGATAGACAGAGTTGTAAAATAAACGTATGTATGTGCTCGGCTGTCTTTTATGCGTGGGGTTTGCAGTACTTCTGTTTGCTCGAGATTTCCTTCCATGGAAATTCAGCATTTGATCATTAACTTGTAGCTAGCAGCGCTCTACAGCGGTGTAATCCTGGGCTTTTCAGATTACCTGTTTCAAAATGAGTCAGAGCGATTACTTTATCTGCAGTTACGACAGCAGTTCTACAGGAATGGAAGGTCCTTTGCCTTGGCTGTGTCATAAGCTGCGCTTGCAGTTGTCTTCTGCAGGCCTGGAGTACGCGGAGCTCTTCTGTGCTTCAGAGGCGAACGAGATAAGGGTTTGCCATAGTCAGTGCCCGTCGGCGCTGCGAGACCTGTCAGAGATAAAGAAGAATAGCGGCATGGGAAGCAGCCTTGGCAACACGATGCTGTCCTCCAATCTAGTGAAATCAGGAGGTGTCTGTGCGTTTCTATTGTCAACAGAAACATGTAAGGAGAGAGAAAGGAGGAAAACAAGCGGATATACCTGCGAAACAGGGGAAATGCCTTGGACTTAATTGATACCAGAGGAAGAGAACTGAGAATTGAGCATTGTCCCAAGAAGGCTGATGTAGTAGCTACCTAGGCTACAATAAACATTGACAAAGATGGCTTAATTCTATACAGTTGAGCTCAGAAGAAGCCCAGAATGCAGTGCTCTGATTCTCATCTTGCCGAAAGTGTCATGCTCTCTTGATTTATATCAAATGGGTGTTCGGGCATAAATCTCATCAGATGTTTTGCAGTCAGACCTAATCATACTTACTGTGCCTTGCCTGGGCCATGTCACGTTCCTGGGATCGGAGCTGACTTGCAAGCCAACTGTCTGCCTGACATTTCCTTTCAGAATAAAGCATCGCTGCAGGTTATCGTAGAGGTGCAGAGACGTGGCGCTGGAAGGTCCTACCCCCAGCAGTCTGCTGAATTCAGGCTAATTGTAGAAATCATAGAATCATAGAATAGTTTGGGTTGAAAGGGACCTTAAAGATCATCCAGTTCCAACCCCCCTGCCATGGGCAGGGACACCCTACACTAGCCCAGGGTGCTCCAAGCCTCATCCAGCCTGGCCTTGGACACTCCCAGGGATGGGGCACCCACAGCTTCTCTGGGCAACCTGTCCCAGTGCTCCCCACCCTCTCCGGGAAGAATTTCTTCCTGATATCCAATCTCAATCTCGCTGCTTTCAATTTAAACCTGTTACCCCTTGTCCTGTCACTCCCTGCCCTTGTAAAATGCCCCCCCCCCAACTTCCTTGTAGCATCCCCAGGCACTGGAAGGCTGCGATAAGGTCTCCCCGGAGCCTTCCCTTCTCCAGGCTGAACACCCCAACTCCCCCAGCCTGTCCCCATGGCAGAGGGGCTCCAGCCCTCGGAGCATCTCTGTGGCCTCCTCTGGACTTGCTCCAACTGGTCTGTATCCTTCTTATGCTGAGGGCAGATGGAGTATCCTACTGGCGTAGGGAGTAATGGTGGTGTCTTAATGCTGAAGAGCAGCTTGGTAGAAGTTGGTATCTTAGCGAATTTAATCGGTTTGCAGCTCACAGGCCCGTGATGTGTTTCTGATAGCTGTAAGGCTGCCTCAGTAAAACTAAGGGCTGATCTCAGTAATTGCAAGTTTAAAGTTCATCGTAACATCTCCCTTTTGCAGTGGGTGACTTCCTAGAGGTGGACTTTTGAGCGGTTCCTCTTCTGTGTTGCAAATCTTTCCCCTCCTCGCTTCCTAAGTCTTTGCCTCGTCTCAGGCTATTGGTATTTTTCAAACTGTAGACTCTTTTATCCTTACCTTGCCCTTTTGGCTGCTTTTTATTGCACAGAGCAGATCCTTAAACCCTCCCCCCCTAAGCGAGCCCACAGGGCAAACTTGTAGGCCTTGCCTTCGCCCAAATTGCTTTTTCCACAAGGCTCCTTTGTTAGAAAGAGGTCTGGGCTAGCTTCAGTCACTGCTGAGCTTCCCGGAAAAGGGAAGGCAGGCAGCCCCTGCTTTCTCAGGTTACTGAACACATCCCTCTCCCCTTCCCTGCGGTCCACTAGACCTAGCGACAAAAATGCATTTCAGCTGTCGAAAACGGCACTAGGGCCGCGCTGCAGCATTATTTGTTCATGCTTAAGAGACGTATGTTTGTTCAGGGGTTGTAAACACTGTCGTGAAGATTTTGACAGGAGTGAAAAATGGAATGTAAGTTGCTGGTGCCGAGAGGAATACAGCTAGCGCTAATCCCGGGCTGCAGCCTGTCAGTGCCCACCACTCGGCACCGAGACACAGATGCAGCTTGATCTGTTATTTCTTGTGTTTGTGGCTGCTGGGGCAGGTTGGGCACAAGTCTGTGAATCTGGCTCGATACGCTGGGAAACGGAAGAGGATACAGGAAGCAGTGTTTTGTTTACCGTGTGTATTAGTTATCGTATCATGAATTACATCGTAAGCCTTGCGCTGAGAGCTCGCAGTTCGATGGTATCTTAGCTGGAACGGTTTATGATTAACCAGAAAGCCTTTCTCTGCAGGCTGCAGGAAATGGTTGTGTTCCTGTGATCAGCACAGTGGTTCGAGGTGTGGAGGACACTAGTGATAAACTGATTTTTAATCATACTCTGATTCGGGAGTATGGCTACTTTATAAATAAAGATTGAATAGACGGAGGCCTTCTGTGGATTTGCTCCTTGAACTGTAAAAGCTCCGTTCCTCCAAAGCAGTTACGGTTCCCACATGCCTGAGATGAATGGGAGGAGCAGAAGAGCTGTGCAGAAATGTAAAGAAGCTCTGCGCTTGCATGAAACACTAGAAAAGAATTGCCTTACCTAATCAGGTTTGTTCAGGAGGGTGTACTCCTGGCCATCGCTGGCGAGAGTTGTGCTGTTGAATGCTTCTCACGGGTTTAACCACATTGAAAACCATTTGCAGGTGCAGAATAGGCAGGTCAGCGATAGGCAGGTTTGGGTTATGTTGGCATGGGCCTGATCTTTCCCTTCAGCAGAACAGGAATCGGGTTTAGAGAAGCAAAGAGCGAGCGGTAGGTGTGGAAAGAAAACTGTGCACAGCTTTTCTTTCCAGTGGAAGTAACCACTTGCAGAAGTTCTGGACTGTCTCCTGCAGAACGGCTTAGAAACGGGGATGCTGCTTAGTTAATGAACACAAGGGAAAAGGAAAGACAACTTTGCATGGTACCTGTTCCCTCTGGAGCTCCAACGCCTCCGTGTTCTGAGATCAAGTGGAGTTGAAGTTCTTCAGCCAAGAGCAGCGAGACAGGGAGCATGGCTCTCTGAGCTTGGCCTGGCTTAAAGTGAAGGCTGTGCTCGATGGCCTTTTCTGGT
Organism: Rhynochetos jubatus; assembly: GCA_027574665.1. Taxonomy (NCBI): domain Eukaryota; kingdom Metazoa; phylum Chordata; class Aves; order Eurypygiformes; family Rhynochetidae; genus Rhynochetos; species Rhynochetos jubatus. The sequence continues at coordinate 8,530,651 of CM050669.1, forward strand.
TTACCCTATTTCTCGGGCTATCTACAGTGGAAAAAATCATTATTTCTTTTAAGGCAGCAGTATTTCTAGTGAATTTGCTGCTATGTGATGTGGAAGTAGACTACTGACGTGAACAGCCTTGGACGCACTGGTAAATGGAAGACTTCCAAGGATTTTTGTTGTCATTCTTCACTTGTTTAGCTATGAGGTTGAAAATAACTGAAGTTCATAATTGATACTGTCATATCACACCAAGTCCTTTGCAAGGACAGGAGAGCACTCAGGTGCTTTCTCTGTCAGGAAGTTGTGTGAGATACTGTGAAAACACAGCAGCCTCCCCTGCTGCGTTAGCCCTGCTTTGAGTAAGTATCTCGTCTCTGGGTGCAAGTACAAAAAGAGAGAGAGGACCAGAGCTTGTCCGAGTATCCAGAGGCGGCTCAGGGTAAAACTGGCCTTTATACAGCGCAGGGTTGTTTGCAAGCATGAGTCCTGCAGCGGTGTGTGACTCGTAGCTGTCTAGCTTAAAATGTGTTTAATGTCGCTGCGAATATTGCACCCTTCTAGGCGGATTCTCCTGATGTGTTAAAAGCGCCCTAATTTTCTTCATAAAGGAATGAAGGCATGGCTGTTGTGTCTGCTTGAAGTTGTTGAACTCTTGTGACGCTCGGCGTGGTTTTTGTTTAAACGCCTGGTGTGGTCGGGAACAAAACACACACAGACCTGCAGGCGATTTCTGTTGTGGTCGCAGTAACAGGCTGGAGCATCTTTCCAGGTGACTGGGATGGGGAGGCGTAATTATGCAGTGCTTTGCTGTAGAGTAAGTCCTTTCAGTAACTCTTCACAAGCAGTTGCTGCTGTTCAAAGGTACGTTGCACAAAGGTTATTGTGTTTAGAGCACAAGTCTCAAAGAGGACTTAGATATTAACCTCCCCTTTATAATGCAACGCCCGAGTATTTACAGTGGGAAGGGTGGGAGTTCTGCCAGGCAGTGGTTTTACCTTTATCATCTAGGCTATTGCTCGAGCTTCAAGGAAACGAACTCCCTCGTTGCTCTGTCGTTTGGGAAACTTGATGCTGCAGTGACTGACTTCTAGCAAAGGGGATTCTATGGAGAGGAGCAAAGAAATGTGGCTTCACCCAAGAGTGCCACTGCCATTGTGTTACAGCCAGGCTTTAATGGAATCAGACGTTCCCGTTAAATTAATACATTTTACATGGAGCCCATCAACTGACACTTAATTTGCTTCAATAAGGAGTCGGGCATGTGGGATCCAAATAGTCTGTGCCTGGGATAATCTGGAAGAATCCTTACATTACAGGATCTCGAAAATGCTCACTGAAACAAGAGGTAGCATTTGTGGGTAAGCGAATTGCTTAATGCAACCTTATATCTAATTTAGTGCTAAACTAAGGCTGGATGGGAAAACGATCTCTTAAGCAAGGATTCTAAAAGCAGGAAGAATGGTGCATTGTTTCTTTTTTTACTTGCTTAGCAAAATAAAGGGTGTTTTTTAAAACAAAATCCGTGTTGCATGGCCCAGTTCTTTTGAGCTGCATGAGAACACGCAGGCGGCTATTTGTATTTACAGACCCAAACTGCCTTCTGGTATCGGGGGCGGTTTAGTGAGACTGTAGATGCAGGTTCTTGGTGAAGAAACACCGTTTGATATCTGGCAAATGGTTCAGTAGAGGCTGATGCTGCAGCAGAATTTTACTGTCATAAAGGTTTACTTTTCATCTGTCCAGAAAGTCTTGAACGTGATGCTTTCTTACGCCAAACGACCACAGGTTGTTTCTCTCCAACAGCGTGCCCAGCCCAAATTTCTGTCTTGGCCGATTACAGGCTGTGTGGGAATATAAGTTGGTACATCTGATGAGCCGTTCAGTCAGTTCAAATGAAATCAGTGTGTAATAACCAGAGTTATAAACTGTAATGTTGATAGTTATTATCTAGGTGTTGGAGAGGGGATTAGTGGGCATGTTCCTACAGACCCACAGTGAGAGGCGGCGTGTAATGACCGTGAGTAATGCGAAATGATTCAGCCGCTTAGGCTTGCGCACGCGAAGTGTTAAATCTCCTGCCAGCGCCGGTGAGCAGTGCCGTACGCCTCGCCGTTTGGAGTTCTGTAAACAACGTACGGGCGTCAGAAAGATCCCAACACGCAGACGAACGAGCAGTGCTGCTGCAAAGGAGCACAAAGATGTGTCTGTAGCCTGGGACGGCGGAGCACAAGCCCTTCTGGGCAGTGCCTGGGGCGTCGTTATGTGGTCCTGCCATAGCATGGGTGTTTTCTTCCGTCTTCTTGCAGGGGTGGTGCGCAGAGAAGGCATCTTTGAAGCTTTGTATCCAGCAGATGAGCAAGGCTGGGTGCATCTCACGCCAGAAACGGAATAGTGGTGTCTTAGCCTGCAAGACAAAACCTCCTGTGCTCTTCCTTAAGTAGCACCGACAGCTGATCCGCTCAGGAATCGTAGCTGTTAATGTTTTTGTGAGCATTTTATTGTTCAAACTAGTGCTTTTGTTGTCCTGTTGCAGCTCTTAGGTTTTCCTTTCTGCCACTGCTCTTCTCCCCATAAACTGGTGGGAAAACACTCCAACCAACAGGGTGAAACGCTTCAGTCACTACCTGAGAGAAATGCAGGGAGAAGCTTAGACACCACCCTCCCAGTCAGTGGTTCCCCGCTCTGTTTCTCTTCGGTGGGTTTCTTCCCTGCCTGACATGGTACAAAACTACCAGGAACAAGGGTCTTGTCTTCCTAAAGACGTTTTTCGTATGGAAAAACTACGTTGTCTGTAAATGTTGCTTGAGGAATGTTTGCTTCCTTGAGGGAGGGATATTTTTTATGGAAGAAATAATGCAGTTGATACTATCAGCTGGTCTACTTGTGCCTTTCTGCCCTGAGCAAAACCGTCCTTACAACAGTACCTTTAATATCTGGCATATTTTATAAGCACATTGTTTGTTGTCTAAATAGTGCCACGCTCACATTTAACAGTCCTGGGGTTTTAAAAGAAAATGACTGAACCGTTTTTGGAAAGGCAATCTTCTCTAAAACTAACCACCTGCTCTGAAGAGGTTTTGTGGATCTGCTCCAATGGGCAATTGTCTTCCCTGGTCTGTATTCCTAAACTTGACTTGATGGTACTGGGAGAGAAGGGAAGATGCTCGTGTTCATTGACGCAGGTATGCAGGGAGCGGGAAAGGGATCTGAGGCTTGTTGTGTCAACATAGACTGTTCAGTTTAATTTCATGAACATTAAGGCTTGAAAAGTTAGAGAAGCTTGTAAGGGACATTATCCAGTTCTGGAGATGCCTCCATGGCTTTCTTTGGTGTAGGAGATGATGTTAGTATCGGTGAACTGGTAGCGACTCTTCCAATTTCAAAGGAAACCCGGTGTGACTCATCTTTACCAGAACACTGCTTTAAGCAGTGTTAATCCTAGCTGACTATTCATGTGTTTTGTTTGTCTAATATCCTTGTAATGAAGCTATTCCCGTTACAGAAAGCCAGCATCCTTTGTTCTCCTCTGAGCTATGCAAGACATGACTGCAGAAGTAGTTTGGGGCCTGAAGCTGCAGTGACTGAATGCCGCTGGAATTTAATGTGTCACATCTGGTGAAAGGGGGAGCACATCCATAGCTTCTAAAATTCAGAGTAGCCCGTTTTTTGGGGGGTGGGTAGGTGGTGGTTGGAACTTAAACACCCTTGGTAGGTTGGAAAGGAGGAGAAAAAGCTTGGTTAGACTTGGAATTAATACTGCTGGGTTTTGTTGGGTATTTTGTAAGAAATAACTGAAAATAAGTAATAATAAACCCTGAAGTCTGGTAGATTGAAATGGCAACGTTTGCCTTTCTGGGTCAGAAAAAAGATTTTTGGATACAGCTGGAAATCATAGCAATGGGTGCATCTGAGCCAAGAAATAAGTGCATTTGAGACCAGCAGGAGCAGCTGGCTGGCTAATATCCCGCAGCAAATACGCGAAGGCTGTCGGGGTTTTTTTAGCCTGTAGAGCGTACTGCAGTTTCCCTTTTGGGTGTTAGAGCCCTGCTCAGTCCTGCCGCAGCCTCTCCTGCCGCTATCCAGCAAAGGAGTCGCCTGTCTGCTCCGCTTATGCTGTGGAGGTGATTGATGGGGTGGTGTTTCCCTCTCCTTGAGGTGAGGGTGCACCGGGCTTTGGTCCCTTCCGTCGATGATTTGAGGCGAGTGGCGGCGCCGGCTCTGTTACGAAGCAGAGAGCATCGCAGCCTGCTGGGATTAACACTTGTGGAAGACGAGGTCTTCTGCTTTTAGACGGTAACTGGAAAGAAAGCTATTGATCACTGGGCGAATAATTTAGGGCTTGTTGAATATTAAAGACGTCAGAGCCATGGTTAGGTCTGTAGTGGCATGCTGACTCCTTACGGCTGCATTGTTGTAGTAGCACAGCTGCCAAGGTCCCCTTCAAAGTCTTGTGTGTTACAGCAAATACAAGGTGATCATATGAATGAGCCATCTTTCTATTGTCTCACTTCCTCGGAAGTTTCAGTGGAGAATTAATCCTCTGCTACATTGTCATCCTCTACCTTCCCATCCGTCCCCTTCCTCTCTTGGCTACAAATAGTCTCCTGAGGTTTGAGTGTGAGGAGAAAGCAAGATTGGCATTTTTAGCTGTTAAATGAGGTTAATCAGCTTGGTAGTGGGTGGGAGAAATGTGCTCCGAGGTTAAGAATGTGATATTAATGGTTAGCAGGACCCTTTTTATCAGTCCCGTGTAAATGTCCTGCTGTTGGGCATGCGTGTTTTGGTCAGGAATCACCTGGTTGGTTTATGGTTCCTAAAACTGAGAGACAGAGATTGTGTGGAGGGTCTGTGTTTGTGTACAAGAAGGCATCCTTTACCTCTTCTCTTGAAGGCACCGTCCTGAGTTTGAGGGAAGGGAATTAGGGCTGTAAGTCACTGTTCTGCAAAATGCACTTTAACTGGCACAAAAGGAAGAAATGGAACTACTGGAATTTCTGCAGGATGAGGGCGGCTGGTCTGAGCAGACTTCAAGATGCATGATTTTGGCAACTGTCCAGGACGGCTGAACTGCTGGGGAGGAATGCTAATCCTTTTTGCTAGCTTTTGGCATAAGTCAGTAAAAACATGCAGATATGTATTCCAAAAATACATCCCCCTTTGCCGTATGGATGGTGCACTGTGGAGATGCAGATAATAGAGGAGGATAACCTAAATGCAGCCAGAATTCCTCACTTCAACAGTTAAAACCTTGGGAAGCAGCATATCAATTTTTGCAACGTCTGCTTGACTTACATCCACGAATGACAGCCTGCTGGCTGAAAGTCCAGAAGGAGTCATTAAAGCCATGCAACACTGTCTGTAACAGGAGACCATCTTACAGATTGCAGATATAATTGGCTGCTTTAATTAAATTCACCTTCTTGACTTTAATATTAAAATCGGAAAAACAAAGTTGCTATTTCTGTAGGAATGTGTGGGTAATTAGTAGCCAAAAGCCAAATAGGATATGGAAATACGAGCTAAAACATTTGATGACAAATGCAAATTTCAGCCTAAATATTTTACTCTGCTTGGCAGTAAATCATTGCTGGTAAAAAGATGCACAAGTCTTCCTGCATAAATCAAATTTCAGCTGTACAATGGAGAGTTCACTCGCCGTTATGTCAGATATTCCTGCACCACAATAGCAGGAAGGAGCGGATGTAGCCAGCATGTCATCTTGGCGCTGCGCTCGGCGGAGCTGCTGCATGAAGATGTGACCCGTTCAGGTGGTGCTGAACGTGCCTGAAGGCAAGCAAACAGCAACGCCACCACGCCTGCCTGCGTCCTTTCCTGCTGGAATGGTCTGCCCTGGCGCCCGTTTCAGATGGGATTACATTTGCGCTTTGAACGCGGAGGTGTATCGAGTAGCGATGACGTACGCATCACATCGGCTGCCTCCGTGGGAATGTCCCGCCATCTACCCATCGCCAGGCTTCCCTGCGGATTTGAAACTGGGGTGCAAGGATGCATTTTTGGCAGATCTACCTGTGCATTTCCAAGAATGCTTTGGTGGAATAGATTTCTGGGCCCACGGTTTGCCATTTTCCGTTAAACCGTAAAAAGCGTTGAAATGGCAACAGGCATTGTCGTGAAGGTACTCCGGGATTACGTTCACCGGGTGGTTTTTAACCATGTGGCACCTGAAGTTTCTTTTCCAGGAGTGTAATTCCTGTTGGTATAATAGGCTGGGCAAGCCTCGTGTGGCACTACTGCCTGTTCAAAAAGAGTGGCGCACGTTTTACTTTCTCCCTTCCCCCCAGCCTCGAACCACATCCATGCGTATGAGTGAGTCTCGTCACGTTTTCAAGAATATTGTCAAATTTTTTTTGCTCTTTAAATGGTTTTGGTGCTTAAAAAGAAGAATTGCTGGGGTATTTTCACATACAGGCCAATAATGAACTCAAACATGATGATGCTCGTAGTCTGAGGTTTAATTACACAGTTTGTAACGGTAATTCCTTTCCCTCGACCCTTTCAGTCCTGCAGCACTGTATATACCCTGCGCTCAAGCGTGCTGCTCTGAGTCCTCCGCTTGCGACTGTCGTGCCGGGAAATGCCTGGGGCATGTAGATCATTGAGGGTTCTGTTGCAGAAGGCACATAAATGTATGAATTGATTGGGCCGAGCAGAATAAGACCGTAAGACTGCTGATTCGGATACCTTGCCTTCAACTGATTTCTTTGTTTGCACTGAAGATTTCCCACCTTATTTGCAACCAAATATTGCATAGGAGAGCAGGACGAGTACCCATCCTGCTGAGTGGATTTAGCTTTTATTCTCTTCCAAGCACTGGTTTGAGGGTGTAGAAGTGAGGGGGACCATCTGCTTTACGTTCCAAATAGCTGTCATCATCCTACAGCTAGCAGAAGCCTTGTGATTTTTATTTTTGGGGGGAGGGAAAAAAAATTACTTTTCTCCATAGTTAACACTTTGCTTGCAAATCTTGTCTTTCAGGTGGGAAGAGGAACTGACGAGAAGAATGAGTCTGGAGTCTATGGTAGAAACCTTGCGAGAGGTAGGTTTTGGAGAGTACATATTGAAAGGCTCTCTCTGCCCCTTGTATTAGCAATTATTTGAATTTGTTTAATTAAAAATCCCTTCTAGCTAGGGCAGCTGACTGCCTCGCTGCGTGCCGGAGAATAGTGTTAATATTTGGAAGCTGGAGCAGGAAGGCGCTGAAGTTTCTGGCAAAGCGAGATGTGGGGGTGGTGACGTGCCTTATCAGCCCTGCTCAGGTTAAGTGAGGAAGCATATGTTGGCCTGTACCTCTCAGTTCTTTGTGTGCTTTCTCTTGCAGGAGGCGCAGGAAGCGGAAGCTCTCCAGGAGGAGTTAAATGAAAAGATTGAGAGACTGAAAGCAGAACTTGTGGTCTTTAAGGGTCTGATGAGTGATGTAAGTAAACGGAGAGCAGAGTGGCCAACTCCCACTGCCTTTGTGAAATGTGTGTGTCATGCAAATGGCTTCATTCATGAAAAGGTTATGGTCTTAGTGAGTGCCGCTTTGTAGTTAGCATTATGGCTGCCTTTATGACCTAATGCATCAGACAGATCACCCTTCCCCCTGCTTCCTGTCTGGTCTGTGTAGAGATGCATTAACTTGCTGCTTAGCCCATAACCCGGACTCTTCCCTCCCTTCCCCGTTCTCCACAGCTGGCAGTGCCAGCGTTCAGGTCTGCAGCCGTGGGCGAGAGATGTTGGAGAACTCGCAGGTCAGGGTGAAGGGTTCATCGGTGCAGCACCCTGTACCGCTGACACGGCGGGAGGCCTTGCTCTGAGTCATGCGAGAAAGTAACGGTCAGAAAGGAGCGCGCTGTACGCCCTTCCCAACTCGCTGTTGGAAGGCTGTGGAGAGGTTAACCCAGTGCCACTGGTTTGGGTGTCGGGTTTTGTTTCCAGTGTGCTTCAACTTAAATTTAAAAAAAAAAATAATAAAAATACTTGTTTTCCCAGGAATTTCCTCATGTCTAGTTTGATACTGACTTTCCTTCAAAGCTAGGGGATCTTTCAGACTATGAGTGGATCATTTTCTTACGTGTAGACATACGCAGAGCGTGCGCTCGTGCCGCTCTCTGGAAAGACAAGCCGGGTGAAGGCACAAGTAAGGTGCCTTTCTCTAAGACTGAGGTAGCGCTGATGCCAGTTGTCTAATGAATACGTCCTATTATGCTTATTAATTCTGCAGTTTTGTGTAGAACTACTTCCTTCTGTCTTTATATAAGCTTGCAGAACCTGCTCCCCGGTGTCAAATACATTCTCTCAGGGCCACTAGATCTGTTTGTGTGAAATTCGGCAATTAGCTCTCTCCATGTGGTGGTTAATCGAGAGCAGGCATGCTTGGGTAAAGGCAGCGCGAAAGGGAGAGACTTTAGGGCTGCATCACTGTGATGGCTCGGGCTGAGGAAGACACGTTGCCCAGGGTGTACAAAACAGGTGGTGTGAACGCAAACATCCTCCTCAGCTTGAGAGCGGGTGTGCTTTGGGCTTTGCGGAGTCCGTAAGGGAGAAGAGAGCCCAAGGAAAGCGGTGAGGATGCTTGGTTTGCATCCCTCTGCCTCAGTATTTAGAGGAGAGAAACGCGAAACGTTGGCACGTGACTCTGGCTTTCCAGCGGATATCTGTTGGTAAGGTTGTGTTTAGAGTGTGTCAGCGGTTCGAGGGACAAACCCCAAAGCTTTCTCCTTGGGAAGGGGATTTGGTATTTAAGAGTGCTCTGCACAGAGTTTTTCTGGTGGCATTGGAAGCATTGCCCAGCCCTCGAAGTGCTGCTCTCTAGCAGAGTTACGTCTGGTCTAGGCTGGAAAATACGCTTTTTTTTTTTTGTGGAGCAGTGTTTCTTCATAAGGAGCCAGCTGTACTGTCAGAGTGGGAGTCTCTTACAAATTATGTTTGTAATTACTGCCCAGAGTGAAGCAAGGCAAAATATTTTTCACGTAGAATCTGTGCTAGGCTGGAAGCCAGATTAATGCCGAGGGCGAGTATTTCTGTTACAAGCTTTGGTGGATCTCTTCAGATCCAGTTTTGATTTCACAGGTTCGTGGTATGTACGAAGTTGCCGACTAGCCCAGATTCTGTTTTAAAAGCAAATTCTTGCAGGCACAGTTTCTTCTGTCCAAAATTGGGGGAGTGTTGCATACTCACCAGATTTTAGAGTTCATTCTGTTCTGCACACTCAACAGGGGTTTTCTCCATTTTTAAAGCTTTACTGACCCAATAAAAATTTACTGTTGCCACGTCTAGCAGTTGTTTGGGGGTGGGGGCATAGGTTTTTCAGTGGCAAATCACTCAGTTGAAATTTTATTAGAGTCAGATATGAATGTTAATTGTTAGCTGTCTGGTCTGTTCAGACTGTCCGTATACTGTCTTTCCCGGAGAACGAGATGTAATATTGTTTAAGAATGGTATGCCCTGGGGTTGGAGAGATACTGTGGGGTATCTCTTCTTTCCTGAACTGTATAATAATAGAAGATAATCACTGCTGTCCTTCCTGCAGCCCATGACAGACCTGGACACAAAGATTCAAGAAAAGGCCATGAAGGTGGATATGGACATCTGTCGGCGAATCGATATCACAGCCAAGCTGTGCGATGTAGCGCAGCAGCGCAACTCTGAAGACGTTTCCAAGATATTCCAGGTGATTAGGCCATGAATTTTCCCTAGGGTAGGACAAGAAGTGAGGGGACAAGAGGGAGCAGTGTTGAGGAGTTGTGGCCCAGGTCATTTACCTTGACATTTCTCTCTGTAGACACATACTTTCTTCTTTCTCGGTCTTGAAGCGTAGCTCCCGCCTGCAGAAGCTGCCGTACCACTAAGAGCACAGAGCTTAGCTTAAAGAAAGAAGTCTCAGGATGACTTTTAAGACATGCTGTTAGTCTGATGTTAGTCTGCGATGAACGCAGGGAACAAAAACATTACGGGGTCTAGGTTTGTATAAATGGCTTCCTCACATTTGTTCCCTTCACGAGGGAGAGGGTTTAAGCTTGTAGAACTGTCATCTGAATGTTCTTATTTCTGGCTCAGGCTCTGTGGCCAGAAATAACGCTTCTGTGGTGGTGAGCTGTGACTGCTTCGTGAGACTAGAAACTCCAGTTGCTTTCCTTGAGCTATTGTGGCTCCTTGGTGCTAGTAGGAAAGTCATTTAATATGCTCCAAAAGCAAGCAGTTACTGCTCTGTGTGGAGCAAACGTAACTCCCAGTGCAGTTGGTCTTCTGTCACAACTGCAACTTCAGTTGCGATTAACCCAGCTTCCTTCTACGTTGATCTAAATGTGTCTTGCTCCGCCTTTCAATAAGTCTGATGCTTGTCTCTCTGTAGTGATGCCATATAGTGTGCCAAATGCTGTGCAGAAACACTGTCAAAAGATCCTCGTGGCCCCTACTGGTTGTGCTTTCTGGTTACGGTGAAGTTACCTGAACGTTTGATGTTTTTTTTTTTTTCTTGTGTATCCCAAAATACTCAAATCTGGAGCCATTTATTTTTCTGGCACGTTGAGCCATTGCGCTGTGGTAGTGGTCCCTTCCTATCCTTGCGCAGAATTGCTGTGCCTTTCTGCTCAAAGGTACCTGCAAAGCGTACTGTAGGTCAAGCATGCAGTGGTTAAAATGATCGTCGTGGAGAACACCACCGATAAGGGACGGCGCTTATGCCCGGTAGAGGAAGAACTGCAGTAGGTCGGGAGCAGACTGTGACTCTGTGGCATCATCTGTGAACATCTCTCGTGTTCACAGCCCTCAGATGAAGTGATCCCCTGCGCCCTTTGCAGGGGTATCCCTCGGGTTCTCTGCACATCTGGGAACTTCTTTTCTTTGAGGTTCTCCAGGTTTTTTCACGGTTCAGTTAACCTTTCTTCTGTCAGCCTGAACACTAGCGGCCCGCCTCCGCTCGCGGGGCGGGATGCTCCTGAAGTAAAGGCCATCGGAAAGGCTTCCCATCTACTCTTCCGTGGTGGTTCAGCGCTGGGAGCAACGGCCTGTGGCGGTGGCAGGAGAGGGAGAGTTCTGTCATCGCTCTCGAGCCTGCTGCCTGGGCACTCCTGCCAGCTTACGCTTTTGCCCTGTATCATTCTAACCTCTGCATGTTCTCTGGTAGATCAGGCTGGTGTCGGTGGGCAGACGAACATCTGTAGAGCGCTGGCAGCCTGCAGCTTGCTTTGCCCTTCGCCCTTCTGAACTGCTTCCTTCTGCTCTGTGTTCACCACTCATTAACAGATGCAATTCCTGTCTTGAATACGAGCGGTCCCGGAATTGCCTGGGCACTCATGACCGGTTATATTCGCTCAAACCTAACGCCTCTCCTTCTTTGTCTCTGCCCCTCATGGCGCAGCACCTCAGCTGAACCTTCTAGTTACCGCTCTTCTCTCCAATTAAGGTGGCTTCCAAGAAGAAGGACCGCAAGCTCGCATCCGATGATGACCTCTCTGAACAGGATGGGGACAATGGCAGGTTCTCTGACGACGAGGTCAGCTGTTCTCTGAACATCACGGATGAAATGAAGCGAATGTTTAACCAGCTGTGAGTATCACGGACCACGTGGGGAAAACTCACTCTGAAATGCAGACGTAGTCCTGGGGCGCCTGAGCTGCCAGCGTGGTACCTACTTGAAGGTTTTTTAGAAGCTCAAAATTAATTGGTTTTTGTTCCTCCCTTAAGTTGGGGAAACTATAGAGAATATTAAAAACCCACAAACGCTAGTTTTACTCCTATAAGTTGTTGTAACAGTAGCAAACGAAGCAGCACGCAACAGAAAAAAGTGCAAAACTGACGTCTGGGTTTGGTGGCTGTGTTGAGATAGAAAATAATATTGAAAATAGCTGAATCGCTTCTCTCATTAACAGAAACTGAAGGCAGCTTGTATTTTATCCGCGATGAAGTTAATCTTTAAGCGTCTAGTAGTAACAAGCCAAAATGCAGTTGGCGTTGTGTGCCCGAAGTGAGCAGCAGTCAGAGCTGGGAGTCTGTGCTCTGGGACAGAGGCAGCTCTTGCCACTAGAAACTGGTTAGAAGAAGGTGAATTGCAAAAGGCACAATGGTGTATGTCCAATTTGGTAGGTTTATTCTAAATTATTTTTTAAAGTCATGCTGATTACGGACAAATAGCCTGTCCCTTTTGCCAAGCTTTTCAGCCTCTTAAGGACAGTATTGGACGGCTTCCGGCCGGAGATGTTATCTGCTTAAAAGGAAGTGAACTAAAGTCACAAAAATGCATCCCTCTGAAATTAGCAGCCTGTTTCCGGGAGCAATTTCAGATTTTTGTCAGACCTCCTTAACGAGGACAAGAAGCAGCTACTCGTGTTTCGCTCCGCTGCTGTTCAAACCCAAAGGGACCCGGTGCTTTCTGAAACTTTCCTCGATTGCACAACCCACCCTGCTGAAGGGGCTTGGCCAAATAACAGGGTTAAAGGCTGCTCCTGCCACTGTGTGTTCTGAGCTGTAAGTGGCTGTGGTAGTATCGTTGTTGGTCAAGTCAGCAAGAGGTATTTATCCTCACCTGCACATCATTTCGGGGTTCGGTTTTTTCGTCGTTGTTCCTTTGGAAAACCCATCTTTTTAAGTGCTGCAGGGAAAACGTTGGCTGACCGTCAAGCGGGAAATCAGCAGGGAGTCTTGTAGCGGCTGTTTCTTGTAAAATTCCTCGAACTGTGCGTGGACTCATTTTCCCATGTATGAAAAGAATAGTTTAAAACATTTCTGTGGGTTTGCAAACAGGGGAAACTAATGTGCAGCACCATCTGGAGGAAAGCTAGGACTGTGCACTCGAACCGGGAACGCTAACAGGGATCTTTTATTCTGCTTTGGGGTGGCACCGAGCCCGGGAGCGAGGGACTTGGACAGTGGCAAAGCCTGTTTGTAAAAGCTGTGAGGAGTTTCAGCTGCTGCATTGTCTCCTTCATTCAGTTCTCACAGCCCCTTTTTTTCTAGGAGATTAATTAAAGGACTGAGGGAGTGGGGCTGGAATGGGTTTCACTGGTGCTTTTTCTGTTGCCTTAACAGTCGTGAGACATTCGATTTTGATGACGACTGTGATAGTTTAACGTGGGAGGAGAATGAGGAAACGTTGCTTCTCTGGGAAGACTTCACAAACTGCAATCCTTCAATTGACCTCCAAGGAGAGGTGAGTTTATTTCCCTTATTTTCTTGAACTGTTCTCTGCAAAAACTGTGTCCCTCAGCTGCTCTTTCAGCCACTTGAGCCGTTGTGTATATGACCGGTGATCTAGTTTGCCACGGAAACTTGCTTTGGTTTTAAAATCCCCTCAGTGCTTTATGGTTGATTTTCAGTCTGTGCAATCAGTTTATTTGCCAAACTTCAGTTCTTCTCCTCCTTCAAACTGAGCATTTAAAGGTACTGAGCGTCAAAAGATCCGACATGTCCAGCTGTTGCAGGGGCATCACGCAATCCGTCACCCTAAGCAGTCGTTTATCTGAAGCCCTGGATCTCCCCCACAGCATCTCACTCTCTCTGTAGATTATTATCACTCACGCTTTCATTGTCAAAATAGTACACATAGTGGGGAGAAAAATAAACTGGGTGCAGCCCATGGAAGATGTTACTGTATATCCTGTCACAAAGAAGCTGTGGTTGCAGGACTGTGTAAGGCCCCAGGGATCTTCCGAACGCGTGAATCTTGTGTTTCCATCATCCCAGTCAATAGGGATCTCCTGGCGCCGGTGGATAATAAACAGCTTGCTTTTAATCCTCGAGATCCCACGCGAAGTAAGCTAATAGCTGCACGCTGCCTCGTTCAGTGACTCCCGAGCCTTTTTAAACAAGCCTAAAGAGTGATTGAAACGGCGAGGTCTGGCTTTGTGCGGGTAGTCTGAAGTGAGACGCTAATATTTCATTACTGAGCAGCACGGCAGCAGTAGGTAGGAAATAATCCTGCCTTCTTCCATGATCGCTGTAGTGTAAAGATGCTGAGGCAGCAGTCTCCTGAACATCGTCTTGTGTCGACTGCCAGGGGTCTGTTAATTTTACATCTTCCCGTTTGTGTATCATCTGGCACAGTCTGAAACTGCGGAGATTACTTAGAAGTGCTGGGACTGCAGAAAGCGGCGTACTTAGCTCCACGTCGTCTTTTGAGCGGGGAGAGTGGCAGAGTGATAACGTGTAGCCGTGTGCCGGAATTAGCGACAGATTTATTTGCATATTACCCATCTGTGCGCGTGTAAGCGCAGCTATCAGGAATACTGCCGAACCCAGGCCTTACGTGCGAAAACTCTAAAGGTTTTAAGAAGCTTAAATCCTTCTAAATGAAAATTATACAAGGAAAGGGTAGATTTGTCTTGTAGATGGAGATTCAGAATAAAGACTGCTCTGTCTGTGCCTGGTCTTTAACACAGCGCTTTACATGCCTGAATCTTCCTTCCACTGGCTTTATTCCTTTCAAGTTCTTACACGGTGCCCTAGCCACCTTCTTTCCTGACCTTCCTCCTTAAAGCATTTCTGCATATAAAAGGATAAGTGGAATGATTCTTGTAACTGCAGGCTGGATAGCCTGACGCTGCTACTAGCCGTGATCCTGATAAAGCTGCCACAGACGTGCCCCACGGATGGAAACGTAATTACCGCTCATCAGTGCGGCTGCATTAAACTGGTGATGGGTTTTTTTTCCTGGAAAAGGGAGGTAGGTGGTAACATGAAGGAGAACAATGACGTTGTTCTGGTCCCTCTGACAGCATGAAATAGTGCTGTGTGTTTTGCAGCCCAGTTCATCCAAAGCAGTGATGATACGGGAGCTGCTCTCTGGCAGGTGGCTTCCTTTGGGACAGCGTGCGATATTTTCATCGGTAGCGTGCTGGAGCGAGCTTGCTTTAGCAGTTAAACGAAGGATTTCAGGAGGAAACAAGGCGTGCAGAACATACATGTGAGGTAGTGGAGACTGAAAGGACTGGAGAGCAATAATATGTAATTGGAAAATGAGAATTCCAGCCCAAAGCTGTAAGTAGTGGCGTGGTCAGCGCAAGGAAAAACTGTTTCATGGCTGGAAAGCAATTGCAATCTGTCTGTGATCAGCCTCTGAAAGGTTCAGGAGGATGCATGGGTTTGGTTCTTTGGCATGCGTTGGATATCTGTGTTTAATTGCCGGGGCCGTGGTCTGTAGGTTCCTGGATCAGAGACTTTATCTTGTGTGTACAAAGCCGTGGTCATGGTACAAAAACGTGTTTCCTGGTACGCCGGTTTTAAGTAGTAGAATATTACTTGTTTGTGTAAAAATGTATTAAAAAATCCTCTTTTTTATGAAATAGTGAGTTTGAACACGAAAACAACCTGCGTTCCTGAGTGAGGTTAAATAAGAAAATCTTCCGTCTGCCACTGAATTCCTTCCTAGTTTCCGGCTAATTCTTCGTGTCCTCCTTTCCCCTGCAGGAAGAAAATCTAGGAAACCTGATCCACGAAACAGAGTCTTTCTTTAAAACGAGGGACAAGGAATACCAAGAAACAATAGGGCAGATAGAGGTAGGAAAGTTGGTTGTGACAACGTGAATTGTTTCTGCTGGACAGAAACGTGCGCAGCGTTCCGCTCGGGTATACCCACAGAGGAAAGGGGTAATGTCTGTATGTCTGAGAACACAAAGGTGCTTTTCTTTGACATACCTGTGTGATTTTTTTTCTAAATACAGTTCTAAACACCATTGGATGCCCCATCCCTGGCTGTCTTCAAGGCCAGGCTGGATGAGGCTTGGAGCAACCTGCTCCCGTGGAGGGTGTCCCTGCCCATGGCAGGGGGTTGGAACTGGATGGTCATGAAGGTTCCTTCCAACCCAAACCATTTCCATGATTCTATACAGCCCTGTCATTGAGTCAGCATAAATCCATAGCTGCTGGAGAGAGAACCTTCAGAACAACGAGAATGAAAGTGCATTCTGAAGCTGGGAGAAGCTGCTAGCAACTCACCTTTGGCTGATTATGTTCTCCTATTTCTTACAGCTGGAATTGGCCACGGCCAAGAGTGACATGAACCGGCACCTTCATGAATATATGGAAATGTGTAGTATGAAAAGGGGCCTGGACGTCCAAATGGAAACCTGTCGAAGGCTTATCAAAGGCTCCGCTGACAGGTAAGGAGGTATCACCATTCTGCCTGGGGTGCTCTGAGGATTTACTTGCTCTTGTTTCCTGCCAGGTTGTTTCAATGCCATCATTTTGTCCCCAAGCTTTGTCCTTCAGATAATCTTGTTTTGTTCAGGGTCGCACCTCAGTCTGACAAGGAACCCTGCAACAGTAAGTTCCTGCACACGGTAACGCTTTCAAGGATTCAGCACCTGTTGGTAAAAAGAGGGTTATAGGACAACCTCTCTTGTAACGTGGGTGGGCACTTACTCTCAGCATCAGAACTCTTAAACCCCCAAATTACATCTGGACTGTGGGCTTGGCTGTTAGATGAAGGACTTGGTTTTTCATCTTCCCGTGTTAAGAACCCATGTATATACTGCGAGGGGTTTTTCTCGCTCTCCCCCAGTGCACATCCTGCCTTAAAAGAGCAAGAAGAGAGAGTTTTTGAGTTTTCTGGCCCGTTGCTATTACAGATGAGGGAATTGGTAGGATGTTCCTGGGGCTTAGTTTCCATTTCCCCACCCATAAACCTTTATCCTTGTATAGGAAAAGGCAGGGGTGGGTGGAAGTGCACGGGATGCTTAAGTGCCCTACTGATACTTACTGTAAAGCCAAACTTTAACCTTGTTAAAGGATATTTGAGGTTGTTTTGAGAAGTGAAAAAGGCAGAGTTTTCCTTTTTTTTCCCCCCCCCTCCTTCTATCACTGTTCTTTAATTTTTATTTTTTTTTTTTGTCTAAACCTTTCTCTGAATTTTCCTACAGAAATTCTCCATCTCCCAGCTCTGTAGCCAGCAGCGACTCAGGAAACACAGACGAAATTCAGGACGAGTTGGACAGAGAGACGGATGTGGAGCCCATGGTCAGCTGATACGTAGTTGGAGCGTTCCAGTGAAAGGGAAGATACAAGAAAAGATTACAAAACAACACACTGGGGGGAAAAACAAAGACTTGTAAACCCTCACACAGGGGTTTCTAAGGACTCATTCCTACACGCATCCCCACCCCACCCAAGGATTGGTGCTGTAAATTTCTATTGTTATACAAATCATAAGTGCAGAGTCCTGTAAGAAAACACGGTGTTTTAATTGTGCCTTTGCCCCAAGCTGAGCCACTTTGAGCTCCAGTGGAATATTAATAGCAGGTGTTTTTATAAAAAAAAAATATATATATTGTTTAAAAAAAATAGTCTGGTAGCAGCAGAAAATGGTGCTGCAAAGGCTCTGGGTATTTCAATAAGCTTATGGTTTTATCGAACCGATTGGCAAAAGGAACGCTGGCAAAATGGGAAGCGAACCCAAGACAATTGTGGTACAATTACCAATGTCTGGCACACAAAAGAATGCCTCCAAATTGAACTGTCAACACTTCCTAATAAAAGTGGGTTTAGGGACAGCTTTTAGGATTAAGCAGTTATACGCTATTAAATGGAATTTCTTCATTCCGTCTTTCTGGGTGAAGGAGCCTTTGAGATGTGTACAAGCTTTCTGCTAGACTCCAGAACCCGAAGAAGCAGGTCTCAGCTCGGTGGCAAAGCAGGTGGTGAAAGGGGAGAGGGTTCAGTGGGGTGGGACTATCACTGATAAACTACTATGCAAAACACAAAAAAAGCTCGCCTTATTTATATGGAATGTTTGGTCCCCGCAGGGCAACAGTTCCCGCTTGGGGAAAGGAAAGCTAAAAACACATTTGCACACGTTAGTTATCTGTAGAGCTTCTTTTGGGGGGAGATGTTACAATGCCTTTGTTTCCAGTGATTGGATTAAGAGGGGAATCAGCCCTTCAGTTCCCGTGTTGGTTTGTGCTTTCCCTTTTTCAGGATTCTTTTTCCCCAACCATAACGCTTGCAGATTTTACTTTGCTGACAGGGAGATAACTCCGTTTTATGCTGCTTTCGTGACGTTTAGAGCGGGACGGTTGAAGCACCACGACAAACTGACGCGCGGTGGTATAGATACAGGCTGGAGACGTGACACTGGGAGAGTTCCAGACCACCGTTCTTCGGAAAAGCTGAACGTGGGAAAATACTGTAATCCTTTTTAGGGCGTAGTGAAATGAATCCCAAACAACTGCCGCCCTAGAATGAGGGAAGAACAGCCATGTGCTTTCTCTGTGAGAAAGTGAGAAGACCTAGGCTTTGTCAGTGTTACTGTATGTTTTTTAAACAGGAGAAAGCAGCGTCAAAAGTCGGATCGCTGGGTGGTGTTTGAGGAAACTCTGGCATCGTCAAGCAGTTCGTGGTTACTAATGGGAATTGTAGCACCTCAGCCAGGTAAAAACAGGGTATAAACCTCAGCCAATAATTTCTTTGTTTGTTTTTTTAGACCAAGATTGAAAGTGTAGTAAATACTGCCTAAAGGTAACTGTGTACTTAACTAGCAGTTGCAAGGCTTGGAGTAAATACCAAATACATATTTGTTTTGTTTTTTGTGCCAGGAAGCTTAGAAACTGCTGTGTAGGAGCAGTGCTAGGACTGGACAGGGAAATACCCGATTTAAGCACCCTCTCAGTGTTATATAAAGGTAAGCTGGCCAATCTTTTTAGCTTCCCGAGCGTCGTTCCCGAGCCTCGCTGTTGCAACGCTGTAAAGTCACCAGGGCTGCGTGATAAGCGTACAGCCAGCATAGATCAGCGTTGCTTTCTGCCAAAAAGAGCACAGGTGTCTCGGCGAACGGCGCGTTCCTGGGCGGAAATGCCTCCGTCTTGCGCAGCTATGCAGGGGGGCAGGACCTCGGAGGGTTTCTGTTCCGTGCCGGCGGGTACAGGAATGGCTTCTCCCGTTTGAGTGTCCTGTGTCGCTGCCTGGAGTTTCACCGTTCTTCAGATCCGTCTGCTGCTTGGACACGTTGGTGCTTTCAGGCCACGTCAATCAAATGGGCTTTTCAGGGTGGGGAGGAGTACTGGGATGATCCTGCTGGATCCACAGTGTGGAGGCCGCGATCGGTGGCTTCTGTCCAAGAAAACGGACCCAAGGATATTCTTGTGGTTTCCTTACTGATTGTAATACTCAGTTATTCATAGAGTAGCTAGCGACTTCTCGGTTCTTGTGGTGTGGGTTAGGGGCTTTCACAAAGCCTGTTTCAGCACGTAGGCGTAGATAACTCTTCTCTGGAAAGGAAACCTTATTCCAAAGTGCTCGTTCCTGTTATTTCTTAGGTGGCCAAAGTGGTAAATGTCATGTTTATTAGGGCTGCAAGTTGGGGGGTGGGTGGGTGCAAGAGACGTGCTATATTTTTGAGGGGGCTGGGACTGCATGTTTTCAATAAAGTATTCTTAAGGTTTTTTCAAGCCTGTAGGAACTTCAGCTGCTAATACGTCGTTTCTCACGAGGCTGAGAAACCATCTGCCAAAGCTGAATGTCTGTAATGCTTTAGTGACTTCGGTGGAGGCGTCGTTAAGCAATCTACTTGCACAGTGAATCGGCCTCCTCGGAGGCTGTCGTTCGGCTCTCCTCACTTACGAAATGCTCTCTGGTACTGGAGAAAGTGAGCAATTTTAACAGCCGTCCGGCTTAGCTGCTGCTTGGTTTGGTTTTTTTTTTTTTTTCTTTAAAACTCAGTGTCCTTGTAGGAAAAAGGCTGAGTGGTCTTGAAACTCGTAGCCGGTATGTTGAGAGTAGGAAAAATATCCTCAGTTTGACCGAGAGCCAAGCAAGGAAGCAGGAATTTAGCTGTGACCCATCTCCTGGCCGTAACTGAGGAGCATCCGCAGTAGGGTTGCATTTGTTGCTAAGCGTAAGGGATGTGGGTCTGTAGTAGAGGGTGTAGAAAATAACGTGTACGATGGTGATGTGTATGACAGTAAATTACCGTGGTGGTTGGTGTCTGTTTCTTATAACCACATGTAATCCATTTTTAAAGAAGAGGTGTTTTCATACTTGGGATTGGGGTTTGGTTTTCGTTTAGGCTGCGTAGGACTCGGTGGATCAACCTCGCGGGAGTCGTCGGGGTTGGTCCTTGGTCGTTGCCCTCGGAGGTCTTTGGTTTCGTTTCGAGCGATGCTGCTGATGTAGCTGACAGCCGTCCCGTTCTGTTTGCGTAGAGCCGCTCTGTGGAAACCAGATCACAAGCTTGCCAGAACGAAAATGGTGACAATGCTGGAAATGATTTTGATGACCTCTTTTGGTTATTTTTCCTTTGTAAAGCTGTAAATACTTTATTTTTGTTTTCTATTCTTGATGTGGTGTCATATTGACACTTTTTTAGACTTACAATCGGAAAATCCTCCTCATTGTTTCTCATTTTTTAAAAGGGGGATTTCAAGGAAGCAAATTTTTTTGCTCGTTAGCCGTGTAATAATAGATCAAATTCCTAAAATGGGTTTGTAAAAAAAAAAAACCACAACTTTTCAGTAAACAAATGGCCGTTGCTTTTGTGGATGCATGTTCAAAAATGTCCAAAGAATAATGTGGTACACACATATTTTTTTTCAAAGACTTAGTAATTATCATATTAGTTCACACAATGAAAAAAACCGTAACTCTCTAAAAAAGTGTCGGGGGGGGGGGGGAATGTAATGAAACTCATCTAAGCTAAATGTGTAATCTATTTATAAAAAACACAGTGTATATTCTATTTTTATTAGAGGTTTTTAAAGTGCAAACAGAATTCCGTTAGCAAATGCAATTATTCCCTTGTCAAGGATCTTCCGCTCTGATGAGACTCCAAATTCTCAAACCGTTTCAAGGGACAGCACGGAAACAATCCAACAGGTACGGCTGGGAAGCACTCGCCCGTCGCCTCCTCGGGGAAGGCGAAGCAGGTTAACAACTCCCTGGCCACTGCAGGATTACCGCTGTTGGCCCTGAGGGTGAGGACCTCGTTTGCTCCCCGAAATCCGGGCGGTGATTGCAGCACAGTAGTTTTAAAACCTGCCCAGGAGCGGGTGTTGTGTTCTACCTGGTTGGAAGATAAATTGGAATTGACTCGGTGAAACAACAGTAGATCAGAGTCGTGCCTGAGCTAAAGCTGCTTCTAACACGAGATCATATGTTTGGTTTTGCATAACCATTCCTGCCAAGGAAAACACAGCCGGTCCAGGGCTGGCTGAGGAAAAGCCAGGCGAGCGGTGGGTGCTCGCAGCCCTGCCGCAGCGCCGCGGCCTCTGTAAAGCAGCTATTTCCTTCTGTTTCCCTTGGCTCCGGGAACACGTGGAAGAATGTTTGTGTTGGAGCGCGCGAGGAAGGGAATTGCGATCCTGGGAAGTCTCTGACGGCGTTTCGCGTGTGAGAGCGCTTCGGTTTAGAGCTGAACGTTTAAAGCACGATTTAGCACAGCACAATTGCGAGATGCTAGTGCTTCCGTGGTGTCGTAATACCCTGACGAGGATTTTCCACGTGTTGCTTCAGGACTTCTGGGGTTTTATTCTTTTGCACTGGTCTAGGACTTGGTTGCAGGGGAACGCGCAGGTTCTAAAACTGTTTGCCTTCAGCGTTAAGTCACCCAATTACTTGGGTTTAAGCTTTTAGTAGAATGTAACTTCTCTCAGCGTGAGTTTTCTGTGAGAAACGGGCAATCGAGGCAACGCAGCATCCTGGTGTGAATCACGGTGGGTTTGGAGGGGAACTAGAAACGCTCTCTGCCAAATTCTTAATTCAGTCTCTTGCCAACCCCCTTCTGGAGAGGGGAACACGGAAGGCTTGAACCCGAGTCTTTGGCAGAACGATGAAGAAACACTTGATTATTTCTTTTTGTGTCTGTTTTTGTGTGCAGTTCAGTGTCTCAAGGCCCTTCCGCGTTGGCGGGAGCCTGTCAAAGCTTCTCTTTTGAAGAAGCAGCAAATTGTGTTTAAGAAGTGGGTGTTTGATGCTTCTAGAAATCACAGTTCCCTCCGAATTTGAGGCACTCCCAAAAGTGAAGCACTTTGGTGGGCAAAGGTGCTGCTCGTAGGGCTGGTTGGCTCTGACTTTCGAGGAGATAATGATATTAATGCTTAAGACCAACCCTGGGCTGTCTTCAAACCCGTGTTGTTTCCAGAACGCCCCAGTACCACCGTGCCACAAACCCCGCGGTTTGTCGGCTGCCCGAACCGCGCAGATTTCATCCGAAATCCCGAAATCTATTATTAGAAAGGGTTGAGGATGGTTAAAAGCTTGGTCACTAGACACGCTTCTGGTGTAACGTGGTTTCGCCAAGAGACACGCGATTCAGTCCTTAAAACACCTTACCTGCGGCTAAAGTGTAGGTCGCTACGTTCTGCCAAAAATGATTATTTATTATTTAACGTGTTTAAGTGGAGGGTATTGATGACTTTGCCCATGCTGTGTCACTTCTTGTCAGTTCCTCTTAGGTCATGTAAGAATTTCTTTTATACACATTAAAACAGACTACTGCTCAGTGTGGAAACGAACCTGTTTACCATACGGTTGTAAATATTGTGCTTTATATTCTGTATATTAGCTTCTTTTAAAGAAAAAGACTGAACTGATGATGCTATTTGATCTCTGGTGAGGAAAGGCCGAAGGATGAACCAGCTCCCAGGCTCGCTCCGGAGTCGAGGTGCGAATCCATTTCCTCCGTGGCTGGCAGTCTCTCCTGGGTGTGCGAAAGCAGACCGAACAGCACACGCGGTGGCTGTGGATTTTGGACCATCAAAGGCTTCGGAAATCTAATCCACTTTAGCGGGGACACCAGGAGACACCCGCGGCCAGAGCCAGAACCGTTCACGCTCCGAGTTCCAGCGGATTATCTCCGTTTTCCTTTTTTAGTGCCAAAACCAACCCCACCGACCCCTTTGTGGCTCTGCTTCCCGTACACCGCTCTGCTCTCCCATCCCGTGTCCGTCCGTCCGCCCTCGGCCGTGCTGCCCAGCCGGAGCGCTTCACCCTTCGGCCACGCACCCCACGGGCTTCTCCGCGCCAAGGTGGGTGGGGGGAGTGCGGGAGCTTGTCCATGAAAACGGGTCGTTCTCTGGTTACAAGGAAAAAAAAAAAAATCCTATCGAATAAATACCAAACTCCTGGTTAACATCTGCGTGTGAGTTAATTCTTGGGTTGGAAAACACCTTTGAAGGGAAAAGCTGCTTGTGCGTTTGGGTTGGAGGGGGCTGAGGGACACTTCCCTCACCTTGCCCACCCCCTCCAGCCCTGGGCTGGGGACTTGGGGTCCCCAAACACCGAAAAATAAGGATCTTTCAGCCGCCGCTCTCCAGTGCCTTTATCCTTTCTGGGAATAAAACCACCCCACGCACCAACCAGCCCCGCCTCGCCCGCGTTTTGGGTTAAAAAACCCCTTTATTATAATGGTTCATTCTGATGGGGAGCAGCCGCCTCAGCGTTCCTCTCTGCCCCCCCACGCAGGCGCCGCCGCGGCCGGCCCCCGCCGCCAGGCAAAGCCGCCTCCTTCCTTTCCCTTCGGTTTGGTGGGTTTTGGGTTAATTGAACTCTTTTTTTTAATTATTTTTAGCCCACCCACCGCCCCGCCCCTTCCCGCCTGCGGCGGCGCGCGCCCGCCCCTCAGCCGGGCGCAACCACCGCCGCGGAGGGGAGGGGGGAACGACACCAGCGGGGGGGGGGGGGACACACCCCACTGCCGCCCCACGGAGAGGGAGCACGCCGCGCACCCCCACGCACCGAGCGCGGGGCCGCTCTGGGAGCAACTCGCTTCGCTCCCTTTTATTTTATTTATTAATTAATTTTATAGTTTTGTCATACCCCCCCCCGCGGCCGTTTGGGCGCGGCCGCGGGCTGGGGAGCGCGGCGGGGCCGGGATGTGGCGGGCGCTGAGGGGGCTGCGGGACGGCGGGTGAGTGCCTGGGGGGGGGGTGGGGGTGATCCTCTCCGCTCCCTCTTCCTCGGGCAGCCAAACCCCAACACACCCCTGTCCCCCACACCCCACCCGGAACCCCCCTTCTGGCGGCATTGCCACGCGTGGCGGAGCGTCGCGGGGGGCAGAGCCGGGCAGCACCGGGGCCCCTCGGCTCTGCGGTGCCTTCGTTCCCTTCAGCTGGCCCGGCCCTCCCTTCCCTCCCGCTGGGCACCTTCTCCCCCGGCCCAGCGTGGCTCTTCCTCCCCTGCCCTGCGGGTTTTCCCCCTTTCCGCCCCATTTTGGGGCCAGTTTCGCTGAGGTGCGCAGTTTAACGCTTCGGCGGGGCTGGCAGAGGCAGAGCCTGGAGCTGCCAAGGTCCAACGGCACAGCCTGCCAGCCCGGCTTTTGCCCCCTGCGCCCTGGACTTTGCCAGGAGCTGGGATGTTGAAATTCCTTTTCCAACACCTTTCTCATAGCGAGGAGAAGGGATTGCCGGATGGGAGCTATGTCCAGGCTTGGTTCCCAGCTCTGGCATCATCATCCGGCGGGATGGAGCGCGGGCGTGATACGGCGGTGCCATGCCTGGGCGTGCGTAGCTGGTTTGGCCGGGGTTTGGCCTTCCGCGATGACACCCGGGTGATGGGGAGGTTGGGGCATGGAGGGAACCTGGGCAGGATTCAGCCTGTGTCTCGCATCTCTCCCAGGCGGAGATGGCAGCACCGCTCGGCCATCGAGGTGACCAACGAGCCGATCCTCGAGTTTAAGCCGGGGAGCCCTGAGCGAGCGGCGCTTCAGAAGGTACCGCCACAGGGGATTGGCCTTTTGTGGGGGCCTTTAGGGACCCGGGTTATAACTCCTGTCCGCATCCCTCCATCCCGCTGGCACCCCAGGCCCAGGGGACCGGAGGAAGCCTGTCCCCAGGATTCCCTTGGCTTGTGGGGCTGGCGGGGAGGATGGATGGAAGGGAGGCAGCTCCCACCGTGGTGGTCTCCTCTTCCTCTCGCTTAGGCGCTCGCCGACCTGAAGGGCAAGACAGAAGCCATCCCCTGTGTGATCGGGGGAGAGGAGGTGTGGACGCCCACGGTGCGGTACCAGCTGTCGGTGAGTTAACTTGAAGGAGCAAGAACAGAGCAGGGGGGTGTCCCCGGCAGGAGAGAGCCCTGTTGGACTGGTGACCACGGAGGATTTTCTTCTCTTTTCAGCCATTTAATCATGCGCACAAGGTGGCCAAGTACTGCTATGCCGACAAGGTGAGTGCACCTCACTGCCCTCCCGCTTCCTTTCATTCTTTCTGGGGGCGGGGGGAAGCAGCAGCCCTTCTCTGGGTTTAGTGGGTCTTATCTCACGGCCCGTTATGAGGCTTGCGTTGCGATGAGCTCTGAGAGTGCTGGTGAGAAGTCGGGATGAAATGCAAACCGCTGCTCAGATTCTGAGCAAGGAGGCTCCAGGGGCGAGTGTTGGCTTTCCAAATCGCAGGGGACCTGGAACAGAGCGGTTCTAGAAACTGCAAATTTGGGGTTGCGATGGGAAGGTGGATTTGTGCCTGGGGGTGGGTGGCCCCTCGCCTTCATCTCCATCCTCGTGATGGGAGGTGGTGGGTTCCTCCTTGCTGCCTCTCCCCTTTCCTTCTGCAGGAGCTCATTAACAAAGCCATTAACGCTGCCTTGGCAGCAAGGAAGGAATGGGACCTGAAACCTGTCCAGGATCGAGCCCAGATCTTCCTGAAGGCAGCTGACATGCTGAGTGGCCCGAGGCGAGCAGAAGTGCTGGCCAAAACCATGGTTGGGCAGGTAAGGGGGAATGTGGGATTCACCTGGAGGATAGCTGGAGTGAACAGGAAGGAATGTGGGGAGCCAGGAGCCAGGGAAGCAGGGCAGGAAGAGCTGCCAAGTAATATTTTGACAGTGGGAATGACTGTGATGTTAGAAGTGCCTGAGAAAGAAGGGAGGTGAAGCTGAGAGTCAAGCTTAATGGGAACAGGGTCAGCTGACGTAATGGGCTGCAATTATCAGCCCTGGCTTTCCCGGGGGAGGGACTAAAGAGCTGGGGGGGAACACAGATGGATGTGCTGTCCCAAGGCACGGGCTGTGATTGCTGCTGCTCGGTGCAAAGGAGACGTGGCGGGATGGGGGCTCACAGGAGGCCCCTTCTTTCGGAAGCGTGAGAGAGATGACCCACAAACCGCATCCAGATGTGCCGTGCCACACCACTGCACCTCACGGCTGCTGCATTCCCCTCCCTCTGCCCTCCCTTTAGCGCTTTTATTTGATGCGACCTCTCCCGGCAGGGTAAAACGGTGATCCAGGCGGAAATCGATGCTGCCGCGGAGCTGATCGACTTCTTCCGATTCAATGCCAAGTACGCCCTGGAGCTGGAGAACAGCCAGCCCATCAGCGTGGACGTCAGCACCAACAGCATGGTCTACCGAGGGCTGGAGGTGAGGGGCTGTCCGCCTCCTGCTGCAGCTCCTGTTTTTGCCCCAAGCCGTGGTGTCACGCCGTGGTGAGAGGGGACACCCACCGCTCCCTCTCCCATCTGCAGGGTTTCGTGGCAGCAGTCTCTCCCTTCAACTTCACAGCCATCGGTGGCAACCTGGCGGGAGCTCCGGCGTTGATGGTGAGTGTCATGGTGGGGATTAAGGAGAGCTAGGGATGGAGAGGATGGTCCGGAGGAAGGCAGGGAGAGGCACCCAGCCTCACCAGGGCTGCAGTTTGCCTGGTCTGGGGTCTGCAAGGAGCAGATTTGACCTCCCTGGTTCTCCGGTGCCGTTCAATAGGCCACACCTGGGGTCTTGCTTCTGCTGGTCCCCTTGATCTCAGTCAGCTGTTGTGCGATTAGATGTCTTTAATTACAAGAAGGTGGCCTATAGCTGGGCTTCTGTGGGGCAGGTGTGAGGGGGGAAGCGCTGGAGAAGGAAAAACTGCCCAGACTGTCTCTTTGGGGTTTTATTCTGAAGGAAGGTGTCTTTTCCCTCCTAGGCTGGGTTTTGGATGGAGAGAAGGTCAGGATGCTGCAGGGGGGAGGGGAGACGAGAAACACAGCCAGGTTTTGGTTTCCTGCATGGTGCTTGCCCTGTGAAACGGGGCTTTGGGGAGGCAGGAGATCCTGGCAGACATGAAAGACAGTCCAAAAAGTCAAAGTATTGGTAAACAGCATTTCTGAATGTGTCCCACCCCAGCGCCCCCGTTGAACAGGGTGGCTTTTGGGGAGAGGCTGTAATAACCTGATGAATTTGGGCCAGGATTAATTAATTTATTGTTACACTGGGAAAAGAAAACCCACGAAATTGTCCTAAGCTCTGTAGTGATTAGGCTCAGACATCACCCTGGCCCCAGAGATGGTCCCTCCAGCAGTAGCATCCTGTCTCAGAGGTGGAAGAGGCCGCGATACGGGAGAACACCAAGCTTAGGACCCGGGGAAGTCACGTTTTAAAGCCGCCTTCAAGGCGAAGCATTTGAACCCATCGCTTCTGTAGGGGAGGAGCGGGGAGAGGGAAGGAAGAGGGTGAAGCTGACGCAGAGCAGGGAGTTTTTTGGGGGAGGGAGATGCGTTCCTCCCACCCCCAGATTTGAGGAAGGTCTGTTTGGTGATAACTCATCCCAGAGCGGACGAGCTGGGATGGGGTGGGGCAACCTGGGTGCTGGCAGGTCGGGGTGAACTGTTTTGGGTGCCTGACCGTGCATCCACCTCTCCGTGCTCGAGTGTGACAATAAACTGGGCTGCTGGAGCGGGATGAAATCCCTGCTCACCCTGGGGCAAAAAGGAGCAGGGCTCAAACAACTCCGCGGCAGGCGGTACCTGGAATTAAAAATAGGAGAAAACGGTGCTCAATAAGTGGATGTTCATTAGAGCCCCAGTGTTTTAGTCACCACAGCACCCTTTCCAGGGGATTAAACGTTGCTCTTGCCAAAATAGCTTGAGAGATCGATGCAGGTAATGCTGTTGTAGCGTCGGGAGCGGGGGTTTCCTTGGGAGTGGAGCGGTTGCCATACCGCACCGGTACCCGGACTGCTGGGATATCTGTCTTGTCTCCAGCCATGGCCTGAGCTGGATTTCCCTGTTGCGTGGAGATTTCTTGCAGCGTGTGGTTTAGTTTTCTGACTGTTGGGTGTGGAAGGATCCTGGGGGCTCAGGAAGGAGCTTTGCCTGCACCCTGGAAAGCAGGTGCCTGGTTGAGACAGAGTCCAAAATTCCCCCTCCGGCCCCCTCCCTGGGGCTGTGATCCCGTTGCACTGTCACGTGGGGTGGGGGCCAAGCAGCGTGACGGTGGCGCAGGGCAGGTCACTGGGCCCGTTGCCGAAGGGAGGACGGTGGCGAGGAGCCAAAGGGGTGGGGTGCTGGCGTTTCAGCACCGTGTTTGCCAGCCGGTCGCGCTGTTTGTGCACGATTACTCCAGGCATGAGGTTTTATTCCACTGCTTTGGCTGGCACAAACACCCACATGGTCGTGCGTGGTGACATAAGCTCGTTTGTTAGCGGCGCTGTCCCGTTTCCCGAGACGTAAAACAGGTCCATGTTTTGTGGCTCAGCTTGGGGAAGGCAAAACTCTGCATCCATGGCAAGGGAGGGCATGAAAAGGGAGGGGTTTTGTGCCTGAGGCACTCAGAGGCCTGTTCAGACCCACAGCTCGGGGTACACGGCAGGAGTGAGTCGCCCAGAGGTGCTGTTGCTCCATCCCTGTGGGCTGGGGGATGGAGTTTGGCCATGGTGTTGAAGCATTGCGTGGCTGCGTGGGGGCTGAAGCCTGTCCTCGCCTGCTGACTTTCTCCTCTCCCGCAGGGAAACGTGGTGCTGTGGAAGCCCAGCGACACTGCCCTGCTTGCCAGCTATGCCGTCTACAAGATCCTCCTCGAAGCCGGGCTCCCTCCGAATGTCGTGCAGTTCGTGCCGGCGGATGGTCCCGTGTTTGGAGACACCGTCACCAGCTCCGAGCACTTCTGCGGGCTCAATTTCACCGGCAGCGTGCCGTACGTGAGGGAGGGGAGCGGCAGCAGGGGAAGAGGGGCTGAGACCGTGCAGGGTGCTCGTCTGCTGGTCCTGTGAATGCGTCGGGTAGGGTAGCAGGCAGACCACTTAGCCATCCTTACACGAGGCAATTAAGGTAGGGCTTTAAAACTGATGGAAAAAGCCTCTAACGAGGTTTTCTGGCTACAGGGAGAGCGTTTAATAGCAGGGAGTTTCTGTGACTAAACTCAAGGCATGGAGAATAGATAAAGTTGCGTGTGCCGCTGCCCTGTCTCCCAGGGATGCTGCGATTTGGCTTAACGAGCCGCGCTGCGCAGGCGGGGTGACGCCAGCTCCGGGTAGATTTGCAAACCCGCGCTCTGCCCACACCTCGGGGTCCGTTAGTGACGCCGAGGGCCCTGGCAGCCCGTAACGGGCTATTAAACGCGGGGACCCCGGCTCCACCGGTGAAGGACATGGTCTGATGAGCATCGTGCTTTAAAGGTGGGAAGCTCATAAATTAGTATTAGCGGCTGCGCCTCCGGGTGGGAGGTTTATTAGCATTTTTATTGTTTTGCAGCCAAGGGGTTTGTCACAGTAAGGACCAAAGGGAAGGGAGGGGGGAAGGAGAACAGGAACTTCTGCTGGGTGCTTGCTCTTGTGCCTTCCCTGTGGCGCTGCAACAGTTCCTTGCTTCTAAAATGAGGGGGTGGTTGTGTAGGGCTGCTGCTTTGCTACCCAGCGCCCCATTCTCAGCCAGCACCTCCTCTTCTGCTGGCAGGGCATTCCTTCTTTTGGGGCTGGACACAGGGGTTTGGGATGTCCCTTTTGCCAGAGCATGTCCCCCACAGGTGCCTTTTCCAAGTGCCACTCCCGTGCAAAGGCAAGAGTGCACTAACCAGCTCCTCCTTTCCCTTCTAGGACTTTCAAGCGTCTCTGGAAGCAGGTATCCGAAAACCTGGATCGCTACCGCAATTTCCCTCGCCTGGCTGGAGGTAACCACTGCCTCTTTGGAGAGAGGCCATGCAGGGGTGGGGTGGGGAGTCACCTGCTCGGGGAGAAACTGAAGTGTTGGCCAGGATTGCTCTCCTTGAGAGCAGGGGACAGTAAACTGTGCCTTGTCCACCCTCTTTCTGGGTGCGCTGGGTGTTTGGGGGAGCTTATGGCAGCGGCTCCCGCTGGCACGGGATGGGCTTTTATGAGAAGGGGTGGCACTTGGGCGGGAGGAGGTGACCCTCTGAGATTGCAGAGCCTCCACACTAAATTTGGGAATTGGGGTGGGTCCCTTTTCCATCAGTTCTGTAGGGCTGCTCCAGCTCCTGGTGCTCCAGGGTTGTGCCCTCCAGGATCATGACATCCCCCTGTTCCCTGAGGAGCCGTGGACCAGGCAGGGCGAGCGCTGGCCGAACCCCTTGCAGGGCACCTGGCCCTAGCTTGTGCTTTTCGGAGGCGGCACAGCCCTGACAGGTCCTCACTTACCCCTTTTTCCTCCCTTCTCCGGCACCAGAGTGCGGCGGGAAGAACTTCCACCTGGTGCACAGCTCGGCCGACGTGGCCAGCGTGGTGAACGGGACCCTGCGCTCGGCCTTTGAGTACGGCGGCCAAAAATGCTCGGCCTGCTCCCGCCTCTACGCCCCGGACTCGCTGTGGCCCCAGATCAAAGAGAAGCTGCTGGAGGAGCACGGGAAGATCAAAGTGGGAGACGTGAGCGGAGCTGCCGGGCTGCTGAAGGGCTTTGCGGCTCAGCGGGTGGTTGATGGGATTAGAGACTGCGGTAACTGGCTACTAATTCCTATTGAACCGAGCTTTTTATCCACTGGTTCTCCCCACCACCGCCCCTCCGCCCCCACTTCATCTTTTTTTAGTGATTAGAAATTAACTTGTAGCCAGCGTCTGCAGGAAGGATCCTGTAAGTCGCTGAGTACCACAGGCTAATTGAAAAGGGGCAGCCTGCGCCCTCGAACCGAGGTGTGTTTGGAGCTGGGGGGTGGGAGGGAATGTTACTTGGGAAATTTCAGCTCCTCCTCATTCCAGAGTTGGCTTTTTTTTTTTTTGGCACGGTCTGTACTTACACTGCCTCCTTTCTGGCTTCCCACAGCCCGCCCAGGACTTCGGGACGTTTTTCTCTGCGGTGATTGATGACAAGGTGAGCTCAACTCTCCTGCGTCCGCTGGCGCAGGCAGGTGACACCGCCAGGCCCCTGCTGCGCGTGTTAAACGGGTTCTATTGCTCGACGACCAGTTAGAGCTGATGGCCGGCCCTCTCCTGCTCCCCGCTGGGGCACCGCCTGCCTCCCTCACTGCCCCTCTCCAAAAAATGGGTTGTTTGGCTCTCCCAGGCGCAAGGTTCAGCGTGCCCGCCACCGTGTTTCCAGCTCCCACCCCTCCTCCTGAGCTGGAAGAGCGCTGGGAGCAGCGTAGCCCTGGAAGGGATTGCCCCGAATCCACCCGCTTGTCTTCTTATTTCCTTTTCTCAGTCTTTTGCGCGGATAAAGAGATGGATCGAGCACGCCAAGAAGTCGTCCAGCCTCACCGTCCTGGCAGGAGGCGGCTGCGACGACAGCGTCGGGTACTT
The DNA here is from genome assembly GCA_027574665.1 of Rhynochetos jubatus. Classification (NCBI taxonomy): domain Eukaryota; kingdom Metazoa; phylum Chordata; class Aves; order Eurypygiformes; family Rhynochetidae; genus Rhynochetos; species Rhynochetos jubatus. Next base: position 8,561,986 of record CM050669.1, read on the forward strand.
CGTTGAGCCGTGCATCGTGGAGAGCAAGGACCCGCGGGACCCCATCATGAAAGAGGTGGGAGCAGCTTGCGGGGAGGTGGCAGCTACGCCCCGGTCCCGCGGCCTCTGCTGAGCGCACGGAGATGCGCTGTGCGGTGGAGCAGGGATGTTCCTCTTCGTCCTGGTTTTCCCTCATCAGGCGCCAAGTGCCCACCGCTTATTTTTGGAGGCTGCCCCAACCGAGCGCTTTACATTTTCTTTGCCAAACAGGAGATTTTTGGCCCGGTCCTCACGGTGTACGTCTACCCGGAGCAGCGGTACAAGGAGGTGCTGGAGCTCATCGACACCACAACGCCCTATGGCCTCACGGGGGCAATCTTCGCCCAGGAGAAGTAAGTGCCAAAATCCGCGCTGCCTTGCGGCATCCGGAGCAAAGATGCTTTTCCCCTTTGGGGTGAGCCATCGGGCTGGCTTCTCCCCAGAGCCCTGCGCTGCACGGGGAAGAGGAGAGAAAGCATTTCCTGCAAAGCTTACGCTGCTTGTAGCTCTCCTCCCGCTGAGGAGGGAAGGGGATGCTTCTAAAGGGGGTTTTCAGCCCCAAAATGCTTTGTCAGTGAGAAATTATCCCAAAGGTGACGTTTGGGGCAGATGGGAGGACGTACCCCAGCCCCTTTTAAGCAGGAGGAGGGCTGAGAGCAGCGTAACCTCAGAGAGGGACCACGAGCTTGTGCCGTCGCGTTGTGTTCACGGCAGTTTCTGTCCCTCCGTAGGAAGATCATCGAGGAAGCCAGGAGCCTTCTGCGCAACGCTGCCGGCAATTTCTACATCAATGACAAGTCGACAGGCGCCGTTGTGGCTCAGCAGCCCTTCGGAGGCTCCCGCATCTCGGGTGAGACCGACGGCTCCTCTCTGGAGCCGGCACTTACCCCCACGTCCACGCCATGAGCCGCGTCCCCCCCGTCCCATCCTCCAGCTCACGGTCACCGGTGTTTTCTTTCCCTCTGACCCAGGCACCAACGACAAACCCGGTGGCCCCCACTACCTCCTGCGCTGGACGTCTCCCCAGGCCGTCAAAGAAACGCACGTGCCCCTGACGGACTGGCGCTACGCCTACATGCAGTGATCCCCCTCCCCAGCCCCGCACCTTACTACTGACGCTCAAACGCACAGAGTGGCTGCGCAGCTACGGCCTTAAAAAGCACTTAAATCTACTGATCTGTAGCCCGACCGGCTTAGGTTTTATTTGTAAAGAAAAATTCTATTATTACATTAACTAACTCCTACAACAAAAGCCCTCGTGGTTTTCTTCCTCGCGCGAGGGTGCCGAGGTCATGTGCTGGGGGTGCGGCTGGTTCCCTTTTCCTCCTGCTTTGTCCGTGCCGAGCGGTTGCTGGGGCGGAGAGCGCTGGAAGGAAAGCGGGAGAGGAGCGTTAAGAGCCTGGCCCCGGCCCGGTCGCTTGTCGACAGCAATGCCTTCCCCGGCACCTCTGGGTGTTTTCCGTGCCGGAGGCCTCGGCAGAATGCCCGCGGTGCCAGGACGGGGCGGCACAGCTTAGGGAGACGCTTTCAAGGCCTCCTTTTGCCCCTTTGAAGCCAGCGGGCTCACCCGTCCATCGCCCTGCGGACGCTCCCGGTGCGCTCAGGGGCGGCAACCCCCCGCTCGGTTCCCTTGTTTCGCTGCCGGGAGTGAGGTCACGCTGCCTCCGGTGCTTCCCATCGGCTCCGATCCTCGCACATCCCCTGGAAGGAAGCGGAAAGGCGTTTCGGTAACAGCAACGCTCCTGCGCAAGCGGCTCTGGTGGCTGCAGCAGCCCTCGCCGCCCCTAGGAGGAATTTAGGTGTTAGCTGGGCCAACCGGAGTGTCGCAGGAATCGGAGGATGGCGCGTTTCCCAGCCTGCTGCGCTCGGAGCGGGATGGGGCTCCCGTCCCGGGGAGCTGCTCCCCCACGCCCCATCCCCGGGGCGCTGCACGGGCCGTGGTAAGGGAGCGAAACTCGCTCTGACCTCTGCGGTCCCCGGCTGCCGTGACCCGTGCAGCTCTGCCTCACCCTTGCGGGAGCTTGGAGCCGGTGTCCTGCATCCTTCCAGCCGCAGTTGGGAACGGACGCGTTCGTAACCCCGACACGGAATAGCTCTCCGAGCAGAGGGTCTGCAGACAGAGCGGGTAACCCCGCTGGAGCGAGCATTAGGCCTTGCTCTTGCGCCGGGCCTTCGGCGCGCGCAACAGGGTAAGGAAAGACGAGAACAAGCTCTGGCCGCTCACCCCAGCAGCTCTGGGTTTGGGTACCCGTCTGCAGGTCGTCTCCTTCCCGCCGCTGCGCCAGCCGCCCCTCGTGCACGCTGGTTGTTTCTGTGGAAACCGCCTCGCTGCCCGCGCCTCTAGCGCTGAGCCAGGGCCCCGGGGGGCTGCCACAGCCCTGCCCTGGGACCCAAACGCTGCAGAGACACCCCCCCCCCAACCCTGGTCAGCCTTGTGGCTGCTCTCGTCGCCCGCGGCTCTTCCCAGAGAGAGGAAAAACCCAAAATAAAACTACTCCGGCTTCGTAGTCGCTGCTAAAACTCCGGCGCTCCCCTCCAGGCGGGTGGGAGCGTCGGGAATCGTCGAGGAGGCGCCTAAAATCCAGGTTACCACAATGCATCCTCGTGCTCCTCCTGGGCGAGCGTGCGGGAGCCCAGTTCAGCTCCAAACACCCCCAGTCCCACGGCGGGACCGTCTATGACCCCCCCATTCCCTAGAGATCATTCAGGTGGGACCACAGCGACACCCCCCCTTCAGTGACACCCCCCTTCAGCGACACCCTGTCCTGCCCTGTTTGGGATGAGCCCCCCGAGCTCCCCCCGACTCGGATGGAGAAAAGCAGTCTGCGGGGAGGGAGGGCTGAGGAAGGGGCCTTGGGGGGGGGGGGGGAGCAGGGGCTCTGCACAATCCCGTGGTGCCCAATAAAGAGAGGCAACGGGGCACCTCCCGCGGGGTTTCGGTCCCATCCCCACGCGCAGCCGGGGCTGTTCCCCGTCACACCCCGAAGCGCTGGGCTATCTGTCCCGCGGCCGGGAGCCGGGTGGGAGGCTGAGCCCGGTTCTCTCTCTGGGAAGTGGCAGATTTTCCCCTCCGATAACACGCGGCTCCATCTGCTTCCCGTTAGCGGCCCCGGCTCAGGCTAATTGGCAGATCAAACCCTCCGCTGTCCCACGTTAGGGACGTCGTTACCAGAGTCCGGAGCGATGTACGACGCTTCTTGGACGGAACCCAAACGCCTTCCCCCACCACGCTGGGCTAATGCAAACCACCCGGGGAGGCACCGCGCTGAGGAGACTTCGCTGGAGCCTCTCTCCATCCCAGGAAACAGCGAGGTCCCTGCAAAGCCCCTGCGGGGGGTGGGGGGAGACGCTCTAAGTCGGGGTAGGGGGGGACACGCTCTAAATCGGGGTGCTGCTTCGCAGCATGTGTGCCTGGCAAGGGGCTGGAGTGCGGGTTGCCATGCTGCTTTGCAAACTCCCGCCACCGCTTCCCAGTGGGAAGAGGAGGTTGGGAAACCTCCGGGAAACCACGCGAGCGCACGCAAGCCCGACTTAGCGACAAATTTCCACGGAGGATGAATCAGGATCCGACCCCAGCAATAGCCCACCCGAAGGCGGATCCTGCAGCCCAAGCCCCATCCCTGCTCCAGAGGGGCACGGCCCCCGGCACCTTTGCTTTCATTCTTCCCAAGATTCTGGGCTCAAGGATTTGGGGGCCTGTTTGCAGGCTGCAGCTGGCCAGGGGGAGGCTCCTGCCCCTCCTGTGCCCCTCTTGCAGCAAGCTGCTTTGGGGGAGACCTTTAGGGCTCCCTCCTTTCCCAGCTTGCCTGATGTCCTCTGGAAAATCCTGCAGACATTGTCCTGGGGCGGATTTCCTGCCCCGCCAGCGTTTGGGGCTGGAGACCAAGTACTAAACGCAACCCAGGGGGCTGGTTTTACCTTCTGTTGGTGCCAAGGGGGTGGTGGGCGAGTGTTTCTGTGTGGAGGGGTGGGGGTTCACCTTGTTTCCCAAGGAGAGACCAGAAGAAACTCACGACATGGATGCTACAGGGGGGTGAAGGGCCTTGTGGGATGCAGGGAAAGGCCAGGGCTGGTTGTGGGATAAAGGGAATATCTTACCTTTAAAGATGACCCAAGCCAAAGCCCGGCTTTACAAATCCCCTTAAGCTCTGCTTGTGGGAGAACTCCCAGAGGCTGAAACCTTTCGGGACCCCCACGGTGCCGGTGAGGGGGTCTGCGTGACGATATTCAGCCACGGCCCGCGTCTTACTGTGTTTCCATCCCTTGAGAAAAGGTATGAGGAAGAGAAAAGAGACGCAGGGGAGAAGGGAGTGGCATGGGAGATTAAAACACGCTACCCAGGGCAGCCCCAGAAATCCTGAGCACCCCGAGCAGACAGTTTTCTAGGGGGATGGAGACCCCTTTGGCCTGGATTTTTTCTTTCTGCCTTCTATTTCTCCCCTCTTGCCTGAGGCTTTGCCTCTGCTGCCTCTTCAATGGTTTGGGAGGGCAGGGAAATCCTCAGGGGTGCAGGGAGGAGATGTTTGCAGTACAAGGACTTAGCGGCAGATGGTGGTCTTTATCCCATTCTCCGCGGACAGGGAAAACCAGTGGCCCCACAGCTTCCACCCAGCTGTAGGGCTGGGGTCACCCATGGGGGCTTGGGACAGAGAACCTGCGGGTCCCCAAACTAGGCACAGTGGCCATGGGGCTGGGCTGGGGGACGAGAAGGAGGATTTAAAATTGGTGGCGAGAAAGGATGGAGCTGCAGGGTTCAGCTTGAGAGCCGGACTTTCCCACAGTGCAGAAGGGAGAAGGCAAGGAAAGAAACACCGACCGGCAAGGAAGGGGAGAGGGGCTGAGGGTGCCGGCCCCGCTCGACAAACAAACAGTGGTTTTAAGGGCTGTAGCAAACACCCGCACCCCCCGTCCCCTCCAAAAATGCTGCAAAATCACGGGGAGTCTTCTAATATTTAGCATTTTTGCTAAAGCCCCAGGTCCTGGAGTCATGAGAATGCGGCGGGATGTCAGCTTCCAGCTAAAATAAATAAAGAGGGGATTCACATCCCTGGGGCTGACACGGCAAAGCCGGGAGATGCGACTCCCCCTCCTTGGGGCCAGAAGAAAATCCTGGAGAGCAAATAAAGGGATGGGGAGCCAGAAAGCTCCCCCAAACACCCTCATCTCCTTTGCACGACCACGCTGCACAGCAAGCAATTAAAAACCACGGTATCCATCCCTCCGGGGGGAGCGCCCACCTTCCCAGGGCATCTGAGGACACCTGGTTCCCTGTCTCCCAGGCTTGGGTGCCTCTTCCCCCACGCTCAGAAGCACGGGTTGGCCTTGGGGCTCCACAGCTTTAGCTGGGGTGGGGAGGGGGATGAGGATCGTACCTAGCCCAGTGTTTCCCACTTTACCCCAGGGAGGGCTTGTCTGGGAGCCTGAATTATTTTGGAGTCAGGCTGCTTGAGAAGGGGAACAGGTGAAGGCGCGGGCAGAGCCCGGCTCAGCGTCTCTCTCCTCCGCCTCTCTCGGGAAGTCCCCCCCAGGAGATAAATTACTCGCTGCTGCTGTCTGAGAGCCCCGAGGTTGGCTCAAAAGGCAAATAACAGGGGTTTCTGGCAGCAGCAAAGTTGGCCCAGGGCGGTTTGGGATTAAGAGCAAACTTTTGCATCTGCCAAGCGTCTCCCTCGCAGCCGTTCCCCTGCCAGCTGCGGCCTCCGCTGCCTCCAACGCCCCCCCCAGCGTGGTCAAAGCAGCCTCCGAGGGATGGGGAGAGCCTAGAGGCAGGATGGGGCACAGCTTTCCGGGTGGTTCGCAAGCCCTCAGCCCCAGTCCCGTGGGACTGGACCCGATGGGAGGGACAGGGCGGTCTGCAGCCCACCCGAAGGCCTGGGAGCGCTTCACCTTGGCCACCCCAAATGGAGATATCCCCGTGTCCAAGCACCACAGCAGCAGCATCCTCACGTGCCTTGGGCTGAAGCAAAGCATACCCCTCTCGTCCCCGTGCCCGCAGGGACAGACAGTTTCCTCCTGCATCACCATTTCTTCACCACGTGCACTCTCTCCTGTGGGGGTTTATCCCCTAAAATCCTCCTCCTGTGACTACAACCTACCCCTCCCCGTGCGCTGCACCAGCCCCGGCAGAGCGATGCACCCTCCCGCCTTCGCAGCCCTTTGCAAAACATCACACCCCTCCCCTCCTCCCCAGCCCTGCATTTGGGTGCTTAAAATGTATCTGCAGTACCATCTCAGCTGCTATTTTCCATCCTTCAGCGATAAGGCATCTGCGCGTACACAGCACCCAGAAAATTACAAACAGCAGCTTCCTCCTGCGTGTTTCGTTCTCCCCCCACCCCGGACCAATTATTAATATTATCACAGAGGCCCTTGCGTTGTTTTCGTTTCAGATTTTTTCACCCCGCCCTTTGGTTTGGTGGGTCGTTTGTATTTTATTTTTTTTTTTTTACCCCCGCCCCGCGTCGTGGTCGCTGATTTGAGATCACAAACCTGACATTTCGGTGCCTGCTTCACAGTGCCAGGCGGGCAAAACTGCCGGGGACAATCGATTTTCCCCGCATCGTCTACCGGTGCCATCCAAAACATTTAATCAACGCGAGATCAACCCTTCCGGCAGCTCCCCGTTTGTTGGGTTGTTTTTTCTCCCCAGCCTGTGAAAATAAACGACACCCCAAAAATGAGGGATAGCGAGGGTTGGAGCATCTCTGCTCTGGGAGGGTGGGAAAGGGAAGGGGTCAGCCTGGAGCCATCTGCCTGATGGGGACTCAGTGTTCAGAGAGGTATCCTAAAACCCTTCCTGCAGGGAATCCCTTCTCACACAGGGATGCTGCCATCCCGTTTAGTGGATGGGGATGTTGAGGCACAGCGGTGGGAGCGAAATGCCTGGCCCCCACTGCAAACAAGGAAGCGGCAACGGGGCTTCCCTGTCCCCTGCTCCCACCGCTGGCTCGTGGATGGTGGCGGGCATGTGAGGGGGCTCCGGGAAGGGGGCAAAAGCCAAAAAGCTGGGGCTGAGATGGCTGCGTGGGGCAAGTTGCGGGGGGGCACACGGCTTCGAGTAAAACCCACGCACATCAATCCATGGGGGAAATTGCACAGGCAGGGAGGGGAGTGCCAAAATGACGCCCGTCTCCCAGGAATGCGTGTCCCCCTCCCTCTCCTCCCGCCTGGCCCTAATCCGGGGGTGGCAGCGGGATGTCTGGAGACAGCTGTGCCTGCGCCCCGCAGCCCTGACATCACCCACCGGCTATGAAGGCGCTTGCCTCGGCCAAGGGGTCCTTCTCCAAGCATTTGCAGGGAAAGGGGGGTCAGAGGCACCCGCACTCCCCTCAACCCTCTGCTTGCAGAGGAGCAGCCTTGACTCTCCGCTTGGATTCTTGCCCCCCAGCCGACCGGGATTGTGGAATAGCCGCAGTGTTCCCCCCTCCCCAGCTGCCCAGAATCCAGCTGTGAGCTTTACTTTCTCAGCCCCAAGTCTCTGCTGCTGATGCCTCAAAGCAGCATCAAAAATAGGTGGCAGGAGGGAAGGAAGGAAGCGAGCTCCAGCTGGTTGCACCAGACAGACACCCAGAAACACGCCTGTTCCCCTTGCCTGGGGGCCCTTTGCTGCTCTTACCCTTGGCTGCTGCTGCTCAGGGGTTGTACACCAATGCTGCGCAGCAAAGCGAGCCCCAGCGGGGTCTGGCTATGCCCAAAACGGATGCTGGCAGCTGCACTAGCGTCCTCTGCTTCATCCAGTTCCCCTGCTTCCGGTAACTCCTCTGGGTTTGGACGTTAGCACCTCTGCAGCTGGTTATCCCAGCTACTGGGAATGCCACTGGGATAGTCCTGGGGTTACACAGGGAGGCACCTTTCCATAGCAGGCCAACTGGCACCCCTAATTTGCTGCAACCTGTGTTGGAGAAGAGGCTTTCCCTCAATATTTCCTACGACCCAGGGCTGGACATCACAAAATCTTCCCCTACGCTGTTGTTAATGGCTGGAGGCTGACCAGAAGTGACCCACCTGGGCGTGATGTTCAAGCCCGAAAGAGATGCTGCCTCCCGTCCGCTCTGCTTTTGGCCTCCGTCGCTGGCTGGGTGGGACGGCAGCAACCTGTCCCAGCTCGCTGCTGGGCTTGCACGGGGGGATAGGATGTCAGCTGGCTGCGCCCTTGAAAACGTGATCCCCTCTGGGCCGGTCCGCCCGAGGGTTTCACTGGAACCATCAATCAGTGCAGGAGACACGATCATATTTTATAGCCAGAGCTGCCTGTGAAACTCTAGCTCGGCATGGCCGGCACTGCTCGGCTCGCTTGGAAGAGGAGGGCAAAGCCTGGACGCCGCTTTAACCCCTTGTGATGGGCCCTTTGAGCTGCAGTTCTGCAGCAGCCTCGGCTGTTCTGCTGGTGTGATTCCTTCCCTCCTCTACCCTCCGCATCTGATGCTGCAGATGCAGCGTCGGGTGCTAACGAGACTGCAGACTCCTTGCGCTCTGCATGCGGAGAAACAGGGATGCAGAGATGCTCCTTCCCACACATACACGTTCCCCCCGGCTTCCCGAAAACAGGCGACGGCGTAACACACAAGCACGCTCTCCTCAACTCCCACCATGAGCTGTTAAGCTCAAATCAAAGCGATGCTCTGGTCAGATAGCCCAGCTCTGGCCTCAGAAAGTTTATCCCGGTGTCCCAGTCCCTTTGTTTCCCCTCTCCTTGGGAAGCTTGTTCCTGGCCATCACCCCACTGTGCGATGCTGTTCTCCGGGAATTGCTCCGGTGGCTTCGGTTACGCTTGCCCAGGAACAAAGCGGCTCTCCCCGAGGGGCGAGCATCCTCCCCGCAGCGGGAAGAGGAGCCTTGCTATTGAGACCAGGGCATTCGGGAGGCCTCGGGGACGCTTTTACAGCCCAGCCACGCCAGGCTGATGGATTGCTGATTGGAAATTAGATTTCCAAAGCAGGAAGCAGTCATAAGCGTTGGAGAAACGACAGCTTGCATGGGGAACGAATGCGTACAAGGAGGGGAGGTGGTGGAGGCGATTCGGGACAGCTACAGACGGAGGCACCGTGTGCCCGCTCCGCACGGAGCGGGCTCTCTGCATCCCGGGGGCAGCGATGCAACGTGCCATCGCCAGCTTTTCTGCACCGGGTGCTGGCTCAAGAGCACAGAGCAGCTACAGCAACGACACCCAGAGCCTAAAGCATACAGATACAGGCAGGGAGCACGCTAATTAGCTAAATTGAATTTGGGACAGGGTGACTGGGACGAAGGGGTGCACCAACCGTGCTGATGACCTGCTCTGTGTGGATCCATCCCTCCTTCGGCACAGGGATCCCAGGCTGCGATGCCCGAGGATGCCAAGGTTTCCTGGCGCAGCCCTGCCCGCCCTTCCCGAGATGCCAAAGGCACGGGAGCCTTGCACCCCCTGCGCGGCCACTGCGTTCGCGACGAGAACTTGCTGGCAAACGGCGGATTATAAATGAATAAATCCGTCGAAGGGAGAAATTGAATGCACACCGAGGAGGCGAGCTGGAAGCAGTTTCCACGCTATCAAAAATAGGAGCCGGCTGATTAAATCAGCCCCGATTTCCAAGGAGCTGACCGCAGGACTGTGCAATCCCCAGATCCCCCAACACGCTGGGCGCTTGCAGAGTCACAAGTTGGTGGCTTGGGGAGCTGAGGGGTGAAGTGATGGTGGGGGGAATCAGCTAAAACCCTGATATCCACTGACCTACTCATGACTCAGAGCCTAGAACCGAAGGGTTTAGCCTGCACCAACAATAAAATATTATCTGCCACAGCCAAGCTGCTGCTCCCTGCCCTGTCTCACACCTTTCGGGTGCCGTCCTGCTCTCCACCTTGCACAGAGCTGAAGAGGGGGATACAACACTAAGATAAATGGCTCTTGGAGCAGGATTTCTTGTTCTCTGTTGAGAGGCAGAGACTAACTGAATATGGAAAGAGGAAAGGAGGGGACAAAAAGTCACTGCCTTTTCTTTCTGCCTCAGTTACTAAAATGGGAGCTGCCTGTTTTTTCACCACTGGTGTTTTTTGAACCCCACAGAGGATGTAGGTGCCCACCAAACCCCTGGATGCCACCTAGGACATGATCCATGTCAAGCAACATCACTTGGGATCTGCTCCCTAAGCCCATTCCTGGACCAAAACTCCCTGCTGGCTCTGAGCATCCCTGGCCCCAAGTGATATGGTAGCAGGGCTGATTTACTACTGCCCAGGGTGCGGGGAAGGCGATAATTCCTCGGTAACACCTGCATTTATGGTCTGCTCAGCCAGGCTGCCTCCCCCACTTGTCAGCTCCTTTTAACCGCAGCTGATAACTTGTCAGAGGCTCTTGACATTGTTTTTTCCCGGAGCCGGGCAATGTGGCGAGCAGCTGCGCGCAGGGAAAGTCTCATCTTTCTGCTCCAGCCAGGGAGAGCCTGGCCGTAACCTCTCCACCTCCCGTTTTCATTACGGACGCTAAGACTTTGGCACCACTTCAGACCCTCCCTCCTGTCCTGGGGTGGGGGGAGCCAGCTGTGATGCCTTTTCACAGCCTGGGAAAATAGTTCAGGGCTCCGCTTTTCCCTGAGAGCCCTGAAATTCGAGTGGCCAGCGCTCTCACTCCCTGCTCTCTCCACCACCCTTCTCCCCTTCGCTTTCCCTCCCCTGTTCGCACTCCAACCTACGCAGCCCTGGTTTAAAATTAAGCACTCTTCCTCCCCCATTAGGGGCACAATCAGGCCACTCAGCTGATACAAGGAGCCTTGGTACCCTATACATCCCAGACCTATTTTCCCTAGAAATATTAACCCATTCCTTCTCCACCCCATTATTTTGGGGACAGTAATTCCAACCATTCCAAGACAGCCCTTAAAATTATACTCTCTTCCATTTCACTGTGACCATACCTGTGTGGCGAGGCTGAGGGCATTACTACTGCTGCACATAGGTTCCTATACCTCTTCAGGGTTGCAACACCCACGCAAAGAGCCCACATCTATGAACCTCCGAGACCTCCAAGTTAAGAATTAAGTCTATCAATGCATCTCAGTCATAAGTAGTATCATGTTGTTCCCCCATGACAGATGAAAACACTCTTTATCCCTGTTTTATAGATGAGGAATTGAGGATTTCAGAGGTTCCCAGTATAATAGAGCAGGACCAATGGATATGAACCTAATTCCTACCCAGGGCCACTATTTTCTGTAGGCTTGTCCCTGTTTTACCACTGAGAAACTCCCCCAACACATCACAGATGGTGATTTGTATAGTTGAGGTGTGAAACCATGGTGCAAAACCACCAGTTTCCCCAGCAGGGAGTCAAGGGACAGCCAGGGCTGCTAGTTTCAAACTGGATTCCTCAGTTTTGCAAATATTTGGCATCACACCCAGATGATGGATGCTTGCGTGCCAGAAAGGGCTGTGCAGATGGACTATCGAGACCTTTCAAACATCTCTCAGAACCTCCAGGCGATGCCTTGCGACTCCCATCTTTATGCAAAATAACGTTTTAATGCTGCTTGGCAAAGGACCCAGTTCTCTCCCAAGGCTATTGATACTCCTGCAATATGCCACCGAATCAGAGTATTGACAGATTACACCCCTTTTGCACCACAAAAAGCTGTAGCACAAGATGCAGATAATAGCCAGCGTACGGAAACAAAGCCTCTTCACGCGGACACGGCATCAATTCCTGCCCAGGGTGCACCTAGCATCAAGAAAGAAGGGTGGCTGCATCCCACCAGTGCAGACAGCTGGACAGAGGATATAGCATGAGCAGTTTGGGAAGGAAATACAAGTGGTAACAACACAAGTTTTACTAAGATAATGCACCTCTTCTTATTTTCTCCTTTTGTGTTCTACAGGAGGGAGGTGGCTGCTTGAGGAGGGGTCTCTCCAGGTCTGTACCTTCTCTCCAGCAGGAACTGCTGGTGGAAGCCTTGGATGTGCATCCCAATCCCATGTAACGGATGATTTGGATTAGCGATTTGTCACAACCCCCTCAACTCTTTGGATTTCAACGATGGGAAAGACACACAGATGTAAGATCTCACTTGTATCACTTTGATTCAAGGTTGGATTGACAACCGTACGGAGCCTGGGCTTTGGTTCAGGTTCAGACATAGCTGAGAGCCGTTATCCTAGAACTGTGACCCAACACAATCAATAAATTTGGTGGTGGGGACAGAAACGGGCAGAAAGGTTTTCAGGCCAGGAAATCCCAACGTCAAGACAAAGCCTGAGCTGCTCAGACAGCCTAGCACCGGACTCTGGCTCCATGTGCCAACCATCACTCAAACCAAATTCGCTCGAAGGTTGGCCCAAGGCAGCGTGTGTGAGAGGCTCGCAGATGTTGCCGTGAAGCTGGTTTCTGTTCTCTCTCCTGCCTGCAGTTGGATGAGTTTCAAGGATTTGGGGAAAATGAAATTTCGTGCTTTTTCCTCCAAAGGGAGCACGCCAGCACTTCCAAAAACCCCAGGTCAGGCTGGTTGCCTCCTTGTCCCACCTTCTGGGAGGGCTGCGGAGGGCAGGGCGGCAGTGGTGGTACCCTCTTTGGGTATTTGGGAGGCTGCTGTTCTGCCTAATCACTGCAATAGGAGGAGACAGCTTTTAACGGCTGTGAAATGCTACGGGGATCGGAGCAGCAATGCTCTCGCCAGCTCCCTCTTCCACCCCTGACACAAGTAATTTATTAATTAACTTCTCCCCTCGCCTTTCTCCTGTCTCTCTGATGCTGGGGAAAGGCAGGAAGGGGACTGGATGTCATCAAAACGCCCCTGAAAGGAGGATCCATTCGCACTTTTGACATATTCAACACACAAAACCCCAGCTGACGCAGTTTATCCCCCTTTCCCTCCACAGCTTACCTGCCAGGGAGGTGTGAAAAAGGCAGCAGGATGCCCTGAAGGCCACTGGGCTGGTTCAGCTTGGATGAGGTGGTTTGGAGAGGGTGGACGTTCCTCTTCATTGCATTTAAATGCAGTTACACCGCAGCAGCAGAGACGGAAGCAGTCTCCGATGACGTGAAGCCCATCCCCTTCTCTCAGAAGAGAAGTCTTTACACCAGACACAGGGAGAGCAGATGGCTTTCCCAGAGGGATCCTCAACGATGGAGATGACCCTTTTGCAGCCAGTGCTTCTCCCTGTGGACAAGGGAGAGAAGTCGGGTCAGGAAAGGGACATTGCTGGTTGGGATAGAACCAAGGGGTTGTACTTGTGACTTGCAAAGAGTATCAGAGCGAGCTTTGGTGTTCCTTTTGCAGTTTTTTGGCTTCCCATGCGAGGCAGGACTGTGGCCAGCACCAGCTCAGGTCAGCCATGGCTTTCCTTTCCTGGGTTGCCCACATTTGATAACACCCACTGACCTATTTTGGATTGACCACCCCTATACGGAGGGACATGAACAGAGGGCTCCGCTCACATGAAGACACCACGAACTTCAGGCAAGTTAGCTCCTGAGACCTCGGGGTCTCTTTTCCACCAAATTCACCTCAGGGTGACTCCGATAGCTGCTGCACATTAACCTCAGGGAAGGCAGAAATCAAACCATCAAGCAGCCCTGCCCCCGCATACCGTGCCGTGCAGCTTGGTCTCTCCATCCCGAGCAGCGTGTTTTCCCAGCCCCGTGCACCTGGAGTACGGAGGCTGGAGTAGGACGCGATGGGAAAAATGACAAACAAAGCAGAACAGCACATCTGACGCCCTGTGAATTAATCAGAGAGCAGGGCCAGCATGCTGGGCAAACAAGACCTGGAATTGCGTCTCTAACCTTGATTAAATTAGAAAGCTCTCCAACTAATACAAACGCCCCTCGGTAAACAAGGGACCGGGGGCTAATGAAGTGGATAAGAAGCAACTTGACAAGTGACGGGGCTGGTGAGAGAGAGGCAGGGAGGGAGTAAGGCAGGGCCAGAGATTTCGAAAGGAGGAAAGGGGGGAGGGAAGCGCAGAGAGCCAGAAATGGGGAGAAGAGAGGGATGGAGGGGGAAAAGGGGATAGGAATTTTCTTCCAAAATATTTTCCTAGAAAGCCAACACACAAAGAAAGCATTTCTTATCTTTTAGAGGAGATGCAAACATTGGAGAGTCAAAATTCACTGGCAAAGGCACTGCCAGGGGTCAGGGCAGTAGCACAGCCCCGTCCCACCATAGAGGGGCCAGTCCAAAGGGGCGAGAAAACCTCAGGGCTGCAACGCAGCCGTACGCCAAACCGGCACGGCTCTGCCCTTTCCTCGACAGCCAACCCTGGACTGACCGTAGCTTTAGCGGGGTCAAACCCAGCACCAACAAACCGTGCTCGACCGAGATGCCGATTACAACTTGGTAGCGCCCATGTTGCAAACAGGCACGTGGCTTTGCTCGCCGGCCAACGCCCAGCTCCCTCCCTCTGCACACCCCATCAGTGGTTTCATGTGCGGCTTCACTCTGCCACCATCTCCCTTATGTGTAGACCCTCCTCGCCCCCTCATTTAGTTAGGATGAAAATTACAGGGCCAGCTCTGGGGTAAACCAGGAACGACCTGACCGAAGGCATCAGAGATACATCAGTGTAAAGAGATGCGAGAACAGAACCCAACAAGCCCCTTCTCCTTCCGTTTTCGGAGCATTTACCCTCCACACCCAGACATAAGGAATAATTCAAACATTACTGAGACCCTCGTCCCTCCCCACAACTCCCCCCTCATCCAGGCCAAACCTTATCTGAAGAAGTACCACCCAGCTATGATAGCCCCCAACTAACTCCCCAGGCACAGCTGGGAGTGAGAAAAGGAGCAGCCAGGGAAAAGAAGAGGCAAAGCGGTCTGGAATTAGCCTAGGATGAGGATATCTCCATGCTGGAGGTATGGCAGAGGGTCCTCAAAAGGGATGTGGGGTTTCCTACATGCGATGTGGCTATAGAAGGGATGGTGGGATGCCAAAGCACGGCAGAGCTCAGCGGCTGGCAGACACACGGTGACAGAGCACAGCCGACGCTATGCAGACTGCTTTGCCCAGCGGCTGGGAAAGGGATTCTGGGGTACAATGGGACAAAGCAGTTTCTTTCCTAACACCTTGTCTAGTACCAGAAGAGCCGGTGCAGGCCCGGGTCCACCGAGGGCGGTGAAATGATGCTGAGTAGTATCCGTTCACATTTATCCCTGTCTCCTGTCCTTTCCTGCTCACACCTCCTCCACCTTTTCCTCCCAGCTAGTTAAAAAGAGTTAAATGTCGCTTTTTCCATTCTTTTCCTTCTTTCTTTCTTTCTTCAGTGCATGGCAAACCAGGAGGCAGAGTAAGTTGATTCCCACCCCTCCCCACCTCTGCTATGCCAGCGAATTTCCAATTTTCAGCTAATATCAAGGTCGTGACAGAAAGCGCAGAGGCCCTGGTAGGACATAATGGCAGAAGAATTGTAAATGTTGCTTTTAGTGAATGCAGAATGAGGAAGGGCCAAGGAGGGGAAATTTTCCATTCAACGCCGGCCTCTGAAATGCGAATACATTTTCTCTTCCAGTGTGTCGCATTAGATTTCCAGAGGTGCTCGGCACCAGGTACATGTCATTAGTAACAGTTTGCGTGGTAATGAATCCTTTTATTTCTCTTCCACACAGCTCATGAATACATAAAGAGGCTGGGTTTAGTCGCATCTGGTTCAGCTGCAGGAGCTTCACATAACTTAATTTCGCATCCTCTTCAGCAGGGCAGCAAACCCAGCTGGGGCCAGCCTTAAAGGAACAGGGAGATTTTCCAAAAAGTGAAGTAAAATCTATACTCAGGGGCAAGGAATTGCTCGGGGATGCCTTGGAGCTTGCTCCAGCCCCGGGTGGTCTTCGAGACGGGGCATCCTTTTAACACAGAGGCCAAAAGTTTGCCTGTCTGGGACAACAGTGGCTGCATCTTTCCGGACTGTGATGGATGGAGCTAGCCTGTGTGTCTCATGATTTTGGCTTGAAAAATTCCCCCTTCCTCACCCTGGGAGGATGGTCCCGTGACTGCAGGTAGTTGGGTCTTTCCTGAAGCTGAAAACTTGCAGCCGGGATTTGCGGCTGCATTAACACCCTTGTTCTGCAGGCGAGGAACTGCTGCCAGCACTCCGCCAGCATAACTGCCGTGCTTCGCCTTCTGAAGTTTTATCGTCCTGAATTACAATTAATTGCTTTGCAATTTTAATAACAATAAAAAGAATAAATCTCTCACGCTTTTGGCTCTCTGCAACCACCCGTCAGGGCCACGGCTGCGAAGACGTCGAGCGGTGACTGCAAGGGAAGAAGGATTCCCCACCTGAGGGAAAGCGCCTGTTGAACGCAGCTGGAGAACAAACTAAGCCCAGATCCTCCCAGACACCCAGCAAACCCAGCCAAGGCCAGACCTGCACAATGTCTCACTCAGAGAGCCTTGCTGACCTCCCTCCTGCCACGTAGAGATGACAACCAGAGATCAAGAGCTTTGGTCTGAATAACGAACCGAAACCACCAGTTCCTTGGCTAGATCTTATCCGGGAGTGGCAAGGCAAAGCTTGCAGTCAGTCACAAGCGTAGCTTGAGCCCAGCACAGCTCTGATGCTGGTCTCTGAAGCTGCTTTTAAATCACGAGCTGAGCCCTGCAGAGTTGTCACCTCTCTGTGAGAAGGTAGGGCTGAGACTTCGGTTGGGTATGTGAAAATCTTGCCTGATGACAGCAGCTTTGGGGACTAGTAATAAATAACTGCTCTCTTCCAACATCTGGGACCGGATGCAGACCTGTTTTTCCCTCATCCCATTCACAAGGTGCCCACTGGTTCCACGGAGCATCCGCTCCTCTATCAATCGAGGCACACATTGGCTTTATTTGGGTTAAAAGACATGAAAATACATGTCAAGCACTCTGCTTAGAAAAGATTTGAAGCCCGAGACTGGGGAGATGCATTTCTGCACAACTTTGGTTAGAAGAACAAACTCCCTGTGAAATAAGCCCCCAGGACTGTGCATCGCTGATAAAAGACCACACCTGAGCCCTGAGCCAGCCCACAGCCCAGGCAAGGGCTGCGCTCCTCACCTTGGGACACAGAGCAATGGAGGAGGATGCTTTGCAGTGGGTGTTGGAGTTTTTCCTGTAACTCATTTCCCAATTCCCATCACCGATAGGACCGGGAAGGATGCACCCAGCACTGTGTGGCCCACCCTCATCATCCCACCATCCCACTCTTTTTTCTTCCCCCTGCCAGAGCCCTCCTTCCTCTCCTCCGTTAGGAGATGGGGAGGAATGGAGGAAAAGCAAGGTGTTTCTTGAACATATTTATGGGATTTTTTCCATTTATGGGCACGCTGCTGCCCTGCAGCATCTCTGCAGAGACCAGGCTTGGCAAAACACAGGACAGGTTCTTTGGGATGGCTCTAAATCTGGAGCATCTCCACTGAATTTGGGGTATTCAGTGTTTTGTGTTTACCTGGACAGTTAATCAGAGATCAGAACCTGCCTCTCCTTCATGTTTCTGGTGAGAGGGCAAGGTAATGTTGTGGCTGTGATGCAGATTGCCAGAGCTAGCTGTGTCTGGTGTGTGGGGGGGGCTGAGCTGAGGCTGTACAGACTCAGTCCAGCTGTGACCTCAGCCTGAACCTCACTCCCAGCAGGACAGCAATCCCGGTCCGCTCCCCCAGCCCCAAGGAGCTATAGCAAATGGTGTCCCCAGAGCACTTGGCTCATCACGTTTTGTTGCTGGAGTATAATAGGCAGGTCCTATTTCTGTTTAAATGCTTTTCCTTACCAAATTAACAGTAATTTCTCAGTTGAAATTATTGATTATGAGAAAAAAATACTCGGCACTTTCCTGTTTATGTATTTTTCTAATCTGTTTGTTATTAAATATACAGAGTTACTAGATTTTCTAGATGAAGATAAGAAGATCTAAAAGAATACATGAATAAAAAAATTAAAATATTTATAATGGGAAGGGAAATAACTTCCTGACCAACCCTAGAATCCTTTGCCAGGTTGTTCCTCCCCCAGGTAACTGGATTGCGAGCATTCACACTAAACAATCCTTATTCACGAGCACCCAAAACGCTGAACACCAAAATTTCCTTGTGGACAACTTACAAGGCTTCCAAAACGTGGCTAATTGTTTCACGTAGATAGTTACGGAGCTGCGCTGGTCCCACACTGCCCAAGCCTCGAGGAGTGCTGCAAGCACGCACAGGGGACGCTCACCTCTCCCATCTGCAACAGCTTTTTGTTGCTCATCCGAATTTGCCAACTGACAGGAGATGCTTGGGGGGCGGTAGGACTTACCAAGGAAGCAAGACAAACTCCATGCACGAGGTTTCTCACGAACACCCTCCACAGCACAACCACGCACAAAAAGCCACGAACACTTTAACTGACAGAGCCGGTCACGCCCACCACAGAGCCAATACTCAGCACTATCCCACCTCTCACCACGTCTCCATACAAGCAGTTTTAAAGTCAGGCTGCACAGCAAAGCAAACAGGACACTTCCCAGCCCCATCCTCCCAGTTTGTTATCTCAATATCCACAACACATCAAGAAAAAAAATGCATCTCCATCAACTGTATGCTGCAGCAAAGGCTGCACCACCCAATTTCAAGGCAACTTTAAGAAGTGCTACAAACCTGATGGTGGTTCTTCCAGCACAGGACCAGCTTTCTACCCCTCCTTGGCTGAGGAACAGCAGTGCCAACCCTTCGGGCTTAACAACTCCAACCTGCATGGTACAGGTGTTCCCATCAGCAGGCTGCAAAGGCATTGCCAAACAACCTGCTTCCCTCCTCAGCTACACCTGTGGCACAATCACACCTAAGGACATGTGGTTGCAGCCCAGGTAACGATGTACCCACAGCACACACCCACCTGGGAAAGTATTCCTATGGTTCATTTTGTAGAGGAATTCCAAAAGGACCCATCTGACACAGATCATAGAATCATGGAATGGTTTGGGTTGGAAGGGACCTCAAAGCCCACCCAGTCCCACCCCCTGCCATGGGCAGGGACACCCTCCACTAGCCCAGGTTGCTCCCAGCCTCATTCAGCCTGGCCTTGGACACTCCCAGGGATGGGGCACCCACAGCTTCTCTGGGCAACCTGTCCCAGTGCCCCCCACCCTCTCCAGGAAGAATTCCTTCCTGATGTCCCATCTCAATCTCCCTCTTTCAGTTTAAACCTGTTACCCCTTGTCCTGTCACTCCCTGTCCCTGTAAAAAGCACCCCCCTGAGTTTTCTTGTAGCCCCCCCAGGCACTGGAAGGGGCCCTAACGTCTCCCCAGCACCTTCCCTTCTCCAGGCTGAACACCCCAACTCCCCCAGCCTGTCCCCATGGCAGAGGGGCTCCAGCCCTTGGAGCATCTCCGTGGTCTCCTCTGGACTCACTCCAACCAGTTGATATCCTTCTGATGTTGGGGGCTCCAGAGCTGGAGGCAGAACTGCAGGGAGGGTCTCACGAGAGCGGAGCAGAGGGGGAGAATCCCCTCCCTCGCCCTGCTGGCCACGCTGCTCTGGATCCAGCCCAGGATCCGGTTGGCTTTCTGGGCTGCCAGCGCACACGGCCGGCTCATGGCCAGCTTTTCATCACCCAGCACCCCCAACTCCTCCTCCTCAGGGCTGTTCCAAATCCATTCTCCTCCCAGCCTGTCCTTGTGCTGGGATTGCCCCAACCCAAGTGCAGGACCTCACACTTGGCCTGGTTGAACTTCACACGGTTGGCATGGACCCACCTCTCAAGATTTACCAAAGCACTGGACAACATCACCCATTTTCAGGCATGGCTCATTCTCATGATCCACTAGTGGCCTTTAATTTCAGTATATGCTAAATAAGAGTGTGGGTTAGGCAGGAGGATGAAGGGACAGAGCCTGAAACCAGTCCCAGCCCAATACCCTCCCTCGCCCAGGTGTGATGCTCCAAGCGCCCAGCAGTCACAACACTGTAAATCAGGATGGGTTGGTGAAATCTTGGTAGGTTCTATCTTGAGCTACTCAAGTACGAGATTTTTACCCAAAGCAATTATCCGAATGTTTCAGAGCTGGGTGTCCAGCTCCTGTTCCAGTCCTCACAGTGGGATTGCTTGAATACTGGGGAGGAGGGAAAGAAATCATGGCATCACCTCCACACAACAAGTATTCAGTGTGGGTAAATCTGGTCGAAGGAAACCAGCTGAGCGTTTGGCACTGCTCCTTTGCAAAGGCTCCTTGCAACCGGGCAGGAGCCGGGGCTGCCCCCACCCACCCTCTTCTCCCCACCGAAGTCCACCTACTCTTGCCAACTTCCCCGTTGTTCTTTCTTTTCTTCCCCCTCCCCCTCCCTGGGCAAGCGTCTGGGTCACAATTTCTCTGATTCGTCTTGTCTCTCCAGCTATAAAAAGAGAACATAATGGAAAAATAATTAAAAAATAAAAGAGAGGAATAAAAAACCCCCATCATTTTAAAGGAGAAAGGGGAGGGGGCCCAGGAGATCTGCGGAGCTAGTAGATAACCAGCAGATGTGATTTTTGCAGATAAGCGTAGTAATTTAGATAAATCTGGAGGCTTTAGAGCCTTTCGCTTGCGTTCCTTTTCTTTCTGTCTGATTTTTTTTTCAATTTTATCTCGCAAGTCAAGAGGAGGGGGAGTGAGAAGGAGGGAGCGGGAAGGGGGGGGGAGGCTTAATCTTTGGGTAGTTTTTCTTTTCTTTTTAATGTGTTTTTCCCCAGAAGGTGGGATAACGCGAGCCGCTCTCCTCTCCCCTCCCCACGCGCACACACGCGCACACGCACACAGAAGCCGGGGCTATGTTTTTTAAAAGCGGCGGACAAAAATCAAAATATTTGAAAATGTATTTCATGGTAATTATGTCATATTTCATGGGCTGATGCCACTACTGAAAGAGAGCCTGAATGCCTTAATTTGTATAGAAATTGTAATCATTTGTTCATTTCAAGGTGAAAATTGCATTTTTTAATTTAAATTGTATCCTGCGTGATAGTCTATTATCTAGTAAAATTGTCTCCATGTCTGAATGCCTTATATGCAGCTGCAATGCTTGTTACAAATCCAGTTATATTCATAAAAGCTTTGTCGACGTCTCGGGAAATGTGAACAGTTTCTTGTGGGTTTCTTCTCTCTCTCTTTTTCTATTTTTCCCCTCTTCCCTCCCATTCTCATCCTCCCTCCCCTTCTCCCTCAGTCGCCTTTTTTTTCTCCCAGGTGAAATAAACCCACATCTACTATTAATAATAATTATCCTGGGTTTATACAAAAGACAATTCCGTGGCGGAATAAGGTGAGGGACGTGCAGAAAGCATTCAGGATTCCTGCTTATTTATGTATTTCTCAGCGAGCCACCCTTCTGGGCACCCTCCGCTGGGCTCTAGGCAGCCCTCCAGGGCTGCATGTTGCTGGGAATAAGGGACGAGAGAAGGGAAAGGACAAGATAAAGGCAGGCAGTAAGACGAGGGGTGAGGGTTTGTGTGGCAGCTCCTAGAAGTAAAACTCAGCCCCGAAGGATAGCGCGGGCGGGCAGGGGCAGAGAAAGGCTTGCACTGACCTAAGAGAGAGATTTAAGTCACTCTGGGGATTTGGGATTGTGGTGAGGAGGGAGGTAGAAAGTCACTTTGCTTCCAGACCCAGAGCATTTTCTACCGCGATACATTCTACCTTACAGCGAACTGCAGCCTTGTCCCTCATGGTGTCTGGTTTGGTCCCCAGTGTGATCCAGGGATGCCCAGAGCCTGCTGGAGGGGAAATAGGGCCTGAGGAGTTAACCGTGGTGTCCTATGTCTCCCAAAGTACCGGTGAAAGGCCAGATCTCCTAATCTCCTGTCTTCTGCCATGCTCCCCGCGTATTCGGGTTCCCTTGCTGGTTTGCAAGAGGGAACTCTGGTAGAGGGAATCACAGCCCCCCTTCTGGGCACCCTCAGCTGGGCTCTACGCAGCCCTCCACGGACAGCAATCCCTCTCCCCCACCTCTCTGACGATTCCTGGGAAGGCCGAGGTGGATGCACCTGCATCTCAACCTCCTCGCCTTCCATTCCTGCTTCAGGCGAAGAGCCGAGCGCACCCCACCCCCCAGCACCCAGCGGATCTGGAAAAACACAAAAGAAGTCAGAAAAAAGGAGTAGAAATGCTGGAAATACTGGCCCAAGGATGCACAGCATCAGGGGATGGACTTAGGGGAATGTTACTGGAATGCAGGATGAGCTCACTGGCTAGTATAAATCAGCAAAACCAGTTAACATTCTGGGCTGGTTGCACCAGGTGAGAACGTGGCCTGCCCGGGACAGGATATTAATTATATTAATCCTTAAAAAAGAAAGAAATAGGCCTCAGAAGGAAATCCTTTTTCAGTCATTTAATTCCCTTTCATACACCTCTCCCTGCTCAGAATACCCTGATTTTATGCAGGCCCACAGCCTATTATAATAAACTTCTCTACACCTATTCTGAAAAGAAATTGCTCATGAAACGCTGCAAAGCTAAAGGCTGCTGAGCCAAATTTGCCGGCACAGTCGCTGTCTGACAGTAGCTACAACCACAGAGACGAGCAACAACAGATCTAAACACGGGACATGAGATGGGTCTGACCTCTGAGCCAAGCAAACATCCCCTGAGGAGTAAGCCTTGGAAAGGGGGGGTACCAAAATGCTGTTAGCATGACGGTTCACGCAGGGACGCATTCGGTTAGGCATGCTTCACGTGCGTGGGTGTCAGGATTCCTGCAGTCACGCCCTTTGCGTGATCTCCCCAGTTCATCAGGGACATTTAGCGGGCGTCAATAGCTAAAATACCTGGAGCTGAAACACAAGCTGGACCCAAGGGGACACTGTAGGGCAGGAGGTACTGCTCGTGGAAAGCGATGGAGCTGGAAAGAGCCAGGTGTCACACTGGGAGCATAGAGGAATTGTCCTCCCAGAAATGATGTGCGGATGCACGCACTGCTCAGCTTTGCCATCCAACAGGTTGCAGCTGCTATACGCAAGACATCTGAATTCATTTCACTGGGGGCTTATAGCTGTGGTTGAGCCAGGGGGAAAAGGCTGGTGTTTTCCAGTGACCGAGTTCCTGCCGTCAGCAGGGCGTAGTGCACACAGGATGGGTTCTCTGCACTTCCCAAAAAAACAAAGCGCTGATGCCACTTGGAGCTGAGCGAGAATCACGAGTCGGTTTTAATTGTCTTGGTGTGCTGCTTTAAAGAGCAGGGACTGGTGTTTGGAGGGTCAGATAGAGACCAAGGTGCTGGGCACGTCTTCCAATTTCCCCTTGGGGCTTTCCTACACCAGGTGTCACCCGCACACTTTCATGGCCCCCGCATCATACTTTCAGAAGGTATTTTCAGCATCGATACAAACCAGAGGGCTAACCCTCCCCAAAACCTCTCATGGCATTCACACCTTGCAGGGCTAGGCTTTCTGCCTCCTTTTCCTCTAATATTCATCCTCCCTCAGTCGAGATTTGGGGACTGGGCAGTTGAGACATGGACTAAATTCAGACACGTAAAACAACGTGATCCTGCATGGGTCACTCACACTCATCAGCTTGCGAAACCATTCGGTGACAGTGATGCTGGAAAGGGTGGGGTGATGGAAAAGAGGAAAGGTTAAAGCAGGTTTGAACAGCTTTTCCTGAACTATTTTGCTTTTATAATAAGGACCTTTTCCAAATTATTTTAATTTTTCAGTTTTTAATAAAGAGAAAGGAAGAAAAATTCCAGTTTCTGTAGCTTTAGTTAAAAAAAAAAAAAGAGTTAAATCTCAAATTAGAGAGGAAAAAATGTTTTGCCTCCCTTCTGGGTTGTTCTGCTCTTTTGTTGCATGCCTTCTTAAATGAAAAGGAAGTGGAAAAGTGGAAACAACCCCTGTATTCAAGTGTCTATCCTTCATATTTCCCCTGAGAAAAATATTTGTGAGAATGTTTGGGAAAATAATGTAAATACATTCAACTCTTTTTTTGAGTAATTCAAAAGAAAAGGGCTAGTCACCTTGCCAAGCACTTCTGCCCCCCTCCCCAAACTATGTAGCATTGAGGTGTAACGAGATATAAGTGCTCTGTGTCTGCTCGCTTGGAGTCGTGCTCTCCTGTGCTTTCTCCGGCAGCTACACACAGAGCCGCAGGGGAATACGCAGCGGGGAGCTGTGGGGAGGCTGGGGTAAGCGCATGGGCGACGGCTCGGGTCGCAGCGAGCAGCTATGGCGTTTGCTGGAAGCTGGAGGGAGTGCGTGTGAAACCCAAATAAACCAATAAAACCCAAAATAAAAAGCAGAGGGAGAAAAGGCGCACAGAGTTAGACCCCGATGGGGCAGACGAACAGCCCCGCTGGTGCAAAGTGCGTGCAGCACCTCTATGCCTGCGGGTCAAGTCCAAAGACACGGGACCAACACGGACACGATGCGGTGACCGGGGTCAGCAGCCCGTCCCCAGCCTGCGAGATGCAACACGTTTGCAGAAGTTAGCAGCTGGTGTCAAATTAACTCAAATTTGATTTATCACCGGCTTATCAGCAGATTAAAGTTGACGACAGCTTAGAGCCATAATTGACCGGTGATACTTGTAGCGGGAGCTGTATCGGCCTGAGCAGCTCCCTCGTGGGCTAAGCGTGCGCCCTTGATGTCTTTCAGAGGGCAACGGATCGACTTTGGCAAGGCCTGGGAAATATCCTGCACTCCTCAGATAAGGTTTGAGTGGTTAGGAGAGAGGACGAGGAGCTCAGGGAACAGTTGAGGGCAGTGTTGAAACGCTTGCAACTGCGGGACCGGCGGCAACGGAGCCGCAACGTGACCATTGCTGGAGCAAAGTCATGTCTGATGGGGCTGGCGAGGAAGCACAAAGCTGTTACTTTCCAGCAGCAGGCCAGCACAGCTTTGAAAACAGGGATGTGGCTAGAAACGGTGTTATCCTGGTTTAGGGCTCCTGGAAAACAATGGTCCTTTCCTCTACCTGTGTGAACGCACGGTGTGGTTGGCTTGGCCACTGCCACAACATGCCGACTCCGGGGTAAAAATCAAGCGAGTGCAGATCTAAAGTGGGAAGGGAGGTTTTGGTGTGGGTAAAATTTGCAGACACCAAATGTAATTGTCCTGGAACGCAGCTAGGGAGCCAGGGCTACCAGCCCTGCTCTGACGGCAGCAGTTGGTTATGGTTCTTACACAGAGGCGAGCCTCTCCATTTCATAATTCTCACAAAAAAGGGGGTTCCTGACAGCACAGCGTCCTTGGCATCATGCAAGAGCAGTGTTTTCCAGCTTTTTCCCCATTTGGAGACCAGGGGATCCCATTAAGACCCTCAGAGCTCACGGAAGCTTCAGCCCGTGCAGCCCCTACGTGCCCTGAGCTGGCCCAGCCGTGGGCCAGGCACCCCGCAGCCTCCCAGCATACTGCAAACCCACCTGCTGGGGTGGCCAGCCCTTGGCTCACGTGTGTGTCCCCCACCCAAATGTGAACTATCCAGTCAGCGGGAGCAGTTGTGGAGTCACAGCCATGCTTTACCTGCACTAGGACAGGACCCAGTGTTTCTTTTTCTAGGACTGGAGGTTTTTCCGTGAGGGAGGCTGATTTTCTTAGGAAAAACGCTTTCCCTCACCCTGACAGAAGGCAAAGCTGTGACCAGGCTTTCTACATCCCACCTAACCTGAAGGTAGCTTTGCTGGGCACTAAGAACAGCTTCAGGGTCGCGCTGTTCCCGGGGGTCTGCAGCCGACACCACGCGACTTCCAGTGAAGGTCTCTGCCTAAATCCAGGGCTCTGGGCACTGGCTCAGTATTTCTTCAAAGACGCAGTACCTAGAGGAGCAGGTTGCCCTGTCTTGTCTAAGGGTGATCTCATCTGGGTTTGGGAAGCCAGTTAGCTCCCGTGGACCGATCCCTCTGCTGAGAGGCAACAAGAACCGCCCCCCCCAGCGACTAACGAGGCTGGTTTCTGCGTGCGGATATTCATCCAGCATGACTTGGATGAAGACCAACTTATTTTACAGGGAGCCAAGACCGCTTCAGATGGGAACGGCTTCTGAATTCAGTGCTTTGTTTAAAGGCAAAATGCTTTATTACCGATCGCCGAAGCCCCGAGCCATGTATTCCTCCGTAGAGTTTCAAAACCTTTTTCCGCTTGTCGATGGCTGTGCTCTGGCCTTTAACGAAATCCAGGTGCCTGCAGAGCTTGGAGTGAAGGCGGCAGCCTGGTCCCAACCTGCCCTGCGCAGCCTCGCCTTCCTCTGCCCGTGCAATCGCCCGCTGAAAATGAATGCATCAAGAAATGGTTGTATCTAGAACAGGCCGGGCAATTGTTCTTCCCTTGTGAAAAGTCACCCCGGAATGAAAGGGTTTATTTATTTCTGTAGCTTTTCCAGGTTTTCATGAACGAATGAAGCCCGCGATTTTGCTTTTTAGCAAAAACACCTGTAGGTTGTACGCACGCGTGAATGTTTTCGATATACCGGGGTTTCCCCTCGTGCTTGACAGCGCTGCAGAGCGAGTTAAGCGAACAAACCACCCAAACCCATCCTTTTTTTTTTTTTTTTTAATGTATAACAGTTATGCCTGAGTTACAGAGAGAGACCTACAGGCAGCAGGTAGTTAAAGCAAATACCAGTTTCTCTTTCTACTATACTACTCCATATAGCTGAATAAATTATGGTGCGATTATATATATACACACGCACGCAGGCAGGCACGCACGCACACATACTCACACGCAGGCACGCACATGGAGCAAAATGGCTATGAGTCAAACACAGAAGCAACATATCCGCAGTTACTAGGAATAAGGAATGTCCTATAGTGCTATGTAGATATTCCCCAGGTGGGTATATGGAGGTGTTAGGGATGACGGGTTAGAAGCATTAAATACACAAAGTCTCTGAGCGGCAGGAGCCAATCTGCTGAGTTACTGGACACAGTGAGGAAACGTCCGTGTTGTGGTCTCAGGACGGTGCTGAGGTGAAGGCAGGGGTGCGGGAGGGGCGCGGGGAGGCAAAAGAAATCCGCTCGGCGTTTCTCCTTTCCCCCAAGGATGTCAGTTCTCGTCTGCAGGCATGGAAGAAATGTTGACCTGAAAGAACGTCTCTGGAGTGTGTCCCTTCGCTTGGTGGTTTGCTTGGGTGAGGTGCAGAAGGGATTTTGGATTCCCAGGCACCCTCAGAGTCGTTATCTGCTCAGTCCCTGTTGGGTCTGCTTTGAGCAACCACACGTTCTTCAGGGTCCCGCTGTCCAAGGCTTGTCTGCTGCTAGGCTCTTCCATGCTCAGTTTTGTTTCGCCTTCAAGGCACCTCCCTCTGTGCTGTCCCCCCTTCCCCGTCCCACCCCACCCCCTGAGTTTGTCTCTTTTCAGCAGAACTGAGGTTGGCAATCCATAAACCAAAACGAAACCAAACGAAAAGTACTTGGACTTTCATACATGAATGTACCTTAAAAGAAACAAAGAAACAAAAACAAAAACAAAAAAATCCCCAAATCAAACCCCATCCCACCCCAAAGATTCTGGAATGTATTTTGAAAACACACGATAGGCAATTTTCTACAGTTCATCCCCCCTCCCCCCATCACCCCCATTTTTTTTTTATTTTTTTTTTTTAACTAGCACGGCACTCACTGTGTTTTTAGTATAAAAAAAATGTCAACTTTCTATAAACATACAGCACATGACCAAATTTCCAACTAATGTACAAAGTGCGACCACGAGGGAAAGGTCAGAGAAGAGCTATTGGCGCTAGCGCGGGGCGTTTTTCACGTTCCTCTAAGAACTCTATTTACATCAGTGCCCGGGTGTTCACGGACTTTCTGGTGAAGGTAATTGGCAAAGAGGTTTCTACAGTGCTCCCTCTCTTTCCTATATTTTACTTCCAGGGTCCTGCGCTCTGCGCTGAGCTCAGCCGAAGTCCTCCTCGACAACACGCTGGCTGCGAGGACCGCCTGCCCGCTGTTGAGGGATGCTGGGGAGACGCGGAAGCACGGGAGAACAGACAAGCTAGCGGCGGGGAGAGGAGAGCTGACGGGTCTTTGCTAGCGGGGCCAGAGGACGAGCAGTTCTCATGACAACCTGCAAATTTCCTTCTAGATTAGCAGGCAGCTGGGAATGCATTTGGTCAGAAATTTCGGAGTAAAGAAGGTGGGATTGCAATGTCTGGGGCAGATCAGGGCCAACATCCACCATCTACAAACTCCGTCTTGCAGTGGCAAGGAGAACGTAGATTTGAAGGTGCTCCCAGACTGGGTGATTATGGGCATTTGGCCTCTTAAATACTATTAAATATGGCACACAAGGAAATCATGTGGTCTGGTGTTTTAGCAGGCGGCCCAGAATGATGCTGAGACACAGGAGCAAATTCAAACAGGGCTTCAGTCGTTACTCCCCACACCGGTGTCTGCTGCAGACACCCTCGCTCTCGATACCCCCGCTCAGGGCTGGCTGGAGGTTGTTGTTGGGAACGACGTTTAAACCAGGACTGGAATTCAAAATGGATTTCTTCCTTAGGTCAGCTCTAAAGAGTAAACAACATAAACCAGGATCTTTTGTTGCTTTCTGGAATCTCAAACCGGGGCAAAGTGGGGAGAGTGCTTCAGACAATGCAACTGGTCCAAGGAAACCGGTGCCTTTGGCCTCACCTATTCATCCAGCTGTAGGTCCTGTGTATTGCCCTGAGAAAGGATGTGAAGAATGCGAGCTTTCAAGGGCTTCAGAAGCTTTGTGATCCAAGGAAAGTCTTTCACAACTAGGAGGAAGCTTTATGTGTGGTGCAGGTGGACAAGCACAGGCTGGATTGGGATCTCGGGAGCATTAATGACAGCAATACAGCCCCTGGATGCAGACGTCGCCCTGCACAGAAACAGGCATGTGAGCGTGTGAGAGGCAGAGTAGCCAAGCTAGTGTATTAACATGCTTTTAGGAGCAAAGAGCAGGCTCTGTCACAGCTGAAAAGCAAAGCTGGTGAAAGCTGTACGTAGCTCTGATAGGATACTGAGCAATGTGAGAAGCAAAGCTCTGTTTTGGTCAGAATGAGTACTTGTCCACACGGGAAAGCGGCTTGGTGGTTCACGATGTGCTGGAGTGATGGTTGGATTCGATCTTAAAGGTCTTGTCCAACCAGAACAATTCTGTGATTCTATGATAAATGATGTTGGGGCAAGGCAGGGGACAGTTCCCCAGAAAGATGTTGTTTCAGCTGCAAATAAGACCAGATTATTTGAGAAGAATGGAAGCAGCAGCAGCAACAGAAGAGAGCACAAGAGAAGTGCCTCCTTTGACAGCGGCTAGGCTAGAACTCACCCAAGCACACGGCCCCTCGTTATTGCCGGTGGACGAAAGCAGACATTCATTATGCTAAAATAGACATATGAAATAGTAAATGTATTATAAACTCAAAGAGTCTATAGGTGACTCAAGTACTGCCTGTTGCCATTGGACTTTACTTGCTGGCACAGATTCTGTGCATCGGAGTGATTATCTCAGGGGCAGCTTTCCTTGCCCTGTCCAGGTCAAATTTCAGCGCGTTCTTGAAGCGAGCCCTCTCGACACAGGAAGGTGAGGGGAAAAAAGTCTATAATATTAGACATCTGCCCAGGAATCATCAAGGATCATCACCACAAGCAAAAGTGGAACTCCTTAAAAACCCACGTGGGTCATGACTTAGCAATAACCTCTTATGGTTGGCTGCTTTTATCTGAGCAGTGCGAGGAGCAGAATCGTGAGCTGACACAAAAGCTAGAGCACTGGCTGCTACAGAAAAGTGGGGTGATGAAGCCAGAGAACATGACCTGGCTTAGAGAAGGAGAGGCTCCACCACCAAAACGAAAAGCAGAGGGAAAGGACTGAGAATTGTACAGACTAGTGCATGAGATGAGAGAGATGGGGAAGAACTGGGAGGATGGTCGGGACAAGCATTTCTCCTGGTAGCTAGAGGATAAAGAATGCTGTTGGTAAGGTAAATCTTTTCCTGCAGTACAGGTGCAATGTTGAAGCTGAGAGCACCTTTCCTTCCTAGCTGCTGTTAGAAAGATTCTTCGGGTCATCTCCCCTCTGACTCCACGGCCACATCCATCCCTCAGTGAGAGGCAGCTGTGGGAAAGCACCTTCGGAACAAGCACCATCTTCTTTCAGGTGGCCCTTCACTTGTTTAAGAACCTGGCTTTGCATACTGACCCCGCCAAGCAGGCGGCTAACGAACACCTCTGACTCTTCCCTCTCTTGTCTTTGCTCTCATGGCCAGCTTCTCTCCCGCTGGGTGAAAGAAGAGCCACTGACAGCCCTCGCCCTTCTCGACTGGAAGGGCAAAAACTCCGACATGACCAGGGATCTCCGATGCCCTTCCTTTGTGCGCGCAAGGCCAGCGTTCGCTACCACACCTCCTGCTGCTGTCTGAGGCCCTTGGCTTTCCAGTGATGATCAGTTCTAAATTGGTCCCTAAGAGGAAAAGTAAATGTTGCTCGTGCCTGTGCCCGTAGTCTCCAGTCCTCGTGCAGCAATTTACATTTACACTTTCCAAAGGTCCCGGGCTGGATGGATTTGCATCCTGCCCCTGCTTAGCAGCAATCTGGCCTGCTTTGGCCCTGCTTTGGGAAGCCATCAGTGAGAACGGAAGGGTAGAGCGGGGTGGGGAAATTTGCTGTCACTCTAAAGTATGTTTCTCTGGTTTTGTTTGTGGTGGTTGTTTGTTTTTTTTTAAACAAGTTCTTATATTTGGTCCATAGGTCTTCTGTGGTCCCGAATTATATCACCCTTAATGATCAGCTTGGTTATTCCTTCCTATACAACATTCACCAAATTTACAACAATGGAAAGAAAAGGAAACAAAATGAAACATTTCTTTTTTTACAAAGGAAAAAAAAAAAGATCAATTTGGCTTTGACTATGCCAACTACCTAAATCAATGGAAAGTCCTTAAGTGTGGGCGAAATGTCGTGGCCAGGTAGGTCAGAGGGAGGGCATGAACTCAGGGTTAATAAATGTACCCAACCCATTGTCTCTGGCCACAGGAGGGGTCAGGTCGCAGAGGCCAGGCTTGCCTCTGAGAAGAGTGCTCTGGGAGGAGCTGGATACTTGGAGAGCCCTTCCCCTCTTTCCTGTCTCCTTCACAGCTCAAGTTGACGCCAGGTGGAGGGGAATTGGGAAGGAGTAGGGTCCGGGTACAGGTAGATCCCTGGAAGGCTGGTGGTGTTTTCTCCAGTGGTACCAAGTTGCTGGAGTGGGTTGTTGGCACAGTCGGACTCTTCAGTAGGCTTGGCCTGTCTCTACTGGTAGGAGGCCCAGAACAGCTGAATGTTCTCCCAGCTTCATCCTACGCTGTGTAGACAGACTCACGTTCTTGGCCAAATAATCAACAGCGGCTGAAGAGGAGGGGAAAAAACAGAAGGGTGAGAAAACAACACAACACGAGGATTAGCATTTAGTGGAAGTTAAGCATTCGGCATGAAAGGGTGCGTAACCTGCAGACCCTGCAGTGATTGTCACGTGAGAGCCCTGCTGTGCTCCTACGAGTAAGTGCAAACAGATGATGGTCCTGCCAGCAACAGGACAGACGCTGCAGGGGTTGAGCACGGCTGCAGTGTGCAGCACACACTGTGCATGTGCTGCTGCAGTCTCTCGAATCTCTCCGTGAACCTCCTGAAAAGAGCTAAAATTCTACTTCTGCCATGGAAAACGACGTTTCCAAGGGAGCTGCCTGAAGACAAGCCTGAGCAGAAAGCCAGTGGGATTAGCCTTCCAGCCTCACCTCCCTGTATCATCTCACGACGGCAAAGCCAACTCCTGCACTCAGTGATGCTGGTGTAAATAATTCCAGAGATTTCAGTGGAAGCTCACCAAGTCTGGACAGGGTTTGAATCTGACTCATTCGCTGCATGCTGACTCATCTCCACGAGCTCTGCTACCCACCTTCATCCACCCTTCCCAAGGGAAACCGCTTTGCTTATCTCCATCGGAGTGAGGAACGCAGCCACAACTCCTGGGACGATGCACGAACCTGCCTCCCAGCTTGCCTGACTGCCCCGTGGTCTGAGGGGGAAAAGGACTGGGGCAGGATGGTGACATTGCTCATTAGCTGAGCTTCAGTCAAAGTCTCTCCCTTTCACTAGCTTTAATGTCTCAAATTAGATTAATAAGGAGCTGGCAGGAGATGTACAATCGGTGCCAATGAGTAAACAAATTTCAGCCATCAACGTCTTGTCAGACGCCTGCCCCAGAGGAGGTCCCTTCCAGACACAAATTCTTATTAGACTTGTCATATCTATTAGAATTCCTTTCACGCTTCTGCGTTCCATCACCGGCATCATTAACACAGCTCCGGCCTTTGGGAACCACAAGGACCACATTAATCTGGCATCTCTGCTCCTCACCGGCTGGGACAGCACAGGCTGTGCAAGCACTGGCAGGTTGGAGCGCCGGAAGTGAGCAGGCTCGGCGCAGGGTGAGGGATCTGGGGCCGGAGCGGGGCCTGCTGGGGAGCACAGCTTCTGCAGGCAGCAGAGCCCGAAAGGGGCCGAGTTAGGCACGTGGAGCGGGCACGCTGGCTGGTCCTCCTCGGGGACTGGGATCCTGGAGCAGCTCTACGCGAGCGCTGGGCTCCATGATGTTGCCTTACAGTGCACTAACTTCAAAGGGGGTGTACATACAATTAGACCCCAAGTTATGGCTCTTGTCCAGACCTTATCAGCTTGGTCCCCTGATATTTTAGGTAACCTCATTAAATATTGTCCCTGAGAGGCTGTAGGTAAAGAGGAAATCCACTCCTCGGACATGCTGCGTGTGTGTGTGGTTGAGCCTCTGTGACTGTTGTCACCTGTGCGCTGGGAGCTTGGGAAAAGAGGCAGACCAAGGGTCAGAGCCGGTCACCCTGCACTGGACAGCACCCAGTGGAATGGAAATTTGATGGCAACCCCATCCTTCTAAAAAAACATGCTAAACTCCCGATATTGCCTTTTGTGCCAGCGGGAAGAGTTCAAAGGCACCAGGGTATCCCACGCCGAAAGTCATTAACTGTGGTTTGTTGCTTTAATACAGTGGAAGTCAAAATAAAATCAAAAACTTCCCCAAAGTACTCTGGGTGTTTATTTGTTTATGTGAGAGACAAAGTGTGTCTGGTTTTGTGTTTCTGAAACAGAGAATAAGAAGTGTGGAGAGAGAGATTCTCTGCAGGTCCCCCCCAAACCCTATGCAGACTGCGGAACTCTTATTTACAGCCCTGGGTATGTCCCCTGTTGCACAGAGCCTGCCCCCACCATAGCAACTCTCCGTCTGTACAGTCTCAATGTTCGCTAAAAAGGGGGTTGGTACTATTTTTGCCCCATGATAGAAGGAAGAAGCATATCATTTGAACTGAACATCAATAAATAATGCTCGTGTGGAGGTCACCTTACACCAGTGGGTGTCTAAACAGTGTTTGAAAAGAAGCAGTGGAGAATGAAAAAGCAGGAGGAATTAGAAGTATCTGCTAAACGTGACATGCACAGAGAAAGACAGGAAAAAATGTTATCTTATCAAGGTCAACCTCAGGTAAGTGATTGGTCTAACAGGACTAATTACCAATGAAAACTGTTTCCTCACATAGAGATTATTATGGATAGGGCTCATTATAAGGAAGGTTTATAGTGAAGTGGACTTACATATTGCTGTAAATACAAATACCCCTACACACACGTGCGCACGTGCAGAATTTGCTGTTTAAGGCGGATCTCACCTTAGAACAGCTGCAGTTGGATTGTGCTGCATCTGCCATGCAGCATGGCCTTGGTTTTGGCTGTAGGACTTGCCGTTGCGCCGGGGCGGCTCCAGCTCCCGGCACTGGGGATGGTGTGTGATGGTTTCTCCCCTGCCTTCCTTCCCCCAGTGGGAAGGACTAGTTTCCTTCCTCATGACCTGCGTGTCTCTAGGCATGGGGCACGTCTGGACTAACCCTGGTGACCACGCAAGACGTGCTGCTGGGCACAGGCCTGCTGGCAACCTGGACTCTCATGGTCATTAACAGGAAAACATTCCTGTTCTGAGCCAAGCCCAGTGGGCTCTAACCTAGACTGGTAAATTTGATGGGTATCTAGGAGAGAGGAGGGAGCCACGCAACAACAATCAGGAAAAGGGAGCAAATAAAACCATATAAATAGGTCTGTGCGAGCGGTTTCCCATCAGCATAAGGAGAGGCCCAAGTAAAAATTCCTGCAGCAAACCAAGACAAACCCTTCTTTCTCTTTCCTTCTCCTTTGCTGGTCTCTCTCTCCCTCAGAAAACGTAGCTCGTCCTCCTTATTTTATTTTTTACACACATGGGTGTGACTAACGTCTTGCCCAAGGGAATCTTTATTGGAAATACATGGTATTGGAATTTGTTTAAGATTTTTATCAATAGCACGTGTGTCCAGCCTCACATCCAGAAGCGAGGGGAAGGTCAAGGGGTCACAGATCAAACTCCCGAAAAACAAAAAAAGGAGGGGTGGGGGGAAGCTGCTATTGATCCCGTCTGCCGCCACAGCCGGTTCTCATTTAGCTGTAGAAGTTAAAGACATTAAAGGGCTGTGACGGAGAGGGGAATAAAAAGCCACAGCCAAATGGAAGGAAAGGTCACTGAGGACAAGCTATGGGCAAGCAGGAGTGCTCCCGGAGGAAGAGGATGCACCTTTAACCCTCCGCGGATCACTCTCTCACAACACCACACTTCTTATTAGTTTAACACCGGCAGGTGAGCCCTTTGCCAGGCTCGCTGGTGTTTTTGTGACCCAGCTATTCTGGAAGAGAAACAGATCCTCCCAGGGTCCCTCTGCCTTTCAGGTCTGAGGTTTAGGTTCAGGATTACAATTCCAGTCTCACTTCTGCTTTTGCAGAACCACAGCCCAGTTGACAGGCACCGGCTTAATGTATTTTGTAGCCAAAGCTCTGAGCACGAGCTCAGCCTTTACCTTACGGAGGGCAGGGGAGGAAGTGACACGTATAGTTCTGCATCATTAAAATCCCAGCTTTCCTTGGGCCGAGCAGGTTGAACATGTTGTAAGGCTTTTGGAGAAGCATGAATTGGAGAAGGAGGAGAGATGTCTGGAAGTTGTCCTTTTCTAATAGAAAGGTTTTACCTAAAATGCTTCAATCAGGACTTTTGAACTGGGCTGCATGGGTGTTGGGGATGCTGTGTGGAGCAATCTCCATCTATGTCCAGTGAGTATGTTCCCTTTTTCTCTCTGGATGGAAAGATTTCCATGGGAATCTGTTCCAAGACAATATCCATACATTCTTACACTCCCTCCCTCTCTTCTCTGTTCCCTCTGCAGGGGGAATACATTCAGTGCACTTACTTTGTCCATACTGTCCGTACTGGTAGCCAGCCACTGGGTCCACGCTGTAACTGGTGGTGCTGTAGGTGGGAGGACAGTAGGACTGGGAAGTCGGGAGACTGTCCACAGACTTGATGGAGTCGCTCCGCTGGCTGCAGCTGGCAGAGATGGAGTTGGTAGTGTCCAAGCCACCGTGAAGGGGAGAGATGGAGAAGTCGGCCTGGGGTTGAGGAGGAAC
Organism: Rhynochetos jubatus; assembly: GCA_027574665.1. NCBI lineage: Eukaryota > Metazoa > Chordata > Aves > Eurypygiformes > Rhynochetidae > Rhynochetos > Rhynochetos jubatus. Next base: position 8,597,400 of record CM050669.1, read on the forward strand.
CCCGCTGGGGTTGCTCAGGATGCTCATCACCTGGAGAAACACAGGAGACAACACATCAATGTCTGGAGGATAAAGGGGGGGTGTGCAGCTGCCTTCATGCATGCCGGGGAGAAAGAGTCTAGTGGTGCTCTATCGATACATTATCAATATGGGTTTGGCCAGGCTGGAAAGTGAAGGCCTGGTTCCACCAACAGACCCACGCTGCAGTTGGCTCCTCTGTCTCTACCACTTTATTTGAAACACCTTCACAGGGATAAGGGAAAAGTTCCTTCACAGCACACTCCACCTTTGGTCTTTCTTCGCTGCCCTCCCAACAACATTAGCTGTGCTGTGCAGAATGAACACCAGAGAAAGGAATAAACCTGGGACAAACCTGCTCGACATGCACTGCCATGAACTAGCACCCCTTCCCTTCCTGTGCACAGTCCTCACAGAAGAGGAGACGCAAGAGACAGGGAGCAAAAATACAAGTTTTCCAAACGGGATGCTGAGGGCAGCCCTTTCTTTGGGACTCTGAGTAAGGCTTGGTTGGCAAAGGTCCCTAACCAAACCAGACGCAAACCCTGCCCGGCTTTGATGCAGATTCAGCTTTAGGGACCGAAATGTCAAAGTTCTCTTTACCCTCAAATGTTAAAGGATAACAGGTCCTGGTTCGTCTCATTTCACTGTAGTGCTTGGTTTGAAAATGTAATTAAATTTGCACACAAGCGATCTTCCTGCTTTGAGACCTGAAACAGATGAACTTACAATCTTCTTTTTTTTTTTCCTTCTTTTGCAGCAAAAATGCCAGATTTGTTCCTGCGGGTGAGTTGGGGGTAAGCCGCTGCCTACAGCCCTTCACACAAGGCCCCTGATCCCGCTAGCGCTTTAATGCAATTGCCTCCTGCAATCAGCCAAATTACCCCCGGGCTGCCGAGTTAAGAGTGTAAAGAGTTTGCAGAAGCGGGGCCGTGGCGAGGGAAGGAAGGGAACTCCTGATGCCTCTCGGTTGATCTCCACGGCCGCCGCAGGCGTGCCTGGCCGTATTTGTGCTGGGGAAGGGCGGGGGGAGAGGGGACAGCCAGTCACCTCGGGGGGCCAGGCCAGCACTCAGATGCTGAGCGGTTGAAAATCTCCAAATTTAGCATAACCTTATTGACATCAATTAAAGTGGCAAATTGGAAATATTTGGAGCCTGGCAAGTGGTAAAATGAGCCCTTTATCCCCCACCAGAGGCCTGGTGAGCTATTGTGCAGAGGATACATTCTCTGGAAGGACACAAGAAGGGTTGTATAGAGCGGCGTCTCCCCTTCCTGCTCACCCCGACACCTTTCCCATCCCCTCCTCCCTCACCTTCCTGCTGGAGCAGGGGCTTAGGTTGAATGACCCGCTACGCACTGGCCTTTGCTTTCTAAAGCTTCTCCTCCCCCCGGAAGGACTCAGGAGCCCTGCAAAGATGCTTTCCCTTGATGTGATGCCACCTCCTGACTCAGTCGGCCTGAGACCCTTCCCAGGCATTTGTCTGGGAGGGGAATTCGGGAGCGGGGTGGCTGGACCCCTGCCGAGGGGGAGGCTGTAGGGAGGTACTGGGGAGGGGGTTAGTTAAAAAGCCTGGAAAATCAATCTAACCCTGAGCACAGGGTTTGTCTGCAGTGTGGTACAGAGACACAGGAAAGAGCTCTGAATGAGCTACATGAAAGCATCGCAGTGGCAGCAGCACAGAGCTCAGACAGGTTTCATTTACCCTCTCTTTCAGGGTGTTCAGCCTGCACTGAGCTTAGAGTTTGCTACTGGTCCCCAGAAGTTAAACCTAGCTTAGCTGTCCCTACCTGGTGGGGCAGATGACACTCCAGACAGAGCCTAAATTACCTCCAGCTCTCCAGACCCTCCAGGCACAGCTTCTTAATCACAGTGATTAAGCCTCGAGGTATCTAGATGAAGTTGTTTAGCCATAACGCTGCGTAAAATGTGCCTGTGGAAGTCCCTGCCCCATGACAGCCCAAAGACTGGAAGACAGGGGAGCAAAGAAAGGAAATTGCATTTAAATATGCAAGACGGTGTGGATTAATATGAGAATAGGGCTGTCATGCTTTTCTGTGTGGATGTAACGTAAACCTCTCTGCCTTGAGGCTTATACAGTGGGGAGAACAGGGAAGTGCAGCCTGAAGGTAGGTTTTCCAGCTGCAAAGTTATTTGTAACCTTCCACTAAATCTGGGTCACGAACTTTGATCTGGCTCAGCTACGAATCGTCCTTCTCTGCCCCTCGATCCAGCCAGACCTCGTAGCTTCAGCATCGCCTTAGCTGTAGGTGTTACAGCCCACACCTCTTTGCCCTGACGGATATCCAGGACACGAGACATTATTGGATTTCATTTGCAAACAGAATCAGATGTTTGAAACAATAAACATCCTTCTTGCATGTGGGAAAACAAAGATATATTAATCATGAATTGTTTTTGGAAAGCTCCAGCTCAGGCAGTGCAAAACCGGGCCGTTTCACCTCTCCCTTCGTGAGGTGTCCAGGTCCAGCAGCACTGCCTGCCTGCGGACGCGTTGCCCGCATCACCAACCCCTGCGAGTGCAGAAGAAAAATCACGTGCTAGAAAATGAAGGGCAACTGGAAGCACTCACAGACCAGAGGGTTTGCTAGTGCTCTCCCTCCTGGCCATCTCCCCAAGTGAGTCAGCTGCTTTATATTACTCAGAGAAAATAAAAGGCTCTTAAAGCAAGCAGAAGTCATATTAACACTTCCGCTAAGGCCCTTTTATAAAGAAAAGGGGATGTAAAGCAACATTGGTAAATGAAACCCAGATTCACACTCTGCAGATTCAGAGGAGTTGAGACTGGAGAAGACACTTGCACAAATCCTACTAAAGACACTAATTGCCTTTAATCAATCAGAATCAGCACTGATTTCTAATCCCAGCTCTGCTACTGACTCACAAGGGCTTGTGCGAGTCACTTAAGCTAGGACTCAACTAACCTTAGCCATGTGAAGTTAAGTTACTAGTCTCTGCTAATCCTCTAGAATCCCTCTACAGAGAGACTGACACTTCTGAAGGACAATTCATCCCATCCTAAGAACCCTTTCTGAAAAAGGCGGGCTGAATTTCCCTCTGGAAATCTGTGGTGAAACATTAGGATGTCAATATTTCATCATGACAATGCCAGGGTGGATGATGGATAGGTAATTGTACAGAGGTTGGAGAGTGGAGATGCTGGAAGGTGGCTGAGTGCTGCAGATGAACCCTGACAGAGGCTGTGGGGCTCAACTAGTCCAGGAGCCCCAAAGGTTTCCACTCTCCACTCCCTCTTCAGCAACGCTGACCGTGGGAAGTATCTGCCTTTTCCAGGCACACTGAGAACAGTTTGGGGCTGGGCTCCACAGAGACTCTATCTGCACAGGTTTATCAGAGGGCAGCATCCAATTTTCCCCACTCCGGGACATGGAGGTGTTAGAAATAACAAGAGTGAACCGGAGATCTCTATTCCCTCTTCGCTACACAGCCACCCAGTACAGATAACCCTACACGAGCCCTCCAGCCTTGGCAGGCTCGTGTTATCTGACTTCTTGTTTCAACTGGATAAACTCATTTTCCAGGCAACTTTTGAACTTAGGAAAGTCTGGGGCATTTGGAGAAATCCCCTCCCCAAGAATGCAAAGTCCTTTTACCTTTTCTTTTTGACCTTGCTTTCTTATAATTTATTACTTCTTGGTGCATTATCATCACTAACTAAAAATCAATACCCACTTCACATCTGTAAGGTTTTATCTGGAGGGAAATCTGCTACCTGTCCATCACAGTGATTGGCAGCCTTCCCTTTTCCCTCCCTCTCATCAGTTGTCTCTCTCCCTTTCTCCATCTCCTTTCCCTTCGCTGCTGTCCCAAATCAGTCACAGGCGTGGCGTGGGTTTGCACGTCGGGGTAAGTCAATAACAGCCCCGGTCCTAGGAGCCTTCGGCCTCATCTCTACCCTTTCCGGAGGTCATTTGTCATGGGGGGAGAGGAGGTAGGGGTCTTCACATGTTGGGGAGACCAAGGTTAATACATAAAGACCCTCCTGGATAAAAGAGCCAGCCCCCACCCTTGCCTCCTGCTGCTGCCTCCCTCCCCACCCTCATCTCTGCAGCTCCCCCCTGTTCCCCCCTCCCCCGGGACGTTTCATCACTCTCTCCCGTACTTTAAAAGAAGGGGAGTTAAAAAAATGTAATTAATTCCCTCCATTTCTGAGCTGGCCCTCAGGGCCTCTGGCCGTGGAAACTGTAGCAGGGGAAATGTGCACCCTTTATGATAAACGAATGCGGCTTTGGAAAGGGAAGTGCAATTAGGGCCCTCAATCTGTGCAATCAGGCCTTCAGATTTTAGGGTTGGGGAGGGGATGGTTGGGTGCATTGAGGAGGGGACAGACAAGCGATAGGGAGAGATACGACCTAGACAGAGAAGGTTGGGAGCACATCAGGGAGGGGAGAGGGAGGGTAACAGCCAAGTTTCATGACAAAACCTTGCCCCAGCAGACCTGGCACCTCGCTGGTCTCTGTGGTCAAGAGCTTTATAGGAAATACCAGGAAAACCCAGGACATGCTGGACCAGCTATGCATCCTCAGAGTCCATACACCTCCTGCCCTGCATCATCAGTTTGCTTTAGGCTTGCTAAGATGCCCAGCCAGCTGAGATATCAGGCCCTGGACCCAGCAGGCTTTCTATCTACACTGCTGCATGAGCAGGAAGAACACGGAAGAGTTGCATGGAGGTCACACTCAAGCAAACAAAACAATGGGAAGAGGCAGGACTGCATTTTCCAGAGTGACCCCTGATTCTGTGGTGTCTCCATTTCTGGGCACCTGATTTGACACAGCGCAAAGCATCCAAAATCAAAAGGCTGCCTTAGAAAAATGCTGCATTTAGAAACTGCTGAGCCTGGCTAAGTTCTGAATAAAGGGAAGACGTAATGATCTGCAACTAGCTGAAGGGTGTTAACTCCAGAGAAGCTGCCGGGTGGTCCCAAAGGAATGCAAGCTGGATACCAGGCAGAAACAGAAAAGGGAAAACCAGAAGAAAGGTCTCCTGACCGTGAGTAGTGTTTCTGGGACTGCGGTACTGCTTTCCTAGGAATGGGTAGAAATCCTCTCACTTTAGGAAGGGCTGGAAATGGATCAGTTGGAATATTTCATACTACAACAGGCAAAAAGCACTAGGAAATTCTCTGTTGGAAAGAGTGTTGACAAATAGGCTGAAATCTCTCTCTTTCAGCTTCTGTGGTGTCAACATTTACACCACATCCTCGGGGATGGAAAGTCTGACAGGGGCCCCATGGCCATGCTGGGAAACATGCTGGACCTTATGGTTTACTATTGACCTGGGCCAAGCTAGCAATTTGCTTCAAGTTCCTCCATGAGGGACAGGTCTCTCTGCCATTCGTGGTTGATTTAGCTTCTGCTCTGGGTAGGTCATGCTCTGTCCTCCAAGACTGCTATTTGGTGGGGACTCAGCTTAATCTTTTCCATCTTTATTTTGCAGCCTGTTCAGCTAATCTTTTCCTTCTCTCTTGCAGAAGGCAACCCTTCCTCATGTTAATGCTTTTTGATCTCTCTGGATTCATTTTCACTTGGTGGGAAGAGTCGATTATTCTATACATACATTAAATGGAAACAAAATGAAGAGGTGACTGTAGGACTACTGAAAGCAGAAGAAAGAGTTGGGAGGAGATAAATACAGTTTTCCCAAAGATCTTCACTTGAAAGGAGGATAAATGTATGCAAATATGCCCCTAGGTAGGACTAAAATGACTTATGTAGCAATCACTAACACTGCGCTCACAAAACCAAGCAATTAATTTTGAATATTTTCTAAATCACTAGACCCAGCCGAGTTTTATCCCAATGACCCAGCTGAGTTTTATCCCAGTGTGCCAAACCAACCCAGTAAGCACACCCATTTTGCAATCAGGCCAAGGATCCCAGCAGTGCTTCACACTTCCTGCACCCAGAAAATGTCTGATCCAGGTAACAGCAGTCCCTTCCATCTAACGTCACTTCCAACTAAATTTTGGAGCCCGGGGAGCAAACTTCACATTAGACTTCCTTAAGGATAATTTCACTGACTTCAAGCACAGTTCTGATTCACACTGCCATAAATGAGCAGGTGACTTAAGTCTCCTTCTATTTTGGCGTGGGTTAAAGTTGGAGAAGCCTGATGCTGCACTGCCCCAGCCAGGTATTTATAATCCATCCATCAGCCCATCCCAGGGCTGATGGGGCTGCAGCTGTAGAGCAGTAATGTCTCCTTTTCGTGACCTTCCCCACCCCTCTGGAAAACATGTGGAGTCCAGTGAGATGCCTTTCCCAAGGCCACGTGATGAGTGTCTGAAGCGGAGCCGGGAACAGACGCCACGTGCCTGTATCCTTTCTGGTGCGTGCAGGACAGATCGTACCAGATCCCTTCAAAGTGGTCACAAACGGTTTCTGTGAGTCTGTGCTTTAACAGTGGAACAGTTTGGCAGCGAACAATACACCCAGAAATATCATCAATGCCTTTCAGTGACTGAAAACATCTGAAGGATGTTTCGGTGCCGTAGGGGAGTGGTCTAGGACACAGCGGGTGAAATGGAGATGAGCGCTTGTGTCCTACGATGACCCTGTTCACTTGACGGATGAGGAACTGCCACACACTCATGATGGAGAGGGCTTGGGGAGATGCTGGGGGTGAGATGGAGCCGGGGATGCAATGGTGAGCTGCAGCAAAGCAGACCAATGCAGGCTGCACAAGGGAAGGATTAGAAAAAAAGGCGATGGGAAGTTATTACCTGATTGTTCAAGGCTATGGTGAGGTTCCACCTGGAGCACTGCATCTTGTTTTGGGCACCCTGCTTCTGTAGAGATGTACAAATTATGGAAAAGGTCTAAAGAAAAGTTGCTAAGCTATACAAAAGAATGGGAAGGTCTTAGCTATAAGGGGAAGAGAAATTGTTTAAGTCTGGATGGTCTGGGAAAGAGGAGTGGGCTCTTCTTGCAATGGAAATACCGTATGGAAATCAGAAGTTCCACAGGGTTATATATCCAATAAGGGCTATGAGAAATCCTGCGGCAGAAGTGCAATTTGGAGGGGAATGGGGGAGGCATCACTGTGAGTAGGAATTACATTTAAAAGTGCTTGATCTAGAAACACGAGCCACTATCCCTGGCAGGAGGGCAAAGACAGGCCATGCTAGTGGGGGGTGTTTAAGGTAGAGCAGGTCCCAGTTCTATGGACATCAATTTCACTAATAAGCAAAATCAAGAGACATGGTCTCCCTCCTTCCAGAAACAAGAGTCTCAAGCCAGAAGGCTGCCCAGCACCTTGCCATACTGAGACTGCCGGAGGGGTTGATTTTAGCACTCTGCTGAGCATCTCCCCGCTGAAAATGAGCAGTTTGTGCTTTACTCACTGCCAACATCACTATTCACCTTATGTTACCTAAGCACAACGTGTTGTTTCCTGATTAAATTGAAACTGCTGGGATATTTTATATCGAATAACCAAAAGAAGGCCAATGCTTCCCCAGTTTGTGCTGACAAACTAAGCCACCTTGTCCTCCTTATTTCCAGGCAGTAGACTGCATTAACACAAGTCACCACGAGCAAACTGCACCCCGATGCTGTTTTCCCCATTAATATGTTTCACTGTGAAGGCCAAGTGACTACTTTGGAAGGGAAAGTTTCCATGGAAAAATTCCTTTGTTGAGATACAAAGCATCTCTGGGCAACTTTACACAAGGTATTAATTGCAGGGAGACGAATTTTGCCTGTGGCATTTTGGAACTCACAAAATCATTTGGGAGGAGAAAGCAGAAAGGCACAACCACGGAAAACTGGAGTTCCTGAATATTTCCAAACTGGCAGAAGGACTCTGGTTAGGTTTGTCACTGGGAATAGGCTGGGCTGGTGATCACTGGCATCTTCGCTTCCGCAGCTAGGTGTGCATTCTTGGGTACGCTCAGACACGCTGATGGCAAGCGGGGTGCAAAAAGGGTTTGGTGGGAGATTCAAAATCCCGAGGAATAAACAAACACACACAAAGGTTTCCTGCCAAATCAGCCCTAAATCTATTGCTGTGCGTCTGCCTGACGTGAATAATGGCAGGGCAGGGAGATCACGCAGCAAGCTAAGTCCCAGCAAATTAAAACTGCTTTATAAGCTTGTGCCGTCCTTCTCTTCAGCAGCCCTACACCGGCAAAGGCTAACAAAGACAAACCAAAATTCACAGAAAGGTCTTCTCTTCCCCTCCTCCCTTTCTGTTTCTCTCCCTCCTTTTTTTTTTTTTTTTTTTCCCCATTTCTCAGCTAAGCTGATCTGTGCTCGCTCACTATCACAACCCCCCGCGGACACTGGTAATGGAGTGCGGGTGCTGACTTACTGCTTCGAAACAAGATTTCCTGAGATCCTTTGAGTCCGCTCCATGCCCCCTCCCTCGCTTGCTTTTCTCTCTCCGTCTCTCTCTTTTTGGAGAGTGGAGGGGAGCCTCTATAAATGTGAAAGGAGCTGCACTACAAAGAATCCCTCGAGTGGCATATCCCAGCCCCAGGCGAAGCTGCTTGGTGCACTGATAGTCCTGCGTATCTGCTCTAGGACTCCTCTTTCTCTTCCCCTCCCTCTTTCTCTGATCAATCAAGGGCTGTAATCAGTTAAGGTCCAGCTTAACTGCAGTGTAAGATACACCAGTTAAGCAAAGCCAATGCCTCCAGGGTTCCCATCGTAAATACGGAGAGGTCATGGGGAGATGAAATAACCCTGATAAGTTCAGCAAGTGCAGAGCTAGCTAGGCTCGCACCAAACGCTTAATAACTCGAGCTGGCAAAAGAAAGGAAGCAAGGCAAAATCAGAAGTGATTCCTACTGCCAGCTCCTCTGCTCTCTCTTTGCTCACTCTCTCAGCTCCCTGCTTTCCCAGGGCGGGAGCTCGGTGTATTTTTTAAGGTGAAGGTTTCTCTATTCAGCTCACCCTAATGAATGAACAACCCAGATCCCTGTCATGCCTGTGAGAGCCTCAGCTCAGTTTGGATCTTCTGAGGCTACAACAGGGATGAATTTTACAAATCAGGATCTCTTTTTCCCTCAGCCATAGGAAAATCACAGCTCCTGATTCCAAGGAAATGTCTTTTGCAGCCCTACATAGTGCCATGTGCTCTTCCTTCAGACTTCTCTCTGCTGCTAGGGAGCACTGTGGTATTTTCAAGGTCAGGGAGCTGCTTGCCTTGCAAAACATAAAACCCAAAACCCTCACAGGTTCTGAACTGAGGGATAAAGGATGCAACCACCACGGTGTGGAGGCATTAGTGTAGACAAATAGGAGAAAAGAGAAGAAAGAGGGGACCCTTGCTGAAAACACTGGCTTCAATAGAGGATTACCCATACAGCTACGATGCTCTAGCTCAACGACCTCATTCCCTGTTTTGCTCCATGGTAAAGTCTTCCTTTCTCTCCAGAAATGTCCCTTCTCAGGGGTGGTCCAGGGAAAACCAAGCTCTTTGTATTTGTAACCACCTCTACGCTAAATTCAAGCTGTGCTGGATGCATACAGTTTATAGGTTCATAATGCACTTCTTGAAGGGGGTGCTGGGGACACTTGGGCTGTCGGGGGGACCTTCCTGTGCAGGACAAGCTGCTCTCTGCTTCCATTTCTGATAGCCCAGAGCTCATTTCTGCCCCTCAAATTGGAGAAATCTGGCAGGATTTGGTCACTATCAAATCCTCCCCCAGATTCTACCCAGTCTTAATCCCGAACTCATGACTCTAGCTGAACACAACGTGAGGTTTGGATCCAAATACCACTGCGTCGGCTCCCGTCTAATTGGACATTGGCCCACTAGGCATTACAGATAGGGGAAAAAAAACCATGTAGGATTTATTAAAAACGATGCAGACACACAAAGAGCAGAACAAAATCTTTAACCAGAAGCGATAAGAAAGCCCTAAAGGATTTGAGTTTAGATAAGTATCCCTCTTTGAGTCCTCCAGCTTTTTAAAAGCTATTTGGACTGGAGTTTTCCTGTGGTGTTAGAGGTGCTTACTTAAGCAGGGGATGAGATTAATTCTTCCCTGGGTATTTTGACACTCCTGCATCCAGGGTCTGCTGAGGAGCAGCACAAACCTCGGTAAGTTTTCAATGATTATTTGAGGAGCCATCGCGAACAGGTGAACAAGAAAGGATAAAAGTAGAATCTCCTGGGCTAACACATCATTAACTGCACTTTCTTCTTATTTGTCTAGCACAGTTTGATTTTCTGATGGTACTGCGAAAGAAAATATTTTTTAGAATTATAACATGAAGCCAAGAAGCCATCTCAAGCTTCAGAGTAGCAAAATGCCTGTTTTTAAAACCTCCCTCTTCTTATGAACATCATTTACTGCCTTGAACTAAGTGATTTTTAAGAAGAAAACTATACGCGGATGAAACATAGCTGTCTGCTGACAAAGCTATGTCTGTGCCAAAGGGAAGGGTCGTTACCTCATGAAAATTAAACCTCTCCGAAACGAAACCAGCAATACATTTACTAAGTGGGTATGTAAACCAGCACACAGCTTTCTCTCCTGTACAAATGCAGGCAAAGAGCCTTATACGTTAACCCCCCAACTCCTGGCTGAAGCTACAAGCTCTCTTTTATGAAAATATCTTGATCAAATGCCTCCCAGAAAATGGCACACCCTATAATTTGCTGAGGAGGATTGTGTCCCTCACCTGTGCTCCTCGCTGGGGGGGAAGAGAGAAGGTATTGTGCATACCCTTGTATTACTTGAGCAGAGTTTTTAAGGCATCTCCTGCATGCAGAAGTTTAAAAGCATACAAACCACTGCTGATCCAGAGATAAATGGTGGAAAAGGGATTAGAGATACTTAGCAGAGGAGAGGGAAGACTCAGGAAGGGCTGATTATTTTAAAGATATGACTATTTAAAGATAATGATTGCATAAATTTAATTAATGCATTTTCATGCTGCAAATGGCCGTTTTGTAATTAATGTATCTGGCCTCGCTAAGCATGGGAGATCACATCTCCCAGCCCCCCTCCACTTCTCCATTCCCCCCCTCCGCCTCTCGTTTAATGAAAGACAGAAAGCAGATGACAGAAACAATTTGTCAGCCAGTACGGGTGTCAGATGCCTAATTGGTTGCGCTGAGTTAGTGGAAAGTAAAGGGGGAGAGGGTCGAGGCTGGGGAGGCTCTTTCCTCTTTATCCAAGGCTTCAGGGTGGGTGTCTGTATTGGGGTGGGGGGAGCGAGGGGGCGAAAGTGTTTCTTGTTAATTGACGGAGATTAGGACACAGATTGGCTGTGGCAGGGACTGGGCAGTGACAAGAAGGGGACAGGAGGGGCTGGTTAACACCCGTGCAAACAAGCTGCCATATCTCACAATATGTTAAGTCCCGGCAGCGTTGACAACATCAGCGGTTATCTCCCGTGCTCCCCCGTACTCCCCGTCACAACTGCTGGGGGAAGAGCTTAGTGCATAGATCAGCAGCCCTGGGCATGGCTCTCCCCCATTCCGTTTCATCCTCTGGCTTAGAGAGGAATCGGGACCTTGGCAGAAAGTTTGGGGCCGCGGGGAAGGGTGCTATGCATGGGAGGATGCAGAGCTGAGGCCATGGGCAACGCGGAAAGATTGAAGCCCCAAAACAAGATCACTGCCTGCATCTTCCTTACCCTAAGCCTTGCCCTGTGTTCAGCCCACTGTGTGAGTGTTAACACCTAAGAGATGCTCAGAAAACCTGTGTCCTGTCTCCTTCCGTCCCCGCCCCACTACAAGACTGCCTTAAAAAACTGCAAGATTAAGCAAAACTGGAGTTTATGTACCAGCTGGTGCCTGAGCTTTGTGGGTGCATTTGGGTCACTGGTAATAAAGTCCCGTCTGATTAATTCTCCGCTGGACGTTGTGGAGAGGAAAACCTGCTGTCCACACAGAAAGGCCCAGGAGTCTGGAGCTTTCTGTATCAGGGAGCCGAGCCCCCTGAACCCCCGTGAGACCATCCCAACCCTTCAGACACACCCCAGGAAAGCAGCAGGACAGAGCACGCACTATCCAAAGTCACACCTCCGTAAAAAGCAGAAACGTGTCTGATTTCTGCAACGTTCTTTCTTCAAAGATTTCTGTGACCTGCTTTAATGGATTTATCATCAGCACTAGGCGGAGCAGGGCTGCCACTCTCACCTTACCAGGGGAAAAACGAGCCCAATAAAGGCTAGCACTTGAGTTGTCGCAAAAGTTTATGGGGGAGCAGGAATTTGAGCATCCCAAAGCCAAGGTTGATGTCCTCATTCCAGACAGCCTTGTAGTAAATTAAGCAGAGAAGCAAAGGGAACTTCAAAACACTAGTGCCACGTGATGCTAATTGTTTAGTGTATCTATAGGCCTTTCCCTGGAAGATATAAGAACGTTGTACAAAGGTGGGAACAGGTTTATCACCTCTGTTTCTCTGCCACACACAAAAAAGGTGATGGGGAGAAAGATCTGAGAATAGAAAATGTTGAGTTTCCATCCCGTGCTCTGATCACATTCAAACATGCAGCCTGCAGTAATGAAAATACTACTAAGCTTTTGCATTATACTACAGGTCCCTCTGTAAGTGACTTACAAAGGGTTGACAGGTGATGAATAAAGGTAATGAAAAAGATAAACAACATTTTCTTTTAGATGAAAGAAAGCCTTTCAAATAGCAACAATGAAATGGAAAGGAAATGGTGAGGGATGCAAGTGCAAATACAAACTTCTGGCCAAAAGGCAGTAAAACATTGCAACTTGTAACAGAAAGATATTGAAAATAAAATATCCAGTTGCAACAGTTTTGTCCCTTTGTTTGTAAAGGGCGAAAAATAAACTCTCCAGGGTGTGTTGAATGAGATGAAACCATTTTGCTCTTTCCAAAATGTCCCAGCAATCCATGCCCTCATCCGTAGTGATCTCGGTTATCCTTTCCACTGCAGGGTGAGCACGTTATAGACACACGGCAGCACTTGGTGATTTATAACTGATGCCATTCCTATCGCTATTTATTTCTGTTACCACGACACAGAAGCGTTACAGTCTAGGAGCACGAGACCCTGCACCAAAAAACAGAAACAAAACCCCAAAGCCCCCAAACGCTGGACATTTCAGATCTGAGGATTGGCTGGCTCTCCTCGTGCCTGGCGCTCTCTACTCTCATCCCAAGAATGCAAACCCAGAAGAAAGAGGGGATAGGCCCCAAATTCCTGAATCTATTCCCTTGCGAAGTCCAGAGTGGAAGCCAAGTCTGGTTCAACTCTAAGAATGAAAAATAGAGCATAAGGTGCTGCAGGTAAAATGGAGGAACGGGAATTATTAATTAATCCCTTCCCAAAATTCACCAGGCAGGCACTGAAGTACTCAGCGCTTACTCCTTCCATAAACACGCCCCGGCATAGTCCTTCAGACTCGCATACAACCCTAGTTTTCTCCTTCTGGTTTATAAAACCCGAGTGTGAATCACTGAGCTCTGCCAGGGAGGAATACGGTCTATTGTGTATTAAACCAACGCTAAATGATTACAAGCACCATATTGGCTGAGGAAAAAAGCAGGCTGCAGTGAGTTGTGCCTGTCACGTCACTGCTCCTGCTTGGCAAATAAGTTCTAATGCACAATTGGTATTTATTAGATGACATACAACAACTGTCTCATTAAATCAGGGCTTGAGCGTAGGGCGGAAGTCTTAATTTAAAGTGTCACCAGCTATTGAAATCAGACGGTTTAGGCAGGAGGGAAGGGAAAAGAAATGGGGCCTAAAGAAGTAGCAAACAGTCACTGGTCCTAACCCACCTTTTGAAATGGGTTGCGATTTCTGTCTGGTTCAAAAAAAGTGTTTGTGCTGCGCTTGCTTTCTCTACGTGCACTTTCAAACTCTCCCCCTAATAAACGGTTGGGCACCTTTCTGCGTGTTTTAAATGCAGCGTCGAAAGCAAAGGTTAATGCTGGAGATTGCATTCCAATTGAAAACGCGGCAACCGGTAAATTTGGTTTGTTTAGAGTGGAAATGCTTGAACTGCTGTAGATGGGTGGTGAGTGCGAGAGCGTGAGGAGAAGGAGGGGGGTGGGAGACGCTCCCCGTGCCCCGGCTCCTCTCCGGACAAAATTAAATTTCAAAGTTTAATGAGTTGCGAAGGGCGCTGGATTAAAAAGCCTGGTCCCTGCGCTGCCAAAACCGAAGCAGCGCGATGAAGAGAGAGAGAGAGAGGAAAAAAAATCCCACCAAACCCAAAACGTCAGGGAACAGAGCAAGTGAAAAATGTCAGGGCAAATTGCTCTTGACAGTGTTAATATCTGCACCTCATAGCAATAATTACATGTAAATAAATAGTGAAATAGCTCTCAGCTGGAGTCTGTACTCTGAGTGCAGATGCCACTAACAGCCAGCTGGGGACCTTTCGCTCTTCCACTGCTGGTTTCCCCCCTTTCTTCTCTCCCTCCCTCCTTTTCATCTACACTGGAGCTGCAAGAGCAATTGCTGGCGACCGCAGATCTGTTCAGAGCCCTCCCCCCTTTCTCATGGCACCGCGTCCGCTCCCCCTTCATATCACCCTCCCAGCCAGGGGCTGCTGTTGGCTGTCAGGGAAAAGGACGTTGCTTTTAGCCCCTTGCCAAGGGAAAACAAGCTTTACTGGATTCGTGTCTGGCCGTCGCGTGAGTAAAGCTGAGGGGATGGGAATGGCGTGGCTGGCTATCCTTCCATCTCTGTGGGCTCCTAAAGATGTCAGGAGGGATGGAGCTATCTGTTTCAAGCACTGGGATTATGTTCTTCTTATCACCAAGGTTGTCTATATTTCAAAAGGACACCGGAGAACATATGGTTTGGCATCAGGATGCAAAAGGAGGCTTTGTTTCCACAGGAGATGCATCTCCCACTGCTATCAGTAGCATCCACAGAGATTTATAAGCCTGAGCCGGTGCCTCCAACCCTTGCCCAAGCACAAAATGCACTTCTATAAATTCACATCATTCCTTCCAAGGGCAAAACTGCCACGGCCCAAGTGAGGGGGCAAAAAAAGCTACCACAACATCAGCATTGCTGGTCAAGGTGGGCTGGAATCAATCAGCACCTTTCCTGGTTTCCCAGGCTGTGGGGATTTGATGGCAGCCTGAGAAATCACGAATGACACAGAGAGGGTGAATATTAATTGGCTATTCACCCTCACTTCCAGAGCGAGCCCTCAGAGGACGACATAGGGGTGAAATACAAAGCAAACGAAGCGGTGCTTTGCTCAGTGAGGAGTCAACATGTGGGACTCCTTGCCACAAGAAGCAAGGGATGCTAAGCTGCCTAGATTGAAGAGGAGACTAGATAAGCACTTGGAAGAAAGGTCCACGCAGGACTACCATACTAGCCATCTTTTTTTAAGGAAATCCCCTAAGCTGAAAATAGGGAGAGGCCAGGAGAGCACCCTGGTTTTGATCCTCATGAGGAGTCTGCTTATGGCCGCTGTTGGAGAGGATGTACTGGGCTGGGCAGAGCTTGGCCCTGACCACTGTGATGGTGTCCAAGCTCCTGGCAGCCTCAAGGGAAAGCTTTCCATCACCTTCCCGGCCCTTGGTTCATACAACCAAAGGGCTGTGGGCATCTGAGTGCGGCAGGAGGACTCCAAAGGACTGAAAATAAACATACAACCGCATACAAATATGGACTTACTAAGTAGGGAGCACTTGTACAGAGAAAGCCTTTGGGGCTAGCAAAGGGCCTTGACAAAATCTTCCTACCTTACAGTTAAGCAAGGTGCCAACTTTGTGCCTCCATTCTTGGCCTTGAAGGTAACAACCTTCCCTATTATTTTTACCATGAGGAGAAACACATCCCAAGATGATGAGATGCTCAGCTATTACAATAAAAGTCTTAAATAAAGTCATGCTCAATATTTTTAGCCCTTTTCTCTTCTGCTTGGTCAATTTATCTCTCAGTACCCTCAGTTTAGGTCCCAGCCCTACAAGTCCAGGCCTAATTGTGAGCCACATGGCTCTGCTAAGCACCCAGCAGACCAGTAACACTCCCAGATGAAGCTGGCATGTGCCTGGCCCCACTGCCAAAAGGTGCCATGCTCTCACGCCGACACAGCTCATTAGCTACTCCCTAATCAGCATCACTCTGGGGCCAAACTATTAGACCAAAGCAAATAAAAAAATCATAATAACTTGCCACTGATAGGAGAGAGACGTTCCTACTGAACCACTGCCTTGCGTAAGGGAGAAAAGCTTTGAGGCCTTTCCTTTCGGCTAATGAAATTCAGAACAACACCCCACATTGCACCGAGCAACAAACACAGCTCCATTATTTGGAAAACAAATATGTTCTTTAGAGCTTCCTGGTTGTCAAACACCTTTTTGTTTAGCTCAACAACTAATCCACTTATCAGAGGATAAAGCTGCCAGTGAATCACCAGTATGATAAAAGCATGCACAAAATTAGCAAAAATTTGCCTATGGCTCCTGCACATTTAACAAACACCAGCTAAGAGAAAAATGATTCCTTCTTTTTTTTTTTTTTTTAATAACTGAGATCCCCAGGAGAGATTCTGTCAGATAGCAGCTTTTATTTTCCTTGCAGTTTTTTTTCCCCCCTCTCTCTCTCTCTCTCCACATAACCCAAGCACTGAGGCTGGGAGATGCTGGGAGCTGATATCAGAACCACGGAAATTGGCAGTATTTGAATAAGCAAGAGATGCAGCCGGGCAAAATTTGAATAAGTTGGGGTGTTTTTTTAATTAAAAAAAAAATAGCGCTCAGGCATTGACTGCTCCCCTAGGACCTCAGCACTGCTGGGTGCTGCTTTGCTGCTGTGAGGTTGTAACACCTATAGGATGCTGGATTTGTCCTTCCCTGCTCTTCAGTGGGTTTTGAAGCCCTTTGATTTTAGTCTTTCCACATTCCTGCATGGCAGATTCACACTAACTCTCCCTGTTACATGGATGGGAAAACCACTGCAGACAAGTGTAAGTTATGTGCCAGGGCTGGGCTACCAGGTTAGCAGCAGGGCACACGAGTCTCATGACTTTCAGTCCTCTGCTGCCACAAACATTAAACCACCTTCCCTCTCTTGACCTCTTCCACTGAAGCTTTTGGCAGGACCTTGCAGAGCATTAACCCGGTAAATGGGATTTACCTACTCTCTGAAATTTACTCAGCTATGTAAACCTTGGGAATTTCTCCAGCAAGGATGTGTGTAGAAACATTCTGGTGAGATTTCCAACATTCCCAGACACCACCATAAACCCGTGTGTGCAAAAGAGGGAATGAGAGAAAGAGGAAAAGAGAACTCCTTAGACTTGAACTCCAGCAAAAAACTTGTTCCAGTAAAGACAAAATAAATCTCTCCATAGTCTGTGACATCAACAAAGAGCGGTTCAGGTTTCCCGACTCATTTTCTGAGATCCCCGTCTTTCTGCACTCATCATGTAGAGCACGTAAGATGACTGAGCCCCTGGTAGAAGGGCGTTAGTTAAGAGGAATGAATTTGAGCAATATTCCCTCTTTGCTACCTTTACATAACAACAGTCAGAAAGGTAGAATCACCACAGCGTGACTATACTGCCTTCGAGATCACCGAAATCATGCTACCATAGCCGTACTGGTCAGGAACCAACACAGGCAGCAGCAGCCAGACTTTGCACAACACCAAGCTCACAAACCTCTTCAGAGCCCACCTCCAAGAGCTTGAGTCAGCTCAAACGATGAGGATGATCCCTTGATCCCAAATCCTTATTTTCCTGGATGTTTGCATCACTGTAGATTAGCCAGAAGATTCTGTTAGCTCCAAACTGCACCACAGCAGCCAAGCTGGGAGAACTGGGGTCTTTGAAGGCTTCTGGCTGCACTTTCTAAGCACACATCTTCCTTGAAAGCACTGCCAGCACCATGAGTGCTGGAGGTGAAGATCTGCAACTGTTCCAGGCCATGGTCCCATTGAAAGGGCCTGACTGGAGAGAACCAAACACATTCCAATAGTCTCCTCTTTCCCCCTCCAGCTTTGCCTAGACTTGAGTGGGACCACAGCCCATGACCACGGGAGCATTTCGGGGAGCTGGGAATTAATCAAGAGGCACCCACCTGTCAGGCTGGTATCTGGAACTAAATGGAAACACTTGCTAGTGCTTGACCTCTTGCCCTCCAGACAAGCCTGCAGCTCTTGAGTGGTTTGAGAGACCCTCTCGCAGGGACAGCAGCTCTGAGACACCAGGTGAAATAAAGCAAGGGGAGTGGGCAAGGAGAGACACAGGGGCTGGGCTACAAATGGAGGGGGGAAGAGGAAAAGGTTGTAGCTGGTTGGACCAGTAATCTTCTGGTATGGTTGGGAGAACACAGCTGGTGTGGTGGTGTAGATGCAATGGGAAAAAACAGAGTACACAATGGGCTGGCCAACAGGCCAAGAGCTCTCTGAGGCTCAGAGCTGTAGGTAAGAGACACTGAAATTATGTACAATCAAATATCCCCATGGCTTTCTGTATATCCCATGGGTGGGGGTTGTGTCAGGTGACATATATTTGATACATCAGTGTGTGCTGATCAGCAGTCCAGCACATGTTTCAGTGTTTGAATTCAGCCTTTCTTGTAGCTAATGGGGGCCAAAACTGTGCTGATGACCATTCAGACACTGAAACCTAAGGAAGTGCTAACACTAAAAACAGCAGTAGAAAGCCCTGCATGCATGCCGAGGGATTTCTAAATACCAGTCTTAAGGTATGGGATTAAGATCTTAAATTTTAAAGAGTTATGGGGCACTTGCTCTTTAAAATGCATGAACAGATTCTAAGCTGATGTAAAAAGGCTCGGCCACTCTGGTAACATTGTGCTCAGACACGGACGATGTGACCAGAAAGATGCCACCCTAATTCTGACTCCCAGATTTTTAGCTTTAGGACTTCTGGGGTGTCTGTGTAATCACCTGTGAGAAAGGAAAGGCCAAATACTTCAGGAAGACCAGCCCTCTCCACCTGCCCCAATACTGAAGAGAGAACAGTACAGAACAAGGTCTGAGCCAACAGTGTGAAAGGGTTGGGATATAGGATGCACACCACCAGCAGCATCCTATAATTTCCCCTATTTGAACAAGTCCAAGTCAGTTTGCCAGTACAAAACACACTGGTGTTTCCAACAGGCACCTGCTACAGCTGCTTCCTCCTCATCAGAAATAAAAACTCTTCCTTTCCTTGGCAGCAGAAGCCACTCAAGCGATGAAGTTACTGAGAACCTTAAGTCTTGCCTGTGGGAAACCTAACTACTGGGGGTTCAGTTCTGCTGATGTCCCATGGACCTATACGGTACAGACAAAGTTTATATTAGAGACCTGCTGGAGCTGGAACACAAACCCTAAAACTCTTTCCATGAAAGATGCTACTTTATAGATGGGCATAGAAATGAGGTAGGGAAAGGGGGATGGATGTTCATGGGAGCTGGGCAGACTGAGAGGTAAGGGAGCAGCTCAGGGTGAGGCATTTATTTGTTCTCTGAGTTATAATGAGCCTGTGGCCTAGAGATGGGAGCAGGAGAGAAATGGCTGCTACAGAAACCAAGAAAACCTGTTCTGCAACTGGTCCCTGCTTTTTCTTCTCCATTGCTCCAAGCAGCGATGACTAAAAGCCCCAGGGAGAGCTCAAAGCCTCTGGTGGTGTACAGGAACATGCATTCCCTTGGGCTAAAACCCTGGAACCACGGATTCTGCAGTGAGCAATGCTTTTGTGGAGTTTCATACCTTGGCAAGATCAGGAAAGAGCATGGATCCAGCCCAGGATGCAAAAACATCTGGGACACAGCAAGTAGCGAAACCAAAGGCTCTAGGAATACCCGCCCTATTTGGCACCGAAACCGCCTTGGTCCCCGGGAGAGCAGAAGGCACTGTGAAACCACGGCAGGAACTAAGATGGAGCAAATTCCTTTAGAAGCAGGCAGAACTGTGTCCCTTCTTCACTGCAGTATTAGTGACCACCTCCAGCCCACCTCTCCTGCATCGCTGACCCGCTCTCACCTCCACTGCTTGTTTTTAGGGAAGCTGTTCCCAGGCAGCCTCGGCATCACCTCCTTATTGCTGCAGCAAGTCCCAAGGCAGGAGTTGGGGTGGCTCCCGCCCCATCTGCCAGGCCAGAGCAGGGCACGAAGGGGCTATTAGCCACACCCAGGTCCCAGAGCTTCGTAAGAGCTGACAGACCCATGAACCCACCAGAGCGGCTGAATCCAGTGATGGCTTTTTGGGTAGGGGAGACCCCATGTGGCTCCTAATTCGGGGCTGGATTTGTGCTCAGCTGCACACTCTAATCGCTCATTAAAGGTTTGCCATCATCCTCCAGCAGCTGTTGGTGTCCTACAGGTCCATCCCCAAGCAACACTCTGTGGAGCCAGAGATGCCGACTGGAAAGTTCATTGGATGGGCAGTGTCCAAACCCCTCCTCAACACACCCAGTTATTGATTTCCTCCTCAGAAAAGGGTTGCAGCATCAGACAATGCTCTGCTTTGTGCCACCTCTTCTCCCCTTCCTGCAGTCAGACCCCAAATTTTTCTTGCTTTTCCACTCTTGTTCATTCTTTTTTCTTTCTTTTTCTTCCCTCCTTCCCCCCCCCTTTTCTTTTTTTGAATGAAAAACTGTTATTTTGTGCCTCCTGAGCCTTGCCGGCTGGGCTTGGCGTCTGTATCAGCTGGAGGAGCTTATGAGCCTCGTCTCCTCGGATTTAGACTGAAATTTTGATTTTCTGCCGCGCTCAGATAATGTGGAAATCCTGTTCCCCGATATTTACTGTTTATCAGCGCAGCACAGCGCAGTTCTGGGGGGAAGGGAATCTCTCCCTCCGAGTGTCCCCCCTTCGCTCCCCCCCACCCCCCATCCTGCATGCTAATGGAGTTTGACTTCGGAGCAGACGCCACAACAATAGCCTAATTACGGCGAGCAGAGGGGAAGAGGAACTCCTTGGCAAAGAGGGTCTGCATCGCTGGGACAAACTCCCATCTCTGTCCCCATCACCTGAGCCAGCCGGAGCACAGGGCTGCTCCCCCATCCTGCCAGGGATCTCCACCCTGCTCTAGGCCTGCGCCTAAGCCAAGCTTTGCCACCTCCGGGAGACCCCAGGTCCCCTCCAGCTTTACAAAGTTGAGGATGGGGAAGCGCAGGAGCACAGTAAGCCATGTCTGCCTTCCCCCAGCTCCTCACCTGGATGTCTCGTGTGTCCAAGCCAGGTTGCCCAGTCTACAAGGCCACCTCCCTGTCCCTTTTGCATCACATTTGTCCTGGAGGGAGCCTGTGTGTTTGGGGACCCTCCGACAGTCCATCTGCGAGCACAGTCCCCTTCCAAGACGTATATCCTGCTCCCCCATGTGCCAACACACATGCCCAGTCCTGCATCCTCCAGTGAGGATTAGTGTCGCTGAGCCCTTGCAAACTCATTCCCGCAAGCAACCCAGAGGCAGAAAAGGGAAAGGAGGGGACACACTTCCCTGCGTAAGTGACATGAACTAGGCAAGAGAAATAAAACAATAAAAATAAAATGTGGGGCTCAGCAGCAGGGGAACAGCTCTAAGGACCACGTAAGTGGCCAGCAGTGCATAATGCCTTGCTATTAATGAGGCCTGCTGCCGATCCCTGAAAGGATTGGTTATTGTCAGATAATGTACGGGGCTTTCTCTCACTCCCCCCAGCCCCTCACGGGGAAGGCAGGCATTTCCCTGTGGTTGGGACTGAGCTGAATAATGTCCCGGCCACCTGCAAATGTGCCGGGCTTTCTCTGCAACTGCATAATTAGAGGCGGCACTGGGGTGAGGCAGCAGGGTAACGCAGCATGGAGAAAGGAGGGAAGGAAAAACGGGAAAAAGAGGGTTTAAAAAAAAAAAAAATAAGAGGGGGAAAGGAATGGAAAGGGAGACAGGAAACATGATAAAGCTCAGCCAGGCGCTCTCTGCTCCGCTGTTCTCTGTGCAGCTTGGCTGTTGGCTGGCTCTTCTGGTTTAAAGTGACTCCGCTTCTTATGGAAACGGAGAGGCGGTATTAAAAAAAAAAAAAAAAAACCAAGACACAGAGAGCTTCCTTATCTCATGGAGACAGTTGTCAGGAATCACTTTGACTGAGTCGTTTTGTCTCCATGCTTTTTTTCGCTGTCAAGCAGGCCTCAGGACATGGATCAAAGGAGAGGCGCCGAGCGCTCGCTGAAACTTCTGATCCCTTCTCGGTAGAGACGCGCGAGTGGCAGACAGCTCTCCTCCACATCAAATGGAAGGAGAGAGGAGAGGGAGGAAGAAGGGAAGGGAGAGGGAGAAGAAAAGCTGGGAGAGAGGCAGAGAGAGAGGAAGCTGTGAGGAGCTCTCTCTGCTGCTCCAGATCCCAGGGGAAAGACAGACAACAGCAACCTTCGCTTTCCCTCTTCCCCATTTTCCATCAGGAGTGTCCCCACCCCAGTGTCCCTCCCAAAGGGCAGCTGGATGGAGGTGTGGGGCATGCAGCAGTGCAGATATTTCCCCAAAATGACCAGGCGAGCTCCCCACAGCTCCCGTCTTGATACAGGCTTGGCCCCACGTACCATGGAGTCCTGGACCAAGCTTTGCACTGAGTCATGATGAGAGCACCCACCTGCTCGGACATCCCTGTTCCAGATCTGCAGTGGCTCGGTCAGTGAATTCCTACCCCAAAACAACACCCTTGGTGTCATCCTTGCTTCTTCCTCAACCTCTCCAGGCAGACACTGTGATTTTCCTATATCTGCTTGGCAAGAAGCTCCCCACCCTCTCCCCTGTGTGGCTGATGATTCCCTTTCAGGTACTTATTCCTTGAAATAAGATCCCCCTCATCTCCAAACTGGATAGGCTTAAGGGCTGACTCCAGCTTACTGCAGCGAGCTAAGACCCTCTGCACCTTTGATCAATTTACTACTCGCCCACCCCAGACCCCGCTGGGATTTCTGATCTTCAGCCCCTGCTGTAAATTGATCTCGTGCACGCCTGTCTGATGGAGGCAAGAAGCAGCATCTTGCAGCAGGAGGCCTTGCCGCACCCAAGCCATCTTCCCTCGCGTCCAGCCCTGTGCGAGGTGGAAACCCCTGCGTGGCACACACCCACAGCCTGACAGCCACCCCGTTATTTATCTCTTGCACACGCAGCTATATCTCCTCTCCTTTGCAATCCCCACTCTCCCCGTACCCTGCGGAAGCCCCTGCACCACCCTGTAACCCCGAACTGATAAAGCACGCCTTGCACAGCCGTATGCTGCTCCCTCTCCGCACACAGCGCGTCAAGAGAGTCGGCGAGATGAACGCACCGCAAGCTGATGCTATACCCAAACTCCCTTCCATCTCACACAAAAGATCAGCACAGCATCCCTTTAGGGCCCATCCTCCTGATGCTTGGGAGCTTAACAGCTCATGCCCTCCAGGATGCTCCAGTGAAAGATACAGCCCCCCAAGTCCTTCTTGTTCTCTCAGCCCCAAATTTCCTGCTTCCAACCTTTACCCCAAGACGCTTCAACCCATCCGTCAGTGATCCCAGCAGCTGGCGTCTTTGGGGTGGGAGTGAATGCAAGCTTCCTGCATTGCTAGCACACGTAGAGGGTGGAGAGAACAGAGAATAAACCACGCTGAATAATGACCCCTTTCAAAATGCATCCATCAGCTCTGGGAAAGCTGGAGGTCACGGCATATCTCCCTAATGTGGAACTATGTGAGCAGTGCACAATCCTGCGTCCATCTTCCGCACAGTGTTTCCCAAGCTGGTCCAGGCTTGAGGCTCGCAAGGAGAGCAACAGACCTGCATATTCCTGCAATACACTGTCCCACCTCCTCTCCCAGCACAGTCTCTCTGCTGTTCTCTCACACCTGCTGAAGTTATTACACTTTCCACAACCCTTCTTTCTGGAAAAAAAGAGGAAGGCAAGCTGGGGTCAGTGCCAGATCCAATGCAAAGTGTGTTGCTGTAGATTTTTCCTATTGTGGTTGGCTTTTCACAGCCAGGGCACAGCTGGAGCACAGCTGTTACACCGTTGCTAGATTTTAACAGGCACACACAACGCGTGGGCACACACACTGGTGTGCACGCAGAGAATACGCACGCAGGACATCGATGCCCTTGTGCGCACAGGCGCGCAAAAGCACGCATGTATGCCCCTGCCTCTGAATCCTAATTATTCCTTTTATTGCATTCCTCCCTTTTAAGCTTCCCCTCTATCTCACATCCCTCATTCCAGGGCTCCCTTTCCTCGCTGTAGTCCCTTGATTCCTCTGGCAGCTCAGCACCAGCTCCCCAGTCCCTGGGTTATTGCAGAGCCACGCAGCAAAACACTCGCCTCTGAATGCCAGAGGTCGCTCAGAAATGCCTGTCACCAGGCTGGATGCTGTATTAATTGCTAATCTCTCATTTTCTCTATCTGCCCTGCCTGCCTTGTCTCGAGTTCCCTTATTAATCAGAAAGCAGGGCAAATCCTGCATTTGAATTCTCCAAGTCTGTGTCTCCCAGCCAAGTCCCTCTTACTGTCCCTGGTGTGGAAAAGAGACAGGACCCAGAGGAGAGGCATTTCAACTGAGTCAGTACAGCAGAGCCGACAGCCCCACCAGTCCTGCCCAGATTTCAGCAGGAATTACAGCCCCTGTGATGCCTCTTCCACCCACTTGGCTTCGACTTTGCTCCCACCACCCCATAAGCGGGCAGCGGGGTCTGGGTGGGAAGGGATATTTAAAGATCTTTGTGTACAGATTTCCATGTCTTAGCCCTGGGTGCCTTAAATACGTGCTCCTCGCTTCGACATCTGGGGGCTTCTCGGGCACTTTCACACCTCCCTGTGTTTCTTCTTCCTGCTGTCGTTGGTCTTGTCACTCTCCTCAGGTGTTTTTTTTTTCCTGTATTTCTTCTCCTATTTACTCCTTATTCCCCTTTCTCCCCAGTTTGTCTACAACTGATACTGGAGTTTAAATAGTGCCACAGGGACCAAACCTGGACCCACCGAAAGTAATGACAAAGCTATCGAATTCAAGGCTCAGGAACCCACTGCTTGCTCTGGAAACCTTCAGTGTTTCTATTATTTTAATTTATCAGTAATTCACGCGATGTCTGGAGTGGAAATCACAGAGGGATAAACGCAACCGGTGCCACCCAGAGCACTGGGGTTAGGGTTAAGGTAATAAGATGCTACCTTATTTGTTTCTAAGCGGTTTTCAGTGGGATCTGAACATCCAAATCAATCGAAGAAACTTACAAAACCTCCAGATTTTGACAGAAAGCGTTTCGGCCCCTCGGATATTAATTTCCCCCTTCCCACCCTACTCCTTCTCTCGCAGAAACTCATTAGAAATCAGGCAAATAAATACGGACCTATTTTCACACGAGAAAAATGTTCCACTCTCCCCTTTTCCCCATGCTGGGAGCAGAGGCGTCTAATTGACAAGAGCAGATGGGCTTTGTTTGGTTAAATAAAAAAAAAAAACCACCAAGCAAGAAACTTTAGTGGAAAAACTACCAGCTTTCCTGGGACACGTAGGTTAAAAGTTGAGAGGGAGACGGCTGCGTCTGACACCGAGCAAAGGAAAACGCCAACGCAGTCTCAGCAGAGCCAGAGAGAAACCTGGAGCTCCCATGCCCCTTTCCATCCCCCTGGCAAAAAAAAGGGCATGGATTTTAGCCCGTGTTCACCTTCTTCTCCCAAAATCCTGCATGCAATCTGCCACAAGGTTATGGGGAGGCTGAAGACTGCTCACGGAGGGGGTGAGGAATAATTGCTGCTCAGAAAAGGGACAGCCGGCACTTTCTGAAGGGCAGGCACTTCGTTTGAGGGAATCGGGGTCCTCTAGAGAGATGAGGCTGCCAGGGGAACGTGGATGAGGCAGCATGGGGAGAAAGAGGGCAGAGAGCACGTGGAAACAAAACAGGGAGTGGAAAAGGAGGGTAGGAGTGATGGAAAAGGGAGGTAGAGGAACGTAGGAGGCGAGGTTGAAGTAAAACCCTCGTGTGGGGTGGCACCCAAGAGCGGTAGAGGTTAAAGAATATTAGAAGAACATGTTCCTACACTAAGATAAGCTGGAGAAATGAATCCTTATCCGTCCGAAACCAACCCTTTAAAATTCGAGTGAGAGAAGGGTCTCCTTTCAGGGAAACAGGGAATCCTTAATGCTTCCTCCCTCAGCAACTGTAATGCCAGGATGTTCCCAATCTGCTTTGAGGGATGGAAAGATTAAGAATAATAAAAAAATTGCAATAAAATATGTGTGAACGAGGGGGTAATTGTGGACAAATGCAGCATTCAAATTCATTTTTCAGCTCTTTTACACACCATTTCAATCTTATTTTCTGCTTGTTAATGAGATCTTGTTGGTTGGGGTGGGCACGGCTGCCCAGTATCGCTTGGGTAATTGCACATAATTTTCTCTCTACTAGTGATTTGCATCAGATTTTTTTTTTTTTCTAATTCTTTGCTATTTAAACCCCCTCCTCCCTTTCCCCCTCCCCCCCCCCAAATCTCACCCTCTCCTCCCCCTCTTTCTTCCCCTCCCCTTCTCCTGGCCCAGCAAGACTCATTTTGAATGCTTATTATAGGCACAGTGTCTCCAACAAAAAAAAAAAAAGGAAAAAAAAGAAAAAAAAGGAAGCAGACAGAAGGGATCCGTGTCACCGAAGGAAGGAGCGCTGTCTCGCTGGAGCCAGACACCGCGATGCCTGCTCCCCTCTCGCCAGCTAACATCGTGTCTGTCCCAATTGCCAGGTTTCCCCCCGCCCAAAAAAAAAAGGGGGCTCAGCTGGCTCTTCTCACGCTTCTGCCAGGATCCTGACAGGGATTCAGATGATCTCTAATCCCACCCCAGTGAGGCTGAGGAAAATGTTACCTTGGACAGTGGGACAGAAAGGAGATGGTGTTGGGAAAAACAAAACTGTGCTACAGCTGTACAGACTAACGAGGTTCCTGAGATTAGAGTGTAAATTTGTGGGCAGAGCCTGACCTGTGACTCGAGTGTCCCTCCAGGAACACTGTTGATAAGCCAGAAATTGTAAAATCTGACTCCAACCTTCAGACGCTGCCATTACACTGGGAATGAATTAGCCCATGGAGCAAAAAAAAGCCACTGAAAGCCCTGAGAAAATTAAAGCAACAAATACAAGATGGTGAACAAGTTTCTCTTGGCTCTTCATATTTCTGGAATTGTCTTAATCTCTGGGTGATCCTGTGGGTTTGTTAAAAGATTCAAAGGTCCCAGAAATAACATGTTATCAAAGTATAGGAAACGCCTGACTCATAACTATACGTTAATATGTTCTCCAGCTAGACAGGGGCCATCTGCAACAAACTAATGACCTTTTGCTTTTCAGTAACCCCTTGCAAGACCCCCAGCGTGCTTCAGTGAACGGTCAGACACCTTTCAGGTAAAAGCCTGGATGTAAAAGGGCAGCAGAAATTTTAGGAGGTGAAACAATGGACAAAACCCACCTAAAAAAGCATGAAGACATTTTAAAAGGCAGGCGTGATAGAGATGCAAGCAGCGTGGAATACAGTATGGCCCAACCTGTTTGCTGTTTCAAAAGCACCCAGGGAATATCCCATCCTCTCAAATGACAGAGGCACAGTCAAATATGGCCCTCACTTTGCTCTTTATGTTGATTTATAATGTACTGCTTAATTCACTTACTTCCCTCCCGCCTCAGCCCGCATGCACGTTTCTGAAAGGACTGTCAGATGCCAGTCAGGACGTAACTGGATTTAATACTGAGTTTACCATTATACTGAGCTGTTTGTCCCCAGCCACGGTGACGGGCAATACTCGGCTAGCACAGGTTTGAACCTCAAAATGGATGGCTGCAGTTTGTTCTGGCTGCTAATGGGAAGCACAACCTGGCTAAGGATGTCTTGGTGCTTGGCCTTGTTCTAGGTGAGGTCGGTGAGTAATTCTCAAATAAATGGGAAATGATTCCTCTGTGGGATGAAAATAAGATGGAAATATTTACATATATTTATGAAATTCCACGTACACCCTTGGTTTACAACCCACTCTTGTGAGAAATGATGAGACAGAAGCTCCAGGGCCAGAAATCCCTCCCTGTACGACTGCTAACTCGTTACTCACTCTTCACATTTAACTTTGCTTCGGGTCTCTACCTCACTGCTACGTTTTGGCGCAGGCGTTAATGCCAGCCGGGAGGCAGTTGCAAGGCACTGAGTCAGCCCAGCTGAACCTGTGACAGCTGCTGCTAACCCACGCGACCTTCGGGGAGCGACGGGGACCTCGTCGCTGCGTGTTCCTGCTCCCCAGTGCTGAGCTACTTTCTGATAATCCGTGCCTGCTGCAGCCACCCTGTGCATCCTGACAGATGCGAGGTGACTCATCTGGCTGCAGCTGGCCAGCCTGGGAAGTTCACTTTCTCAAATGGGCAACACTCGGAGCAAGACCTCTCTCCTACAAAGGCTGTCCCAGCACAGAACCATCACAAATCACTGCTTGGGTTACGCTGAGGTCTCTACTAGTGTCTGGGAAGGCGTATGACGTGAGAAATCACGCTAGGTAGCGGTTTAACCATGCGGGACTACCCTTTGTGCAACCAAGTCAGTGTTCTGGTATGAGGTGTCACAAAAAAACATCATCATGGGATGAAGCAGCTGAAGACGAAAATTCCCAGCTGACCTCTCACTCCTCAGCAGTCTCAGGTCTGGAATAGGAGCAAAACAGCCTCGGAAACCTCATGGGAAATGTGTTAGAGATCCAGCAGCAGAGCTGGACAGGCACAAGGCTTTGTGGGCTACAGGCTGGAAAACAAGCAAGAAACGCGGCCATTTCCCACGTGAAGTCTGGGTAAAGCTCCCAGCAGTGTCTGCTCTCTCTGTCAGGAGGGGGAGGACTAAAGTGCGTGGGGGGACCGAGCCCGCAGAGGCCAAACGTAATCCCCTTTTCTCTGTTGTGAGAATGGAAATGCCATGCTTCTCCTCTAGAATTTCAGCTGCCAGCACCGAGCCCGTCTGGTGGACTCTGGCCGGGACACCCAATCCCGGGGTAACTGGATAGCGTGCCGAGCGGCAGCAAATGCTGGGAGCTCTCGGCCAGGCTGGCCCCCACCTCCTTGTCTAAACTGCAAAGAAATCTCCCTCCTGCTGCTGCTAAGGGATGAAACCAGAGAACTGTCTGTTTGCAGCTCAGACAAATTGCCATCACTTTAAGTTCCCAATTTTTTTTTCTATCTCCTGAACTCCCTCCTTCCCTGTAGCTGATATTTACCCCTGCAGAGAGCAACCAGACATCACAGATAGCTGGACGGGAGGATGAGAGGGTTGAGGTGCAGTGGGGTTTACCTGTAATGCTGTGGAGTAGCTGAATTATGCACAAATAAGTTATTAATAAGTTATAAGCAGAGCATCCCATATTGAGACCTTGCAAAACTTTTACGCACCCCACTACATAAAAGAGGACACATCTATGAGCTCCCATGCATGCTGTTAGGAGTATTTCTTGCATCCTTCCACTAGGAACAGCAGAGAGCTTCGAAGGGAGGAAGGTAGCAAGATAAGTAAATATAAAGCAGTCATAAAATAACCTGCGTTAGCCTTTCTATGCACAAAAGAAATAGAAGAATTTATATGCTGATATCTTGGCCCTCACATGATTAAAAGCATTAGGAAAATGGGAATCTCCCCTTCTTGGGGGTGCAAAGCTCTCTTTTCTTCAGGACTGCCAGATAATGTATCCTCTCTTTCCCATACAAAGGGCTTATTGGCTCAGGACTCTATCTTCCCCTAGCCTGAGCCTGGGGGCAGGGTAATTTGGGATAGGGATAAGCATAGAAAAAGCGTTGGTCTGGTCATTTCAATGAGCCTCTGATTTAGTGAGCAGGACTAGTAAGTAGATGATGAAGCTACAGAAATGGAAATTGCATGATGGACCTGTATATGCCTAGTGCTTGTGCAGCTTATCACGTGGATCTCGTCCTTAACTTATTCTATGGTGCTAAATTGCACTTGTGATAATCTGAATTAATCGCATGCCCTAGACCATCTAACCTTCAGCCTGCCTTTGAATTCTGTACTATATGCTCATCTCCCAAGACGAGTGCTATTAGAAATCCCTTGTCAGAAAGATGTCTCCCTATTTCCCCCACAAATTACACTGTTTGAGGCAATATTCAGCCTCATGCCAGTCACACTTTTACATTTTCTATCTTAGGACCATTCAAAGGTAGAAGTGAGATTTTTATACCATTTCAGAGAAGCTGCAAGATTTCCCTCTTTCCATCGACACTCAATGTTTGTTTTCACACTCCAGAGATCACGAGCTATTGGACCTTAAAATCTATATACCTCTCTGATGTCCTCGTTTATTGGACTCCCCTCTAAACAGTTGTAGCCTTTTCATTTCAGATGCCTACCTAATTTCTGCCTGTAGTTTCAAATTATTTTGCACTTCCTATCTTAAACAGTGTTACTGGCCACTCTGGAAGAACCGTTATAGTGCACTTCAGATGTCTGCGTATTTCACAAGCGCCCGAGAGCAAAAGTAAAACATTTGGTGCCCTTCCAGGGTGGCAGGCACCACGTGAACACAAGTCCTTGCTGTTAATTTTCAGCATACAGGATGTGCCTCGTTCCACTTAAAAGCAAAGGCGTATTTAGAAAAAAGATTACATCAGCTAAAGCGAAGAGAAGGTTAAAGGCTCTAAGGAGGAGGCAGACAATCAGAATTCTTATCCCAGGACAGTGGTAGTGTGTTGGCTGTGTTCTCAGGTGGTGTGCATCCTGGCACTGGTTTCAGTGGAGCTCACCAGCTGAGAACCTAAGCCTACGCCCATAACACACACGTAGCACAGGCTCTGCTCTCTCTAGACCCGCTGGTGATGGAGGCTTTAACCTCCCTGCGCTGCTGAGGTGTGCTTCTCTGTCACGCGCCGCGCTGAAAAGGCACACGCACGATGGGAACGTCATGGTCGTTGCCTGGTAAATTTAAAACACACACGCTCTGTTCTTTTACACAAACGTGTTACGTGTGAAATGTATCTTTCCCTCCTTTAAAGCTCACCTATACCTCTTATTCTGACCCTGTGGAAAGTATTAGCAGAATTGTTGACATGACAATTAGTTTCTCAAAACTAAATCCCAGATCTACATCCCTGTGCTTTGAGGAAGCTCGGATCCATGGCACTTTCGGAAGTAAGGGCTTTCCGTGTTCCAACCAGACTTGGACGAGCTGATTTCAGCTAATCTCTAGATCTGTTGCCCACAGATCATGGACTACTTCTAAAGAGAGCCTGCAAAAAGTAATTAAAATAGTCAAACATACTGTCATTAGGCTAAAATTCACCATCGAAGGGCCCACACCTCCACTGGAATTTTTTTGAAGGGCTGAGAAGACCAACTCTGATGCTCTAGGTGCTGGTGTTTGCAATTCCAGTGAGCTAACCTGAATATGGGAACTAACAGGATACAAATGTTCTGGCAGTACAATGCTGAGCCCAGGAGAGAGATACTGCCGATAAATTAACTAATTGCTTTAACGAGGCTGTCTGCAAGATTCATGACAATAACTCTCTTGTTAACCATAACACACTGTGATAGCCTGAAGCTTGCCCTGCTCTCAGAGGCTCTGAACCAGCCAAATACTGTCAGCCAAAGAAAGAGAATGGAAGCGGGTCACATACCTGTGGAGAGAGGCCATTGCTAACAGGATTCATGTGGTTGGCAGGAGCTGCCGCATTCATGAAACTGTCCGAGTAGCTGGAGAAGCTGTGTCGGGCCCCGTAGGCAGAGCCAGTGTCAGCAGCGGCGGCTGCAGCAAGCCCCCCCTGGTGCATGGTGGATGGCGGCAGGGGCTGGGGTCTGTGTACAGTGCTCCCCCCGTCTGTGGAGAGAGCGGTCAGAGGTAAACAGGCGTGGGGTGTTACAGCTGGGACTGTGCAAAGCGTGGATTTGCCTATCCTGATCTCAGCTTCTTTGTCCCACCATCTCGGGGCTCCAGGTGAGCACAAGCATAGCAAGCACAGTGCAAAATATGCAAACCTGGGATGAAATAGCTGAATTTTTTCTTAATTCTCCCCCAGCCAGAAGCCATAAATTCCCTTGTAAAGGCCAAGGCCAAATCTAACTCGAATTAGCGATACTGCTTCCACTGAGTCCTGGTATGGGGTTTTGTCCAGAACTAGCGTCTATATGATACTCGCTTTGGACTGATGTGCTCCCTGTTTCAAAGCGGAGCAGGACAACTACAGTCATGAGACACATTGACACAGCACAAAGGACCATGAGACAGAGGAGAAAAACATGGAGTTTCCATTGACTAGAGGAAAAACTTGGCCTCCTCAACTAAAGGAAACCCACCTATTACAAGAGCCTCAGTGGGATGCCAGGAATCAGAAAGGGAAGGGACAATGGGCTGAGGTAGAGCAAGAGAAGAGGAGCAGTGCAGCGGAGGGGTGCTCACCTTGGGAAATGGTAGTCGTTGGGTAGGTGGAGTCCGGCAGTTGGTATGGGGGGAGAGTCGGCATTCCTGTTGGCGGGAAGCCCCCCGGCAGCAGGTGATTGAAAGCCGCAAGTTGGTTTGCTCCTGCCTGTTTGCGCCATCTCGCTCTTCGGTTGCTGAACCACACCTGACGGGGAGAGGAAAGGCCGTGTGTGACTTACTCTGGGCTGCTCTCCCATCTCACCTGGGTTGCTGATGGACACACATCCTGAATTACCACACCAGCCAAAACCAGGTTCAAGTCACTGCCTGACACAGGCTTTGTGAGGATTTATCTCCGTTCCTCCGTTTCCTTTCTCCCAAATGACAATACTACCACCACCACGCCTCCTGGGTGAAGATACGTGCATTTAAAATTGTTAAAAATAGACTAATATTGTGGGAGGGTGCTATCAGCGGTAGGGTGAGGTGAAGAGGAATAATTAACTTGTGTATTCTGAGAGAGTCCATACCAAATAGATGCATTGCTACCACCTGGCCATTCTGCCTTGTTATCTGACAACTATGTGAATTATGCTGAAGGATTAAGTACCATAATAGCAACACGGCTGCACTGTTAGGAGGGATAAATAGACAGATTAGCATCATGGTTTCTGTGTTAGACAAGCTAAATAGATAGAACCAGACCGGAGGGAATACAGGGTTTTCTTAGCTTCTCTGTACTGCAGCAAATCACAGTTGTCTGTATGCTAAGACATGCTCTCCTTGCAAGAGGCACTGCAGTGTGCACTACCATTGTACTGCAGCCAATTTAAATCTCTGTGCATTAAAATAAACCCAGTATTAATGCATGTGCAAAGCTGGGTTCGTGTTTCCTACGGTGCTGGTTCACCTGTAAGACTCAAGGGGAGATTTTCCTAAATGCATTTGTCTGCCCTGATGTGTTTTATCATGGGCAATCTCCCTTCTGCGTAGTGGAAAGGGCTTCTGAATCTGTCTCTTGGGCTTGGCTTACTTCATTTAATCAGAGAGGCTCTCAGGCTCGATCCCTGTTTGGGGTTCAGAAGTATGCGGATAAGCTTTCAAGCCAGATGAGAATGCAGCTGCTGGACTTTGTGAGGCCTAAAGGGCTAGAAAACATGATTAAATTTCACAGCAACAAGAAAAAATGGAGCAAAAATCAGGAGTGTAAAGCATTTTTGGGGAAAAATCCTCCATCAGGCTTCCAAGCTGCTCGACGTCAGATCAGAAGCTGGGGTTACAAGGGTTTGAGGCACTGCAGTCCCAACTGCCCCCACGTCTTGTGAACCAAAACAGAACTCTCTGTCCCAAATATAGCAGAACCTTAGTCCAATGTGCTTTGCCCTTCAGACATGACCCGAACCTCGAAGTGGGAGAGTCTTTAAACTAAGTCTCCCTGTAAATGGTCACTTGTTAGTTTGCCCTTTTTCTCACTGGTACCTGTGGGTATGTATAATTCACTCGGCACAACAAGGCAACGTGTTTTCTCTGAGAGATGCTCATTTAAGGGAGTGCTGGCTCTCAGTCCACATCCACTGCAGTGGTGCTGGCTGCAAAAACAGGCATCCGCCGAGCTTCCCACACACATTTCTGTGAGGTTATCTGGATCACAGTCTATTATTGCACTTTATAGGTGCTACTCACCTACTAGCATGCTGTGGGAATAGTTTGATTAAAACCTGTTAGTTATAGTTTTGTGCGACCTGATGATGATGTCTGGGAAGGATCTAGTCCTGGGCAGTTCTTCACAGTTATTTACATCCACATACAGTGAAAACAAAAGAAGCCCAGTTTTCTTTGGACAAGTTGGTCTAAATTAAGCCCCCTTAAATGTATACAGTGCTGATGTCAGGTCCTTGGCACCAAACGCGTCTTTTTACAGACCTGTTCCCACTGCACTGCACTACTGGCTGAAGCAGCATAACCTCTTAGCACCTTCCAAAAGCGTGACAGAAATAGGTCAGCTTACATCCGATCTGCATTGATCAACAAAGTGCATGCAGGTCAGAATCCCTGTGTCCAGTTTTGGCACCGAAAGTCGCTAGCAAAATCTAGGACAGAGTTAAGGAGAGAGAAATGAATGAACATTAAGGTCTGTAGCACTTTACAACTCTTTCATACAGTCCAATCCGTGGCACAGTTTCTAGGAGCAGTGAGCAACACAAATGAACAAATAACCTTCTGTTTGCCCTGGCCGTGCAAAGAGGATGGTTGTGTCCTTTTCTCATGCATGCATGTATGTGTAATTCATGCTTTGAATTAAGGATGCAGAACTTGGCTCCTCCCCCCATATCATTTGCTTCCACTTTCACAGTTAAGGACATCAAAACTAAGTGAATATTTCTGTTAGCTGAACATAAAGAGATAAATAAACCTTCTCTCTTCGCAGAAATAGGTCTATTCCCTGGCTGGAAGAACTTCCAGTCCAAAAATAAGAAGATCTCAATGCTGAGAATAGCATATAAAATTCAAATCCTTGAAGAGAAAACATAACCAAACAGCTCTGAACCCAGGAATCGATAGGGAAAGAGAAACCGAACTCCAAGAAAGTAAAAGCCGCTCCAGTGATTTCTAACACTTCCCCGACATTGCAAAGGGTGGGAAAGTTCCTTTTTTATAACCAAGACAGATGCTGGCAAATCCATTCAGGATTAGAAGTTCAGAAGAAACATGTGGAGTGAGATGGTCTAGTGCAGGACATGTTTCTCCGACAACACCGCCTCCCAAAGTCCTCGGCTCCCCTTTTGTTTGTCAGTTGGCTAGCATTCGATCAAAACACCACTTTGAAAATAGTGGTGTGGGCTTATGTTACACCACGTGAGGTTGTTACTGTCCCACACACATATTTGCATTCATTGTTCAGAACTAAAATTCACACACGTGTGTACGACTCCTCCCGTCTTACTTCTCCACACCCAGCTAAGGGTGTGCAGTTCCTTTATTATTTAAGGGAGATAAAAGAATACTCTGGATCCTTTTACAACCAGGTGGAGTTGACCAAAAAGACCTGTTCATGGGGAGTCTTGCACACATCGGTCTGCAGTGTTTGTGAAGAAAGGAAAGCTAACTTTCAAGCCAGTGGACTATCACCAGAGAAAGATGGTTGGTTCTTAATTATGCTACGGGCTCCTTCTGTGACTTCAGGAAAGCTATGGATTTCTGATTTGAAGTCAGTGGAAACACTGCTGTATTCAACAAATTTTGGTCCTTACACAACCCGTGCATCAGACCACCACTGTTAAATTGAGGAGAAAAAGCATGTTTTCTTACATTTTAGTTTATTTCAACAGTCAGCCATCTGAGAGAGGATCTCTAACTGCCAGTAGGTACCATACCCAGCGCTGCAAGATATCTGTGTTGACTGGAGCGTCATAGCAAAACAAATGATGATAATAGTAAATACACACG
Source organism: Rhynochetos jubatus (assembly GCA_027574665.1). Classification (NCBI taxonomy): domain Eukaryota; kingdom Metazoa; phylum Chordata; class Aves; order Eurypygiformes; family Rhynochetidae; genus Rhynochetos; species Rhynochetos jubatus. The sequence continues at coordinate 8,633,158 of CM050669.1, forward strand.
CACCAAATGAGATTCACAACGACACGTTTAAAGGTAGTGCTTCCTAACAGCCTGGCTGGGGAATCCAGCCACAAATCCACTGAAACCTTCCACAAAGAAATTGATAGGATTTATCTTCCCGTGCAGAGGAAGGGACATTTCATGGCCCAAACAGGTTGATTCTGCCCCTTATTTATAACCCCCAGAAAAAAAGAAGATACATTCCAGCTAATGACGTTAGCAATTCTTTCCCTTCCCCCGCCTTAAAGGTGGCTCAGGCCTTTATGCTTATAAATCATTTTATTGGTAGTTAAAATATAGAGGCTAGAGCATCTAACTGTAATGCGAGGCGCACTTCAAAGGGAACCTGCTTTCATTTCACAACAGTTAAGGTTTTATCAGCCACTAAAGATTCCCCTTGCCAGAGGATCCTGTTACACCATGTTAAGCCTGGGGTGAAGGCTACGGCTGCTGAAACCAGACTGGTGGGAAGAAGATGAGGAAGAAGAGGAAGTTCTGAAGCTGCTATGGACACATTGTTCTAGAGGCTGCTGGGACTGGATCACACGAGCTTTATGCTGGGACAAACGTAGCCAGTGCTTGGGAAAAGAACTGTGTGAAGAACCCAGTAGCAAGTGTCAGAAAACGGCTTTTTCTTAAAAAGACAAGTTTTTGGTGATCATTTCTCTGTGTGCAGCAGAGACCCTCCACTGCGTAAACGTGCTGCTTTCCAAGGGTATGGAAGTATAATACAGGAAACTGAAGATGTTTGTACCTGCTAAAGACAGTTGGGGCTTTTGTCCCTGTGAATTGTCTTCCAAGGAACGTATTATGTAGCAGGAGATGTATTATAGAAACTGTTCCTCATGGAAAATAACTTGAAAGTAGATGTCCAAGCAGGTTTTTCATGTTCTAGTCATGCCCAGGGTCCAGATAAGACCAGAGTCCTTCACTGTTCCACATGCACCCTTCTCAGGAGGCGAGTATGCCACTACAAGGATCCTGAATGTTAGATCTTCACCGTACAATATCTCTCAATCCGTTACCTTCATCATCTCCTTCACAGATGGGAGAGGGAGGCACGGCGAGACTAAGAAACCTCTCCAATTCATCACTGTCTGCTGCGCAGAACCAGCTGATTTCAGAAAAGCCCATCCTCCCGGCCGGATTGGGTTTGGGGCAAAGGTTAGCACTGGTTCTTATTTAACCTGAACGCCTGCACCCAACCCTGCCACCAGCCCGAGATGTCCCAGCCACTTGTTCTCAACCAGCAAGGCAGCGGAGAAGGGCTGCAGAGACAGCTGCCTGCCAGGATGGGGCTGGACTGAATTATCCCTGCAGCCGCTGAGATATGGGTCAGCTCCCACAATTTGTCAGACAAGGAGAGGAAAGGAAGGTCAAAAAGAGCCTCCTGTGGGAAAGAAGGCCTGTTGTGTTCCTGCTCAGCCTAATCAGGACTTGATGTGGGAGAAAGATAGATGGGATAAATGAGCTCATAAATGGAAACAGGGATGGAAAAGCCAAGCTCTCCAACAGAACAGAAGAGATGCAACATGTGTTTGCTTTCACAGACCCAAGAGGTTGCAGAAACCAGGTGGAAGAAAGTCACGTGGCCATTTATGGGCCAAGTACACCAAAAAAATTCCACCAAAGTCAGGTGATGTGTCTCCCAGGTTGTGTAGAGGTGACTCTGCCAGGCAGGTCTTCTCCAGGTTCTCCACTGAACTGGAGCAGATCCTTGCAGTGCCTTGTCCACACTAGTCATAATCCTGGGCTTCCCAGGAGGCTGATGCAGAAGGCTTTTAGAGAGGAACTGTAGCAGCGACAGTGATGGGAGATCAGGGTAGTTATTCCTCCACCCAAACACTATCTTTCTGACAGTGCTGAGAGTCAGCCTTCCCAGGCTGGAAAGGGTTGAGGTGATGCAGTGAGATGGGACCCTGTAAGCCCCTACAGCAGTTTAGTGATGGTCCTCTGCCAGATGCTGAGGAGCACAGAGAACAAACAGCGAAGACGTACAAACATCATTGAGGCTATTGCAATAATTCTTTACAGAAGAAGAAAAAAAGCCCACAGGAGCGCATGGATTTTAGGCACGTAGATTTTTATCTGCACGTGTAGGGATACGGCTGTCTCTAGTGACACTTCGGTTCAGTGCCTAAAACGCTGAGTCTCTGTCACTTGTGGGTGATATGGTTAAGATAAATATTAGACAAGGTTAGTGGAGCAGAACAAATGACTCTTCACAAATGAGATTATCCAATGAATTTAGCCTATATTTCTCCTGGCATATCCCCATTCCTGAAGGTGTCAGCTATTTATAACAATCTGTTGAAGAATTTCAACAAAAAGTTTGTGGAATGTGGATTTTTTTTTTTTTTTTTTTGCAAACCTGTTTTTTACAAACCATTGTTAGCAGTGAAATATTTGATTACTTTACTCTTGCAATATTTTTTCTAAGCTTTGAATTAATCATGTCACAAACAAGTCCTCAACCAAAAGGCCATCTCTACCTTTAAATGGTGATCACAGTATGAACAACTCAGAACTGCTAATGGTTTCATGCTCCAGACAGGGAAGCAGGAGGCAGGAGAAATAGGATAGACCTGTCCACTTTCACACTAAGACATCCTAAGCCCAGGTTTGAACTCCTGGCTTCACACCTCCAAACCTGCCCAGTGATGCAGCTTTACCACTGACTGTAATAAAAATTAATAATTACAAATAAAAAACAATCATTGAGTGAAATAGCTATTGGATACTGAGTGATTCCTTGCAAATGAGGAGTTTTCCAGCTCTGCATTTTACAAACCGTGCTTCTCAATGACTATTTCAGTCATCAGAGGAAATTCTGTTAAAATAAAATAAAAAACAAGCCCTCTGTTTTACTTCTCTGTCTATCTCTTTATAATCCCCGTGTCTGGGGATGAACGGGAGTTGCGGAAGCTGAAAGATGTGAGGATGAGTTGACTGCTGTTAGAAAGCAGCTGCAAGGTAGTGTATTTTATGAAGTGCTTTCTCTCCACTTGAACACTTGCTGCTTAGACGACCCAGTCTTAATGGTGTTAGAGTTGCATTTAAACATTTCGGAACAGGCTTTGATGTTCACACATCATGGAGGTGAATGAGATGTTGGAGAGTAGATTTCCTGCTGCTACTGTTTGGCTAGAGCTAGGCTGGGCTTTAACAGCAAATCAGCAGCACATCCATTTACACTATCAAGGTTTTCTTTCCAAAAAAAAAAAAAAAAAAAAAAAGCTGAGCTTTTAAAAATAGCTTAAACACTATGTGAAGTGACTCAAAGATTAAAACACCCTGGCAAGCCCTCCTCCTGATTATTATAAACAGCTTCCACCGTTGACCAAACGGAATCTTTCTCATCAGCGCCTCAGTAAACCGAAAGCCTCCTTAGCTGAGGAGGTTGAGAACAGACGAGAGCCACGCGTCCTAGCTGCTCGAAGCAGCCGCACACTTGCTCACTTTACCGGGCACACGCAGGTTGGTGGCTCTGCTAGAATCAGAGGTTCCACACAGGGCATGCAAGCGAAGCGTATAAGGAATATTTTGATCCGTGCCCCGGTTGGACTGGAAATTTTGTGATAAAGGTTCTTCTCATAAAACCTCTGGGAGGCCCTGTTTGTTTTTAATACAATGGGACAGACACTCCGCTGCTATAAATCAGTGCAACTTCACTGACTTTCATTTAGACCAGCTGAGTGTGCAGTGTTATACACAACCGCTTCGTCCAAGGCACTGGGATCGCGTTCATTGCTTTGGCCTCTGGGCCCTCTTTCCTTTGTCAGGAAATCAAATCAGTACCACATTGTTTAGGGGATCCCTTTTTCAGCTTGAGACTGTGAGCCTGGCAGTTCTGCTCCATGGTCCACAGGGGACCAAGAAAAGCAAACAATGACAAACAATCAGAAACGTCGGTCCTGGGTTTTGTACCTCAACACAAAAATACACAATTTTATCTAAAATTTGTGTTTTACTAAACTGAATGGATTCCTCCATCTACAGCTTCAAAGCAGCGCTTTCTGACATATATTTCTCTCTCTGTTTCACACAAAGTCCCTGCCCCACACATATGAAACAAGCTGCTCAAATTATGCTGCAAAAGTTGATATTCATTCCTGTTGATTTCAACCAAGGCTTTGCCAGAAGGACTACAGGATTAGGCTTATCATTCTCAACTTCAGTAAAGTATAATATACTTACAAAATAATGCTGACTCTCTCCAGCAAGTTGCCCTTAGGCTGACATAGCTGGGACTATGTCCCCTGTCACTGGGACATTTCTGTTTCCAAGGGGGTTGGTTACTACAGTTCTACCACGTCCCCTGTCACTGGGACATTTCTGTTTCCAAGGGGGTTGGTTACTACTATTCTACTACGTCCCCTGTCACTGGGACATTTCTGTTTCCAAGGGGGTTGGTTACTACAGTTCTACTACGAACACCAAAAGTGCTGATGCTTTTCTAAGCAAACCCTTAGATATGGACACAGGATGTGCTTGTAATTTTAAGAGATCATCTCTGGCTTTGGCAAAGCTCAGGTGGAAAAAGACTTGCCTCTGCAGTTTGGATACCTGGAAATTTAATTTACACGTTGGTTTTGTTTATTTGTATGTGATTAGTAAATAGACTGAGGGCTTGTTTGGAGCATATTAGCTGCAGCAAGTATGCTGTGGCTTACTCTCTCTTTAATCCAACTGCATTTCTGCCTCCAGTTCAGGGTGGAGAGATGTGAAAGAACAGCAGCAATGCCATGAGACACCAAGCAAGTGTCACTAAGCAAACAGAAAGTAATGCTACAAGACTGTATCCGACCTCTCTGTCTCATCAGCAACATCCTTCTGCAGCGACATCTCCATGAGACAGGAGGGAGGAGCATCTGGAAGCTCCTCACCATCTCAGCTGCATTCAGCCCTCGTTGCCTTTACCTTGGGGAGCTGCTTCTTTAAAGCTGGCTGGAACAACAGGTTACCCTTGCCCTGATCTCTCCCGGGAGCTGGATGCCGCTTGGCATCGCATGGCTGGTCTCCCGACGTGCCTGGGCACACGCGCCGGCAGTGCCACCATGGTTCTCACGGACTGGCTGCTGTGGTGCCAGGGGCTGCTCTCACCCTGGGCCGTCTATCTGGAGGCTCCGGTGTGCTAGAACACGGCTGGCCCCATGCCGTGGAAAACGAGCGTGCCAAGCCAGCCTCTGCCAACGAGAGTCCCGACTGCCGGCTCCTCTGCACAGCCTCTCAGTGCCCCGGCTGCTGCCAAAAACACAGGGCAGCTGTTGTGTCATAACCTCATCGCAGCCCTCTTCACAAGAAATGTAAACTAGTCAGACCCTCAGGAAGAAAGAAAACATTCTCAGCTGACCTTTAAGGGAGGGGGGGGTGCCTCAGAAGAGCCAGCTTGGCCACATCTCAAAGAGTTTGGGAAGCAAAACACCAGGCAAACAGCATTAGGCTCCAGCAGCTTTGCATGACTCCAGTTAATGCTCAGAGCTGGGGGACACCTGCTTACTGCCGTAGTGTCCCGTCACAGAGTGCCTTCACCTTCAAAAAGCACCATCTCAAGGACCAGGACAGACTGCTGACCACCATGACAGCTGGTGAAAGAGCGCTGGAGTCCACACTAGCATACAACAGAGAGAGTGGAGAAGTTCCTGAGAAATCCATGTATTTTGTGGAAGCTAGACTGCATAGGACTGCTGGTAGACAGTGCTTTTCAGCTCTTTTCACTGAGCAGAATCGCTTTGTGAAAAATTTCAAGCAAAATTGAATGGAATTTCTTTTCTGGCCCTCCATTTGTCATGTCTGAGCTGCTGCAGCACGATCTAGAGTACGGCTGTTTGTTTACTACAGTTTGAAACTGTGTCATAAAATACATATTATGTGAGTAGCCTAGAAATGCGCTGAGATTTCAAAGACAGAATTGCTCTGAGCCTGTTTTTTAAATGAAACAACCATTTTCTCCCAGGCAGAAATCACAGTGGTATCCATCCTAAAAATGATCAATAAAGCATTGGGTTGCAACTCCTGCTCTCTAGTTTAATTTTGTTATTGAAATAACAGCTTCTCAGGGCATGGAATTTCCTGGGGATTAATAACTGTTGTTAATAAGTCACCCACCCCTTCGCATTTCTTATTTATTTCCAGAAAGAACCATAGGAACTAGGATTAATGTACTTGCTAGCAGTATGCATGCTCGTACCCAGCTCCCTGTGCTATGGCCATCTGAATCTTTAAGGTCCCTTCCAACCCAAACCATTCCATGATTCTATGATTTATGATTGCGGTGCTGACCAGAGGACAATTTGGGCACATGCATTGCTTTGTTTTTACCTTATATGCCTTTCTGTTGGTATCATTCAAGTAAAAAGCAGAAATAGGCACGGGGGTTTGTTGGTAACTAGCCCTAAAATTGCAACACGTGGGCAAACAGATTCACAATTGGGATTGTCTAGGAGAAGGATTCGCTTCAACTCCCTAGAGCCATGGCTGCTGGACCTGGTGTCTCGTTTGACACTAGCACTACTTGGAGAAGTCATTTCCACACCTAGACAAGAATTTCCCAACAAAACTATTTTCCTATCGAAAAACACTCTACTGACAAAGCTAAACTGTTTATGAGAAAAGGGTTGTTCTGAAAAATGTCCCTTCTCTAGAAATGCCATGGAGGAAAGTTTCAAAATTATTACAGAATCCTGTGGAAGGGTTTTTTTTTCCATATAAAAACGTTGACATTGTCAGTTAGATAATTGCAAAAAAATGGTGTAAACCCCCCAAATACATTCAGGATCAAAATCAAAGCTTCCATTAAATTAGCTACATGAATTGCTTAGCTGTTAGACTTAATTTTTAAATCCAAGAACGCTTGGTATTCAACGGCTTGTTTTCTGGAAGGGTAGAAATGGGAGCTTGCAGATGGGCAAGAATTTGTTCAGAGTTGGACAATTAGTGTGGACACATGAGTCAAGACATTGTCTTGCACAAAAACAAGGCAGTGGGAATTTCCACTGGTGGCCTCGCTGGACGTGGGTTTGGCACTGTAATCCTGATCCTTCTGGAAATCCACAGCAGTCTTGTCTCTGGCTATGCCCAGTGTGGGATAATGGCTCGTACCTTTTGGTGTGTTGAAGTCTGAATACTGGAATCCTGCATCTCAACCACACAGACACTGCAGTGACCCTACAAAAATATTGCTCACCCGCCCGTGATCTTCCTAGCAGATGAGAAACCGGAGCTTGGAACTGCTCCCCACCACCACCCCCTCTTGTTGTTCAGCTTGTGAATTTTATTAGCTGTCAACGTGTCAAACTTCCACTTAGTTGGACAGCTGCGTGACTAGCCAGACTCCGAGGCCTGCCAATAAAGTTTAACAGAGCTATCAGCTTTTCACGTGGAAGAGATTACGGTATGTGAATTCTCAGGTATGAGAGAGAACGAATGAGGTTCAAGTAAGTTCACCTTCCACATGGCAAAGCAGAGAGGTAAGGAGGAAAAAGAAGCAGAGAGATAGACAGGCACGCTTATTTTTGGTCAGTGCTTGTCCAGTGATGTGCAAAATGGGATGCTAGTGCAGGGGTGCTGCGTACATGCAGCAAGGAAGCCTGATAGCAACCCCCGAGCTGGGATTCAGAGACCTGGGTGTGATCTGGGGACCATCCAGCCGTGGCTGTGCAGCAGACAGGCAGCACTGGGAGCCAGAAGATGGATGAAGCAATGACCAGACATTGAGGAGCGGTGAAGGCTGCTCTCGAGTCTCTTTTGTGACTATGGGTGACAAAGTACTTTCACATGTCTGCCTCCCATTTGCCATCATAACACGATAAGCTTTTGGAGACAAGATAGATGGGTGGATGCTGGCATGGCCCTTAACACCCAGAAACCCTGATCTCAGCTGGCCCTACTGTTATTACAGCCATCTTTAATCCAAAGCACGTCTCTTGGTCTTAAAAAATCTGTTGAGACAGAACCTAGCCTATAAGATGGTAGAAAATTGCCTGCTGGATGGGTACATGTGTGGATGTGTGTGGCTTTTTATTTTTTTTTTCCACAAGAACTTGATTGACTAATGTTTGTAGGTCCCGAGAGCCAGTAAAAGATCTGCTCTGATATCCAGAAAATTTTACAAGGGGCGGCAGGCTTAAAAGTGGTGGGAAGAAGCTGACTCTGCCAGGATGTTGGAATGAGAAAGCCATCAGGAATGTGCCTCGGAGAACAGCTGCTACTAGAGCCCTGGCAAGAACCTCCACGCAAGCTGCCTGGGAGCAAGTAGGGGGATTCGGAGATCACAGCTTGAGACAAGGGAAAGGTTGTCTTTATTTATTTATTTAGCTTTCCCTTTCTGGTTTTGCCTCTCTCCTTTCTCCCAGCCTTGTCACAGTGAGGTCAGAGTGCCTTGGAAAAGAAAGAACCTGCCTCTGGGTTTTGCACTCCCTGCCACTTCAGGGCTTTTCGCTTCCTCTCCAGCACTCCCACAGCATGGCTCATGCAAGGCAGGTTTCTATCACCCCATAAAAAGGTGTTACCTAAACTCTCTTCTGCCTTGAAACTCTTTTTTGTTGAGCCTGTTTGCCACAGAAACATCTCTTTTTATTCCTCTCCGCTTCTCCCCACCCCCCCCACCCCACCCCGAACATCTTATGTCCCTCTACATAGGTAAGAGCCATCAGAAATAGAATGCGAAACAAAACTGAGGGAACTCATACGTTCCAACTTTTGGTAGCTTAGTCACCTTAATTAGCCACTTTCCCAGGCTCCGTCCACCTATGAACTTACATGGCTAACAAATTAACACTACTACTGTTGAATCCTCTGGCATGGTCTTTTGGCTAAGATCAAAACCAGAAGCAGTTTAAAGTTTCCTAGAGTTCCTTTTTTGCAGTCTCCACAGCCAAATCTTGAGGGATGATGGATTCAGGAAAATCCAGTACCTCCCAAGACAAAGCTGGAGGAAGGTTGAGAGGGTGTCTGTTGCAGTGCTGTGGCTGGCTTAACACTTCCTTGGGAAAGCAGGCTAATGGGAAAAGTCCTTAACGAGTGAATGTCCCAGGTGTGGGGGGAAATATCCAGACAGCTGGGGGAAAACAGCAAAATCTTTGGGCAGTTCTGGCTTTGGAGTGAGTGCATCAAGCTCATTACCCTGAGAAGCGCAGAACAAAAAAAAAGCCTGTTTTGTTTCAGAGGAGCTGGTTAATTGACTGACTGTTTCTTCGTTGCAAGCCTGGAGTAGTCTTTCCCTCGTCTCTAAGTGCCCATGATTCAACTCTCGGCTGCGTGCACAGGGACCCCTGTGCTTAGCCTGAAACCTAATCGCACTGGGCACACGGAGGACGGACTGCTGGGGTCTCCATTTCACTTCTTTAACCCAGCATAATCCCCAATCCCTCCCCCTTTCCTTCCCTTTGCCCAAGGGACTCTATTATACCCCCCGATCTGTTCACACTCCTTATCCCTCTGCGTGTTTGCACACACTGCTGACCCAGCCTTTATCTGGAAGACATAAGGGTCTCTGTGTGGAGTTCCCACAAGGGCTATTAATCGTGTAGATGTCAGAGTCCCCCGGCTCCAAACCCTCCCTTCCTGCTCCTCCCCTCTTCTTCCCTCCCCCCGCCCTTTTTGTGCTCTCTGGAGATGGAGGGGAAAAAAAAAGTTTTATGAAAATTCACTCACAGAACTTGCAAACTTTGCAAAATATGATCCCCTCCCCTGGGCAAGGTTGGTAAATGCCGTGATTTCTCCTAAAATACCAAATACAAACAGAGACACACACTGCTTCCTCCTCAGCAAATGGAGGAATTTCCTCAAACAGAAAACAGAGAGCTAAATGCCTTGCCAAGTTAGGGAAAGCTTGGCTCCTGGTCCCAACCTGGATGGAAACCCTCCAGCTGGTACCTCTGCCACGGGCCAAACCCAAATGGCGTATCTGCAAATCCATGGGAACCTGGGAATCTGCAGAACTGGATTTCAGTCTCAGATCCTTGCGAATGTGGCCCCAGAGAAGAGGCACATCCACACTACCGCCTTTCAACACCCGCATCCCCAGAGGGTGTTTCCCAAGGGAAACAAGAAGCTGTGCCACCAGGCTGACCTTGACCGTGCACTGGCTCTTGTCCTTACCTGAACTCGGGCCTCGGTGAGCTTGGTTCTCTGAGCTAGCTCCTCTCGTGTGTAGATGTCTGGGTAGTGGGTTCTCTCGAAGGCCTTCTCCAGCTCCTCCAGCTGCTCAGCCGTGAAAGTGGTTCGACTGCGACGTTGCTTGCGCTTCAAAGGCAGGTCTGGTTCAGATTCCACGTCGGAGCCTTCGTCCAGCCTGTTCCCTGGGGTGGGAAAGAAGCGGAAGATGAGGCTTGGGTGGTTGAAAGAGAGGGAGAAAGGCTGTCGGAAGAGTTACGCAGCCCAGCAAGGTGATCTCAGGTCTACTGGGATGGTGTCCATCGAAACAAATACTCTGTCCATGTGTAATAAATACAACCACCAGTTTTCTACTGTATCTGTAGTTTCCTGCTATTTTTTTCCCATGTTGTAAAAAGCCCACCTATCAAAATCAGAGCTGTTAGCAGGAAAGGAATGGTTCAAAGTCCACTATTAAAATCACTATAGTGAAAGAACTTCCTGCTGCTGACTTATTTCAAGAAATTTCCTTTTTCTATTTGAAATTCACATTTTATAGTTGCATATTTTACACTGAAAAAAGTGCAGAAGCTGAAATGAGTGCATACAAATGTCAATACATGATGCTTTGGCTTGTGCAGCCTAATTTCCTCTTGTATTTTGTCAAGTATCAGTGTTTAAGATTTCAATTTTAAGCAACCTTAGGAAGAAAAACAGAAAAATTAGGAATCTGTATAGCTGGGAAAAATATTTCCAGCTCTGCATCACCTGTAGGTTGTGCATCCCACAGGATACAGTTCCTCTTCTCCTCACCTGCCAAATTTCAGCAGGAGCTTAGACCAAGGCCAGACTCCAACAGCATTAAATGCCATGAAAGTCCTTCACCAGTGTCTAATCAGTCACTTACTTCCTCTACCTTCATTGCCCTGGGCCTCTGCCTTTCCCTTCTCCCTGCCTTGAGCCCAGCACCACGTCTGCTGCCCCCTGAGGCCCTTATCCAACCTGGGTAAGTATAGATGGAACAAGTAAGCCCAGTTTTGCTTGTTTTTTGTCTGGACATAAAGCAGGAGGCACTACACATTGATATTCACTGTGGATTTTAGAGGTGACTCACCAAGAACAGTGTTAGCTGTGTCTAGTGTGTGCCAGAGGCCTCTCATGGGACAAAGCTTGGGTTTCAAAGATGTGCGACGTGCAGGTTATCGGTTCCCTGTGGTGCAGATGTTGATGTATGGAGGATCCCAGCCAGGCCAAAACTTTATGTCTGCCTTTGGGACAGTGAAAAATGTGCCACTGGTTCATGGCAGCAGAGAAGGAAGGATATGATATATGAAACCTTTCAGCTAGGTGAGACATCTGGCCTCTTGTCACCTTTTCCTTCCCTCTCATGAAAATAGGGGACTCATTAAATGCGAATTTACTTTTTTTCCCTACCAAGTTTGACTGCCATCTTTCAGAGTAACTGCACAGACAGAGCCAGAATCTGCTAAACACTGTGCTCACTGACAAATGTTTTTTCTTTTGAGTAAACCTTTGCTACTATAGGTTTAAAGCAAGACTTACATATGCTCATCATGATGATAAAGTTCCCTAAAATTACTAATAGTGTTTTTCAGCCCTTGCTTTTTGTTCTACTTCTATACTATCATCATCCAAAAATCTGCCTTCTTCTTTTCAGAGCTGGGAACGGCAGCTGTGACTTCCCCAACAGCTGCTCGAGAGCGGCAGCAGTTTGGAGAGTATGAGGCAAATATCCCATCGGAGCTCACTTGTTTATACTGAGATCACCACAAAATGCCATCGCATTCAGCCTGCTGCAGTACAAAAATGCTTTTATGTCTTGGGGCTTCACGGGGAGGATGCGGTGTTGGAACTCAGCTAGCTACAGTTGTGCTGGAGTCAGAAACTCTGCTGCGCGAGTGGGTGGCTTGTTCTGGGGGCAAACATATCATCTTAAGAGGTTTTCTCTTCTAGGTCTGGCTTACCAATACACAGGGTTTTTACACATGTTTTTAAATCAAGAACTCTTTAATTCTCACTGAAGTCAGTGAGAAATTCACTGTTGACCTCAGAGGAGCAGCATCTGTCACACAGTTTACAAACAGTTCTACTGTACATAGCAGCAATTTGTTACTAAACTAGCTTCTTGGGTTTGTCCTTTTTCAGGGAAGGTCTAGAATCTCAAGTGGTGTCAAAGGAACATCTGTACTTGAAAGTAACAGCCCTCCACATCTGGATCCCAGATGATTCGGGGCAGGTAGAAGCACATCTGGACCTTGGAGTATCATGCTGTGCAAAAGCACATCTGGAAAGCCATAGCATACAGTGAATGTCTAAGTTAATCACCTAAGTCACTGACTATTATTGGTTTAATTAGTATCTTTTCTGGAAAAACTCGATATGAAAAAAGTAAGGATGTAGGTATGCTTGGGTCCAGGCTGTGAGAGGGCCATTGTGAGGAAGGGGAAGGAAAATACACCAAGTTAAATGACATTTAACTCTCAGCTGAGCATATTTCTTTATAGTAAATAAGCATTTCTGTGTAATCAGTATGCACGCTTAGCAGTAACTTTCAGCCTGTGAGCTCTTCAGCACAGGAATTGTCACTTGCAGCATGTTTCACGCCTGGGGCAACAAAGCCCCAACCTGCTTGGCAAAGGCTATGGTGGCAGCAATGATGTCAAAATGACATTTTAAGATCTAAGTCTTCTCTTGGCCACTCGATAGCAATGCTGGAACATCTTCCTACAGCTAGTTCACTTGCTTGGCCCAACTGCTTACACAGCGTACAACAAACCCAGGATCTGGTATCCCCCCAAGCGAGGAAAAAAAGGCCTGGAAAGGATCTGTAACACGTTTTATCTCCCACACTTCGCTTTGCTCACTCTTTTTTTGCTGCAAAAGCATGGGAGGGTAAACAGCCAAATTTTCTTCAATAGCTTCATGCTCCTAATTAAGGACCCCTGAACTGGCCACAAAGTTTTGGGAGAGGATGACTGATTGTCATGAGTAGCAATCTGTCCTACTCACAGCAGCACTGGAGACTGTGCTGACCATGCTGGCTAAAGGGTTAAAAGGGTAGAAAGTCAAACCTTGCGATATAAACTGACGTAACACTTTCTATCCGCAGGACTCCAAGCGGCTCCCGGCTGGCATTATCTCCATTTTACAACCGTGGCAGGGATGGCGGAAGTCACCCACCTACGGTCTACCCTGTGAGTCAGGAGCAAGGCTGGGAAAAGAAGCCACAGCTCCTCGTGCCAAGTCCGAGGCTCCAACAACCCGACTACAAAGATGAAACCAAGAGAGGAAGAAAAATCCCAGGGCATGTGTGGAACCAGCTGGTCTCAGTATGATGCAGCTGCTGCTGTCAGACACAGATTCATTAAATAATATAGAAAGTCTTTCAGCTGAGACAGGCTGCAGCACCAGCCTATTATCTATTGCATCCCTATTATCAGGGGAGAGCTTCCCTTACCTGGCTAAGATGCAACTCAAGGATCTAACAGGTCTTTTCCATTCCCAAACAGCTGAAACCTGCTGGAACAAACACTGCCATCATCTCTACAAAGTTTCTGTGCAATGAGGTTTACAAAGCTGCAGGAGTAAGTAGCAAGAACTCGCTAGAAAAGTCCAGGGGGATGCATCCAAAACTGGAATGCTTCACTTTTTGCCCCTCATCCTTGTGTGAAAAATGTATGTTTAGCACTGCCAGAAGCACGAGCAGGGGTGAATCCCAGTTTGCAGCCTCCAGCACAACTGGGCAACTGCCGTAGAAATCATCGTTAGCATGCGCTGGTAGCATTTTACACTTATTCAGCACGGGCGGCAACGAACACCCTGTAAATACAAAGGTGGAGAAATATCTAGCAGCAGCTTCTTGTGTGGTTTACCAATCCCTAGTTGTGATGAAGGATGGGAAACAGCTAGCTGTCCGATATGCAGCTCCCGTGGGATATCATAGCAGCTAAAGATTGACAGAAAAGAACAGAATGGAGAGGGGAATGGAGGGAAAAATCTCATGGGAGGACAAGTCAGAGAAAAACTAAGAGAAAAGTGGGTGTATTAGAGGACACACACACAGATCCTCCTAGTTTTGTTTTTACAGCAATTCCATCTTTATTATTTAGCCTAAGTGCTCTGCAGGTCAGAAATATAAAACCAAACTGCTCAAATCTCTTTGCTTTGCAACACTTTTAGAAATAAAAAGACGTAGGCTTCATTATGGGAATGAAAAGGATTGCCAGTGTGAAAATTCATAACCTCTCCCCTCTGCTCAGAGGGTGCTGTTCAAATGCCCAGGCACCTTCCTGGGGCAGAGATACAACATGGATTGTGTGAAGGAGGAAGAGGCAGGACTTGCTGAATGTTTGTATGCACCAGTGTCAAGCCCCACGTCTTCAGGGAGGACAAGCTGGGGAAAACTGAATAAACCAAACTGGTTCTTTCTCCCCATGGAAATGAGTGCAGCCAGAGAACATGCGCAGGTGCGTGCGGAGGATGGCATAGGGAAGGTGACAAATATAAGCCTGGGCTTGTCCTGGGACCCATTCTAGCATGAGGAAATGTGTAAATTATGGCCCACAAACTCACATTCCTGAATAATACTGCTGATTCAGGTTGGGGTACAATTAGCAAGAGCTGGGCAGAGCTCTTTGGGGGGGTTTGTAAGGAACAGAAGTAGACTGGTGCTGGAGGAAAGGAACAAGAAAAACCCTCCGTAATTATGGACTGGATGTGTCCTCCCTCTCCCCATTCTCTTCATTCCCCTATTTCCCTTCCTCCCCCTCCGCCTTTCTCCCCTCCACCTCCATTCACTGCTTCTGGGTGCCTCTTAGCCCTGGAGTTAAATTAATCAACAGGATTAGGTGGAATTGGCCACAACAAGACCCTCCAGGCTCAGACTGAGCCCTTGATGCTCTACAAGGACCTGCTGCCTTGTCTTGAAGCACCTTGGTGCCGTCTGGAAGGATTGGCAGACAGGACCAGACATGAAAACGCATTCATTAAAGTGGGGATCGGATTTTGTTAGAGGGTAAAGGGGAGCTGCACATTCTCTCCTTCAGTATTTCTCATCTCATTTCCTCTCTCTCTTTCTCTCTTGCTTCCAGCTGCACCATCCTAAAAATTAAATGTGTGTTGAAGAGGAGAGATGAAGAGGGGGAAGGGAATGGTTTTGTGAATGGTTTATCTATAACTGCACCTTTTGTGCTACAACTAGCTTTAGGAAACTCACCCGGATACTGCTGGAGCAACAGCGATGCTCCACGAAACCGGATCTGGAGGTGACTGGCTGGGAAGCTAGTGCAACCATAGAGCAACTTGGATTTAATGGCAGGAGAGAAGTAAGACAATCACACTTGGAAGATACCAGCAAGATCTGAGCACCCCCATATTACAGCCCCACACCAGGTCCCCTTTTCTTCACAACACTCTCCATCCACCAAAGCTGTCATGCTTGGTGGCTCCAACAGCCCCTGCATAAAGGTATGCATCCACGATTTTCCAGTTCATAAAATAGCTTCAAGTTATTTTATGCTGGGGAACAATTAAAGAGTCTCTCAACAACCTTGGAAAGGGCAAGGTCCACCTGCCACATGATGCTTTTGCTGCCTGACATTGACTTAATAAATAGAGCCACATTATTGTGAGGGTCTAAGATAATAAGACATATTGTAGGTGAGATCCTTGATGTGGAGCTCAGCTATAGCACATCGGTGGAGCAGGAAGAGTGGGACTGCACACCTCGTGCTTTCTACTCCCCCAAAAGGATGTGGGATTAACAAGGATCACCAAGATGCAGCCATTTATTCACAAAGCATGTCCCTGTGCTGGACCCTACGGTCAACATCTTCAGAAGCAAGAGCTGAAACTCTCTCTGACTTCTTCACATCTGCCTTTCCCTCTGGCAGAAAGCAAACAAAACCCATCAAAATGCAAACAAGACTATGAAAAGCATGAGAGAAGGGCGACACAGTGGCAGCGTCGCAAGCACAGAATTGTATTGCCTCGGTTTGTCCTTCCAACTTGAAAACCAGAACACCCTTTTCTCTCTCGTCTTGGAAAATGACCAAATCCTGAGTTTACAGGGAGAAAGAGGTGCGTATGTGTGCGCAGAATAACCCCCGCTCACCTCCAGACCTGTTCAACAGCAGGTGGGACTGCAATGGGGGACAGGGGTGTTTCAAATTCATCTCTCACCCCCCTTCCCCTGTCCAAGCACATTCCCAGACACAAAAACGCAGTAAGTGACAAAGCACATACAATAAAGCTTGGGTTTCCCCCTCCCTTCTCTTTCCAACCTGTAAACTCCCCATTCTCCAGCATTTGCTCATGCCTGCACAGCTGTATTACAGTTTAACATAGTTTAGAGGGCTGTGGTGTGGAGCAGCGGCAGAAAACGAATCACATAATAGTTGATATGCGTTTTAATCAAGTAATTCAGCCCAAGCAGAATGATAGTGCCTGTTGGTGGGGTGCTCTTGAATACCAAACAGACCGGGTAGCAGGCCTAGGAAAATGAAAAAGTCATTTACAGCTCAGCTGGGGACTGCAGTGTTCAGCAAAGCATTAGCGTGGGGGCCTTGGGAAAGAAAGGTTTGGGTATTTTTCTATTTTTTATTTTTTTTTAATTCAGGCACTGAACTGGCCAGCTGTAACCAAACCACAGACTGAGGTAATGTCCATTATGGGCTTTACAACTTGGAAATAATACTCACAGTGGAGCTGATGCTCTTGAACAGGGAGGCAGAGACAGTGTGTGCGTGTGTCTGTCTGGGGGGAATACGGAAAAGGGGGGGGTGTCAAAGAAAGAGGTGTTTCACAGCTGGATAATTCCCTCATGTCAAGATCTCTACTGAATGAGCAAGATCGTATGTGGAAGGAGAAGCTGTAGGAAAGAGGGAGGAAGGAAAGCGGGAGGTTTAATAGATGAAAAGGGAGCATACGCGAAAGGTATCCAAGCGTGCGCACTTCCGCACACGTGGGTGACGGGACACAGCCAGCCAGCGGGATGACCACGGTGAGGACCACGCAACCCATTCTGGCTTGGAACGGGCTATCCAACAATTTCTCCACGTCTGAATCCCAAAGATTCACCTGGGAGAAGCCACAGTTTCACATGCTGGGCTTGTAGACTCAAGGGTGCTGGTTATGGCCGTCCTACTTCCCTGAGCACTCACCCCGCATTTATTTTCCTGCCAGCTCTGCCAGAATTTGCCTCCTAACTCATGGATCAGTTTAGGGACTTTAAGAAAACTCTTATACAGGATTGTATCACCTTGCACTTGGCCATGAAATACATATATGCCTCTAAACAAAAGAATATAAACTTCTCTTTGGTTAGAGTGCCAGTTTGGGATGCACAGAGGTCCAAACTTCACCTCCATTTTCCACTATAAAATCTCGACATCTCCCTGAACGAGGACCTTTGGTTCTTGTCTCAGTTCTAGTTGGGTTCATAGGCCCAATTACAAGTGGAAGGCTACAAGATTTTGGAAATAAAAAGCTAGAGAGACTCTGTTTTCCTTGGAACAGTCATCCAATCACCAAAAGTTTCTTGCCAATATGAGGATTTGCATGGAGTGAAGAGCTCTCTGTATTTCTCTCTCTATCAATTGCAGCTGTTACAGGTAACTCCATTCAGGCTGGGAATGTACCTTTGCCTTGGAGCTGGAAGCTAAACTAGATGAATGCTTTTCCAAGCCCACAAAGAAGGAACTGCATCCCTGACCAGATGCCCTTTCATAATCCATACCACGCATACAGACCAAGCAAACTCCTTTGCTGATGTACACCAGTGCAGTTCTGGCAAAAGCCAAGAAGCTGTACTCATTTATCTCGGGGGAGGGATCTGGCCCCCAAGGCTCCATCTACTCTGCATGTGAAAGTAGTAAGAGACATCAGGGCCCCAGCAAATCCTACCGCAAATCGGGGTCTGGCAGCGTGGGTACCAGCTGCAGTGCCCCCACGCAAAGACACATGGTCACACAAAACACAACATATTCTGTTCCTTGCGAGTAGTGAACAAAACCAAATCATCCAGAACATTTGGAGGAAGATAGGGAGGGAGAAAGACAGCCTACGTCTCCAACAGCCTTTGTTAATTCCCAGCACTGGCCTGAACATAAACAGATGGAATATCCATCAACTCCAGTCGTCTTTTCTTTTCTTTCAACTTTTTTCTAGTTCTCGCCTCCCTGCCCCCTCCACCCCTAACACTCTTTCTTCTGGCTTTTGTTTGGCCTTTTAAAGAACCCCGAGGTAATGAGGCCTGCCCCAACTCCCCAGCACATCTGTGAAGTCCATAAAAGGCCCCTTTTTCACTTCAATATTCATAGCCGCGTGCTTGCGGCAGGCGCAGGATCCAGCGGAGGGCTGCACGAGAGGGACCGCAGGGGCTTGCTGTCTCCTCTACTTGAATTGAAACGATGTAGTTAGAGAGGCATCAGTACTGTTCCCAAAACTGGGAAGCAAAGGGAGACCAGCTGGGATACAGGGTGAATAAAGAGGCAGGGAGAAGAAAAGGTCTGCTTGCTTTCTCTGTAGTTTTCCCTTTTTTGCTTTCTTCCCTTTTCATCTTCACCTCTCCAGTTGCCTCAAAAGAATTTCTCATAGACGTAGGGAAGTTGATGGAGCAGCACAAACACGTTTCACTCAAGGGCCTGAGCTGCACAGGAGAACCGAGCATGGGTGTCCAGGATGCTGGAAGCCTGCTAGCATTAAGGATGGGAAAGCTGATCCTTTGATAAGCACCCTGACAAGTCAAAGAACAGGCAAGCCCAGGACAGATTACCTGGCCTGCAGTGTACAAAGCCAGGCCCTTTATCCAGGCAAGGAGGACTAGTGTGTACCTGGGGCTGGAAAAACGGTGGGAGACTGACCAACGGGTAGAATTAAATGTACATGCTTAACTTTTGTTTCAGTGGTGCCCCTGGCAGAGGTACTTAGCACTTGCCTGGGGCAGGAGCATGGCGTGGTCCCCAAGTCAGCATGCAGCCTCTGTCACCGGAGCTCAGCGTGAGCCCCTGACTCTCACCCACTAAGTTAATTCCATGCCTCAACCCAGCTGAAGCCCCAGCTAGGGTCCAGGAGATGCAAAGAGACTCCAGTGATGCCCTGTTTGCCATAATCCCACTCTGTGCCCTCCAGCTGTGCCCATTTTCCCCCACACGAGCATACATAACATCACAGCCTCTGCAGTAAGGGGGTGAACTACCTCCAGGAGCCTGTTACAGCAGTTTGCCTCCTCATTCTGAGCACAATACAGTACTTAACCTCTCCCCACGCGTGTTACAACCACCCTCCAAGGGTGCCTGGAGGTACAAATATCGTAATAGAAAAGACACTGTACTATTCAAACACCTTTGTGAAAATAACACTCAGATCCACGAGAGAGAGGCTCAGAACCGACCCCAGCCAGATGACAGGCATCTCTGGGCAGTTTTACCCTTATACCCCAGTTCTCATCTTGAGAAATGTGTGTGCTTCTGTCCCAGACCCAATCCCAGAAGTCCCATGGGGTGATACCTAAGCAAAAGTTACCTTTCTCCAGCTCTGGGCTGGAATCCACTTGGTGTAACGTGTTCATCAGCACGTCACGTACACACAGGCATGCCATCTCAGATATCTAGCATCCGAGCGAGGCACACAAGTCCAGGTTTCACAGCTTCTCGGCTGTGACAACCTCTGCTCCCCCTGGCTTTGTCCCAGCCCAGCTCTGCTCATGTACTTGAAGTACTGCCACCCCTTCTGTTCCAGTTCTGGGCCCCACGCGCTCTGCCAGCACATCTCAATCTTGGCCGATAGCTGCCTTGCTATTCTTACCGCGGGGTCCCTGCACAGCTCTATCATTGCTCCTCCATCCCAATTTGCAACACCCTCTTTTATTTTCAACCTAACCCCCTATATAGCTCTGCCAACGGCCCTTAATCTTGTCCTGTAGTTCCTCTGCTGTTCCAGCACTGGGCCTCCCTGGCTGGATACATCAAGTTAAAGACCTTTCAATATAAGACTCTTTCAGGAAAGATAAACAAATTTAACCTCATAAACCTTTCCCAATCCTGAAAAACCAGCCCGTGAGAATGAGGCACCAGAGACCACTTAACCACACATGAGAAACACATTCCTCCTGCTGTTTGCAAGCCCTGCTTCATTTATCTGAATGTCAGACTGACCGCCTGAAGCCAAGAGGTGTGCGAGAGCGGGCACGAGCAACCACTTCCCTTACTTATTCCTCTACCGTGGCTGTGAAAACAGAGGGATGTAGCAGAAGTCGTTAAGGCGGTTGTCCTTGGAGAATGTGATTTTTTGCCCCTCTTCTGCTTCCTTTCCTGTGTCCTTACGATTTTTTACTTACATATGTACACACAATATATATATACATATATGTGTGTAAATATATACACACACCCTCTCTTGCTCCACTGCTACTTTCACTTGCTTTCCTGTTCTCTCTACTGCCCAACTGCTGGCTCCTCTGTCTTTCTCTCTGTATTTACGCCCCTCCCCTGCCTATTTTTCTCCCAACACACACAAACACAGCTTTACATTAATTCCAGCCCACGCAGAAAACACCGAAGTACGTGGCTGTAAAGAGCTCTGGGAGAAAAGGACTCGCAAGCAGAGAGTGCCCCTCGTCAAGCTGGCCAACAGCAACTCCGGCTGCCGTTGAAAATGTGTTGAGAAGCTGGACTGTGACATTCGCCTGCAATTGAACCCCTCTGCTTGTCTCTGCTGCTCTCTGCTAGCCGAGCCGGGAGAAGAAAGAGAAGAAAGAAAAGTATAGGGAGGAGAGAATGCAAGTGACAGAAAGAAGGATTGAATGAAGGAGTGAAAAGAAAGAAAGATATCCCTGCGCTGCTTGGTCCTTTATCAGCCCTGTCATCTGGTGCAGGGCCCTGTTCGCATTGTCTCACCTTGGACAAAACAAAAAGGCGTTTTTGTGCAGATTCCTTTAGAGCTGCCAGAGCCCGCACCTTAGGGGGTCGCTGAGGGCTGAATGTGCAGCTGACAGCCCTGTGCAGCCCGATGTGATATCAATAAACTCCGACACGTCAACTCTTCAGCACAGCTCATGTGGAAGGTACGGCTTGAATATTAAAACCTCCAGCGGCCGGGAAATAAGCTTGGGGTGAAGAGGAGGGGGAGGAGGAGGCTCAGAGCAAGATGAGGTCGACGGGCAAGGGGGCTGCGCTAGCACAAGCTAGGGTCAAGGCAGCCAAAAAAAGAGGCACCATTACAGATCTGCTACCTGCTGTCTCAGTAAGCGTTCCGTGTCTTTTTGCTTTTCTTGAGCGACAGCGAGGACAAGAGGCATACAGGCTTCTCTGACAGCTTCCACTACAGGTTCTGGGACAGGGATTGTCCTTGAGAACCAAATTGGCTGGGAGCCTGACAACCAAAGCAGAATCTCAGCTCACCTGCTCGGTATTGCGTCCTGCCTCCTGCTTGGCCAACACTTGCTTCGGGGAGTGTACGCACAAGTGAGCGAATACACTACCTCTTCACACACTGCTGTTATTGCGTGACAGTGCTGACAGGCACCCAGTGACAGAACTTCGGCCGTGCTGCCAGCACGACTTCCAGCCAAGAGTGACAAGCCAGGCAAGATGAGTGTCCTGTCGGGACACTGAAGCCCACCAGCAATATTTTTTTGCTGCTTCTGACACTGTCACAAGATGTTTCCCCAGAGGAGTACAGCACCACGGTACGAGTACTGGTGACCTTTCATGTCAGTTAGCACTGGCTACAAAACATTTTCCTCTGCTGACACTTTCCATCACTAGGTTCCAGAGTGAACATGCCCAGCTGATATAAAAGAGACAGCTCGCTCCATGGGAACTGAACTGTTAAGCTCAGAGCCCAGCCAGGCTCTCTGAAGACCACATACTGTCCACAGCCTCCATTTCCACTCAGGTCGTAGCTCTGAAGTTTTATTTTTGCAGTAAAGTTTAGAACATATTTTGCCCAAATTAAATCCTTGGAGTCTCAGATGCCAGTTCTTCTAAAGGGGGGTAGGGGGGAGGCCAATCCCAGCACCAGAGCAGACCTGAACATGTGCTGAACATGTCCTTTAGCCCTGATGAAGGCAGGACACAACCGTCACACGAGGCCACGTTCAAGACAGAAGTAAGCTTCAAAGTCTCCAGCCCTATAGAGAAGTTTTTTCAGGAGGTGAATACCTATAGATGCATGATATTCCGTGGGGTTTATCTGCCAAGTATTTCTCAGGATACATGACTCCATTCTTTAGGTATTTTAAAACATAACAAGGGATCTTTCAGGAGCTTCCGGTGATCTCGCTCCCTCTCGGATTGTGATCCTATGAGACAACTGTGCCCTGACAGACACACAGCCTAAGCTGGAAACTTTCACAACTACTTTGTGCTTAGGCATTCAAGATGAGGAGCAAAGTCAAAACCATTTCCCACCATCCTTAAACCAGAAGGATGTCTGCAGCAGAGCTCTGCTCTTGCCAGACGGAGAGACTGAATATGCGGAGAATCATGTTTTCACCTGTCAGTCACAGATGGGAACATGTATTTCTGCCTCAAGACCTATTTTGATCGGAACTGTGCAGATCTTGAGTTTTCCAGTCTGACAGCTGAATCCCCCACATGCAGGGAGGTGAGAGTGTTTCAGGATAGTCTTAAATAGTTTCTGTTTGACTGAGCTGTTTGTTTTCTCTTTTTAAATAATCAAAGTATTTTAATCTAAGGTAGTAGAAATATTTCAGCTGACCAGAAATGAAAAAAAATCTTGCTTTGTTTTCAAATTATTTGATTATTCTTTTTCCCATTAAGTAGCAGCTTCATTGCAAGATGAAGCTGTGATTTGAGAAGATATTGAAAAGCTCTTGTACATTTTTTATTCCATTCCCACGTGTGGCCAATGGCTCTGGGATCTTTGCAGGCGCCTCTGGTCTTGAATTTATTCAGTTTTTACCATTTGCCCTTTGCCAGCCACAGAATTCAAGAGCGCCAAGATTGGTACTGTGAAAATTCTCACCCTCAGCTTGAACGGTCAGAGCAAGTGCACAAAGTGTCACAGGAAAAATATTTTTCCAGCTACTGATGAGCCCACATGAGAATCGCTCACCCTTCAAGGGGCCCGGTAATATGTAAGTTAGTTCCACGCCATGTAGAGTTTTGAAAGCTGAGCACTGACCATGCCAAAGCCTAACTCCTTTCATCCACCCCTTCTTCCCAACCAAATTTTACAGACCAGAGAAAATTAGCTGGAATGTTTAATGAACCTTTTGATATTCATACTTTTTCAGCTGGTAAATAATTTCATTCTGCACGCTGAGGACATTCAGGGTGCAAGCATGGAGATTTTCCTCTTGGGATAGGGTAAGTTGGCTTAGCTAAATTAAGAAATTACCTCCCCCTGAAATTTGAAACACTTCAAAAATGCAGTTGTCTGAATTGTCCAGATTCTCTGTGTTTCAGAGTGTGAAACAGTATTAACCGTTATTTATATTTCTGATGTTCCTACAGCCCATAACTCGGGTCAGATAGGGGGGGTGACACTGTACTGTAGCCAACATGGTAAACGATGGCAGGAGGACAAGATGAGGGAACTAGATGGTGGAAATTCATTTTAACTGGTCTGAGTCAATGCTGGAAATAAAATTTGGATGTCCTGACTCCCAGGTGGCTGCTGAGTCCACTGGTTGATCCTTTTTAGCTTATAATGCCAAAAAAAATTCGTGACTTGGTCTGATTCCTTGCACCTTGCCAGATGTGCTGCATAACTCCTACCTCAAGTCCCAAACTCCTGGCTAGGTGGAAACATACCTTTTTGCAAGGGATCACTCTGCTGAATATCACCTGCAGCTCTAACATATTATTCAAGTAATTGATTAGCCTGCCCTTCTTACTTCAACACTTTCCTCCATGCCTAAACATTCCCATTTCATGCTTCAAAAATCCCAGAGAGAACAAGCTCTTGGGTTGCACGAGACAACCCCAGTGCTGTTAGCAGCAGTAACAAGGCAGACCCCCCTGCTAACCAGCAAGCAGAGCATCCAGATACCATCTAGCAAATCCAACAGGTCAGCAAAGGCTTGAAATCAAAGGTGCCCTTTGAAAACTAGAGTGTTTTTTTGGTTTTAATGGGTGTTTTCTAAACAGCAGAATGAACGAGCCAGTATCAGAACAACTTTCTCCACAATGCAAAATAAACTATGCAGGAGGACAGTCAGAAGAGTAAGCAGCAGACCTAGACTCGAAGCCTCAGCAAAACACAAGCCGAAGAGCCGGGCCGTACACCCCGGATATTAATTTTAACCCCGGGTGTGCTGTGGTTTCAGTGGGGAGAAACCCCACCGGGATATTCAAGCGTTGGGCTCCAATTGGCAGCAGCGGGAGCCGAGTCCCATTCTGGGAATGGCGGGGCTGCCCCGGGTCACGTAGCCACCGTTCCACTCCCCACTGTGAGGGGCCCCCGCGCTGGATATTTGCAACCGGCTTTAGCGTCACAGTGGGAGCTGGAGAGGACTTACCAGCCCTTTGTGATGGATACGCTTTTCGGTCCAATGCTGCCAGCGCTATCGCTATTAGAAATGCCACCAGAATACAGGATAGATTTTCCACTCCCTTCTCATCCATTATCTTATCTGTCTGTATTGTCCCGTTTGGTATTGGGCTCGAGGACAGCTGACACACACAGACACAACTCAAGAAGTTCCAGCAAGCCTTGAACCTCGTCGCGCGGGCCACGACTGGGTCTTTTAAAGGCACGTTTTGCACACTGTGTCTCTGCAATCTGCGCGAGATGCTGATATTTCTGGGAAAAACTTTTAAAGTGCGGCTCATGCCCCACACCTCCTTAGTATTAGGTGGAGGCACCCATCTCAAACCAGCAGTGACTGAGTACTCCCTTTGTACCTACACACAGTCTGCCCCTCGCACTGATCATTAAGGATTTTGGCTCGCACCACTTCCGTGGGACCTTTGCCGTGGTGTGCTGTACACAGCCACCAAAGCACGTGGCTCTACCTGGTCCACAAGCACCCACCAGCAAACTCCAGCGTATATATGTTTCAACAGCTGGGTCAAAAACATTCCCACTTGGTCTTAGTTAAGCTCATAACAACCATCCATAGTCTTAGGAAACCTCATGGGAATGGCACAGATTTTTCGTCACTAGAAGAGCAATATTTTACATTGATATTATTTTATATTCTTGAAGAATTTCACTTGGATAAATAACATTCCCATAGGTCAGAAGAGTTTCTCTTGCAAAAACTGAAGTTCCCATGAAAAAACGTACAAAGTTAGACCAGGCACATATTTTTATATATATATAAAAAAAAAATGAAATGAGATTTATAAACCTGATAATTTTTAGGCACAGAAATAAAGATATTTACATTTAAAATATTTTATTGGTCCACAGCAATTCCACATTAAAATAATTCCTTATAATTTGTTATCAATTTTCACAAAACCTAACTTCTTTAAATTTCAATCCATTCTAAACACTCGGACTTCAAAGTTTTTGTTGATGGTACTCAAGATATTTCCCAAACCTGCACAATGTCACCCTCTGCTGACGCATTCAAATAGAAGTTTTTATAACAAAAGAGATAAACGGTCAATTTAATCCAGAATCCTGCCCCTGACAGCTCCCGATGCTGGATACTTCCCAATGGAGACATAGGCTACTCTGTAATTAGCTCCTGCACCATTTCTTCCGTTGAGTGAAAGGTTGTCTTCCCAGTGCCAATTAATTCATGGCTGACTCATGCAAAAACCTGGATTGCTTGTTTTTCATTAAAAATAATGATTTGGTACATAGGATCAAACGGAGGCAGTACCCAAAAGTTCAGCTGCTGGCTAGAACAAAGCAGTTCTGAGCTTGCAAACCTGAGCTGGAAAAAAGTCTCCCAGGAACCAAAGAGAAAACAACATTTGGAAGATGTTTATGTAAATAAAGTGGGGGGAACACAAACGGTTCATTATTTGCTGGTAAAATTCTGCTGTGAAAACAAAGCCTGAGAGGAGTTAGAGGCTATCTAAATAGGGTCATGAATAACCATTCTTTGTTAGAAAAGCCTTTATATTCATGAAACAAGACCTGAGTTTCCTTGCTGATCTTCATCCCTCCTCGGTTCACCGTGCAGAGATGCTCACTTAATTGTTTTATTTGTCTTTAAAAAGCCCTGATTTAGCACTGCTCTCTTAGCACTTTCTAAGCCCTGCTCCGTAAGCTTTAGTTAGAGACGGAAATTATACCCAACTGCTTTCGTCTGGTACTTACTGGGTCCAAATGTCCAAATAAATGTGAGCAGAGCTACACATTTGACTTACCAGCAAAGGTACACACCTAAATAAAGATGGTGAAAACCACAGTGAAGGCTGACAAACGCTATACCAATAATGTATGGACCTTCTTATATGCTTACATGTTCTCTGCATGGTATTTAAAGATCTGGGCAGACATGGAGAACAGAAACTGGACTGAAGGAAGTAACAAAAGGGATAAATACAAATTACAGGTATGTGTTCCTCTGAGGTTCTTTGTGACGTCTAAGTGCCATTGGCAGAGGCATTGATAGCACTCATCTTGTGTCCTGCTATAGTGCCGAGGATCTGTGCTGATGTGTGTCAACAGGGAAGTGGGATTTATCCTAATAAGAGTTCTGGAGTTGGGAGCTAGAAAGCCTTGCTTCAAGGTAGCTGTCACTTATCAGGTGTGCAGTGAACGTAGGCAGAAACAGAGATACAGGAGACTACATGCCTGGTGGGCTGACAAATGATAGTTGAGTTTGCTTCTTAACCTAAAAATTGTTGCTAGATGGAAAAGAGAGAATGACTGAAGGCAAGAAGTGTACTTTCATCAATATGCCAGTACCTCGAAATAAAACAGGAGGAAAAAAAAAAATGGAAAAAAAAGCCTGGAAGTCCTTGGGGATGAGATCATCTGTCACCACAGGCCAGCAGAGCTGTCGTGAAAGAAATAAATGGTGTGGATTGTCTGCAAGGGTGACTACAAGTCAGTGACATTGATCCACATGTCCATCTGGATGGAAACTTGTTTGTGGGCAGAGCCTTCGCTCCGTGCAAAGTGCCTCCTATGGCTCTGTCTGCCCATCATTGCTCTCTCCTTTCCCTAAGTCAGAGATAATGAAGTTACACAGCTCGCTAAGAAGGCGAGGAGGGTTTTTTCCTGACCCTTCAGCTTCCTCTGAAACAAACCCAACAACAACTCAGCTGGTCTTCCCCTATTATTTTTGTTGGAGAGACTCCCCCAGCCCCTCCCTCCCTACGGATCTGCTGCTAATAAGAGTCGTGTAAGTTTGTTGTACACCTGCCAAATTTTCAGGCAGGACCAGGAGCCAGCTCACATGGCTGTTTCTCCTGGACAAGAGAGCCTGCAAGGGCAGGCAGGAGTGAGGCACTACCTGGATGCTGGGGCTGGAAAACATGACAGTAACTGCCCTGCACTGCACCACCGTGGTGGGAGAGGGAGTGGGAATAAGAGGGATGGAGAAGAAGGACAGAAGAGCACACAAATACTAGCACTTAGTGAGGAACGCCCTTGGAGAGTATTAAAACGCAAACCCAGCCCCTGTGATGTGCTCTAGGGAGGGAAGCAGAGGCTGAACCTAATGCAGTATTTATCGTGCGCTGCTTTTATTGCAAAGCACAGGCGTTTGGGCTGTTACAGCGCTCGGGGCTGTACAGATATATGAGTACAGCAGCACATGAAGGGAAGGAAAACCCAAAAAGGGCTAAACCAGCAAATTCAGACCCCTCAGGGAGCACTGCCTGGAGGCAGACAGCAATTTCAGCACAGACTGCAAGAAGGGCTCTGACCTTGCTGAGGCTGGAGCAGGTTGCTGAGTCCCTGCAGGTGGATGGAGCATCACTGTGCTGCACCTGGCCGGCTGTCCGGACCGCCAGACCACATTCTGTGTGGGCTGACCGCAACGGGGCTGCTCCCATGACTCCCAACACCACAGCCACCCCCACAGATCAGCCATGGCCACCTTGACTAACTGCCCACACTCGGGCTGCCCTGACCGGCTACCTGCCCACATTAGGGCTGCCTTGACTGACTGACCTGCCCAAATTAGGGCTGATTGACACTGCCACAACCACTCTGACAGACAGACAAACTGCCAGCCCTGCCCAGGCCAGTCTGCCAGGCCCCACAAGCATCGTGAGCCGTTGTGGCCTGGAGAAGGGCTGAGGGGGTAGAATAAACTCCATTTTCCCTTAGCTGGAAGAAGGCAGTGCCCTGCCTTAGCTTCCCTCCAGCCTGAAGGCAGAAAGGGGTTGGGAGCCCCTGAGGCGTCCCTTTGCTATGAGAAAGCGGAGGGCGGCTGTGCTTGAGGCCTCTCAGCCTACCTGACCTGGAGAAGGGGTGACGATGGAGAGGTCACAGCATGTTGATTATACCCACATTATAGCACCATACCTGGGCTGTTTCATGGAGAGGGAGGTTTGGCTTGTGTGCGTAAACCGTGGCCTCTGGGCTGCTGCTCACATCGCAGTGGGATCAGGGGGTACAGGCAGCCATGACCTGATGGCAGCTTGAGGGGGTGTGCTGGTTTTAGTCAGGAGAGCAGTAATTTTCTTCACAGCAGCTGGTATGAGGTTATGTTTTGGCGATACTTAATTGCTAGCCGAGGTTGACCGTGACAGCAGGACACACTGGGTAAAATAAAAGGTCAGGAAGAGTTTTTGGGGAAAGGCAGTTTAAGGGATTGATCTCTGGGATTTGGGAAATGGCTCACAAGGGGTGAAAGAAATGGGAGAGGAGAGGCCAGGGGTGCAGGGAGCGAGGACAGGCAGTTATAATCAGGATAGATTACACAGGTCCTTATGCAGAAGGAATAGGATTTAATGTCTCCCTGAAGAGAGAGATGCTCGCATGAAGGCTCGAGGAGAAGATGGATTTTAGTAGAATAGCTTCGAATAACCAAGAAGCCAGGGAGGAAGAAACTTAACAGCAAGAAAAAAAAAAGACTTAGTAGGTCATCTCCTGCACATGTCAGTCAGCACAAGGCTGCTCATGCCAGTAAGAACTTTTCCTCCAAAATTCGATAGTTCAGTTTAAGTCCTAGCGCTTTCTCTAGTGTCCAAATGCCACAAGAGAGGGAAATCCGGGCAGTCCGACTTCACTAACCACTAAGTCCTAAAAAATCTTTTTTTTTTTCCTGTCCCTATTTCTTTTGATTCAGACAAAACTCCCTCTGAAGTTGAGTGGACCAAATACGAGGGCATTTACTCAAAGCTCAATTCAGATGTCACTGGGGGTAAATCTCCATAATGCCAGCTGGCGCTTGCTTGAGTGAGCAGTCATTACTCTCCGAGTCGGCCGCGCAGTAAAACCTGAACCAGGCCCGCAGGAGGTGTGGTGGTAAAGAGGCAAGCCTGATATTGAGGGAAATATCAAGCCTGATATTGAGGAAAATGGGGTTCAGAGCATCACAGACTTTTATTTAATTAAAGACTAACTGTTTAGCATCTGTGTTTGCAAGCCCAGATCACAGCACAGTCCCCAGGGGAAGGCAGTGTGCAGAAATTCTGGTAACAAGGCCAGGGAAACAGCTTTCTCCATAAATCGTACCAACTAAGACAACTCAGTTCGTGTCACAGCATCCCGATCCAGTCCACTGAGTTGTCTGCAGAGAGCTTTAATCATAATTTACGGAGGCTAAAGTGCCTAATAGTGGACCCATTTAAAAATCACAGGCTCTGTTGAAATTAGCGGTCCGCTGGTTTAGAATGGTGACAAATATGTCTCACAGGCTGCTGGGAATTGAGTGAGATGTCCTTGATCTTTTTTTTTTTTCTTTTTCACTCTGCAGGCAGGACCTTGTGCTTATTTCTTCCAGCTTAAACAGTATAGGACACATTAAAACAGAACAAAGCGAAAAAGCCTGAACTGAAAACCTCGATGGTAGGAGGGGGGGAAAAGTTAGCGAAAACTCAATGAAGGCAACAGCCGTTTCTTCCCGCCTCAGGTCTGATTCAATCAGGTCTTTCAAAAGAAACTCCTGTCACCACAAACTGCCTTTTCATGCCAGATTCCTCCGGCTCCCCCTCTCTGCCCCATCCCAGCGACTTCCAACAGCACCGATCAATCTCCAAGCGACACCCTGCTCCCCCCGCTCCCAGCTGCCTTCAGCCACCGCCGTTCCCAAGCAAAAAGCAGCTTCACCCAGGAAGGTGGTGGAAAAAATGTGGACAAATTTCTGATTTGCAACACTCTGGGAATGGGTTTATTGCCATTGTTTGAGTGCAAATGTATAAATAAAGCAAAACGAAGATTCCAGGGTGAGTCCGATGAAAAGCAGAAAACAAGAAATTTTATGGCCATAAGTGGCGTGGGCTAATGGTGATTTTTGAGGCACTGGACCATGGTAGTTACTTAGCTAAATGATTGCTGTGAAACCGGGCAAGAGGCTTATTTCTTAATTACTGTTACATATTATGTCAAGCTGACACTTCAAGGCGTGCTCGGGCACTGATAAAGTTAGCCAAAAAAAAAAACCAAACCCAACCAAAACACCCTTACCATTCTGAGAGGCTGTTTTTAAAGTGTCTTACTTGGGGGTCGCAGCTGGTGCTGGGAGAAGGCAAGGCTGGCCCCCCCAAAAAGGGCTGCGGTGGGCTCACACCCTCTCTACCTCTAGATCCATAGGGCAGGGCAGGAGTGGGTAAATCTCTGGGAACCTGGCAGCCTTTCAGCTGGCTGAGCAGGAAAGCTATAGGGGACTGGAAGGGTCCAAGTGGAACTAGGACAGGGGAAGGGGACAGTCCCTGCTGCCTGGCTGTTTGGAAAGAGCAAGAGTCAGATTTTCCTCTTGGCTGCAGGGAGCCAGCCCACCGTTTTCGGAGCCCAGAAGCTATAACGGGGAGCATAGTTCATCCCCGAAGAGGGACACGCGTGGGACAGACCATGGAGTAAGGCAAAGCAGTGTATAGTCCCTGCCTTAGTAGAGCTCCTCTGATTTCTAGTGACCACAGAGCTGACTCAGTTTCTGCGCAAAGCCCCACAGAGTCCTGCCAGCACTTCAACCCCTTCCTTCCTCTGCAGATCCAGGAACCTGAGTGCAGTTTCCCTGGGACCACCTCTTTGCTGCTGTGCCCCACTGGAAACAGCTTCTCTTTTGATTGTTTTGCCCCGATCTAACATCATGGGACATGAGCAATCAAGCTGCTAATTCCCTACTCCCAGATCTATCCATTTTGCCATCATCAATGATATTATACATATGCTTTCATCATGTACAGCCCATATGTAAAACTCTCACTTGGAGGTAGCTGAGATTTACAGTTCCTTATAGATCCCATAGGCTCAAAGTCCCACGGGCTGTAGTTCTGCTACTTTACAAAATAAATATATATGTATAGAGTTCCCGAGACACTGTCCTCTCCCTCACTCTTCGCCCACTGCACCAGGTGTACAAATCCTAAACAAAAGCATGGTCTCTGTTCTAAAATCTTATAACCCGAGCACATAGTTTTGTCAGTGTATTTTGTCCCCAGTCTAAACCAGTGCCCTCCAGGAGAAAAGAGAGAAATTACATATTTACAATGCCTCAAAATAATTGGCTCACTCACTGGCATGAGTTGGATATAAAACAACCACCAGAAAATACTGAGGTAGCATCATAGTCCTACGTGAACCCTGGTTTTAATTTGATCTAATCGGCCAAATCCACACCTGCATTTCCATGTGACGCTTCAATTTGTGGCATGCAAAAATCCAGATACTATGTTTACAGTTAGGTCACTTTTACCCTATATAAGCTGATTATACCCTACATTAACAAAAAAACACCACCACCAACAAACCTCACTGTGCAGGAACGCTAATGGCAAAATATATTCCCAGGTTATTTAATAACCCAAAGTACATAATTGCAACAAGTAAGCTCATCCCGAGGTGTTAAACTTATATTTTGTGAGCGGAAAATTCTTCTCCCTGGAAAAAAGAGAATGGAAAATGAAAAGTCCTCACTGAGATTCCTTCTCAGGCTGAGAAATTTCATTCCCTTGGAATTAGTTTCTGTCCTCAAAACTCCTCTGAACAAATGTAATTATTTGTAAATCGCAGGCTTTGCTTCGCAGCTAGCTGGCCATGCTCCCGAAAACGCATGGGTTGCCCATTGATGTTGGAGAACAAGTAAGGGCACTCTTTCAAAACTTTGGGAAAAAGAAAAAAAAAAAAAATAAAAGGCGAAGAATACAAAAAGTCAGGCTGCTTTTTTTCTTTTCCTTTCAGCTCTTTGGAATAATTTGCCTTCAAGAGCCCTGGATTTGCTCCAGTATTTTTGAGGTAGGAAACATGCAGAGGTTTAATTCTTTATTGACTCCATCAGGTTCAGGTTACATGTTGGGGGATAAAATTATAAACAAATGGATGGCATTTACATTTCTGAAGTGTTTCCAGTCCCCTCAGCCTCTCGCCCCTCTGAAAGGTACATCATAAGCAGTGCCGCCTGGGTAAAGGGGGCCAGGTGGCTTCACCGATAAACAAGACATCCTTTCTACCCTCTCCCTAGCAGTGGGCTGCTCTCTCCCTCGGGTCCCTGGCTCGAGTCCAAATCGAAATCCTACGTGCACGGAGTAGGTCAGTCTCAGCTGAGCCCCGAGGAAATCAGACTTGTGTCCCAAACCCAGAGGTCTGAGCAATTATAATTTCGTGGTCCCAGTATGTGGAGAATAAGGTCTAAGTTGCCCAGTTTTGTGAGCAGGTCACCCCTAATTGCAATCAAAGGAAAAGGAGCCAGAGAAATGGAACGGGAATATGCCCAGTAATTTTTACTGCAGCTCCTTTAGCTAGTGCCACTGCATTTTCTGAGGGAACATTGATTCAGACCAACTTGGCAAACAGCCCCCGAGGTGTTTTTTCCCTCTATTGAAAGGACTTGCCATCACTTGCTCTGGTGTCATATTTGTGAGTGGGAAGTGAGGAAATGAAAATTGTCAAGTCGCACAAGCCTCATTGAGGTTTATGGTTCCCAGAGAGAGGAGGGACAAAGTGACACCGGCGCTGCCGATGTCACTTTTTGTTCTAACGCGTTTCGAGTAGACAATCCTGCCCAACCCTCTAAGCCCCCTGCAAAGATCAGAGACTTGAATGGCAAGAACACGCGGGCAAGTGGAGGGAACGCTGGAATCAAAGCCAGCCAAGCCCCATACCATCCACTGACAGCCCGAGTCTTCCCTTGATATCACCGTTTGCCATTAGTCAGAAGAGCGGCACTTCTCCCGATGATGTATAACCCTGATCATGGAATGGTAACGATGACGCCTCCCAGTTAATATCAGTGTGCTCCTTGCACATCACTGCGTGACTGCAAAGACAGTGCAAGGTGTAGCAAGGGCTTATCTGAAGAAGCTGATTGACGTGTAACTAGTGCAAGACGTGAGAAAAGGAGTCTTACTGCCATGGGATGGTTTTCCGTTAGGCAGGCTCTCAAATACCACAAGTGGCAACGGCCTTAAGTCTACTAAATAGACTTAACAGGCTAGTGCTTATTAAGGGTGATCTCCAGCAACATCTTTGCCATTTCTGGGAGGTGGTGAAGAAGTGCTAGTCCAGACTTGGTTCACATTCACCTACACAATTATTAGCAGCAGCTCTTGCAGCATTTGGGTGTTCCTTAGACATCCTCCAGCTTCAGGAGGTGTTTAGCTAAACCAAAGCAGCAGTGGCACGTTATTATTGCAGGAATGAGACAGCTTGGTCATTCTGGTTCCCCATTCTGCTAGGCACCAAATAACTGCACGGTAAGAGACTACCCAGGGTTAAACAAGACAGAGATAGGAACAGAAACAGAGCCACAGAGAGGTGAAGCAGCTTGGTCAAAGACAAATGAATCCAGTGGCAAAGCCAGATTTTATACCTTGTGTGGGAGCACCTCCCTGCTACAATGAGTATACAAGTAGGCGCTGCACCCTGGGGAATGCTTAGTGCTAACTGAGCTAACGATCCCTTTTTCAGCTGTTCACTTTTATAGGAGGTAGTAGTGGATGCATCTCTGAAACCGTGTCTGTGTTTCATACTGTGAGGCTACTCACATGTATGAAGTTAAATATGGACGTAAGTAACTGCAGATCTGGGACATGAGACAATAAGGACCAAATTTTCAGTGGCTGAGATGAGGCCTCCAAAACTGTATGCCTTAAATTGGAAGATGTGGTTATGAATGATCACGTTTTCATATGCCCCAGAGCTCTGAAATACACACAAACATATTTTGCATGCACCAACTTAAGTTCTGAGCAATGAAACCCAGACCAAAAATGTATGGATATGGGGGGGGAAGTAACTGATCCCTTCTCTGACCCAAATGAGGAATCTCCTATGAAATATCCTGTTTGTCTTCCACAGAGGAAACGGATTTCTAGATCAGTCCTCCTGAGACTTCTTAGATGTATCGCCATGGACAATTCTTACCAACACGATTGGGCAGAGAGGGGAATCATTTGCCAAATAATCCAAATGCTACGCCTAGATGCGTATTAAAAAATAGGAGATGCAGAGCTTGTGGATTGTAGACCTCAAATACCAGGAGCCCTCCTCAAATCCACAGTCAGCGATCTACTCGGTTTACGAAACTCCGTGAAGTGAAGCCACTTTAGATTATTTAAGAATTTGACCCAGGTTGTGTGAAGACGGAGGAGGTTGTGGTGGACGAGGGAACTCCATGAGACACAGATTCAGTTCCTTCTTTCACTCTGAGCTCCCGATGGGACGTGACGTGACATACCTATCTAGCCTGCGCTTTAATTTCCTTACCTATAAAAATACCGATCATATTGCCCTTCTTCTGGAGTATGGTGACCCAAAACCCAGTAATGATGTGCTGGTGAGTATATGACATATGTGTTCCCAGATAGATTTTCCAGCTGGTCACATTTCACTGTGACCTTTTAAGACATTTTTCTTGCTGCTACAAAATACGAAATGCCTGTTACTGAGCGGAATAAACCAGCAAACATCTATTCGGGGCTTGCTCACAAATGAAAAAAAAAAAAAAACAACCACCCACAACATTCAGAAGAGATACAAGTGCTCACAGGAGCCTTGAAATATATATATTTTTGGTTAACTGTGATGTTGCCTGTAGCTCTTTATGGCACTTTTAAAGCATCAAAGCTCAGATTTGTTATATTAAACCTGGAAAGCTTCAAAAAGTTTTTGTAAATTAAAATTTTTAAAAAATTATATATCCCAAAAGCTATGAAGTGGAATTTTTCAGATGGGAATATGCTTTGATTTCAGTGGTTCATGCAAATAATACTCTCTCCTCCTCCTCCTCCCCCCTGCACCCCCAACAGAGTTTTCAGTGCTGCAGACGGAAGGTGGGGAAAAACAAATATGACATAAATTGTCTTGGTAAACAAGTAAATAGTGTCACTTAACTCTTCCCCCTATGACTCCTTGCTGGAACTCGGAATTAGTTTATGGCAGGGCTCTGTCAAAAGGCCCCCCTCCCTGGAAACAGAGGTGAGACCTCAAAAGCCATTGTCTCTTTAGTTAATTAATTAAGGTAATATTGAGTAGAGCTTTGCTTCTAAGTTCAAGGAACCCAGCTGGGGGCAGCAGCCTCTTGTTTGATGCCATGAATACGAAGGAATGAGCTCGGGGCCCTGCATTAAAATCCAAAATCATTTAAAACATGCCGGGGAGGAGGGGATGGGGGAAGGAGCTGGCAGGGGGAGCCCAGTTTACAGAGCTTTACAGCAGGGTCCAGCCTTCTTCAAACAACTACGGGGGGTCACTTTGCATTTTACACCACCGCCAGCTAAGTGGCGACCAGTTCCTCGGTTCATGACTCTTCTCTTTCAAGCCTGAGAGAGGAGGAGGCTCTTTAAGTTTTGCAGAGCTGATTTTTTTTCCCCATGCAGCCTCCTTTGGCTGGGGAATGCTTCTTACCGGTGCCTGGCCCAATCCCTATAAATGTCGCATTGGTCAATTTTGCTTACATGAGGAATCCTCTCACAGACATGGGATGGGATGACTCATTTGGATAAAGTCGCCCACAAATGTAAGCCTTTGCAGGCCTAAGCTGGAAATGTGTTTTATTTCCAAGTAGCATCTAGTTGTTTGCTCTGTGAGCTGATTTGCCTCTAAAGAAAGGAAAAAAAGCCAAATCTCCAGGTCCACATTCAATCTTTGGGTAAACCTCCCGCAGATACCGTGGCAATTTTCCTGCGTAAACCCACCAGGTTTTGAGGACCAAAAAAAAAAATCTGTGGATGAGGCTCTGCTTAGCCATTTTCACACAAGGTTCCAGTCTTGGCTTTGTCGTTGACAGGCCACGTGAACCTGGGCAAGCTGCTTCACTCCGGCCAGCCCCCAGCTCTTTCCTATGCCACAAGCTGGCTCTGGCTGTGCATCCCTACACCGCCTAACGCAACGGCTGCAAATCTCAAGCCTGGCCCATAAAGCAAATAATATTCATCCATCCCATCCGCAAAGCAAGGCGTGATGCCCTACCTCAGTCCTACCCTCGTGCTGCAGGCTCCCCGTGCGTAAACATGAATCTATGCCTTTCGCTTTTCCTACAAAATGGGAACAAACAAGCCGACGGGTACGGGATTTAATGCCTGGAGATTGCACGATCTTTGTGGATTTGAACCTCTCTTTTTCCCCTCATCCCCATATGCTGTGTATTAACGTCTGCTGCTGTGTTCAGTCTAATTTAGTTTGGTATCTTCTCAGGGGAGAGGTTGGCTCTCATCTGTATGTGGCTGCCGAGCGCCAGGCACACCAGTGGCACCGTATAAATAACAGCGATCATAAATAGCTGACAACACCTGCTGGTTTTGAATCCGCAACAAGTGATAATCCTGCAAGCAGCTAAATGGGACTTTGGGATTGCGGGTATTGGCCTGGTTAACTGGCTCCTTGGTTTGATTATGTGTTTGTGTTTTCCCATTTCTTTTTTTTTTTTTTTTGCTTTTGAAATGCCTCAGGGAGCTACTACGGGAACAGGAATGACCCAAAATCTGTTGGTCTTTCATCACGTCAGCTCCTCATCTGTTTCTTTTTTTCCTCTCCCCAGTCCCATTTGTGATGCTTTCAGGCAAATGTACCTTATGGAAACCCTAAAGGGAAATAATAAAAATATTCCTGCACTTGAGGGATTGTAAAGGATCCCCTGTCCGGCAAAAACCTGGGCCCATCTACACGTATCAAGAAACTCAAACGTGGACGCATTTGCTTGAAAGGTCAGAGGCCTGATTAATTCTAGCATGGGACCAAATTGCCATGCTTCTCTGAAAACAATCCCTCCAAACAGGACTTGGGCACCTGCGCAGGTTTATTCTGGAGTGAGGGAGCTGGTCCGAGGCAAACCGATGCTGTCTCGGTGTGCACGCGTCCCTTTGTGCAAAGCATCACCATGGCAGCTGAAGGTGGGGATGCTACTCTGATGCTAAAGTCCTCTTTGGGTTTGCAAACAGTTAAACATCAGGACTGTCACCAAAACCATACATCAGGTTCCTACAGCTCCCTACAAACTATTGCCCTAGCTAATTAAGCTGCTATCTCCCAGCTAATTAAGGTGTTATTTCCCTAAGTGGGAAATGCTTCTGGTTTGGTTGTTAATTTTTTCCTTTTGCTCAGTGTTTCTTCTTCTCCCTGTTGCTGTTTGGAGTTGGTTTTATTTTTAAATAGATTGGTTTGGCCATGGTGGCTCCATCTCCATTCAGCTCTCCTTTGGAAAGCACTAAGTACAGGTTAGGAGGGTCATAAGTCGCATAACCCCCTTGAGGGAAGTTTGGCTTTAGCCAGCCATGAAATAACAACTCTTCCGCCACAGAGGGGAAGGTGAGGCTGGGGAAAGGGAGTAATTTTATTATTATTATCATCGCTTGACCTCCCAACCCAGTGCTCAGAGCTGTCTCTCGTTAAGGAGTGTGCAAAGAGGCTCTGGAAGTACCAGATACCAGCTAGACCGATCCATCACATGAATTTTCAGCTCCCAGAAAGCCCTCTCAGTCACTGTGGCAGCCAGGCCAAGATGCTTCCACTTCAGGGGGATCCCCCCAGCATGAGAATGGGGACGGAAGGGACCTGCAAGCACCCAGGGTTGGGATGTGAAGTCAACAACTGAGGGCCTTTGGACGGGCTGGAAAATCTCAGGTTTACACCCTGTCTGGGCTATCTGTGTCTGTGCCTCTAGAAGCTTTTCCAAGGGCCAGAGTGATGAGAAACTCAATCTTTCCCTATTTTTTTCCACTGTCCAGGCAACAAACTACTCTGAGATCATAAAGCTAAAACACCATCAACTGCAAACACACATTAAAGCCCCTCTCCCCTTCCAAGGCTTTTAAAAACTTTCCTGAATTAACCTTAGCAAAAGAAAATGTCTGATAGAGGCGAAGGGGGGAACCGGGCGCTTGTACGGCTCATTGTGATTTTATGGGAGAAACCAAAGCTGCTCGGTATTACCCAAATTTA
This sequence comes from Rhynochetos jubatus, assembly GCA_027574665.1. Classification (NCBI taxonomy): domain Eukaryota; kingdom Metazoa; phylum Chordata; class Aves; order Eurypygiformes; family Rhynochetidae; genus Rhynochetos; species Rhynochetos jubatus. The sequence goes on from CM050669.1 coordinate 8,671,696, forward strand.
CCCAAACGCTTCTTGACCCTGTCCCCTCCGGCCGCAATAGAGTGAGGAGCCAGGAATGGTCCATGAAAGCGAGGACAACCGCAGCAGAAGGTTTGGCCATTAATTTTGGGACTTTTCCAGGCACCCATTGGCAGGTTTGCCATTCCCTGTCTCTCTCTCTCTGTGGGATGCTCGGGGCGTTTCTCCCCAGCACCGCATCCTGACAGCACAAGGCCGATATCCCGGGAAAAGGGGGGGAAAAAAATAAATAAAATAAATCCATCAAAGCCTATTAGTTAAATTGCTCTGTGCAAACCTAATTGACCACGAGGGATCTCCTAGACAAGCAGGCCGTAAATCGCGATTTTAACAGCGGCAGGGGGAAGGAAAGAGGAGGGAAGGGGGTGGAAAAGAGAGAGAAGGAAGAAAGTTTGCGATTGCTGGGGATCATTTTAGGCGACTGCCTGGCTGGAGGCTGCGGAGAAAGGAGGGCTGATCTGCAGCATATGGTGCAAAGAGCCAGCGCTGGGGGTGGAAGAATAAAAACCCCCGAAGGCCGCAGATCCTAAGGAGCTATTTATTCCTCCCCCTGCAGATGTACATTAATGCAGGAGGAGTAGGGGGAGCAGATCTTTGGGTTGGAGAAAGAGAAACAGCGCTCCTTCCTTTTAACATGCTGTTGTCTGGCTTGATCTTGTCACTCCAAAGGGACCCATTCAGAGGTATTCATGCATCTGCCTCAGGGGGACAATGGGACCTTAGTTTATAAACTGTCTGTCCAGTTGCCTGCGGCCTTTAGTCCTTTTGTTTTCGCTTCTCTTAATAAACTTTTTGGGGGAGTTCATCAATACGCTTGAATAGCTGATGTTCTCATTCTCAGAGAGGGGAATAACAGAAGGTCTCGAAGGTTTTTTTTTTTTTTAATAGGGGTGGGGGTGGGTTTTTTCCCCTTAAAGGGGAACCGAGGCTTGAAAAGCATCAGAATAAACCCTTTAAAAAAAAAAAATCTGAACCAACCCCAAACAAAACCTCTATTCAAAAGAGACGGAGAAATGCGCAACATTTAATTGCCACAGCCACCCCCCCCACCCCTCCCCGCTCTCCGAAAGCAATTTTCGTCCTGCCGACAGAATTAAGACGATCTCCGACTAATTTTACAGCTCTCAAAATATTTTGGGTAGTGGGATTGGGAAGGAATTTCAGAGACCAGGCTCATTTCCAGGGGATTTAGGGCTGAAAGCTGGCTCTAACCTTTCTCCCTCCGTTCCCCCCTATTCCCTCTTCCCTGAACAATTGCAGAAATCACAGCCCAGCAGATATATTTCCCCCCACACCCTCTCAAATCACGGGGAATGTCCCCAAACCCAAATCGCTCGCCCGGCCCCTCGGGCAGCCCGCGGTGCCCTCCCCTTCCCCGGCGCCTCCTTTGTAGCCGAGCCCGGAGGCAGCGAGAGAGCGCGGGGGGGGTGCGGAGATGCCCCTATTTCTAAGGCACAGCCCCCTCCCCGTGCCGGCTCCTTCTCTCCTCCCTTGATTTCTCTTTTAAGGCGTTTATTTTCCTGGCAGCCCCTTTCTCCCGCCCCGCAAAGCCGAGGGAGCCCGGTTGCAGCCCGGCGCGCAGGCGATGCTCGGCTGCCCCCCTCCCCACCTCTCCTTCCCGAGGCAGCCCCCCACCAATCGCTCTCCCCAGTGACTCCAGTTCAGCGTTTTAAGGCCCTAATGAGTGTTGACAAGTTTAATGAGTTTGTTTTAAAGAGGAAAAAACTGGTCAAGTCGAGATTTCCGAGTCAAATCCATTAGGGGATCCCATTCAAACCTCTCCTGACAGCTCCGCCGCTCTCACACTTCACCAGCCAGCGCTGGGCCGGGCTGCTGTGTGAACCCGGTCCCCTGCCCCACAGCAGAGACCCCAGTGCCACCGCGGCCCCCCCGCCCGGGATGCGGCGAGCCGGGGCTGTCATTGCCTGGGGACAACAGGCACCTCTTGCAAGGACGGACCCCGGGTTGCCCGGGATGGAGAATCGCCCACCGGGAAGGGGGCGAGCCTCAAGTTTGCCCCTGAAGAGGATGGAGGGGGGGGTCCTTACGGGAGGAGGGGGAGAACCTCCTAAACCGGCCCTATGCGGCAAGACCCGAGAGCACCCGACGGCCAAAGGGAACCGTCCAGCCACGCAATGACCTCGCATTTCTATAGGAAATTTCATTTAACGCCCCGCTATCCCTCTGCTCTTCCCCCCCTTTTCTGTCTCCCCCCAACCTTCATATAAGCAAACAGCCCTGTGAAGCCGAGGTGGAGGTCACGTTAAGTCATGCAGTCTGACTTGGTGAACTTTGAGCTGGGTGATTAGGAGGGGGGTTCTCCTTTTTCAATTTCTCCACTTCCTAGGTCTCTCCATTGTTCCAATTCCAAACAGCTGCTGGTGCTAATCTTTCGGTTATTTGCAATCAGGAGGAAGAAATACCCACACCCTAGAGTGCTCCGATATTAGCCCTGCCCGCGGAGTAAAGAGACCACTGGAAGCTGGGGAGATGGAGGAAAACAAAACAGACCCAAGTTATTGAACTCAGTTTGACTCTGAGCCTTTCAGGTACCTCTCAATCCCAAATCCGCGCCGGCAGAAAGCCATGGAAATCAGGCTTACAGGTACCACCGCGTCACTTAAGGCCAGACCTGACTTTTTTCCAAAGGTTAAACTCTTCCATCTACTCGTCTGGCCAGGGCTGGAGGGGAAGGAGGGGTGGAAATACCAACCGAGGCCAAGCTGGGAGGAAAAGAAACGGCCACAAAAGCCCAGTTGGAAGCAAACCTGGAGAGCTACGCCCAAGGAGGGTTTTGCTCGAGCTGGCCCTGAAGAATTTTTTTTTTTTAAGCTATTATTAAGAGGAGATGGAGAAACTAAAGGGTTGAAGGAACCTGCAGTTTCCCTTGTACAAAACAAACCATCCTACTCACGTGTTGGAGGTGGTGACACACGGGAGTGCTCTGCCCCATACCGATGGGTAGGAGAGTCCCTTCCAATTCACTTCTTTCCCTAATAATGGGTGATGGGTAACGCTGGGTGCCTACCTTGAGGCATTCCAGAGAGAAGGGAATCTTCGCTTTCCAGGCAGCAGCAACACCAACAACCCAAACCTTTGCCAGGAGCCTTAAAAACCAAGCTCCTAAAATTACTGGGGTGGCCCCACACGTGTCCAGGACGTTTTCTCGGGGGGTTATTAATATGCCGCGCTGGCTCTGCCGGGGGCGGGGGGGGGCCCATTAGGCCTTGATAGTCTTACACAGCCCCTGCCTGGCCCGCAGCCCTCTTACCAGCAACGCGGAGCCTTTATTGGTTTACTTAGGTGTTAATCCCTTAACAATCAAGTTGTCTGACCATGGAGCCCCGTCTCTATTCTTGTTTACATCTAATTAGTGGGCTGAAATGCCACTTCCCTTCCCAGCCCCCGCCAAGCCTTCAAACCAACTTTCATTTCACCCCCTTTAAGCAGGTAAAGCCCCTTCTCCCGGGGAAGCAATTGAAGATAATTACAGCAGGGATGGCTCGGCAGCATCTCGGGCAGCTTTGCCGGGCGCAGATGGCTGGGAAAAAAAGAGGTCTGGGCACCAAAAAAACTGTCGTCGTCCCCTCCTCACAACACAGCCCACCTTTGGGGATGGCGTGACCCTTCTCTCCTGTACCCCGGCGGGTACCCCCCCATCCCGAGGGGCTCTGGTCCCCAAGATCTGCAGATGAAAGGAAGAGCTCTCCCATCCCGATGTCACAAGCATCTCAGAGCTTCACTTAATTCAATTAAACCTCGTAACTCCAGGAAACCAGCGGAGATCCACCCAAGCAAGCCAGTAGCCGGGACTAACAAAGGACCTTTCTTTCCAGAGGGTGTAGGGACCCCGCTGGCCCATGTGTCATCCATACCCGGCCTCCGCGTCCTGCCTCTGCGGGGTTAACGACTCCGACACCACTGCGAGCTCTGGGACCGCAACTTGGCTGAGATAGCGTCTCAGCCCTGGGGCAATTCCTCTAAATCAATTTTCAAAACAATCAGTTTAGGGGCTTTTAATTAAGCTTTAAACCAGTGGTTAAAAATAGCAGTTTACTTCTTTGGGATGCAAACTAGGCTAGCGTAAAAATAAATCAGAGAGATGGGCCCGCTGCCTTTTGGGATTCAGGGAGACAGAGATTATATACGTCCCAAGATTACGAGGATTTTTTTTCCCCTAATACTTATTCTCTCTCGCAGCAGCTGCTCTTTCCCTGCCAGCGCAAACTGTCCGTAGGACCGCAAAGCCGGGGGATGCCGTTCAGCTTTCCCAAAGCAAAGCATATTTTCGGCGAGAAAACCCCGGTCCTAGGTCAGGAACCTGCTGCAAGCAGCAGGTCCCCCGTCTTTTTCTTTTTTATCAGCGGGGAGGATAACATAAAATAAACTATCCTTGCTTATTGCCCAGCCCCTCAGCCCGGAGATGGGAGAGCTGTAAACCCAGCCTGTTCTCCCCAAAGATGAATTTCGCTTAAGAGATGAATTTAGGCTCCTTTTGTGCCTTTGTAGTTTAAATCGGATCCTCCAGGTTCTTCCCACCTCCCCGCCATCCTCTTCCTTTGTTTAATACTTTTGTGATTACAGCAAAAAGGATGCTCGCAGGGCCCAAGCCCGAAACACACGCTCCACACCTTTAAATCCCTTAAGCTGGAGCAGGTTTTTGGCTCCCCAGCCTCGGCCGGGAAGCAGATGCTTAAACGCAGCTCTTGCACCAAAAGCAGCTCTTTAAAGGGACCACTGCGTTATGTTGATTAAAGAGTAATTAAGGGCGGTGGGACTCCTTTGGTACCGCTTCTAGGACTCTCCGTTCCCGGAGGATTTCTCCCTAGGTGACCCAGATAAATTACAGATAGGGCTGAAATAACTTTTGTCCACGACGGGCCGGGATGAGCCTGGACCGTAAATCCCTGCTCAGCAGTGGCTAATGAGGCAGTCATGCAAAACGCAGCCAGTTAAACCTGAAAAGCAGCGGCGTGGGGTGACTTCTCCTCCCCGCCAGACCCGCGGGGGCTTCGCAAGCAGGTTCCCCCCCCCCCACACACACCCCTCCCCATCTCTCCTAGCCCCTAATTCACAGCCCTTCTGCGGGGCCGAGCCCGGGGAGCGAGCGTGGCTCTTTGGCCAAACGCGCAGCCGAGACCTTGACCCAGTTTATTCCCAGTTTGGGGAGAAAAACGGTCCGGCCGCCGGGTTTTTGCCCAGTCTTCGTGCTGCAGCAGCGAGGGCAGGGATTTCCCCATGCCTTGTCCCCCCAAGGCTTTGGGAAGAGGCTATCTTGGGGATACCTCCAGCGTGGGGGAAGATGCCTGCGCCCAGCCCTGGGAGGATGCGCAGGTCAGCAGGATGGGGACCCCCGCACCACCCTGGCCGTGCCCCAGTGTTTTTCCTCCTCTTTTCCTCTCCCAGCGGGTGAAAAGACCCAAATTCTCCGTGGGGAAGGTGGAGAGGAGCTTTTAAAAAATAAATCTCACCACGAGAGAAGACGCACGGGGAGACGGGGGGGGGGGGGGGGAGGGATTCATAAGGGGACGGAGACCGAGTGGGAGCTTTCCCCGATCAACCTGCTCGTGGGTGGGGAGGGAGAAAAAGCTTTCCACGGTTGGAATCATTTCCCCCAAAACCCTCTCCTTCCCGTTCCGTGCTACTTTCAAGGACTTTCTGCTGCTTTTCCTCCGCTCCTTCCCTGAGCATCGTCTCCCCCTCCCGCAAGCGCCTTCCCCCCCTTTAGATCTCAGCGTGTTTGCTCTTGACTTCATCCACTAAGTCAATAGTTTGGAGATGCCCTCATCCTCAGAGGCCCGAGCCCCCGTGTCCCCTCCCTGTTTTCTCCTGCGGATAATGGCAGCCTTTTGTCGTGTAATCAAGCTCCCGAGGGGTTGGGAGACAGATATAGATTCTTGGCATTTGTCGGTGAAAATGAAAGCTGGATTAGGCAGAGGCGGCTGCACACTCCATGGTAAAGGACAACAACTATTCCCCCATTGAAAGTCCCATTCTGGTTTGGTTATTTTATCTTTAAAAGTTGTTTGTATTTCTAAAGTGGCTATTGATGCACTTAGAAAGTGTAGCAAGCTGTAAAGCCTCGCTTCAAATGAAAGGCGGACAAAAAAAAAGGAGGAGGTTAAGGGGAGAAAACAGAGTGAGAAAAAAATACCGTCAGAAAAGGAGGGGGAAGAGAGGAGGGGGTGGTGGTGGCAAAAGAGTTTAAAAGATCAAATTCAGCCCGGGTAAAGTTTAAAATCGGAGAGAAAAGTCACGAAGTCACAGCAGCCGGGAGAGGAGCGAGGGCGCGGGGGGTTCGGCTCCGCGTTTTCCCTTCCCTGCCCGTTTGCCGGCCTCGCAGGGAAATAAGAATTACAATATTTAGGTTCCCCTCCTGCCCGATGAGCTGGGTGGGGGAAAGGGGGGCAGTGTTTGACGGGGATATTTTTTTTTCTCCGCGGGGGACACTTGACTCTTTGCAACTGAACTCTAAACCCGACCCGCTTTCTGCTCTGCGCTGGAGTGATTTTATTCCTTAGCGATTGCTCACAACCACCACCCTAATTTTTCTCCTGGGCAGAGATTTGTTGAGACGCTCTTGCCAGGCAGAAACGGAGATGATTGTCCACCTCTGCAAACCTTGGAGCATTTTGCCTTGAGATGCACGGAAATTTTGACATTATATATTCTATAATTTCCCCCTCAAACATCATTTGGATTTAACCATCTTGGATCCCCTCGTCCTTTAGATGCGTCTTAATCTGGGGCTGTACCGTCTCTCCCTCTCTACATACCCCCTCCAGTGAACAGGGGGTGGCAAGAACTGGGTGATTTCGATTGTTTGTTTAAAAAACAACATTTGTTAAAACCCCTCAAACTTTTCTCTTCCTTTTGCTGGAGTTTCAGGAATGGAAATTGCAGTTTACCCGCTGCGAGAATATTCAGCCCCACGCACAAGGGAGGGTTTGTGGCTGGAAGGAGATTAAGGAGAAAACTCCAGGAAAGAGAAACAGAGCAACAAGGTACAAACCAAATAGTCACATTCTTAAAAAAAAAAAAAAAAAAAGGCAGCAGCTTCAAATAGCTCAATTTGCTGCTATTTAGCATCAAACACGCATCTTCTCGACAAGTGGGGAAAGAATTTAAAAAGAATTAAGTTACTGCACAGAAAAATAACGAATCCCTCTGGAAAACGCCAGCCTTTTACTAAATACGCTCGTCTATACGTGGGTATATATATATTCCTTTAAAATCAACAGCAGCTCCAGCTATCTGCCCTCTCTTGGATAATTTACACCATACAAAGGTTGGGGGCTATTAATCCCGTCCCCCCCCCAGCCCCCATTCCTATTCATGTCAGTGTTTCTTTCTTTTTCCGAGCAATCAAATGTGCCGGAGACAATTGTAGCGAATTTAAACATGACTGTCCTCTGAATATCCCTCGACATCGAAGTGTCCTTTGTACCTTCACCCTCTCCTTTTAAAGACGTTCATACATTTAAAAATGCAAAATAATGCAGCCAGTGGATCTTTATTAAAGCGCAAGAAGAGGCTCTGGATGGATTGATTTTTCGGAAGCCAAAAAAAAAAATTAATAATCTTTACGAAGTTGAACTGTGGAGAGTTTCACGGGCGATTTAAGGACTCTTCTAACTTTAAGCAAGGCGAAAATCACCCGAGTATTTTTAACTCCACTTGGAGGGGAGTTGCTCAAAAGCAGCTTCTCGTTGAGCAATCCTGTCGAGTCAACTTTCCTCCCTCTCCTTTAATTCCCAATAAAAATGCAAATCAATTCGTCCCCATAATGGGAACAGAAGAAAAAAAAAAAAAACAACCACACACCCACATTTACAGAATTGCGGTCGCTCCGGACTTTCCCCTCCACTCCAGTTTTGGATGGAAATGGAAATGGCAGAGAGTCAGGGGCAGATTTGCCCCCCTTCGCTTCGAAAATAGGCAAATAACTTTTTTTTTCGGACCCCCTCCCCCACCCCCCCCCCCCCCCCCATCCCTAGGTTTGGGGACCGCGGTTTCATAACTGGCTTCCCCCCTCCCCTCTCCCTCTTTTAAAGATGCCACCGGGTCACTTTGATCCGCGGTCTTTAGGGTCTCCGGACAAAGGCGGCAGTGAAGGCTGAAGGCTGCCGGGTGTCGTCGTCCCCCCCCCCGCCCCAGCTGCCCGCACCTCGCCCGGGAGGGAGCCCCGCCGACAGCCCTGCCCTCAGCCCCGCTCCCCAGGGTCAGGCAGAGTGCTGCCTTCCAATTTTAGCAACAACAACAACAAAAAACCCAACAAGAGTGAAAACCAAGAAGGGTTTTTCCTCCCTCTTCCAGAACGGGCGGGCGAGCCCGGGGGCAGGGGACAAAGCAGCTTGAAGAGCACAGCGGGTGTAAAAATAGTTTGCGCTTCCCCTGCCTCTGCCGAGACCCCCAAAACCTCCCGCGGGGCTGCGGAGCATCCCCCCGTGGAGCATCCCTCCGTGGGGCTGCGGGGCATCCTTCCGTAGCGCATCCCTCCGTGGGGCATCCCCGCGTCCCCCCAGTCCACCTCCAGCGGGGCAGGGCAGCGGGGAGCCGACCAGCCATAGGAAAGGTCACCCTTTCTTTAGCCCTCAGCTTCCCCCACACCCTAAAAAAAAGGACTTATTTCACGTTGACAGGTGGAGGTGCGAGGGCAGCATCCCGCGAGTGGGATGCTGTTGAGGGGAGGGAAACCTTCCATTTCCAGCGCGACCTCCTCTCCTCGCTTGTCCTCTCTCCGAAGAGACTTGACTAGTCGTTTTTTAGGTATTTTTTTGTGGGTTTTTTGTTTGTTTGTTTGTTTGTTTAATTTTAAACAAGCTCTTTCCCTTTTCCTCCGCTCAAGCCCAAAGCTCCGGGAGTCCCAGAGCTGCGCAGCGCGGCCAGGACCGCAGCCGCGCACAAAATGGATGAGCTAAAATGTCTCCCCAGCTACAGACTTCATGAATGAGCGAGCCCCTTCCCCTTCCCCTCTCCCTCCCCATCTCCGGCTATAGATTGATAGATATAGATATATTTCATGAATGAGCCGAGGGTCCTCCCCGCCTCCCCCCTGCCTTGGCTATCCCTGCAGAGCCTATAAACAGCAACGGCCCTTTACAACAATTCATCACAGGATCCAGAGCCATCCAAGCAAGTAATATGTAGCCTCAGATCTAGTATGTCCCACAAGACAGAGTGCCTGCTAATTAATAGACAGTGATTCCTGCGAGCAGCCCTAGCAGTCTGTAATATGATGAACTTCCTTTGTACCGGTGTCACCACAAATGTTTCTGATAAGGAAAAGCATCCAAGGATCAAAGACTATAAGCTTCTCAATTTCCTCAAGCTGCCTCTACTTTTCCTCACCTACTTTTTCTTTTTTTTTTTCCCCTCTCCCCTCCTCAGCCCCTTCAAGGAGGTGTAAACCCCTCCGAGGAGATGCCACCCCCATCCAAGGAGATGTGACCCTCCCTCTTCCTTCCGACAGCCCTGGGGTCCGCTCAAGTACAGGTTTCCGACCCGGACCGTGCCCCCAAAATAACATCCTCATCATCACTTGCACCTTCATTTCTGCCTGTAAAGGAAAGCTCCGCTGCTGGCCCTTCCCTCAGCTCCTCATCTCTTCCCCACTTCTCCCCAACTCCGGGTGACAAATGTCTTTATAAACAGGCATTAGCTGACATCTGATTTCTTTTGTGGCAAGCCCATGCCAAGTGCGAGCGCGCAGGCGAGCCCCCCTCCCGAGCGAGTACCATCCCCGGGGCGGAGGATGGTTTTTGGGGAGGGGGAGATGCCGGCAGACTGGGGATGCAGCAAACCTCCCACTCCCGGGCACGCCGCAAAGCCGCATCATCCCCATCCCAACTTCTCCTCCCTCCCTGAGCTGCACCTGCGCTTCCCAACTCCTTAATTTCTTTTTTTCCTGGGCTGATAGGGGAGGAGGGGATAAGGAGCCCCCCGAAATCCAGCCCCCGAGGGCTCTGCTTGCTCCACCTGCATCTTCAACGCTCCGGGGAGGGGGAAGCGGTGTCCGGCCGGGCGGGAGCAGCTGCCACCCGGAGAACGCGGGGGTTCCCCCTCCCTCGGTTCGGAGCATTGAGCTGCTTCCCGGCCTGGAACACCCCCAGCATCTTCTCGCCCCCAAAATACCCAAACCCAAATCAGGTTGAAGTTCAGATTAAATAATAATAAAGCAAAAGCCAGTGGTGGAGAGAGTAGTAACGTGGCAGCTGATTGAAATGGGCTTTTTTTTTTTTTGTTAAAGGATAGTCTCTATAAATATATAATATCTCCAAAGCTCAGGTCTTAAAAGGGTCCCTTATTTGCTTATTTCTTTTGTAGCAAACGTAATTTTCAGAAAGATACTTCCCCCCTCCCGCCTTACCCTAATGCTCGAGTAAGTACCTTACAGCTTTAAGGCTAGTGTTATATGTGCTTTAAAATCCTGCCATGTAAATTCCCCTGAAAAATTTGGAAAGCTTCTCGGGGGGGACACACACACATACACGACTGGGGGGGCGGGGGGGGGGGGGGGGGAACTGGGAGAGGGGGAGGGGGGGAGAAAGGGGAGGTTAATCCGGGTTTAATGCTATGATGCAGTCACAGGACCAGGGCTAGGCTGATTGTGTTATCTCTTCCCAACATTTGGGTCTCCCATATTTCACCCAGCCAAATAGCTGCGAGAAAAAAGTGCGTATGGAGGCACTCCTGACGCCTCAGGAAAATATGTTATTAATATCTAAATAACTTCCCAATACTGTCTCTAAATCTCCCCTTCACCACTCCAGATGATGAATTCGTTTGAAGTGTTCTCCCGTCTCATCTTTTCAGTGTCTCTCTCTCTCTCCCTTTTTTTATAGCCAGGCTTATTTCAAACTGGTAAATATCTAATTCCTTTAACCACACTGCAGACACGTCTCTCCCCTCTTATATACAATTCTCATTTGGAGAGATCCATATATCCACGTCTCTATAAAAGAGAATAAGCCCCAACACAGCCTTAAACTACTCCTTTAAATTATTTGGGGGCTAAGAGCGGTGGTTTTGGGGGGGGAAATCTGTTTGTTTCTGAACAACCCCTGCACACACCTGGATCACACATTTGCCTCACAGCCTTCCTGCCGCTTAATTCAATCTCTGCCTTCTCTCTCCTACCCCAATTACGGCCGAAACCTCGGATTAGAAATAGACCTTACAGCTTCCTTCCTCTTCTCCTCTATCACGGCATCCATCTCCCCCCGCATCACCAAATATCGACTTCCTACCCCTCCCAGTATAATGTAATCTACCATCACCTTCAAATTATAGATCGTAACGTCTATAATGTATTTCCTTTCCCTCCCGAGCTGAACCCCGGGCACCCCACCTGCCAGCCAGCTCTTCTGATACCGATATTTGCCTTATATTTTCCCCAGTCTACAACTGAACCTATTCTTCTCCCCCCAGAGAAGGGGGGTAGGGGGGGAGGAATGATGTAGAAAAAGAAAAACACAAACAAACCCTGGATCACAAACATCTCTCTCATATTATTTCACTTCCTACTGTATAATTGAACCTCTCTCCCCGCATCCTTGTCTTAAGTTTGTTTTTTAAAACGTCTTGTATTAGATTATACTCGTTTATTCCCCTTTCCAACCTTATCTCTCCTCCTCTCTTCTCTCCTTCCCGTCACACTTGATTTAGGAAGGAGTTTATCTTGCAAACATTTGCCTACTTTGTTTATGTAGACCAGGTTCTGCAGCTACTTGTTCCCAAAAGCCACTGTTTGCCTTTGTAATTGTTATCTGTGTTTATTGTTGTACCTCATTTGTCTCAGCTTTTTTTGTGACATGTAAGCTCCGTGTGTGCTCACATCCAGCCCCCCCTTTCTCCTTCTCCCTGCCTATTTTTTTTCCCCTTCGCTCTCCTTTTCCCTCCTCTTTCTCCCTGAAATATGCACAGAATAACTCAGCCTAAAGCCAATGAATTGCTTGACACTACCCTATCTCTTTCCTGCCCCCCATTATTAGAGCTGATCCCACTCGCAACACTCACAAATCCCGCCTGGTCTCTGTTTGATTAGATTGCCAACCTTTCGTAATCCCTTGATTTGATGAAGTGTCTATTCCCCCCCAGCCCCCCCCACACACACCCCCATCTCCCTTCTAAACATACATTTACAGAGAAAGCGCTTGTTGGTTTTAAATCGATGCAGATTGTTTGCTGATAAATTGACTCCATATCCCCTTCTCTCCCCCACCCCAGCTTGGGAAACAAAGCCCCTTTCCAGGTGTGGGGGGGTGTCCTCCCCCTTTTCTCCCTACCCCTTCCCTCCCCCGAGCCTAATTAAATTTGGCAGGACCTTGTACACCCAGTCCAAACAGCCGCCCCCCCACCCCCAACCCTACACAGGCGGCAGTGACTGCCACCAAATTAAATCGTTGTCACCTCCAAGTGCCCAAACACAGCCCCCCTCCGCCCCCCAACCTACTGTTCACACCTGTACGCGTTTCCCACCTCCAATAAAAATAACCGCCTCTGCTATCCCCGGCTTCCACACTCCGGCTTCCCCTTCCCACGCAGTATTTCCACGGGGCGTGGGTGGCTATGGAAGCTAAACCGAGCTGCTATCGGTAGAAGAAACTCCTTGCAATAAAGCGGGGTTCCGAGACGTAAAGGAGGGGAGAAAATTAATTAAAACCACCCCCTCCCCGCGTTTTCAAGCCATGGGTGTCCTGCGAGCACCGCCCGAGCCCTGAGCATCCTCCCCAGGCATCCCGTCCTGCATCCCAGGGCGGCACAGGGGGCCGGACCGACTGCCCCCACCCGCGACCGTGAACTTCCCTCTCCTCCAGTGCGGGCAGACCGCCTTCCCCATCACCCCCCCGACCCCCTCCATACGCTTCACCCGCGTCTGGTTGCAATTAATACCCCGCCAGGATCAGGCCTCGCCCCTGCTCCTCCCGCATGAAGCGCTGAGCGCCTTCCCCAGCACCCCCTTAGTTTTGGGGCTGCCCAAACGACACCCCCTTCTCCTCAATCCCCAGCGAGAACCTCGGAGAACAGCGCATCACCCACGCGTGACCCTCCTTAATAAACCCCACCAGTCATAATAAATAACAACAACCACAAAATAATAATAACTCGGTCTTAACAAGGATAAAAAAAAATAAAAAATAAATAAAGTGAAGCCTCATGAATATATGCCCAGGGCTAGCTGGAGTGAGCCGTTTAAAGATGAAAGTGCAAAGAAATAAAGGCTCAATTTAATCTGCCTTAAAACCCTTCAACTTAACGTTTGTGCTGGGAACTCAGAGAGTGAGTACTGATTGGGGATAAATACATTTCTTAGCATGCCTTGGAGCTATTACACCCTTCTCCAACACAGCTCCCTATTCAACAGCCACAGTTTTCATTACCAGCTCTAATAAGTCTTAACATTATTAAATGCCAAGCAGACGATAGAAAGAAACAGGCGCAGGGTGGAAGCTTTCTTTAACACTTAAAAAGAGAGAGCATTTAGGGCTGTCTTCCTCCGGCTCCCCGCAAGGAGAACCCGCAAATGGAGCAAAGGCGTTTGTCAAGAGGAAAAAGGCCAAAACAAAGTTGTTTTTCTTTTTTTTTTTCCCCCTTCTCTCCCCCCCTCAATCCGCAATAATAAAAACAAACCCCACGCACACCCAACCCCACACATACCCACGCAGTAAAAGCAGAGCGGGAGAACAAGCATCAGGAGTGCGTTAGTATTTTAATTTTCTTGTAAACCTCCTAGGAAAATTGGTAGGATGGTGGAGGAGAAATCCCTAAAAAAAAAAAAATTATTTCCGAAGGAAAAAAAAAAATAATTAAGGAAAATTATACAGCGCACACTCACCGCCTCCGAGTGTTTTACAAAGTTGAAGCATCAATTACGTTAATTGGGGCCACCAAAACTTTTCCAGACGTGAAAATATACATGGACAGCGGTAATTTATTTTTTTTTTAATGGTTATTTTTTAATTGCACTCCATCGCGGCAGCGCTCGGCCGGCGCCGGACCCAACCCGCGGCAAAAAAAAAAAAACCCGACCCGGAGCCTTTTTGGGTCATTTCTCCACAAATCTACGGAGTGATTGCAGGGGAGGGGCGGGGGGAAATATATATATATATGTATATATAAAAATTACTGATAAATCGGGATTTCTCTCAAGGGATGGGCGAGGGAGCGGAGCTCGCGCACGCGGAGGTAATGCGGAGCTCCGGCACCAGGAATTTGCCCAAATTAGCCCTCGATTCACAACGGGCTGGTTCCATAAAGAAACAGGGGCTCGTGTTGTGTTTGTCCGCGATATTACCCATGAAGGAAGAGGAGAGCGTTTTGTTTTGCTTGTTGACATGCACTTCCGCGTATTATTAAGGAATAAAAAGCCTCCAGCTCCTTCACTCCTTTTTATTTTGGGGGTGGGATGGGGAAAACACGCGCGGACAAGGGGGAAAAAAAATAATCCCGCGGTTTAAAATTTATATTTTTTTTTTATCAAGCGATGAAGCTCATATAAAATAAATCTTAACCCCAAAAATCTCTTTCCCCCCACCCCCGTTAATAAACCCACCCCAAAGTGATGGGGGGGAGCTTTTCTCGGACACAATAGCCCCGATTTGCAAATGAGCATCGCCTGTTTCCAAATCACAAGCAACATTTTGCAACGTCCAACGGCTATCCTTTTTCCAACAGACGGTCCTATAATATTACAAAACTATCTAACAGCAGGGAGTTTTGAATAATTTATCTCCCTTTCTTCCCTTCCTTGGCCCTTTGTCCAAACTTTTTCTCCTCCTTGCAGAATTTTGAATGAGAATAGACAAGCCCTCCCTCCCCCATCCCTTTACTCCATTTTTAAGGCAGCCTAGGGTTTTCCCCCCTTCCCCCCCCCCTCTTTTTTTTTTTTTTTTTTTCCTTTTTCTTCCTTTTTTTTTCCTTCTACTGTTTGCTTTTGTGGTCAGGAATCTTTTGCTTATAAAGCTTCAATAGACTTGAAGGTCTTTGTAAATGAAGTTCATCTTCAAGGTTGGAGGAAAAAAAAAAAGGATCGGATCCTTAAAGAAACCCCTTTTGTGCACCTTCATTTAAAACTCCCAGTAACGTTTGATGGTGACACGGAGAAGCTTTTTCTGCCCCAGATCTCCCCCCCCTCCGCTTCAATATTTCCCCACTCACCCGCATTGTCCCAAAACGGGCAAAACTTTGTAGCTAGTGAGAAACTTTGTAAGCGATCCCCGCTGCTTCCCACACCCGGATCGGGGACTCTCTCCATACACAAAATAACTCTCACCCCGCGCCCTCTTGGTCCGACACCGCCGATATCACCAATCCCCCGAAACTCCAACCGAATCAACCCCGGCAGGCCTGGACCATCGCCATTTTGCCATCAATTTTAGAGAAAAACAGCAAACCCCAATTTCTTGAAGCCCATCCCCAGGACACGTGCAACTGCTGTTGCCCCCCTCAAAAAACGCGCCGAGCTCTGCGACACAAGGAAATAGTTTTCTGCCTAAACCGATACAGCAGCTCCTCCTTCCCGTTGCTTGAAACTTCCCCGTCTTTACAAACACCCTCATTGATAAATCTCAATTATGCCCCCTAAAAATGCCACCTTCCCCTCTTTTTTGGGGGAAAGGGGAAGCATCACCCCTACCAAGCTCACCCAAAATGACATTACAAGTGCTGCCGTGGCTGGCTCCAGCCATGCCTCGTCCCCCATCCCACATTTACAGCGCAGGAGCTTCCAAAAGTTTGATTTTTCCTCCCATGAGAGGCAAGCGCCAACCCTCGGAGATGATAACAGGGCCCCCTGCTCTGTCCCATCACCAGCCTGGCCTTCAGCCTTTCATCATAAAGGCCAGATTTATTTGCCCTGATTTTATTTAGGGTTGCAGACCCCGTTTCCTCCAATCCAAGGACCCCCTATCTCCCCTCGGCTATTCCCCAGCACCGGTGGCTCTGCGGCAGCCCCAGCGCAGCGCCGATCACGGCTTCTCTAATTGATATTGATTGGCCAAATCGGTCAACTGTCAGCCAGAGTTTCAGGGGACCACTTAGAGAGCAGGAGAGAAATCTGTTTAACAAATTCATTTAGGAATCAGAGATGTCTCCCCCCAGCCATCTCCTTTCCCTCTTTATAAATAATTGATCCAGAGCAAAACACCAACACCACGCTTCCTCCTGGGAAAGCATCCTCAGCCCGAGGGCCTGGGTACCACCTTCCCCTCCCAGGGCCCTGCATCACATCAACACTGCCATCAGTCATTTTTGGAAAGGACAAACACGAGAGACTCTGGAGCCATCCCCCGTCTTACTCTTGCTAGCGAGGGATGCGTCCCCTCTCCCAAATGTCCCCTGCAGCCCAGCCCTGGGCCACGCACGGCCGCCTTTACCTTTGTCGCCCAGGATGCCGTCTATGCTGTGCTTGGCCTTCTTCTCCCCATCTTCTTCCTTCTTGTCGCAGTCCTCCTCTTCCTCTTTCTTCCCGAATTTGATGCGTAGCACACGGCTAATCGAACTCACTAAACCTCAGACAGTCAAAGACAAAAAGGCAAGTATAAGCTGCCTGGGAAGGCAAGGTGGGAGCCGGCCGGGAAAACCCAAGCCAGAGCTGCACGACTGGGGTAGGCGGCCTTGCACGCACGCAAGGAGCATCTGCACCCCCTTTTCCCAGGGGTACGCACCTGCCTGGTCCTCCGCGCCCTCCAAAGCACCCCTGGGTTCACCAAGCTGGACACCCAAAATTGGACCCTCCTGAGACACCCGGCGTGGGCAGCACCCAGTTTTGCGTAACACCCCATGGAGCATTGTAGTGGGTGCAACACCCTGGGGTGCACACCCCCAGGGTTACCACCTGCTTTGTAACAGGGAAGACACCACCACCACCCCCCGACAATACACAGCTTTTGCCCAAGCCCCAAGTGGGACCTGCAGCTTAGATTCAGACCTGGGCCCTGTCCCAGATCCCACTTTGGGGGGGCCCTGCAGAGAAGGCTCAGCCCACCCTTCCCCCTAGAAAAAAATCAGAGGGGATCTCTCAGACAGGCCCCGAAAGCTCACATCCCTGCAGACCTATTATTGGGGTACAGGGTCACTTTCCATCTGGGATTTCTGGCTAATGGAAACCCTTCTCTGAGCAAGCAAATCCCAACAGGGCAGCCGGGGTCCCCTTTAACCCTGGATTTGGTGTCTGCCTCCCGGCATGCTCCCTCCACACCAGCAGCCCCCCTGCTTTCAAGGGAGTTGCGATAAGTTGGGAAAATGGGTGTGTTGGGGTTTGTTTTTCCAGCAGACCACCCCATTGCCTGCTGTTTATTTGCCGCTGTGGGTTGGCTTGGGGGGATTTTTTTTTTTTTGGCGTCCCCTCTCCTATCAAAGCAAAAGCCAAAAGGGTGTTTATAGCCCCTGGAAACATTTTGAGAGGTGATAATCATTTCCTCCCCCCATCTTCCTGCAGGTATTGGGGTGTCTTTCTTGCCAAGCTGCCTTCTCACCTGAGGGCACGGTGCTCCGGTCGCAGTGCCCATCCTTCAGGAGTCTGTCTCGGATCTCCCAACTAAACATCCCGGGGTTTTCCCGTTTGTATTCCTCGATTTTCTTCTCCACGTCGGGAGTCGCAACCTGCTTTTGTGATCAAGGGACACCGGTGCGTGCCCGCATGTGCAGAGAGAGGGAAGGGGAGAGAAAAAAAAAGCGCTTTTAATTGAAAAGAGAAGGTGTTCAGCTCGGTTCAATCCTCCTTGCCCTGGCTACAAGTTTTGGGGCTAAAAATAGGGATTTGAAGGAGGAAAAGGAGGAAAACTGGGGAAAGGGCCCTCCCAAATGTTGGCCACCCTAAAAGCAGAGTCTCCAGGGGCCAAGGAGATCAGTCAGGATGGGCTTATCCTGAACCCCGGGCAGGGGGGAAGAGGCAGGGAGGGTGTGCAGGGGATGCTATTTTGGGGAGGTTTATATACACCCAGCGATTTATTATTCCCCAAAAGACCCCGGCTTGCCTCCTCCCCACAACTCCGGCCGAAGCAAATGCTTCAACGTGTGCCACTTGTTGCACATGGGAAAAAAAAAAAATCACTTTAATTTATTCATAGTCTTCAACTCTGCACCGATTTCTACCCATCTGAGCCTGCAAACCGCTGTTTATTAAAGCCCCTTCTCCTCCTTCCCCCCTTTTCCTGAGTATTCACCTGAAATATTTATCCCCCCCGCTAAGAAATCTTCATTTTGACCATAAGGGGGGTGGTTTAGCTGGGCCCCCGCATTGCACTCACCCTGGGCTTGCTGCCCCCGATGGCTCCGGGACGGATGGAGCCCGTCTCCTGGTACCTGCAGAGGATTTTGGAGACACAACCGTGGGAGACCCGCAACTGCCGGGAGATCACACAGGGCCGGATCCCGTGGTGAGCCATCTCCACGATTTTATGACGGATGTGGTTGGGCAGCGGTCGGCCGTTGATGAACACCCCTCCGAGCTGGTTCACCCTGCCCTGGCCCAGCGGGGTGGAAACTGGAAAGCAAAGGGGGGAAAAAAAAAAAAACCCAACCCCAACAACAGGGGAGGGGAAACAAAGTTAAGAGGGAAAAATCCAGGAGAACGGGACGCATCCCTCCATGCACCTTCAGCTTCTCTCCTGGTATTTGAATTTTTAGAAGAAGGGAGAAACCTCTCACCCACCTCCTGGCCTCGGTATTTATTTATCCCAGCATCACGGGGAGGATTTTTCCCCGTCGAGAGTGGGAAAATAAAAATAGCCCGTGACCCCGCTTCTCCGATGTGGCCACTGTGTTTGTCTCTCTCTCTCTCTTTATATATTTTTGGCATTTCACACCTATGTTTTAAATCACAGCCGACTTTTTTTATAAGGAAAGATTTGAAACCGCATCGCAAAGCCCCTAAAAGTTCCCATTTCTCCCCAAAAAAGCGCACTGCACTTCTTCCTTCAAATTACGGGGCTGTTTTCAAACAAACTTTGGGAAATATCCGCTTTGAACGTCCTCGAGAGTGTCTTTTTTTTTTTTCTGGTTTGAGGTTCTTTTTTATGCGTGTGGTTTTGGTGGGGGTTTATTAAGCGGTTTGGGGAGGTGCGGAGCCAGCGCGGATCCTCCGCGACCCCGTTGCTTTCCCGACACCTTGCACTGAGCATCCCCGCCCGGAGCGGGAGGGGAACCAGCGGTTCGTTAATCCCCTTCCCCAATTTGTTTAATATCTCGCAATGTAGATCTTGCAGATTAACACGATTTCACAGGCTGGAAATTAAAAAAAAAAAAAAAAAGGAGAGAGAAAAATAAAAAAAAAAAAAAAGAGGGAGAACTCATCTGGGTAATTTGCAGCAAGGCTGGAGGGGGCGAGGGACGGGGAAGGCGAGGGGGGTGATTTTTCTCTTTATACAAAGAAAAGTCGATTCCAGAAATTGCCTCGCGATTTAACAAGAATCATGCACCACTAATTCCAAGTCACTTGGCCAGCACTCCCTGGATATATCATTATCGACAGATAACACTCGAGTGGCCAATTTTACATTCAAGAGGTACTAAAACCGCCGGCCGCTCTCTCTTTTCATTATTCCCAGTCATGTTGCGCAAATATTGTTGTAATCCTTTGATCCTTTCCCTTGCCGTCTGTTTTACTTCATTTGCTACAGAAAAGCACTTCAACAAATCCCCCCAGCTTGTATGTTTTGCAGCCTGCGTGGTTTTCCACCGCTTTGAGTTTCGCCACTTGATCACGGTCGGGATGAATTTTGCCTGTTTAATAAATGCGGGGAGAGGGGTCCCGCTCCAATTTTGCCTTTCTTTCTTTTTTTTTTTTTTTTTGGTAATGTGGGTGTCTGTGTGCCTAGAAATAATAACCCCGTAACACAAAGAAAAAGCAGCTGATGGGGAAAGTGGATGCGCTGCGAGCTGGGGATGACACTTCGAGAGGTGACAGCTAGAAAGTCCCCCCCCTTTTCCCCTCACCAGCCCCGGCCAAGGACATCTCGCTGCCCGCAGCTAGAGGATACCCCCGGCTTCGGGTTTTTCCCCTTATTTTCCCCCAGAAAAGTGAAAAATCACCAATTTGGTTGGTTTTCCCCACCTTTTCGGGAAGGGGTATTAGCGGGTTTAAATGAAAAAAACAACCCCAACCATGAGAATCTGCCCCCCACCCGCCCCCCAGATCTAGGGGATACGCGAAACTATTATAAATAGTAGGAAAAAACGTAGGAAAAAAGGCAAATCCCAGGAATTTCGCGGGGACGGAGCAGCTACAGAGGGAAGGGAAAGAGCTAAATATCGGCGAGAAGTTGGATGTTCAGATCGGGATACCCTTCCCCACCCCCAAGAAGCAAAGTTTAGCTGCATCCCCACCGGGAGCAGCCCAGCCCGGTCCCCCCCGCCCCGGTTATACCGGGGGAAGGAGCGGTTTAGAGAGGTGTTTTCCCAGACCTACCTTCCAAGGGGAAGCCGGTGCGAGGGTAGTTTTGCCCCGGAGCCGGGCGCATCATCCGAGGCACCGTCCCGGGCAGAGCTGCCATGGTAGGGGAAGGGGGAAGGGGAAGGGGGGGGGGGGGGGGGTCGGGGTGGCGGAGTGGGTCCGGTCCAAACCGGGGCGGGGGACAACCCCTGGGCCCCGGGAGAGCCGAGGGGGGCTGCGGGGATTCCTCTCCTCGGAGCCGAAGCGCTTCTCTCTTCCAGCCCGCGGCTGCAAAACAAGGGAGAAATCTTTGCTCCAAGGAAAAAAAAAAAGAGTAAGCATAAAAAAAAAAAATAATAGTAATAATAAAAGAGGGGGTGGGTGGGAAAAAAGAAGAAGAGGAATAACCCACCAGAAATTACTCTTAAAGTTTTAGGGCTATGTCACAACCGGCCTGAGCGGGCGCTCCGGAGGAATGTAACCCGGAGAGAAGCAGACACATCCAAAGTTGCCTCGGTGCTGGGCTGGGCTTAGGGCTGGGGGGGGGATGAAGGGGGGGAGCCGAGTTTCCCCCCTTATTTTGTTGTTGCCTCTTTTTTTTTTTTTTTTTTTTTTTTAAGTGGTTGGTGCCTGTCGCTTAAGGGATGCTCGTGATGGGGTTGGGGGGGTGGGGGTGGGAGGAGGAGATGGGGGGTGTGTTTGGAAGTTGTTAAAGCGCTGAAGTTGGGGCCGTGGGGAGGACGAGCGAGCTGTGATAGGCTCCGGCTCCTTTCTTTTATTCGTGGCCGGGGAAGGGGGTACCACGGCGGGGCCGGGGGACCAATAAGCGGCAGCAGCTTCCCAACGCGCTGGCAAAGCCATGGGCTCGCCTTATTTTTTTTTTTTTTTTTTTTAAGATGTTATTATTCATTACTAGGCTTGGCTTCCTTCGGATGGAAAACTGGGGTCCCCCTTCCCCGGTTTTAAAAATCTATTGGGGTGAAAGGAGGAAGGACAAAGTTTAGGATAGGGGTTGGATTGGTTTGGGGGTGCGGTTTTGCCTGTTAAACGCACCTAAAGCATCCGTGTGGGTCCCAGAGGGGTAAAGCCAGCCCGGGGAGCGGGGTACGGATTAAAAATGAAATAAAAATAAAACACAATAACCCCCCCCACACACACACACTTAGCTGTCCTGCCGATCCCGGCACTCCCCGCCTTGCAGTGCACTCCCCTTGGAGGGGGGGGTGCCCCGCTTTCACCCCCTTCCCAGCAGTTGATGGGAGGCGGCTCATCCTGCCCCATCGCACCTGGGCCAGGCTCGCACTGCCCCCTCCCCGCTTTATAGGTGTATAGGAGCAGCTGAGGGGCCCCATCGCCTCTTTTCCCCAGCCCCAGGTATCTCCCTCGTTAACATCACGTCTTTAATTAAGAGACAGGCTCCTAGGTGCCTAGCTGGTATCGTTTTTTGGGGGTGGGGGTGGGGGTGTGTGGACACACACTCCAGTGCTCCCCGTCGTTCTCCCGCGAACTGCCCGCTCGCTCGCTGACCCGGGACGGGCTGAACAAATAGCCAATGTTTCCCCCCCAAAATAGGAGAGGGGCAGGAATCCTCCTCGCAGCGGGGCATGACGCCAGGGCTCACGAACCCTTTTGTTTGCAGCTGTAAAAGGGACTTGCCGTGCAAACCGCTGGAAACTTCTCTTTCCCCCTCCCTTAAAAGCATCGGGAGTGGGGGAAATAAAGCAGCCAGCGACATTTCTGACCCGTCTGGACCCAAAATGCGGTCCCTAAATCTCCACCCTGTCCCCCCTCGAGGGCACCACCACCCCTAATCCCGCCCCCCCCCCCCCCCCCCCCCCCTTCTCCCGGTGCTGCTTTTTGCTTTGAAATTAAAGCCCTGGCTGGACCCCTCCTAGTCCGGCCACATCTTCATCGCTCACCCTCTTCCTCTTTCCCCGCACCCATCTCCCATTTGGTTTTTTTTTTTTTTCTCCTCACGTTTTCACGCTTAAAATTCGCCCCGACCACCGCCCCCCTGCAAAAAAGCCCTGACCAAACCCACCAAAAAACCACGGGACGGAGGTAAAAAAGCAACATTGAAATTCCTTCCAAGGTGTCAAGTTGCTCCCAAAGTCTCCTCACCCCGGCGCAGCCCCGAGTTTGGGGCTCCAATAAACGAAAATAAAGGTTTTCTCCCTCCCTCCGCCCCAAACCCACCAATTCCCCAAGTTTTAGGCAGAAAAATAACGGGCAGAGCTGAGCGGGACCAGCCCGGAGCCCCTCGCAGCCCCTTCCCAAGCGCATTCCTCCAGCGCGGCAGTAATTCAATTATTTGCCTTTCATTTGCTTAGATGGGGGGAAAGAGCCTGGGAATAAAGTTGAAAATTAAATGTTTCTGCTCTCCCAGCGCCGGGGGAAGATTAAACTCCAGAACCCGAGCCCGGGGTCCCTGCCTTCCCCGCCGCTCTAGGGTTACCTCGCCGGGAGAAACACAAAATCTCACATCAAACACAGCGTTTGTTTTCCCTCCTACCCCCCTCCTCCTCGAATTGGGGTAAGATTTGACACTTTCAGGCAAAAAAAAAAAACCAACACCCAACCAACCCACCCCAGCCAACTTCACTTTCTCCTCCAGCACTTGCTGCCAGCTCCGGGCAAAGGGTTACCACGTATAGATGTATTTTGTCCTATTTATTGTTATTTAAGCGATGCGGGGCTATGTGGCAGCAGCCCCCGGGTTTGGGTTTTTGGGGGGCGGGGGGATAAGGGGGTGCCAGGGGATTGTCGCAGCCGGGGGAGGGGACACTCCTGCTGAAAAGCAATTTCACAAATCATTTTTCTAACAATTAAGGAGTGTGCAGGGGTGAAATGGCGATTTCACATGCGGAGCTGGGGGCCGGGGGGGGGGCGGGGGAGGGGGTTACCTGCGCACCCAAGCAGCCAGCTGAAAAAGGGGGAACCCCTCTTTTTTAAATTTTTTTCCCCTTTTTTTGCCCGGTGCTCTGCTTCATTACCCATGTTCACAAAAGAGAGACCCCTTCTTTTCTCTCCTGGGAGCAGCGAGCAATAGATTAAAACAAGCATCAATCAGGAACGGAGCAAGTAACTGCTTAAAGGAACCGGGGCAGAATTCCTCCCCGCTTTCCCCTTTCCCTGCGCATCTCCATGGTTTCCTAAGGTATGTTTCTGGTTGATAAATGCCGTATATCGCTATTCCCTTTAGAGAAACGGCTTGTAAATCAGCGCTGAAAGCCAACTCATAAGCAGAAGGGAATGGGGGGTTGGCTTTTTATTTTAATTTTATTTTTCAGGAGCATCTCTCGCCCCCAGCATCCATCCTCTGGGAGAGGAAGGGGTTTTTCAAGTGCGAAGTGTTGGGTATCTCCTTAGAGGGGGCTAACACCACCAGGCTGGGGGGAAAAAGGGCTATATATTCAATTCTCGACCTGAGAAAGATGCACACAGGTTAGCTAAGCCTGCCCAGAGAATCACCGGGACACGAGCCCTGCGCCGGAGATGAGCCACCCCAATCATCAACTATTATTAATCATAATTCCCCTCAAAAAGAAAGAAAGTCCTGCACTTCTTTTGTTTCTCCAGGATGCCATCCCATATCTAGAGCGATGCGGATCTAGAAATGAGAAATCTGCTTAGAAGATAAGGCAGATGCATCATCTGGTCAACTAAAACCTGAAGAATTTGATCACGATATTTCCCCCCCTGCCTTCTGCAAGTAGAAGGCAAAAAAAAAAAAAAAAAATCGCCTGGGGATGAATAATTTAATGAAAAGTTGCTACCTTCTGCAATTACAAGAAGATTACTAATGTGGGAAGGTTTTCCATTTGAGATCCTGGAGTAATAAGCATTATTTTTTTAAGCGATTATCCAATAAATCTCTCTTTAAAGGGCGATAAATCCACCTTGAAAACCGGGGATTTAAAAAAAAATATTTCTGAGGGACTTCCGCATTTTTTAAAATGACCATTGAAAAAAATCGTGAAAGGAAGAGTAACACATTCAGCCTGAAGTGTTTGTTTTTTCAGAAAACCCAGAAAGGCGAGAAGGAATATTTGCAGCAAAGGCAGGCTGAGGAAAAACAGGCTGCTTGGTTAAAAAGGTGGCAGAGAGCTGGAAAAGCAACTCCTGGCCCAGGACTGGGGAAGCCAAGTCCACCCGTCATCCTCAACATCACCAAAAAATTAAATTTTTCTTATTTGCATTAAAGCCCAGAAGCTGCCAAAGGAAGTGGATGGGATTTGGGTGCAGACATTTGGTGCCCAATCTCATTCAAGCCTCCTGCAGCATCCCTGCTGCAGAAATACCCTCCCGCATCCCAGAAGGACCCCAAGTGTCCTCACATATCGTAGGTCCTTGGTCCTCAAAGGGGGCCAGAGGCAAAAAATGAGCTGCAGTTGTTGCCAAGACCTGCTCTTGGTAGTTGCTGGGTTGGAAACAAAGACAGGGTAGAGAAGGGAAATTGGAGGTCTTTGCTTGGTTCTTCAGGTCCAGAATATGGCCCTCAGGTTGCACGGAGAGGGACATGCTGGTCTAATTCTCCTCCTTCCTCTCCTTAGGGGAACAAGGCTCTGCCTGTTTGCTGGAGATGCTCTCAGCTTCATTGCTGAAGAGGGAAGAAAAGTTCCACACAGTCAGACCATGGGGTTTTTGAAGACCTAAAGCTTCAGAACAGAGTTTCTACTTCCAGGACTATATCCAAAGGAAAAGTTTGTCTATTTTTTTGTTTTTAAACATGGAGTGCTCCTGCACCACCAACACTGACCCACAGCATTGCAAGGAACAGGGTTAGCCATGTTGTTAATTTGTGCATGTAACAGGAATTAATTTCTTCCTCCCTCCACCTCCTCCAGGGAAGGCAAGACCCAAACCCAAGAAGAAAACTCCTCCACAATTCTACTCCCCATTGGGATGCTGAACAAAAGGCAGAGTGTCACAACACCACCGGGCTCCTTGGATCTGCCTCTCCACTGGGTCAGGTTTAATTTGCCCAGGGTGCAGCATTAATAGGATGTAAGCTGCACCCTTGAACAATTACCTTATCAAAGCATAACATCTATGGAATGAGCAAAGTATTTTCATTAAACAAATCAAAATAATAAGGCTGGCAATGGCCTTGTTCATTCTTTGAACCTTAAGTGGCTTTAGAGATATTCAACAGTACCGCACCAACTCCTATTCCACTGGTAGTCCCTGCTTAGTTTTTCTAAAGAAGATTAACTACTCCTTGCTAAAAGGCTCAGTTCTACTTTTGTCAGGGTGCACAGACTAATTGGGTTTTCCCTGCATACAACGGGATTCCTGTACTCCTGCTACCGGCCTTGCTTCCCATTTCATGTGGCTTTTCAAGACAAGGAGAACAACTTTCCTCCGTGCATTTGATTTGTTCCGTGTTATGCGTTAGAAATAACACACTAAAATAGGACCTGACTGCGCAGGGAGAACAACCATGTTGGGAGATGCTGCTGGAGCAGAATAAGGGTGCAAGAAGGGATTTTCCTAACTTGTACCTTCCTGGAGATTAGTAAATAATGTATTTCAAGGGAATGGGCTGTTGGAGAAGGTGGGAAGAGGGCACAGCTAGTTCCAGGGAGAAAACACTGAGACTGAGCACTTAGGGGCCAACATCCTTCAAGAGGAAACAGGACAGAATGGGAGCAAGGGGGATGGTGATTTTAGGGTGCCTTTCTTTGAGACACCCAGCTTCAGGCCTGCTAAAGATAGATTTACAAAGAGAGCAGAGCACCTGCCCTCAAATAATTCAAGCTGCCTCCACATCCAAATCCCTTGTTATGTGGCTCATAACTCACCTGCTCCCAGATTAGTCCCACTCCAGTACTAAGGGCCAGAACATTTCTCACCCCCATAAAGACATCACTCTTCCTTCCTTACACTGGAGGGTAAGTAAAGTACACCCAGATGCCTGTATCTAACAGCCCAGCTACTCTCAGTGCTCCTACAGCTGTCTGAATTTTCTGGGAGCTGAATCTACTGTAGCTACAGTCCTTTGGGGAACATCAGGCTTGATGGAGCCCTTGGAGAGCCAAGTAAACCAGAGCACAGGGCTCGTATCTCACAGCCTGGCCTGGCCCTGAGATGCTGCCAGCATGGAGAAGATCATGGCAGCAGGAAGTCGTCCTGGAAGAAGCAGCAGGCATGGAAGGGTGAAAACACAAAGGGTTTGGGTTGGTCTTTCCTGAAGTGTAAGGAATCAGATGAAGCCAAGCTGCATATTTGTCTGGGTGAATTAAAAGCACAATCCTCTCTTCCCAGAGGGAGCAGTTGCTTCATATTTATACATTTAGTTTTACAGGTGTAAAATAACTTCCCTTTATGCTTATATAATATTTTTTTCATTTGAATTTCAAGGCTTTATTCCCTTCTTTGGATTCAAGTCTCCTACCTGAGCCTGATTCTCTGTATTGCCATTAATTCCTTCATCACAGAAATGAATTCCATTTAATTCTCTATAGCAGTTGTTAAGGTAGATCAAAAAGTGCATTTGCAAAGGTTTCTTTCCTTTCTCCCTTACAGTTTCCAGCTCACCTGAGTCCTGAAAAGGCTTGAATTTGAAGCCATGGCACTCTTCACCATCAGCTCCTCTCATTACAGAGCAGAAAGGGAGGGGAGAAGCCCTTTTTCTTTCTTCCCCCCCTCCCCCAAGTTCAGAGCTGAGGTATTTCAGCCTGACTGGGATTAATAAGGTTAATTATTGATTCCAGCTGCAGATACAACTTACCTGTTCCACTAGACAAGTTATAATTGGGTAAAGCCTGACCCAGTTGAGTTGGAACTTGTAGGAATTGCAGAAGCCAGAATTTTCGGGAGAAAGGCTGCAAGGAAATGGAAAGATTTGAGGAAAAACTTCACCAACTAAACACAAGATTTTAGCAATGCCAGACTTGCTCTCAAGGGCACTGTTGAAGTATAAGGTGCCTGTAGCCATGTGGTACCCTGAAACCAGCACATCTTAACACCATTCTCGATGGAAACACAGCAAGAACAGCTCAGCTAACCAACATGTTGATAGGAATCAAGCAATAACAATAATATTAGACTCACATAGACCGTATCAGCCTTCAGGAAAAACTACATAATTATATCAGGCTTGTTACTATAAGCCCAACATTATTCAGAATATTTAAAGCCCTTCATTTAAAGTTTCTTGGTATCCCAGCATAAAAACTACTTTCTATTCCCAGTTCAGTTTGGGTCAGGTATCTAGCTTTAGCGCTGTGTGAGCAGAGATGTTTTATTACCAGCTATAACCTTGCAGAAATACATTGTTACAGCAATAAAAAAAAAAAATCAGATACCCAGAAACCCTTTTCTAAGGCTTAATTATAGCCCTGAGAATTAAAATGCCTGCAGTGTACATTCCCAGCTTAACTATAGCCACCAAACCTCAGAACTGTACACAGGAAAACAACATCATAATATAGTTTTACTTAAATAGTGAATGCTATAAAGTGCATACCAAGGACTGGAAACCAGGATGCTGCCCAGGTGCAAGGAAGGGAATTGGAGGAACCGTTGATTTTTTTATAGCGCTGGAACCCGCCATATAGGAGAGGGCACAGCACTCCTGGGCTGTATCAGCTCCATGTGTGACTGCTTATGGGGCTGACTGGGGAGGGGCTCAGAGTTTGGCTCAGCTGCTTTGGGATGTGTGATTAGGTGAAGAAAGCTCTTGGGGAGTGCATAATATAGTTCTCAAACTGATTTTAAAGGCTACTAGAAAGCTCAGGAAAAGGTATATGCAAAGCAGCAGAAGTGATTAAGACTTGCAAGCTCTGGAAAACTTCTGTTTTTCAGGGCTGGCCTCTACAATATCAAGGTAGGTGCTGTGTAATTGCTTGTCTTTTTCCTTTTAAAAGCTGATGATTTTGTAGTTTTGCTGTTTGTGTTCTTGGTTTCCGAACTCAAGATGGGCTTTATATAACGGTTCTATTAAAGTAGTTAAAAAAGATTAGTGGAAATACAGTTTTTTTGGTTGTTATCCTTAATTTTATGTGGCTGAGCTGCCTATTTGTTGTTCTCCCCTTGTAGGGGTTCCTGAGGTGGGTGGTGGTGCTGGGAGGGCAGCTCAGGTGAAGGAATACACTGTGGTGCGTTATACTCTGCGTATTACATTACCTATGTTGGTGTGTTATGGTGAGTGAGGTAGTAGTAATGATAGATCTCTGTAAACGATTTCAGGCAGGCTGGAAGGCTCTGAGTTTGGGAGGGGATGTTCCCGTGTATCAGTGATGTGCATAAAGTTGTGGATGTGGGAATAGACTGAGCTCCCTGGGTTTATTTCTTAAATTAGCTATGCATTTTTAATATTCAGCTAAAAATCACCGGGTGAGTGGTGTGAGCCTGAAACAAGCTGGTTTAGAAGCAAAGCAAGCTGTTGTTGCTGAACATGATTTACTGCTAAGGAGTTAGGTTTGCAATCTTCCCTTGCAGGGGGAAGAGTCCTTCTGGCTGAGGGACTTGGCTTTATCCTTAGAATAACTGGTTTAATTCTTCCTTTTGCTCTAGATGTCTTTATTTAACTTTGGTTGGTCCTTTCAGTAAAAGCAGGATAATATTTCTGTTATCTCCTTGCTGCATGAGCTCTACAGAGCAATGGTAGTTTGCAGATCCTTCCAGTGTCTGCTCCTGAGTTTCCACAGAGTTGTAATTCTGAAGTTTCCCTGGTGTGATTTGCACAGGGCTACACATCTCCTCCTGAAAGCCAGTTTGAATTTTGGATGCTTACAGCACTAGGGAAGAGAGTAACAACAAGCACAGGGGAAGAAAAGGTTAAATTCCCCAGAGCAAACCTCCAATTCCCCTCTTTCATTCCCACCAGGTAGCTTCTAATTACTCCAAAAGGAAAAAGGTCAGGAGGTGGGAGGAGGCTGCCGCAACAGGGAGGAAAATGTTTGATTAGCTACTAAGTTAAGGGCTCCCACCCCCTGCCCAGGCGTACCCCTGCACCCCGCTACTCTCTGCAGGCTTAAGACTTTCAGCAATGCTGAGCTATTTCTTCTAGGTGATACCTTTGATGGCCAGGTATTTTTTGAAGGAGGGGTAAAAAAAAATCCTTATATTGGTTTTATAGAACTTTACTGCTCGGTTGTGATTTCCATATGAGTTTAGATGAATGCAATGCCATCACTTGGGTATTATTGCATGGAGAAGAGCAGCTCCCTCCACTTTGAAGCTGCTTTTGGATATATTAACGTGCATGTGGAGCCTGAAAACTATGTCTCTGCCTCCAGCTCTGCCCAGGAGTGCTTGGGATGAGGGATTGTGTTCTTCCCATGCAGGGAGTAGCAAGATGCTTTCCGAGTGCTATTGTAGGAGCTTGCTAAATTTGAGATGAAGCTGTTCGCTTTCCTCATGTGAGACTTGGTGGTGTTTTGTCTTCCTTTTAAAATGAGTTCTCTAGCCATTTTTTCCTCATCCTATAATAGTGATTACACTGATTCACAGTGAGACAAAACATTAAAGGGGGGAAAAAAAATCCCAGTCTAAGAAATGCATAATTTTTTTGTGTGAAGTAGATAAGTCTTCAGAAACACAGAAAGAAATTTGCACGCGGCTCAGCCACGTAGTGCTTAATCTCATGCAATAATCGCTGCTGCTTGGGTTGGCAGAAGAATAATTAAACAGATATTAAAACTGCAATCGGCTGTCACTGAAATCTAGTAGGAACCCTGGGTGATCAACATCTAAACTGCTGGCTGGGGAAAAGAAGTCAAGGGGAGCTTTCCCTCGCTGGCTTTTCCCCATCCCTGGCGCAACAACCTGGATCTGGAGCGTGGCCATGGGGTTTGCATCAGTGCAAGCTCTGTGGAGTTCCATAGGAGCTGTGAATCTGCGAGCAAACGGTAGGGTAAAACTTCTTAAACCATCTCAAGTCCATATATATCCGTGGCTTGCTTGCATGCAGCCAAACACGGACCCAAGCTCTCTGTCTGCGTTAGGCTGCTGTACTGCAGCACGTCGAAGATGCTCTTGACTTAGTTCAGTCTGGTGTGGAGATGTCAACCTTGTGCAAGATCCATGAGATCCTTTGCAGACCGGCTTTAAATCTGAAAAAGTGTTTGAAAACAGCACTAGAGGGAAGGTGCTAATATATTTAACATTAAAGAAGCCGAGGATCCACTTTGGCTCAGAAGAGCCCTGTGGTGCGCGGCTCGTGGGGGCTTGTTTTAATTTGGCGCTGACTCTTAAACAAAATTTCTTTGAGTCGAGACCAGTTCAGGGGCCTGAGATGAAAGTCAATCTGGTCACTAATGCACCGTAAAGTAGGGGGATAAAAAAATCCACTGAAAACCCAGTAAATAAGGCGAGAGGGTATTTTTTTTTTCCAAGAGTCAATTCTAATTTCCTGAATTTTCATTAGGAGGGAAGGGAAAGGTTTATTCTTTCCCCTTAATTCCTCTCCACAATCAATTGTTTTGCTTTAATATTTGACATAGGTGACAAACTGTTGAAAGCAGATAATTTAATTGTTTTGCTTTCAATACATGTTAAGTGTTTGAAGAGTGGCCTCCTGTTTCTGGCACCGTTAAAGCCTACGGAGATGTCCATCCCTGCACTGGGAGAAGTAAATCAGGGCATGGTAATACCTGACTCCTTGGACAGCAGTGGTGCAGGATCAGGTCCCCATAACAAAAATAGGGGAGGAGATTTTGATCTGAGTTATTTTGGCGAAAATCCAAAGTAACCCGTTGACTTCAGTGCAGTTGCTCCAGCTGGATGGATGCCCGGTGTAATGGAAAGCAGGGTTGGGGGGCCTCTCCTAAAAGCAGATATTTAACATTCACAAGTTACTTTTCAGCATTAGGAAAAACAAATTAACAAGTCTCCAAGAGGATTTCTTCTTCTGGAACAGTAAAATGACTTTTTCTTTTTACTCTTTGTCCCTTACAACTAAAATCTTTCTATCTCCAAGACACTTTTTTTGGGTTTTAGATTTTTTTTTTTTCTGAAGCCATTACCTGTATAATTTTTTAAGCCCATGGTTATATTAGCCTTGGATGATGCAGTATCTGTAAAAGAAGGGTCTTTTGCTCTAACGCGCCGGCTGCACTTGACTGTTTCCTATTGATAGGAGATAGAGCAGCATGGAAAATAGTCTGCGCAAGGCCAGGTAAAGGGAGGGGAGTTAGCGAGTCTGTTCAGCATATAAAACCACCCGTTCCCTTATCGTAATCCATAGACCCACTTTCCTAACGTCACCTCCGCTCTTCTGGGGAGAGGTAGAGCTATCTTCCCAGGCTGGAGAGAGCCAGATAGTAGACGAGCCGCACATTTATCGCCCCAGCGCAGCAGGCGTAATGGGAACTGAAAATTGCTCTAAAATAAAGTTGCTGGGGAATTAACTTCTAAAGGGTGGAAATCCTTGGAGGAGGGAGGTTGGGATCTGTATGGAATTAAAATCAGGCTTGTGCTTGGTCTTGTTCTGTTCCTGGGGAGTTGAAAACCTCAGGTTGGCCAGTTTTTTTCCCCCTCCCCCTGAAGATTTAAAGCTTTTGTGCAGTAGCTCTGATGGATCAGGCCCTGGTAAAGCACTCCTGACAAAGGTGATGTGATGCAAACATATGTCACAACCCTTGGCTGCTTTGGAGTGTGTCTTTGAGCTGACCTTGCTGACATATGCTGATGCAAAAAACACCCAACACGTTGCTACGTTTGTCTTTGCTGTTGAGTGAGGCCATCCGAGCCAAAACCACAGCGCAGCTTCAAGCTGAGCCTTCTAAAACTGCCTCCTGGACTTTGGTGAAACCACGTAGACCTCTCATGGGCACCAGAGACCTCTTCCAAGACCCCTGCCTTCTCTCTGGGTGTTGTGCTTCCATCCCTGCTCAGTCAGCAGATGTCTCCAGGGGTGCCCTCTGAAATTCATGGGGATTTAAGCTGTGCTTAAAGCAATTTTAACCAAGCAGGGGAGGTAGTTAGGTATTTCATGGCTGCGGGGCATGAAGGAAGGAGTGCTGCTGGGAGGAGGCAGTCATGCAAGCAGACGGGGGCAGTCAGGATAGCCAGCTGCTCCCTGTAAACCCAGGATTTTTCCCAAGTTTTTAAATTTAGAAAGTAAAGTTTATTTGTTATCAGTTGGCCTGGCTCTGTCACAGTCAGAAGCTGACTTAGTCCAGCATTTCATCTGCTTTTCTTCCCAAGATCAGGCTTGGAAATAAGTCTAGCAAAGAAGTGCAGGCTTAATTCACTCCACCTCCCGGGAAAGATGCTTGTCTGAATGGGACAAGACCTATTGGGCCAAAGAACAACATCTAGCAAAAAGAAGTAATAATCTGGAAGTATATTTGTCTTATTGTAATCTCAAAGAAGTCTCGGGATAGAGCTGGTTTTGGCATGGGAGTGGCTACGATGCTCTTTTCCCCTACAGCAGCAGTTGCCCGGCTCCAGCGAAGCCAAAAGACATTGTTATAACTGATGCATTGAGAGTGGAATAGAAAATAAATTGCTAATAAAAACTCTAGGGGATGCCGTGTGAATGGGAATGGAAATAGAGCCTGGCATACGGTTTTATTGACTTCAATGGCATCGCACCATATTGTCCCCACACTTGCTTTTGGTGATAAATTACACTGCGTTTCTGACAGGGGTGGAATGATTAAGCTCAGATGTCTTATTAAGATCTCTCCTTTCCAAAATGTCATGTTGCCTTGATGTTTAAAGGTCTCCGTTGTGCAACAAACACAGCATTGTGGCGAGCAGCAGGCTCGCTGGTGTGGGCAGGCAGGACCCGCGCCGTCCCGCTGGGAAGCGTGTGGAGGGGAGGATTGGCAGGTCCCCTCTTGCTGCCGGAGTCCCAACCCCACTGAGAATAGGGGGAATGGGATGAGCAATGATGGGGGTCCTGGGGTGAAATCTGTGGTGCCTCCAACCCTCTGTTTCCTGTGCCAACCCAACCACCAGTGCCTTCAAGTATGCCCACCAAACTTCTCAAAGCAGGCACACCATCTCCAGCCTGGTGTTCTCACCCCATCCCATGTTGCTACCTGAGGGATGCAGGTGCCTGGAGCTCATGCAGGACCAACACGTGTGCCCTCAGATGCAGACCTCCACCGAGGGATGGAGGAGTGTCTGAAAGCCTCCTGCCCCTAAGGCCACCCCTATACAGGGCCTGGGACAACAGTAGGCTGTCATATTCTTGGTGCTGGTCGTTGACCAGTGAAGACAGGGCTCTGGTTTGTCCCTGTGTAGTATTAAGAACATATCAGTGTCCTTTTAATGGCACAAGCTCAGCGTGTGGTGAAGGTCCTGGGTACATCAGGAACTTGGCAGCAAACACGGTCCAAAAGGGCCGTGCAGAGAGCATGGTGACCTAGTTGCCCTCCTGGCCATGGTGTGTTTGGCCCTGCTTGCCCACCTGCATGAGGAAGGGGTTTTGGGCTCCACTGGGGAGAAAGGGGTTGTCACATAGATGTCACTGGCATGTCCCCTTCGTCCTGCAACAGCGTGTGCCCAGGCAGCAAAGCCTGTGCCTGCCGGAGATGCGAGGGGATGCCCGCCTGCCAGGTGGGTAGCAGCTGGCCAAACCTGCCCCTCGGCTTCTCACCTCTGCGGTCTTTGGGGTTTATTTTGGAGGGGAGCAGAATTGATGTGGAGCAGAGCATCATACCTGCTGGTCCCTGGATGCCCGACCCTCCATCAGCAGATGCCTGCTGCCACCCCGTGGCCTCGGCAGGGAAGTTCCAGGGAGCGATGCTCTCCTGCCTTCCAGCCACCCTTCTCCTGGGCAGGTCCAGCTTGGACCTGGGTCAGTTATGAGCCCACCACCGGAACACAGAGGTTTGGGGTATGCTGGTTGTGTCTTTCTAGGTGCAGGGAGTCCGTAGTTGTGAACTTGGATTTCACGGAGTTTGGTAACTTTGGGTAGGGTTGGTACGTGTGACTTGAGTTTAGAGCTCAACTGTCTGGGGGTCCTGCATCAACCAGCTCCTTGAAGGCTTATTCATGCACTTTTGCTCCTGCAGTCTGGAAAAGTTGGAAGAAAACTGGGAGGGAAGTAACCTGATGCTATTTTTTCTTCCCTAAAATGTAGTGTGATTTGGAGACTTTATTTTCTCCTGACTGGTTGAGCTTTTCCATCTGCCTCTGGTTTCTCTGTCTCTTCCACCTGCAGCCTAGGGGACTTCCCATGGATTTAATGGGTTCTTTGGGGTGGTAACAGGGTCAGCTGCCCCCAAAGCAGGTTTGGGGGAAAGGGAATTTCGGCTGACTACCCGTGGGGCTGGGATGCAAGTGCTCTTCGGTTAGGCTGCTGCAATAAGGATGTGTGAATAGCCTGGTGAGGGTTCCTATTCCTCCCTCAAGGATTTTAGGGGTTTGGTTTGGGACTATTCTATGGTTTTTGGGATACTCAAGCACAAATTGACTTCTAGCTTTGCTTTTAGAGCAGGAGCTCATGCATTTTGCTGAATTAAATCTTGACTTAAATGTGACAGAAGAAAACCTCAGTGCTTTTTTTATGCAATGAACTAAATACAGTGGTACAGAACAGGGGATGGGAAGGCCATGACCCTCCCAGAACCTGCCAAAATCCAGCTTAGAGGGGCTGTGTGTGGGTGCTGGGTGCCGTGGCACAGGGTGGTCACCCTTCCCTCTGCCTCGGCTTGTAAATCAAGAGCTGAGAGTGCAGCAAGTCCGCAGACAAGCCGCAAGCTTGGCTCACGTGCTGTGGGAAGTCACAGATTTCCTGCCCTGGGCTCTCCGGGGAGAGAAGCTGCTCTTTGACAAGCTTCTTAATTAGCCAGAAAGTTGGGTCATAACCACTGCTGTGTCTCCCCTTGTCATGGTTAGACTCCAGGGTGTGTGAAAAATCGAAACAGTACAATGAGCGTTTAGAGGAGCTCATGTTAATTTTAGAGAATGAAAGGAGGAATTTCCCCCCCCGCTCTGTTGATAATGATTTTTCAATACCCTCAGGATAGGAAGAGAAAGGGGTCCCTTTCGAAAGGGTTTTAAAAACGTGTCCCTGCGAAGCACCGGTGGCTCCTGGGCTGGTGCAACAGGCTCCTGTGCAGGATGTTTGGGGCTGTTGGAGCCTGGGCTTTGCTCCCTCTGTGTCAGAGCAGTGCAGTGGAGCCCAAAGCATTTTGTTTAACCCTTCTTTTTCCCTTGGCAGCCCAGAAGCGGTGCTTTTAAATTGTGAGCAGTGAGCGTGATGCAGGATAGTTTGGGCAAGCTCTTGGCTTGGGATCAAGGCCAGCAGCTTCCTCCAGACACTGATGCTTGCTGAAGCATGTGCTGTCATTCCTGGTTTGATTCCACTGTATTTAAACTTATTTTTTTTCCCCTCTACTGGAATTTTGCAAGGTACAAGACATGTTTTCCTTGCAGCCAGGGTATTGTTGGCAAACCTGAAGTTTGTTCTGGTCTAAGAGACAACAGTTATGACTATACAGGGTGGATTTCCAAGATAATCATCCAGACTTGACCAGTGACTTGCTGCTTACCTTTTTCTCAGCCTGTCTTTTTGCTGAATCTGAAACTCCTTAAGGCCAAAGCAGAGGTTT
Organism: Rhynochetos jubatus; assembly: GCA_027574665.1. NCBI lineage: Eukaryota > Metazoa > Chordata > Aves > Eurypygiformes > Rhynochetidae > Rhynochetos > Rhynochetos jubatus. Next base: position 8,707,606 of record CM050669.1, read on the forward strand.
GAGGTGACTGAGCCCTTCAAGAGATGGGGATACAGCTCCTCTTACACTTTGCAGTGTCCTAGGTACATCACTTAGTTATTTCTGTCACTGGTGTCCTTAGGTGCTAAAACACTGTCCTGGTTGCTCAGACCCTCCCTGCAATGCCCGATAGAGCGGGTGGGTTGACACCCATATGCAATGAAGATGGGCCAGGGCTGCTCTAAAGACTGTGGGGTGTGATATGTGGCAAGGGTTGCTCTGCCTTCTCTAATACTGTTACTGAAAAATCTGATGGCAGTAGGTGACAGTGAGGAAAGGTCCTTGAGTGTTCTTTAAATCCTCTCAGTAACCTTAGGTATACATGAAGGCCCTGAGAAAGGGTATTTACTGTGTGAATGAGATCTGTCAGATGTTTATTTGGGGCCAGTTGCCTTGTGGAGGATGCTGGAGTTGGTGTAATTAGAAACCCCAGATCCTTCTTCTCAGGGCATGATGAATATTGAAATGCCACTTAAGTCCTCGGTCCTTTTGACATCCTTGCCGAGGGGACCTGGACAGCACATTGTGTGGCCTCAACTCTTCACAGACCCTGCATCTAGATAATTAGACCTTGATATCAAGGCTGACAAGGCATTCCTGGATGCTGAGTGTAGTTGTGGCCTCTAGCAGGAGCTCCAAGCAGCGTTTGAGCATGCACCAGTGTCTAATGTATTTGCAACACAGAAGGGAGCTGAGGCTGGGAAGGACCTGCTGGAGATCTTACCCTCTGCAAAGGGAAGAATTGGGTGTTTTTCCAGCTTAGCTGCATTACTCTTGGCACAGATGGCTGTGTGAAGGGTTGAAGCGCTGCAAGTTGTTCGTAACCCTGTTCTGTTAGTGGGTGATGTGTTAAAAACAGCTCCAGTTCTTGCTCAGGCCCTTTATGGATGCAGAAGGAGGCAAAGCATGATGGATGACCAAGCTTTTATTCACCTTAGCCCCAACCCACTTGTTAAACCATCTTAGTCAAGTTATTTCTGGAGCTCGTGCCTTGCTTAGCTGCTGTAACGCTGAAAGCTTCGCTTATACAACAAGAGCAGTTAAAATAAGAGCGAGTGGATTTTTCTAAAAGGCATAAGAGGAAAAAAAAAATCTGTGTTCATTCAAAAAAAATAATAATTCCATAGAAGGGTTCAGCAGCAGTGAAAACAGCCCTGCAGTGTTTCAAAGCTGAAAGCCTGTGCCAAGCTGCTGAAGGTGAATGAGTCGGGTAGAGCGAGGCTGTCTCGTTGCATTTCTCAGTTATTGGCTTACCCTGCCCTGGGCATGCTGCCATCCCTCTCTGCAACATCAAGCTCATGTTCCCTCCGTCTCCAGAGCCACTGAGCTACTGCGAGCACGTCCTGCCCGCCCTTGCGTCTCTCTGGGTCAGATTTGGGTCAAGGTTAGGTTTGAACTTTCCAGATTCATGGTTGACTTCCACCAGCTAACAGGATCGCTTAAGGCAAAGCCCAGTTACCAAGAGGTGAAATGTTGGCTGGCTTCTCTTTGCTTTTTGGATTTCGTATGAGTGGGAATAGCTGGCACGGAGTGTGCTTTGCTTCTCTGGCACAGCACAGCTCTTCAGTGCTGCAATGAAGGCATCAGTGTGCAGGAGTCATCAAAACTGATGGCAATAAGGTCCTTAACACTAAGATGCTGATTTTTTCTTGAGCGAGTGCAAAAGCACACACAGAGCCAGAAAGAAGCTCTGCTGTGGTGCAGAGCACTCAAGATCAATATATTATGTCAGCTATGGTTGAGAGCTGGGGCTCAGAGGTAAACAAATCTCTCCAGAAAGTCTAGTTTGGTTAGAGGAGATGCAGGTTCATCGCTCCAGCCTCTTCTGCTGTTAATGGGTTGTCCGATACCACTGTTAATGCAGTAAACGTCAGACCCAGAAGGTCTTATGTAGACATTAGCTCTTCATTAACCTTCCTTAATGGGGTTGGAGCAGGAAGAAAGTTGCCTTGTGATGGGGCTCTTCTCTCTTCCTTTCTATGGAGACGCTTACAGACACTAAATATGGGTGGGCAGTCCATGCTGGTGCTGTGAAAGCAAGTCACACCCACATCTTCCTCATGCAAGCTCTGGGTATGGTCACCTGGCTTCAGGATGCCCCAGCACATGAAAAGGCAGAGGAAGTGTCCCTTAAGGCTTTCCAGTTATTTTAGAGGGAGATAATAGTACGTAGGAAAAAGGAGTTCACCTCACCTGAGTAGGCCTTCTCTTGTATTAAGGTGGCGGTGGTGGGGAAGAATTAAAGGGGTGAAATCTTTTGCCTAAGCTCCCAGTGTTAGTGGCGGAGTAGGAAATGTCTCAGTGTGGGTAAGTGTTAAGCATGCAAAGGGAATAAATGTCCATTTACCACTCGCACTGTGAAGTGTAAGCTCTAATCTGGGCAGTTTTCTCCTCTGAAGGCTGGTCTGTGTGAAAGCATTCTGCTCAGGGGGGTAGTTTGGAAAGAGAAATGTAAGGAGCAGGAATGAAATGGGGCTGGCTTTCAAGGGCAAATGATGTCTGTCTGTGCATCTCTTCTGTCTGGTCTAGCTAGAAACCTCGCTTCAGAGTCGGTGCTGTGCATTCAAATGACAGGTTTGTCTTTTCAAATCCTGTTAAGAAATGTCCTAAACACTGGAGAGGAGATGTCAAAGGCGGAATCTTCACCCTGTACCCCTTCTCCAGACTCACTTCAAACACTTCTCAATGGTGACAAGATAATTGATTTAAACCCTTCCTTCCTGCTCGACTTTTTAATGAAAGCTAAATCAAGGGCCCTATGACGTGCTTGCAGACCAACACCTCCAGATCCAAAAGTGCCCTAACAGGGGAAACCTGGCTTGTGCTCGTTGCTTTCTAAAATAAATTCCAGCAACCCCAATGCAGTTGAGATGTTTGACCTAGCGCATTTGGAAGCTGTGTCCTTCAGAGGGTTTCTGTTGCTTTTTTTAAAGGATGGCCCTGTGTGCAGTGATGAAATCACATAAATGGGGGTGGGGTGGGAGAAGCCCCTCAAATCTTTCAGTGTATGGGTTAAAGAAGGAGTAAATGAGGGAGGACGTGCAGGGGTTGGATGGTGATGTAGAAGCTGGGATGGAGGAAGGGCAGCTTCTCCACTGGGAGAAGTGAAGCACCAGGGTGTGTCAAGGAGCCAGGGCTCTGAGCTGAGACTTAAGTGACTGGGAGAGAGCCAGCTGCCTTGGGACAGGGGCTGAGGGAAGCTGGTGGATGAGCTCCCTTCTCAATGGGCCAGGAGATGCCTTGCTGGTGCATGATCTCCACTGCTTGCCATCAACCAACTGCAGAGAGAGGCCTTGGGTAGATGCTGCTGGAGATGCAGGATTTGTTGCCTTGGGCAGTTTTGTGAAAGAGCCAGCATCAATGTGCTGCTGGCTCTGGAGAAGCCCTGCAGAGTCCTGCGTCTTCATACCAGGTGGCCTCAAATCACTGCAATGCACAAAGCCCCCAAAAGCTCTGATCTGCCTCAATGCTCCGCATCATCAAAGCAGCAGACAGGAGCTGGGAAGTTGGCCACCTCCAGAGCTTGTGTGCAGGGTGGGTGCTTTGTGAGCTTCTCATTGCCTGTGCTCTTGGGGGGAAAAAACATCTGCAAGGACTTTATCAGCTGGGCTGGAAACTGTCCTCCTCGTGTTGCTCCTTGATGCTCGTTGCATCCCGCTTGAACATCCCTGCAGGATGGAGAGGGGGGAAACATGGTGCTGGTGGGGTGGAGGAGTCCCATCTGCAGCTCAGATTCTGCAGGGGAGCTAATGAAGTACTTTGTGGTCCTGAATAATGGGAAGTGTATTTATAACCAGGGTTGGCATGTCTGCTGCTAACGAGATGCACACAGGGCTTCAACCATATGAGTCAGTGTTGGCACTCTTCGCTCAACTGATCCGTGTTTGTTGCTGTTAGTGGTATTCAAGGGCTTAAATAAGTAGGGAGGGGAAAAAAAAAAAGCTCTGGGATGCATAGTTGGGAGAGCTGGTAGTTTAAACAGACAGCATAAAAAGCCTTGAGGGGGTAATGGAGGTGCACAGAGGGAAAGAGTCTTGTGCCAGGTTGCAGCAGAGGTTGGTACTAGGCACAGGATGGATGCATGTGGGGAGCTGCGTTCATCATGCCCCCTCCTTGCTGTCAGAAATGCATGGAGGTAGCGAAGCACAGCATGGGGGTCTCGGAGGATGTGTCGCCAAGAGGTTCATGTGGATTTGGTTAGGGGCGTGAAATAGCGATGCTGGTAAGAGTGCTCCCGTGCCATTCATCACTGTCTGGATGGAGGGGTGTGGGAGAGGGGTGAAGCCAGCTGACAGCTCTGCTTGGTAGCTGTAACACAGGAGTGAATAATGACAAGTGAAATCCCACCTAACACACAGCCATGTTCCCCCCCCTGCTCACCACACTCATTTTTCTACTCAATCCTGTCCTCTGCTTAACACCTGCAACACCTCCAGCCCTGGAAATGGGCTGGGGATGTTTGTCAGCTGCTGTGAGAAATGCCCTCCATTCCTACTCAGAGCTCCTGTTCCCGGGAAGAGTCATTTGTTTCTCCAACAGAGGATTTTTTGGTAGGTCTCCCGTGCCAAGATTATGTCAAAAGGGAGGTAGGGGAGCAGGCGAATTTGGAAGACAGATGTCTCACCTGCTATGTCATGTTAGTGTCAAGGCATAGAGATCAGTGTGAAAGGATATTAAGCTTGGAAATACAAGGAAGGGGGAGAAAAAAAAGATGCAGACATTAAAAAAAAAAAAAAGGTGCTGTCACACTGTCTGCTTGTTCGATGCTGAAGGCTTGGAGTGGCTCTGTAGCAGCTGACAAACACTGCATGCTGGGCTGCTGTTTGGCCTGGTTTTTAGTATAAGGGCCACTTGAAGGCAGGAAACAATATTGTTGCTTGAGGATGGATGCCTTCTGCCAAATACTGGCAAGGTGATGAGCTTCTGGTGAGCAATATCCTTTGTATTCATGCAGCCTGGCCAGGAGGAGTGAAATTCAGGGTTGACTGAACATGGGAAACTGAGCTAAATAGGGACCGTTTGCAGTGAAAGGGAGAGGTGGCAAGGGCTGGTGGGTGGGTGGGTGGATGTACCTCTGCTTTGCAGGAGGAGCATCCTCTGCCTGCAGCCCCACACTGGGACTGAGTGGGTTTACATGCATGTCCCTCGTGCTCTGGGAATGACTAACAAGGTGTTACCTCTCTAACCTCCAGCAGGCAACCAGGGAAAGTACATTTTGCTCAGAGTAGCATCTTTTGCTGGTGGGTATGGAGGCAGCTGGAGGTGGGCAGAAGTTTTGGATCTCCTATTTTTGAGGGGGCAGATGAAACGAGGGGTTCCTAGGTTGAGAAAACCAAACCCTCAACAAGAAACACTGAAATTGGGTTGCATTCTTCAACTGCCAGCTGTGGCAAACTCCTTCATTCGCCTCTTGCTATTCCCATGTTTGGTGTTCTGCTTTGCCTGGTTCCTGCTGGACAGCCCTTGAGGCCTTGGTGCTCTCCTCCCTGGGCTCTGGACAGATGGAGCATGTCTAAACCTCTGTAAGCACCAACGGCAGGGTTTGGAGAGCAGCAGTCTCCTTCTGGAAGCAGAAGTAGCTTCAAACAGCTCCAACAAGCAGAGTAAATCCATCAGATGTCTACCAAGTGGACTGAAATCAGGTCAAGAGGTAGGCTTGGGGGAAGGTGGTGGCAGGGATGCTGTGGTAGCCACTGCTTCTAACCATGTGCTTTGTGGGTGATGAAGTATAGGGAGGAAGAACTTTTGAGCTAAGAAGGCAAGCTTTGGAGAAGCCCAGGGCAGGGATGAGCAGAGAGGCTGGGTCTTGGGGCTGTGGCTCTTCTGAAGTACAAGGCTGCTTGACTTGGTGTCTTTTATGAAGCTCTTGTACAAGTAATCAGCAGTAAACGGGGCTCTAGCCCAAATTACTGTTGGTCTTGTGCACGCTATGTGGAACAGCTTCTGCTGACACAGGAGGGAAGATTTATGTCCTGCCCTGAGGGACTCTGAGTCTCAATTTTGGGAATGAAGCTGATAGAGCCAGAGGCTTGAACACCCTTGAGGTGCTGCAGTACAACATCAAACGGCAGTTCAAAACATCTTGGGTAGGAAACCAGCTGGACCTGGGCTAGGGCAGTCAAACTGGCTGAAACTAGGTAGTATACAAAGGTCACACTTGTGGCTTTTTCCTCCCTCTGGTCTGTTGCCGGACCGCGAAAGCCTCTGCGATATTTGCCCCTAATTAGCAAGCTGCCTGTCGAACAAACAGCCGTTGAGCCCATGGGTCTCCACTGGCTTGTGTTGTGCAGCCTCCGGCGAAGGGGTGTGGGAGACAAACATCTATCAAATGAAACGGTTTCTATTTCAGGCTCAGAGGTAGCTGTGATCGGCTCCAAGTCATGGTCGAGGATGTTTGGCAAGCATATGGCTACTCCCACGAAGCAGTCCATCACGGTTAAGCACTGTGGGTGCCATGTTACCACTCAAAATGCTGTTGCGTCCAAAGGAATCAACAGCAGATGTCAACAAGGGTCTCTGACTGTGTGAGTTTATTTCACACTAATGGCACCAAGAGCAGAAGCAGTAGCCGTGCTCATATCTGGTCTGTGGTTGCACTGCGAGGGGGAAAAAGACTGATCTATCTCTGTGTTAGAAGTTATACACGTAAATAAGAATAACTTGAGTCATTTTCTGGCTTTAATTTCTTTAAGCCGTGATTCAGTAACTAAGTACACATGCTTAACTCTAAGAAAGCAGTATGACTTGTGGGCTTAGTGAAGTATTCACAGGACTGGGGCAGAAAACCCACCTAAAACCCACTTCAGGGACATGACAGCACTGATTTGTGCTCAGGCACTTCATCACTAGATAGGGACAAACACAAGACCGTGGTGTAGACATTTACATTCAGGCAGTCTTATTGATGCCACAAGGCCTGCTCTTTTGCATAAATACTTGTTGCTATCTGCGTGTTTCAGCAGTCAGATTCTGAGGGAAGTCTTGTGTTGCTGCTTATCCCATGGGACAGACTCGCACAGGCCGCTTGGTGATAAAAGCTTTGTGCCAGTGAGTGGATATAGATCATGCGTGTCATGAGGGGACACCATGTGATGAGGAGAAATGGCTCCATAGGAAAAGGTTGTCCCCTTCTTGTTACCCAAGGCTATAAAACGTTGCCCTGACCCAGGTTTTTCCTTGCATGTAGCCTCTGGTCTGGTGTCTGGCTTGGATAAATGGAGCCTGAATATACATAAGGGTAAGGAAGAGGAATAATTAGTGATCTGAAGATATTTATAATGACTTTGCTCTTCATCTCCCCTCCCTGCAGCCATGCATGTGACCCAGGCTCTGCACTGCATAGACTTGTTATTGTAGTGCCTTGGTCACGGCGGATGCTGCTGACACATGATGGAAAGATGTCAGGGACACCATCAAAGCTGGCTTTTCACAGGGAGCCCTTGTCTGCACCGAGTCCTTTGGACTGACATGAAATGAATTTGGGTCAGCAGGGAGGAAGCCTTAAATGGGCAAGATAAATTAGAAAGCCTTCTGGTCATTAGATAAAATAGTGTGGTAGAAAAAGCCCCATGAACACAGGGGTCTTTGCTAGATGATGAGGGGGGTTATTAGACTGACACATGCATAAGGATGCATGTGATAGGGTGTAGAGGGATAACAGAGGCCATATCTTGAAGGCACTTGGGAAATAGGCAGGTGGGGTGAAGCCCCTTTGTCCATGTGGTTTTAGGCACATGGTTTTTCTCCTTCCCTTGGAGAGAAAACACTGGGCATAGGCAGTTGGGTTAAACTGCTAAAATTCAAATGTTTCTCTATGTGTGGCTCCAGGAAACCTTATTTTATTATTTATGACCATATTTTCCAGATGGGTGGTGGAATCTACTTTTTCCTCCTGCTCTGGGCAGTCTTCTCCACAGCCCAGCACCAGTCAGTGACATCCATTTCATGTCCACCCAAATAAGTGAAAAGACTTATTTCTATGTATTTATCGGCACATTACAGCTTTCTATCCTTTCTTTGACCCCTTCACCTGAGTCAGATGACTTTGCTGTGCATTGTTTAAGATTCATATCCAGGCAACAACATAGTTTTAACTCTAAAAAAAGGCATAAATATGTCCTGTTCAGTTGGAGAGCATGAGATGCCCCCACGTCCTGGATACCTGCGTGAGGCTCTTTATCGCAGCACGCTGTTACACATGCAGCTGGTGGAGATCGGTGCTTGCAGGGAAGATAAGGAACTGAGTCTCAGGGGTTGTAAATTATAGCTGTGCTTGCAAACGGGCTGATTGGTGAAGCAGCGTGCTCGAATATGTGAACTGGAGCCAGGCAGATTTATGCCACAGGCTGAGGGTGCCAGATTTGCTCTTTTTTGCTCTGGTGCCACTGAGGCATGCCTAGCCCCAGGAGAAAGGCTATTCAACAGCTCCCCGGCCTTTAAATTTCCAAGGTCAGCCATGTGCTGCCACTCTTGCTTTCACTTGGGTGGTTAGTGATAAATGTCAAGCGAAGAAGCTGCTGCTGCTCTTGTGCGCAGGAAGGCTTTGTCCTCAAGAAAAACCTTCCTGATGGTGCTCAGGATATAGGGTGTAGTCATCCTTGTATAGGAGACCCTTTCCTGCTTATTTTTGGAGTGCTCTGCTGCTGCAGCTCCTGTGTAAGCACTGGGTACCTCTGTGCTTGGAGGAAGACCTCAGTGAAGAAAGCAGAGGTGGCACTGATGGATCACTTGAGAAGAGCTAGCTGGATAAGATGTGCTCCAAGCGAGTTATCCCTTGCAGGCAGGAACGGTGAGGCAATGCAGCTGCTGGTTTCCATATGCATGAAACTCTCTAGCCTTTGGAATAGGTAGCTTAGTTAAATATAATACTGCTAGCATCACTCTCCCAGCTTGTAACGTGCTTTTTCATCTCTTCACACAATCTCGCATTGAAGGCACGCCAGGAGACACGCATCCTCCCTGGGGGAGGATAGGAAGTTCTCAGAGCTATCTCAGATGCCAGCATTAGAGGCCTATAAATAGATGTTTTGGATCCTCCTGAAATAAATCATGGACGTAAATGATGCTGGATCGTATCCAAGAGTGGTTCTCCAGATCTGTTTCCTTGCTGATGGAGACTTGCAGTTGACGTTACAGTACAACCTGCTGGCCCCACAGCCTTACGGATGTCCAGCTGGGTCTCCATAATCCCCAGGAAAAGAAGTTTGCCTCTTAAAAGCTTTGGGTTGGTAATAAATATCGATGTTGTCTTAAAATCTACTATGAAGTGGAAGGGTTTTAGAGCTCTGAGTGTCTAGATCAGGCACCAGAGTTGCTCATCTGGCGGTTTGGAGCCTGGTAGCCAGAGGGTAGGTGGGACACTGGAGAGGACTATTTTAACAAGATGAGGTGAGTCTCTCAATATGTCCTGTATGTTGAGCTCAGAGCAGAGAAATAGCACAACAGTCGCCTGACCACGTACCCATGAATATCCTGTAGGACCCTTTGACCTAAGGGTGGGGATGTGGGTTTCTTTGCTTTGCTAGCATTGACTTGGCTCCCACAGCTTGTGTTTGGCCAGCTCAGTGCAACTTTATCCCTACACCAGGTAGGTGTGCGAGCCCTCCGGAAGAGCTAGCACCACTGTGTGCTGTCCTGCTCAAGCTCTTGTGCTGCAAACAAGTCAGGACTGAAGACAAGCTACAGTATTTGGCTCCACTGCTCTCTTGCCCATCTGTGTGCCCTTGTCTTCAAGGATACACAACTGGACCTAAAATTTCTCTCTAGGCTCGATTTAAAATCCACTTCACTGCAGTGTTGAGAAGAGCTATTGCCTTCTTCAGGGTTTCTTCTGAAATTAGGAGTGAAGTCTGTTGTATAGACACTTAAGGGAGTGCAGAGAGGCTTATAGGAGTATCTCTTCCCTCTCCTGGCCCTCTCTCGGCTACAGTCACTGTTTCTCCTGAGTTGCTGGAGCAGACGAAGATGCTTTTTCCATCACTGCATCCCAGCTGGGGTCCCCATGTCTACCTGGCCCTGGCTATGGGGTGAACTTGTCTGTAGCAGCTTATCTGTGGTCTCTTCTCTAGGCTGCCCTGGAGAGTCTTCTCTTCTTGAGTGACATCCTTTGTACTGGGGAAAGTGAGGGCAGAAAAGTCCAAAAATGTCATGTACCTGCCCTGACCCGCTGCTCTGCCAGAGGCTGCTTCAGGGCTTGCTTTCCACTGGAGGTTCCCACCAAGTCAGGAAAGAAGAGCCAAAGTGACCATTGCTTTCAGGATGACCAATAACTTGATATGTGGGCCAATTCCTAGCCCTGCCAATTAAAGAGAAAGAGAGATGACCATTAGAAATCTCCAGACAAGACTGGCTGTGTGTGAATTTTCCCCCCTCTCTGACTATCCCAGGTGACACCATTTTTCCTTTCATGTTGCACAGAGATGTCCTTTGATTCTCATCCACCTGGCTGCGCCTCATCAATTTGCAAAGCTGTATTTCTCTCTAAGCTTCCCATTCCTTGTATTTAATTTTATTTTAGTGCTCATTTTCCCTCTAGAGAACATCTGCAGTGAAGTTGTGTCAGTGGTTTTTTTTCCCCCTCTGACAGCTTTGGAAGATGAGTGCAATGGGTTAACTGTTTTCTGGCTGCTTAAAAATGAAAATACATGGAGAAATTAGCAGTGAGCTACATGACACTGAGGAGGAGGAGTATTCCTGCATGCTCACTTAACAGCAGCAAGTGTTATCTTGTTCCTAAACACGGTTTTGAGTGGGTTGATAGGAAGAATATGCCACTGAGTAAGCACTGAGCCTTGTCAAATAGTGATTTCCAATACAAGCTACATGATGGCAGACTAAGGCAAGCTATTGCCTGTGAAAAGGCTTATTAGTATGCTGTGAAGTGCTCTTTCTGACAACTTCTGGGCTGAATGGGACTCTTGGGAGGGATGAAATCACAAAATGCACCGTGCATGGGATCTCTAAATCAGCCTTACCCTGCTAGAGCTAAGGGTCAGATAATAAATTGGCCAAAATCCACTTTTTTTAACAGCTGTACTCTGCCCTTTCCTTTGTATAAGGGGTGAATAACATTAGGAAATTAGTGTCCTTCTCCATCGTGGAGTGGAAGAGGGAATAAGGGTCTTGGTGTCACCAGGGGTTTGGGAGCTGTGGTGGGACACAAAAATAACTGTGTGACTTCCAAGAGTTTTTGGCACTATAGTTTTATTGCCCAACCTGAGCCTCGAGGGTGTCCTTTTGTACCTTCAAGCTTTTCCTGCAAAAACATGCGGCAGTAGTAAATCTTAGAGAAACACTGCTATAGTAAGACTGAAAGAAGAAAACTTCTGAAGGACCCAAGCTGCAAATAAAGTAGGAGAAAATACGCATGGAAAAGGTGGAAAAAACCCCCAAATTGCCATGTGTCTTCTGGTCTCATGCTGCTTAAAGATGGAAATAGTGGAGGGAGAGGGAGGCAAAAAAAAAAAAAAAATCCCCTTTTTAGCGTTTGCACTCAAGGGAGAAGCCACTAGATGGCAAGAACACTCTGCCAGCAGTTGGCAGCTGTGACAGCTGACAGAGACACTGTGAGGATGCTCAGAATGGTGATTGTTTGGGGGGGGGAGGGTACATCCTGAGCCACATTTGATGTCAGAGTGCGTCTTCCCGTCCAGCACAGTCTGAGTGCATCCAGCCCGTAACTGGAACGTTGCGTTTTTAGTGTCTCTAACACTGGCATGGGAGGGCTGGGGCAAAGTAGTGTTTTAACTTCTCTGCTCAGTCAAATACTTACCTGGGCAGGGAAGAAATCTTCATCTGATGTTGTAACTTGTCATAGTGGCTGACAAAATCCCTTTGGGGGAAGCTGCAGTGATGGAGGGATAGTCTGTGGCTTGGTCAGTGGTCTTAGCAAACCTCAGAACATCTTTTCATGCTTATTCTTGGGCTGCCTGATTATTTCTTCTTTCCTCCTTTCATTATCTTTTCTGTCTTAGGGGAGATCCTAATTTAAATCACAAATACCACACTGCTAATGAATCTGGCCCCGATAAAGGCTTTGGGAGCACCGGAGACAAGAAACAGGTCAAGCTCTGCTTTAGGGTCCTGTCCATCTGCAGGAGACCTCCTGACTGAGCTGGGCTGGCTTTATCCAGCTATATACACTGTTTATAAAGTTTAGTGCCCCTCAGGGTGGAAAAAGAGCATCAGTCCAGGTCTTCCAGCCCTGCCTTTTGCTCCAAAAGCTTGGAGGAAAAGTGCTTCAACCCAGGGCTGGGGGGTACAATAGTACTTGGAGTTTGGTTAAAAGATACCTTGACCTTGGTAGTGTTTTATCTACGACCTGTGTTACTCTGGGGACAGGATCCAAAGCTTCTGCATGGAGTGAGCCACAGCTGCTATCTGCTTCCCTCTGGAAGAGATACCTGTGTCTTCATTTTTTCCAGTGCAGAAAGGTGCTCTGCACCCTGCTCTGAGGGTATGCCCCAAGTTGGGTCCCTCTCCTGCACCCCACAATGTCCCTGGGGAAGTGCAGGGATGCTCAGTGTTTTCTCTTCCGCTCTGGGACCGGTGAGAGCAATTGAATTTTCAGACATTTTTGAGGCACATTCATATCGCACTAAGGGCAAACGCTGATTTGTGGAAGGGGATAGTGTGGGTTTATGTATTTATAAACTATTGAAGACCTCTCCAATCCATCCTCCCTGCTTTTTATTGGCCATGAATTCCCACTACTGCAACACTTTATTGCACCATAAGCAGACAGGTGGCTGCCCCTTTTACAACCTCTAAAACATCACGTCTCCTGGTCTCCATCCTTTTACGCATCTCCAAGGAATATAAACGCAGGTGTTGGCTTAAAATGACTTGTGGCCAAATGCACTAATAAATGGCACCCAGGAGTCGCCTCTGAGGGCCTGGACTGGAACCGAGGTGTGTGTGGAGAAGAAAATTGGATGCTCCACATGGAAGTGACAAACATCTGTGTTGCTGAATTGCTTTGCCATCCTTTGTGTTGGCTGTGGGAGAGGGAGATGAGGGTGTTGCAGAACTCCAGGGCCACCAGGGTTGGGAGGAAGGAAACAAAGCAGCTGTGTTTTGGGAGGGGTCCAGGGCTGAGAGAGGGATGTGGTACCCATAGGGAGCAACCTGCGGGTTTGGGCTTCCCAGTGCCATGTGTAACAGGTCTACCCTCGACTGGCACTAATCCATCCAGGGGCTCTCCACATGGCTGCGTAGCTGCTGGGTATCCTCTGATGCTCAATTACCTCTGCAAGCAGGAGTTCACTGGTGAGTGCAGAAAGGCTGCAGGTATGGATTTAGACTTCTTCTGCAGCTGATCTCTGAAGTCCAGTACTCGCTTTTAATGATTTCTCCGCTGTTAGAGCTCTCGTTGGAGTGCCTGCTTCTCTCAGTGTTGTGCGAGAGAGTTCATTATCTCGCTTGAGGGCAATGACTGAGACAAGGGAGTCAGCAGTGGGGGGTCTTGGGGGATGGAAACTTTGCCTGTTAACTTCCACGTCCTCACAGCATCCATCTGCTTCATGCTGCAGAGACTACAGTCCCCTGAATTAACACTTATCCAGGCCTGCTTGGTGGTGGCTTCTGCAGGAGCTGGTCTGGGTCTGGTATTAGTGGACATGGTTCTATCCTTCCTTTTATTATTGCTTTGGGAAGGGGGAGCTGGAAAACCTGATGAGCATCTCGTCCACCCCGTGGGCTTCCTTGATGTCTTTTGGGGGGCAAGGGACTCCCCAGCCAACCCTGGGATGCAGCCAGCAAGCTGGGAGAGTCGAGGCTGAGCGGTGTATGAGTTCCTTGGCCTGAGGGTGCTCTTCAGAGACAAGGGAAACAATTTTGGGAGCGGGTTGGGACTCATTCTCTGGTTTCTAATAGCGGGAAGGAAGCAGAGGTGGCTGCTTGCGCAGGCTGCAGCCCAGGAGGGGTCAGCACAGCCCAAGAATTGGGAGGGGAGCAGGCAGGGGATGCCCGGGCAAGGGACCAGGGGAGGGAGGGACCACAGAACCCTCCCTGGTCCGCACCACAATCACTCAGGGCATCGCTTGTACCAACCTCAGCACCGGCGCAGGCGTGGGGACCACATGGGTGCCCTGTTAGGATGGTTAAAACGAGGACTACCAGTTTCCCCATGGGAGCTCCTGCATCCCTTTGGCCCCACGACACAATAATTTGGTGATGGGCAAAGATGGTAACTAATAGCAGAGGTGGTGTGGGGTAGGTTGGTGATAGGGATGCTCGGCTGCTGGCTGATATTAATGCCAAACTAGCCAGCGCATGGGTTTCAAAATGCCCCTGCCTTCTAGCATCATGGCTGTGGTACCAGCACTGTTAATTGCTAAGTACTGGGGAGCCCTCAGCTGCCCTAGCTGAATCCTCTTCTCGTGGTGCTGCTTGCCCTAGACAGTGCCTCCCTCTGCCAGGCTTCAGCAAGGCTTCGGGATGGAGATCTTCATTGAGCACAGAGGTGGCTCTTTCTCCTCTCCTGCAGACATGGGATGCGGCGATGCCGAGGTTGGGGCCTGAACAGATGGCTTGGACCGTGCCAGCCCTTCGCACCAGAGCTGGCTGCTGAGGACAGGGAAGTGACACAAACCAGTTGCTAATTAGTAATTAATCAGTGAACTGTGATGAAAGCAGGAGGCTGCAGCAGATGATGGGGCCTGGGGGGGATGGACAAAGGGATGGTGCCCCCGGGAAGATGTAGATCAGGTGTTTGCAGCCTCCACTGATAAACCAGACCTGGGATTTGCTGCTCTGCATCCTCCTCCAGTCCTGGCCGGGCCTTTGCCCATGCAGCTGATTTTTAGGAGCCTAATTTGGGTCCCTTGCACAGGTTTCGAGCACAAGGTCTGGGAGGCGGTTGAGAGCATCCTCCTTCTCTGTCATTCATCCTTACTCTGGGGTTGTGTGCAAGGGATGTCAGCAGCACAGGAGTTTTCCTTCTTTCTGGTGAAGTGAAACCCTGAAGGCCATGTCTTGGAGTGAGAAATGGGTAAATATCTTTGGACTTGGCACTTCACAGGGAGGCAGGGCCTTTTCTGTGCCTTAGTGGTGGAAGAAAGTGTTGGAGGTGGTTTTGCACATGTCCAGATTCCCTTGCTGAACTCTTTCAACGCTGGGTAGATCTCCATGAGATGTGTGTTAGCCTGGCAGGATTGAGATGGAAATTTCAATCTTCCTCGTATCCTGGTGTAATGTCTTTGGAAATATCTCACCCATCCATTTTTCCCCTCTGATTCCAGTAGCTCATTTGCAAAGAAGTATAACGACCCTCTGAGGCTGGTTCTTCCTGCAAGCTGCTGGTTTGGGTACTCAGGGATGGAGCCAGCAATGGATGAGAGAGGGATGTAGCAGTGACTGGATAACCTGACATCCCATGAGCATCCACCCCGATCTGTTTCATGAGCAGTGGGGACGGAGCCGCATCCTTCCCCTGCAAAGCTTTTCAGGCTAACCTGGAGCCAGCTCAGCTTTTCTTCCGCTCCTTGGGTTTTGGTTCTGCTGACATCCCTCGAGAAGCAACTTTGCACCTTCCCCACAGCACAGTGAGGAAAAATAAAGCGGAAGGGTTGGTGCCAAGAAAGCAAAAATGTGAAAAAGACTGTAAAGCAGAAGTGACTGGAGTGCTGAGGTGGCTCTGAGCATGTCTTGCTGCCATTTAAGGGGCAGAAGTGCCTAACGCATTTGAACAGAGCTGGTGATGCTTGTGTTACTGACGGTTGAGGGGGCTCCCTCCTACAGCTCTGCCCTGGCCAAAATTAACTTCTCTCAGTCCAGGAATAGCTTTACAGGGGAGCCCAGGCAGTTCCTGGTGTTTCTAACTTTCAGAGTTCCTATCAGTTTTCCCAGGCCAGCAGGTGAGGGCTTAGGGAGCAGCCCATGAGCCCCAAACTAGTGAGATGGGGTTTCCAGGTCCCATTTACAGTGCCAAGTTGGGAACTCCCTGACTTTCAGGGCTCCTGAGATGCCAAGCCCGCCTCTTTCTCTGGAGTTTGGTGCCTTGAATTTGCTTGGGCTTTCTCTGGGGCAGGAGCACATCCCAAAAATGACAAGTCCCTTTTTTTCCCATCCCTTGTAGTTGCCTTGTTCTGGAGCCACAAAAACAAGGAATATTCACCAAGCTGGTGCATTTACACAGACAGTTAATCCAGTCAATGCCGGAGTCGGCATCGGAGGTCTGTGGTAATAGCCTAGAGCGACATATTTAAGCTAAAGGGGCAGTGACCTGGCAGCTCCGTTCTCCTGATCCCAATTTGGGCTTTGCTCCCCACCTGGCTGCTCAATCACGGCACCGTGCTGTGACTTACTGCGGATGCTGGAAGCAAACAGAGCTCTGCCATCTGCCTGGCTCACCCCAAATCATCCCTTATCTCATCTCCCTGCATATGCTCGCCCCAAATCTTGGCCCAAACTCTGCGTTTATGGAAGTGGCTGCAGGCTTCTCCCTGCCTGTCCTGGCGGGGTATCGCCTGTCTGCTGCCGCGCTTTCCCCATCCAAATAGCCCTTGCAAGCAGCTGGATGCTGCAATGTCTTTTTTTTTAGCTTGCTGACCCCTCTTCCAAGCTGGATGCTCTTGGAATAAGGTAGGGAAAGTGGGAACCAGAGGGCTGGTGACTCAAAGGACTCTGGATGGCTGCAAACATCTTGGCTCATGGGGAGCTGGGCTGTTAGGCAGCCAGTTCCATGTTACTCCTGTTTATTATCTTTAAAGCCAACGTTCCGGAGAGCTACGTTTCTTGCCTGACGCGGATTAAGGTATTTGCAGTGCCTGGCGATGATAGACTGGCTTAAACAGCCCGGTGCCCTCGCGTTGCTGATGGAAATATCAAGGCAGACAGGCCCCTGCTAATGAGCCACCCTGCCCTAACGAGCCCATGTTTACAGGCTGGGGGAAGAAAAAAAAGAAAGGAGAAAGTCAGAAAGTACAGCCATGTATCATCAAGACATGATTCTCTTTTATTAAGGGCTGGTTTTATTGTAAGTGTGTTTTCCCAGCCATCCCGACCTGCTATTTCAGCCCTCGTCTATCATCCCAAACGAGGAAGGGAGAAAAAAATAAAAAGAAAACAATTAGCTGGAAACGAAATACTTGTAATGGCTGCTTTTTAATTACAAATAAAAAGCTCTCCAAATAGGCCTATCGTGCAGAAATAAAAAATTTCAGATGCGTGGCTTGGTGCAGATGCTTTTCCTTGTGCAAATGGCTGTTATGGTTTCATCTCTGTTTATTCGGTCGCAAAGAAAAGCGGGGAGAGCAGCTGCGTAGCAACCCGGGAGATCTCCTCGCACACATCTGGTGCTGGCGTGGCCGTATCCTCGCCTCGGCTGGATGTCAGGCTGGGAGCCCTGGAACTGGGGTGCAAACTGAGGGGGTTAAAGCTGATGTGGGGAGCGGGAGCTCAGGCACTGAGCCCTCATCCATCTCTCTTGCTCCTGGGCAAGGTGCTAGGATTGCATTCTGCATGGGTGAGGAGGGTAGTAATGAAAATTAAGCGGTGACTGGTGAGATGCTGCTGTGCTGGGAAAGCTGCATCCTCCTGGCTCCAGGTACCAAAAGCGAATGTTCCCTCTGGGGCTGGTGCTTGTATCTGCAGGGCATTCTTTTCCCAAGGCAGAGCATGCAAATACATCCTTCCCAATCTGAGCAAGCCTGCATTTCAGAGCCCATGAAAAATGATTACAACCTAAAGCAGTGTGGAGTCAAAACCCCTTAAATTTAACTATTTGCAGGAATCTGGTTTCTAGATGGAGCTGGCAGCACTGGTTTTGTGTTTCAGGTGTCCAGGACTCTCCGTGCGTGCTTCTTTGCCATGTCTGTGAAATTATCTTTAATGAGGAGGTGCCAACTGGTGGGTTTGAGGTGGAGGTGTGACATTGCCAGGCCGGAGGGGAGCGAAGGGCGAGCATCGTATGCAACGGCTGCTGGGGATGCTGGCATCTCGCATCCCTTCCGTGCAAACCAGTGCAAGGACAGGGTACCACAAGAGCAGGGACGGAGGTGGCTGTGTTGGTGGTGATCACCTGAAGCATCCTCCATCCTTGCTGGTGGGATGTCTGGGGTGAGATCCATGAGTAATAAATCCTCTGGGATGGTCTACATCCAAGTAGAGCAGCTAGAGAGGCTGAGCCAGAGGCTTTGCAGCTGTGAATCGATAGCACATACTGGGGTTTGCAGAAAGTTTCAGCCTCAGGTGAGGTGTGATTAACTCATTGCAAATTCAACCGATGGAAAATCAAGAGGGCTTCCCTTTAACCTTGCTGATATCTTGGATTTTGTTTTGATTTGCTGGCCAGCAATTGGAAAAGAGGAAAAAGGGAGAATTTCCCCACACCACCACCTGGTTTGATGCAAAATTTGACCTATGGTAGGATACGCTTGGATGTTTTGGGCCTGTTTGCAATGATAGTAGTGCTCTTTGGGAGTGAAAACAGTTCTGCTTTGTGGTGGAAATGATATTTTGGTAAAGTTTCTTCTTTTAGTTGGGAGGGGAAAAAAAGAAAAGAGGCTCTGTTTTCACCGAACCAAGTGCAAACCTGTTTCCAGCCTGAGGTTTTTAATTCTCCCTGTGAATATTTTGATTGTTTCTCCATCGTGTGCTGTAAAAAAGCCCCTTTGCTGGCATTTCATCTTGCTCTTAGAGAGGGAGGCGTAAACCTGGATGCCTCCCACTGAAACCATGGGGGTGGCGGTGGCATGAAACTGACGTAAACCTTTTTACTGAAGGTTTAAACAAAGAAAAACATCCCAAAAACCTGCAGCAGCCTCCACCGTGAGCAAAATGCCGGATCGAATTTGCGTGTCACTGGGATTCAGTGAACTGCTATTGTGTTGATTTTTCTAAAGATCCGCAGCCATCAGAGAAATGCAACATAATTGCTGCCCTGTTTATCGACGGCGGGCACCAAAAATCCATCGCCGCGGCAAATTAACCCCCTTGCCGCCAAATTGTGGCCAAGCTGAAGCACTTCTGCATCCAGTTCCAATGGTTTTTAGCTCTTAAGCCACCCTGCGATGCTAATTCCCCACAGCATCCAGGCACTCAGCTCCTTTCCTTTGTGGAAGACATCTCTATTGATTCTTAGTGATATTAATTTTTTCTTTTTTCAGCTTTCCAGCTGCTTTCTTAGGACCTGTCAGGTATCCGTATGGACAATGTGGGGAGTGATACCCTTGCAATAACGTCAGTGCCCCCACCATGTCCGCCAGCATCTTCTTACTCCCCCCAGGATAGGAAGAGAAGAGCTTCCCAACTGCATGCTCATCATTGTTGGGAAGGGAAACCCAGGACCTGGCTGAGCTGCTTTAAGCTTGGGTTTTCCATGGGATGGTTGGGATGGAGCCAGTGTTCCCCCTCCTGGCGTTTGGCACCAGCCCTAAGTCCTTTATCAGCCATGGCCAGTCAAGCGCCTTTGAGCTTGGCTGATGCTGATGTCTCGCCTCCTGCCTACGGATAAAGTAGGGAAGTGTGATGGAGGGAGTAAAAAATCCTGCTGTGCCCTGAGCTGAGGGCTTTAAGCAGCAGGTACAGGGAGGCAGCATGACAAGATCCACACTGAGGATGTAAAATGCCTGCGGGAGCTGGAGGACTTGGAGGTGACGGAGTTAAGCTTTTTTTTTTTAATGGGGGTGTGATCCCTGGGCTATGAGCTGGGTCTGAGCAGGAGCTAGAAGCACAGGACTGGGAGATTTTCTGCTACAAGCATCGCATTAATCTTGCCAGCAAATTTTCTCACACCACGTTAGTGCTGTGAACTGTACGTAGGGGCTGTTGGTGCAGCTTAGAGGGAGGGTTTCTTGCTGCTGGTGCCTTCTAACCAGTAACAGTGTCTTCAAAACCCCTTGCTGAAACAAAACTGGACTAAATACAGCATTTGTGGCAACGGCAGCTGCATTGGGGATCTGCTCAGGGTGGTTTTCGTGGGCTGTCTGGTGGGGCTGGTCACTTCAAACCTGGGTATGAAGCTGGAAGATGCAGCTCACTGGAGGTGTGAGAGTCCTCAAGACCTCTCTGGTCTTGTGTCCACGGTGCTTTTTCCTCAAGCTGGTGCTGGGCATAGACCTGAGCAGCCCCAAAAACCATTGCAAGCAGAGGAAGGAGGGAAAGGGATCACATATCCCTGCAATATTAACTGGGGACCACAGCAGCCTCGCAACATTGACTAGGGACTGCAGCATTAACCAGGGACTGCAGCATCTCCATAGCATTAACTGGGGACTGCGGCATCCCCACATCTTTAACTAAGCTGCCTTTTTGGAGCTGCTTTGGGAGGAGACAGCCCCTTGCTCAGATTTGTCTTGGACACCCCATCCCTTGCTCCAATCTGTGCTGGACCGCTCACGGGATGGATGGTTGTCATGCTCGGCTCCGATGGGCAATGGTGGATGAGGCTGTATGGCCATCCCAGCCACGAATGTGGCACCGTCTGCTCCATCTCCTCTTAACCTGGCAAGGGTGCTTCTAGTATGATGCTGCCCTTTGGTTAGAGACACCATAAATTAAACAGAGATTCAATGAAACAAGGTGAGAGGACTCTCAGATCCTGAATTAGAAGGACTAAGGGATAGGTTTCACCTTGCCTTGAGAGAGAGCATTTCGTTGGGTGATCCTTTGGTCACAGAGAAATCAAGCACCCCATACTGCTGAGGTGCCTGCTGTCTCCTTGGGGTCAGATCCAGGATGATTTGACCACCAGGAAGGGCTTGGTGGGGTGCTTTGTTCCCCCATGATGGGTTAAGGAGCTTTCAGGGTGTGAGGGATGCTCTTGTGAGCAGGGTTTAGGCAACGCTTTGCTGCTTGGCCCCTGATCGGGGCCTGAAAACTGGGACCAGACTAAATGCTAGATTTAAACATCACTATTTCCAGGGAAAGCAGGCAGACCCAGCACAAATCCTGCCTTGCCTTGCCAGGCCTCTTGTTTGGGGGCAAAAAGGCAATTTCTGCTAAAAGTCAAGTCTGACATTCAGGAGGTGTGAACTGAACAAATGACATTCTCAGCAACTTGAGCATTGCCCCAAATCCTCCTGTTCAGAAAATGGTGAACTAAAAGGTTATTTCCCCTGATGGGACTCAGGGTATTTCTGGGTTAGTGACCCAGCATGAAGTCCATTGTCCCCAACCCCACTCTCCATACCCAGGATGTGTTGTAGGAGAGCAATAAACCAAAATACCTAATATAAGAATAAACCTGGTTTTATTTAGCTAGACGGTAGCTTCTTGAGAGATAGCATCCCCCCAGGTCGCCTTGGGGTGAGGGGTTTCACCCCAGGGTTAACATATCTAAGAGACCTGGGGGTATTTTCAATAAGGTCCATGAAAAGTAGCAGAGGAGAGCCCAACCGCTGCTATTTGCCCTGAGATCACGGCCCAGTGCCTTGTGGTTGAAAATCAACTGAAAACCATGAACACCCCTATCCCCCTTCTGCAGCTTGAGGAGTTCTCCCTTCTCCCCCTCTTTGGCTCTTCTGTAAATAAAAATGAGCTTTATTGATTTTATTTCAGTAACGGAGAAATAATTTGCCTTTGGCCCGAACTCGCAGGATGCTAATCTCCATCCAGGAGTGTGGGTTTGAGGTTTTTTTCCTCCTTTTATAGCGTTTCTGATCTGTGTTTATGATGCCAGCGCTGACACATCCTAAACTACAGCGTGGCTATAACCTCCGGAAAAACTCCCGGCGGGATTGAAATAGTGGCTGGCAAATGTTCCCTCCTCGCTGGAGCTTGTGAATCAAAAACCATCAACGGTTTAAGCAAAGGCTTGTGCCGGGGAGGGAGAACTTATGCCGGAGTCGATGCATATTTTATCACCGCGCTTACTCACTCGCAGCTCTTCTCCCTTCGAACGCCGTGCGGGTTTTAATTAAATAGTCATTGGCGAGGCTGTTATTCTAGCTTGGAAGGCCTCCAAATGGCTGTGTTTTTTCCCCAAAATGATCACAAGGGGATGTGTTCCCATCCCCCCCATCCTGGCCAAGGTTTGTTCTCTGCAAATACCGCTAATTACGTTTGTCTGGCTGGCCGCCGGCTCTGCGATAGCATCTTTCATTAGCACTGACCTCTCCGTGCTCGCAAGGAGCTGGCTGATGTTCCCAGAGCGGTGCCTTGCGGATGTCGCCAAGAAACGTCCCTTTGGCACCGTGCAAGCAGGTCTGGGCCATCAAGCAATGGTGTTGTGTTGGGCCCTGCTTCGTTGGCATCTGCTTGCAGACGAGGTTAGGAAGTTTGGGTGCAGCTCCCTGTCAACGCAACTGGGTTGTCCCTGGTTGCAAACCAAAGCTGAGAAAGCTTGATGTTGGTGCTTCCAGGATCTGCTCTACCAAGGGGTTGCTGGTGGCTGTGTGCGGGTGTCCAGCTTAGATTGGGTACAAGAGGGTTGAAGAAAAGAGTGGGAGAGGACAGGACACCTCTCCTTGGTATTAAACATTTCATGGAGGCTCCCCTGATGCCAACGCAACCCAGCGTAGACGTTGCTATAGGCAGCTCAGCGTAGGGTCTAGGAGAAATCACAACAGGCTGTTGAGAGAGATCCCACCTTCCTTTCCAGCACCTGGAGATGCTGCCATGGGTCTTCCCCTGGCTTTAAATTACCACCCGGCTCCTCAACCACCGACACGAGTTTGCTGCCGCTTGTCAGGAGCAAGACACTTAATTTGTCAGTTCGCTACGCTTAATATTTCTTTCATGTATCACATTGGTTTCAAATGCAAAACATGTCTGGATAAGCTCACTTTTTTGCTTTTTGGGTTGTGTGGGTTTTTTTTATTTTCCACCCTGCTGTAGCTGACACGTTGAAGGTAGTCGTGTTTAACTAATAAAAAAGATTTTAAAATGCTGGTTTTGCACTTCTTTAATTGACTTCCAATTTCCATTCGCACGCAGCCTGGCACATCGCAAAGGGGAAAAAAAAAAAAAAGAGAGCCGAGCAACTAAGAAATGCGTCACTCCCTGCTTTTTTACCATAATCAAAAATGTAAAAATTAAGAATCTGAATCAATGT
The DNA here is from genome assembly GCA_027574665.1 of Rhynochetos jubatus. Lineage (NCBI taxonomy): Eukaryota > Metazoa > Chordata > Aves > Eurypygiformes > Rhynochetidae > Rhynochetos > Rhynochetos jubatus. The sequence goes on from CM050669.1 coordinate 8,730,617, forward strand.
ACATTAAACTATGTAATTGCCTAAATAAACGTGGTGGAGGTAGATAATGGGTCTCCTGATTAGAAGAAAAATACTGAATTTAATGCAAAGGTTATATTTGGCTGCAAAGCAGCGTGTTTTAGCAGTTGCGCCCTTCTTTTGGGGGATAAATCAGGCAGGGGGGCTCAGATGGGTCTAGGCGCTGGTGTAAAGGTGAAGGAGCTGGAACATATTTAGTGGTACTCTTGAAGGAATTATAGGGATGGAAGAACTGCTTGTGCACAGTGGAAATTGGTTTTCCCAGCTCTCATGAGCCCAGTGACCGTTGTGTTTTCTCTTCCAGCACCTAGTCCTGGTGGTCCCTGACCCGGTGAGGGTCCTGGCTTGCAGCAACCGGTCTTGCAGCAAGGGAAGAGGCTCCTAAGAGCAGCACCCCCCAGGTAAACCCCCAGCCAGGCTGGGTTTATTATGACCTCTAAGTATTTATTGTTACTTGAACTTGCTTGGGGTGGTTTGTAGCTCCATGGGGCATGCTGTGGAGTTTTATTGGAGTGCCTCCCAACCCTTTTCCCTGTAAATTGTGGCAGCTTTGCCGATACGATCAACGAAAATAAATAATATCCCAATGCCACAAGCTGCACTGAAACTGCTTGATGGTCTTATGGTTATCTTGAGAGCTGCAAACCCGCAGTTTGGAGCCACTGCCCAACAGCAGAAACGCAGAGGTGGGCGTCCGGCAATGTTGGAAATCAACAACCAGGATCAGGCAGCGGTGGCAGAAGCGGGGCGGTGATGCTGTCACTGCCACCATGCCTGCCAGTACTCCAAAGGCTCCTCCCATGCACCGGTATTTGGGAGTGAAAACAAATCATCCGTGTCTGAGTATCAGTCTGCATTTGTCCTTTCCCTTTTGCTTTCCCTTAACCACCACCACAAGTCATTTCGCCACTAACCACCAGATCTCTGCATGCTTTTTGCTCCAAACCTGGTTGTCCTTCCCTGCAGAACAAGCAGTGCTCTGGCACGGGATGTCCCCAGTGTTTTTAATCTCCAAAATGCCTCCCCGGGTCAATCATGTTAATATTGGAGAGTGCAGGAGAGGGGGGAGAGCTGCCCACCCTCCGTCATTGCTATTCGTCTCTCCCCGTCACGCTGGGGAATGAGGGAAAGCTGCTGGGTTTTGAGGTTGCAGCCTGGCAGCAAGGAGTTAAAGGAAAGGTGAAATATTAAGCGGAAGCAAAGAGGCACCGTGAGAAGGGCAGGATCCCAGGAAAGGTTTTCTGGGGATGGAAAAAAATGTTTATCACCTGGAAGGGCTCCAGCTGCCCGGCTCCCACCCAGCCAGCACGTCCTCTGCTCCAGCACCCAGCCTGCCGTGCAGGAACGCCGAAGGACATGAAGCAGGGATGCTGACGGGGACAAGAGCCTTTTGCAGGTTGTGAAAGGAGCTGGGCTGCTTCGGTGAAGCAGTCAGTACTTGAGTTTTGTGGGGGGAAAAATAGAGATGTGTTGCAGCATACGTGAGCCCATCTTGTTGAGCTTGTTGCTCTGAGCACCAGCTATGGTGGTAGCTCAACAGCAGAGACAAATAACGATGATAATAATCGAAGGTTTTTTGATTCACAAGGTTTACCAGTCCAGACATCCCAGCAGAGAGAGATGCTGGGATACAGGAGGCTGCAGCCCCAGCACACTGGCAGTGGGGTGGCCCTCCTGGGGTAGAAAGAGGGGGCCCCAGGGCAGATGAAAGAGGCTGGACCGTGGCAGTGTTTAGCACAGCAAGAGGGTGCATCACCCACCCTTCGCCAGCAGCAGCAATGTGCTACAGCTAACGAGCAAACCTCAGGGTTAATTAACACAGCCTTCCAAGGTCTCCTGACATGAGTTGATGCCACTGACCTTCTTAGGAAGCCCTTGAAGGCAGAAACATGAGGCCTCCAGGCAGTGACCAAGAGAAGTAATAAATACTTTTGGGAGCACTTTAAGAGAACATTAACCTAAGCTCTCCTAAACTGCCATGAGAAGCAAGGTGTAAATAGCGATACCATGGGCTTCTCCAACACCATCTCTTTTCTCCAAGTGCATCCATGGCTTTGTGCTCATGACCTGCTGCCACCAAGGAGGCAGGTACAGGAGGGTTTTGTCCATCTGGGAGCTGTTTTTGTCCGTCTGGGGCTGACAGATGACGGATGACGAGCCATTTCTCTAACGGCTAGAGGAGTAGAAAATGCAATTACCCAAAGTAAGCTTTTGGCAGGACATGGAGGTAGCAGAGTGAGGTCAGCAAAATCTGGGGAAAAGGGGATGAAAGACTGGCTGCTCACATCCAGGGCCCTGCTTTGCTTTTGGTTGTCTCCTCGGAGACATTGTTTGTGCAGTAATTAGCAATGTAAAACATGCATCGGCCTCTTTGTTCCCATTAGGCTTGGCTAAGGCTTGAAATGATGCGCAACAGTAGCCCGTGGTTAATTTTACCAAATGTTCGCTTTAATTTTATTTAAGACCAGCTGTCTATAAACCTATAGTGCCTATTTACATTGCGTGCATACAAATATATATGTATTATTCTGTGCTGAGGATAAGGTAAGAGATAGCAAGGCACTGGTAGGAGCAGTGCACCCTCCAGCCCCCAGCCTCTAACTGTGTGTGATGTGTGTGGTCAAGCCTGAAGGCTCAATGTTGGCTTGATGCCGATAAGGATGACCTTCGGGTGATACCTCCTTAGGGATCAAAGTTCTCTGCTGTGTTCCTTCAACCCTAAAATTTCCTGTGTGTTGCGTGTCCAGGTCAATATTAAACACCTGGTGTGTAAAGCAGCTACTTATTGGGCAGTGCACAGATGGGAGCCTGCAGCAAGCCCTGGTTTATTTGCATCTGAGCAAGCACGCCTATGTTTAAATACCTCTAAGCAAATGAATCCGCCCAGACTCCTGCTGTGCTCTTCCTTGTGTCTTCAAGGCTGGGTTTACTGGAAGTATCCAAGGGCAATTTGTCTCCTTCCTGTGTTACGGGGACTGGTGTGATGCCTGCTTGATGGTAGGTATGGGTAACGTTGCCCTGGTAGTGTTGGTCCTTTGCTACGTGGTCCAGCGTGGGCTGGTGGCTTCTTCTACCAGCTTTCACCATCACGTCACATCTGAGCCACCACCACTGTTGCAGGACCCCCCCAGCATGGATTCCTCAAACCTGCGTTTGCGTCATCCCTCCCTCTGGCAACACCAGGACGGCTGGGAGGAGGCTGCCGTGGGGTGATGGGAAGGGCTGCAGGTCCTTGGTCCCGAAGCGTGGTGAGATGTGGTCGGCCAAGAAGCGGATGTGGAAGTGCCAGCCGACGCAGTAGATCAGGCTGCCCACCACAGCGCACTGGAAGCTGGATGGGTTGGGCATGGCGTAGGTGGCACACTCGTACCATAGCTTGGCCTTGGCGCTGCAGCGGTAGACGCTGATGCCCGTGCCGCGGTGGAGGTCAAAGCGGTAGATGAAGCCGTTGGCACTCACCATCTCGGCCGTCCTGTTCTTGCTGCCGATGGCTGGGCTGACTGTCCAGTTGTCCAAGCGTGCAATGTAACGCAGCAGAACGTAGCGCAAGGTGCCTCCTGTCACGTAGATTTCCCCATTGCACACTGTGGCCATGTGGGCCACGGCGAAGGTGTTGTGGGGCAGGGGTGCGGTGAAGGTCCAGCGGTCCTGCCGCGGGTCGTAGCGTTCCACTGTGTAGGTGCACTCACCGCCAATGGCATAGAGTTGGCCATCCAAGGCCACAAGCTTGCAGCGTGGCCGTGCTTTGTTCAGGGGGCTGATCTCCCTCCAGATGTTGGTCAGGGGGTCATAGCAGAACACACGGTTGGAGGGTCTTTGCATCCGGCCTGTGCCTTCACAGCCAGCTACCACGAAGAGATAGTTGAACATGCTGCACATGGCACACCCCCAGGAGACCACCTCTGGTGGCACGTAGCAGAGGTGATGCCAGCAGTCCCCTCCGTCATCATAGTAGCAGAGGCGGCTGGTGTTCAGGCTGGGCTCCTGCATGTTGACGTCTGCCACAGCCACGTACATCTTCCCTTTCATCCTCTGCTGCAGGATGAGCTCCCGCTCGCTGGCATTGAGGCGTCCGTAGATGGAGGGTGTCCTCAGCACCTGCAGGTAGTTGTCGCTCATCACCTTGTAGGCAGCCTGCTGGAGATGGCTGAGCTTCTGTGCCTTGGCTGTGCGGAGGACCTCGTAGCAGTTCCCCAGGTCCAGGTGAGTGGGTGGTGGCATTTGGAAGAGGTCAATACTGGCCACCAGCCCTGACCAGGGGCTTGCAGGTGGTGTGCCAGCTGGCACCATGACCCCAAAACCCTCCATGGGCAGCTGGAGGTGGGGGCTGTTGGCAATCTGGAGGATGCTGTCCTTACGGCCAGGAGATGGTGGCACAGGGGAGATCTCCAAGCTCCCCGTAGGTGGTTGAACTATGGAGGTGGTGGGATCCTGTATTGCTGAAGTTGGGTCTGGGTTCTGGGTTGCAAAGCTCTGCAGCTCCTCACTGACCTTCTCTGAGCTGCGGCGCTGGGGTGTTCCCAGAGGGATGCAGGGGAGAGACCTCTTCTTCAACACGGACTGGGAGATGGACTGGGCGTAGTAGTCATAGACTTTGCCTTTGAGGCCAGGGACTGGCTGCCCATCTCCACCCTTTGCCTGTCGCTCAGCAATGTAGTTCTCCTCCACCTGGATCTTTGCGACCGACGAGAAAGAGTAGGAGGCATCCGACCCCAGACTGCTCACTGTCATTGTCAGCCCCAGGTCTGAGGTGACACTGAGGGTCTGGATTGTCCCCCTGTGCCCCTCGGCCTCCTGGCTCATGCTTCTTCTGGCCAAATCCTGCTCCGTGCTTTGGGTGCATCTGTCACCTACCATCTGGGCATTAGCAATCCCAGGGGAAAGCTCGCTGCTTGGGGCAAGCGTGCCCTCCTCCCCCTGGCTGCTCAGTGTTTCGGCCATGTCCCCAGGGTCATAAGAGCTCAGCTTGCTTCGTGAATCACTTCCCAGCTTGCTCCTCCGCTCACTTTCTGGCTTGCTTTCTAGTTTGCTTCCCAGCTCGCTTCCCAGCTTGCTTGCTGGCTTGCTTCCTGGCTCACTTCCTGGACCACTTCCTGGCTTACTTCCTAGTTTGTTTGCCAGCTTCCATCCCAGCTTGTTTCCAGACTTACTTCCCAGCCTGTTTTCTGGCTCACTTCCTAGCTTGCTTCCCAGCTCAATACCTGGCTTGCTTCCTGGCTCACTTCCTTTCTCACTTCCCAGCTTGCTTCCCAGCTCACTTCCCCTCCTGGCCATCCTCGCTCTCCTGTGAGTCACCCCCCACTCAGAAACCATCTCCCCTCCTGCCTCCTCCTCCTCCCCCTCCCCCCTTGGCAGATTTCGATCCCCCCGGGGAGGCGTGCGCAGTGTCCCAGGGACGCTCGCTTGCCCGCTCACTTGTCCATCCCCACCATCCCTCCTCACTTCCTCACCAAACACCCTCCTCCTTCGCAGACCCACCTCACCATCCCCATCCTGGGCAGCGTTTTCCTTCTGCTCTCCTCCCATGTCGGACGGTGGGATTTTGGCCCCAACAAGCGAGCGGGACTTATAAAACCTGTACGCCAAAGTCAGGAGGAGCAGGGCGGCGGCGGAGAGGACCAGCTTGCCGGCCAGCTGCATGTCGGACTGCCAGGGCAGGGTTACTCGCTGGGGCATTTTTCCATGCTGGGAATGCAGAGAAGCCGATTAATGATTGCCGAGCGAACCCGGAGCGTGGAGCTGAAGGTTTGGGGCAAGGTGACTTTGAGCGGGGCAAAGCTGGCAGGAGGTTTCCGGATGAGCTTTGCATGTTTGGGCTGGGCTGGGCTCCCGGGAAAAGGTAGAGCCTAGAGCTGGCGTCACGGAGCCAGCTTTATTAGCCTGGTAAACAGAGAGGCTCCGAGAAAAGCAAAAGGAAGCCCAAAGGGAAGAAAAATATCTCCTCTGAGCAGCTCAATGGTGCTGCCTCCACATTTCTTTTCTGATTTAAAAAGGATTGGAAAGGCAAAATATCTTGTTTCATCCAGGAAAGGTCCCTCATCCGTGGGTGCAAGGAAGGGAGGGAGAAGCAGCTCGATGCGGGGCAGACCTTTGGTCCAATGCCGAGCAGCTGCTCCGTGGCAGAGGTGGGTGACTAATTCGGTAGCCTTCGTTTGCAGCACGCTGGCTAACGAAGGGTGACGGGAAATAGCCCAAAAGCTGCTGGGGTCTCTTTGCGGCCAGACTGGATATGGCAGGGGAATTAAGAGCTGTTGGCAGAGGTGCTGGGGGCTGTGGGAGTGGGAAAAATCCGGCACTGAAGAGCAAATAAAGGCAGGAGTGAAACTGCAGCTGGTGGCTGCTGCGTTCAGAGCTCTGCATCCATGTGCATGGGGAGAGGGATGAACGAAGGGAAGTGAACAAAAGCATTGGGACTGGGAAGAAATCTGGGATGGGAGAGCTGTGAGTTGTTTCAAAGCAATATGCTGCTGCGTGTGGGGTGTCTGCAGGGATTGGAGTCGCTGTGGGGAAACTGAGGCACAGAGTACCAGACAGTGTGACGCTTGCTTCCTTCTCCCCCTGGAAATATGTTGGTGATGTGTCTGGTTCTGATCTGAATTTCAAAGATTTAAGGGAATTGTTGTTCCCCTTCGTCCCTGAGGCAGCCAGGTCCCCATGCCTGGACTGCGGCGGGCGGGGGAGAGGAGGGGGCCTAGGGAATGCATTCCTCTGCAACTGCCGCTAAGCGAGCTGAATTCAAAGGGATAAAATTAATTTCCTTTTCCCTGAGGGGAACATCTCACATGCTGAGAGATGCATAAAGAAATGAGGCTCTACGAGGTGGCAAAGAAACAGCCAAAACGTGGGTGGGGGTGGGTGGCTGCTCCTGTTTGTATGCAGGGACTCGCTCCCCGCTAGCTTGGTCCCGATCACGTGGGATTTGCCAGAGAAATGAACCCAGGGGATGCTAAAACAATTTCTTGTATGAGGTGTGGGTGTGAGGGGTCCCAGCTTATGGATCACGGGTCTGTATGGTGGGATGAGGTCTCACCACGAGTCTTTAATGGGTGGAGGGTGTTCATGAGCTCAAGCCCAACGTCCGCAGCCTCCCACACCATATGCCATGCAGCAGCTGGTCTCCACCAGCCATTGCATGAGCTCAGGCACTAGCTTTTGTGACGTGGGGAGCAGCCAAACCTCCTTGGGGCACATTTTTCACCACTTCCAGTGTCTGCAAGCACTGCAATGCCCTCTCTGCTGATGCTGAGATGTTGCTTTCTGCTTGAGGGCTTCACATGGGGACTGTGGGGGTGCCGATGGACATGGGGGTGTTTGTATATCTGCCACTGGACTTGCCAGGCATGCTCGTTAGGTGGAGGACCACGTGCTAAAGGCAGCAGAGGGGTAAACTCCCTATGCTGGCTTAGCAGTCAGGGTCCCCTGTGCACATCACTGCTGTGAATGGGGAGAGCCCACCCATGGCTTTTAGGGGGATGTTTGGGATTTTATGGGCAGAGCACAGGGAAGCACAGCAATGAAGAGGCTGGGGGAATAAGCATATTTAGATTAAGAGCTGGACTGATGCATCCTGCTCAGTTGCACATCAAACTTGGGCCAGGGGCCAACATACCACCAGCCAAAACCCACCTGGCTGCTCCTTTACATTCTGTGGAGACCCAAAATCCATTGCTGGGGGTTTTGGTCTGGCCAAAACCTTGGGGGAGGTGTATCCCTCCTGCCTGCAAACCTGGAGGGTCCTGAAGCTGAAGCTGGGTTAATAGGGACGTGCATAGAGGCTGGGCACGTGTTTCGGGTTTGGCTAATTGGCAAAGGGTCTGGCCAGCCTCCGTGGCTCTGACCCTGGGTTTCTTCATCTCTCCCTGCCACAGTTTTTAATCTGCAGGTAGATCTGCAAAGATCCTTTCGTTCCTGAGCTGGGAAGTATGAATTATGCATGCTCTCGGTGGCCCCGTGAACCTGGCCACAGCAGTAACTGAGCCCGGTAATGAGGTGGGGGAGGCAGGAGAAGCACCAGGTTAATCCCACTGTCACTCCCACAGGCGTTCCCAGCCCTGTCAAACTGGAGCAATCCCTGGTTTTGTGCCCCCTTACCCCAATATTCTAAAGGACTGGGGACTTGGATGTGCTGCATTCTTGAGAGATGCAGGGCTGGGCTGCCAAAACCATGACTCTGGGTGTGTGCCAGGATGAGTGCGGTTATCCACAGTTATCCTCATCATCGGTGGAGTGTTATGGACCTTGGGAGGGCGGAACACAAAGCATAGGGGCAGGTGAGGGCATTTTTGGCAGGCAGCACGTTCTGGGTGCTGATGCCGTCGCAAATGGCACGGTGGGGGGACCACAGCCACGCTGTCGAGCTCGAGCTGTGAGGGATGATGTCAGGAAGGAGGATCCCCATGGCAAAAATGCAGGTCCAGCGTATAAATGTATATTTTTATATATATATTTATTTGTCTATGCCTCGCAGTAAGGAGGACGAGCGACAGTATAGGGGAGCAGAGGACGCAGCCGTGGCGTCTCCGAGCAGTGGTGACATCTCGGCGCTTGTGACTCTAATTGAATGTAATTGCCTCTTCCAAATTTTGCTAAAACCCTTTCAAAGTCCCCTGAAATTAGGGAACATCGATAACGCCGCTCCTTGGGGTTTTCAGCTCGCGTCATCCCTAAGAAGCGCGATTAATTTTTTACAAGCTAATCATATCTCTTAGGCAGGTTGTCAGCCGCGGATCTGTCATCTCTCATCAATAATGAAACAACCTGAGCAGCTCTTTCACCCTCCAGCCTCCTGCATTATTCACTGCCAGGTCCTCAAACAACGGGGTGTGTGGTAGGGGGGAGCCCAGGATTTAATTGATGTCCTTCGTAATTACCTGTGGGAAGGTGGATGGAGATGGGGAGGCAGGGCTGGTAGGTGGAGGATGAGAAGGGCAGAAGGTGAAGGCAGGGTCCAGCACACTGTGGGAGGTTTTCTTTAGATCACTGCTTTGGTGGGGTGACATCTCAGTGTCCTTCTCCTTGGGGACACTTTGGGAAAGCGGGCAGCATCTCTACCCGAAATGAGGAGAGACTCCCGTGTCCCTCCAGTCACCACTTTGGCTGTGCTGGTGCTAAGGTCCCATCCTATAGCTTGCTCCATCACCGTGAGAAAGAGCTAAGCATCCCGAATGCACACGAAGGGGTGGATTTAGGATGTGGGACTTCTGAGCCCACCGGTCCTCTCCCAGCTATTGGATGGGGAGGTTGCGTCGCTCTTGAGATTGCACCAAGGAGAGTCGGTTGACGGTGGCACAGCTTCTCTAATGCTCCTCCTCATTTCCATGGTTCCGGGCTAAAATTGCCACATTTGCATTTAAATGGAGGTTTGGGCGTCTGTAAATCCCTATTTTCCAAGCGAGAAGGCCTAATGGTTGTTTAATCATGTTGGGATGAGGCCCCTGGAGCATCTCCAAGCTAGCGAAGAGGGTGAGAAGCATCCGCGATGGGGGTGGGGTGGGGGGGCTCTCCAGCCTGCTCACTAGCATGGGAATAAACTGAAGCACACAGATTTCCCCCCACAATAAAGGTTCCCCTAAAAGAAATATTTCCCTAAAAATGAAGGTTCCTGTCTTGTTTAGGGAGGTGCAAAGTGTTTGGGAAGGGAGCAGAGGGATTCAGGTAGCTAGCCCAAAGGGAACTGGATGCTTGGATGCTGTTGCTTTGGGATGAAAGCAGAGCCGCTGTTCCTCCTCCATGCCCACCTCAGCCTGTCCCTGCATCGCTGCCAGCCCAAATTATTGTGTACGGGAAGAAACTACTGAGCCGACGCGTGTTTGTTCGGCTCCTTTGAGGCTGGGAAATCGCTTGCAGCGAGGTTGGCAACGGAGCATGGTAGGGACTGAATCTGCTTAATAATAATTAATCATAATAGTAATAATAATGCTTAGTACTCGTGAGGGGCTTGGGAAAGATGAAGCGCTGTACGGCTGCTGGCTAAGCCTCTAGGATTAAGAGTTCCCAGAGGAAAAGGCAGGGGAGTCCCCCATCCTTGGGCTCCTCATCCCCTGCATCTGCTCCCCAGGGATCCTGGCCCAGGGCTGGGTGCTCTCAGGGCACTGTGGGGAGGGAAAGCAGCCAGGCAAACCACCCTGCACTGGGCAGAACCGGGGCAGAACCACCTGGCTTTTGCAAAGATCTGTCCTGCAGCAGGAGTAATGCTGTACTGGGATGTTCCCAGCGTCACGGAGTATGGTAGGAATGGCCTAATGCTGCACCGTTATCTGTTTCCATGGTGACAATTAGCCAAGGGGGATGGTGGCATGGACCAAACGTGGGCACATGGCTTTAAACTCGGCTGGTGCCTCTGTGCCGGAGCTGCCTGATGGGACACATGCTGCCCGCTCATGTGTGAGCGCTGACATTTTGGGCTGGGAGCTGCCTGTCACTAGAGATTGACTGTCCAGCCTGGGACAAGTGTTGTGCGTGGCTCCCAACTCCCAGCAAAGCCGATTTGCCCCAACCAAGGTCCCAGGGTATATAAAGCCAGTGATCTGCAGCTTTCAGGCTCCCAGTGCCACCGCCCGTGTGTAGGGCTTGTCCCCAGTGTCCCTTATGCTGGGGTCATGCATGGTCCAGACCTGGAGCAGCTCAGTGCAGTGGGAATGCTGTAAATGGATTTTTCCAGGGGAAATCTGGCCCTTGCATAATAGACACCCCCTACCCCCCATACCTTGTAAACCTCTGGGTACCCCAGCACAAGGCAAAACATTAAGCACAGCCTTCTACCGGGGGAGATTTTTCTTTTTCCTTTTAATTAAATTGTCTGAGGAAGCCAAGACACAGACAGAAAGAGACCGAGGCCGTAAAGAGTATAGAAAAAAAAAAAAGAGAGCAAGAGAACCGATTGACGGAGGTGTAAATGCCAGGTGGAGCCGTACGGAGGAAGAGGAGAAGGAGGAGGAAGAGGCAGGCAAAGTTTCACGTTAGCTCCAGGATCACTGTTAGGGTGAGCGCCAAAACTAGTCTGAAGCCACGGTGGCCAGTAAGTGAACCTAGGCAGGAGGAGAAAAGGGATGGGGAGTTTAGGGAACTGTGTCTTGCCGCTTGAGTTCAAAGCAGGATGGGGTCACCACCTTTTTTTGGGAGGGGATCCCCCTCCTAAACTTGCTATGGAGCCTGTGTGAGTTGGGCAGGCCAGGGATGCTGCAGGGAGCACCCACGGGGTCTCTTTGGGTGCAAGGACATCCCCGCTGCCAAGGGATGGCTTGGGGCCATGCAAGGAGAGATGGGCAGGGACTTGGGGTGATGCAAGGAGAGATGCCCTCAGCATGGTTCTTTCCTCTCTGGGAGGGGTTCGGGTCAAAATACTGGTGCCACTCACCATTGGAGTCCTCTGTTCCTCTGGGAATATTTGGGTTTTCTAATGGGAAAGAAATAGCAGAGACAGTTTTATTGGGGAGGAGGAGATGAGTGAGGATTTATGGAGGGAGGGGTGACCCCCACGGTGCCAACATACCAAAAACGATGAGCCGGGTGTGGGTGTCGGTGGAGCCCAGGGGGTTCTGGGCAGTGCAACGGTACATGGAGCCGTTGAGTTCGGCTGGCACCCTCTCCAGCACCAGTTCCTTGCCATCGTGCTCGGCACTGCCGTCGAGGAGCCGGCTCCCCACCCGCGTCCAGGTGAAGAGGGGCTCAGGGAAGACTTCGTTCTGCGGGGAGATGGGGAGACGGGTGTAGGGGGTGAGCAAACCTTGTCTTGTGCCTGGAGCAAGGATGGGGTACAGCCGAAATGCCCAGGGGTGCACCAAAGTCAGGACCAGGATGCAACCCAAGGCCACCAACCCAACGCCATCGAGTTCTGGCGCAGATGCGAGGCTGTCCGTTGGCATGACATCACCCCACAGTGATGGGGATGCTGACCTGGAAGCCCTGCACCAAGATCCGTACGGTGTCTCCGACACGGGCTCTTGTCGGGGTCATCGTGATCTTCGGGCCCTTGGGAGCAACTGCAAGGGAAGGGGACAAGAAGGGACATCAGACGAGCGAGGGGTTCCAAGATTGTGAGATTGACAGACTGTAGTGGGATGCATTGATGGTGAAGGATATATTTCCTAATCAAGGAACACCCCTAATCAATCAAACACCCCTCTCTGCTCAGAAACAGAGGTCAAAAGGGGGCAGGTTGGTTTGAATCTGTGGACATGGGCACCTCAGAAAACCATTCCCAGGACAAGGTGGCCCCCCGGTGTTGGAGCAGGAGCGATGGGCTGTACAGAAGGACAGCTTTCTGTTACCAAAGCAAGTGGTTTGTCTTGGTTTCGGTGCAGGTTTTATTGAGTATATATAGTGTAGATATACTATACATAAATGGGGAGGGGGTTAATGGGGGATCTGCTGTGTTGGTGCCAAAAACCTGGGTGCGGATGGTGGTGGTGGGGCACCCAGTGAGGTCCACAGGCTGGAGGCATCCTAGGGGATGAGGAGGGCTGTGGATTTGGAGGAGGAGGGGGGGGAAAGCGTGGGGTGAGCTTTGCTGCTACAGGTATTGGAGCTACTCAGGATGAAGGAGCAACCCATCAGAGTCTTGGCCTCATGAGGAGCCCCAGAGAGTGGCCAGCTGAGCTGCAGAAGGTGTGAAAATGCAGGATTTTAGCCAGTTGTATGCTGGGAGAGAGCTTTAATGCTCAGTGGGGAAGAACAGATAATGGAGGGCCATCTAATAGCAAGAGAGCTGCTGCCCTCCTTGTCGAGTGCCAGCCTCCTGTTGACCTCCTCATTGCCACCAACCTCCCACTAATTGAGGTCATCTATGAGCTGAAAGAAATGAGACAAAGCACCAGCACCAAGAGGCTTGTGCACACTGACGCCTGTGCCAAGGACGGGTGGAAAGCCAGTGAGACAAAGCTCTCCAGGAGACGGTGCATCATGGCTGGTGCCACAAGCCAAGTGCCCTACTTGGCCAGGAGCAAAGCCCTGTCATCTTCACCCAGCTCGAGGGGAAGAAGACTGGAGCAGGCTACACCCAGGAGGGTGCCCTGAAGCTGGGGCAACCCTGGTGGAGAGCTCAGCTTCTTCTGATGGGGAACCAGGAGAAGGGAGAGGACCCCCAGCCTTATCTGGGGGGCTAGTTGACCAGCCAAGATGGGGAAGAAGTGAGGGACCCCACTAACTATTCCGTTCACCAGCTCCCATGTTCACTCAGGGAGCTTTGGGTCTTCTAGGGTCCTGGGCATGCTGGGAGCCAATGGAGTGGCCTTGGCCTCAATCATACTACCCTATCACAACTGCAGCCTCATCAGCCCCACAGGCTGCCCCTATCCAGGGGCCAGCCTGGCCCCTCACCAGCAATCCCTACTGAGATGAATTGGGTGGTCATGGCCAACAAGCATCATGGCATGTCCTTGGGTCTGCAGGGACTGGGCGTAGATGGATGGAGGTGACGTCACTACGGGATGAAGGTGGCGCCCCCGTCCCAACACGACCCCAATCCAGAGGAGCTTCTCCATCTCCTCCCCTCCCAGAGTTACACCCCACAGGAGGTAACATTAAGGGACTACAAACTTCCTCACCTGCCCTGCAGGCAGTCAAGGCACAGCCCCACCAAACACCAGGTCCCCTAACAGAGCCCCCAACCCCAGCTTTAATACTCCCTCCCCTGCTCATCCCTACATGCAGCGCAGCCCTGGCTCCCTGCCAAACCAGCCCCTTCTTGTCCTCCCTGCTCTGGTCCTATGCATCTCTCCTGTATGCAAACACCCTTCTCACCAAGGGGGCTTCTCCCAACACAGCTCCCCCCTCCCCCAAATTTAGGGCTGTGCCCACATTACCCCTGGCATTGACATTGCTGCCTTGCTCTGATACCCCAGTAAACTCAATTCCTCCCTTACCAGCCCCACACATCACCCCAAATGCTCACTGCCTGATTCAACAGTTCCCCCCCCAAGCCCAGCCCTATATCAACCCAGCAGACCCCACCCTATAGCATACCCCATAGCTGGGGGACCCTCAGCACCCCCCTCTGCAGGGCCAGGGATTGCTCTCCTTTATAGGGCATCCTGGGGCTATGAGGACTTGGGGGCAGCAGCCCCACAGCCTTTATCCTCACCTTCCCCCACTCATGAGGGGCTCAGCACCCCATAGACCCCAGGACTACCCCCCTCCAAGCACCCCTATTGCAAGCACCCAGCCTTGGCTCAACCTCCTGCTCAAACTGCCATTGCCCTCCTGCTCCCTGCGCCCCTCCTGCCCCACACAGCTCACCTCACAAGCTCTGTCTCCCCCATAGCACACAGCAAACCCCTTCTCTTGTCTGATGGATGTCCTCACCCAACCCTGCTGCCCTCAACTCTACTTTTTTGGCATCACCACCTCCTATGATTGTGCAGTCCTACATGGCCCTTTGTTTTGGTCCATGGGTGCCTGAAACACCCCAAAAGAAAATCAAGAGCACAAAAATGCAGAAAGTGGGGGGAAAAGGAAAAAAAAAAGCAGAAAAAAAGAGGGAAAAAAAGGAAAAATATTTGAAAAAAGTTGCAAGAAATGTTGGGAAAAAAAAGGGGGGGGAGAAAAAAATGCAAAGATGAAGGTAAAAACGGCACAAACCCCAAGAAACTCCCAAACGCAGACACGGCAGCCGCGCTTACCAAGCGTCACTTCGGACTGCATGGGCATGGAGAGCGCCGGGTGCTTCACCTCGCAGCTGAAGAGCGCCTCGTTGTCGATTTGGGGGTTCAGGGTCCAGGTGAGGGTGGCCCGCGCCTCCACCGTCCCGTCGCTGACAGGCGCGTGCGTGTGGCGGAAATAGTAGATGGGCTCTGCCACGTGCACCCATCGTGGGAATTCCCGGCTCACCACCGTTTCAGGGATGGTTTCGGTGACGGGACCCCGCTCGGCCGCCAGCCCCCGCGGGGGGTCTGCTGTGGCCAGGGGTTGCCTGCCTCCCACTTCTCCTTCGGCCGCCAGCGATTTTGGCACCTTGGTGTCATCCAGGTCACGGTGAAGGAGGTTACGGGGTGCCCAGCTCCCAGAGCCGGCCGGCGGCTCTGGCAGCGGGGTGGCCTCGATGGGCTCCCCATCCCGCTTGAAGTAAACCTATGTGGGGATGAAAGGGACAGTGAGCCTGGTGGAGACAGTCACCACCCCGGACATCCCCAGCATCACATCTCCTTGGGTAGCTTTGCACAGGGCTCCTTCCCAAGGTTCCCACAGAAAAACACTGCAGGGTAAGATTCGGGAAGCAGGCAGCTATTTGCCTTATTTTGTCTTTAAAAGCAGCACATATATATTTTTAATATAGAGATATTTTTATGCTTGCTTCACCTATATGTATGAGAGATGAAAGACCCTGGGGGCTCACCAGCGGGGCAGGTTTGCCGCCGGAGACCACGCACACCAGGGTGAAGTTCTGTGCCTGGTAGCGGCTGAAGGGCGCCGGCGTGTCAGCAGCGAGCACTGAGATGGATGTCGGAGGAGCTGCCGGAGGAGCAGAGCTGGGGCGTTACCACGGCATCCTCAATACCCACCGATGCCCATCCTCATCCCTATTCCTGTCCCCACCCTCAACCCCCACCTCACCCCCTTCCCCATCTTCATCCCTACCCCCATCATCATCCTCATTACCCATCTCCAACCCCATCCTCATCCCCATCCATGGGGATGGGAAAATGAGCCAAATCCCTGCTGTCCCCCCACCCTGAGGCCCTGCAGCCCTTTCCCCTCCGGTCCCACCCAGTGAGGGACCGCACTCACCCATCACATTGAGGAATACGTTCCCAGAGGCCAGGACCACTTTCTCCCTTGTGGCTCGGTCGTAAATCCCCACGTGACACTCGTAGGGACCGTTGTCCGAAATACGAACCTCGGGGAGGCTGGGGAGCAGAGACAGGGCTCACCGCTTGCTCCCCCCTCCATCCCGACCCCATTTTCCTGGGGGATGCAGCGGTTGGCATCCGGATGCCAAGGCGTCGGATGGGGTTTCTTTTCGTGGAAGATGGGGATCAATAAACTATTAATAACTGCAAAGGCTGTAGGAGAGAGCTGTGTAATGCGGTTTAGCAGCTGGAGTTTAGCGGCACTGACAGCTCCTCGGGAGGGTAAGTAATTGCATTATTGAAAGAAGAAACTTACGGGAGGTAAAGCACTGCCAGGAGCAAAAACCCGCGGAGCGTGGACATTAAACACCTGCAGAACGCCGGTGCGAAAGGCTCGGCACCAGGCGCTACAGACTGCTTGGGACAGAGAGACAGCATCAAGAGCCCAAGAGCCCAAATTCCGAGCAAACCCAGAGCCCGCTGCGATCGTTACATTATCCAGAGTCTTTACATATTGTATATGTAGAAAAAACCGGAGAGGAGAAGATGCGCAAGAGGATCGGTGCTGCTGAAGGTGGAAACGCTCGCGCTGGCTGCAAAGGAGATGCTTTGCCGGTCGGCAGCATCATCCCACCCCACCGACAGCAGCATCCCACCTTGTCGCCGAGCAGCATCCCACCACAGCATTAAGGACAGGGGCAATTCCCGCACGGAGCACCCAGCAAACCGTCTCCAGCGTAAAACTCTCTCTACTTTTCCAGAGAAACCCAGGCGTGTGCCTCGTGGGGCTTCCCCAGCTGGGGTGGGGAAACATGAATCCTTTCCAAAAGCCCCTGGCTGCCTTCCCATGCCTCCTCCTCGCCATGCAACCCCCCTGCCAGCACCAACAAGCCCCCGTCGAAGCGAACAGTTGCTTGGCAGCTCCTTTTAATGGCCGCGACGCTTTCAACTAAGCCTTCACCATCTGTTCCAGCCTCTAATTACCCACGCACGGAGCGGGAAATCATCCACGCCCTTCGTTAGCAGCACACACGGGAGCGGTGCCGGCGGTTTTGGTCCCCACCAAGCTGCAGACCCCCTCCATCCCAACGGCTGCCGTGAGGGACAAACCCTTTGGGTTTACGCACGGATTTTGGGTGTAAAATAGTCCTTAATTGGGCCAGTTTGAAGCATTTGCGATCGGTAGGGACCGGAGAGAGGGGACCCCCAGCCCTGCAAAGCCGTAACGCTGCCCGTCTTGTCCTCTGCGTCCTCTAAGCATGCTGGAAATAAAGAAAAAATGATATAGATATTCATAAAGCAGTGCCTTCCTTGACGAGGGTAGGTTTTTAATCAGAGGAAGGGGAAAAAAAATCCAGGGTTGGATATCTCCCGGCTTTGCTCTTCACATCTGAGCGGGCTGCGTTCAAAGCTGGTATGAAAAGAGGCAGCTCCGGCAGCCCTCTGCGCTGCGCAGATAAGAGCCACACCGCCCGGGATAACGCTCCGTGGGACGGCACCGACGTGACCGTGCCATTAAAAAGATTTTTTTTTTTAAAAAAAAAGCTGAAAATACAGAAGGGTAAAATGAAAGGGAGAGAAAAGCTGAGTGGAAACGGTTGGGAAGCAATTGACCCATCACCAAACCCTTCCCAACATTGCTCCCCTTCCCCAGAACCTGAAATACAGCAGGACCTTCCCCTGCCCCCCTAAAAAATAGACATCAAGCCAAGAATTCAGAAAACAAGTTCTTTTCATACCCTCTGAGAAACATCTCCTTTCTCCTCAGGCAAGTTGCTGTTTTCCTCTGAAAACAACTGCGTGAAAAGACTTTTACCACAAACATCCCCAGCTCCACGGATGATTTGCCGGCACCGCGCCGACGATTACCGAGGCTTTTAAGTGCTTGGTCCTAGGGCGGGGAAATTTTCTGCTTGCAAATTCTATTAGTTCTACAATATGCGGTGAAAGGGAGAAAAACGGAGGGTTTTGAGCCAAAAAAAGCAGCTGCTTTGCCTCACCAGGATGGTGCAATATCCTTGTCCCTTGCTCAAGGGATGCTCCTGGTCGGGATGTCTCGTTCCGTGCACGGGGGATGTTTTATTCTGGTTTAATTCCCTGACATTCCCTGCTAGAGGAAAGCAATGGCTAAATCCAGTGCTGAGCAGAACCGCTGGCTTTATGGCAGCAAAGCAAGGTTGTTGAGTTAGGGAATGTGTAATCCCTTTGTGACGCCGCCAAAACGTTCTCTAAACAATAATCAGTCGTGTCAGAAATTTGTACAACATCCGAGCGAGCAGCTGCACGGAGCCTGTGCTACGTGGGGAAACAAAACTCAAGGAGTGGAGCAGCCCCTGAGCATCTCTGGCACATCCCCCTGAGCATCCTCTGGGCAACCCCTGAGCATCCCCTGATCATTGCCTGAGCAACCCCTGAGTATGCCCCATGCCTCTCCCTGAGCAACCCTTAAGCATCCTGGGCATCTCCTGACCTTCCTGAGCATCACTTGTGCAACCCCCTGAGCAACCCCTGACACTCCTGAGCAACCTCTGAGCATCTTCTGAGCATTCCCCAAAGAACCCTTGAGCATCCCCCGACTCTCCTGAGCATCCTGAACATCTCCTGAGTATCTCCTGAGCAACTCCTGAGCCTCTCCTGAGCAACTCCTAAGCCTCTCCTGACCTTCCTGAGCATGATCTGTGCATCTCCTGAGCAACCCAAGCACCTCCTGAGCATCCTGAACATCTCCCAGCCTTCCAGAGAAACATCTGTGCATCCCTTAAGCATCCCCCTGAGCAGACTCTAATCATTGCCTGAGCAACCCCTGACCCTTCTGAGCAACCCCTGAGCATGGCCTGAACATCTCCTCAGCATCCTCTAAGCAACCCCTGAGCATTTCCCTGAGCAGCCTCTAATTATTGCCTGATCAACCCCTGACCCTCCTGAACAACTGAGCATCTCCTGACACTCCTGAGCATCCTCTGAGCATCTCAAGCTTCTCCTGAACCTTCCCTGAGCAACCCTTGAGCATCCACTGAGCATCTCCTGAGCAACCCCAACCATCTCCTCTCCAGCCCTGCTTCTCTGTGTTCACATTTATTCCCATGTAGCCATCTAACACACTTGCTCGTGCTTATAACAAAACATAGCTCTGAGTGTAGCCAAAAAACCAGCAAAAAAAGCCCCAAAAATTCAAATTCCAAAGAATTAGGAAGGATTTCACGCTTGCACACATACTCATCTGACGGAACGAGCCACGCCGAGCCCTTTCCAACCCACACACGGACATTTGCAGGTGCAAAGCATCACATCACCCTGAGAAAACAACTGTATTTTCCCCACCGTACACAGAATTTTTATTATCCCATGCTGGGAAAAACGAGCTTTGAAATCCGATTAGCAAATTCTAATTTGAAAAGGAAACAAAGAAAAAAACCATATATATATAGTGAAAAATAAATACATCACCCCAGCCTTTTTTGCCTTGAATTAAGTCTCCCCCTGACATTTTTTTCAGGCTCCAGTTTTGTTTTTATAACACCGGCAATAAAGCAAGTGTGTAATTAGTAATAAAGCTGACACTTCGGCAAGTGATTTCACACTTGGAAGAAAAGCAAAGACAAGCTTCCACACTGCCTGTTTTATATATAAATATATTTTTTTTTCTCCCAAGCCTTGTTTTTCTCTGCCCATTTTCACCCTTGGAAATCTCCACCGAGGTCACCTTATCCCTAGGCACAAGCAGGACAACGGGGACAGAGCTCGGATATTTGGTGACGGCGCATTATATCTAATTATATGCAATTTATTTCTTTGCAGTGCAATGAATCCCCAACCAGCAGCCAAAGAGGACGTGCCGAGGATTGCCATAATACCCTTGACTGCCCCAAAATGGGAAAAAACTCCTAAAAAAAGGCTTTAACAGGCAAAATGGCAAAGGAGGCAATATCAGGGTGACTTACCGCACGGTGGACTGGTAGACCAGATCCTCCCTTTTCCGATAATTCTCCATGTGCGAGAAATTGGTGGAGAACATGGCATCAAAGGTGAAGATCTTCTGCTTGATGGTGCCGCCATCAGTGACCTGCGAAAACCCAAACATATATGAGACACCCACGGTCACTTCTGCACATGTTTGAGTAGCTTTGCATCTACTTTTATATTTTTATTATTAAAAAAACCCCTATTTTAATTAAGACTTAATCAATATTTTATATTTATTATAAACCTGCTGAGATTAAAAGCAAAACCCACCCGTTTCTGTCCAGTTATTGCATCACCAACTCCCATCTCCAGCCGCTCGCTGAGGTTGTAATTTTTAAGTGGAAAAAGGCTCTTTTTAGGACCAGGGAGGATTCATTTCTTCCCTGTGTCCCCCACTGCCTTCAGATTTATCTCCCCCTCTTGCAAGAAGCAAGGTTTAGTACAAAATTAAGGAGGAAAATGCAGAGGGAAAGCAATGCAGAAGAGAGATGGACATTTTGGGGCTAGAACGGCTCAGATCCATCCATCAGAGGGTTAGAATTGTCTCTTTAAAAGGCAAGGCGCAGGAAAAGGGGATTTGGAGGATTAACCCCCCCAAACCAGCCTCTCTTGGGAGCAGACCCCACTTTCCACACCCAGCACTTCTCTCCCTGCTTGAGCAAAACAACTTTCACTCCAAATTTTCTCAATTTCCCTCCTTTTTTTTATGGCAAAAAGAAAGAGAGGGGGAAAAATGCTCACTAAAAGCACTTCTTCAAATTTATTCTCTGTGGCTGAGGCTTTTATTGCAAAGAAAATACACGCTGGCACGGACACGGGATAAAGAACTGCAAGAAGAATTATCGGAGCCGTAAATCTCCTGCCATGGGAATGAGGGGAAGTGTTCAAGGACGCATCTGATTTTTCCCAACTTTTATTTATGCCCTGGGGGGGCTTTGGGGAGAAACCTTGGAGCTGCTCCCGGATCAAGAAGCTCTTTATGTATCATCTTTAAGGGTTTTCTAGGGATTATTTTGGGGATGCAGTCGCTGCAAGGAGGGATGATCAGGGGATGGGGAGTGGTGGAGCTGATGTCCATGGACCAAAGGTTTGCAGACACAGAAGATCTCCAGCACATCTGGACAGACAAGGGCAAAGCCAGAAAACATCAAGCTAGATTCAAGGATAGGAAATATGTAGCTCAAAGCATCACCCATGCTGCTGTTTGCCCCCTGGGACCCCTCACATCCCGCCCGAGGACACACAGCAAGGGAAGATGCCGCAGCCCAGTCGCATCCTCGGGGGATTACAGGCAGTTAATAGGCTCCTATGAAAAGGCGCATAGAAAATAGTCTCTCTCCAGGGATTAGACCTACTTTTGGCTTTTTATCTGTGCCCTGGGGTCAATTTTTTTTGGAGAAGAGCTACGTAGAAAGTTGTTGTTGAACCCACAGGGGTGTGGGAATGGCCAAGCCCAACGCTTCTTGCTGGGGAGAAAAAGGATGATAATCTGGCAGCAGTGGATGGCAACGACCCCAGATTATATGCCCACACTGAGGAAATGGGGTGCAGGGAGAGTAGAAGGCACATTTAAGGCACCAGAGCCAAGCTCAGGCAGCCCAAGGCTGCCTGCTGCATTATTTATGAACCCCAGTAAAAATCTTATTCCTGACAAAAACCCAGCGATTGCCATTGTGCAGGGAGCCATTAACCTCCTGCTCCTGCCTGCTGTGGCAGAGGCAGCCCCCTCCTGCCACTTCCCTCTTCCCTCGCACCTCGCCGGTGACCCAGCAGTTTGCTGTCCCCAGAATACGCTGGCACCATTAATATTGCCGGAACCTCTCGTTGGGATGCTTGGTGGGTTAGATAAGCATCCAGGAGTGATGGATGGGAGACTAAGGGGATAGGGGGGAGGGATTTTGGAGGACAAAGTGGGTTGTGAAAAGATAGGAAGTCTCTGTAGCACACTGGGGCATTGCTGGGCTTTGATCCGGACTCCTTCAACCATCCTCATCCTGGGACTGAACTTACACCCTTTGCCCAAGCAAACGCATGTGACTGCATTGCTTTACACACTCGGGGCTAACAGTGGGGTCTGCAGAATCCCATGTCGCAATCGCTGGGAGAAACGCGTCATGCTGGAAAAGCCCTTTTTTAGCTTTTTTCCCCTGCTTCGTTCCCCAGCTACCTCAGGTATCTGCATTGAGCTCAGCTGAAATCCCTCCTCCTGCCCTGAGCTTGCTGAACCACTCGGTCCTAACTTGCTCAGAGCGACCCAAACCACCACCGGCATCAAATTTTGCTTCCAAAACTACAGAGTAATTGATTGATTTGCCCAAACCCAGATGGTTTGATCCCAGAGTGAGCGCCACAACCCATCTCCATCCCGCAAAGGGCAGCACCCATGCCAGTAACCCCTCTCCTACATCGCTAAACCACATGCATGATCGAATTAAAGAGG
Organism: Rhynochetos jubatus; assembly: GCA_027574665.1. NCBI lineage: Eukaryota > Metazoa > Chordata > Aves > Eurypygiformes > Rhynochetidae > Rhynochetos > Rhynochetos jubatus. The sequence goes on from CM050669.1 coordinate 8,752,823, forward strand.
ATCATGGAATTTTAGGAGGCGCAGCCCGGACTGCCTGCTGCCTCCCCTGAGCCGGAGTGATGCCCTCACCCAGCAGTAATAGAGAGCTCAATAAACTGTGCTGATGCTCGTGACCTTCTCTCCCCGCCTGAGCATGAGAAATTAAGAGAGTTCCCCATACTGACATTTAAATTATCATCTCCGGGGCGTGGAGACGACCCAGCCGGCGTGTAGATGAATGGCATGAATCAGACCTCGTGCAGTTACTGGCCCAAGATCTCTCCATCAGCGGCTTTGCTCAGATTATAGAAAATTTCTCTGCAGCTGTAAAACTCGAGATTTTTCCCTAAAGGGGAGCAGGTTTATAAATCAGAGGCACAACACACCATGAATCGGGTCGGCTTGAAAATTTGGAGGGGGCTGCAAATTTCTGGGAGATGCTTTCCAGGAGCGAGAGGTCAAAAGCAGCTCCCTGGTGCCTCCAGCCTGGTTCCTCCCAAGCATCCCCATATTTGCCAAGGCTTGGGGCTTTCCCAGCAGCATAGTACGGTGCAGGAAGGGCTTCCAACAGCAGCAGCACATCGGGTGCCCTTTGCATGGCTCCTCCAGCACGTTTTCCCCCTCCCTTGGAGTCAATGCTGCTACGAGCAGTGACTTTATCACTGTCACCAGCAACATTTCCCGCTCAGAGCCACCGTGGGAGATGCCGGTCGGGGTTGTAATGTCTCATTTCTCCTAATGGGCAGTGGCAGAAGAAGCCCTTGCGGGGACCGCGCTTTGTCACCATCGATCAGGCGGCTCCGAGCGGCACCACCAACATCTGTAATGCATCGTTCTCCGCTTGCCCTGGCCGCGGGTTCTGGAGCCCAGGGCCACTTGCCGGGCAGAGATCGGCCCGACAATCCCCTCAAAGGAGCAAAACGCTTTGCAATCCCCATGCAATGAGCCGGGGAGCCTAAAAATGAGAGCGGTTGCATGAATGATGGGGAGAATGGCTTCAGATGGGATGAGGGGGACCCACAGGGACACGGTACATGGCACCCTGCCTGCAAAGGCCACGGTAGTGGGTGCTACAGAGGGAAACACTCATGCATGGGTGCTAAAGAGAGCAACGCCTGTGCACCACGGGTGCTGCGGAGAGCAATGCCTGTGTGCAAAGGGTGCTAGAGAGAGCAGTGCCCATGCACCATGGGTGCTATGGAAAGCAGTACCCGTGCACCAGCACTGCAGACAGCAACACCAGCCCCGGAGCTGAGTTAGTCTCCTTGCTAATTATTCTGAGCACCGAACTCTAATTAATTGAGACAGAGCAACTCCCGCCAGACCTGAGGACTCCCCTCCATCCCTAGTGCTCACTGCCGTACATCCCCAGGCCAAGCCCCCAGTCCCTGCCAGGCAGAGGGACGGTGAACATGGGAGCTCTGCTCTCTGACAGGGAATCACACCCAGCCCTCGCCTGCCACCTAAAATCTGCAAAACACTATTTGCAATTACCATCATCCCACCCGAGCCCCCGGCTGTATGTACAGGCTGGCTGCTGCCGGCTGCCTGCTTCCCCCGCCACTGCCAGATGTCTGTACGGAGCCAGAGCAGAGACTCAGAGGATTTTCCCTTCTGTATTATTGTTTTTCTGAGCTCTGCACTGCTGCAAAAAGTAATTTTCTCCCTCCCCAGCCCTTGCTGTGGCGTGGCAGTGACCATACTAATCAGGTCTCGAGCGCGACCCCCGAGACGCCTGCAATGGGAGCCAGCTAACAGCTTGACAGCTCCGTGTCTTCCACAACTCATTACAAGCTCGTTTGCAAGGATGCCACCACCCTTGTCTCCTCCAAGGGTTTCTGGGCACTTGCCTAACATTCGAGGCATTCGGACCCATGTTTGTACATGTTCTTGGGCAGATCAAACCTTCCAGGGATGAATTTACCATGGAGGGGGATGGCTGGATATTCATTAACGCTTCTGCAGATGATGCATGTTCCTGTTTATGCCGTGAAAAAGCCCCTTTGCTCATCCCAGGTCTCCTCGAGCCTTCTGCATTTCGAATGACCCGGAGCTGCGGCACTTGCCGAGGGGTTTTCTGACCCAAAAAACCGTTGTCCCTTGCTGCCATCCCTGCTCTCCATCCCTGCTCTCCATCCCTCAGCCATGAGGCCACAGGGTTGTGCTAGTTTGCAGTGTGGTGCTTCTCAGTGGGGTTTTACCTGCCTTACCCATGGTAAGAAGCCCCTTTACACCTCACAGCCTTCAGCCTCAGTGTGCACACACCCCAACAGGTTATGCATCCCTCCCTACGGGTTACACGTGTTCTGAACAAGATATGCACATGCATCGATGGCTTATGTGTGGACACAATGGGTTATGCACCCACCCCATGGGTTACAGATGCACCCTGACAGGGGTATGCACCCACCCCATGTCCTACACCAAACTGTGCTGAGTTTGCTGCTGCATTCCCCTTTCTTTTGCCTTCCCCCCTGCCTGCAACTCAATGTGCACCCCTGGAGCAACTCCGCATCCTTAAACTCAAGGAGCTTGCTCTGCTCCCTGTAAAATAAACCAAGGGAAATGGGAGCCCCCGAGAGTCCCAACAACCATCCCGCTCCACTGCTCCGGTGCTGTCAGGATGAACAGTAAAAATATAACTCCACAGCCCCAGCATCTCCACCCCAGCTCACCCGAGATCATCTGCCACCTCCTCCACCGGGGAGCCATGAATGGGGGTTCAGACAGCTGCAAAAGTCCATGAGCGAGACAAGATGGGGGGAGGGGAAGGGGAAAAATCCCCTAAAGTCAGGGGGGAATTTAGGAAATCCCAAGATGCTCTACAAAAACTCCAGCTTTCTACATGCAGGAAGCTCCTTGGGAAAGCAGAAAAAGGCAGGGCATGTGTAAAGAACCTGGAAGAAAGGGGGATTTGTGGCCATAAAAATAAAAGCTGCGTTATTTTTTCCCATCTCTCTCTCTGTGGTTTCTCAGAGCGTGATTTGCCCAGTCGCCCCGGCACGGCATCATCTCACCGAGGGCTCCAGCATCTCTCCACACAGGGGGGATTATGCAAATCCAGCCCCAGCTCACGAGAAAGTGGGTTAATCCAATATTACCAAGTGGAAAAGGGAAGGAAAAACCCAGCGGAAATGGCAAAACTAGTGGAAGGAGCACCAGGCAAAAAGCCTCCTCCCCAAAATAAGGGGGAGACAAGTCAATCACAAGCTGCAATTTAGGGTTTGGGACAGCTTTAGGTTCACATCTGGATATTTCATGGCCAGGATGGATGAGGCTTGGAGCAACCTGGTCTAGTGGAGGTCCACGGCAGGGGGTGGGACTGGGTGGGCTTTATTTGAGGTCCCTTCCAACTCAAGCCATGCTGTGGTTCTATTTGTCTGCTTACATCCCCTACACACCTAAATACATATATTTATAGCAAAGAGGCAGGACTCGATGGAAACACTTCCGTGCAAGCACCGTGCTCCAGCAGCTGGTTGTGTATCAGTACAGAGAGCACCTTTTCCTATTTATAAACCTGCCTGGGTGCGAAGAACAACTTCAAGGCAGAGATGCTCCTTGCTCAGGAAGCAGAAACAAGATGGTAAAACCAAGAAAAGTTATCTTACAGGAACGGGCAACCGCTTCACCCGATGCCACCAGCCTGAATAGCTCTCTCTTTGCCTCCTCCGTGAGCAAACCAAGAGCTGAGCTTTTTCCCCATTCTGGAAAACTAAGCTTTCTCTGCTCAAACCACTTCGGGTTTTTTTAATGTGTGTGTTTGGCAGTTTATCCTGAAATTCTGTGGACGAAGCCAAAAATTCCCCTCTGGACTGTTGTATCTGAGGTTGGATCCAGGCTTGGTGCAGATGGAGTGATGCTGGTTGAGGGGGAAATGCTACAGCCCTCAAATCCCCCCTCCCCAAATACAAGCAGATACTCTATGTCTTGCTTTGGTCCAGATTAGCATCCTGCATCCCTTGATATTTTGGGGACAGGGATGAGAATGGGAAAGGTTTTTTGGGGGATTCTCAGCACTGCTCTCCCATGAAGAGCCCAGCACTGGTCCTCAACCCCCAAACACCCTCAGTTATGCATCATGTCCTGCACAACATGAAAACCACCCTCTGTTTTTTTGGCATAAGTTCACAGCCAACACGAAAATCTCCTTGCACAGTGGCGCTGACCCGAGCCTCCGGTTCCCAAACCCTGACTGGCACCAACCCAGCACTGAACCGAGCCTGCCACCCCTAAATCCACCCCTACACCATAACAAAACACCTGGAGAAAGCCTCATGGAGCCCTCAGGACAATTGCAAAGCCATTTTACATCTCTCTCCCCCTTCCCCAGGCTTTCAAAAGCCAGCCTGCCTGCCTGCCGAATCAATATTCCCATCAGCAAGAACGCCGTCTGCCTTCCTCTCCTCCATCCAGCCTTGACCTTCTGTTGCACAGGAGCAAAGCAGCCGGGTGGCTCCGTGTCCCCAGCCCCAAGGGCAGGGAAGAGACACCGGCGTCGCTTACCCGGTACCAGACGATCTCCCGCATCTTCCCATCCGTCTTGAAGTTGCATTTGAGGGTGACGGCATCTCCCACCACCACGGGCGGCAGCGGCTCGATGCTGACTGTCAGGTAGGCTGGAAAAGTTAAAAAAGGGAGAAAAAGAGACATGAGTTTCCAGGGAAAGGTGGGGCAGAGGGTTAAAAGACAGTTCTCAAATGGTTTTATGGTATTAATAGATCTGCTATGGGGAGCAAACACTGGCTGCATCCCACATAGGGATAACCCACTTGCCCATCAGCATGGCATCTTCCCCCCTTGCAGTAATGAATTTTGGCTGCTCCTAACACACCAAAAAAAGCACCAGTTGTGGAAAATCCTTCCTGACCTTATTTACCAGCTCATGGCAAAATGTAAGAACCAACTGTTTCGCTGCTTCTCTCCCCAGCTTTGCAAAACTGCTTACTTTTGTCCAAGTAAACCTCAGCCCAGATTTTACAGCTCGTTTTGGTCCATGCATAAAGCCCTGATCCCACTGGACACCTTTCCCACCTGCAAACTCAAGCCCATCCTTCCTATGAAGATATTGGCTTTGACTTTGTCTCCACCATCATCTGCCCCACATTTGTTCTCTCCCCACTGCAGACCAAGTTCCTCCGTCCTGGGCCTGCTTTAAAACCCTGTAAACTACTCATTCCTTACGGGAACGGGTCCAACAGATTAATCAGAGGATGCACAAAGCCCAACCTGTGGTTTTACAGCCCAGCCTTGGCCGACAGCCTGCTCCTTCCCCATCTCCCCCATAGCCAGGTGCAGGATTTGTCCTCGTAGGGAAAATCAGAGCACGGGCCGCTCCGTCTGGCTATTTTCTCCCGGTTTCCCTTAGATTTGCTGCAGAACTATTGCAGGAACCTGGAGCAGCCAGGGTCGGGAGGGCAGGCAATTGCATTTCTATTTTATTTTCCTCTATTTCCTTTGGCTGCTGGAAGATGTCAGATTGACAGCCTGGCAGATCCGAGCCTTTCTTTAGCATCCTTACCCTGACTGCACCCAGTTGACACTGTCTGCAACCAGGGCACCCCAAAACAGCCCTTAACCCACTGCAAAATCCCATTATTTTTTTAATTACTGCTTGCATCTGGTGGAAAAGCAATGTAGAAAACCCCCAGAGCACCTGGAAAATGGGAGCAGATTTGGAAAGGGGGTTGCAGACACTGAGACTGCTTTGCAGAAGATGCCCCAAAAGAGGGGAAGGTGGTTTTATAAGTCCCACAGCCAGCGATTCGAGGCTCGTATCCCTTGTAAAACAAGTTGCTGATGTTTTTGCAGTAAATCTCAGCCACGACCTGCGGGAGAGCATGCTGCACGCACACGTGCCTGCTGCAACAGCACGGCAGCGTGGCCCGGCATATTGAGCACCAGGCTCTAAAATTCAAGAAACCTCAAGAAACCCAAGAAGATCTCTTCTTTTTGGGGGGACTGCAAAAGCAGGCTTGCTGCTGCCATCAGCTGGACACCAGGAAATTGGAAAAAAGGGGAATTTTTGGTGGTGGTGAGTAGCGGAGGGTGCTTTGCAGCATTGCACAGCAGGTGCATGGGGGACAGCAGCACCGAGCAGGGATAGGGGCTAAATCAAAGGCTGTTTTCAGCCCTGAAATGGGGTTTAATATTGCACCGTTGCAATCCCAGCCTGACACACCTCCCTCTTCGCAGACAGCGACCCAAATCCTCGCCAGCAGCCACGCTCATTCAGGGCCGGCTTCTTTCCAGTCTCTCTCCTTGCCTGGACAGGGTTTATTTTAGCACGCTAAAGCGGGGATTAAATCCTTGCGGCTGCCAACACAGCACGCAGTCCCCTCGAATTCGGGGCTTTGCAGATAGGCAGCGATGGGAGAGGGAGGGAGGAGGAGGGATGCAAGGAAGGTCAGGCGAGGTCTCGCAGCGAGTGCCCCGATTCTTCCCCGCTTTGCTTTTGACATTTCCAGAAGCGAGATGAGCAACAGGCATGAAAGCAAAGGGAAGGGGATGAGCAAACGTTTTGCAGCATGGTGGCATCTGCCCAAAGGAAACCGGGGACGGATCCACTCTCCATGCGTGCGGAAAAGCTCTCCCTCTTCATCAACCAGCATTGGGAGCCGCCGGGTGAGATTACGTCTCCCTCCTGCCCCCGGCGCGGATCAACAGGGCTATTAAATGAAGCCAGCAGCAGAACCGACGGGTGACAAAGAGCTGAGCTTGCATTTTCCCTTACACCCGCAAATCATTGAGATACAGGAGTTCCCAGCACGTAACCACAGCATCTTCGGATGTTTTTCCATCCCTCTTTCCATAGCATTGCCTTTCAGACCCTGTGCACGGTAACAGGAAGCTGCAGCAACCCCATCCCTGGCCAGTCAGGTGTTTTGGTGGTGCTCAGACCACCTCCTGAGGGCTGGTGGCTTTTTGAAGTCAAAAATAGCCAAGTCTGGGGTGGTCCCAGCCGCCCACCTCCATTCACGTGTGGCTAACGTGCTCAAGCATTTATCCGAGGAAAGCCCCCTGCAAACACTGCATCTCCTAGATGGCCTAAAAAAGCCAAAATGGGCTTTTTTGACTTTGCTCTGCTCCCTCCATGTGCTGCAAAAACACTTTGAGATGCAACGGGGCTGCAGCCCACCAGCTCTCACCTCTACGCCCAGTAATTTGGGCTTGGCTGTACTGGGAGGTCACCTACTCCTTAAAAATACCAGAGTGTAAGCACAGGATGCTCCTGCATTTCTCCTGAGCAGATCCTGCTTGGCAAAGGCGAAGCTCTGGAGCTCTGTGATTTATTGCACTGGTGTCGGGGACATGGACAGGGACCACGCAGGGGGCTGATGCTGGAGCCCCAGTGATGCCTGGATGGGGAGGGAAGGTGAAAACACACCAGCTCAAAGAGCATCAGCTGCCCAAATTCAGAGCAAAATCACCCCAGAAGATGGGGAAAAGAAGGAGAGAAGGAGCACGAGTGAGAGGGTGAACAGGAAGAAACAGATGCCCAGTCCCTGGAGGAGCCAGCTCTCCACATGCTCAAGGTGCATGTAGGGAGGGGGAAAAGCAGGGAAAATAAAGCCTGGCACTGAAAAATAAAGCAGGAATCCAGATGGAGCCATTCAAAACCCGCTGTTTTGCTGGGGCTGACATGAGAATCTCATCCCTCATCCCCCCCTCCCCTTCGCTTTCCAACAGCAGAGGACAGTGAAGTGTCACCAGTCCTCAAAATCCCTGGTTTGGTCCCTTTTTTTGGATTTACTGGGGAGAAGAAACCAGCAGCAACAGGCACTGCCATATCGTAAGGACGATTTAAGCAGGGCTGATGCTATATTTTAAGGACTATTTAAGCAGGGCTGATTTGCAACTCCAAAGGAGGAGCCCAACCCAACATCTCCATCATCCTCCACATTATCAGCATCCCTAAAGCAGCTCTGAACCCCGAAGCTCCTCTCCTTCGCCTTTGCTCTTTTGAAATAAGACATATTTCATAGCGAAAGCTGTGCCAGGCCACCCTCTGATTAGATTCTGACCTATGGAAATTCAGCCCTCTGATTAGATCGCATCCCTGGGGAGAAAAGAGCATTTTTGCCAGCCAGCGGTGGGAATTCTTGCGACATCCAGTTTAAGGGGAAGAAAAAAAAAAGGAGGGGGGGAAGGGGAAGGGAGAGATAAATGAAATGTCCTTTTAAATCAGGAGTGACACATTAATAAAAGGAGCACATTGTAACATGCTCAGCGCCTTCAATTACAAAATAGCTGCGAGGGAGGAAGCAGGTTTCACCCCGGCCCTGTAAGCGGAGGACGCGGCCGGATGCTTCCACCGAGACGCTGGCAGAAAGCTCCGGTTTTGCGCCGTTTGAGCCCCCCGTCGGGGAGTTTGCACAGGAGAGCAGCCGATCACCCCATGGAAATCTCTTGGGATGCAGCACCCTCCCCAAAAAGCCTGAGGTCCCCCCTGTCCTAGGGAGGAGGGAGAACGAGAGAGCAGCTGGGTGGGCAGCTGGCAGTCAGCCAAAGGCAACTGACCACAGCACCCCTGGGTGCCCTGGGAAACCTCAGGGTGATGGAGCCAAGCACTGCCAAGCAACCTCTCCAAATCTTCCCCACGCCCCTGATATTTTTTAAGCTACATCTAAACCAAATATTAATCTATTACGCTCGACCGGCGCTCCTGTTCCCTGATTTCTCACCTCCCAGGGCTTTCCAAAAAGCTAACCTCAAAGCGATGCTGGGCTCTGCCCCTTTGGGACATGTCCCCAAGCATCAACCTGTCCCCATCCCTGCATTTGGGGACGGTCAAGCGGTGTTTCCAGGGATCAGAGCGGGGTGATGCTTTTGGGATGGAGCCGGAGGAGAGGACACGTGGGAATGTAGCGGCCCCATCTGCCCCCGCCGTGTGTCCCCCATCCTTCAAGTCCCCAGTACGTCCCCCTCAGCGGAGGCGACAGGGAGAGATAATATTAACACATCATCATTTTAATCAGCCCGTGATTAGCGGGGCTCATACATAATTCACACCAATTCCTCCCGCCGCCTTCCGGCACTCATTTTTCCAAGCCAGGGCCAGGATGGTATTTTGGGGTACAAATACAAGGAGGGAGAAGGGAAAAAGGGACCAGGATCCCCCTAATCAGTGCAGGACTGATTATTATAATTTTCCAGGCTTGAAGGCATTTGCTGCCCCATGAGGCACTTTGTCTGTTGCAGAAGAGCCGAGCGGGATGCTAAAATCATCCCCCCAAAAAGCAGGGAGCAATCCTGCTCCCCATTCGCAATCAGAGGGAGATGATGGCTGGCACGCAGGGAGATCACTGGTCTGCAAGGGTTCACAGCCGTGCACAGAGCCCCAGGGCCAGGGATGTCAGCCGCCGCACGCCGGGGCTGAGCAGCGTTAAGCAAACTCGCTTTGACTTGCAGCACTTTGCAACATCTTGTTCATTAAAGATTAAACGCCAGCAGTTGCTCCCGTTCCTGTGAGCACAGCAAATACCTTCTCCCTCCCGCCCCAGCTCCGGCGATGCCTTATTTATGATATTACAGGGTGATTTACAATTATAATACGTTGCTGTCTCTCCTCGCTAACCCAGGAGGGCTGCGAGGGTCATGAACTGGCAAAGGATTCGCATCTGTCCCAATCTGGAGTGGCCAAATTTTGCTGAATCTTGAGCTTTTCCTCATGGAAAGCTGCTGCACTGATTTTTTTTTAAATGGAGGAGTAAGTGTTTTAACACAGGTCCAACAACAGCGAGTGGAATGCGATGTGACAGATGGAGTCAGCATCTCGCTTCCAAAGGAAAAGGTTCTTTTGCAAAGGAAAAAAAGGGGTTAGGGGCAGCCCCATTGTGTTTCTAAAGGCATGAACTGCTTGAATTTTCCCTGAACTTCCAGCCTGCCCTTCGAGAAAATCAAAAAATCAAGCACCAGCAGGGCTGAGTATCCCCAAACCCACCGCTGTCCGGACAAAAATTGCTCTGGCTTTTGCAAAACAGGGCTGTTTCGGGAAATCAAACCACGAAACCCAGCATCACCCGCCGCGAGGAAGAGCCCTGCTGGCAGAGAGCAAATTGTATTAATACTGTGTAAATAGGATATTAACAGGCCGACCAAACAATTAAGAGCTGGTAATTAAAATTCATCTTCCTTCACACCGCGGTGTATTAAAGTACAAACATTTAATTAGATGCCTCTTACCTCACCCATTTGCATAAGTGGGAGGAAACACTTTGCAGCTGTACCTCTAATTGTTCTTTATGAGGGTTGCTGGACCAAACCAGCCCCTAAATCTTTAGGTATTGCAGAGCCAGGGAGGAGACGTATAGAATAAGTAAGGAGTACGTAGAGAGTATGCATTGGTACATTTTTCTCCAACTAAATAGGATGCAATAGGCATGTTGAACCTGACAGATCCTATGGATGCATCTTATGTCTTGTTAGCTCTTTGTAATCCAAATCAATAATTTTAATCAATACATTGATTGAGCGCGGCCAGTTTGGCCTTTCGACCCCTTTTAAATCAAGATTAACTGAGAAAACCACTTCACTGAGGCTGTTGGGGATAGACAGACCATAAGGGGTCTGCTTTAGTTCAGATTTCATGATCAAAATGTGTCAAAACTACAAAATAATGAAGCTCTAGTGGTTACATTTTCTCACCACATCACAATTCGAGGCTCTTTATAATGCATATGTATAACGCAAAACCCCAAACCAGCTCCCAACAATTTCAATGCCAGTGCCAAAACCCAGTTGAGACAGAACTTTTGAGCACTGCCCACAGCTTTTGTTTTTTTCCTTAAATCCTGGATTTCTCCCGGAAAAAATATCACAGTCAAAAAGAAAAAGAAATAACGCCACAACACGGTAGCCAACACCACTTGCATGCAGCCGTCTTAGTATCACAGAGAGCATCTTCAACACTGAGCAATCACGTAAGGACTTCCCAAAGAGTTATGTCGATATATCTCAAGAAAAATCAATTTTTAGACCAGTTTTGTCCTCATTATGAACACTACAGTCATTTTTACACTCTTAAGGGCAGAGATTGGTTCTTACATACCAGCACCTATAGCTAAACCCTGATACGGTGCAGCAACACTGCAGGCTGCAGAGAAAAGAAGAGTGAGGCTCAAAATGGATCATGCTGGGCTAAAAACATGTTACAAATGCTTCAGCTCAGCTGGGTTTTCATGTACATGAGCACAACCTCGGTACGGTAAATGACCTCAGACACAAAGAGGGAGAGTTTGGGCCGCTTTGGGCACACAAATGCAACGGGTGATTTGGGTCGTGGGAACCTCAGAATGCTGCAGTGTCTCCTTCTCCCTCTCCAACACCCATCTCCTGCCCCTTCATCTCCTTCTTTCAGCATTTCCACCTTTCCCTCTCCTGTAACTTTTCTATCAACTACTCAAGCACCAGGTCTATCCATCACCAAGCGCCAGCTAACAAAATAGACGTAAACACCAGTTTTTTACAAGCTTGTCACCACCTTTCGTGCATGTCTCCTGACAAAAAAAAGCCATGCAGGATAGAGCCATCCATATCAGCTATGTGGCTTGGGCATGGACTGAAACAAAACCCACTTTAACGTCTTCATCACGCCTTTTCTAAGCGAAGGCTCAGCGGCACGGCTGTTCCAGCTCATCGGAGCACAAGATGAGAAAGCCCGTTTCTAGCTCGGTCTCTTTTACTCGCAGCGCCAACTTAGTGCTTGTACTACATCTCCGTCAAGGTGTTTGCCTGAAATCCTCAGGAAATCAGTTGTTCCAGAAAAAAGATGGAAGTTTTGAGGCAAAACAGCTGGAGCGTCGGGCTGGAGCAAGCCTGTGCCCTGCTACAGACACCCAGGATGACCTTGGATGCATCATTTGGATGCTCAGTGTACTCAACCTCAAAATCAGGCGATTTCCCAGAGTGAAATTCAGAGACACAATGTTGGTGGCGTAAATCCTGAAGTCAGGAAGCCAAGGGATGCTGCCTGCCCATTCCGAGATACGTGAGCCACCGTGACGCCAAACCCACAAACTACAAAACGAGAGGTGCTCCAGATTGCGGAGAAGTGTTATTTTGAGGATGAATGCAAGAAAAAGGAGGTTTGGAGGGAAGCAACAGGCACTGGACTACTAGGAGCAGTGGGATTAGGGGGTACCTTACTGGGTTGAATGGGAAATATCTTCCATTTGGGTGATATTTCAACACCTCCAAGGCTGAAGTCTGAGGTTACCCCTAGACGAACATTTCTCCACACTCACCCACGTGGAGAAAGACCAAAGACCCAACCAAAACCAACAGCCACTTGACAAACACCCACCCAACCCCCAAACCTCGTAAATCAACCCCAAAAAAGAGCAGTCAACATGAAAGAGATGGGTCTCACCACCCCACGCACATTATCAGCGGGGTTGCGCTTGCTGCATTGATAAGTCTTCTTGATATATTGTATTTTATTAGCTGCTACCAGAGCCCCCCCCGCGCAGGCTGGGAAGCCACGTACATAAATTATAGATTGAATATTTATCTCCCGCCGCCGCGCAGACGTGAAGTATGTTTAGCAGCATTTACTCTAGCACAGTAAAGTTTTATTTATAATTTCTCCCCACACACGCACACTGCCGGCACGCTCAGCGCCTCGCCGTAAAGCCACCGGCTTACGACACACGCCTCCACCTCCTAACGATGCTCAGGAAGGGGGGGAGGGGCGGGGAAGGAATATATTTTACTACCGCATCTTCACCCTACTGATATTGCCATTAAAATATAATGCTTTAGCACAGCGCTGAAGCACCCAGCTGTGGTTTATAGCTGCTAAAACTGGTGGCCGTGACCTGTGCTGGGTCATTGGGTTTGGTGTTTGGGAAGGGGAGGATGTTTGTCATTGTTACGTTGCGCATCCATCTTGTTCCTTTATCCCCATTTAGAGGTTATTTAAGAAATTGGCCATCTCCTGGGTGCTTTTTTTGGGTTTTCAGAGTCCTAAATGATGTCTTACCCAGGAAAGGAGGGAAACCTAGTCTAGCAAAGCCAAATTCTCTCAAAAACTTGGTGGCATCACCAGCTCAGAGCAATGGCTTTGCCAGCACCTCTTGGTCTCTCCTCAGCTGTGCAAGCAGCAGCCAATGCCAAAAACGAAGCTCAAACCACACCCGGGTCAACCAGGGCCTCAGATGCCCTGTTTTTTAAGTGGAGATTGTGCTCTTCATTTATATGCATGCATATATGCAAATAGGGGCTGCTTGCCCGCAGTGCAGCCTGCCATTGGTGCTGTTTGAAAAACCACGCACCAGCTATTTAAGGCAGAGCCCTCTAAACTAGTTGCACCCCAATTTTATTCCCATCCTGTGACCTAAAGCCAACAGATTTTGGCAAAACGAGGTGCAGCAGGTGGGAGATGCCACCCATCCTCGTGCATGCTGCGTTGCACCAGCTCTAGGTACTCATCCCTCCTCCCTTACCCCAAATTTTCCCTTCTCCAATTAAGCAAACCCAGTTCCTGCAGGATTTCTCGCTCTCCTGTGGATTTCCTCCACGGCAGCTAGATTTTCCTTAAAGCTTTCCACCCAAAACTGCTGACAACCCCCTGGCCTCAAGTGCGGAGCAATAATTCCCTCCTGCATGCCATTTTGGCTAATAACTCCCAGGAGCGATTTGCATTCTCCCTTTTCTAATAGTACCTCATTGCTGATCTTAATTAACCTCGAGACCTGCTAAAAAACCCCACTTCTTTCTTATTTTACCCCGTTATCGCTTCACCAGCTCTCCCCCATGCAACGTGGGCCGCTTCCCCACCAAGTGCAGTAATTGCACGTATTTCCATGGAGATTTGCAGCAGGGCCTTGTCTTTCCCCAGCAAATCCCAACCTCACCGGCTGAGGAATTTTCCTACCATCCCACTTTTGCAGAGCGGGAGCGATCGCTGGGCACCCAATTCAATGCAATGCCTCCAGGACGGTGCAGCATTCCCCCAAAAACCTTGCAACAGAGCACGATACCTCCCTCAGTGTCTTGGCACAACGGTGGTTAGTGCTCGGGGCCGGGATACCCAGCTACACTGCAACTTCAGCAACCTCCCCAGGGCTTGTGCATGCTAAAAATTCACACCCCCTCTGCTTTTTCGTTACTTTTAATCCAGCGCCATCACAATGAGGGCAGTGGGATCTGCTCATTTCCAGCAACTCCCCTCCCCAGTGCAGATGTGGGGTTTAATCTGGAATTGTGTGCAGGAGAAGAAGATACCGTATTGTAATCCTGCTCTGCAAAGGACTGGAAACAGGTTTTCCCACCCCAGCAACCCCCAGACCCCTTTTTCCAGCAACAGGATCAGTTTCCATCCCAACACAGAAGAGATTTCCCATCAGATGGATCCCTTCTAGCATCTCTCCCCATGCTGGCATCAGGAAGACGCAACACCTGGATGCTGCCCCTGAGCACAGGGGATTATGGAAAACCTTACTTGGGATCAAGGGTCTCGTCCCCATCCAGCGCCAAAAGCGCCGCTGAGCAAAAACCAGCTCGGAGACGCCATTCAGGGGTGAAAAAGCAAATTATTTGTATCCAGACTGGTGTGTTAGAGCTCCAAACTGAAGCTGATGGATTAGCTACAGACGTTGAAACCTGGGAAAGAAAGGTACTGAGCTCCTGACATCCCAATCCACTCCCTGAGTGAGGTGGGGAGGGATCTGCCAGCAGCAGCCGATGGTTCGGCCGCTGCTTTGCCCTTCATCGGGGTGAGGATTACGACACCGACAACTAATTATTTGAAACCACTGCTCGTGGCGTTAATCTAGGCTGGAGCATAATCCCAGCCAGGGCTAATTAGCAGAGCTGGAAGCAGTCAGGGAGCTGCTTGAAGGATGACTTTTGGGGCGAGTTCTGCTCTGTGCCTCAGTTTCCCTACTTGCAAGGGGGGAAAGTAAGAGACCCTTTACAAACCCATCTGAGATCCAGCAAAAATCTCAGCTCAGAGAAACAGTGAGGAGTTATTAGAGGTGCTACTCCCTGGAAAAATAAGCGCAGTTTTGAATTTTCCCATCTGAAACTCCACAATCCTCCCTAAACCTTCTCTTCTTCCAGATTTAGCGGGAGATACACAGGCATGAGGTGGGCAGAAGGGGGAAAAATGATTAATTTTGCTGAAGGACAAGTACGAGAATTTAGGTTTAGATGCTGCTCTTGGCTTTTCCACCAAGTTGGAGGTGTTGGGGGGATTTTGCCATGCCAAGGTGGCCCAGCAGAAGCAGGTGACCATGACCTGATGATGAATTTGCTTATTTATTTCTCTATTTGCAGGAAATCCATTATCCCATATTTTTGATTGGTGACAAATGAGGCAGCCATCGATTCTCCCCCTCCCATCCCAGATGTCTGCCGTGAGCGATCTCCACCCGCACCATCGATTCCTGCGCCAGGTAACTGGAAAGGGATTATTAGTACTATTTTCTTTTCTATTTTCCTTCCGAACAACTTCTCCGCAGGCACAACCTTGGTCAGAGGAAGGGGACAAATAAAGCCTGGTGCCAGGCAGACATGTCAAGTGCTACAAAATCCACTTTTTTGGCAATTTAGGGAGAGATGCGCAGCTTTTTACCCCCAAAATGACCTCTGGGGAGCCTGGGGCAGCCAGGTTGGCTCTGCCGTTAGCTGAGCTGGGTGCTAAGGAGCAGCCAAAGGCACCCTGCTCCTTTCCTCCACCCTGCAAAACCCTCTGTGCTCCACGGAGAGCGACCCGGAGGCAGCCGGTGTCTTCTGCGGGTTGGATATGGGGGGATGGAGGGAGGGACAGAAGGATGGAGAGAGGGATGGAAAGAAAGACAGAGTGGGGGTGGAGGGATGAAGGAAAGGATAGATGGAAGAATAGAGGGATGAAGAGAGGGATGGAGGACTGGAGAAATGGAAGACTAGGGGGATAGAGGAAGGGATGAAGAAAGGGAGGGATGGAGGGATCTAGAAATAAAGGGAGGGATGGAGGAAGGGATAGATAGAGGGATGGAGGGATAGACGGAGGGATGGAGGAAGGGAAAGATGGAAGAACAGAGGGATGAAAGGAATGAAGGAAGGATGGTGGGATGGATGGATGGAGCAACGGTGATGAGTGGAGGGAGGGATGGAGGAATGAAGGGATGGAGGAGGGCAGGACAGACAGATGGGATGATGGGAGAGATACCTACATATCCCACGTTGTAACAGACACAACCAACAGGGATTTCCAGCTCTGGGCTTTGGCACTGGCCCACAGATGCCCCTTCACTCACTCCCAGGCACTGATGGCAGGGGTCAGCCATATCCCATCCTCATCCCCTGGCCCTTTCCCTTGGTACTTTCCTCCCAACTCAACCTCCATCCGCTGCCTTTTCTCTTCCATCTCCGCTATCCCTCTCAGCGCTGGCTTTACAAAGCAGGATTGCTAATTTGAAGCTACCCTCTTCTCCCCGATTTACGCTCCGTGATTAATAATCCCTTTGCTCTCTCAGTAATGCGTGCCGCTAATAAGATTAAAACATATCTCCCTCGTACAGCACCGATTCATAACGCTGATTTACCGTTACTTCTCCGCTCTCACGGAGAGGATGCACATGGCTGTTACCTTAATCCCTATCCATCTCTGCACCGTTGAGAAATAACTGCTAATTAATACCTTTCTGTCTCCTGACTGCTTCCAGATATGCCTGGCTATCAATATTTGTCTGGCTTTTTGCTGCTGATCTTGAAAGCTGATATAGCAAACTCCCAGCCCTGCTCACTACCTCTGCAGAGGGGATGTTGGCATTTTTGGGGGTCTTTTCCCTCAAAACGGTGCCATCCCGGAGGTCCTCCCACCTCAGGCTTGATCACCCTGCGATGGAGCAAAACTGAAAAACAGGGGGAGGCTTTTCTGAGCACCTTTTCCTGTGGATGTGCTCATCTCCATCCCTGACAAATCCCTTCGTGGGGTGACATCTCCCCATGACTCCACTTTCCCATGTCCATCCCTACTCCTGCATCCACCAGCTATTTCTGCAGCATGACTCCACATCCCCAAGCCAGTTTGGATATGAAGCATCCTTGGATAAACCAATCATCCACATTTTTCACCCCATTGCGTATTTTTCTTCTCTGCCAGGAGACCCTGGACCAGCCCTACAGCCAACTCAAGCAGATGGATGCTTTGGGAACAACAGCAACGGCAGCAAGAGCTTGGGAGGGAGGGGGTGGGGGGAACCAACAGAGCCTCTGCTCTGATGAATGTGGCAGGGGAGGCCGTGCTCTGCTTTTAATAAAACATAACGAAGCGTAGGATCATAAAATATTTCCTTTAATTCAGTGCTCCCGTGAGGGTGGGTAATAGAGGCTGGGTAATGCGGTAGGCTTTCCTCGCAGCTTGCCGAGGGGGAGAGCACTGCTGGGGTTGTTAAACAGCCCATTTGCAAGCCTGTAAGTGCTCCTCTTCCCATCCTCATCCCATCTTGGGGTGGGGGGGGGAGCAGAAAGGCGGGGGGCTGTGCACACCCCTATAGAGCCAAAGCGCATCCCTTCTGCTGCAGGTTTGGGGCGTTCCCAGCTCCCAGAGCAACATTTGTCCCCTTGGAATGGGCTTGCCAGGGTGGAAAGAGGTCAAAAAGCAAATCAAGGAGGGATGTTCAACTCCCATCCTCATCCTCAGCAAGTACATGGGTGTCCGAGCACGTGTGCGCTGCATATATATGAAAATACATATACAAAAATCCGAGGCGGTGTGGCATAAGTGATTAACATTCTTGCATTAAAAATCTCTCTGCATCTGCTTTGTCCTACACTCAGCACTAAATATAACCATTCAATATGCTCTCCTCCTTCGCCAGAGAGATAACATTGTTTAAATAAGCCCTTTCAATTTTAGAATCGGGTTGTTTTCTCGCAGCGGGGAGCTTTTAGCAGATCAGGAGGCAGAGGAGGGTGGTCCATGCAAACAAACCCAGAAGCACGAGCATCCCTGACATCCAAGTGCCCACATCCTGCTCCCACCAAATCATTTCCCACCATGAAGTCGTCCAGATGAGGTTCCCTGCTCTAAAATAAAATAATATTAAAGGCACATTTCGAGGAGCAGAAGAGTTTAATTTGGAAACCAGGCTTGCCTGCGCTCCCACGCCGCTGCTATAATTACAGTGGCGTAAATTTGCTCTCCGTCAGGAGGAAACCCAACCATCTCCAGCAAGTCTGCATACATCAACTGCTTGCCAAGAACTTCCTTAGAGAAGCAACGACAAAAAAAAGCCGTAACAACGCAACAAGATGCAAATACAGCTTAAAAAGAGCCACCTTAGCCAGCCCAAATGGGAAATATCTCGTTATTGAGTTGCAAGGGGAAGATGGCCCGAGCAGAGATGAAGCGATAGAGGACTGTCTCCACGAATGATGGGCTCTCTGGAAGCCGACCCAGCAGCGTTATCACCCAGCCTTGTTCCTGGTGGTGATACATCTTTCACATCCTCTCCGGAGCAATATCTACCCACTACATGGTGCTTCTCCATCCACAGATCTAGACTGTTATTCATCCTGCATGGAGAAAACCCTGCTCTGCAGCAGCTTGCTGTATATATTTTGGGGTGCTGCGTTAGGCAAAGTTGCCCAGATTCTCCCACCCCACTCTGAGTCACTACGTCCTTCTGCCATGCAACTTGGCAGGTATATCTTTAAGAGAAAAGCATGAAAATCAGCCAAATTCAACCACTGGCTTTTGGGATGCTCTTGGTGCTACAAGCAGGGCACGGGGGTAGGATGGCAAAGCCTGTGAGTGTGGCCCCCTTCTCCTAATAGCTTGTGCAGAAGCTAAATCTGCAGGGAATGAGGCTTTTCTGGAATTACAATACGAGAAAGATGCTCAATGGAGCAGAAGTATCTCAGACCACAGGACTGCCCAAATTCAGAGTGGAAACCTTTTCTAAGTGCAACCTAGAGCCAAGCTTTGAACCCTGCTCTCCAGAGGTGCAAAGCTGGGACAGAAACCTAAATCACTTGGCCATTAAAATCCTCTTCCAGACCATCTCCAACCAAACCAAGGACAATTTTTTGCAGAAGGAAAGAGACAGCCAACAGCCGACTCGTGATGAAGGTGTTCATCTCTACAAGACGGCTCACCAGGGTACCAGGAGGAGGAAGAAGCGACAGAGACAATGTGTGATGAACTAGGAGTAAACCCAAGTGCCACCCACTACGTCCCCCCTACCACCCTGCTCCCTTAGGGAGCACCAAACCCCCATTGTGGACCATCTCTGCATCCCTTCCTCCCATCATCACTGCAGATCCCTTTGCAAAGAAACAAGTAGGTATAGATAGATGTGCAAAGCAGGCGCATCCCAGCAGAAGGGTCTCCAGTTCCTGTTTTCCCCAGCCTGGGCAGATAGGATGCAACATCAGGATTTATCTCCAAGCACAGGGAGGTAGAGCAGGGCTGGAAAAACCACTGCTAATCCCCTTTGCCCTCCGCTCCCAAGTATATTGTTGAAGGCTTTATCTAAACGGGAAATTATACAGAGGTTTGGGCAGGAGAGGAACTAAATCGCTGCCTCTCCTGCTTCATTTTGCAATGCTTCCGAGACACCCAGCCTCTGAGCCAAGAAGGCTTTTGCAGATGGAGATGTGCTCCCGGCACCAGAAGATACGAAATGTGTGGTCTAGAGGTGGGGGAAGGGCTCAGCGATGCCACGTGTCCACTTCCACATCGTCCTTCCATTGGGTTCCACCATCCCTCCACTGGGAAATGTGTTTTTTCCTGATGTTCCTCAAACCTTCTTGGAATCAAGGGCTAAATCCCTTCAAAGTCAGCAGCCAAATTCCCCTCCAGGCAGTCTCAGGCAAGCAGGGCTTTGCTGGAAAAGCCTCCTTCCCTGCTTTAAACCTCCCTGCCAGGGCTGTCAGGACCCTATTAATGATAGTTTTGCTTCTAGCTAACACAAATGCTAATTGCATTTCAATGGACCAGCTCCAGCACTGGCTCCAGTTGCAAACACACAAATACCCCAGGTATTAACACTGCGAGGTCACCCCAAAGCAACTTGAGGTCACCCCACTAGATAAGCACACCAGTGAGGGCTCTGACACAGTGTTTAGGGGGATGAACCCTGGTTCTCAGCCCGCTGAGAGTACAAGCAAGCGGGGCACACACCTTCCCCGATCCAAATGGCTCTGCAGACCCTATAAACCTAATTTTATATAATAATTCCATAGAAGGAACCACAGCCATGAGTTATTGTCACTATTAGCCCTCCTGCCCTTGGCACTTGTGCAGCAAATCCCGTCCCAAAAGTGTTGAAAACAAGCCCATGATTGACGGTTTATTTTAGGAAGGAGAGGGGGGAAAAGTGGGGAGGAGATAATGCCGGGGAGAGATAATGTGAGCGCCAGTCATTAGTTAAAAACAAGCCCGTCAGTACTCCAAGTGCCTCAGCAGAAAGCAAACAAAAGGGCAAAGAGAGCAGCTTGGCAAGGGAATAAACCCAGCCACATCAGCTGCATCCTCCCGGCTCAGCTCTTTGCAGCAGGATTTACCAGCCGGGAAGTTTGCGAGAGCTGCACCTCCAGCCTCCAAAAAATAGGGATTTGGGGGCTCCTTCCCTTGATTTTCCTCTTTGCCAATGTAGGAGAAAAGAGGCTGACTCAGTGTAGCTGAAATCAAGGTTTTCTCTTAGAAAATAGGGGAAAAAACCCAAAGCATTGAGGAAATCCCATCACTGGCAGGTCCCGAGCGGGGGGATGCTTTGTCCTCCCTGTACATAATCCCAGGCCATCTCCATCCTTACTGGGATGAGGTTTTCGGATCTATCCCCACCTCCCTGGAAGGCTTTTCCCACTTCAAGCGCTGCAGGAGCCGTAGCATGATACTTGCCCCTGTCTCAGCCAAATTCCCAAGCCATTAGCCCATCTGGATTAACTAAAACCTGCTCTTATCCTGACACCGTGGCGAGCTTTTCATCGGCAGATCTTAAAGCACTCTGCGAAGAGAGCAAGGCGAGAGTCAGGCAAGCGTTCCTGGTCAAGGATTTTCCAACAGAAAAGACCATTTCTGCAATGACAACCAGTAAACAAGAAGGCAGGTGGGGCACGTGAAGCTCTAAAACAACTCCACGGGAAGAGGAGGCTTAGGAGAATGGGGTTAACTCCATGGCTGGATGCTCCGTAACAACCCATTGATGCAGGAGCTGAGCTGCCTCGCCAAGTCGCTCAAGCCTGGATGCAATGCCAGGGTAGACCTTGCCTGGAAGTGCTTGAAGGCATCAGAGAAGCCTCAGGGCATAGAGGGGGGCTGGGATATATATAGTGTTTAGCACACTGCACCTAGCCTTTAGCATGTAGCATGCAGCGCGTTGCGTTCGGCACGTAACACTTGGCATTTAGCACGTAGCACATTGCATGTTGCACCTTGCGTTCAGCGTGTAGCACACTCAACGCATCAGGGGCTGCTTAGCTCAAGGCTCTTCAGCAAGTCCAGGACCTGTAAGCCAAGTCCTTATTTCAGCAGAGAGGTGCGCAAATCCCCGACCCAAATGCTACGGCATCTCTAGGCTTTTTGGGGGGAGGTGCTAATAATACCAAGGCATAACTTGTTACAGCAAGGAAATTTGGGAGGTAAATACCCCAAAACCGAGCTCTGAAATTTTGGGGAACTTCAGAAATGCTCAGGGACAGCCAGGGACCAACCACAATTTAAAGCATGAGGGTTTCCACGGAGAAATGAAGCCCGGAGTATCTCCACACCCTCAAGATGCTTATTAGCTGGGCAAGGTGCAAGGCGAAGGGAAGATCCTCGCCTGTGTTACAGGTTTTTAAAGAGCTCTGGATTCAAACTGGCAGCTCTAAAGTGCTACAGAACGCAGCTGGTGGGAAGAGAAAAATGGGGCTAATTGGGGAAGGGCAATTAGCACAGTTAGGAGGATTTTTGGAAGGGGCTTTGTTTGTCCGCCTGCGTGGCCTGGATTTACCTCGAGAGCAGAGCACAGACTTCATGGAAACGCAGAATTCATGGAAATAGTAGGAAAGGATTTAAAAAAAAAAAAAAGAGAAGTGACCCTGAGCTGAATGCAAGATTTGCTGGGGAAAAGCACGAGTAGAAGCGGTTGGAGGGAGCGTGGGATGGCTTTCCAGGTCAGTGCTGTGCGTTTGCAGGTGAATTAGAGCAGGTTTTGCTCCCACGTGGTGCAGAGGATGCTCCTCCTTTCCCCTCGACCCCCACCCCCAGCACACAAACTCCCACCCAACACTTATTTTCTTTAAACGAGCTCAGCAGACGCGAGGGGGTGGCTCCCATCATCCCGGTAAAAGCCACACTCTGTTATTTTCCTACGGAAAGAAGAAAAATGAGCTTTTTCCAGACTTGCAAGGAGCCGTCGCCCCAGGGGTTGCATGCAAGCCATGAAAAGGCCTGCGAGGAAAAACCTTGGGGGGTGCCTAGGAATGGAGAGGGGGGAGAAATTCAGCTTGCTGATAAAAAAGATAACTGCAAAGGGATTTTTCCAAGCTGTTTTTTGGCTTAGAGAAGCGGCACAGGGATATCCCCTAAAGGCAAATCCCTGCAAAGCCCAGAAAACCCATAAGCAGCTTCAAAATATGGAGCGACACTTGAATTTTCCCGCTTTTTTCCCATCACAGAAGGGGGGAGGGCAGGGAGAAATAGAGAAGCTAAAGCAAACCGCTCAAATAAGGGCTATATAAATATCTCACTGAGATCAAACCTCGACATATTTAGCCCTCCCTCTCATGTTTGCAAAACACAGCTCTGATTTTACACGGCTGTAAAACAAAACCCCGACGAACGTTTTAGGGAAACACATTTCATGCGACAAGCTGAGCGCCGGGCTTATCAGCCAGCCACAAATTCGGTGATGCCAAGAAGCCATCGCCCTGCTTGCAGATGGGGCTCCCGAGCCTTCCAAAATCGGGGGGACCCTAGGGCTACGGCTCCATCATTATCCGTGGTCCAGCCGCTCGCTGGACTGCTTCGCATGCCCTCGCTTTTTCATCTTGATGGCTCCTTAACCCACTTAGCGCTGCCCTAGGCAGCTTTTTCTGGCCGAGGGGAGAGATTGAGCTTGTTATAAAGAAAAAGCTGTATTACAAGGGGTGATGCTCCCCGGGTGGATGTACAACACACTGGGAAGGATTCAGCTGACCCGCCACGCAGCGAGGAAGCAAACAACTTCGGTTGAGTAAATAAAAGGGCTTTTCAGGGTGAGGCGATGGATGGAAACCCCCAAAATGCTCCCCCAAAATGCTTTGCAGGATGGGAAGCATTTCAGATGGATCCCCTACGCTCTCCATGCTGGCAGTGGGACCCTGTTGCTCCTCCAGGATGCGGCAGCAATTGGGGCAGCTGCCCACCGAGCTGGCACCGTGCAATATATAATGTGGCAATAAAAATAGGGAAAATTCCCCCCCAAATGGCTTTGGGGGTGTATGGCAGACATCAAGGGCAAACGGACTTGTAGGGAAGAACAGTGGGAGTTTGCGTGTTGGACACGTGCCCCCTGCATCTTCCTTGGCGACGCGGCCAGACCCTGCTCAATCCCTTGGGATGGGGAGGGGACAGACCTCTGTGGACACATCCTCCCTCGCCACCACAACGCAGGCGGCTCCAGCCAAAGATGCCGTCAGCCACGGAAAAGCCATCTGCCCACCGAATTTCAGGAGCAGCGCTCGGCCTCCGCAGCCTCCCGCTGCCCAGAGCGAAGGGAGGCATAAGGATGGACACATCCACCCCAAACCCAGGCTTTTTGCAACCTTTTTCAGCTGTTTGCTGAAAAAGCAGAGAGCAAACTGGCTTTTTGGGACAGCATTTCCCTGCCAAGGGCTAAGAGATACTTAATGCAGCTGATCCTCTGGATACAAGAAAGCAGCAAAGTCTCAGGGTGGTTTGAAGAGCCAAAACCCGGCTCGAGGATGTCCAAACCCAAGCGCTGCCCAGCAAACCCACCGGTGAGACCCTGCCGAACACCAGGATCCTCCTCCCGCATCGCCACAACCCCACCGAGGCTGCCGGCTTCCTCCAGACCCACCACAAAACAACTTTTCCCTCTTTTTTCCATCCCCAAAACACGCATCGCAAACACCGATTCACCCATACCCGCTCACCAGCTCTCACAAATCAGCAGCAGAAGAGCAATCACCCAGTGAAAAAATACGGGAAAGGAAGGAAAAAATGATCCATGCGCCGGTGACGGACAGCTTGCCGCCGGGAAAAAACCAGGGGGACGCATCGTTCCTTGAAAATTATCTATCCGTGACCTTAAAACCGTGGTGGAGGCGGAGAGGAGAACCAGGTGGGAGGCAGGACTGGATTTGGCACAAGTTCTCCCCCCCCTGCCCTGAGCCGTGCAGGTTTGATTATCGCCCGTGTGTTCAGCAGCGCGATGCCGGTGGGATGCTCCGAGCAAACCGAGGAGGGGGGAAAGCAGCAGCCGCAGCCCGGCAGGACATAAAAACCAACAAGGGGATGGCGAAGAGGGATGCAGGAAGTCTTCCCATGCCCGGTACTGCCAAAGCAGAGTTGGGCTCCGGCTAACATCCGCGGTCCCCAAGGGATGATTTTGGACCTGCTCGCGATGCCGGGGAAGAATCGGCTCCTTTGTGCCAACCTCTCCCCGCTCAACCCCGCAGAGCCTGGCGGCTGCTCCCCCCTCCCCGCGCCCTGCAGCAGCTGACGGCGGCTTTCCGGAGAGGAAAAAGTACATTATAAATAAAAAAAAAAAAAGGGAGATGTGGAGCAAGCTCTACTCATCCCTCCATCGCCCAGCAAAGCCTCGCAGCCTCCGGAGAGCAGCCGGGTCTCGCTGCGCTCGTTACAGAGCAACCACCTGAGACCCCACAGCGGGTGATTTCGGGGGGGGAGCACGAGGAAGGGGATGCAGGGGGGGAAAGAAGAAGATTGCGTTCAAATGCCCCAAGAAATTAAATCGCATGGCTATCCCTCAGCCTCCGGGACTTGGAGAGGGGAAAGTTTCCTGCTCTGTTGATTTTCACCTCCGAGGAGCCCCGCTTTTGGGGGTGGGGGGGCGGCTCTTATTAAAATCTCTGCAGAGCATGGCAGGGGGTTGAGGTGTTCGTTTAGCAGCTCAGCCAGCTGCAAACCCCCGGGATAGTGGGGATGTGGGGGGCTGCTTCTCCCTCCTGGGGACATCCTCCTTCTTGTCTATAAGGTTTGGGACATCCCCAAAGGGCAGTCTGGGCTGGGGTGCCTCGGGTGCTGCGATACTCCCACCCCTCGCCCCCCAAAAAAGCTGATGTGGGGGTCCCCAGAAGGCAGACACCCCAAAAGGAAGAGAGCAGGACTGGAGGAGGGCTGAGGCTTGCCCATTACAGAGCGGCAGGTAAGGGGGACACGGGTCCCCCGCAGTGACGCTGGCTCAGGGGCAAGGGACGAGCATCCCCCCATCTTCCTACCCGCCCCCCCCCCCCAGCACTGGTACCCAACCGCCGGGTCCAAAGCAGGTACCTTATTATGGCTGTCCTGTTAATTACTCCCCTCCTAACAGCTCCCCCATTAAGGCGTCCAACACCAGCACGCTCTTAATGGGTCCAAACCCAGTTAGGGGGTGCCCCATTACCGGCTCCAAACTGGGTGCTCCATTAGCATGTACCCTATTACCGGCTCCAAAACCAGTGTCCTATTAACGGGTATCCCACCACCGGGTCCAAACGGGGTGCCTGTCCCCGCCCCCCACCCAGAGCGCCCCCATCACCCCCCAAGCCCAGTGGGAGCAGGGGTGCAGAGCCTCCGCATGCTTAGCGGGGTGCAGATGGGCACCCTGTTATTTGAGGGGCTAGGAGGGGGTGTCCCTTGTCCCCCGGGGGGGGGGGGGGATTGGGGGGAGGATGACACTCACCCAGCACCAGGTCGAGGAGGTCCCCGAGCAGCAGGCAGAGGGGCAGGGGGCTCATCGTCCGCATGATGCCCGCGGCGGGGGGGCAGCCCCATGGGGCTCACCGCCGCCCCAGCCCCCTGCCCAGGGGGCAGGAGGGCATGGTGATGAGGCCGGGGGGGGGGCTCAGCCCGGCTCCGTGTGTGTCCCCCCCCACCCCCGCCGCCCCGCTCCTCGGCCGATCCCGCCGCGCTGCCGCCCTAAGCCGATTTATTGCAGCGGGAGCTGAGCGAGCTGGCGGCCGCCCGCCCCCGGCCCCCCCTCTACAACGCCCCGCAGCTGAGCCCGCCCCGGCCCGGCCCCCGGCCCGGCCCCCGGGAGGTGCTGGAGGGGCGGGAGGGAGCGCGCGGTATGGATGGGGGGGATGCAGGAGGGGATGCGGGATGGAGAAAGGGATGCGGGGGGGGTCTGAGCGGTGTATGAGCGGGCTGGTGGGGTATACAGAGGGGGCGAGCGGTGTATTGAGGGGTGCAGGAAGGGTGGGCGCGGTGTATGGAGGTGGAGAAGGGGATGCGGGGTCGGGGGTTTGCAGGAGGGGGTGCGCAGTGTAAGGACGGGGGGATGTGTGTGGTGTAAGGGGGGGTTACGTGGTGTAGGGGGGGGCGCGGGGTGCAGGAGGAGGTGCGCGGTTTAGGGAGGGAGTACAATAGGGGATGTGCAATCCAGGCAGGGGGGCACGGTTCGGGGAGGGGGATAGGAAGGATGCTGGATGCAGGCAGGGATGTGGGATGCGGGCATGGGTACAGGATGCAGGCAGGGATGTGGGGTGCAGGCAAGAATGGGGGGTGGGGAGAGCAGGCAGGAAGGCGGAATGCTGGCAGGAATGTGGGATGCAGGAGAGGGAGGGATGCAGGAGGGGGAGAGGTGCAGACAGGGATGTGGGGTGGAGGCAGGAGGGAGGGATGCAGGAGGGGGAGAGGTGCAGACAGGGATGTGGGGTGGAGGCATGAGGGAGGGGTGCAGGCATGAGGGAGGGGTGCAGGCTGGGATGTGGGATGCAGGCATGAGGGAGGGGTGCAGGCAGGGATGAGGGGTGCAGGCATGAGGGAGGGATGCAGGCTGGGATGTGGGATGCAGGCATGAGGGAGGGGTGCAGGCAGCCAGAGAGAGCCCTGGGGCAGCAGTTTCTGACTCCCCTTCATTCAGCATTTCCCCTCTCCCTGCTCCCCCCAGCAGCAAGGATCCAGCCCTGGAGCCATTCAAGCCCCCTAAAACAATGCACTGGACGGGATGCACACCCCTCCAGGGCCTTGCTTCCCAGATGACCTTGTTTTCCTCAAACTCCACAGATTTCATTAGTTCTGGACATAGGGAAGAGACGATGGTTATTTATGAAGAGCACAGGTAGGGAGTGGGATGGCCAGGGGCTTGCAGACAGCCACGGCCAGAGAGGAGATTAGGGGCTGGAGGAAGCTTTCCCTCCAGGTTGGAAGTCTTTCTCTGTTGCTATTCCAGCTTAGAAGCAGCATTCCCCAAAACCATACCTCTTTTTTTATGTAAAATCAGCCTTTTTTGCTATTGCTTTTGATTTTTTCCAGTCCTGTGTGCTCACCCTACCTCCGTACCACCTTCTCTCACTGTCCTCAAGCCCAGCTTAACCCCACCGCTTCCCAAAATCGTGTGAGCATCCCTTATTTTCCCATGCAAAAAACCCAAAACCACCCCAGCATCCTCTTTTGGGGCTTACATTTGCAAAAAAAATCCCCAAAATATTTACAAAACCAACCCCAAACTTCAGGGCGAAAGGTTTCCCTGGGATAAGGAACAGCCCCTGTGCTGAGACTTCAGCACAACCAGTGACACCAGTCTAATGAAAACTGGTGGGTTATGGCTTGTTTAAAAAAAACACCCCGCAAGAAATCAGGCTCTGCATAGACCAGTGCAAAAAATATTAAATAAAATCAATTAGTTGCTGGAATTCCTTTGAGTGAGCTGGATTTTCTCTCCCTTCTCCCTCTGCCTTTCATCAGCCGGGAAAAGCCACGGTTCATTCTTGCACAGAGATGTCTGGAAATCAAATCTTGCTCTATTTGATCGTGGATTTGATAGACCCCCCCAGAGAGACATCATCTTTTCTTTACCCTCCTGGGAATACAGGGTAGGAAGAACCGGTGGCTGGCAGGGCCGTATCCCAGCAAACCCTAAAAAAGCTTCAGCCTAACAAGCTGACCCCGAGGTAAAGCCGAGTTCAGCCAAGCCAAGCACGCTGCTGTTGTTTTAAAGCCTCTGTGCCGGGTTAACAGCCCGCGCTCGACCCAAATGGTGCTGTCAGCTTCTGTAAGAGCTGCTCCTCCAAGATGCCTCCCTTGAAAGGGTTTTTTTTTCCCTCTTCTTGCTTTGCCGTGCTGAGCTGTAAACCCCTACCTCCATCACTCACCATCCCCTTTTCCACTCCCTTCCCATGCAAGCTGGACTAACCCTCTTTTAATTTTTCCTAAGGAGGTGCACAGGGCAATTTTTTCCACCCTGGAATGCTGCAACCCATAGGTGAGGGGCAGAGAGGCAAAATTTTTAGGCTGGGAAGTGGAGAAGGGTTGTCCAGAGAACAGGGAGGTTTAATACCTGTGCTCTGAGACACCTCCTTGCAATGTAAAAATTAAAATAAATAAAAGTCCCATGCTTTTTCATCCTGAATTTTGAGATCCAGTTCTTTCGTTTGGCTGCACGACCTTCCCCTAGAGCAAAAGCAACAAGCCGGTGGGAGAAATATAAACCAAATATCCCAAAACATTTAGAGCAGGGCTTGTTTTCCCGTGGCAAAGCATCTTTGGCAGCCTCCAGATTTAGTATTTGAGCGCAAGGTAACCCAGAGAGAAGCACACGGGCCATCAGCCGGATCCCAGGACATTGAAGGAGACAGTAAGTGATGTAAATTGGTGGATAAAAATATTGCCGTTTGTATTGGGTGTCTGGCTCGGTTGGGTTTCGCCTGGGTTTTAATTTTGTGTGAATACAGCGACTGGTAAAAGCTACTCGGTTGACAGCCCTGGAGGCTTCGGTCCCCTGGAAGGGCAAGAAATGAGCTGAGACAATGGGGACCAATGCTCCTTCCCTGGCCAAACAGTCATCCAGACCGTGGCAGGGGTTATTCATTTTGTTGTTGTTTTTTGGTTTTGTTTTGTTTTTTTTTTTTTTTATAAATAGGGATTTTCCCACAGCCCCATCCTATTGCAAAAGGCTGGATCACTTCTTCCAGGCATCACGCCCTGAAAACCCCCAAAATCACTATTTTGTGAGAGAGCTGTTGTCCCCTAGCCCTGTCCTTCCCGTATTCGTGAGGGATGGATCCTGCCTGGAAAACTAGGTCCAAAGCCTCATCCCCGACATCCTTTGGGAGCAGCTTAAATCCAGGGCAGAGTATTGCAGGAGAGTCTCCTCCGTCTGTCCTCGGCAACCCAGATTCGGCACAAAAAAGGCTCTAAAAGGCAAAATTTCTCAGCTCCTCTCTCCTGACCTTTCCTGAAGAAGCCCCTGTACTAATTAGCCAAGTAATACCGTGGCGAGGATGCGATTCCTCATTAGCTTTTGAGAGATTCCCAGCTACATGACTGATACGCATCTACAAGAAAATTAACTCGGGCGCGAGGGCTCCGTAATCAAGATTAACGATGAAACAGGCAAAGAGCAGCACGTGGCTCCCCCTTGCCCTTTGCAGAACATCTCCCAAAATGGGGTGAATCCCAAACTGGGGAGATGATTCTCAATAAAGGGATTTGGTGGAGAAAGTCCCCATCAAGCTTGGAATAACCCAAATTTTCCCTGTAGGTGGGAAATCTCAGCTGGTCCCCAAAACCCAGCTCCGACACCATCCCTGCTGCTGGCAAACACCTGCTCAGAGCCAAAATAAGATGTTATCTTGTGCGGTAAAGGGTGACGAGGGAAAGTGTTCATCACTGCTCCTCCATCTGCAAAACTCTGTTGTTCATGAGCTAAAGCAACATGAATTCACCCCAAGAGCATCAGCATCCCAGCGCCCATCCATGGGCTCAGCCGCATCCCGCGGTCCGTATTGCAAAGCCATCAGGAGGGAGAGGAGATATTTTCCGCAATGCCTGGAGAGCAATCTTGACGCTTCCCATCCTCTTCCCCCCTATCGAAGCCATGGCGAGAAGGGGTAATTAACTACAGATCATTCCCACTGGTGTTAATGGGGATTTATCCTTGGCTAATTACCCCATGGGAAAGCGTAGCGTGCCATGGCACTCCCAAACCCCAGTTCGTTGCAGCCCTCGATGGCTTGAAACCTGGAGCGAAATTAAATCAAGTCACAGGTGCCCAACTTCAAATAATCCATTTTTCCTCCTTGCAAGCAGTTTTCCATCAAAAATGGAAACATCAGCAACCAAAAAGCAAAAAAAACCCATCACCCTGGGATGACCCGCCACGGCACGTTTAACCCAAAACCTTTTCCTTCGCCGCAGTAGCCCAAGGTCTGGCGTTTCCCACCCACGACATCCATTCTCCAACCATAAAAAGCCATTGTCAAATGAAACAATCGCGTTTCCAAACTGCAGCGTTCCTGCCAGAAGTTTTTCTTAGCAAAGCCGCTGGAGCCAAGGCCCCATTTCCCTGGTTAAAAAAATCCCATTGCATTTATTTTTAGCGTATCATTGAGCGCTGAACGCCCTCCACCGAGCCCGCTCTGGCCAGGTAACGTGAAGCATCCGAGCCCTGAGACGCAGGAGGGAATTAAAGCGATTTTTTCCAATGCTTTTCTCTTTCCTTGACAAGCCAAGCGGTGGAAAACCACGAGAAGCAAAAGAGCATCGTCGCGTTAGCATGCGGCTTTTCAGAGCGTGCACGCCGTAATTAATAAACTATAATTAATATGCACCAGCATCAACGCAGAAGGGCAGAGGCAAACCCCAGAGCCCCCAGACCCACAGCCTAAGTGTGCATAAATGTGCTTTTATCCCCAGATCTCTCAAAATTAAGGTATTATTTAACCCAGCCCCTTTGCTTCAGCTCCACCGTGCATTGAGTAATTCCCAGGGCTGGTGTTTGGTGCCATAATTATTCCATTATTATTTATCATAATAATTAGAAATCCATGCTGGTGGCTAATACATTTTAAAAGTCCTTATTTCATTCCATTTATGCGCCAAAATGGGACCTCTAGCTAAAAATATGGTCACACGAGAGGAAGAAACAGCCCTTCTATATGGGCAAAATTCAGAATATAAGTCCCCATATGCTCAGCCCTGTCCTTCCTCCGAGCCCGTGAGTTAATATTAAGGATGGATTTGATGTCTTCCACCAAAATGAAGATCTGGGGGAGTAAAATAAACCTCATTAAAAAAAAAAAATTACAGTATTTTATGCCTGTAAGTCACCTGGGGGGAAGTTTTTGGGCTTGAATGTCATGTTTTTTGAAAAATTAGGAGTATTTTGAAAGGATTAGCGTGGCCTTTCTCTCCCTCTCCGCAAATGGAGGGTTTCAGTTTTTCAGCTGGAAGGAACATTTTGTTACAGAAATCCCTTCACTTTGGCTTTAAAAAAAAACCCTAAAATTGAAACATTTCAGCTGCCTTTGAGACCAAACATCTCAGCTACTCACTTTTTCCCCCCCAAACCCATGATGCGCCAGAAACCTTAATATTTTCTTTCCATCTTAGAATAACCCTTCTCCCCCATATTTAGCCCTGAAATTATTTGCACTATCTGGGGGCTGTGCTTTGCCCACTGTACCCCATGTTCCTGCAGCATTTCTGAGTCAGAAGGGGAAATAAAACTGCCTTAACCCCAACCACTGTCGGAAATGTTTTGCTTTCTTAATTGGATGCTCATGCCAAAACTGCCTGCATCAGCCCAAAAGTCCCTCCAAACACCTCCAAGAAACATCTCCCATTGCTAAATCAATCCTCCTAGGAGCTATATAAATATCAAAGTGCACATGCACAGATATATATACATATAAGACGTTGGAGAAGACGTCTTCGCAGCTGTATAAATAGGCTGATGACAGCCACAGGGTGGATATAAATAAGATTAAAAGTTTCAGGCACTCTTTCCATGGTGTTTTTCCCACCTCCATCCCCACACATCTTGCAGAGGGTTTGGAAAATAGTAGTCTCCAGCCTCCCCCAAATCCTATTTTTGCACTAAAATTATGCTTTATTCACATAGATGGGTTAAATGGCCTCAAAACCTGCTTGGGACCAGCCTCATGGGGTTTTTTTGTTTGTTTAGGGTGCTGGGGATTACATCCATCCCCATCTTCACCAAACTAGCTGTCACTGAACAAAGATAGACACAAAAATGCTCCTTTCCCCCCCTTTTCCTCCAATAATCCCAATTCCAAAAACCCCACTAATGCCCAAACAAGGTCCCTCAGCTTTGAAAACGGGTTAAAAAAATATCAAGCGAGGGGTTTGTAACGGAGCATCTCTCCGTTGAGCAAATAACGAGAAGTTTGCTACGCGGCATCCCTCCCGTGAGGAAATAACGTGGGGTTTGCAACGGAACATCACCTCGGCGAACAAATAACAGGGGGTTTGGAACGGAGCATCGCCTTGGCAAACAAATAACAGGGAGTTTGCAACGGAGCATCCCTCCGTTGAAGGAACGACAAGGGGTTTGCAACCCAACATCCTTCCTTTGAACAAATAACGGGGAGGTTGCAATGGAGCATCCCTCCTCGAACAAACAACAGGTGGAGGTTTGCAATGGAACATCACCTCGGTGAACAAATAACGGGGGGTTTGGAACGGAGCATCAACCTGGTGAACAAATAATGGGGAGTTTGCATTGGAGCATCGCTCCGTTGAAGAAATAATGAGGGATTTGCAACCCAACATTCCCTCCTTTGAACAAATAATGGGGAGTTTGCATTGGAGCATCGCTCCGTTGAAGAAATAATGAGGGATTTGCAACCCAACATTCCCTCCTTTGAACAAATAATGGAGAGGTTGCAATGGAGCATCCTTCCAGTAAACAAGGAACGGGGGTTTGGCAACCCAGCACCCCTCCATTGAGCAAACTATGGGGGCTTTGCAACAGAGCATCACCTCGGTGAACAAATAACAGAGGGATTGTAACGGAGCATTCCCCTGGAAAACAAATAACAGGGGGTTTGCAAGCAGTATCTGACCGCAAGGAGTGAGGAGAGGGAGGGAATACACGCACACCCCCACCCCGAGCTGAGCTTGTCACCCTTTTTAGCAACTGGAACAAATCCGAAGTGTCGACCGAGACCGTGTTAAGCATTCAGAGAGACAAATGTCAGGCCTGGGAATAAAGATCGGCTGCTCCCGTTTATTTCCATAAGGCAATAATAACCCGCGCCTTCGCTTTATGAAGTCAAATTTGTTACGGTGGATGAGCTGTAAAAAATTGTGGAGTTGGGGGGGGGGTTGGAGGAAAAAATAGAGGCTATAAATAAATTTGTAATTTTAACATGCATTACCATGTAATTGAGAGTGTAAAGGATGGAGTCGGCATTGGGTCAGAGCTACCTACAGCCTCCCATGGGGTATTTTTTGCCAAGATAGGAGCCCCTGGGGATGGATCTTGATTGAGTCTGTTGGTGGCTTTAGCTGGGCATGGAGGAGACCAGAAAAGAGCAGGAAAAGGGGTAAATAATATTTTCAGGTCATGCAAGGCAGAGCCTCAAAGTTCCTGCACTGACAGGAACGTTGATTTAAACATGGATATCTATAATTTGGGGGCTGAAGAATAATTGCAAATTTATCCTTAATATGCACTGAGGGCTCCAGGAGAGCAGTCTGGCCTTGGATGGACATTGGGGGAATCAATTTCTGCTTGGGGAGAAGGGCTTGAGGTGCTGGCATCAGGATGATGGGAATAAAATAGGATCAGTGGATGGATGCAGCTTTGGGATGGAAGTATCGCCGGGAGGAAGAACGGTGGGTCCCAAGCCTTTGCAAAACCCTGGTTCTGCAGAGCTGGCACTTGACAACTGTTAAAAAAATCTAAACCTCGTCATGTTAATGGTCAGGGCCACCTCCATAGGGGAAATTTTCAGACCAAAGCCAGAGAAAACCCAGCTGCTGCTCTACACAACGGGGAAAAAAAACCCTCAAAGCACCTTGCCAGCCCCAAATCCAACCCATGCAATGTGTTTCCAACCTCAAGCAGCAGAAGAAGACGGACAGACACACAGACAGGACAACCGTCTTTTAAAAACAGAGGGCAGCTCGCATTCAGCTGCTGCATGCAGCCATAAGCCATTGGGAATTTAATATTTTTTACTAAAATATGTTTTGGGTTCATCTCCCCCATTGTGGCTTTGCTCTCTTTGCCGCACATCGGGGCAGCTCACATTGCAAACGGAGTTAGCGGTGACTTGGGGAGCACGCAGACCTTCCTCCCATCACGCTTGTCCACCTTCCTATTAGTTTTCTTTCCCAATATTTGATAGACCCTTTTTCTTTTCAGGTAGCAACAACAATTTGTATATGTTTGCATGGAAAAATCACTTAATACAAGGGCAGCATACTGGGGAATAAGGTGGGTTCATACCCTGAGCAGTGTTTCCTCCAAAAACAGAGACTGAGGAGGGATGCTGATGGCAGCTGGAGCTATTCCAGTTCTGCATCAATCCCCTTTTGACCTCAGCTCCTCCATGAACGCCCGAAACCTTGGGAAAAGCCAAGGCTGGGAAGGCAGGGCTCAGCGGGACCCAGCCAAATGCAATGAGACAGGTCCCCTCCAGCCCTCACCCATCTCCCTGGCACGTCAGGAGCACGGGGGGTGGCTGGCTCCTAACTCCCTCCTTCCCATTTCCCTGCCCATAGCAAGACAAATAGATCCCCGATACATATGCAGAGGGATTTCCACAGCAGAGGGGCTTGTCTGGGGGTAATCCCAGCTGGCACTGAGGTCAGCAGCTTTTTGACACTTCTCATTGCCCAGCTCCGCAGGAGCAAACAGCGGCCGATGTCTGTTTAAACACAGATGCCGTCGGGTGCATCGCCTGGCTGTTTACACTCCTGCAAAAGCAATAGCACCCAAACCTCTCTCAGCTGTCATCTCGTTTCACATCTTATCCATGCCTCCTAAATTCTCTTTGCATCCCATATTATGAGGTTTATATCCCCTGTAGCGTTGGGACCCTGAAGGGATTGTCCCAGCCACCCAGCCTGACCTTTGCCAAGGGAAAAAATTACAATTCTTCCAGCAAATTCACCACAATTCCTACCTACCTCTGCTCCAAGTCATCCTCTATATTAACACCACCGAGACAGACCTACTCCAGCTGCGTCATCCAGACCTTCCTGCTCCTCGCTCGCTTCCAGCATCCCTATACCTGCTTTGCTTTCACACAGCTTTACCTCCCCAGCCCATAAATCTGCAGGTCTGAAGCAACTATAAATTTTTTACATATTGTCAAGGGAGCTCTTACAATGTCTGTATCACCTTGGGCACATAAGATGTTTCGTGGAGCGGGGAACATCCATCCATCTCAGAAAAGAACGTGTGTTTTCTGCTCTAGATGCTGACTTTAAGCACTGTCCATCACCCGGTTGGAAATACAGGTATCAGCCATCACACACCGACACAAACAGGTGAAATTTGGGCACCAGGGAAGTTTTCAGCCAAGTTTTCCATTCATTTCCACACGTTTCAGGCTCCTTCCCAAAGGTGTAAATGGGATTTGCTTGTTTGCATGCCTCTTTTTCCCTCCTCAGCAGCAATGTATTTGCTTTCTGCCTCAGTGAATTATGCAAGCTCTCTCAGCAGCCAGGTTAGCAAGCACTACTGCAAGAGAGCAAAAACACCTCAATTTTGACCCAAACTGAAGACATGTAGGTCAATCCCTTGACATCCAGGTAAGCAACACAAGCTCATCATGGGGCTTGTAGCATTGCTTTAGTGCACGGCCTTCCCCGAGGTGAAGGAAAGGATGCTTTTTGGCTCAAAAGCCTCAAAATGAGGGTTTTGAGATGACTGACCAAGCTGGCCCCAAATTTCAGGTTTTGGACACAAGGAGCAGTTGCACAGGATGGATTTTCTTAGGTGAAATGGATTAAAACAAGCTGTCCAACAGCCATGCTCTGGACCTGCAAATACCCCGTAGGATGGCTCGCTGCTGTTCGAGACGCTGCACCAGGATAGAGAAGTTGTGCCAAATCTGGGAAAAACAACCCCACCCTCCCACCCCAGGGGCTGCTCATTGCCTTCACCCGCAGCAGATGTTCAGAGCAGAGGGGAATGAGAGGGACAGCACGAGGCCCAATATGTGACATTTGCATAAATTGCCTGGTTTTATCGACCGCCGTCAAGGAAGACAAGTCAGATAGGGTTTGGCTGCCCGGTTTTGGCTCTTTTCTCAGAGCTCAGATACAAAGCAACCGTGTGGCAGGCGTCAAAAACTCAGCGAGATGAATCACGCTCTGATCTCCGAGAGCATCCCCTCACCGCAGGTGCTCTCCTTCTTCATTAAGGCCGCGTTAAGCAACGCGTTTTGAGCACAGTACAGGTCTTTCGAGCTTGAAAACATGACCTCGAGTGCTTTCTGCACCGCCCGTCTACGCCTTCTTCAACTCCAGACGACTCCTTTGGGAGCCCTGGGATGGTTTCGCTGCTGGAGGTTAAGCAAAAAGGGGAAATAACAGAGAAAAACCAGGATCCTGACTCCTCGAGCACCCCTGCCTATTTTAGCTTCAGTATTTTTTTAGCATGCTCTTCTGTGGTGGGTTTTCCCCTCCTCCCATCACTGCTTCACCTCCCAGCATCGCGAGCAAAACGTAGCAATGCGGCTTGTGTATCCTACTAAAAGATATTTAATAAATATGCAAATCACTCCCCGCATCTCCTCGGGCAGGTGAGGTGCACGAATAGGCTGTAGTTAAGTATTAAATCTATCCAAGTACCTGGAGAAGAGCAGAATAAACCGGAGCTGAAGTTTGCATGGAAACAGGGTAAAGAAACGCATCTGATGGCAGCGGGGAAGCTTTTCTTATTGAAAACCAAATCCAATACACCGAACCATAGCACCTACTGGTCCAGATTTAAGTCAGCTGGAAGAGAAAATGGCTAAACCCACAGCATATAGTCTCATTACGGACCAGGCTCATGAAATTTTCCTTTTATCAAGTCAAGTTTTCCCTGGTGGGTTTTTGCAACATTTCTCAGTTCCCGAGTCCTCTTCCCAAACTGCCAGCACTCGATTTCTCATCTTTACCCTATTCTGTATTTCCCAAACCCATAATACCCTTCCTACCAGGCTCTCGTCTTGGATAAATAAGCCCAATCTTCACAATCACTCTTCAGAGATGATTTTTTCCAAGGCAGGCAGACTGTATAAATTCTTCCCCCAAGGAATAAATCCCTATTTTTCCCCCTCAGGCTAGCCAAAATAAATACAATACTGAGCAAATCTTGATAAGGAAACAAGCAGACAAGAGCACATAGGTGTCTTATCACTCCATGCTCTTGAGCATGCTGTAGTTTTCCCCTATTTTTCACCCAAAACCTGCCAAACCCCAGGAAGGTTGCCATCCATACAGAGGGCAGGAATAGGAACATGGCTCAGATTTGAAGCCTGACCATCAATTTACAGGATTATCCCATACAACGTTTAAACTAGTTACCACACTCGCTATTTTTGTCCTTTAATTCACACGATTTGGGCACAGGTTGTAAGAAAACACTTCAACCAACCCAACATTGGACTCCCCAGCCTGCAAAGTTTCCAAGAGTGATCCAAATGCCTTTTCATTTCCCCTTTCTTTGAAAGCACCACGCACATCCTTTGCCAGCTACCTGCCTGCACACAAAACCCTGCCAGATGGCCCCTCACTGCCTCCAGCCAGCTCCTGCCCATCCTTGCCGATGCTGGAGAGCAGACCCGTGCTCCCCCCCCGACCGCTCCTATGGGAGCAGACCCTAATGAATACCCCAGATTCTTTAGAAAACAGTAAGAGGCAGCGATGCTTCGCGCGGGGATGGAGGTACGTTCGTGCACCAGAACCAGCAGCAGTTTGGGAGAGGCCACATTTGACATCACGTGGGGCAAGAAACCTAAAAAAAAAAGGTTGACCTTGAAAAAGAGCTAGAGCTTTCCAGAGAGAAACAACAGGCACTGTCAAGACAGGAGGAGTTTGGTCGATTGGATGCACAACTCAGCATCAGGTCAAGCCATGGTGCTAGCAGCCAAATATTGCGAGTGAGAAGGCATAGAACCGACCTTAAATGATGTAGAAGAAGTCCTGTGCATCTCCCCCACCCTCCAG
Source organism: Rhynochetos jubatus (assembly GCA_027574665.1). Lineage (NCBI taxonomy): Eukaryota > Metazoa > Chordata > Aves > Eurypygiformes > Rhynochetidae > Rhynochetos > Rhynochetos jubatus. The sequence goes on from CM050669.1 coordinate 8,790,858, forward strand.
AGGAACAAGTGCTTTTTTTTTTTTTTATTTTAAACGAAAGAAACAAGTGATGTTTCATAAAAATTTTTTAAAATAAATAAACAGTATTTTTGGTGCTGTTTGGAGCTTTCACTCCTCCGCTGGCCCCAGTGAAACAACAGCCAAGAGACCGCATTCTTCAGTGGTTTTGAGCAAATCCAGCAATAATAAATCAAGGCCACAACATGCTGTGAAGCAATGAGGAAGCAAAAGGGAAAGAGCATGACCCAGCTTCCACGAGGGGGGAAAAACCCAAGAGGGGATGGGAGCCAGTTGGTTTGCATGAGCGCAACCCCTCTTCTCAAGCTCAGAGAGAGAATTCTGCCTTTTCAGGAGTTTTTTTCCAAGGCTTTCAGAGGAGACCTTGCCCTCCCTCAAGCAGTTTTACTGCGAGCATCACGCTCGGCACCTGTTTCGATTCTGGGCACATCCACAACCCTGCCTGGCACACGACTATTTTCTTTAGAGACCTGACCTTGGTCCATAATGGGCAGTTTTTACAAGGAGGAAAAGCACCTTGAGGAATTTGCAGCAAACTCACTTGTAGCAAGGAGGGATCTCGCTTTCCTTTTGCTTTCTCTATTTATGAGGTCTTTGGAGATTTGGCTAGACAGCTGCGTTCAAAGGGGAAGCTTTCGGGGATGTTGCAACATGATGGCAAGCAAAGAGTCACTGACTACATCTGACCCGGATCCTTTCAGCTCCTTTACACCAGCAACAGGATTCCTTTAAAATAAACCTTCCCCCAGGAGGATTCACAGCTGAAATAGGAGGGTGTAAATGTTACTACAGCTGGAAGAGGTAAAGATGAAAGAGCAAAAAGCAAGAGAGAAGCAGTTAAATTTCAACGATATTTACTTTATTTAAAAGGGAAAAAAAACCTAAACAAACTCAAAACCTTGGGCATTTGCATCAAAGAGTCTGGCTGTAACGCTGCCAGGAGAAGGCAGTTGGAAAAAGGCCACAAAAGGAGCTGCCCCTTTGCATTTCGGCTCCGTGCATGAGTTACGGTGCGATTCCCGAGGACACTGGGCTTATCGTTCTCGATAAGCCTCTTTTTATAGGTCTGGCAGCGAGATGCGAGAAAGCAGTAATTAAATTTTCACGCGGAAGAAGGCTTCTGCTTTGCTCCCGCCTTGGGAGAAGTCAGCGTAAAACATCGGGGTGGGCCAGCGACGGGGGGATTGCAATCGTATTTAGGGCAAGGCAATAAGACTAGAAAAACGTAACAATATTCAGCTCAGAAAGCAAGTGCAAACCTGGGAGCACCTTTCCCCTCCCATATTAATCCAAATGCCAGCTATTTACCCACTAAACATGCACAGAAACCCCAAGAAGTTCGAGGGGTGAGTCAAGCAGAGACTTGTAGCGAGAGTAGTAAAGACAATGCATGCCTGGAAATCAGCTTAGAGATGCAGGTAGACCCAAAACAACCTTGAAAACAGGTCTGGTTAAGATTTTTAACCACTCCAGGGAAGGTCAAGTCTGTCAAGGACACAGGCAAGCAATGGGACATGGTGGCCTAGATGCTCCAAGAAGCTCTTCCTATAGTCAACACACCAAAGCCATTACTTGAGTGAGCTTGCGAATTCACGGTTACCTCCACTGAGTTGCTGTCATGGTTGGTCCAGGTCCAGCCTCTCCACATCCCGGGGGAAACCTAATTTCCCAAGGCATGAAAATGAAAGAGAAATTGCCAAACACGAGGAGGCCAACATGGGAAAAACAGCATCTCCTCCTAGGATGAAACCCAACCCCCACAAATGCCTTTTAGCTCCAAAGAGATGAAAGCAGGGGAGGACAAGGGGTAATAAGCGATTTTTCAGGTGGAAGATGCAATGTGATGCCCTACTTAGGCAGGAGCTTCATCAGCCAGAGAAACGGACTTGACTCGTGTCTATTTTATGAGGTCTTTTACTCCATTCTGCTGAGTGCTTGGCTGTCTCAAGGCTCCAGACTTCCAGTCGTTAGAGGCAGTTATCTCAATGCAATTTAATTAAAGTCTAGTGTTTAATGACACAATGTGCTGCTAATTATTTTTCACTGGTTGTCAGGAGGCTTTTTTCTTTTTTTTTTTTTTTTTTTTGGTGGTTGCAAAGCAAAATTTAATTACAGCAAAGAAAGCACTGGGGGTGCTATCTTGAGGGCTTTCGGAAACAACGAGCCTTGGGTGAGCAAGTGGCAGATCCAGCTCTGTCTGGAGCAAGTCACCACCACACAGGGACAAGAAATGGGGACCTGAGGGACACTCCTGGCTTGGTCCACTCTTACTTGGCCAACATGGCTATGGAGACCCATGATGCATCCTAAATTTCAATGTCTCTGAGATGACATGGCCTATGGAGGTGCCATGCCATGGCAGCAAGCAGGAGCTTTGGGGTGAGGTAGAGCCTACGGGATGGAAACAGATTGGATCACTCCAGTGAATAGCTTGAAAACCAGAGACAGTCCGAGTTTGTTCATGCAGGATGGAGCTTCTTGGATCAGCACAGTAAAACGCTGACTTTTCTCCTTAAAATAGCTTCCCACACACAAGTCCTTCTTTCAAGCTGTCATTTCTGGGGGGAGAATCTGTTTGCATCTCAATCCGTTTCTGCTTTCAAGCCGAATTATTCCCCCTTGGAGCCTTCATCATTCGTAGGCTACCAAACACGCTCACCGACAATTTTAGCGCTCCGCAGTTTCGCCTCGTCAGCAGGAGGAGGATTTGGGAACCCTGTTTTCCCCTCCCTGCCTTCAAGCCTTTGTCTGCTGGGAGATTTCCCCTCTCTAAGCCTCAGTTTCCCTGTAAAGTCGAGATAATGATGCACATTTATTTTGCAAATTGCTTTGATCTCTACTGTTGAAGGGTGTTCTGCAAGACTTAATTACATGTGTCACCACCAGCCTTTGCTGCACACATTAAAGTATCTTAAGCCGCCTGGCAACGCGGAGATCTGCGCAGAGAGAATTAAATGTGCAATACGCTCATCTGAGAGCGGAGTTTTGAAGAGCGTTGGGGAAGTTTTGCAGCCGATAAGTAGCTTTGAGAAACCTCCCCAGCATTTTTGCATGTGTTATTACGGTTTGTCCCTTCAATATTAAACTATATCCGTTCGGCACCGCGCATCGAGTTGGCAGTGGGTCTAGAAGCAAGAGTTTCTTTTAGCAAGACGCGGGCAGATCCCGTTTTGCTGCAAATAAACCCAACTTTTGAAAGCTAAACCCCCATTGGAAATTGTTATTTTCTTGAGATCTTTGAAACGCCTACGTGCTCGGATGGCACAAACAGCGCACGGTGACACCCAATAATTACAGCTGGTCAAAACATGGAATTTCAATCCCAGGAGAAATTCTGACATCCCGAAATTTGCAGGTTTGTTCCAGCTGAGGGAGAATATATCATTGCAGATCTGCCCACGGACATTGTGGGGTTCTGTTTCGGAACAGCATGTCTAGAAAAATCCAGGTGACGTTAGGAAACACTTTTTGCAGATCTCTAAAATTTTGTTAGCTTGTGAAGCGATAGCAGCCAAGACAAAACGTTGCAAAAGCATAAAATATTCATTAAATACCCCAAACCTGGTTGATCGGGGGGGAAGAACCTGCAAGAAGCCAAGTTGGATGATGCATTTCCCCAGCAGCATGGCCTTGACGAGATGAATATTGCAAAGACATCCAAGATCATTTGCATCCTTCTGCCCACGACTTTCCTCCTCATCAGCCATCTGCTACCCTTGAAGGGCTCATGCTCTTTGGGGAGAAGTTTAGTTTCCAAGGCTGGAAATAACAAGAGGAGTTGGAATGAGAGCAGTAAAATGTCCAGGAGGAATTTGGAGGTCAAGGATGAAGCCAACCCAATGTGCTCCCAACACCCTTTTCCAAAGGATTGGCTGCATGCACAATAGCAAAGAGCAAAGGAGGAAAAAAGGCTCAAAATGAAAAAACAAATCAAAACAACAACAAAAAAACCACCAAACAACAAAAGGGAGGAGGGAAGGGAACGAGGAAGGGAAGAGCAGAGCAGAATGCTTCCCAGGGAAAAGCATCCCATCCCCAGTTCCCACCAGCATGGCAGTGGGCAGGTTAACAAGTGGCGGCGGCAAAGGCTAGGCAAGAGCTGCTGGTGCAATTATTTTGGGGAGAGGAGCGTGGCTTGAGAAACTCGTCGCCATTCTTTGTGGATCTTTAATGAACCTTTAAACACGCCAAAAAAAAAAAAAACCCAACCAAAAAACAAAGAGGAAGGGAAGTGAAAAGCTCTCATTAAGGCTTTTGGCAGATCTGATTAGTGGTTTTAGAGGCCTAAACAACCATTTAATTGGTAAATCCTCCGGCAGCCAAGGGAAAGAAAGGGCCGGGTACAAAAGCGGACTGTTTTCCTTGTTGTTGGAGAACGGCTCCCTTCCTCCCTGGGGAGAGGGCAGGGCTGGGCAGTGGCTTTGCCAAGAAAAATCAACTATCTAGCAGAAATTCCGCTCTTCTCACTTTAGTCCTGCACTCTCTGTGAGAGTTACATCAACTTTTCTTTCCTCCCTCTCGCCCAGCAGAGATGTTTCCTATTGCAATAATAGAAGGGGCATTGAGCAGGGACCTCACCTAAAAGCAGGTTTTTAGTGTTTGGGGGTAATTTGGGGTGATGCTGAAGGCTGTAGCCACATCCCTGGCCACATCTGCAAGCAGCTGATTGCTGCTTATTTCAGATCTTATTTCCAGCTCTGAGAAACTATGCAAAAATAGTAAAATAATTAAAAAACCACACAACAACCCTAAGCAGAAATAACCAACCGCAGCTGCACAGGGTGGAAGCACAGCCAGGGCAAAGCCATGCTGCACATCTCCGTTTGGAGATCGCCAGCACCTCGCTTCTTCGCTTGAGCTTTGGTAACCCAGGGAAAGAAAAGTTCTCCGAAGCGGCTGAGCAAATCCCTCGTTCTGTGACTCATTCGGCAGCCCAATTTAGCTGCTCTCCCCCACGCACGCCGCGTACCCCAGCACGCTGTGAGCTTGTTTCCCTGTGACGCATGGTCCCTCCACGTTTCAACGTTCCCTTTGCGACTTAGGTCTCTGCAGCCCCATCCTGGCAGCAGCTGTTCAAGGTGGCTGCGAGCAGTGATGTAAAAGCTGGGATTGCGGTGGTGATTCCTGAAAAAATAGAGTTTGCAAGGGTCCCCCCCTCCACCTCTTTCCATAAATCACTGCAAGGCTGCCACAGCCTTCCGTGCAGAGGAATTCCTAGCAGCGGGGTTTTTGCCGTGCAAGCACCGCCAGCTTGAACTTTTATTTCCCCCAATTCATCATCCTCATTTCCCCATTTCCATCCTTCACAGTCCTATTCCCAGCTTAGGCTGTGCCTCCCTGTGAGGGAGGTGCCATCACTGTGATTAAAACTATCTTTTGCTCGGATGCTGCTTGCACCAGCTTCCCTAAACTCCAGATAGCCACAGGTTTGCCAAGCACCGTGGCAGAGTATCACACTTCTGCTTGGCCTGCAAATATTTCTGTGCAAACTGTGCTCCAGGAAATTTGGGAAACCCAGCTCGTCCCTGCCTCCTGCTCCTTCAATGCCTTGCTGCCTGCCTTCACTGGAGTCCATAACGTTGCACCAGGGATTAATTTGGCCCCATGCCTTCATTTCCATCCTTGGCCTTAAACGTTCTTTGAGCTCCTCTTAAAAAGAAATTGATTAATAGGAAATTACTCAAAGTCCTTCTAGCCAGCGCCAGTTTTGACACCGAGAAGGAAAGGGTAGGTTGACAGTGCCCAAGTCAAACATTTGCCAAATTAATTCCTCTGCTAGAAATTGTTTTGGATTTTGAGTATTTTTTTTTAAATCCATCATGCAGTAATTCTCTAATTAGCTCGGCGTTGCTTGGGTAAGGACACACCAATGTGATTTATGAGGAGGGAAAATATTTTAGGCACATACCTTTTCACACTGATCCCAACGTGAAGGGGAATTAAAAAAACCCAACCAGGTGTGAAAGACTTCTGAAAGCTAAGAAATGCCTCTTAAATGACATTAGGGGGGGAAATTGGTCTTGGGTATCTGAAAGTAGGCAGGGATGGGGTACAGGCAGGACAGGCAGCTGGCCAAAGCCTTGGGAAATCGCGTTAGGGCCACCGCCACACTGCTGCTGCTCCGCAGAATTGCTGCTAATGCATTAACGCTCCATTTAGGATCAGGGCCCATCGATCCCTCATCTCTGAATAACTAATTCAAGCCCCCAGTGGGTTAATAGAATTCCTCCATGCTTGGAAACCTTCCTGTTACTGGCAGCTCTCTGCACCCCATCCCTGTGATGAAGGTGTCAAGGCTCAGCGCCCTGTCTCTCCTCCAGGTCTGCATCACTGCCCTTTACCTTGGCAGAACATCACCGCTACCAAGAGTGGGATGCCGAAAGAGCTGAAGCCTCAAAACCCAGAAAGCCCAAACCACAGGTCCTAAGGATGCTGACTCGGTCGGACACTTCTCCCCTGCAATGCTTGCTCTCAATTTTGCTCAGGTTAATCGAAGGAGGGAGAAGATCCTATCTTCAGTGGTCTCAAATCTACAGTAACACAAGATTTGTCATCACCTCAGTGCAAATTAGTTGCTTTGCTCCTCCAAAAACCAAATAAACCCCAGATTTCCTGCAAAACTTCCCTCCTGTTTTTCCACAGTGGCACTATTAACCCTACCCCTTCCCCTGACTTTAATGAGAATGGACTTAGATGGATCATCCCACCCCGACAAAACCAGCCCTACCCCACAACACTCACTAAGTTGGCAGAAATCTCCCCAGAATTCTTGCATGAAGCATCCCAGCTGCTTGCTGCATGCCGAGGAGCTTCCCACTCCCGCAGCAATTCCTTTTTGCTGGTGGGTGAAGCCATTCCCATCTTACCAAGCACTTTGGAACACAAGGCATTATATAACCCCACAATATTAAGATTTTCCAGCCCCCGTAGGCTGCCTATAAATAAGGAAGAGAGATGGAGAACCAATCCCACTAGAACCTGGCGATGGATAAATGCACCTCATGCTCCCATGTGCAGCTAAAAGTCCCTGTGAGAAGAAAAAGAGGATCTCCACTTGGCTTGAATTCAGCCAAGGAAATTCACCTAGAAAAAGCCCCCCAAAGGATCTCACTGCTGCAACCAGGTAAAGAGCAGCCCCCCCAAACCTCTGTGAGCTTTTCTGCTCCCCAACATGATGTTGCATTGCTCACCCTGCTCAGGAGCTGATTCTGATGACAAGCACAGATAAACCCCCCAGAACCTCCCTGTCCCTCCCAACTTCTGCTTCCAGAGCCATAAAGCTACTCTCTGAACCCCAAAAACCTCTTTCTGAACCCCAAAACACCGCACTCCACACCCCAAACCACCCCAACGTTGGCATGCGAGTCGGTGGAGAGGCCACAAGAAAAAGCGGGTGAATTTGGGGAGGAAAACCAGATGGATTTGGCCTCGGGAAGGGTGAGGGGAGATGGGAGGAGGATGCTGAGGGAAGCTTCGAAGCTAAATTTTGCATAAATTGGGGCTGAGCTGAACCAAACCCACAGGGACGCACTGGAATATTGCTCTGCAGCTTGTGCCTTCATCCCGGATAGCAAAATCACATTTTTCTCCCCCACCTCTTTGGGCTTCATTCATTTAAGGCTGAAATCTGTAAATGGCCTTTTTCTCCCCCTCGACCCTTCCTGTCTCTTCCTAAACTGCTTTAATTTCCCAACAAGATTTATTCTGGCTACTTTTGCCTCTGTTACTGATGATCCTGGCTCAGGAATCGGCCGCTGGAGGATTTGCTCTCCTTTTACTGCTCCACAAGCACGACGGGCAAAAGGGGCTGGTAGAGGCGAAGAAATCCTTCAGCCTTTAAAAGAAAAAAAAAAAATTCTTCCACAAATTCCCAATGCTCCCCCATTGCCGGGGTTCTTGGAAGTGGTTGCAGCCTCCACTATGCAGCAATTTCCCCAATATCTGCTTTTCATATTGTTTCTGAAGATGGAAAAGCAGCAAAATCTGCTATTGAGTGGCAATTTGGGGTAAAAAAAAAAAAAAAAATCACTTTTTAAAGGCAAAGTGTTAAGGCAGGGAGGGGGTTCAGATATATCCAGACCTAGCAAATCCTGGTAATACTAAAGACAAGGTTGAATCTCTAAATAAAAAATGGGGAAAAAAACATATAGTGATAGAGAGAAACTAATTGGGTGGTGTAAATGTTGTGCCCAATCCAAATTTTGGGATAAATGTGTCCTCACATCATGAAAAACCACTGGTTTCTGCTTCCTAAAGACCAGCTTTGCCCCAGGATGACAAGATCAGGGAGCAGTTTCCCTGCAGGATACCAATAAATGCTTCTGTCCTGAATCCAGTGGGGAATATATACATATAAAATCTCCAGAAAATCTGGTTACCAAAAGCCTTTAAAAAAAATGATCAGTTCAATCAACGCATTTCACGCTCCCCTTTTTAATTCTTCCCAAAATAAAAGGACCCCAAATTGTAAACACAGGTGCCTGGAAACAAAAAACCCCAAATCCTTAAATTGATTTTTTTTCTTTTTTTCTCCTAAGCTTTAAGCCCCTCTCCCTCGACCTTCAGCCTTCATCACCCCCGCACTCCTCTTCCTCCCCCTCACAGCCACCGAGGTGATGCTGAGCCCATTAGGGAGCCACAGGCTGTAAATCATCCCGTTTCCAGCTCGCTGAAACGCCTGGTCAAAAAAGGGCGAAGACTAATGGAAGTCTTATTTAAACATTTTGGAAGTCATTTGGGGGCATTTAAGTCTTTTTTCATTTGCCACCGGTCCCTCTCTGGCGAGCAGAGGGCCTGAAAGGAAGACAGATAGCTGAAATAAAGCTTCTAATTGGCACCTTTTTCCTTGTCTTGGGCCAATTTTGAGGCTTAATAATGATGAATAAGAAGGAGATGTGGTCTGAGCGGCTGCCAGGGTGCAGGAGGAGGCGGTGGGACAGCAGCATCCCCCCTCCATCCTCTCTCCATCCTAATTTCCCGCATTTTCATTGGTGTCTGCTGCCTTTTATCTGCTGCGCTGCAGCAAGGATGCTCCGTTTTGCTCCCGATCGCAATCTCCCAGGAAGGCGATATCTCGCCAGGCACTAACTGAAGCCGGCAAGCGCCTTTGCAAACTAAAAATCATCTTTTTAATTTATTTTTAACAGGTCCTGGGAAATTCAGTTGAGCAAGCACCGGGCAGGACATCGCAACAGGCTCCATCCTTGTGCTTATCTGACTCAAAATCCCAACGTGCCCATCCCTTGTTGGGATATTTTGGTTGCTTTGGAGTGCTTTTAATGGGGAGAAATGCAGCGTGACACTATTTCCCAGGAGCTAAACCTCATGCAACCAGTTTTCCAGGTGGATTCTTGTTGGATTTCCTAAAAGTAAACCTTTCTGCAAGCTCACGGCAGCCTCCTCCAGTGCATGGCTGCACCCACTCCTGCTTGCAAATTGTAGCCAGATTTATGAATATTCAGGTTAATTTTTGCTATTTCCAAGCAAGAGGACACAACACTTTCCTAACATCCTTACAAAGGAGCCCAGTACCCTGTAGCTCCATCCCAAGAGCAGGGAAAAAGCATCACATTCTGTATTCTGGGGCTGATTCTGTGATTTCAGGGCTGAGCATTGTTCTTGGTCCCTAAAACCCCTTCCTCCCAATACAATGTGCCCTTGGATGGTTTTAGTCCCCTCCTTATTTCTCTGCACCATGCCATTGCTTAATTCATGGGGAATTACATTGATTTTGCTGTAAAACATTACAAATTCTGCTTGGGGAAAAATATAATAATAATAAAATAAATAACATTGATCTGCTGCTTAATTCGGCGCTGAGCTGTGAGACCCCATAGCGGTTCACCACAGGATTTACGCTGAGGTTGCAAGAGCTCAGCCTTTTTTATTTTTTGGCCTTTTCTAATTATTTTTTTATGAAAGTTGCTGCAGGGTTTGGGAGGCCCCATCTCCAGGTCAAGCAATGGGTGAGGATTTTGTGTACGAACACAAAAGACGCATTGCAGAGTCCCTTTATCCCAAATAGCATCATTCAGGTTCCTATTTCAGGCTCATCCACCCCAGTAACATGATTTTTACTGGGACCCAGAGGTCCCTCCGCTCCCTGGTACCCATAGGAGGAGTGCAGCTTACTTGGACATCCATCCACCTTGGCCAAATTGTGCAAGAACCAACGGTCTTGGGCAACACCCTCTGGGGGAACAGACCCTCTGTATCTGCTGCTGGTCTTTGGCAGGTCACAGTCCATCAATAAATAATAATAAATCCCAAATCCACAATAAATCAAAGTGGGAATCAATTCCAAGAGGAGGAACAGAAGCTTGCTTTTATTTAAATTTGGATAGTGATGCAGTGGGCTAAAGTCATTCTTGATGGTGCAAACCCACCTGGGAGCTGCTCCCTGAACAAAGGCAAAATAAAAACCAAAGAAAATGTGAATTTCTCTCGTGCAAAAAGAAATGTTAGGGTTGAGCAGAAAGGAAAAAGGAACTGGTTATCTTTTCTCCAGGGAGGATTTTTCCACCTTCCCCTTTGCAGGGTGACCTGTATTGCTATAAATTCCTTGGGGCACCTGTAATCTCCCACGTGTAGCAGGCAGCACAGAGAAATCCAGGTTTCTTTGGGTTTTTTTTTTTTTTTGAACGATGAGCAACACCTATCCCGGGCAGATAACCGCCACGTTCAAAAACTCACGCCCCGCGAACGTGAAAATTGGATTTCACTGGTGTCCTCAAAAGAAAGAATAAAAAAATCTCAAAGAAAAATCCAGATTTCCCTGTCTCTCCGGAGGAAAATTCCTCCAAACACGTCAGTTTAGGCTTTTCTGAAACGTCAACCTGTGACTTTCAAATCCAATTTGAAACCCAAATGCTTCGAAGTGGGGGAAATAAATACAGCTGTTAGGTTTTGAAAAAATATGAAACAAAGCATTTCTACTCCCTCCAGACCCTTCTTCCCCAAACAGGATCCTGAAAAACCAGCAGCATTTTTGAAACACATAGGGATTATTTTAGTAGATTATAACACAACCAAGATGTCTCCTGTTAGATGTACCAACCCTCCGCTACCTTCGTGGACGTCTGTCTCCAGATTTGGATTTGACGTGAATTGCCTGGGGAACCCAAATGCATCTTTATGAACCAGCTCCTTGATTTTAAAAGCTTAAATTCTAATATATTAATGCACCCAAGTGATGCTTTTTAGAGAAGGGACTTTCTCACTGTGCCTGCATGAAGCAGGAGTGAGTTCAGTGATGGGGACGAACTCAGCCCCTGGATTTCTGGTCTCACTCATGCCACCCAACGGTGACCTCAGTGCTGTCCACCATCAATAAATACAATTTTTGGGGTGAGATACAGTATTTCTCCTGCTGGCAGGTGCCTATTTCCCAGACTGTCAGGTGCAAATGAAATCTTCATCACAACCTTCTTCATGAGCATCTTCTGGCGAGATGTCATGGCCTTGGAAATGGGCACTGTGCTGCTGCAACAGCAGCATTTTTCCTGTGGAGAGTTTCTCACTCTCCCCAGTTGCCAATATTCACAGCTGGAGTAGCTCAACCGGGTCCCACAGCCACCCCAATGCTGACATTGGTGTCCTCCAAACACCTGGGGACAACCCAAACTCCTCAAGCTTTGACCAGCTGGACTCCCTCATGAGCTGGGGTTTGGGGACAGGATGCCACACTACCACAGGGTCCCTTATGGGATGGGAACTGCTAAATTTTCCATGGTCCAAAGGCAATGTTACTATCAGATATCCCCAGGAGATGCCAAAGTGCATGCCTTGGCCATGTTCCTCATCTTGAGCAACTCCACGCACGCAACACAGATGTGCAACTGCTTTTTGCTGCGTTCCCCCGGCCACGAGCACCAGCTTTCCTACGGGGCTGATTATCTTGGGGCAAGAGAGCAGAAGAGTGCCAAAACTTTGATTGCAAAATTAATAGGTGTTTAATTTTAATTGAACTTCTAAGCTGGGCAGCAAAGCTGGAACTGCTTCTGCCTCTCTTTGTGCAATGGGGCTGCAGTGCAGACAGACAAACAGACCATCTTGTCACGGTCAGACAAGCCAGTGACCCAGGTCGATTTGGTCTCTAGCAAGCCTAACAGCCAATGGACTTGAAGGCAAGATGCTTTCATCAACAACAGCTTAGAATCGCTCAAATATCACTTTTTTCCTTCTATACCATCCAAACTCTCACCCAAATCTAACTTTTCCTCTCCTACCCCATCCAAACCACATCCTCAGGCTGTTGTCACCAGCTTCAGATGCATCCAGAGGGTCCCAGGTACTGATTGCAAGAAGAGGGAGTGCTGGGGCAACCCATGAGTTATAATTTATTTTTCCAAGATAGAAGGATGGGGATTATACAATATGACGGATGCAGGTGACCCAGGAGGCTCCAGTCAGTGATATATCCCTTAAATAACCATCATCACTGGCTCTTGGCTCCAAAAGTTTCTGAGAAAATAGTCCTGCCTTTAGCCTTTGGCAATGCAAAAGGGGTTTTTGGAGGGATGCACATTTTTGCTTACACATATAAACCTCGCAGAGCATCCACCAGCATGCCCAATCATTGCTGAAGATATTACCGGCTAAACCCCCTAATTTTCCTGCCTGCATCTGCCTCCATAGACCGGCACGCAAAATTTCAGATGCACAAAGTGGATCGATACCGACTTGTTCGACTGCCCGCATTAATTTGCAATTTGGATGCAGAAACCGCTTGTGCATCGTCAAAAAAAAGAGAGTAGAAAGCAGGCGGGGAGCAGCCCCTGGTGCCTCAAGGGTTTTTGGGAGGGGGGCTGGAGAAGAGGTGCACAGCTGTCAGGGAAGATGAGCAAGACCCCAACCAAACCCAACTTTAATTTGAGCTCTGGGTTTAGCAGGGGCTGTTATATGCCCCAGTGTTTTGTAGGAAGGTGACAGAGCCCCACATCCCTCCCATCAATATCAACCGGTTGAAGCGAGTTCAGAGGAGGCCAAGGGGATGCTCCGAGGGCTGGAGCCCCTCTGCCATGGGGACAGGCTGGGGGAGTTGGGGGTGTTCAGCCTGGAGAAGGGAAGGCTCCGGGGAGACCTTATAGCACCTTCCAGTGCCTGAAGGGGATCTACAAGGAAGCTGGAGGGGCAGGGTTTACAAGGGCCTGGAGTGACAGGACAAGGGGTAACAGGTTTAAACTGAAAGCGGGGAGGTTTAAATTGGATATCAGGAAGAAATTCTTCCTGGAGAGGGTGGGGAGCACTGGGACAGGTTGCCCAGAGAAGCTGTGGGTGCCCCATCCCTGGGAGTGTCCAAGGCCAGGCTGGATGAGGCTTGGAGCCACCTGGGCTAGTGGAGGGTGTCCCTGCCCATGGCACGGGGTGGGACTGGGGGGTCTTTGAGGTCCCTTCCAACCCAAACCATTCCATGATTCTATGATCCCTACTTTAATACCCATTGGTTTGGCAAGACAAGCTACAAATGAGGATAAAGCAGCATTGCATCATTGCAGGCAAAACTGATGTGCAAATCCCTTTTTTTCCTGCATTTGCTGCATTCCTCACAGCACCAACCCCCAGATGTTGGTGCAAAGCAGCTCCTCAACAGCAATTTTGAGGGAATATGTATCCCCTAAAGGATATGTGATATCATATCCCTGCCTCTCCCCCTTCACAGAGGAAAATGCACCTGCAAAAAGGGGTTTGGGGTTTTCATTTTTGCACCTCCAACCCTGTAGTCCCCATTAATTCTCCTAAAGGAAACCAATTTGCACAGCAGAGGTGTCCCATTTGGAAAAGCCAACTATCCACCCTCAGGCTCACAAAGCAATTGGAAAATGCAGATATGTGAAAAGAGGCAAATAGACCCCAAAATTAAGATTTAAAAACTCTGCTGAGCTACGAATGAGCTCGAGCTGTTCCCCATCCACATGGCAGTTGCTCCTGAACAGGGTTATGTGTGGTTCAGGCCCCCAGGAGCATGGGGCAGGGCTTTTGGGGCAGCCCTATGTACCTCACCTCTGTTTCTTTTTCTCCCCCTTATTTTAGAAATCTGAGCAATTCACAAATCACTTCATCACTTGAGAAACCAGTATTTAATGACTCCTGGGTATGGGAGATGTCGGGGAGACAGCTGCTGCAGCCAGGTGTCAAGGTGGGTGTCCCCAAAACTCAAATTGATGCATTTTCTTACTAAATGACCTTTTTGAAGGTATTTTGGAACTCGAGTCCCCAAGAGACGCTCAACAAAGAGGAATCTTAAACCAGGTCCCCCAAACATCCAAAGGGACTCACGAACGGAGGGTCACCATCCCCACGTGGGTAGTGATGGGCAGAGCCCATCCTGGCTGCAAAACAGCTTCCCCCCCCCAAAAAAATATATAATCACATTATAATTATAAGTTAATTAAAGCAGAAGAGATCAAAGCCACTTTAGACAGATTAATGATACGATGAGTGCCAGAATTTTTCCCTGGTTTAAGCATCAACCGCATCGCCGGCACCTTTTTCCAGGCTCTGGTGCTTTTGTGTGTACCAGGCAGCCCTCGCATTCCCCGCCCCAGCCTCCCCCCACCCCCTCCTTTTTCCTTGCTTCTCTTGATGGATGAAGGATTTGAAGTCCTAACAGCTGCGGGGATTTGTGTGGGGAAGAGAGGCGACATTCAAAGGATTATCAAGTGAAAAAATCAACTGGTTTTAAAAAACAATATAATAAAAAGCGAGAGGGTTGGAGGAATTGCAGGCACGTGCAGAGATACATATAATATATATATAAAAATAAATATATATAATCTATTTATATATATATATATATATATATATATATATATATATATATAAATAGATAGGAGCCAAAAGAAAAACAGGGAGGGCAAGTTCAGGAATAAGCCAGCATCCTACAAAATGGATGAAATGGGGTAGTTTTAGGGATGCTGAGCACAGTGGCATGAAAAAAAAAATAAGGGGGTGTGTGTATTTTCTAGCTTTCAGCTCCTCACCCTTTGTTTTCTCTCTTTTAGCTGAAGACAATGGTTTAATTATTTTTTTTCCCCTCATGGTATGTTCTTCTCTGTGTCGGGGTGGTGTATGCCCCCAGGGAACCATGGGGAGAACTGGGGTGGGTGTCTCTCTAAAACTCTCATTTGCCCTCCACTGTTGCCCCCAAGGACTGGGTTTCCATACGGAAAAGCAAACTCAAGCCCAGAAAAAAAGTAGAAACACCCCCAAATTGGCAGCCCAAATTAAAGTCTCCTGGGGAAGGAGAAAAATTTAGCCTGGAAAACCAAAGGAAAGCTCAAAAAATGCTCCAGGGTCCCCCCAGAATGCCTCCAAAGAGAAGAAAGACCAGCAACACTAAAAATACTCCCCCCGTTATCCCCAGAGGACATCCCCTCTGTCACGGGACGAGCACTGGGGGAAGCCAACTTCAGTAATTGCTGTCTCTATCTGTCTACCAGGCAAGGGCCTGACCAGGCAGCAAAAGCCCGACATCAAGTTAGCTGCCTTTCACTGAGGTCATTTAAAAGCAGAAAATGGCATTTACATGTGATTTTAACGAAAAACTCATTCAGACGTGTCAGTTAAATTGGCTTTCTGGGAATTTCTTCCTCTTCGCTGAGAGCTGTTTGAGTCCTAGCGCTCCTATAACAACTCTTCAAACCCAGTTACATGTCTCAGCTGTTTTACACATCCCCCACCCTCAAAAGAGACTAAAATACATGAACCAGAACTTTTGAACCACTGGTAATCCTACAGATTTAATTCTGTCTCATGGATGATGTTGAGACAGGAGCTGAGCAACCGCCCCGGGGGTTTTCGACCTGACCACGTGCCTTGATCGGCATCGTCATAAATCACAGCAAGCCAGTCATTATCCCCCCACCCTCAATATTGTGAGCAGATGTGATGTCACCTCTGCACACTTGTCAATCACACCTACATAATCAGGACAGTTGATTGACAGTTTGGGATGAGAGAGTAAACAGATACGCTGCAGGTAGCACTTCCTCCCCATAAAGTGGGGTTTTTTTTTCAAAGTGAACAAATAACACAATAGTTTTAAGACACAGGAAACAGGGAAATAGCTTTTTTTGGTCCAATCCCTCTCCCAAAGCTGCTCCACATCCACCTCTGCCCAAAAAACAGCTGGGTTTTGGCCAAGTTGGGTTGAGGGACCAAGTTCTCATCAGGGATGGAAAACCCTCCAAGAAGCTCTTCTGCAATCGGCTTTTCAGCAGGGAATCCAACTAATATCTGGTGAGATGCCTCAGAAGGGGATTTAGGTATGAGGTTCAGAGGTGCACTTCGGGCCATCAGCATCAAGCCTTTAGAAACACAAAGATGTATCATCTCTAGGCAGCTGGTGGCAATGGACAGGCTCCAAGGGACAGGGATGAGCAGCATCCCAACATCCCCATAATGCCAAGCCCTATCTCCCCGATCTTAACCCCTAGAAACTATAATCAAAAGGAAGACTACCCAGAAAAGCATGCACATCCAGCTCTGCCTTGCTGTTGTCCACCACTGGGTCACAAAGCAGCAATGGCAACTGGTTTTTTTGCGATGGCAAATATGTTGCATGGGGACATCACACGAAGGCAGTGCACCTGCATCTTCCCAGATGAACATCAGCTGCTGATGCACCAGCCCCAGGCCCAGCAGTCCGGGACTGGGGGGCTTGATGAAGCCAGGGGGAGGAGTACAGAACATCCACACTCTATAATTATAGCGTGGCCTCTTCAGAAACCAAGAATAAAAAGCAAAATTCCCAGATCTTGATGGTCCTCTGTCACCAGCAATTAGCTATGAAATCCTCCAGCAAACCAGGTCACCTTGACGATGATGTTAAATGGCATTTTTTTAGGGTCAGGACAGAGCAGGTTTGGGATTCAGCCTTCTCCACTTGTGCAAACTTGGACACTAAGTCATTTTTATTCAATATATACCCAACACGGATAAATCCGACTTGCTGAACTCGCATCACCCAAACGCACGGCTGGGAGATGGGGACGTTGTGGTTCTCAACCCTCAGCATCCTCCCCGCCACCTGAGCGACGCCGGCCTGATGGGGCTTCACTTAAATCCCTGGTACAAGCCAGCCTGGAAGGAAAATAAGCCTCTAAAGCCTCAGGTTTTGTTGCCTTCCATCCTCAAAGCTCAACCTCAGGGGTACCAGAGGGGTTTTCCTTGTGCTAAAACTTCCTGGAGCTTCAAGTTGACATTTCCCTAATGTGGAAAAGCCAGAGAGCAACGGATCCTCCCCATGAAAATAAACAACCAACCAACAATCCAAGGAATTAGCAGCTGTGGTGCGGATCATATTTTATATTTGTGTTCATATAAACAGGGATTTTGGCTCCCTGCCCAGGCCGGCAAAAGCTTTTATCTCCCAAGAAACACCAGGGACCGGGTGAACTTTAAAAAAAAAAAAAAAAACAAACCCAAAAAATATCATTTCCCACCTCCTCCTGCCATCTCCCTCCTCCAGCCGGGAAGCGTTGTTGTTTCTTTCTCTGAAGCAAGTTCATTGCTTAAAAATACCATTTTTCCCCCCCCTCCTTTTTTTGCTTCTCTCCCACCCTCCCCCCCAGTTCCTCATGTTAATTTATGGAAATCAAACGGCGCCTGTTCCCAGCCAGGGATAATAAAGGAGAGGTATGAAGGGGGGGGGGGGGAAGCACAGCAAAAGGGGGGCTGTAAATACTAATTGTTCTATAAGGAGAAGGCGGTTTATTTTCTTGCTAAAGGGAAGGTTATATTTAATTAAATCTGCTTGTTCTCTGCTTTTAAATGAGCTCCGAGCCTCTGTTACAGGGCGAGGATGCTCTGATGTGTCCTCCTTCTCTGGGGATCGCTGCTGCAAGGAAGAAGGGGGGCTGTGCCAGCCAGACCCTGCTTGCCCCAAGCGTGTCAGTGTGCACCATACCTGAGAGGGCCTGAACTGGGTGCAAACTTGATGAAGAAGCGTTTTTTGCTGGGAATCTCAAGAAACGCACACCCTTAAGCATCGTCTACTTCCAAGCACATCGCTTTTGGACCACGCGCTGGGACGCAAAAGTGCCTGAGGACTTCTCAGAAAGGAGCACGGAACCAAACCCAGCCAAGAATTGGAGAAAAAGCTCTTTCACCAGCAAATTTGGAGAGATGCAGCCCATGAAAAGCTGGAGATGCTCCGGAGAGCCCCATTTACACGTCTGGGTTGCTGCATCCCAGCTCACCCAGCATCACCTCCACGGACAACAGTCCCTCCCACCTCATCCTCCTCCAGCCCAAATTTTGGAGGGGTTTTATACCTTTTATTTTCTTCCAGGTAATTAAATACACACCGCTCAGCGCTGCGAGGCGAGGCAAGGCGTTCCCACCCCCTCCGATAACATCTCGGATCGTTCAATTCTCATTGCTCCAATAATCCAGATCTAATTTGCCAGGAGCCCGGCGCAGAGTCTTTCGGCACTTCATTAGGGTGCGTGAGCAGCATTTCATTACTGCAACCCCCGCCACCGTCCCCGGCAAATTTCCCTTTGGAAAAATACATCATAAAAGCTGAATTTGCAATCCGTGCAATCCCCAGGGATTTGGCTGATCTTCCAAATTGATTTTTGAGTTGCATGGGGTGCAAATTTCCTGCTACCCAGACCCAGATTTATTTGTGCTACCCTCAGTTCAAACCCATTTTAGCTCTTCCCTGACGAGTCCCAAAATTAACACACTTTCATCAGGGTAATTTTTACTTCTTGAAGCTCCTTGAACCACGACACGTGTTCATGTGGATGCAGCAATTACTTCTGGAAACCTTATATATTCCCACGGGCCAAGGGACACCATTCACAACCCACGTGCAGCTTGCCCCCCTGCCCCCAACCTATTTGAACCCAGCTTTATCGTGCATAGAAAAGGCTGAAAAACATCACTACAAGTGTTTTCCATCAGGAAAAGCTCACCTTTAGGGTTTGGGTTTTTTTTTTTTGATGGAAAACCAGGTAATTACCTGGATGGGGGGGGAAATCTTAAAGGAGGATCTGCCTGAATTTGGGAGCATGGGGGAGGATAGAAAATAAAGTCAATCCTACATATGAATTGATGGTTTGGGGGAGAAAAATTAGGGTGGGTTACTCTGCATATAATCCAGTTACAGGGTATTCCCCACGTGCCGTAGATACAGCTGATTTAAGGACTCATGAGGATGTTGGATAAGACAAGCCATCATTCCCAGCTCTTAAAGCATCTCCTCTCCGCAGGCGAAGGGACAGACAAGGCAAGGAGAAAGGAAGATGGAGCGATACGAGGGAGGGGGCGGGGGGGAGCGAGCACGAGCGCGGGCTGGAGTTATTTATAGGACATGGGTTTGTGCGGGAGGAGATAGCGATGCCAAAAAGAGATGGTAAAAATAATTCCGGAGACAGGTGCCGCTGCCTTGGGGAGGAGGCTGCTGCAGCAACAGCTTGGGGAAGGTGCAAGGTAAGAAAGAGGGGGAAAAACCATAATAAAATAATAAAGATATTTGCATTTCTCTGCATCATCCCTCACCCACGCAGAGAAACCCCATCCTTCGCAAAACTGTCACACCACAAAACCGGAGGCTGGACTTAATGAACTTTGCTTCTTGCTGTAAAATCAGGGTGCACTGATGCTGCTGACTCAGGTTTTGGAGAGCCAAGAGCTCCCCAAAACCCAGACAAAGAACCCTGCAGAGGATTAGACACCAGACACAACCGCCGACCGATTCCTAAGGGAATAGTAGGGAAAATAACCCTCCCTGGATCCAGCTATGATTCTGTGCACACTTTGCCCCATAGGTGGAAATCTGAGTCCTCAAAACCATTTTTCACAGCCAAGCTTCTCCTCAAAACTGTATTGTTAGTATAAAACTTAATTAACTTAGCCTGCAAAGCTCTTACCCTCTCCATAGGGGGGAAAAAAGAGCATTATTTTGAGCAAAAGATCCATTTCGCCTGGTATTTTGCCATCAGCAGTCCTTTAGGAGATATTTGTGCTGCATTATATGCTGCACGTTCGATGTGGGGAAGGGACCACACCAGACCCACGTCTGTCCTTCCCCATCCCCACATTGCGTGGGTGCAGCTGGCACCCAGATGGCTCTTGCTTATATATATATATATATATATATGTATTAAAAAAATAAGTGTAGCTTATTATATATAAGTGTATAGATAAAATATATATATAAATATACAGACAAAAATAGGGAAAGCCACCAGAAACAGAGGAATGGATTAATCACGGAGTAGGGAGGCGGCACGCACTCCAGCTCCAAAGAGCCGCAATCGGATAATCAAGGCGAGCGCTGGCAGCAAAGTGGCATCTTGACGTCTTGTTATTCCTTCTGCGACCTCCTCTCCTCCCTCCTCTTCCCTTTTTTTTTTTTAACTCTCCTTTTCCCTTGCACGAATCCATCTCCTCGCACTCTTTTCGAGCAGCTTTCATCAACTTGTCACCCAACGTCAACAAACCAGGCTGTGAGCGCAATGCAAAAAATAAAATACATCAGTAAGAAGAGGAAAAAAGTAATCTAAACCCACCCAAAGCTTGATGATCCATCCCAGTAGCATGAAATCTGGGAATTTATTCCTAAATTGGCAGCGTTTTTGGCTTGAAGGGCCGATGGTGGCTGCTTGCACCCAAGCAAGCGAAGGCAAGAGGAGAAGCAAGCAAGAAGATGGGACGAGCCTTGCTGCAAGCACGCAAGAAGCGACACGCACATTCCTGGCTCGTCTCGAAAAGAAGAAGCTCTAGCACGTGCTGGGATGGAATTAATTTTGTTTGCAAAGTAGGAAAAACCCCCTCAAGTTTGCTTTTATTTTTCCTTTCCCTGTTTTCTGTTGGCCTGGGAAACGCAGAAGGATGAGGCCGGGAGGGATTTCCACCGTTGCTGGCAGCATGGTCCTGTGCCTCCGCTGACAAGGGGAGGACAAATGAGAGCGTTTAGGCAGTAATTAGGCAGTAATGACCTACTTGGAGGTCTCTACTGTGCAGGAAATAACCTGAGCCGGGACTTGGGCGAAGCGAGCTTGAGTGTACTCAGCAATTTATCAGGTTATTGCCAGCTCGCGAGGAACCAGCGACTGAGTCATTAACCCCATTATGAACTTCTGCCTCTCAGACACTTCTTTTAAATACAAAGCCTTTTTTTTTTTTTTAAACCCAACCCTCAGCTCCTCCAAACCAGGGGCTTCTGTGCTCTTTCAACCTCTTCCAGCAAAGCAAAAAAGCATCATCGTGGGTGCGTGAGGTTGCACAGCTGCCTTTGCAAAGCCAGTGTGCAAAAAAGGGGGGGTTAGCCTCAGATTTCCAGTTCCTGGAGGCTTTTCATGAATGCACCTACCCCCTGAGCAGAGCTTTTTGCAATACTTAAGCATCCTCCCATTGCTATATATAGATGCTCTTACTTAGACTGAAGGAATTGATTGTACTTTGTGGGGGGGAAACCCATGTCTTTGTCCAAGTTTCATATTTATATTCCGCCAAGCTCATGCGATTTTAATAAGGGTTTTGGCACGCCAGCTGAGCTGGAACAAAACCACATGCTACCTCCTCTTCAAATCCCTCTCTGCCTGGTACAGAGCTCACCTGGCTCCAAGAGACCCCCCCAAACCCAACTGGAGATGCTCAACAGGACTCTGGATGGTGAGGGCACTGGATGGGATCCCATCCTCCTGCGAAGGAGCTGGAAATAACATGAGCCATCCCGTGTGAGGTTTCTAGTCAATCCTGGGGCAGGAGGGGAAGTTGGCAGGGAAGGCTGCAAAGACAAACCCCCACGCTGTGACAGAAGCAAGCATTTCCAAGCCTGGCACCGACAGAGCTTGGTTTGTGCTTTGAATCCAGCTTCCTTACAGTGGACTTGCTCCTCGCCAAGATGCCAGCAGGACATGGGCAGTTTGCAAGCTGTGAGGGAGCAAAACTTTCATGAATTGACTTTTTTGGCCATCCTGGCATCCAGCTGAAAGAGAAACCCAAGGTGGGCTTCACCTTCAGCACCCGAGATGTCTTATAGACATTCACATCTTGGCCATGGCCTTCACACTCTTAACACTCAACCGGGAAAAAGGGAGATGTATGAGCAAGAAAGCAAAGAAAAAGGACATTAGCCCAAGATAACAGCACCCTAAAGGCACTTCAATCTCTCTGCTCATGCTTAATGGAAGGTGCACAACCTGCTTTGGCACGGATACCTTAACCACAGGTACCTAAACCCATGCAAAGCACATCCTCCTCCCGCAGCATCCCATCTCCCAAAGCTTCAGGGATTGAGTCCTCCCCGGGATTTAACAGACCATAGCCATCAGAGATGTTTGCGATGCAGAGCATCCTTAATTACCACTATGCCCCATTTACTCTCCAGGGTGGTATCATAGTTGCAGCGTCACCACGATGCCTCATCGCAGCGTTAACGCGCTGTGACTTACACGACATCTGCTCCGCCGTCCTGCCTTGCCCCGCACCCGCGTATTAACGCAACCGATCCAGTCCTCAACCTGTCACGATGCCTTAAAATCAACGACGGGACGACTCTGGGTTGCACAAGGCAGCCTGAAAACGGCATGAATAATTCATGTGCAAGATGCAGAGAGCAATGCGACATCGCTGGCGCGTGCAGTGGGGATCCCGTGAGGTCTGGCAGCGGCGTTGGAGCAGAGCGCGGTGAAATGCATTTGGCAAATAGCTCAGTTGCCGAAGAAGAAGGGAAGGAAAAGGTTAAACAACAATTTAAAAAAGTATAGAGATATATAAAGAGTCAGCTTTTGGCTGGGGGAGGCATTTGCACGGGTGCCTAGATGTACATCCTCATGTCTGGGCGCAATGCTCCGGGATGAGCAAAGTTTTCTCCTTCCACAAGGAAATGGCTCTTATTTTTGTAGGATCCTGAGCATTAGGTGTAGCATGGGGCGGTTTGCAAAACCAGCCCAATAAAACACCAACAAACCACAAACGAGGGATACTGCAGGGAGCAGAGATGCAGCCCACATGACGGGGCAGGTCTCCAGGCAACACAAGCCCCATATCGAGTAATTATTCTCGAAAAATACAACATTTCACACCAAATATTTCAGCTCCCCCAAACCATTTAAATGCACACGATGCAGGGCGGGTAAAGCAAACAGCCATGCAAATCCCATGCACTTGAGATGGGAGAACAGCCTCCAACAGGGTTTCACCTCACACCGCTTGTACTCGAGAGCCTGGCAGTTTCACGTGAATTTATCTTCCCTGTTTCTTCAGCGTAAGCAACAAGGAAGGTTGCATATAAAGTGTCATTAATGACCTCAGCACAGGCAGGGATAAGGGTCTGCATCACATCCCACGAGCATCCCAGGGGGTACTTGGGTCCTCCTGAAACCTCTGACCCCATTAGCAGATCTATCCCCAAATTACACAGGATTATTTCTCCCCTTCCTTCCTTCCCAAATGTCAAGTAAGAGCCCGAGCAGGAGACAAGCAAGGTCACCCAGGAGCCTTTCCAAGGGTTGAACACTAAATCAATGCTCTTGAGCTCCATTGCCCAAAGCCTTTTCAGGATGCTGGTACTTTTGGGCAAAACACAAGCATTTCCCAACTAAACCTTTTCCAGTGCCCGCAACATCATAAAGCAGGTGGTTTCTGCTCTCTGAGCACCAGCAAACCTCATTCTTCTGGAAAGAAAGGAAGGAGAAAGTTTTATGGGCAAAATCCAGGTGGATCATGTCTGTCTCCTTGCTGTGAGCAGAAACATCCCCAAATTGGGACATAAATAACCAGGCTGGGGGCGCAACCAGTTACTCCCCGATGCCGCGCCAGAATGTTCACCACCAACGGAGACCAAAAGGCCACTGTCAAGCTACGTCATGGCTTGCAGAATCAGGAAAACCCTGTTGTCACCTGAGGCACCCCCACAAAGAGGGCTGGGGGTTGTTCCTCAGCCAACAGGTAAATCCAGACTTGAATTAAAGGACCTCAATGGATGATGGATTTGCGTCGGATCAGGCACGCCAGCTCCAAGGCGTGTTTCTGCTCATTCCCGATTTCAATTTCCTCCCATCACCGGCTTCACTTTCCAAAGCAAATCATTTGCAACTACAAAGCTGCTCCATTTTGACAATTTCAGAACATAAAAACCCATTGCAATCACTCCGAAACATCTTCAAAGCGGCGCTGCTGTCAGTCAATCACCCTTCCCTACCTCCACAAAGGCACTCCACAGAAAAAAAGGTTCATCCAAACCCACTGACAAAATTTAAGCTGCTCTTCCGTCTCCCAAATCAAAAGATCTTTCATGAAAACTGAATCACTTACGAGTCTATATTTGAGGGGATTTTTTTTTGGATCATGGGATCATTTGGCTGTGTAGTCAAACTTCTCCTTGTGACCATAAAGGCTAGAAAAAACCCTACAGCCTAAAAAGCCCCCAAAGCCCAACTTTTTCCCCCTGATCGTGCCCCATAGTATCAGGGGACAGAGGACTTTGGTCCCTGGAGCACCAGGCATGCAGGTGTAAAACAAGCAGTAAGTGGAACCAGTCACAATCTATTCAATCTCTTTTTTTTTTTGGTATGAAAAATTGTGTTAAGCTAAAATTTGTGCAGAATTGGGAACCCTCCACGCTTGTAATTACTTACTTTAATGTGCTGTTTGACAGCTCTCGTGATTACTGTGGTTTTAAGGCTCCCGGCATCTCATCACTGCAAGAGCAGCTCAGGCTTTGGGAAGAGAAATACCAATTTCTCCCCCTTGTGATTGCACAAAAGAAAAAGCTTGGGAATTCGACCAAAATACGCTGCGATTCCTCATCGTTATCCAATTCCCACCAAGCCGCCACTAAACCGTTTACTGCGTGAAACGGCGCGTCCAAAGGGACGGTTTAGTTCTTTCCCCTCTAACCAGATTAGGCAAAGCAGCTCTCCGGCATGCCGGTAATCCCAGCCAGCATTCCCCAGGGCTGGCACTCCCTGTGCCGAGCCGGTGACCCACAGTCTAGGACCTACTCTGGGTTTGAAAAGGGATATTTAAGGTTAAGAAAACAAATATGCATCCCAACTCTGAGCATCGAAGCCAAGAGGACCTTTGTGATGTATTCAATGGGGGACCCAAAACCCCTTCCTCAGCACCCCCAGGCCTCAATTTCATCATCCAGATGGACAGAAGACCAAGACAGGGTGTCAACCACTTTGGTTCAACCCCTCCAAAGCCCCTGGCTACTTGCAAAACCTTTAACTCCTTATTCCTTTTGCAGAGCATCAGGAAAACCCCACTGGGGGGCCAGCGAGGCAGAGCAGTATGGAAACATCCACCTTTTCCCAAATCCCCACCAGAACCAGCAGCAACTCCGTCTGCTGCAATTCCCATTCCCCCGCCCCAGGCGCGTGCAGACCTCCAGATAAAGACATTTTCATATTAAAAAGTCTTCTTTGCCTTGTCTGCGCTTTTCCTACTGATAATAAAAATGTATTTACATTGGTGGATTTTAATTCAGTGAAACGACTCTTCCTTTTCCCCCTGTAAAAGCGTGGTTCTTGCATTTATTTCCTGCCATTGCCTGGTAACACTTGAAGCGAGCAATTCAACCTGGGAACCGAGGACATTAGTATAAAACACTTAAACTATAGTTAAGGGGAAAAAAAAAACCCCAGACAATAACAGAGGATTGCAAGTTATATGGTACGCGGGAGTGCTGGTAGACATGCTCGTGGTCAAGGGCGAGATGAGAAAGACTGTCTATAAATTAACTCTACCTGTGTCTCCATATCCCTGTGCTGATCTAGCAGGGAGCAAAGTACACAGTGTTCTGGTGAAATGAAAGAGAAAAGTGCAGAGGGTATAAATGGGTAGCAAGGGGGATAAATAGGACAGAAACAGAGCCAGCAGCAATTCTGCCATGCCTTCCCGGCATCTCCCAGCCCCACGGTTGGTGCAAGGATGGGAAAAGACAGCGTCAAAATAGCTACATAATGCAGATTTTCTAAAGCCGCGTTAGCAGGAGGAGTAGACGGGGAGATGCTTTAGGCAGAAGAGCTCCCAAAGCAATAAAATCACACCCATCCCTGCTAACCTGCACCTCTTCCCTGCACTTGGGGTCTGCCGCACCTCCAGGAGTGCAGATATCCACCCTTGGAGCTGGGAAGCTTGAGCATTGGAAAGGCATCCCCATCTCATCCCCTTTTGGGGTTTGGAAGAAGGAAACTTGCACCCAAAAGCCAAGTTGTGGCATGCCAGAGTGAGAGGTCAACAAAGGACACACGGATAACACCAAAACGGGATGGTTGTCCTTTCAGAAAGACAGGGGTTTATCTCCAAATACTGCCCTAAGCCAGGCTATGTACTTTAGATGTGTTTGGTGGTACGTCCCCAGTATACCCAGTTCCACACCAGCATCCTGCCATTCAGTACATGAGAAATACAGCTATTTTAGGAAAAAAAACCCCACAGCCTGATTTCACTCAAGTCCTAAATGAGCACATCGTGCCATAACGCCTCCATTAGCCAGCTTACAAATCCCTCAAAACTATCCCATTAATTACTCTTCCCTCTCCGTTTATAGAAGCCCCGTGACTTCGCTGCTGCAAACCCGCACCATCACATCGCTTTCATTTGCCTTCACACCCATTAGCAAAACGAATTAAGCTTTTAGCTACGGCTCTAAAGAGCACAACCGGTTCCTGTCCGTCTATTCCCCGGGATGTTTTGCATTTAGGAGGAACCTAGATTGGCAGAAAATGCAGTGTTTTCCTCCTTTTGTAGCCCAATTCCAATTTTTATTAAAAAAAAAAAAAGGAATTAGATTAATAATTGTTAGTAGAATCTTTGTTTCCTTGCCCTGGGATGAGCTCTGAGAAAAATCCAGCTTTGTTCCACAGAATCTCACCCAGCATCAGTGTTCCAGCTGGGTTCTGGGCCACCCATGTGGAAACTGGTCAAAAGAGGCCGATTTTAGGGTTTTCTTTCCCCAATTCTGTGTTTAGGTTTTTTTGGGGCACGTGCTGCAATCATGAGCTGGTGCAACACAGCACAACCTGCACATGGGAAAATGCAGCCGAAGGGATACACAGGCCCAGGACATGATTCATCCTTGGTGAGCGGACACCGAGCAGCATTTCCCACCTCACAGATAAATGTCCTAATTACAGGCCCCACTAATTAAACTTCTTCTTGGGCCAGAGGAAGAACAAAGTAGAGTGGAGCCCATAAACCAGGACACTAGTGTCATGGGGGGGATTACAGAAAGCAGGTCTGGACGTCAAACATGCCCCCAGGGATATGTTCCCCATCCCAGCTACTGCAGCTGATGTATCCCAGTGGCTCAGAAAATCTCCAGGTAAGGCTGGGATCTACAGAGCAACTCACACAGACAATGCAACTCCCCCCATCAGTGGGACACACAGCCAGCTCAGAACCCATCACAGCAAGGAAAGTTCACGAGATAAAGTCAAAAAACCCTTTTCTGGAGCCCACCTTCTCCAAAAGGCCCTACAAAGCACAGACTCACCTATGCCGAAAGACTTCATTAAAATAATCTCCTTCCTAAAACTCATCATCACAAAAAAAAATCCAGACTCAAATCACATTAAGAACATACCGTGCTGCCTTTGGTGCAGGAGCTGAAAGGGCTGCAAGATGAGTCCCACATTTCCTTCTCCAAAACCAGCATCCCGGCACCTTCAGGCAGGAGCCCACAACCAGACAAAGCAAACTTGTGAGGATTAGGCTCAGTAGAACTACTTTTTCCCTAGTTTGGGGGGAAAAGTACTGAAAGGACCAGCAGCAAGGCCCCAAGTAACACCTCCAGCCCAGGAACCTTTGCAGCTGCCACCTATAACTGATCACCTTCAGGTGATGCCCCACCTGAAGCAAATAAGCTCCTGCCTCTCCACTTATTTTTGGCTGCAAAAATTAAGGGGAAACTGCAAAAATTAAGGTCAAGCTACCAAATTTAAGGGCAAACTGTAAAAAGCAGCTGCATCTTAGCAGAAGCAATCCCCTCCTTTTGCAAATGACCCTTGGGGAAGTGTTTCCAGCACCTGCTGTGGTTAAACCCAGCCACCTAAAGCCAATTTAGGCTGAGCTTAACTCCTTGCTCCCCTATTCACTCTCTTCTGCTGCAAAATTCCCTTATTGCATTTTAAAAAGTCTAAGTTTAAAAGGTTAGGGAGGTGGGAGCAGCATGGCACGACCCAGGGAACGTGTCTGAGGTGCCCATCGCAGCTCTGAAAGGGATAAATCTCGGTATTACAAGAATCTCAGTACTATAAAGGTCTCAGTATGGTAAAAATCTCAGTCTTATAAAGGACAGCAGGGAAAACAAAGACATTTCTTGTGATAAATGGATTCTTCTCTTTGTGTTTCAACCCTATTGCAATGCAAAATACACCATATTGCTACGTTTTGCTGAAATAAAGGTTTTAGCAGAGCCCAGGCCATCCTCAGCACTCCCAGTGCTTTATTAATAGAGATTTTTTTTTTTTTTTGTTTCCCCAGGCTGGCTCCAACTCGTGTCACCGCCTCAGTGACACCGATGCAAATAGGAGAGGGATGCTCGCTTGGAAACAAATAGGTCAGGCTGTAAAACAAGGACAGGCTGTCACCCAGGCACAGGGACTTGCTCCCACAGTCCTTGCTTCATCTCTCAGTAGCTGCAAACGGGCCAGATTCAGACAAAATGTAGGCACTTAGTCCTTGTTAATCACGGCAGCAGTTTTAGCATCGCCATGGAGGTGTTTAAGTGCTTTGCTGGCTGGGTTTGAGTGGAATTTTTCTGCATTTATGTGTCTTTGGAGAATCCATGGGTGGTTTGTTGTGGTGGTTTTTTTCCTTGTCTGTGTAATGGGCACATTACAGATGTGGCAAATATAGAGACAGTTTAAAGCAAAACAGACATTAAGCAGAAAACCCCTTGAAGTAGATTAATCTGGGGCAGGGGGATGAATCCAGTAGTGGGAGAGGCTCAGAGCAAGGCAAGGGAGCTAAAAACAGGCTGAGATACCCCACAGCTACTAAATACACCCCAAAGAGTTTATTTCATCCCACGGCAGAGTCCCATCCCCTTGGGATTTGCACGGCCCCATCTATGGCGATTATAGACTTAGAGAGAGAAGAATGGCCATTTCCCATTACTTGCAGCTTTTCTCTTTCTCCCCTTCCCTGTTAAGGTCCCCATTACAAATTTACTCAGAGAAGGTAAAATAAAAGGTGTAGGAGCTGTTCCAAAATAGGAATTATCACTGAGGTTATTTTGTTGGCAGAGAACTGGCCAACTCCTGAGCGGAGTGGAAAACTTCAATATCTCATTTTCTTAACCCACAAAGGGTTAATTCGTCTAAGAAAAGGAGAGGGGGAAAAAAAATATCTCAAATAAAGCCATTACATCCCATCCCCGCCCGGCCAAGCCACCCTTGGATAAATGGGGGGAAATTGCAAGAAGGTGCATAATGACCCCGAGTTATTTCTGAGCGATTACGGAGGATAACAGTTATTACGGGCAAGAACAAGGAAGGTCAAACGGCCTGATCCTGGCACAACACTGCTGCGTTGCTCTGCTTAGTGCCATACAGCTGTTTTCTCAGGGAATGGGGGATCCTAAGACACGGAATATATCCCCTCAGTGAAGAGCAGTTTGCTAAGCGCGTGCTGGTGCGGGAATAACCAAGCCTGGGTCATGCAAGGGGAGGGAAATGCCTGAATTGTGAGTGTTTGGGGGCTTGCAGCACTGGAAATGTGCTACCATGGGCTCTGCTACAGCATTCCCTGGGTGACCTTGGGCATGTCCCTTAACCTCTGCTCAAGACCTAAATAAAATCCCTTTTCCTATAAAAGAACTCAGCAAAGACATCAGTTTTTAACCTTTTCTTAGAGAAATATCTGAAAAACCCACCAGATCAAAGCCTGCAGAGCAAGACGCCAGGAGGATGCAGAGATGGGACAGGGATGAGCAGGGAAAAAAGGGAAACCAAAAGAGCCGCAAAATTTGGGAGCACCGACCCCCCTCTCTGCTCCTGCCGGTGACACGTTATTTGACTCTCCCATGAGGGACACTAATTTTTATGGCGGAGCACACTTGTCTCCCTATTATAGGAATAATTTAATTAACTTGGAGAAATGTAATTAATTTTAATTGTTCATGATAATTCATTGTTTAATATGATATTAATAATTATTAAAAAAAATCCTAATGCCCAGTAACTGTCCTATAATGTGCTAATTAAACTCTCATATAGGAAGCACTTAATTTAAAACGTTGGGAAATTGTTTCTGGTCTCCGGAGCCTGATTCAGTGGCACAAGGAAGTGGAGAGAGGCGAGAAGGGAGGTAGAGCTGCATCTGCCAAACCCCAAATCCACCTGCAGCCGTTGGGGTGGGTGATGATGCGCCTGGATACTCTTATTTCCTGGGATTTTGGGCCTCCTGAAATTCATAGAATCATAGAACAGCTTGGGTTGGAAAGGATCTTAAAGATCATCCAGTTCCAACCCCCCTGCCATGGCCAGGGACACCCTCCACTGCGTGGGGTTCATCCCTCTTCTCCAGCAGCCTGGTGCACCGCGAGAGCGAGGCTCTGAACTTTGTAGGGTGGAAAATGCTCATTTCCGTGCCCTCCACTGTTCTCATAACCACCTTAAGTACTTAAATACACAGTTTCCATCAAGGAATTACATGCTGCTGGCAGCCTTTTAAAGCAGGGAAAGGACCCCCTGTGGAACTGTTTGCTTTCTTGGAGTGGTATCATCTTCGGCAAAGGATTTGTCCTCTAATTGCACCATCTGGGCGCTGGGAAGACACGATTGCATCCATTGTTTTGCTCATTTTTT
Organism: Rhynochetos jubatus; assembly: GCA_027574665.1. Lineage (NCBI taxonomy): Eukaryota > Metazoa > Chordata > Aves > Eurypygiformes > Rhynochetidae > Rhynochetos > Rhynochetos jubatus. The sequence goes on from CM050669.1 coordinate 8,821,652, forward strand.
CCTCCCTCTTTCTCTTTTTCCCCCTGCCTTGGAGAAAAACTCTTCAATCTTGGGTCACAATATCCCCGCGGCCCAGGACTTGGATGCTCAGACCCCCCAAGTCCCAACATCCCCCCAGGACCCAACATCCCCCCAGCCCAGGATTTGGATGCCCAGACCCCCCAAATCCCAATATTCCCCCAGGTCCCAATATCCCCCCCCCAGCCCAGGACTTGGATGCTCAGACTCCCCAAGTCCCAACATCCCCCCAGGACCCAACATCCCCCCAGCCCAGGACTTGGATGTCCAGACCTCCCAAATCCCAGTATCCCCCCAGCTCCGAACTTGGATGCTCAGACCTACAAGACTTCCATTTGGGGGTAATTTAGTGGGAAATAACGGGTACCAAAGCAGCACCCAACGGGGTGTGGGACCCTGTCACACCAACTTTGCCCCCCCTCCTCATGCACATCCCTGGGTCATGATGTCACAGGACAGACCCACAAATTCATACACACGCTCCCCAAAAAGCAAGACCACAAAGCTCCCAAGCTGCAGGGTGAAAATGGGGACAGAAACAGCAAATTTGGAGCGAGGAGGTGATGGACGCACCAACTGGACACACGTTTACTTGCAAAGCGCCCGACGTGATGGTGATTTGAAGATGGAGGAGTTGGGGAGCTTTGCTGTTCTTGGAAGAGCCGGTGCTCCCAAAAGCATCAATAAATCCTTGCGGGAGGTGACAAAAAGCATCTCCATCCTCCTCACCCACAGCCCACGGTGGCAAAACTGCATTTTCCCCGTTAGGGCCTCAAAATCTTTTATTTTATTATTATTATTATTAAAGGCTTGGTTTCTGAACATCCCTTGCAAAAAGGGCCTCGGGAAGGGGGGGAGACACGCACGTCTCTTGCTCTACCGACGTCGTTTCAGTCGCAGTGCCGGCTCAAAGCCTTTGCTAAAAATACCTGCGCCTGCTTTGATGAGGCAGGAGACAGCGGCTCCCCGTGCCTTCGGCAGCCGTCATTACCAGCTCACATCTGCCTGGCTGGCAGCAAACGGCTCCTTTTCCACGCGGAGGTGTTAAAAAAAATAAAATATATATATAATAAAATAAATAAACCCGCGTCATGTGTTTTACTTGCCAGCCCCGGAGCAACGGGAGACGTGCTGCAAAGCACCTGTTTGCTGCTTTCCCACCTCCCTTGCAGGTGGGTTTTGCACAGCTTGGGGAGGGAAAAAAAATAAAAGGAGAGGAGAGAGCTGCCTCCGTGCGAAATAGCAGGAGATGGAGCTAAGCAAGAGGGAAAAAATCCTCTTAAACCAAGCGGGGCGGTGGAAAAGAAGGACCTTGGTGTCTCTGCAAGCTGGAAGATGCTGGTAGACATCACCCAAGCCCCCATCTCTGCACACGTGGGGAGAAAAAATTCAATTTGACGGACCCATCTTTGACATCTCCCCAAGTAACCCCCTGCCCCACGTTGGGAACTACTTATTTCTCGCAAGGACAATTTGGGCAGAGCAAACCCCCACAGTCACCTCGAGAAGACGGCGGCGGGCTGCGGCCCAGCTGCCTGCAGAAAGTGGGTTGCTTCTCTAAACCATCAGGGCATCTCCCCACCCCTCCGGCACATCACCGGCAAGCGGCAATTAGTACCAGAAGAAGTAGTCTTGCCGTAATTAGTGTCATTTACTTAAAACGTTCGACCTTGAGGAGGTTTTTGCATCGATCTCAGCTCGAGAGTCGGAGGATTTGATAGCAACATCTCCCATGTGCTCGTAAAAACCCCGTCTTGCTACGAACCCTACAAAACCCTATTGAGCTACAAGAGCTGGGTCTCCAAATTAATGAGGGTGGTTTGTTTCGCTTGGGGACAGGAGGCAAACAGGAGCAGACGGCTGCTGGCCGGGAACCAGCTTTGCAAAGGGGACTCGAAGCCTTAATTACTCTTTTCCTTTAACCTCGTTGCACCTTGAGGTATTTCAGCATCCCTGTTGCTGTTGGTAGGCACTGATCGATCATCCCTCCTTTGGCATCCAGACGGCCTGATTAATGTAACACTAACCAGTCGCTCCCAACCCTGGGGAATTAATCACTTAAACGTGGGAATTACTCAATAAACCATTCAAACCCGCAATAAACCAAGCCATTAAAAATTAATCGCTTGACATCCCTGCCGTGTAAACATAGCTAATAAGACTGGGGTAGGGAGTGGAAAGGGGGAAATGGTCCCACGTTGCCTGTGTTTCCCCATTCTTGCCCTAAAAACCTCCCCAAAAAGCCCAGCAAAGGACCGATCTCTTCCAGACTCAACCGAGCCAAGGACCGGCAGCTCGACGCTGACGAACAGACTTCATCTCCCACAGGAGAAAGGCGAGGGGTTTTATTTTAAATCCCTTTCCTCCCATAATACATCTGACACTAATCAGGGTTCCAGCCCCATGGGAATCAATGATTAATGATGTTAAATATAGCAGGAGATTGCGAGGGTAAAATTAGGCGCCATGCATAAAACATCACAGCTCCTTGTTAGATAGTCAAATTAGACTAATGGTTTGATGTTCACGCGGACTCTGGCCCTGTAATTATGAATGGACCGGCTAACCCCCTCCCCAGCTGCACGCGGCTTGGATGCTGGTGCTGAGAAATAGCCCGGCCTTGAGCCTTAATGACAGCACAGCGATCGTAATTAGAGCACAGGGGCATGCAAGGATAAGGCTGAAGGTGGACCTGGACATCCTGAAGGTCAAGGGTGTGGTGGGGACAACATCATCCCACCGACTGGCTATTTTGCATCCCTGAGGGTGCGCTGCAGCACTTGGTCCTGTACCATGATGGGATGGTTGGGGTCAGCATCATTATGGGTTGGCTTTGTCTATCGTCTGGCCATCACTCCAACATCCCCTACCAGCGTGGCAAGAGCTTTTTGCTCAGCATGGTTTGCAAAAATACCCCCCCACACAACTCTCCTCCCCCCGCAGCTCCCAGCCTTGCAGATTTACACCACCCTCCTGGTCACTAATTATCTTCAAGCAAAGCTATTAAGGAGCCCAAATCCAGGGAAAGAAGGAGGGGGAATGCAAAGCCATCAACATATATAATCAGTTCCTCCAAAAACAGTGCAGAGAACACAAATCTGGCTGTAATTAATCTCGTTATCTAGGAAAGAGAGAGACGCGGAGCAGTTGTGTGGCTTGAAAGGGTTGTCAAAAACGGGAATACGGGAGGGATAAGCCTTTGTGAGAGTTTAAGCTCGGACAGCCACCAGCCTTAAAGCTGGTTTCAAGGGAGATCAGAAATAAAGAAGGGAAGAAACTGGCCCAGAGGAAGCAAATTCAATAACGTCTTATTCCATGGCCCTTTTGCTTAAGAAGTGTGACAAAAATAGCCCAAAGAGGCCAAAACAGCCACTCGTCACTCACCACTGCGTTGTTGCATGCCCTGCAAAGCCCAAGCAAGCGGCCAAGTGTGGGATGGGAGCATCCACGCTCATTCCCAAACCAAAGGGTCTCCTCCTGCCCCACGGAGGAGCACATCCAAAGCATCCTTGCAAAGAGCGTTTCTCAACAAGTCAAAGGGGGTGAGGTCAGATTCTACAACCTGGAGCAGGGCTTGGACCCAGCATCTACTGACTGATATCCCCAACACCGTTATAAGCCAGTTAACAGCCATGGGGCAGCAGATGTGTCCACCCTCTCTGGACTTTAGTGCAGAGCAAACACCATTTTTGGGGGGAAAAAAAAGGAGGAAAATCTGCCTCCCAGCACTGTCGGTGGCTGGCAGTGGAGAAACAACCCCTGGAAAGTTGCAGATGGCTATTTTGTGCCGTTTCCGAGATTGTCGATTGTTTGGAGAAGAGGAGATTATAGCCTGTCAGGCAACCTGAAACCGAGCCAGGCAGGATCTTTGCAGTCTTAAACCCCTGAAAACGAGTCAGCAGATTAAAAAAAGCAGCTACCAAAGAAAAAAATAATGCATTTCCCCCCCCTCCTCTCAGCTGCATTGAAGGGGGAGATGCAGCTCCAACCCCAATGCTGCCTCCACCGTCCCCATTCTGGGGAATTAACACCAGCCTTGACAAACTTTTTCCTGTTGCATTAGCGTCTTCGTTTGCTCCTCTGGCTTTAATTGCAGTGGGCTGGAAGGAGGCAAAGCTGTGATGTTCAGCTCCAGGTTCAAGTTCCCATTAATCTCTGGCCTGAACATGGGTTAATAGGAAGCAGAAGGAATTATCAGCGGTGCAGCCCAGACACACCCCACATGTGGGCAGACCATCACCCTTTGCAAAAGGCAAAGAACCTAGCTGCTCCCAAACAAGGGTTTGATCCCTCCTCAAGCAGGATTTGACCTTCCCACGGCTTCAAATCCATGGCGAGGAGATGTTACATCCCAACTCACCCAGAGCACATCCTCACCCCAGCTCTCCAACCTCTCCTGGGGAACAGCTTTTTTTTGGTGTCCTCTCTACCCAAACCTTTTACACCCTCTTCCCCACCCCCAAAATTCCCACCATGCGGCACGACTCGCCATCACCGGCATCTTGCTCCGGCGAAGGCGTTCGAGGTTTGGTGCCGGCAACGGATCAAAATGGCTTTGTCAAGGCGGATGGGAAAGGACGTGTCCCCTTGACAGATTGGGGTTTGTCGGAAGGGGGGGTTTGGCTAACAACCTGAAAATTGTCATTTTTGACAAGGACTTCAAAAAGCTCTGACACAAAGAGCATTTAAGCCTTGTTTCTGCAAGAGGCTCCTGCGAGAGCACTTTTTCCCTCGCCGCACGCAGAGTGCAATCCTATTAGGATGGTTTACATCCCTGAGCTGGGGATGAGACCACAGCAAGCAACCCAGGACCCCCAAATCCTCACCCAAGGGGGCTCACTACAACTACACGAGGCACTGTGGTCCGCATCCCACCCTCCCCTGGCCCCTCTTCCTGCAAACCCCCAAAGCTCTTCAGCCCTTTGCATTGGCACCACGATGCAAAAGCAAAGCCCCTGCCGCTGTAACCACATTCCCAGGGGACAGCTATGTCCAATCCCATGAGGAACGGCAACCGATTGACTCTTAATAAGAGTCCAATAATTTCTGGGAGACTGAAGCTTTGATAAGCACTCCACTGTGCGGCTGAGGTCAACCTCATCAGGAAAATGTAATTAGACTAATAAATTCTTGAGTTATTTTTTTCTTCCTCGGCAGGGGTACCACGAACTCACTGAGCCTCGTCATCCAGGAAAGCTGTGGATCCCCATTACCAGCCGGGAAAGACTTGGCTTGAGTGGATTTAAGACCTCAAATCCAGTGTTTTGGAGTCGCAAGCTTAGCAAACAGGGAGTTATAAGGCTCTCCAGCCTTTACTGGTCCCAGTTGCGCCCATCAGTGCGTGCAATGACCCACAGGAGCTCTGTAGGATGCAACCGGCCATGCTGCACATCACCAAACACCTTTCCACCTCTTTGGGCAAGACTGCCATGTGCTGGGGTCACATCCTCACCCCCAGCAATGACAGAGCTTGCTGAGAGCCATGCTGAAAGCAAGGATTGGTTTCACACCACCCCCCCCCCACACACACACACCCCCATTGCCTCCCTTCCCGTTTCCCAAACCTCTGCCTGTAGCAAAGCTCCAGAAAGGCAGTAGCTACTTCTCAGCTCACCCAACTTCTCTTGGCAACCTTTGCTGGCAGAGCCCTGTCACCAGGAATAGCAACGCGTGCGGAGGTCCAGCTCTTGCAAACAATGATGCCTGATTAAGGCAGCTGCCTAATATCCTACCCCAGGAAAGGGAAACTCTTCCCAGCAGCTCCAGCTCCTGTTGAAACAGGACATGAGGCATCTCAGATCCAACTTGCCCAACCCTGCATGCCCACCAGCACAGTGGACGGCAGCAGGAACGTGTTTGCATGGCAAGTTCATCCTCCAAAACAGCAGCCAGGAGCAGGACAACCCTTGGGCTCTGCTCAGCACCCCTGTACCACTGCTAATAAAAAAAACCCAAACAGGATGAGACCACACCACGAGAGCATAAGCTTCAGTTCTCATACCATCCTCCAGCCCGCTCCTTGCATGGAAGGTAGCGAAGCAACTGCTTCATAGAGACATCATGAATCAGCCTTTAATATAGCGTACGTTGCATTATTTTTAGCCGGGGACACTATTGTATTGTGCTTGTGCGCAGGAATCAGACCATGAAATTGGCTGGATGCAGACTAGTCCTGTTTGTCAGCATGAACGGGCAAACAAGCAGCTGAGCCGTGCCAGGGTGAAATGTTAAAAGCGTTTAAGTGTCATTTAATGGTACCTGATATTAGCAAGCTAGACGTTCAAGAAGATGCGTGGTTATTAAACGGCACCCTCGGTGGCCGGGCCCAATAGTCCCGGTCAAGTCAGGAGCAAGGGTTGCCCTAAAATTAACCTGCCAACCCAAATTCAGAGCCTGGCAGGGTGCCTGTAGCAACTCGACATTATATAGAGGCTATAGGAAAGGCAGCGCGGCCCTTGTAGCAAAATCCAGCCAGCTACAAGTGCTCAGCCCCTAGCTCAGCAAACCAGGGCATTGCAAGCACGCCCAGGAGCAGGAAAAATCTCTTTTTTCAGGGTAAGTTAAGCCCCTGGGGCTGGGATCCCTTTGGGGTTGCAGTCACCACCAATGTGGTTAATAGTTGCTCTATCCCAATCATGCTGTGAGAGGCATCCTAAAGGCATCCTATTGCACAAGCAGGGTGAAATATCCTCGATGAGTATCTGAGATGATGGCGGAGTCTTTGGCATCTTTATGTATTGGCTAAAAATGGAAGAAATTGGGGTGCCATCCCCTCCCACCCACCCTCTCCACAGTTTCAGAGGAAGAGGAGTCAGAAACCAAAATCCTGCTTGGAGGGCGTCGAGCCAGGAGGAAAAACAAACCCATCCAAGATATCTGAAGAGGGCAATCACTGCTCTTCTTGCAGCCCAAATTGTTAGTTTAGCAAATTACTTTTGAACAGCCCTGTTTTGACATTTCTCAAGTGTTTTGCTTCCCTTCCGCCCAACTCAAGGTGACTGTTTCCAAGCTCAAACACTCGGCCGAGAGCAAAATAAGAGCTTCGGAGCTTGGCTTCCCTTTGCTTTGAGAAGCGGCTGGTCAAGGCACCAAAAATGATGGGAATGAGGACAACCCCATCACCCCCACCTCCCCTCCATCCCTCCCTTAGGGCCTCTTATGGGGCTGCAAAACCCACATTACCTGGGTCAGGAGAACTAGAGGAACAAACCACCAGTGCACAGGATGGGAACTCATTTCTACCCCTGCTCTGCACTTAATTAAATTAAGACTAACTGCAAGCCATAACAGCTGGGGAGGGGTTGTTATTGGTGGTCAGGTGTCTCTAAAATAATTCACGGTGAGTGATAAAACCAAAGCCAGCAGCTGAAGTTGTGTTGAAGATGCTCCTTATTCATGGTAGGAGTCAACAGGGAGCAGTGGTTGGGTCTGTCCTGCTGCTCCAGCCTGAGTCACTTCATTACAGATTCACAGCGTGGTCGGGGTTGGAAGGGCCCTCCAGAGACCATCCAGTCCAACCCCCTGCCAGAGCAGGATCACCCAGAGCAGATCACACAGGAACAAGTCCAGGCGGCTTTGGAAAGTCTCCAGGGAAGGAGACTCCCCCCTCTCTGGGCAGCCTGTCCCAGGGCTCTGTCACCCTCACAGGGCAGAAGGGTTTCCTCATTAAGGCTTAGATACAAGTATTGCACTGCAGAGGCAATTAGCAGAAGGCATTTATTTTGCCTTAGCTGAAAAATGAGGGGAAAAATACAGGATTTTGTGTCCGGAATCCCTATCTCCATCTGTGATGCTCTTGCAGCAGATCCGTATGACAGCTTTGCTAAGCCTGCACCTAAACTCAGTTTCAAGCTTCACAAGAGCTTATTTCCTCTGCTCTGCTCCTCTCTGCTGCTATATTTGATGTCTCTCACTTGCTGGCTCCCCAGGGGCAGAGCCTGGAGGAAAGCTTGCAAATGAACACGAATTTCTGGAGGTTTTTTATCATCGCTCCCAGGACTGAGACGGCTGCTCTCTGTGCCAGAGCCGTTGTAGCTGGGCTTTGATACCGAAAGCCGCAGCCCGACGGGTTGCTAGCTCCCCTGCTTGTTCTATAAACCAGAGACAAAGATGCCACGAGGGATATTTTGCATCTGAAATTCATCTGCGTTTGCTGCGGGCAATGCCTGCAGCTGGTTTCGGTGGCTATTGGCACTAGGAGAGCACGCTCCCCTGTGCGAGCTGCGCTTGGCCTCGCCTTAACCCCAACAGCAGGCACAAAAGCCAGCAAGAGCTGTGGAAGTGTTGAGCAAAGCTCCGGGTCGTCCCTCTGCAAAGGGGATTTCGTCGTGCGTGGTGCAGGGATGTGCAAACGCCCGTGATAAGGGTCGGCTTTTAGCAAAATCCCTTCCAGCCTGGCTCCCTGTCTCTGGTCCGCACAAAAAACAGCCTCTGCACTTGCTCCTTGCATATTTCCACGGAGCAGTCATGCAGCTCTGTGCAGGGAGACGCCCCCCCTCATTGCCCACAAGGAGGTAAATTAAAAAATTTGGACTTTTGGGAATGTCCTAGGCCAGAGCGAGAGCCATTTGGGTGTCACAAGCATGTTAAAGCTCAAGTAAATACCTTGCTGGGGATGCTGGCAGGGTTGACAGCTCAGAGGAAGATGGCAGGGAAGGTGGGAGGATGTTTTCCAAACTTTCCCAGGGTTTATTATCCCTTTTTTTCCCAACCCCCTTAAAATAATCCCAAATCCCAGCTGGAGTTGAGCCCCAACTGCGCTTCTAACCCCAGCAAAAGCAGCGTGCGTGGCACAGCCAAAGGAAACGGGGTGTTTTGGGCAGAACCTGGCTCTGTTGGGACAGCAAAGCTTGGCTCAAGAGGGAGGATAAAGCCGGTTTCAAGGCAATTAGGGCACGTTGAGCGGGGCCTGAACGCCGTCCCAGCTAAGCTGGGCGCCGGGCTGGCAGCCAAAGCCAAACCAGGTCAGCGCTGAGCTGCAGCGTGGCTTTTGCAAGCCCCCACACTGCCAAAATACCCCGTAGGCAGGCTCGGGGGGTGAATCCCTAAATCCCACGCCCCTTACCTATCCCTCTTGCAATGCCAAATACAGACCCAGCCACGCCACACGGATGATGCTGCAGCATCTCTGCCCTTCAGCAGTTGCAAAGGTGAGAAAATAAAGGTGTGGGGATAGAAATTGCTCCCCATCGCTGCTAAATCCCAAGAGATAAATAGCATCCTGGGGAATTTAAGCATCCCTAGGCAAGCTGCCACCCAGCTCCTGTCTCCTAGCAAGCCAAGATGCAACGGAGATGGCCTGGGCAGGGGAAAACCCTGGCTCACTGGGCCGAGGGCTCAGCCAGCCCCCGGCTGGTTAAGCACCCGCCAGCGTTGGGATTATTACCTGCTGTTCAGTTGGGTTTAATCCTTCCAAATTGCTGAGGAAAAATTCACTTGGAGGAATTAAGAGGGCACAAATATTGCCTGTTAGCTGCGGGAGGCGACTCCATCCTGCTGCTCTTTATCAGTCTTGTTTCGCTGAAGCTTTTTTAGCGCAAACACCCCCCTCCTGATATTTTTTTACAAGCTGAAACGACGCAACCCGGGCACAGATCGACGTTTGCAGCAGCCGGTCGCACGTGCGAGGGAAAATAAGTCGGAGATTCAGCTGCATTTTGAAATATCCCTTGGGTTTTTTTGCTGCAGGGCAGCAAATCCCCCTGCAATCCAGCTGGGTTTAGCATCCAGCCACCCACCTGCAACAGGCTCAGCACCTTGGCACCCATCCTGCTGCGTGCAATCCTTCCTTCTCCCTTGGAAAGGCTTTACGGGAGCTTCCAGTCACTCTTTTGGGGCATCGCATTTTGCTACCCAGCTCATGTAGAGCAAGAAGAGGTTGGAAAAAACGGCTCTGCATCCCGTTTTTTTTTTTAAGCAGGCAGCCATCTCCCCGCCGGGAGAGCTGCAGACGTTAACCCTCCGCTTCAATTAAAAGAGTGGGGTGGGGGTGAGGATTGGCACGTCCAACTCCGGTAGCTTCCATCACGTCAGATAAGCAAAAGGGATGAGTGAAGGACGTCGGCTCCTTGAGTTGTTTTGAAGGGAAAGCAGATTTAGGGGATGGAGTGATGCTCGTGAGCACCGTTATCAAGTTTGGGTCCCAAAAGGCGCCGCATCCTGAGGGATGATGAGCTGCAGCAGCATCCCAGCACCCAAAGCCTCCTCCAACAAGCCAGACAAATGGATTCCTCATATTTATCCAGCCTGGCTGACCTGGGAAGGCCATTCCCATCAGGATTTTTCCCAGGAATTAGGGGACACTCTTTCCAGAGAGCCCAAAATGGGGTTTTTCAGGCTGATGCAGAAGCCCATAACCTTATTTAAAAGTCACTTTTGCTCGTAACGGAGGCACTTACCCCTCGGATACATCATTCGCCTCGCATGGGTTTTATTGCTGGTAATAACTCCTCGAAAGTCCTCAACAGATGGAAATTTTATTTGGTTAATCATTGCTGTTTGAGTTACGGCGGAGAAGGCACGGCAGGGGGTGGGGGGAGCAGCGCTGGGGGTCGGGGCTGTGACCGCCAAAGGAGCTGGGCGAGGGTGTAAATTAGGGATGTTGCAACTTTCCTGACCTATTTTTAAGAGACTGAGGATGAGGAGAGACAATGCCATTTCTTCTTAACCAGCAGAGCTCTTATTCTAGGAAAAATAAGAAAACCATGATTTTTCCTTTTTTTCTCCCAGTTTAACTAGTCTCTCTGAGCTCTTCTGCTTTGTTCCTGCTCGGGAATGACAAGTGTCAGCCTATTCATTTCTGCATTATGCCCATGGGATATATATATATTTATATATGTATAGGACGAGGTAGTGCTGCATAAGCCTTTCTAGCGCTGCTTTACACATGTAACCACTCCTCAGATATGCTTTTTTAAAAAAAAAACCAAAAAACAGCTGATTCCCATGTAAACTGCTCCAAATCTCCATTTTCCCCGAGGGTAGTGTGGTTGTGACAATGTCCTTACTACCAGAGCTGCTGCAAAAAGCAGGTTGGAGCCTCTGCTGCTGCAAAGTCCATCCCGAGGGGGGTTTAATGGCCGGATCCTGAAGGATTTGCACTAAATTTGGTGAATTTTGGAGGAATATAACCCAAATGGAGGTTTTTCATAAATAGATAGAATTATAGATGTGTATATACCAGCACTAGGCTGCTTGCCCCAGGCAGGGTTGAGGAGAGGGACTGGATGAAAGCCCAACCCAAGATGAATTTATTGCGGTAATTAAGGTCTAATTAGTGTGAAGAGACTCTTGGAAATAAAGAGATGGGGTTGCATCCCCCTAAAAGCAAAGAGGTAGGGGAAAAGTGGAGCCTCTCCTGCCCTGTAGCCTGTGGGAAAAGGCATAAAAAATATATATATATAAAACCAGGAAGGATTTCAGTCCCTAAATTCCTCCCATGCCCAGCAAGGGATTGGAAATATCACCCTTCAGTGGGTGCTCGAGGAGGAGGCATCGGCTGAACAAGGAGGGAAGCTGAGCCCAAGGGACTTCACCGCTTGCTGCGGCAAGAAAAAACATTTACAGATCAGGTCTGGTTTGTTGAGTATTTATTTTTAAGCAAAGCTTGTTTTCATCCCGCCCGGCAGCCACTTGTTGTGTTTGATGGAATAATTTCCGTGCCGAAAGCCCTCCGGCCGCCACGGTCCTCAGGACTTAATAACCGAACACCTTCCGTAGGACCCTGACTTCATCCCGTGGAAATAATATTCTCCTTCCCTGCTGCATATATATATTAATATTTATATCCACACGCACATATAAAATACATAATGTCTGTACATGCGTTGTTTGAACGCTCCTAACCACGGGAACAAGGAGCATTGCCAGGGATGCAGCACCCACGCCATCCCCCCAGCTCTCTCCAATCCATCCCAGCTCCTGCACCCCTATTTTCTGCAGCGATTTAATTGCTTTCCTCTTTTAATTGCTCCTTTCAAGGCAGGTTTCTCATCCCAAACCTCAGGCGAGCCCAGCTTCAGAGCGGTCCTGCCTTTGCAGCTCAAAGCAATTTCTCCTTTGCTCCTTTCCCCCCCGGGCTCCCGCGCTGTTTGTTATGATGATGATGATTACTATAAATTTATTTCATTTCTTTTTTTCCCCATCTTGCAAGGAAAGGGGAAAATCCAGGAGGAATCAAACCAGCTTGATTAAAGGCAACAGAGAGGGGTGATGGGCAGTGAGGACGGGAACTGGCTTTGCTCGGGTCTCCTGGGGAAGAAGCAGGGAATAAGCGCAGCAAGGCTCCTTTCCCTTTGCAACCCCACGGCCCGACCACGTACCCATCCCAGAAACCTCTCAGACTTGTTCTCCACACCAAGATGTTGGGGTGGGGAAGGCAACTTGTCCACCCGTGGCTGCAACTGGCTCAGTCATCTCATAGCCCAGCCTGTTCCCCACACAGGCACCGTCTGCTTGAAGGACACGGCTGCTCCGGCCATGCTGCTTCTCCCTGAGACGGGGCAGTCGGTTGGCAGAGCGGGTGCTTTAAGATGAATTAAAAAGCCATGGAGATCCCCTCAACCACAGTCCCACCTCTACACCCTCTTCAGGCCATACCAACACGGTATGGCTGCAGAGATACCACCAAGGCACCTCTCTAGGACATACCAACATGCAACTCTCGGAGAAGCCACCACAGCATTCCTGGGAGATGTCACCACGGCACCTTTGGGACATACCACCACAGCAACCCTTGGAGATGCCACCAAGGCACTTGTGAGTCGTATCACCATGGCACATCCCGGGAACACGCCCTCCAGGGAAGCCAAGGGATCCCACCAAGCTCTCTGCACCTTTTCCCACAACAAGAGCTCATCCTGAGGGCCTGCAACCGCCCTCTGGGCTGGCGGCCAAGCCACAATCCCACTGTAGGACCTGGACCATGGTACATCCATGATTTCGTGCCCACCTCATGCCACGCTCTGAGGTGGAAAACATGGCCATGCATAGTTCATCCTTCAGCCAGGACTGTGACTGGAACATCCTTAATCCCATGGCCAGGGAGAGCCACATGGCGTTGGTCACTGGCCAGCCCAAACCAGAAGGAACTTTGGCAATCCCTCACGGTGGGGCTTTAGGACAGGGGCTGCTCATGAAGCCATCGTGCTCCATCCTCTTCTCAACATAGATGAGGGCTGAAGACACTCAGCCCTCAGGGTCTGGTCAGGGATTGGTGCTGACCAAAGCGGATGGAGGAAGTGGAAGGTGGGAAAGGATAACTCCAGCTGCATATGGATGGGCAGAGAGCCCGATTTGGGTGGAGGTTCCTGCATCCTCAGGGGTTAAAAACATGATGGAAAAAGCTCCCCATTGTCCATACCTGGTTTTGGCCATGCTGGTACAGCAAAAGCTTCTTCTTGTCCTCTGTGGACTATAGCAAAAGCAAGTGCAAGCTTGCATGCGAGATGCTCTGTGCATGATGCATCACCCCCCGGGACAAGGGTCATGAGCCTGAATCTCCTTAAACATGTCTGAAAGAAAAAAACACCACCCCTCAACCAGTTCTAACCCCTCAAAGTAGCAAAAATCTACATTTTAAGTCCCAAATTCCCCCACTGCAAGGTCTCCTGAAGACCGGGGAGGGGGGGGGCTGTCCCAAACAGAATAAGCAAAAAAATCATTCCTAAACCAGAGCCCTGGGGTCTTATATATTCATTTTGTTCACGTAGACATTAAAGGGACCCTTCTGTTTAATAGCATTTGCTGGGAGTTTGCAAACACCGCCTGCAACAAGCTCGCTGCCTGCCCTGGCACGTTAGCATCTGGGCGAGATAACGAGGCTGGGGGAAGGGATCGATACAGGGAATAAGAAGAATCATAGAATGGTTTGGGTTGGAAGGGACCTTAAAGCCCACCCAGTCCCACCCCCTGCCATGGGCAGGGACACCCTCCACTAGCCCAGGTTGCCCCAAGCCTCATCCAGCCTGGCCTTGGACACTCCCAGGGATGGGGCACCCACAGCTTCTCTGGGCAACCTGTCCCAGTGCTCCCCACCCTCTCCGGGAAGAACTTCTCCCTGATATCTAATCTAAATCTCCCCACTTTCAAAAGAAATAATAAAAATATATTAATAATAATCAGTTTGGGAAAACGAGTCTTGGTGCAGGACACCCGTCCACAGCTGGGATGGGGGGAGAGGGCTCAAGTTTTGCAAAAAGCACCTTCTAAAGAGTACCAGAATAGAAATATTTGCATGTAATGCCTTAAATACATTCTGTGGGTAGAACAGATTGGCCACCCGTGCCTGGGAGAAGCTGATGACCCTGCCCAGGGCTGTCCCCAAAGGGGGTTAATAACACAGCTCATTAAGGTGACAGCAACAAATGCCACTGGCTTTGATGGTTCCCCTCTCCTATCAGGAGCACAATAGCCCCTGTTAGCACAGTCCTCATTAGCTAAAGGACATTAATTTGGGATGAGGAAAACAAAAAATGTCACCCAAGGTGGTAGAGCAGGCTCTTGGTGCCATCGAGCCACGCACCGGGGGGGGGGGGGGGGGGAACTTTAGGAGCGGCATCTCCTCCAGGCTTCAAAAGCAGCAGCATGGCTTAATACAGCATCCTCATTTTGGGGTATTTTAATTGGAAGTGTAGCTCAGGTGGCTGGTGAGCCCATAGGGACAGCGTCTGGGGTCCCATAAATTGTTTTGATAACGTTCCCTTGATAAATAAAGTTCAAACTCCATGGCTGGCATTACACACGATTATACACACATATATATATACTGTGCGGTTGCACTCACATAGCCTGGGAACTCCCTACGATCCCTTGAGCACCAGCTGCTTTCCCACACACCAACCCCAAAGGTGGCCAAATTGCAAAGAAAACCAGGAAAATCGAGTGGAAAAAGCCACAAGTTCCTTGACACCCTTCCCACGGGCATCCATTCATGAAGATGCTCGTGGTCCCTCAGCTGGGGCATGCCCCATGGCTCGTCCAGAGATTTCACCCCCCTCTTCGTGCTGTTTCACGCAGCGGAGACAGAGAGAAAACTTAATCAGGAAAGACTTTAAGGGCAAAGAAAGAAAAACCCAGCAAAGCACATTTGATGGCTAATTAGAAAAGTACTCAGAAACGGGTGCAAAGCGGATAATCTTCGCTCCCTGGCAGCGGGAGCCGCGCCGTCCCATTTCAAGGTTGAGCGGTCGGGAATATCAATCTGATAATTGTAATGCTACAAATGAAAATCAAATTGAAGCCAGTTAGAGAATCACATTATAAATTGATTTAGTCCTCGGACAAGTTTCCACCTCCCTGGCCCCAGGTTTCTCTGTTGAGGATGGAGAGTTTTGGGTAGCAGAGATGCAGGTGATGGGGTACATCCTTCTGCCCATATTCCCTCCATCCCACAGCATTTAGGGAAGAAATAAATCAATAGGAAGCCCCAAAATGCCCTTTTTTTGAGGATGTGCAGCTCCAAGGGGGGTATATTAACCTGTCGATGAAGCAAGGGAAAGAACATTTGCACCCAAAACCAAACCAAGTTACAAAATACTGCAAACAAACACGCTGCTGATTTCCTATAGGATTTATTTCCACGCTCCCAAAATTTCCTTTCCTCGGGAAGCCAGGCGTGCTAATCTCCCAAAACCAGGGGATTTTTGTACCAAATATCCTCAATTCACAGTCAAAAAAAAAAAAAAAAAAAGGCTATTTCAGCAAAATCCCTCTTTCGGCTCAGCCGGCACCCGCTGAGCGCTCCCACTGCTATTTTTGCATCTCTAAGTGCCCCAATATATACAGATTCCTTCTTTATACACGTAATAATATACATCATATTTATATATATATTTATATATATAGATATTCACACACAGACACACAGACACCTTCGGCTGCCTCCAAAGCCTGCAGGGAGGTCGCCACTCTCGCCGTTAAAAACTCCCCTGTCCCCATGCACAAAGTTGGGTTTGGGGAGGGGAAAAAAAAAAAAGGCCCATTTTTAAGTTTTTTCCTCCTTCAAAAAAAAAATAAAGGGTGATGCACCCCAGGCAGGACCAATCCCGGCAGCTTTAGGGTGGCTTTTGAGGTAGATGCCGGGTGGGTGGGATGCTCCTGGGGTGCTATAGCATCAACGGGACCTGCCAGATGAGTAGGGTGCTGTCGGCATCGCCGCCCCGGCGCGGCGATTCGGCGTTGAAGTTACGGTAACCCCGGCCCCCCGAAACGATGGCCACCGAGGAGATCTCCTTGCGTGGGGTGTCACGGGTGCAAGGTCGGCTCCGCACCCAGACGTCGGGGTCGTCAGCCATCTCGTAGATGGAGCCGTCCTCCTCGGTGTGTGCCGGCGTGCCGCCGACCGGCGCTTCCCGCACCGACAGCAGCTGCCCGGGAAGGTGGGAGGTGGATCGGAGGCGATATTGCAGTAAAATCCCTTTTTTTCTCATTTCTCGAGGTGGGGGACCATCCAGCTCATGGGGTTTCTCTTCCTCACCCTCTTCTTCCTCCTCCTGGTCGCCCTTTAGCACGTCGGGGGCCAGAGTGCTCAGTGCCACCGCCAAAAACTCCACGGGGCCACCATGGCCGTTGAGGGACACCATGCCTTTGCCTGCCAAAACAAAAAAGAGGGGTTCTACTAAAAACAAGTCCCAAAATAAGGTTACATTGATGCAGAGAGGGTTCCTTTGGGCTGCTCACCGGTGATTTTGGGGATGCCTTCCAAGCGGGGCACGGGCAGCAGCACGATGATGCCCTGGTCGGTGCCCACCCAGAGCGACCCCTGGCAGATGAGGAGGCTGGTGACACGGACGTGTTTTTGACCTGCAAGAAGGGCAAAAAAAGGAGGGTGAGGGATGATTTTGCAGCGGCATCTTCCCAGATAACCCATCAGCAGTGGATTTTTCCATGGGGAACACACCCCAGAGCTGCTCAAATACCAAGCAGCATCATTGCACGAAGGTTTCCATGCCAGGGAGAGTGAGTGCTACAAATATAAATAAATAAAAAGAGGAGGGGAAAAGAAAAAAAAAAGTGAGACTTCTAATGGCAAATGAATATTTTATCGCCAGGACTTAGCGCTGCACAGCGTCGGACTCGGCGAAGCAATATATCTGCGGAGATGCAACTCCAGTTTCTCCGGGAGGACTTTATTAATGACCTGTCGAGTTAAAAAGGATGAGGGAGCGCAAGTTCAAAAACGCATTAATACCCAACGCTCACTCGCCCAGGAAGAAAAGGAAGTGATAAATATTTTAACATGCCCTAAAAAAAAAAAAGGAAAAGCGAATTACATGAGTATCGTGCTTATAACTAATTATGCAATTATGTCGCTCTGTAGCTGGAACAAGGCGTGAGACAACCTTGCAAGCTCAGGGCAGGTGAGAGCTGGATGGGTGGATGTGGCTGGGAGATGGTGCTGGGGGGAAAAAAGGGGCGCACAGGGCAACAGCAGAGGGGTGCAAGCATGCACGAACGCGCGGGGTGCTGGGATGGGGTGCTAGGATGGGTGCACGCACGGGTGCAAGGACGGGGTGAATGCATGCATGGGGATAAAGAAGGATGCAAGGACGCAGTGCAAAGATGGGGTGCAAGGATGGGGCGTGTGGATGCAGGCATGCGTGATGGGGTGCACAGATGCAAAGATGGGATGCATGGATGCACACACAGGTGCAAAGGTGCTACCTGCTCCACCTCTGCAGTCAAAGAGGAGAGCCCTCAGAGAGCCAAACTGAACCCTTTATATCATTAATCAGATAAATTCCTTGCACGGTTTCTCTGCCGATCAGCACAGCCATAAAGCAAAGCAAAAAGTCCACGGGGTGATGCTCCAACGTGCCCATTCATTGCAATTAAGAGCCAGGAAAAGGCGAGCTCACCCGGGAGGACGAAGGTGGTCCTGGTAGCAATGTTGATCTCCTGCAGATGCTCCAGCGTCTCGGTGTGGAAGAGACGGATGGAGGAGCCCGAGGAAAAGGCCATCCAGACCCCGCTGCCCGCCTTGATCATGTGCGTGACGCTGGCCTCCGCGTCCGGGTGGGCCTCGAAGGTTTGCTGCCGGCAGGGGAATTGCAAAGAGGAGATCAAAAGGTTGCTCCCTAAAGCTCGTGCTCTCACCAGGAGCTGCTTTAGGGCTGCAAAGCTGCGTGGGGAGGGAACCAGAGTGACCTTGAGGTCCCATCCCTCCTTGCCAGCTCTAGTTTTGGCAGAGGAGACTGAAACCTGCCCATGCCCAAACCCCTCTTGCGGTTTTGGGGGTCCTGGGACAAAGACCTTCCTGATTCCCTCCAACCCCAAAAATCAGCAGTCAAAGGCTCAGCCCCCCCCTGCAAGAGGTATTTATGGATCACAGGCTGGTCCATCTGCTTCCCAAACTCCCCGTCAGAGCATTTCCCCATCAGACAAAGGATGCAAACTGCAGGTAAAACACCTTTCTGCATCAAAAATCACCCCTGCTGCAGCCTGGGCTGCGGGCAGGATTGAGGGATCGTGAAAACTCACGTTAGTATTGAAGGATTAAATCACTGGGGGCCAAACCTCGCCTTCATTTCTCCTATGGCTTTGAAACATTTTTTTTAATCTTTAAAATGTGCTTTATATGAAAAGAAAGAGGAGCTGGTATTGATCCCCTTCCCAGAGAGGACCGGCACAGAGCATCCTTCCCAAAAGATTGCACAAAATGGGGGCAGAGAGAGGCTTTTAGGTGATCTCCCCCTTGGTCCCCCCACCCCACGTGGGATTTATTCCCTTGATGGTTTATTCCCAAATCATCAGTCCCACCCGGGCAGACCCAAGACCCCATTCCACAGCTCTCCACCAAAAACTATTTACACCATCCCTCAGCATCCCACTACACCCCCCCCTAGCTTGTTCCTCCCCCATCACTTTTCTTCTGCAAAAATTCCCACCCGGCTCCTGTCATAAATAAAATCAGAGACTGAAAACGAATCCAGTCCCCGATGCATTATTCATCCCCGGCAGCGCCGTTAGGCTGGATTTACAACAGCTAATACATGCAAACTAAGTTTGGGCACTAAATGTGAAAATTAAAGGTGGGAGTAAGGTGGGTTTTTCTTTTTTTTTTTTTTTTTTTTTTAGGAAAAAAAAGGGAACTATTCAGCATTCCCTGTTTCTGCAGCTGCGGGAGATGTCTCTGCATCCTCCTGCTGTGACCTGGTATTGGTGGGAAGGGACCCAAAAGTGACGAAAGGCAGCAAAAAGCAGCCATAAAGGGTGGTTTGAGGCATTGCACAGGCGGGGGTGTGCTCGTGTGTGTGCATCCTTTGGGGCTCAAGCCAGTGTAACACCCTCCCCCTCCAAAGTCACCACCACGGATGCAGCGCGGGGGTCCCGGCGATGCTCCCTACCTGGGCACAGAGGCTGGTGGCATCGAGGACGCTGACCTGGTTGGCGCAGCTGGCCCAGAGGGTCTCATCCAGCGTCAGGAGGGCTCGCACGGGGCCGCTACCCACGGCCAGGCGGGTGGGCTGTTCCGTGGGCTCCCATAGTCCCCCTACAGCTGAGGTACCAGGATGAGGGGCAAGAAGATGCTCAGCAAAAAGGAAATAACCCATTTTTTGATGCAGCTGAAACCACCCTACATGGCCGCTGGGGTGGGCTGCAAACCCCTCATGTCCCCACTGTCACCCAGGAGCACCTTAATGCCACAAAACAAAGGGACAGGGGGACTCACACCCCCCAGCTTCAACCTCTTTTTTAGCAGCAAACAACTGGCCACCTGCAGCACTCGGGCACGTTCCTCGCTGGAAAAGCCAAAAATTCCCTTTCTTAAAAAATAATTTATTTGCTCTTGAAGCAGCACTCCAGAGGCGATTCATCCAGGGCCGATCTGGAGTGTCTCTGTGAACAGCATCCAATCTGGATTTGGATGAATTCCCCACCAGCAGCGGCTGAGCAGCTTCAATAGACAATCGTTCTCCTTTTCTTATTTCCAATGCCATGTCTTTTTTTTTGTTTTTTCCTCTTAAAATAAAAACCCCAAGCTCCAAGGGATAAGAGAGCCCTTCGGGCGCTCGGACCTCTGCTCCCATCGGCAGGTGTTCGTAACCGAGCCGCCTTTCAGCAAATCCTAGTTTTCACCTAAAATCGAGCTATTTTGGGAAAGCTTTTTCCTTCCAAAAAGAGATGGAGATAAGATGAAAAACTCCACCCCGCAGCTCGCTACCATCAACGTGCATTTATGCAATGGAGATTAAACTAAAGCCACTTTATTAATTGGCTTGTATGGTTGCTATAAGGTGAGGAAGGGGATGCGTGGCACCCAAAAATGTATTTTAAAGCGGCTTTACTGGCTCCGGGTTGGCCTGGGGGCTGCTCGCTGCAGGTTATCTTAGAGCAAATGAGGGGTTTTGTTCAAAATTAGGCCAATGCAGCACATTATTTAAGGCTCTTTCCTACCCTCTAGCGATGAAGCGAAGGTATTTAACAGCCCAGGCGAGGAGTTCCCGGGGAGGAAGGCTTTCAGCAAGCTCCAGCCTCAGCGAGAGACAGGGAAAGTAACCCCCAAAATTAAGCTAATAAAGGGGAGCTCTTGCACAGAAGGGGTCGGCTTGGTTTATAGCACCAAGAAGGTGATTTTTCTGAAGACAAAAGCTCTAAAGGGGTCTTTGGGTGTCAGAACTTCCCCACAGACCCTGAACGCAACCACCCCCCGAGCAAACCCTGCAGGATCAACCCCTCACCATGATCATTTTTCAGCATGTTTTCACCCAAACCGAGCCCTCTTGCATTCATCCTGGCAATGCAAAATAGCACATTTTCCCCCCACTGTGGAAAGGAAAATGGTGGTTTTATCACCATTTTTGCAGCCAGCACATCTTGCTGGCTCAAAGAACCTCCTGTTCCCTGTTTTTTAGGGTGTCCCACCCAAAAGCCTGTCCAAAAGCCCGCACGGGGGTGTCCCTCACCGTTGTTTCTGGGGTAGGCGGCCACGGTCCCATCCTGCAGCCCCGCAAACAGGTACTCGGGGCTGTGCTTCAAGCAGAGGACGGGCTGCATGCCTGGGCTTTTGCAGGTCAGCAAGCACTGCGTCCCCGTGTCCACGCTGCCGTAGACCACGATGCTGGGGAGGGAACGGGGAGGGGGCAGATGTAGGAGATGGGGTGGTCCTCAAGGGTTGGTGCCCGTGGTTGCACCAAAGGATGGACATGGAAGACGGGGGCTCACCTGCCATCCTGCAACCCCAAGCACACGGTGGGATGGGGGGATACGGGGGGCTGTTCGGTGGTTGGTCGTGGCTCCTGAGTGCCTGATGGTCCCCCCTCTCCCACCTCGGGGATATACTCCATGCAGAGCACCGGCGAAGCCACCGGGAAGGACTTCACTGTCCGTGGCACAGCACGGTTGAGGGAGAAGATCTCCACCTGCCCCCCTGCGCCTTCCTGGCCTCCTCCAACCTGTGGGGATCAGAAAATGGATGTAAGCACCAGCTACGAGCGCTGGGGAAGGGGTTTGCAGCCAGCGTGACCCAAACCCAGTGGGGTTTTGCCCAGTTTTGGGGATGTTTTGCTCACCCAGAGGTAGCCCTGCGGCAGCGAGGTGCTAACAGCAGAGAAGCCCAGCAGCGAGGACTGTACAGGGTTGTGCACTGCGGTGCCGAGCTGTGGGAGAGACCAGGGTATGTGGGGGGGTCCGTAACACCCCCAAATTGTCCCAACATGTGTGGGATATCAGCGCATGCCCCAAAAATCAGGATCCAGCCAAAGCTCAGCTTGTATTTTCAATTTCCCAGGATGGATTGAATTTCTGCCTTTGCAACTACCTTGGTCACCCCCCTCCAGCCCACCCATTGTGGGATTGATGCCTTTATTCCCCAAAAAAGATGGATGAAAAGGGGAAGGAGGAACTGGGAGGGTTGGAGAAGAGGTTGGAAATCGCTCTTACCTGCAGGTCGAGGGCCTTGGAGGAGAAGGCAGGCATGTGGCAGGAGAGGATGGGGCACCAGAAAGGAGCTTTGCTCTTCTTGTCTTCATCAGGACAGAGCCAGCCCGGCTGGTTCTCTTCCCCTGTGGCAAGCAGAGGGGATCAAGGACGGCTGAGACATCCCCCCCAGCATCTCTCTCCCCAAAACAGGTCCCAAAATTAGTAATTTGAGGTGCAGGGCTCTCCTCTCCAACCTCAAACCATCATCGTCTGCAGACCTGGGGTACATCTCAGCTCTTTTCTCCAAACTATTAACCCCCACCGCAGCACGCATCCGAGCAACCGCCTCGAGCGGCGGCAAAAAATGCCCCCAAAACCCAAATGATATATATATGGGGAACTAAAAAAAAATACATCCTAATGTGTTTCTTCACATTCGAAGTGAAAACACATTAAAGCCTAACTCATGGATATAGGATTATCCTCTAGGCATCCCAGTTTAAAAAAAAAAAAACTAACCACAAACTGTTAAAAACAAGAGGATCAAAATTGTTCCAGCCCGAGGGAATCCAAGCATTCAAATAGGATTTCAAATTATTTTTTTCTTTCTTTCTTCCATTAAACTTTTTTTCCTGCAGCAGCTGCTGGAGTTAAATAGGAATAGGGACAGGGAAGTGGCTTAATTGTCCCATTTCACAGAAAACTGTCAGCCTTGACACCACCAGCACAAGAGCCAACGGAAATCCATCACCACGCAACACCGTTCTGGAGACGCCACCCAAGAGCAGCAAAACACAAAGCATTTTGAGGCAGAATTACCGATTCCCACAGTTTCCAGCCTGCAAACCCCCAAAACGTTCTCCATCGCCTTGCTGTGAATTTTTTTTCCCCTGCCTCGTTTCGTGTCATGATGCTCGGAGCAATGCAAACCCCCACGCTGCTCCCAAATTCGGCTTGTCAAAGCAAGGGTGATATAAGCAACGTGCCGCGGGGTAACTCACGCAGTCCTATCTTGGCCAAATGCAGGCGGTTCACCCAGGAGATCTTGCTCAGGGGGTTTGGAGTGATGAAGACCACCATGACGCTGATGGGACGGCCAGACCTGTGTAGGGAAAGCATCACCAGGTTGGCCTTCAGCCTCCTCCTCCTCCTCTGGGGTGGGAAGAGCCCACCCATGAGGTGCAAACTCACTTGTCCGGCTTCCCAGGCAGCAGGAGACGGAGGCGGCACTTGTTGGCGGAGTGGATCTCCTCCTCCTTCACCTTCATCATCCTCTGCAAGGCCAAGCACCAGTCTTGGGCCACTGTCATGTTCAGGTTCTGGGGGGAAAAGTCATAAATCACAGACGTACCTCCAAAACAAGCCCGGATCGTCCTCAAATTTCACCTGCGGGGCTCTGGAAGATGAAGTGTACAGTGGTCCCCGAGGTCGTTTCTACCCAAATCACGAGTTTGGCCATGCTTGGGCACGTCGGTACCTGGTAGGTGCCATGCAAGGTGCTGATGAGAAGGGTGATCTGTTCCACCACCGCCAGGTCCTTCTGCAGGTCCTGCAGCTCCTGGAAGAGCCGTGGCGGCCCCAGGTAGACTTTATCTTGGGTGGAGAAATGGAGAAACAAGGTCCATGGAGGATGCTCCATCCCACCCCACAGAAAACAGGCCAAGACCAGGTCAAGGGATGGGTGCTCACTGTGGGAAGACTGCCCGGCTGGCGCATGCTTCTTGGCCCCGGCGTTGTGGATGACGACGTTGTCCTTGTCGTAGGCACCGCTCTCCTGTCCCACCTCCACCACCTGTACCTGCGGGAGGGCCGTGCTCCACTTCACCACGTATTTGGGACCCAGGGGCACCAGGCTGCTAATTTCCAGCTGGCCTCTGCCGAGGGAGGATGCAAAAAATGTACATAAGTAAATCCGCAGGCACCACGGCTCACCCTGCAAGCCCTTGGAAAAGGCCGAGCCCCACTCGCAACCCCATGCCGTGCACAGGTGCATGCCTGCACCCCCAAACACGGGGCACGCAACCACAGCAGACCACGCTCAGCACCTACCCTGGGTTCACCGGCCTGAAAGAAGGGAAAAACAAGTAATAAAGAGGTATTATGGGGAGCTCCAGGAGGGCTTTCCCCCCCCCTCGCATTATCAACCTCCATCAAGCCTTGAGGTCCCCGCAGGCTCCCCAACCCTTCACCAACACAAGGACCCCACAGCACAAAGAGATGAAAGCTATGCATGGAGATATTCCAAAAATGGGGGGGCAAAACAACCCCAAACCAGGTGGCTTCACCCTCTAAAACAAGGTGGGGTGGTTTTAAAAGCTCTTGCGGTAGAGCTAACAAAACCCACCAAGCCCAAAACCAAACGTGGGGAAGGTCGCTACATCGGCGCTTTGCGAAGTGATTCTGGGGGCTGGGGGCCGTCGGCACGTACTTGAAGTTGATGTTGGCGCAGACCAGCATGTCATTGAGGAGGAAAACCTTCCGCTCCTTCGACTTGATGAGCTGCCCCCGGTCGCCATACACCGTCTCCGTCAGCGTCTCGCAGAGCAGGAGCTGCCGCTGCCCTGAGCTCAGCAGCTGTGGAGGGGATGGAGCAGGCAGAGGGGCTGAGCTTGGGGGCTTCTGCAAGCCTCCTGCCCCAAAAATCTGGGAT
Organism: Rhynochetos jubatus; assembly: GCA_027574665.1. NCBI lineage: Eukaryota > Metazoa > Chordata > Aves > Eurypygiformes > Rhynochetidae > Rhynochetos > Rhynochetos jubatus. The sequence continues at coordinate 8,846,178 of CM050669.1, forward strand.
GCCTTTCCCTTATTGCAAGGATTTTCCTCCAGCCGGGAGCACACACAGCCCTGAGCTCTGCAGAGACTGCTGTGCAACACGCTCCGAGGCTGCACGATGCACAACCCCTTTGCACCCTGCATGTCCAACCACCGAGACAGCAGAGCCCCAGAAGACCAACATGACCCTTTCTCAGCCCCTTTTGGGTCTCTCCATCTCCTGGCCCTAAATCCTGATCCCACGGCTGCGCTGGCGGGTGCCCCACTGTGGTTTTTGCCACCACGGCTGTCCCCAGTCCAGGATGTGTTGCAATAGCTTCATTTAGGGGTTTCTTTTTCTTCCACCAACAGTTGCAAAATCAGGCAGATGAGAGATCAGCTCATCCCTGCTTTTCCCTGGAGGGGAATTTCCCCCACCAGCCTTGAGATCTGCTTTTGCTCAACATCCTTGCAGAGAAAAACAAGGATGCTGGTTTCCCCGAGAACCCCGATGCAGAAAGGAAGGTGGAAGCTGCAAATCTCAACCACCAGCTCCAAAACCCACCCATCGAGAGGATGAGGAGGTGAGGCTGAAGGACCCACCTTGTTGAGGCTGCTGCGGTCGCTGATGCTCTTGCTGAGCTGCTGGATTTCGGCGACTTGGTCGGCCAAGCGCTTCTGCTCGTTGAGCTTCTCCGCCAACGTCTCCAGCTCGGTGAGGGCCAGCTGGAGGGACAGGCGGTCTGCGTGGCCCTTGGGTGTGTTTTTCAGCATATCCTGGGGTGGGAGAAAGGATGGGAGACAAAAAACACCCCAGAAGAGTCAGTCCGGTCAGGGATGCTACAAATGGAAGTGCTTTTGGCACCTCCAAAACCAAAGCTTGCAAGATGACCCTTGAGATGGTCCCCAAAACTGCAACCCAAAAACACATCCCTTGCTAAATTCCTTTCCCACAGCACCCAGGCTGCAAAAAATAGGGTGAAAAGCAAGGTGGGTGCAGCCATCCCTCTCCCATACCTGCAGGAGCAGGATGAACTGGGGGAACCTCTGGATGGGCTTCACCATCAGCCCGTAGAGCGTGACCCGGTCGGTGCTGGCCATCTGCCTCTTCTGCAAGGCGGGGAAAAATAGCAAAACTGAGGTGTTTTCACCCATACTGGTGACAGGCAGCCCCGCGTGCCCACGCTGGGGTCCCGCTGACCTTGAGGAAGTCGAGGAAGGCAGGTTTGGTGAGACAAGCCTTCTTGATGAGGGACATGGCCGTGGTGAAGTTGTTGACGTAGTCGCTGTAGACGTCCAGCACCATCGACTTGGAGAACTGGGAAAAGGGCAGGAGGAGAGCCGCGATGGCGTGGGGTGCCCCCAAACAGGGGGGTTAGCAAAGCGTAGGGGTGCTCGTGATGCCGGTGGTACGCCAAGTTGGGGCTGCAGCGCTTAAATCCTCCAACCCCACCCTGCTCTTATTGAGAGGGGTCCAGGGGGAGGTCTGGCAGCGGTCCCCTGACTTTTCCTCCTACCGAGGCCACGAAGAGGTCCCCGATCTTCTCTGCTGAGTCCCACTCAGCCACACGGGAGGCGAGGGCAATCTGGAACATGGAGTGGCACTGCAGGATCTCCTTCAGGCGGAAAAACACCACCTGGCACTTCCGAGCACTCAGCACCTTCGGCTCCATCTCCATCAGTGGGTTCCTGTAATCCTACGGGAGATGCCGGTGCATCAGCATCCCCGCATCCATCCTCCCCCTAGGCTCCCCCCACAACAAAGGGGGTCCCCCCCACCTGCAGGATGCGTTTCAGGGAGTCCACGTAGCTCCGTTCACTCTGCACGATGGAGCCCAGGATGTGCCGCCGAACCACCTGCAACGATGCCGGGGTTCAGCCGTGCTTCCTCCCCCACCCCAAAATATAGGATTGGGGGGGCAAGGAACTCGGGCACAGTGCGCTGCAGAAGTGCTGACATGGTGGATTCGCTTTCTGCTGACTCGCCCTTTCCCCGGTTGCTCGATCACGGGACCAAGGGGAAGCCGTGGCCACCCCCCAAATCCCCAACTTGCCCCACACCAACCTGCTGAGGGCTCAGCCCCTCGGGCATGGGGCCCAGCTCTGGCGGCGGGTGCTTCATATCAGAGACTGTGACCTCCAGAAACCCCGTGTCCTCCTCCTCCGAGTCCCCTGCAGGGGAAAAAAAAACCCAACCAAATGCCCCAAACCCCCAGTTTCAGACTTTTCTTGTCTGAAGAAGAGCCCTCAGCCCCCTCGGCTGCTTGGCTGGGATGCTGGGGCGGGGGGAGTGTTTTAGTTCAGGGCTGCAAGCGGAGATGGACCCCAGCATTCCCCCAGCATCGGTGTCTGTCCCCAGGCTCCAGCCACTGTCACCGGATACCAGCATGAGTCAGGCTGCGAGCAGGGACAGAGCCAGGTCTCCACAGGGAGGGGGCAAAACCGGTCCCTGTCCCCAAAATGCCACCCTGGTTGGGAGAAAAGCCCCCTGATCTCACTCCAAGGGTGGGTGTGAGCAGGGAAAAGGAGGGGGGGTGGGGAAAGGAGCCAAAAGCAGCACGCAGAAGAAAATGGGGAAAGCGAGCGGTGAGCAGCCGCTGCCCAGCATGGCAATCCCTTACCTGAGGCCGAAGCAGCTGAGGAGGAGGAGGGTGAGCGAGCCAAGGCGGCATCGCGATGCGGGAACGGCTGCTTCTTCCACATAGCCGCAACGCCCCGCTACGGCCCCCCCAGCCCCATCCCCGTCGTCTATAAATAGCCAGTAACAGGGAGGACTGGCCAGGCTGGAGGGGAGGGCGCTGGCGGCCGGGTGACCTTTTTCCTTCCCTAATTTTGGCAGGGAGGATGGCTGCTCTTGGCTGCTGGCTCTGTGAGCTCCTTATTCCCCATCTCCATGGCCCAGGGATGGGATGCTCACTAACACCTCGTGGGACAGGTTGGGATGCTCTCCAACATCCCATGCTCAGCACAGGGGCACCCAGAAAGCATTTAAGCCCCCACCCCTGGCAAGGTTAAGCCACATCTGGGACATGCAGCAAGGCTGGGACACACACACCGGATCCCCCGGGCAGCTCCAGCCAAGGCATGAGGCTGCCGGTCGGGATCCTACCTCCCCCGGGATGCTCCAGGGAGAGCCTCGAGCTCCAGTGGGAAGGCTTTTCCACCTCCACCGCCCTCCTTCTCCGCTCCCCATCCCCTACACCACAGCGGGAGGGTTAGGAAAACATTCCCAAAGAATCAAACTAATTGGCATTCCAGGGCAGATCCTGCCCTGTGTCCAAGGGGGGAACCCCATGGGTGCTGGCATGGTGGGGTCACTGTCCCCGTAGGGACATGGGTGCTTGGAGCAAGGAGTGAGCCGAACAGACCGAGCTTGCAGAGGGATGCAAAGAGGGGGGAAATAAACTAAATAAGAGCTTAAAAAGCAGAAAATAAATCAGCAAAAGGAAAAGCTGAAGGTCATAATGATTTTTAAAAAAAAAAAAAATACCCTCAAAAAGGCCCTTTTTTTGGCTCTCAAAAGCAAGAAGCGGGTGGGTTCCCCCACTTACCCGGCACTTCTTTCCGGTGCAGGAACGTCACCTTCCTCATCACCGCGATCTTGGTCTTCTCCAAACCATCCTTGGTGCCACTTTTGGCCGCTTTCATGAGCTGGGTCATCTGGGAAGGGGGATGAGAGGGACGGGGAGGCTCAAGGCAGCACTGGGACCCCATTTCAGGTCTGGATACAGCGGTGCCATCCCCCTGGGGACATCTCCGAGCATCGTCCCCCTTTTTCCCCCGACACAGTCCAACGTGGAGGAAAAGGAGGCACGTGGGTGAGGAAGAAGGATGCTGCAGCATCTCTCCTCCCTCCGTGGGGACAGGGGAAGCAGGCACGGGCAAAGCGAGAGCATGCGGCAAAAGCAAAGAGGAGGGAGGGAAGGGGGGGGCACGAGCGCACCCATCCCCTTTTCGTGGCCAGGGTTTTATGTGTGAGAGCAAAGGATGGAGCGGGTTGGCCTTTCACACCTCAAATCCCAGCATTTTTAGCCCAAATTGGCATCACCTTGCCAGCCCAAACTGGCCCTAAACTGCCAAGCTGGATGGTTTGGGGCTGGGAAAGGCTGGGCACTACGTTTCTACACCTCTCAATCTCCTTCCCCACCTGATTTCCACCCTCGTGTCGGGGGGGAAAAAAACCTTCTCAGATCCATCTATCCCGTGGGCAACCTTGTTTCGTCCAAATGCCCCTTAAAAACAAACACACACCCGAAAAACAAATGGTTTGGGCTGCTGGGGGACGGGGTGCAAGGTGGATGGACACGAAAGGCAGTTTGCGGTGCTTTGCTTAGTTTGGTTTTCTCTTCTGGGGGATAAAATGGGATTCACTCAGCCTGGATAAATTCCTGGAGGGTTTTTCCCTGCCTTTTGGGAAATTTGGGGGATAAGGAACACGGGACGGAGGAGGGACAGTACCTTCCAATCGTACTTCTGCTTCAGCTCCTGCATGTCTCTCCCCCCAACTCTTAAAGCCAGGATGTCCCTCTTAGTCCTGGCGTATCTCTCCTTTAGTCTATTCAGGTCTGGAGAAAGCTGAGCCCAAAGCAAACCAGGCGGGAGGAGAAGGCAGAGGAGGCGAAAGAAGGCAGAGATCCAGGTAAGCAGCCAGGAAAAAAAAACAAACAGGAGGAGAAATCATCCCAAAGCAGCACAGTACAAGCAGCATCTTCCCAAAAATCCGGCTTTGCTCGAGCGGGGAAGGCAGCAAGCGCAGGGAAAGGCGGCAGCCACGCTCCAGCAACGCCAAAATGCAAAAGGAAAGGTGAGGGAGAGGGAAAAAAAAAGAAAAAAAAAGGAAGAAATGAAGCCCCTGAAGTTTCAGGCTGGCTTGGCACAGGGTGGCCCCGGGAAGCGCAGCATCCTCTGCTTCACTGCCTGCGGGAGCAGCTGGGCTTGATGCTCCAGTGCCTTTAGACAAGCAAACCCAGGGGGAAAAAAGGGAAAATAATAATAATAAAGATAAATCCCAGCATTACCTTGGGCTGGAAGGATGCCCGCTGCTTGGTCGGCTCAGCCTCCGGCTTGGTTTCCTCGCCCGAATCCTCGCTGTAGCTCTCGAACTCGCTGGAGCTCCAGCCCAAATCCTCGCCCGCCCGCGGCCCCTCGCCACGCTGCACCTCCTCGTAGATCAGGCTGCGCTCCAGCCCCGGGCCTGGCAAGAAAAATCCGTCTCCTTTTCCTCCCAGAAAAGCCATCTCCCTTCCCCAGGGACGCACAGGAGATGCCCCAAATCCTCAAGGTTTTGCAATCCCTCTGGGAACAACTTTGCCTTCATCCCTTTCAGATCCCAGCGCTTTTCCCAGGGTTATCCCTCCCTCCACATCCTTTTCTATGATGAGCTTCTCCTTCCCAGCACGCGCCCCTCAGTTTGCCTGGCTGGAAAATGGGCGCGTGGTCCCTGGGGAACCCGGGGAAGGGGGGAAGGTCTGTCCCTACCGTCCTGCTCGGCATCGAGGGTTTCACAGGGCACGTCATCGTAGATCACGTCGTCCTCCACCGCCGGGAACTCGAAGCGCTCACCTTTGGGGGGACAAAACCCCACCCAGAGACTCAGGTCAGCACCCGCGGAACCAGTCAGGGTGGAGAATTCCCTTCCCAAGCCTTGGCAGGGTGCGTTTTCCCGGCATTTTAACCCACCTCGGTGGCCGCTTTTCGTCTTCCAGGTCTGGGCACCGATGTGGGGGTCTCCACCAGCCTCCCCATTGCTCACCCCCACCGGCAGCCTGCGGGGAAGGGGGTCAGGGAGCATCCTGAGGTGCAAACTGCCTCGGATCGGGTGCAGCCAGGCCCCCTGCCCCCACCCCCCTTTCCTATTACAGGGATTCACAAACACAGCCTAAAGCCTGCACCATGTCTGTCCCCCTTTTTTAGCCTCAGACCGAGTTCTACTGGAGCACAGGAGAATGCACCAGCACCAGGGAGCACGGGGAGAGGGTCCCCATCCCTGGTGGGGGTCCTGCCCCTCTCGCTGCACCCTGTGCATGCACCGCTGGGCAGGAACAACCTCTCCTCAGAGCCAAATTTGCATCTTTTCCCCCCAGACCTGCAACTGGGGAGAACAGCAACCCCCTTTGAACACCCATCCCAGGGAGTTTCCACAGCCAAGGGCTGAAGGAAGTCCTCACCATCCAGTTAACCACAGACCCTCTGATGGACCCAAAGCCCCCCCAGATCCCCAAGCTGCAGGGTGTAACCCCAACACCTCCCACACGCTTGCAGCCCCTTTCGCAAGCAATGGGGACAAATTGGGGAAACTGAGGCACAGCATCAGGCTGCAGCATGCCAAATGAGGTGGGGACACACAAACCCCAAAGCTGTGGAGTACTCAAAACCCACCCAAATCCCTCCCCAAACCCCACATACCCTTCCTGGGTCTCCGGCACCAGCCCGTCTGCGGAGAGGAAAAGCAAGGGGAAGCAGAGTTGGCACCCAGGCTTGGGCTGGTGCCACCCTTGGCACCCAAACGGGACACAGTGGGAACATCGGGGGCCCCCCCACCTGCCCTCCTCACCAACATCAGTGCTGGTGGTGCGTCGCCGGCGAGGGGGTGCCCGGAGAACCGCTTCACCACTTGGCTCGGCCGCTGAGTCTTCTTCTTCCTCCTCTTCCTCGCTGTCCTCAAAGTCAAAGGCTTCGCCAAGGTCCTCCTCCCCGTGGGGCAGGGGGCTGGGGGTCTCTGGGGCGAGACGGTCACCTGCAAGTAGTAAACCCTGTCATTCGGTGTCCCCCTCTGTGATGCTGCTGTACCCCCGGAGGGATGGAGGGGACAGAAGAGAGCATCACCCCCCCAAAAACACCGCAAGATGCAACAGCTCTTCTTTTCACAACCCCAAGAGGCTCTGAGGGGGGGGTGGGTGTAGGATGCCCCCAGGTGATGCACCCCCACTTTCTGCACAAGTCTGGGTCCACCCCCCCAAGAAATACCTCCCCCAGCTCCAGCGGGTTGACAGTACCTACTGCGGGGTGGGGGGGCAGCTCAGAGGAAGCCATGGCACGGGGCGTCGGGATGCTCTGCCTGGGCCCTTCCCCGAGGCTTTCCTGCAGGAGAGAAGAAGTGGGTTGAGGGGGAGGAGAACAGCCCCCCAGATCCATCCCCAGGAGAGAAGGCAACACGGGGCGACCGCAGGTATGATGGATCCAGCTCCGGCTGCTGCAAGACCTTGCAAGGAACCAGAAAAGCTGCTCCCACGTCCCTGTTTGTACAGCAAATCCACCCCATGCGTGGCAGATTTATCCTGTGCGCTGCAAATCCAGCCCCTGCACGGCAAATCCAGCTCCAAGCATCGAGCTGGAAGGTCTTGGAGGGTGGGAAGCGCCAAGCATCCTCCTTGAGATCGATGGCTCATCCGCTTGGGTAACCGGAGACAGCCAGCAGAGTGCCCTGAAAGGTCACCAAGAGGAAGAGGACAGACAGATCCCTGTGCCTGAGGGACCACACAGCAGAGGGAAATGCACCCAAAAGTTGCCAAGAGCAAAACAGGGCCAAACCCTCCTAATCGGGTCCTGCTGGAAGGACGACAGATGCCACTACCCTGCTCCAAAGAGCTGTGACCCCCCCCACCGCAGCAACCATTTCTCCTTTGCCTGGACCCTCATTTCTCCTGGGAGGGGGATATAGGGGGATGCACAGAGTCAGGATGATCCCAAAAAATGGATCTTTCCACTCCCCCGTGCCAAAACCCCTTCGAGCTGCAGCACAGCGTGGGTACAATTGCCCCACGTGGGTTTGCAGTGAGCTGTACAGCTCCAGGGCCATATATATAAATAGGTATCTACATATAGGCCTAGAGCACAACAGGAGGGGCCTGAGGTCTGAGACCACCACCCACATTCACATTTACCCCTGGAAAACGAGCTATAAAGCCTCTCGCTATCACGGCACGTGCACAAGGCTGACACTGCAAGCCTGCCAGGCTGCAGAGTGCTCAGCAACCCCCGTCCCGCTGCAAAATAACCCCCCCAGAGCATCCACCTAACCCCCCATCCAGCATTTCCCAGCCTCAAAAAAGAAAAATAAAACTCCTCTTCCCCTCCTTAACCTGCGTTACAGCCGTGAATATCCTCTTCCAGCCGCTCTTGCTGCGAGCCTGTTGCCTCCATAAACACATTTATAGGGATTTATCTGGGAGGAGGACCCGGGGACGCTTATTTTTTCCCCCTCCTCAAACTCTTTTTCCTGGCCCTTGAAACAGCAAGCAGTTGGCAGCCAAGGCTGCTCTCATATGTCACCTAATCTGCTTCCCATTAGCGTGGGAGCAGGCGATTCCCCTTTTCGCAAGCTCCGGGGTTTTATCCCTATGGATGCGATGCCAACCAAGCCGTAAATCCACAATAAACCAGCCCCACCAGGAGATGGGATGGAGCTGAGGAGGGAAAAAAAGAAAAGCCATATTTCTGCAGCGATGCCTTCCAAAACTAAAGCAAAGCAAAAATAACACCACCAGGATAAAACAAACCCACAAAGCCACGCCAATGGTTTTATCCAGAAACCAGTTTGCTTACTGGTTTGCCTCGCCCTTCCAGCAACCCGACGGCTTCTGCATTTGAAGAGGGGAGCAGGAGGATGATGCAGAGCCAGGCCCTGTGGCTCGGTCCTGATTTTATCCCACTAGCAGGGCAGGAGAAGGTCAATTCCCATTTTGACAGTTGACATAAGCTCCCATCAGCCCAATTTGTCCCAGGGCTGGTTATTTTTCCGGCCATGAGCACGTCTGCCGCCGAGGAGAATTCCCAGCTCTCCAAAACAACCCACCCCAAACTTCAAGTCTTGCTAAATTAAAAAAAAAAAACAGGTTTTTTTCATATTTTTTTAATAACAAAACTGCCATCAGGGGTAGGAGCATCCCAGTGGCAAAACACATCCCATGGGACAGGGGAAAAGCTGGTGGGAATGAGCTGCCCTGCCAGGGAGATGCCCCCAGACCAGACTGGATTAGCAAAAAGGACCTGCAGAATAATCCAAGGCGGCCATAGGGATGGAATATAATCCAAGAAGGATGCAGGGATACAATATCATCCTTGAAAATATGGATTTAATAGCTCAGAAGAGATGCTGGGTCCTCACCCTGTCGCCAGCAACCAGCTCGAGGTTCAGCCCCGTCTCCCTCCCAACGCGGGCGGGGAGGGAAAAAATAAATAGAGCCAGATCTAAATAAAGGCAGAGAAGCAGGGCCATCTGCTAAACCCGGCCCGACCCCTCGCCTAGCAAGCTGGCAACTATTTGGCTTTATTTTGGTTATTTTTAGCCGCCACCACGGAGCGACAGGTCCCAGCTGGTGGGGACGGCTGCCAGCCCCCAGGGACCGTTCCCTGGTTAAAGCATCCTCCACCCCATCATCCCCCAACCCCCTTTTTTACTTAAATATAGGGGTTTGCAAGAAAAAATATCAAAAATAATCCATAATATCACAGCAGGAACGCAGGCAGGATTTACGCTGGGAACCCCTCCTGCTCCTCTCCGCATCCCCGCCACGTTAATCCCTCCTTATAAATAACCCCGACACTATTTATAAGGGATGGGGAGAAATAAGAATTAGCTTTTGTCTCCCAAGAGTTTCTCCTGACTCCTTATTAATTCCTCCAGCCGACGGTCCCACAGCCCAACTGCCATTTCAAGGCTTATTTTACCACCTGGATGATTTTCCACCAACACCTGGGCCAAAAATTAGAATTAATTCAGATTATTTCCGGCACACGGGATTCAGGGAGAACGGCGCGATCCCCAGAGCAAAGCAGGGATGTTTTCTCCCCCAAATCCCACTCTTCTAAAATAATAACTTTTAAAAAACAGCAAATATTAGCTGCATGGTATGGGTTTTTTCCAGCCCAAATTGGGCCTGGGCAGCACGTTATCAGTGTTTTACGGGCTGAGCGGTTTATTTCCCAGTTTTCCAAGGAATTAATTGCTGAGATTTGAAGGTGTCGGTGCAGGAACGAAGGCTCTCATGAAAAAAAATTATCCCACGTCTTCAAAATGCCCCCAAATTGGGTGTTTCGATGCAGCTGTGGTTGGTGGAGGTGGCAATAAGGGGCTGCTCGGTGAGCAGAGGGAAGGCAATGATAGCAAAATATGGGGGTTCCCTCCTAGAAAAAGCCAAAAAATAGGGGTTTACCAACAAAAATAAGCCAAAAGAGGGTTATTGTCTCCCTGAAAAAAAAAAATATCCATGAAAATTCAGGTTTCAAGTCAATTTCGTGATTATATTTTAAATAAACTCACACCAAAAGGCATCATCTTATAGGAAAAGCTCTTCCCGAAGATGGTGTTGCCCCCTTTCACCTTGCAAAGTTTCTTCTGGGCAAATATCCCAGCTAAAAACCCAAGACCTGGAAAACTGCTGCCCTTCTCCTTTATATTTTCCTTTTCAACATCGCCGACGAACCGGAAAAAATCCATCCCTTGTCCAGCTCGCGCCACCAGAAGTGCAAATGCAGAAAGAAGGGGGGGGGGGGATCAGAAAAAAAATCAGAATTATAGCACTTAAATTAAAAAAATTGAGCTTGTTTTGCCAAGATTTCTTGCAGAGACACCCAAAAAGCAACAAGAAAGCCTCAATTATTGCCAAAAACATCCCCGGTTCGATGTTTATCCCGATTTTGACCTTTCAATGCTTTGCAAAGCAACTGCAAAGTTCACCCACTGCGAAACTACCCCGGAAAGGAATTTGAAGGGAGAAGAATTTGAATAAGAAATAACAAAAAGCAGGAAAAAAAACCCCAAAAAGCAGTTTATTTTCCCCTATTAGTGTTTCCAGCTCAAAATTCCCAATAATTCTGGCCTTTGCTTTATTGCAAAAGCTCCACGTTAAAACCTCTCCCACCTTTTACCAGGGATTTTCCCTCCTGCCAGCGCTTTGGGGTCACTATTTCGGCTGAAATTGACCCAAAAAACCCAGCATCGGGCGATGACATGGATGGATTTGAGATGACCCTCCCCAATAGTCTCAATTTCTCTCCTTATTTTGCAAACACCTACTCAAGCCCCTCACACAATGCTGGCGTTTCCCCCTTCGCCAAATGCATCACTTCCCTATTTTCGCTGCTATTTTGGGGCAAAACCTGCTCTTTCCAACCCAGCATCTCGCTAAAACACACTTAATGCCTTAAATAACAATAAACTGGAGCAAACGGGGGGCGGGGAGGGGAATATTGCAGCGATTTCATCCCCTTTGCATTGTGCGACGCAACGTCGCACCCCGACACGACCAGCGTCCAAATAAATCCCTAAAAAGGGATAAACTGCTATAATTTGCTGTTAAAATTATCCTGGAGGAAGCTCCCACACGCCAAAAATTGAGGTTTCCTGCAGGTGCTACGGATCCCAGTTGGGAAAACCGGGAAGGGATGTGCAACCATCACTGAGTTCGCAGGAAAACGGGGTGAAATCGTGCAGGAATGGGTACGGAACGAGCTCGCTGCCCCGATGCCAACCTCCTCCCTCCCCACAGCCGCTTCTTCTCGCTCATCTAATTAAAAGCAATTAAAAATTACATATAAAATTATATATAAAATAGAGAGAACAAAAGCCCTGATGGCTGGCAGGAGCCGGGGGGCGACAGGCAACCCCCTCCCCATAGATAACCTATAGATGCGCATTATAGACACACATACGTAGGGATTTATGGGCAGGGTGGGGAGATTGGGGGGGTTTGCTGACCTGGGAAGGCCGCGTCTCCTCCGGCTTTGTATCTGCATCGGCCGAGCAGGCCCTCGGCGGGGAGCCGACGGAAAAACCACCTCAAAACCCCCCCCGTCCTCCAAGCCGATGGGGATAAACCCCAGCGTCACCCGTGACGGGGTGACCGGGGGGTGAGTGACAACCACCCGCCCACCCCAAGACCCCCAGATCCCTGCGGCCGAGGGCTCGCTGCCGGATGGGAGCTGCGGTCCAGTGGCTGCACCGAGGGATGCCGGGATTTTGGGCAGCATCCCCCCCCTCCCTCCTCTTCTTCTTCCCAAGCAGCTGTGATTTACACCGCTGGTGTTCCCCAATCCTAATAAATAAGCCCCCCCAGCAGGATTTGGCCCCTTCCCTGCCTTTTAACCCTCTGTGTGCCTGTTAACCCCCTCGTTGCCGACACCACCCGTGTACAAACAGCCCAGGATTCGCAGCCGGAGCTTCCAAAATTTCCAGGCAAGAATTTTCTCACGCAAGCCACCGGCCACGGGGGCCGGCAATCCCAAAACACAGCTCCACCTCGCTTCCTGGGAGCATTTCCCCCATGCTGTTTTTTCCAAAACCCCCAAAATACACTGTAAAGCACAAAATAAAGGTGAGTTAAAGGGGTGCAAGGACCCCCCCGCGCCCGCACACATCTATTTAAACGTGACGTCCCATCCACATGACGCACCCCTCTTACCTATTTCATCGGGTTTTTTGGGGGTTGTGGTTTTTTCCTGCTGGGAAGGAGTTTTCTGCCCCTGTCACGGTGTTACTTGCCGGCTGCTGCTGCCCAGCCCTGCTGGAAAACACCCCTTGCAAACAAACCAAATAGCTCTTGGGTTTATTCCAGCTCGAAACCAGCTGAACAAGCCCAGCAGAAAAAAAAACTATCCCAGTGCCACTCGGATGACTCCAAGGCAGATGAAAGGAAAAAAACCACCACCTTTTCCTTTGGGTAACAGCATCGCTGCCCTAGCAGGTATTGCTGAGCCCTGCCAAGAAACCGTCTCTGCAAGAGGGAGCGGGACCCAAGCGTCAGGGTGGAGAGGCCTTTAGCCCCGCTGTCCCCATATTTAGAAGGGGGAGACCCTTGACAGCCCATTTTGGGGTGAGGCTGGGTGGCAGCAAAAGCATCAGTAGCAATCACAAAAATTAAAGTTCTTTTTTCTGCTTTTTCAGACTGCGTTTCAACCCTTCGCTCCCCACCCCAAGAAACTTTGCGGCGGGGACCCACAGCCCTCCCGATGGAGCACATCGCACCCCAAACCCAGCGCTGCAAAGGCCCTGCCAAAGGGAGAAGGGAGCACCCGAAGCACCCACCCCTTGCACCAGCAGAAAGGCACCCGCGGGGTGCACGCGGCACCGAGCCGAAAGGTCACGGTGCCTATAGCGGGGGACTCTGGACCCACAGGCCGGTCTATATGGTACCACCATACAGCCCCACAGATGTATAGGGACTGACCCTCCCGGTGAGTCAGTGCGGTCACAGGGCTCGCCAGCGCGGTTGTGTTGGCAAAGGGGGCGAGTTTGCACACACCCCGAACGACCCGCACCTCTGCGGGCACCCAAAGCACCCAGCAGCGATTTGCAAACCCCCTTTGCAACGGGTGCACCGATGCACCTCGCTGTATTAACATCCCTGGCACCCTGACGGTCCCCCCCAGTCCCAAAAAACTCACCCTGGGCTCAGTAAAAACAGGAGCCAGGAACGATGCGTGTTGGCACCGGTGCGATGCCCGGCGCTGGGTGCCAGTGTCAGAAGGGCTGGGCCACCCCAGGGTGCTGGGAGCTGAAACAAACCCCCAAAATAAAGAAATTAAAACCAAAAAGTAATTTAAACTGAAGCATCACCCAGTAGACCCTCTCCTCTGCAAGCCAAGGGGCTCCTGGTTGCAGCAACCAGCCAAGAGCCCCCCAAACCCCCCTCTTTCAGGGCTGCTATTTTGCAGCAGGACTGCCAACACCTGCGAGGGTTAAGGATGGTTTTCCAGCTGCTAGCTTGGAAGCGATTTCACACACCTCCTGCTTGCACGAAGGGCAACCTTCCTTGAGCCAAAAATAAATATCCAGCAAGGTAGGTTTATTCCCCAAAACAAAGATTGGGGGTGCAGGCTGCAGGACAGCGGTCACAAAGGTTTAATCCTGCCTTAAGGATCCCAACCTTCACACCTCCTGGAAAGATCCCACGGGATATTTGGGCAAGCAAACAGCTTGAACCCATGCTCAGCCCTTAAATAAGCAGCCGCCTCCTTGTCTCACTGCTGACGGAGCCCAGCTGGCCTCAACCAGCACCACCCCCTGCAAGAGCCACCGGTGCCCTGTTTAAAATGCCAGGCCCAAGCAAAACCCTGCCCCAGCAAAATATTACCCCCCCCCCGTGTCCTCCCTGTGCAGATCTACACACCCTCCCCATAAAGCTTTACAATATGTAACGTAACAGGCACCCAATAAACCTGTTTTATGGGCGTGAGCGGAGAATTTTTCAAGGAACTTTAAATATTTGGCATTTAAACATCTGTATCTACGATACGGGGTAGCAGTGATGTGCTCGGAGGGGGGGTGTTTATCTGAAGTGTATTTAAACGTGCCCGTTCCATATGAATATATATATTTATTGATAGAGAGCTACGTAACCGGGGCGACGGAGCCGGTCCGGGGATGCCCTCTGCTGGCATCCTCCCTGGGAAAGGCTCTGGGCCACCTTCTCCAAGAGCTATCCCAACTTCTCCAGAGAGGGTTGGTTGCTTTTTTTTTGGAAAGTCCTTACAGGGAGGCACCAAAAACTGCTAGAAACCCCCTGGGGGCGCAGGCGCTAGACCTCCTGGTTCAGGGTTCAAGGATGCAAGAGAGCGGCTGGGTTGGTTCTGCTCGCTGGTCTCCCAACCGAAAACCCCTCGGAGGCGCGCAAACCCGCACGCAGCGAGCGTGCAGAGCACGCGGATGGCGAGCTTGCACGACGCGCGTTCATCTTTTTTAGCTCATCCCTTGCTTCCTCCGCATCTCCCCGCTGGGCAATTCCCAGCAAAACAGGGTTCTTGGCAGCAAAACCTGCCCGAGACTCCATCTGCCTGCAACGTCTCGCCGGTCGGAGGCAAGCCAGACCTTAAATTCCCCTCTCCCTCGCACTAAATGCTTGGGAAAATGCAATGTACGCTTCACCCGGAGGACAACTCACCTCCCAGAGCATCGGCAGCTTGCTTTAAAACTCCAGCGGTGCAACCCGGCTGCGAAGGGAGCGTGGAAAGGGACTCGCATCTATTGCAGCAGATCTCCTGCCGGATGCACCAGCCGGTTTTCCGCTCCCTCGCTGCAGGCAGATCATGCAAATCCCCCCGGGCACCCGTTCCCACGCTGCACCCGAAGCCGCCCTCGCCCGGGGATGGGGTGATTTTTGCAGGAGGCTTTGCTGCGTCCCAAATATCCCCAGGGGTCCCCCAAACACCGCTGTCCGGGGGTGCAAACCCCATGGCCAAGGACTGGGGAAGACAGAGCAAGGCCAAGGTTATCCAAGGTCTCATCCCACCCCAGACGCCCTTGGGAATTAACAGGTAAGACCAGTTTTTCCTTATCCCAGGAAAAACCAGTTTAACCCACGGCCTGATGCAACCTGCCCAGATCGCCTCCAAATCTTCCCATCCACCCTCAATAACCCAGCCGGAGTTTCGGGGGGAAAAACGCGTTTTCAGGGATAACCGGCTGGGTTCCAGCGCCGGCAGCATTTTTAATTAGGTATCGGTATCGTGGAAAACCCCTAAATAAACCAAGTCCCCCCCGTGCTCCTGGACGCGATGCTTTAATTGTCCAACTTTACGAGAATCAGGGTAAAAAAATGCACAATAGTCCCCAAAATATCCCAGATTTTAAGGGAAAAATCAGCTACCGACAGGGGCAAGGAGGGAAATGGGAGGGGAATTTGGCCCGGGCGTGCGGGCTGCACGCCGAAACCCATCCCGGCAGCGAGGGGAATCATCGCCACCCAATTATCCCTCCTCAGCAAAAGCCCTTTTAAGCGTCCAACGCTGCGCCGGGCCGGGCGGTTGGGTTTGGGGTGCCGAGGCCGCGGAGCCTCTTTCCCTCTTCCCCAGGGCGCTGCGTCGCGCCGTGTTTTTCTCCATCCAACCTTTGATCTCCCAAATCCTGCCGGAGCATCGGCGGGACGGGAGGCCGCCAGGCCGAGATGCTCCGTGGATGAGTCGGTAAGTAACATAGTCCCCGTTCACCCCCTTTAAACCACCACCGAGGTTCCTTTTTCCTAAACAACGGCCGAGTTTTGGCATTTTGCGGCGTTTTCACGAACGGGCCCAGGTCTCCGAGTTATAAACGCATCGCGTGTTGCATCGCACGTTGCAACCACGTCACGCGCCGCAACCGCGTCACGTACTGCAACGGCGGCACACGTTGCAACCGCGTCATGGCAACTGCGTCATGTACTGCAACGGCGGCACACGTTGCAACCCTGTCACGCGCTGCGACTGCGTCACGCGCTGCGACTGCGTCATGTAGTGCAACCGCGTCACGTACTGCAATGGCGGCACACGTTGCAACCGCGTCACGCACTGCAACCGCGTCACGTAGCGCAACGACGTCACGTACTGCGACCATGTCACGGCAACCGCGTCACGGCAACCGCGTCACACGTTGCAGCTGCATCACGTACAGCAACCGCGTCACGTATTGCAACCACGTCACGTATTGCAACCGCGTCACACACTGCAACCGCGTCACGTACTGCAACTGCATCGCTTGTTGCAGCCGCGTCACGTAGTGCAACCGCATCACATACTGCAACTGCGTCACGTACTGCAACCGCGTCACACGTTGCAGCTGCGTCGCGTACTGCAACCGCGTCACATGTTGCAACCGCGTCGCGTACTGCAACCGCGTCACATGTTGCAACCGCGTCGCGTACTGCAACCGCGTCACATGTTGCAACCGCGTCACGTACTGCAACTGCGTCACACGTTGCAACCGCGTCACACACTGCAACCGCGTCACGTACTGCAACTGCATCGCTTGTTGCAACCACGTCACGGCAACCACATCACACGTTGCAGCCGCGTCACGTAGTGCAACCGCGTCACGTAGTGCAACCGCATCACATACTGCAACTGCGTCACGTGCTGCAACTGCATCACGCGTTGCAGCTGCGTTGTGTACTGCAACCGCGTCACGTACAGCAACCGCGTCACGTGTTGCAACCGCGTCGTGTACTGCAACCGCATCGTGTACTGCAACCGCATCATGTACTGCAACCGCGTCACACGTTGCAGCTGCGTCGCGTACTGCAACCACGTCACATGTTTCAACCACGTCACGTACTGCAACCGCGTCACGTACTGCAACCGCGTCACGCGTTGCAAACGCGTCGCGTGTTGCAAACGCGCCCGACACTGCAGCTGCATCCCCGCCTGCAAATGCATCGCGTCCCGCTCTGCCTGCACCAGCCGGCACGGGGCCAGCGAGAACGGAGCGCGTGCCTTCCCCTCCCGTAAACCCCTTTCTGGAATAAAGGGAATCTTCCCCTGGTAAAAACCCCAACGCTGCAGCCAGGAGAGCGAGCGTGTGGCCCCTCCTGCCATAAAAAAATGTGAAAAACCTGATTTTTGGGGGGCTGGAGCGCATCTTCCCTCCACCACAAAACGCGCTTCAGAGGGGCCTTTGCTCCCGCACGAACGCCGCTTGGCACTGAGGAGGAGCGCGCGTCTCCCTTCCAAAACCGCCGTGAATGAGGGGCGTACGCGGGTTTATTTCTTGGGGGGGGGGGGGAGCCCCTTTGCAATAAAGGGAGTATGTGCGTTTATTTATTGGGGGGGGACCCCACTTTGCAATGAAGGGAATACGTGCATTTATTTATGGGGGGGGGGAACCCACTTTGCAATGAAGGGAATACGTGGATTTATTTATTGGGGGGGGGACCCCACTTTGCAATAAGGGAATAAGTGCATTTATTTATGGGGGGGGGGAACCCACTTTGCAATAAGGGAATATGTGCATTTATTTATTGGGGGGGGGGAACCCACTTTGCAATAAGGGAATAAGTGCATTTATTTATGGGGGGGGGGAACCCACTTTGCAATAAGGGAATATGTGCATTTATTTATTGGGGGGGGTGGGAACCCACTTTGCAATAAGGGAATAAGTGCATTTATTTATTGGGGGGGGGGACCCCACTTTGCAATAAGGGAATAAGTGCATTTATTTATTGGGGGGGGGGAACCCACTTTGCAATAAGGAATATGTGCATTTATTTATTGGGGGGGGACCCCACTTTGCAATGAAGGGAATACGTGCATTTATTTATGGGGGGGGGGGGAACCCACTTTGCAATGAAGGGAATACGTGCATTTATTTATTGGGGGGGGGGACCCCACTTTGCAATGAAGGGAATAAGTGCATTTATTTATGGGGGGGGGGACCCCACTTTGCAATAAGGAATAAGTGCATTATTTATTGGGGGGGGACCCCACTTTGCAATGAAGGGAATGACGTGCATTTATTTATGGGGGGGGGGGGGACCCACTTTGCAATGAAGGGAATACGTGCATTTATTTATTGGGGGGGGGACCCCACTTGCAATGAAGGGAATATGTGCATTTATTTATTGGGGGGGGGGGACCCCCACTTTGCAATAAGGAATAAGTGCATTTATTTTATGGGGGGGGGGGGAACCCACTTTGCAATGAAGGGAATACGTGCATTTATTTATGGGGGGGGGGGAAA